>CM012460.1:9966704-11270976 GCA_003999625.1 Oryzias javanicus | reverse complement strand
TGCAGGCCGAGGCGCGAGGGATCTCAAACACGCCTATTGTCATGTCTGCGGGCTGCCTTATTACTACAAAACAATGCATTATGGAAAGTGTTGTCCTGACGGTTCTGCGGTTCAAAGTGAATCTGATCAGAAAAGCGCTCAATGAAGAAATCTGTGTATTTTAGAAACTCTTTCTGTGAATAATAAATCACTGATGACGACAAGAGACTGATCATAGAGGTTGAGGACCATTCAGTCCTGATACGGTTTTGGACAAGTCAGCAGTTTCGTGAGTTGGCAGCAGAGCTGGTAAGTGTGCTTTAAATGAATTCTCAGCAAAAACAGGCAGCTGCAGGGGGGGGGGGGGGGTGCGCCTGAAATGCAGGCAAGCACAAAGCTTCAGAAGACTAAATGATAACAGGAAGTCTTGTTCAACGTAAATATTCAATTGAATTTCAATTTGCATTTCAATATGATTGTGGAGCTGCAGAAGATCTTGTGCCACCAGTTAAAAGTTGTCTAAGTTTGTTGTTCTCATATAATCATTGTAAACAGATAAAAAAATCAGACAATTCCAGTGTGTCTGACATTAAAGTCAAACTTCTTCCTGTTGTAATGTTTTCTCCTGCGGTCAGTGAGCTGCTGTTAGCTCAGCCGTGGTTCTAACATCACTCCTCTTGGTTTGGAACATAACTGTGAAAATCAAGGAAAACATGATATCTAATTAATTGAAAGCTGTAACCAAAAATAAACGATGACTATTTCCATGTAATGTTAAAAATACTTTTGCCCAGAGATGATTTTGTTTAATCAGCCGCTCTTATTTTGAAATCTGAAAAAAATGTGGCTCTAAAATGCTCAACCAATAAAATAATTTTGCAATGAAAGCAACAAATATACAATTAAAAAAAGCCTAATTATCCTAGTCAGACATTTATCATAACACGTACTATAAGAACGCAGTATTTATTAACAGAATTTATCCGCTACAGATGCTTTACAAATATGTTTTCCTGCCAAAACTTGTATCCATTTTTCTGATAAATATTTGTTGTCTAGTTGTACATTCTTCCACCACGAGTGTTTCATATTTCGTGTTTATCATCTTGATGCAGCTAAACAAAACTCAATGTTTGTGAATGATCTTCGGTCCAACACCAGCGTCTGATGCTAGCTCTAGCTAGCTCTCTCTCAACTTTGAATTTATATTAAAAATATTCTGTCCAAAATTCAAAGTTGTCCATATCATCCTTTTTCTCGCCAAAAGTACAAAGTTTAAGTGCTATTTTCTCAAAAACTATACAGTAAAAGTACACAAGTCTTTGTGAGTAGAGATAGGGTGACCTCTAGTACAAGTAAATACCACCCAAGGCCTGGAATTATGGACAGAATATTTTTTATTTAAATTCAAAGTTGTCCATTTCATCCTTTTTCTCGCCAAAAGTACAAAGTTTAAGTGCTATTTTCTCAAAATCTGTACAGTAAAAGTACACAAATCTTTGTGAGTAGAGAGAGGGTGACCTCTAGAACAAGCCAATACCACCCAAGGCCTGGAATTATGGACAGAATATTTTTTATTTAAATTCAAAGTTGTCAATTTCATCCTTTTTCTCGCCAAAAGTACAAAGTTTAAGTGATATTTTCTCAAAATCTATACAGTAACAGTACACAAGTCTTTGTGAGTAGAGAGAGGGTGACCTCTAGTACAAGTAAATACCACCCAAGGCCTGGAATTATGGATCATATTGTTTTTATTTAAATTCAAAGTTGTCCATTTCATCCTTTTTCTCGCCAAAAGTACAAAGTTTAAGTGCTATTTTCTCAAAATCTATACAGTAAAAGTACACAAATCTTTGTGAGTAGAGAGAGGGTGACCTCTAGAACAAGCATATACCACCCAAGGCCTGGAATTATGGACAGAATATTTTTAATTTAAATTCAAAATTGTCAATTTCATCCTTTTTCTCGCCAAAAGTACAAAGTTTAAGTGCTATTTTCTCAAAATCTATACAGTAAAAGTACACAAGTCTTTGTGAGTAGAGAGAGGGTGACCTCTAGAACAAGCATATACCACCCAAGGCCTGGAATTATGGATCATATTTTTTATAATAAAATTCAAAGTTGTCCATTTCATCCTTTTTCTCGCCAAAAGTACAAAGTTTAAGTGCTATTTTCTCAAAATCTGTACAGTAAAAGTACAACAAATCTTTGTGAGTAGAGAGAGGGTGACCTCTAGAACAACCAATACCACCCAAGGCCTGGAATTATGGAGCAAATTTTTTTTAATTTAAATTCAAAGTTGTCCATTTCTTCCTTTTTCTCGCCTAAAGTACAAAGTTTATGTGCTATTTTCTCAAAATCTATACAGTAAAAGTACACAAATCTTTGTGAGGTGATAGAGGGTGACCTCTTGAACAAGCAAATACCACCCAAGGCCTGGAATTATGGAGCAAATTTTTTTTATTTAAATTCAAATTGTCCATTTCATCCTTTTTCTCGCCAAAAGTACAAAGTTTAAGTGCTGTTTTCTCAAAATCTATACAGTAAAAGTATACAAATCTTTGTGAGGTGATAGAGGGTGACATCTTGAACAAGTAAATACCACCTAAGGCCTGGAATTATGGAGCAAATTTTTTTTATTTAAATTCAAAGTTGTCCATTTAATCCTTTTTCTCGCCAAAAGTACAAATTTAAGTGCTATTTCTCAAAAACTATACAGTAAAAGTACACAAGTCTTTTTGAGTAGTGAGAGGGTGACCTTTAGAATAAGAACATACTGTCCAAAGGCTAGAATTATCCAATAAGATTACCTTTTTCATCTTTAAGTTTGAAAATTTTATATATTTTTTATATGAGACTGACAAATAAATATCTGATAAATAGTACAAATATGCAGTAATAGTATACGTAGTTTTGTCAGGGGATATTTTAAAATTTTACATTTCATTTAGAGCAGTGCAGACGTTTTAATTTGCCACCAGAGAAGTCTCCCATTGAGTTTCATGCTTTGCTTTGCCGTGCCCTGCCGTAAAGCGCCTAATACGTGCGCACAATTTATTCGAAGCGCGGCTGGCTTAACCGCGGCTGAGCGAATAGCGGCTCACTTGACCGCAGTGTTAAAAAAGAGGAGACACTGCTGATTAGAGCTTTTCATTAAATGTACAGCCAACAACTTTTCATATTTAATCACATAATGGGTTTAATAATCCATGACCGAACTCTGTGCAGCCCCGTAGGAGTTAGCAAGAGCTAGCTTAGCAAAGTAGCAAACTCACATCGTCAGAGACATGTGACTGAAAAAATATAATATAACTGATTCTTACCTGGAACGGATGTATTTTCATGTCCTTGGGTCTCGGATTTTCCCTTTACGGTCACAAACATATACAACGATCCATTTCTCTTGACGAAAGACAGTTACTGCCCGAGCAATGCAGCGGTTTTCACAATAAGAGCCTCCGCAAACTACTTCCGGGTGACCCTCTGTGTCAGAAACCAAACTACGAAAAACCAAATGAACGCCTGTTATCCCATTTTCGTTTTTTGGGCACAAAATATCCGATTTTAAATTGAAAAACGGAGAGAATAACAATGAAACACGGATTTTATCTGTCTGTCTGAAGACAACCTTTCCCTCTTTGATCAGTCTGATCACTTCTATTTCTCTGTCCTGTCTCTGTTTCATCTTCCTTCTCAGTTTTGATCAGTTTTCAAATTCCTGCCGGCTGATCTCTTTGCTCAAGCTGCGCACTGCTCTGAAGCAGCTGAACATCTCCCCAACAGCACTACGGTCTCCTGGAGTTCTCGTGTTTTTCTTCCATCTCTGATCATGCATCGCTGCAGAGAGAAGTCCGAAAAACATCAGCGTGTCACAGAGTCAAGCAGAAGAACTTGTAAACTGCGCCGCAGCTTGGACGCGCGCGCGCGCGCGGCTTTTTGGCGGCACGCGCGAGCTGTCCAGTGCTGAAAAGCAGCCCGCAGCTGCAGGATCGATCCGCTCCTGGAGTTCTCATGTCTCCAGGCTGAGCTGTGTCCTGTTGCTCCATAGGAACATTGCAGACAACTCCAGTAGATGTTCAGGCTTGAAATGTAAAAAAAATGCTGCAACAAACGAAGAGAGACAGAGAAATAGAAGCGATCAGACCTGATCAAAGCTGGAAAGGTTGTCTTCAGACAGACAGACAGATAACAGCCCCGTGTTTGTCATTTCTCTGAAAACCCTCTTTGAAATGGATCTGCTAGAATGAGCTGTAGATGAGATGTGGAACCAGCAAAGTCCGTCTGGTTTAGCCACTTTAACTCTACATACCGGAGCAAACGGGGCGGCTCGATTCAGCGCATGCGCAGTTTGTCCTTCCTGCCGCTGGCACAGGATCGTCACGTGATCTACGTACGTCGGTTGTGACGTCACCGTGACGTCACTGGTCTGTTTGCATAAATACCTCTTCTGACAAACAAACCAACACTCGTCTTCAGAAAGCTGAAGAGTGCAGACACAAGTGGACCTGAGTGGACTCCAGAGCTAGGAAAGAGTTGAACTCTGAACATTATCCTTTTCCCCCCTAAAGTGTGTTTTTATCCCAAACATTTTCCAACATGACTGAGGTGCAAACTGGTAACATTCTGGTGGGCTCCTTGGGACTTTATGAAGTTGGAGAATTCCTGGGACGAGGAGGTTTTGGTAGAGTGGTAGAATGCACTAAGATGGGGAGTGAGGAGACTTTTGCCGTCAAGATTGTAGACGATGTGAGAGCGGGCCATGAAGAGATAGAGGCCATGAAGATCATCCAGAGTCTGAATCCTGATCCTAACAACCTGATCAAGATTCATGAATCTTTCCAATACAAAGACAGCATGTGCCTGGTGTACGAAATGCTGGATGAAAGCTTGGAGGACTTTATGGAGAGGAGGTCTTTCCTTCCAGCTCACCTGTGTCAGATCAGAGCTATAGCTCAGCAGATGCTGGTGGCTCTGAGCGGCCTCCAAAGCATCAACGTTTTACATGGAGACATCAAGCCAGACAACATCATGTTTGTTGACCAGGTCACAACCCCCTCAAATTAAAACTTATCGACTTTGGCTTGGCCGTCCACCCCAACAACTAGAAGCTGGAACCAAAATGCAGATCAACCCCTTCAGAGCCCCAGAGGTCATTCTGGGTGTTCCTCTGGACGTGAGCGTTGACATGTGGTCCCTGGGTGTGGTTCTGCCTCGCTGTACATTGGAGATGTTCCCTTTTCAAGAAAGAACGACTACGAAACCATCAGAGCCTGGTGCAGCTGTTGGGTTTACCTGAGGACGACCTTCTGAAATATGGACTGTGCACATATGACTTCTTCACCTACGAGGAGGAATCCAGTCAACCCGGCTGGAGGCTCAACACGCCGTCCGAATACGCCGAAGCCACAGGGGAGGTGGTGAAGAATCTGACAGAAATCCCGGACCTCGATGCCATGGCTGAGTTTCATCGCGACACCTTTCCTCTGCACGAGGAGGACGACCATCGCGTCTTCTTAAGTCTTCTTAAGAGCATGCTGGTCATGGATCCTCGGCAGAGAATTACAGCGAGCTCAGCCCTCGCTCATGACTTCATCACCATGGGACACCTCTCTGGAGAAGGGAAGGCCTCCTATGCTGCCTCAGCAAAAGATGCAATGAGGCAGGCTGGGATCACAGAGAGCTTTCCAGAAACTTCTACTGATGTGGTGAGTGTGAGGGAAACACCCAAAGAAGAAGAAGAAGAAGAAGAACGGTGTGACTGCATTTCAAAGACTTCAACAGCAGACACCAATAACATCTGTGATGCTCCTCCTGCTGGAGAAAAGGATGAACCAGCAAGTCAGCCTGGAAACAAAAGCTTTCTCTGTGAAGCACAAGACCACCTCCCCTTGGACAAAGAACCTCCTCATCAACCAGACGCTGCACCAAGACAAGCTGGGATCACCACTTCTACCAGATCCTTCAAGAAAGTTGAGGCTCAGCTTCAGGAAGAAGCAGAAAACTCTCCTGCTTCTTCCTGGGCCATTCTCAGCCCAGATGATGGATCTGTTGCTGAAGTGGTTCCCCTTCCTCTGGATGATGAAGAAACAGCTCCAGAACAAAGTCCAAGCAGCTGCAAGGAAGAAGGAAAGGAGGAAAATATCAAAGAAGACACATTCAAGCCAAAACCAAAGCTCTTTAGATGGATGAGGAGGTTCTTTACAAGAATCTCTAAAGTCTTCACATCACACACGTCAAAGGTTTGAAGAAGAAGAACAAGCAGGAGGAGGACAAAAGAAGAAGTAGAGGAAGACAAAAGGGAAAAGAGGAAGAAGATGTGGGCTTCCTAAAGTAATCTGGGGGAATTTGACTGAACAATGTAGGTTTTTCTCCAGACACTCTGGACCCCCCCACACACACTTCTTCTTTTTATTGGATTAGATTGTTGTAGAGTTAGATTAGTTCATTCCTCCTTAACAGTTCTGGTAAACCGCCTGTCCGTCCTGGGATAGGATCTCTCCCTCATGTGGGCATCCCTAAGGTTTCTTCTTTTGTACTGAATCAAGTCTTTTAAAGGAGTTTTTCCTTACCGGGAGGGGGGGTCTAAGGACAGGGATAACCAGTTTATTCAGTCAGTTTACTTTAATCGGCGGCCGTGGTGCAGTGGTAGGGCAGTCGTCTCATGATCGTAGGAGAGTGGGTTCGATTCCTTACCCGCCCATGTGTCGAAGTGTCCTTGGGCAAGACACAGGACCCTAAATTGCCTCTGGTGGGAGGTTGGCACCAGTGTTTGGCAGCGGAGCCACCACCAGTGTATGAATGTTGTGTGAATGGGTGAATGTGAATGTGCAGCGCTTTGGGCCCTCGAAGGAGGGTAGAAAGCGCTTTACAAATATTTACCATTAGTCACTAGCTATTGTTCATATTTAATAACTGACTTTCTGTTTCTGGAGAATTACTGGAATGAAGCCCAATGAGGAAAACATTTGTGATAATGGACTGTTTGAATTAAATTGAATTAAATTGAATTTAATAACTTGCTTAAGTGAGCACAAAAAAACCAAAAAACCTAAAAAAAAAAAAAAAACTTTAATAACGCGTCCATGTGACAAAAAAAAAAAAGAACCACAATGTGAAGTGATTTTTTTTTTATTAGATTGCATTTTTATTACGCGTTTATGTAACAAAAAAAAACAAAAACAAAAAAACAAAAAAAACAACAATGTGAAGTGATTTTTGGTTTTTATTAGATTATTTTTCTAATAACATGCTCATGTAACAAAAAAAAAAAAAAAAAAAAAAAAAAACAATAATGCGACCACAATGAAGCACAATCCAGTGCCTTCATGTGCCGGTCCCAAGTCCGGTTAAATGCAGAGGGTTGTTTTATTCTCTTGTTTTCTTTGTCAAGAGTTTGAAGGTTGACAGGAATGGAGAGGTTGTCCATGTGTGAGTATACAATCATGTAATGTCTTAATTTGATGAGAGATTATGGAGGCGTATGGAAGGTGTTTGTAGATCTGTGTCTACCTGGTTTGTTAGGATGAGGAAGCTCTTGTTCTGCTGCAGAAACACAGGAGCATCCGGATGTTCAACATTGTTGATGGAACTAAAGTAGAACAAACATTGTAGAACTGCAGACAGAAACAAAGTTGAACGGCAGTTTGGCTTCACCTTTCATGTAGAGTCCAGCAACTAAAGGCACTGGTAGTGGTATGCCTGCTTTAGCAGGTTGGGGTTCGATTCCCTGCAGTGTCCTGCAGAATATTTGGACTTTCAGACATGAAATGTTGAGAACTGCAACCATAAAGTGTGAAAGCAAAAAGAGAAACTGTTCAACCTTTTGGAGCAAATAGAAATCCAAACACTAGAATAGGTAAAGCTATCATAAGAAATGTTAGCATGATGCTAACACCAAGGCTAACGTGTGTTATTTTCAGTGAATGTGAAGACTTTTCACACAAACACGAATGCGTCCAACAACCCACATACTGAACATCACTTCCTCCTTTTTACCAAGTTATGAACTTCTCTCAACAGCAGCTATGAAGCTACGTTCACACCAGGCATGTGACACGTGTTTAAGAACACGCTAAACATGCATTATTCTACACAACTATAGCCCACGGTGTTCACACTGAACGAGCAAGGAGGGGCTTCTTCGTCTACTGTCTCCTAGCACGTCTGCCACCTACAGTTGGTGCAAAATGTCAAAGCGGTTCAAATTTGCTCATCTGGCTCCAGGCTTTTTCTTTTCCAGCTCTATTCCGATCTATTGAAAGACTCGGTGCCGTGTAACGGTAAACTGTCCATCACAGAATCCACAGTGACTTATTACATGTTGGAGGAACAGGTCAATCCACACGTACGAATGAAAGCTGAAGCAGAAGAGGATCCTTCAATACGACAATAAAAACCAGCAAATCTACCAAGAAATGACTCAAGTAAAAGTCCTGGAATGACAGAGTTAAAGCCAGATCTCAATCACATTGAGATGCTGTGGGCTGATTGGAACAAATCCCTCAAAGATCTCCCAGCTGAAGAAGTTCTGCATGGAGGAGTAGTTGTGCTTTCTGTTTCACCTTCCTCTCTTTACAGGTGTATTGATTTCTTTCTTTTTTCCACCTGGTCCTTCTGCCGTCTTAATGGATGCACCTGTGTTTGATTGTCTTTCTGTTAGAAGTTGCATGTCCCCCTCTACTTGTTTCCAGATGGTCTTGTGTTCATCCTCGAGTGCTACGAGCTTTCCAGCCTTCGAGTTTAAACTCAGCAAAAGAATAAGAAAGAATAAACATCATTCTCATTGAACATCCTGCTTCTGCGTCTGTGTCCTCACCTGGATCCTGACAACATCACATTCTGTGAAATCCATTCATGAATGAGTGGAGGGAGGAAGGGCTTTTGGATCAACGTGCCATGAAGATGACGAGTCTACAGGAACTTCTTCTGAAAAGTTGCAGTAGTTTGGGAGTCAAAAGAAGCTCCGGATTTCTGTTCACATTGTCATCGGTATTTATTCCCGGAATATCCGTGATGTCCTCAAATGCAGCAGGATTACAGAGTCCAGTAAATCGTTCACATTTATCTCTTCAGAAAGAGTCAGTAAAAGAGATTCCTGGACGGGGTCAGATAGAGGTCGTGCAGGAACCTGCCGTAGAGCTGGGGTTTCTCTGCTCTACGGCAGAATGCCAGCTTTTAAACTGCAGCTTTTTATCATAATTATGAAATGACCTTCTGTCTGTGTTATAATGCCAATAATTCTAAACATGAACATGTTTTTAATTTCTCTTTGTTATGATTTCATATAAAAATGAAATAAGATGGAGAGCATTTTCTGCCCCTCTGCTAAATCCTAAATCTGTCCTTGTTTTTTTCTGCATGTTTTGAGTTGCAGTTTGATGATAATAAAGACATGTTCATGCTGTTTATGAATTCATTCATTTTTTTGAAGATTCTTTGACACGTGACTTCAGACTTGGAGCCACACAGCAAACTCAGTTTGAAGCTTCTGCTACCAGACTTGCTCTGCTGAATGATTGTTTCCTTTTTCTCTATTATATGCTGAAGCTAGCGGTAGCTCCCAAAACACCTGCTGCATTGGTCCACAAACATTTTAGCAGCTTGTATGTAGTTGCACTTCATCTTCATGCAAATTTCCATAGGATACTTGAAAATAAAATAGTTTTTGTTAAAATATTTTGTCATTTGTAACTCTTCTTAATGAAAGTAAACAGAGGGGGAGAAAAAATCGATTAAATTGAAAATTCAATGGGGACTGATAAAATCGGAGATTCGATTTATTATCTATATTGCCCAGCCTTAATTGGAACATAGCTGGAACAACAGCTGGCATCTGCCCCCCCACACCCTTTACCACCCTGTAGCTCCACCCCTGCCTGAAACGCCTATAAAGTCGATCATGGATCTCCTGCTGAGGGTGTCCTGATGCCAAGAGTATGGATGGAGACCTACGTGCTGGAACATGGAGTCAACAGACACTGATGCATTCCAGACACTGAAACAGTACAATGAAAACTCCAAAATGTTGCGTTTCAAAAGGATTCAATTTAAATTTAAAGCAAGTTTTTGTCCAGATTCTCTCATTTCTTTCTCTAACGAGTTGGTTTGTCTAATCGCTCCACACATCCGCTCCTGGTCCGGCCCTACTGTCACATTTCCGAACCCTTTGTGGCCCATCTCTGCTCGTCATTTCTCTCGATAGATTTTCCGTCTTTTGCTGAACTTCTATTAACCCTTTAAATTGAGATTGTGTTTCTGGTTTCATTTTCTTAAATTCAATAAACTGAAATGTAATCATTTGGTTCAAAGAGCCAAAGCCTTTCGGTGGGAGGAAAAATGACTCATTCATGATGATTTTATCAATGCCAACTGAAAACATGTCATCTGATTTATCAATCTCAATCCTGAATTCTCCTGACTTTGACATTTCTTAGTGTGTTTCAACTTCTCAGCCTTTGGTTTTCTCCCATCATCAGACATCTCTTCCTGCTCTTCTTTTCAAAAAGAAACATTATTCCCTAAAAGTAGAACAGAAAACACAGTCTTCACCCCATGTACCAAACATGAACATCGGAGCGAGTTTCCTGTCTCACTGCTCCTTATCCGGTAACTCCTCCTAATAACCCACATCTACCATCTATTCAGAAGTGTTTCATGCTGCTCGTGTGTTCAGGAATACAGAGACGCATCAGCAAAGGAGATTTTAATGAAACTGAAAATCTGAACCATTTCCTCTGGAACTCCCTTCAATGATTTCACATTTTAGTCCTCGATCATTTCTCCCCCACGAAACCGTTTAGTCCTCAGAGAGCGAGGGCTTCTTCTGCGACAGGACCAGCTCCTTCACTCGGGGTGTCATGGTGGCCAGCTGTGAGCGCACGCTGTGACCCTCCTCCTCCTCCTGCTGCTCCTCCTGCTCCCTGCCTGGACTCTGGCTCACCAGCTGCTTGACCACCAGACTCTGGTAGGAGGACAGCAGCTGCTGCTGCTCCTGCGCAGACATACACAGCGCTCAGCTCATGTTCACTGCTGTGAAGACTCTGCAAACAGCTTTCTGATGGCATTTGTGTGAATTTAGTTCCCGGAGACACACTGTACCACAGCAGAGGGGTTTGAAGGTGTTCCTACCGCAGGTATTCGGCCGGTGAGCGTGCCGATGATGTGCGGCACGCAGCGCCCCGGGGCGTGCAGCATGCAGTGGGTGCTGGCCTGGAACAGCAGCACGCAGGTCAGGTGGAGCACCAAGGCGGGGTCCTCCGCCTCCTTCAGCTGCTCGGTGAGGGCCTGGCGGTGCAGGAACAGCGCCTGTCTGGAAGACGAGCCTTAACATCCACAAAAACACATCTCTTGGTTCCGACTGAACCTGCTCTTGTGAGGTTTACCTCTCCTTCTTTTTGTCCCCCTTCTTCAGCATGAATCCACAGACTTCAGCAGCAGCCTCCAGGTTGGTCAGGAAATCTTCAACACTCTGTAAAGAGTCACCATCACAGTCCATCCAACACATCTAATCTTTAGCAGCTTTAGACACCTATCTCCACGTTCTCCCCTGAAGATTGAACCTACTTTGCCATTGAGAGTGTTGTGCAGCTTCATCAGAGGTCCTCGGGTCTCCTCAGACAGTTTCCCCAAAATCTTCACTCTGACCTGCAGCAACACATCAGACGGTGGGCATGAGCTGCTGTCCCTTTGTCCTGGACCCACCAAACAGAAGAAGAGACACACCTCGCTGGTGATGGTGCTGGGATTCTCCACTGACATCATCAGGTCTGCAGCCAGGAAGTTCACCAGGATGTTGGTGACATCAGCACACAAGGTCCTCAGGACGTGTTTGATGATGTTCACCTGAGTTTCATCTGAGAAGAAAAGCACCTTCATTTTCTTTGCTCCATATTTGAAAAACTATAAAGTTTATGAATACCAAAAATACAAGCAGTAATGTTGCCAAAGCTCCACGCCTCTGACCGGTGTGTGACTGCTGCTGCAGGAGGCAGACGTACCAGAGAAGAACTTGGTTCCTTTGTCAAACAGCCGAATGTTGTTGTGGAGGTTGCTGATCTCCTCCTGCAGATCCTTCATGCTCTTCTTCTTGCTGGTGCCTGCTGAGGAGCTGGAGGAGGACATGAAGACGGTCCGCAGCACCTCCTGGTAGCTCTTGGTCAGAGGCCTGCAGAGACGTCATCAGGAGGCTTTTATTTTGTCGGCACTCAAAGCCGAATCTGACAGGAAGTAAGGATTTTACCTGACTAAAGTCTCCGCCAGCTCAGAGAGGATTTCCTCGGGACAGTCGCTCAGTCTGTCCTCCAGAACCGTCACGATCTCCTCCTGGGTCATGAAAGGGGCTTCACTCTGTTTGCTGCGATCTTGGGAAAAGGAAAATATCAGTCCTGAGTCTCACTGTGAAGCTTGAGGCCCACCTGCATGAAGAAGAAACTCGTGGTGCATAGGATATAGGGCTGCCATGATTAGTCGACTAACCGACGACTAATCAACTATTAAAATAGTTGACAACTAATTTAATGGTTGAATAGTCGTTACTTTATATTATATGGAGTTAGAGTGTAGTAAAGTTAAAAGTTACAATAATAATAATAATAATAATAAACATTTTATTTGTTGGGCGCCTTTCAAGGGACTCAAGGTCGCCTTACAGTAAAAAACAAACAGCTTTATACAATAATAAAAGAGTATGAAAAAACAATAAAAGAATCAGTTAAAAGAGCAACAAAGCAGATAAATACAGCATAAAATAATGTATTACAAATCAGGATGGATAAGATAGTTTGAATAAATGAGTTTTAAGATTGGAAATAAAATCAGGAAGTGTTCTGTTAGTTCTTTGCATTAATTTAGCATTTATTAAGGTTTTTTTTTACACCCTTTTGGAGTTTAGCTAATATTTCAGCTACATGCTAGCTGTTTTGGCTAATTTAGTTTTTTTTTGTTTTTTGGGCTATTTTTAAGTTTAGCTTTTTTTCCAGCTACATGCTATGTTTTGACAATTCCAAGTTGTTTTTAATTTGTTTTATAGGCTAATTTAGTATTTAGCTAATATTTTAGCTGGCTATTAGCTTCAGCCTTTTTAGCTATTAGCTTCAGCCTTTTTAGTTATCAATTTCAGCATCCTCAGCTATCAGGACTACCATCTTCAGCGGTCACATTCCACTTATAGCATTCACACATCCAGCTTTACATTCAGTTTACCCGATTAGTCAACTAATTGGAGGAAATAACCAGTGACTAGTGGATTTTTAAAATAATAGTTTGTGGCAGTGTAACGTGTAAATATTATTGTTAAATTCTGTAAAATGTGGATTTGGCACCACCTTGTGGTGGAACCATGTACCTGCACTGCAGTATAAAAACAAAGGATTGTGGGAAATCTTCAGATGAAAGCGGAGATTCCCAGCGAGGTAACGTCAGCATAAATTCTACGTCATGAACAGAAATTAGCATGATTAATTAAAATATTATTACTAATTGTAATGTTGGTTTGGCTGCTGGAGAAACGGGAATTATTTTTAATCTTAAATATTTTGGCCATTTTAGTGGCATTTAATCGCTACTTGCTGATCTTTAGATTGGCCGTTGCAGCGGTTTAACCATTAACTTCTTTCTCCAGTAAAAACTACTACGCTGGTGACGGATCAGCTGATGTTCCTTGTGTTTATTTCTGGCATTGCAGAAAAACAAGAAGACAACGTAGAGGCTACAGCAGCACCAACAGGAATCCTCACTGAGCATCATGTTCAGACGGAGACTTCATGTGGTCACCATCGCGATAAACCCGGTTTTGGACGTACTTGGCTGCGCAGGTCCGTTCTCTTCATCGCTGTCGTCCTCTCTCCTCCCTTTCTTCTTGGTTTTACGGATGCGGATCTCTCGGGCGTTTCCTCCCCCGCCTGACTTCACGCTGCTCTCTGTGGGACGGGCAGATGGACAGCACCAGAGGTATGAGCTTTGAGAAGAACTGGTCACAAACGTGGACTTGTGTTCATTTGGGTCGGTCTGAACCTGCCGCCTTCTTCCTGCGCTCGGCATCCTTCTTCTCCTTTTTAGAAGGCGCTGAGCTCTCTGTCAGAGCGGCAGCTTGCTTCAAGTCCTCTTCTGTTATCAAGAAGACCGGGTTGTTCTTGAGTTCCTGATGATGACAGAAGATGCTGAAGCCCGCACGGTGAAGAGACTTGAGAGGAGAAACGCTGCTGTACCTTCTGAGCTTTCTGCTGCATGGCCTCATCAAACAAAGAGAGGCAGTTACTGATGAACTTCTCGCTGATGACCACGGTCTCCCCCAGAACTCTGGCAGACGACTGGATGTTGGTGTTCCTCATGGCCTGGCTGATGAGCATTCCGACATCCTCACTAGAGAGACAGCTGGGCAGGATGGGCTGAAACCGACAGAGCTGATAAGAAGCTTTTTCCAGTGACGCTTCGTTCACGAGGGAAGACCTCTGACCTGGAGGTCGGTCCAAGTGGAAGAGTTGACCGCCTCCTCCACCGAGGCCTCCACCTGGTCCACCAGAGCCTGACCCACACAGGCAGCTCGGAGAAACAGCAGCTTGCTGGATTTGAAGCGCTTCTTGATGTAGCTGGACGGGTCTGGAATCCCGAGCCGGACCAAAGCATCAAACTCTGCAAGAGGAACACAGCTTCAGCTCCAACCCAACATGTCATGAGTCAGGGTGGGAGAGGCCAAACGGTTCACTTTTACTTTCACCTGAGGAGCAGCACTGTGGGTGCTTGAACCTCGGTCCAGTATGAGGCTGAAGCTTCGTTACTCTAAAACTCAGACCGTAAAAAACTGTTCCTGCAACATCTCCACTAAAAGCTCAATTTTGTAGAAAATCCGAGCTGCATCTGCTGGTGGCTGTGAGGCCTTTCAGAACCAACCTAAATATCCATTCTGCTGCAGGAAGGAGTCCACCCAAGCGTTCTGGGTTTTGGCGTAAATGTCAGGAATGTAGACGGCTTTGTCCTGCCGGCCTCCGACCACACTCCCCTTCAGACGTCCGGCGCTCACCAGCTCCTCCAAGACAGCTGACAACAAGAAGACGGCCTCAGCACAGCAAACAGGGCAGCCATCAAACTCTTTCTGTAAGGTAGTGAATCACTGATGACAAATAAACAAGATTTTAAATAATTTGTGGTTATTTGTGTTATTGTTGCCTCTAAAACTAACTTTAATTTCTATTTTATCTGTCTATTTGGGACAGGGCACATGAAATGAATCCCGCAGCTATTTTTTTTTTATCTGCTTTACTCTGAAAGATGTTAAAAAATAATATAAAAGACATAACAGCACAGATCATACTAGGAGGAGTGGCGTATTAAAATTCAGCCGAATGTTGAGGACAACCCCCAACTCCTCGTTCTCGTGCAGTCTCCTCGTCCACCTTCATCTCAGGCGCCTTTCTCCGCCCCCTCCTGCAGCAGCTTGGTCTCACCGACGATGCAGGCGAGGCGCTGGGGGATCTCAAACACGCCTATTGTCATGTCTGCGGGCTGCCTTGATTACTACAAAACAATGCATTATGGGAAAGTGTGTCCTGACGGTTCTTGCGGTTCAAAGTGAATCTGATCAGAAAGGCGCTCAATGAAGGAAATCTGTGTATTTTAGAACTCTTTCTGTGAATAATAAATCACTGATGACGACAAGAGACTGATCATAGAGGTTGAGGACCATTCAGTCCTTGATACGGTTTGGACAAGTCAGAGTTTCGTGAGCTTGGCAGCAGAGCTGGTAAGTGTGCTTTAAATGAATTTCAGCAAAAACAGGCAGCTGCAGGTGGGGGGGGGATGGCGCCTGAAATGCAGGCAAGCACAAAGCTTCAGAAGACTAAATGATAACAGGAAGTCTTGTTCAACGTAAATATTCAATTGAATTTCAATTTGCATTTCAATATGATTGTGGAGCTGCAGAAGATCTTGTGCCACCAGTTAAAAGTTGTCTAAGTTTGTTGTTCTCATATAATCATTGTAAACAGATAAAAAAAAAATCAGACAATTCCAGCGTGTCTGACATTAAAGTCAAACTTCTTCCTGTTGTAATGTTTTCTCCTGCGGTCAGTGAGCTGCTGTTAGCTCAGCCGTGGTTCTAACATCACTGCTCTTTGTTTTGGAACATAACTGTGAAAATCAAGGAAAAACATGATCTAATTAATTGAAAGCTGTAACCAAAAATAAAACGATGACTATTTCCATGTAATGTTATAAAATACTTTTGCCCAGAGATGATTTTGTTTAATCAGCCGCTCTTATTTTGAAATCTGAAAAAAATGTGGCTCTAAAATGCTCAACCAATAAAATAATTTTGCAATGAAAGCAACAAATACAAAAATATAACAATTATAATTATCCTAGTCAGACATTTATCATAAACGTACTATAAGAACGCAGTATTTATTAACAGAATTTATCCGCTACAAATGCTTTACAAATGTGTTTTCCTGCCAAAACTTGTATCAATTTTTCTGATAAATATTTGTTGTCTAGTTGTACATTCTTCCACCACGAGTGTTTCATATTTCGTGTTTATCATCTTGATGCAGCTAAACAAAATCAATGTTTGTGAATAATCTTCGGGTCAACACCGGCCGGGCGTCTGCTTGCTAGCGCTAGCATAGCATCTAAGACATTTAGCTCCGTCACCAACATTCTGACAATATGGTTCAAAAAACAGGAGACACTGCTGATTAGAGCTTTTCATTAAATGTACAGCCAACAACTTTTCATATTTAATCACATAATGGGTTTAATAATCCATGACCGAACTCTGTGCAGCCCCGTGGGAGTTAGCAAGAGCTAGCTTAGCAAAGTAGCAAACTCACATCGTCAGAGACATGTGACTGAAAAAATATAATATAACTGATTCTTACCTGGAACGGATGTATTTTCATGTCCTTGGGTCTCGGATTTTCCCTTTACAGTCACAAACATATACAACGATCCATTTCTCTTGACGAAAGACAGTTACTGCCCGAGCAATGCAGCGGTTTTCACAATAAGAGCCTCCGCAAACTACTTCCGGGTGACCCTCTGTGTCAGAAACCAAACTACGAAAAACCAAATGAACGCCTGTTATCCCATTTTCGTTTTTGGGCACAAAATATCCGATTTTAAATTGAAAAACGGAAGAACAATGAAACACGGATTTTATCTGTCTGTCTGAAGACAACCTTTCCCTCTTTGATCAGGTCTGATCACTTCTATTTCTCTGTCCTGTCTCTGTTTCATCTTCCTTCTCAGTTTTGATCAGTTTTCAAATTCCTGCCGGCTGATCTCTTTGCTCAAACTGCCCACTGCTCTGAAGCAGCTGAACATCTCCCCAACAGCACTACGGTCTCCTGGAGTTCTCGTGTTTTTCTTCCATCTCTGATCATGCATCGCTGCAGAGAGAAGTCCTAAAAACATCAGCGTGTCACAGAGTCAAGCAGAAGAACTTGCAAACTGCGCCGCAGCTTGGACGCGCGCGCGCGCGCGCGCGCGGCTTTTTGGCGGCACGCGCGAGCTGTCCAGTGCTGAAAAGCAGCCCGCAGCTGCAGGATCGATCCGCTCCTGGAGTTCTCATGTCTCCAGGCTGAGCTGTGTCCTGTTGCTCCATAGGAACATTGCAGACAACTCCAGTAGATGTTCAGGCTTGAAATGTAAAAAGAAAATGCTGCAACAAACGAAGAGAGACAGAGAAATAGAAGCGATCAGACCTGATCAAAGCTGGAAAGGTTGTCTTCAGACAGACAGACAGATAACAGCCCCGTGTTTGTCATTTCTCTGAAAACCCTCTTTGAAATGGATCTGCTAGAATGAGCTGTAGATGAGATGTGGAACCAGCAAAGTCCGTCTGGTTTAGCCACTTTAACTCTACATACCGGAGCAAACGGGGCGGCTCGATTCAGCGCATGCGCAGTTTGTCCTGCCTGCCGCTGGCACAGGATCGTCACGTGATCTACGTACGTCGGTTGTGACGTCACTATCGTGTCACCGTGACGTCACTGGTCTGTTTGCATAAATACCGCTTCTGACAAACAAACCAACATTCGTCTTCAGAAAGCTGAAGAGTGCAGACACAAGTGGACCCGAGTGGACTCCAGAGCTAGGAAAGAGTTGAACTCTGAACATTATCCTTTTCCCCCCTAAAGTGTGTTTTTATCCCAAACATTTTCCAACATGACTGAGGTGCAAACTGGTAACATTCTGGTGGGTTCCTTGGGACTTTATGAAGTTGGAGAATTCCTGGGACGAGGAGGTTTTGGTAGAGTGGTAGAATGCACTAAGATGGGGAGTGAGGAGACTTTTGCCGTCAAGATTGTAGACGATGTGAGAGCGGGCCATGAAGAGATAGAGGCCATGAAGATCATCCAGAGTCTGGATCCTGATCCTAACAACCTGATCAAGATTCATGAATCTTTCCAATACAAAGACAGCATGTGCCTGGTGTACGAAATGCTGGATGAAAGCTTGGAGGACTTTATGGAGAGGAGGTCTTTCCTTCCAGCTCACCTGTGTCAGATCAGAGCTATAGCTCAGCAGATGCTGGTGGCTCTGAGCGGCCTCCAAAGCATCAACGTTTTACATGGAGACATCAAGCCAGACAACATCATGTTTGTTGACCAGGTCACAAACCCCCTCAAATTAAAACTTATCGACTTTGGCTTGGCCGTCCACCCCCAACAACTAGAAGCTGGAACCAAAATGCAGATCAACCCCTTCAGAGCCCCAGAGGTCATTCTGGGTGTTCCTCTGGACGTGAGCGTTGACATGTGGTCCCTGGGTGTGGTTCTGGCCTCGCTGTACATTGGAGATGTTCCCTTTTCAAGAAAGAACGACTACGAAACCATCAGAGGCCTGGTGCAGCTGTTGGGTTTACCTGAGGACGACCTTCTGAAATATGGACTGTGCACATATGACTTCTTCACCTACGAGGAGGAATCCAGTCAACCCGGCTGGAGGCTCAACACGCCGTCCGAATACGCCGAAGCCACAGGGGAGGTGGTGAAGAATCTGACAGAAATCCCGGACCTCGATGCCATGGCTGAGTTTCATCGCGACACCTTTCCTCTGCACGAGGAGGACGACCATCGCGTCTTCTTAAGTCTTCTTAAGAGCATGCTGGTCATGGATCCTCGGCAGAGAATTACAGCGAGCTCAGCCCTCGCTCATGACTTCATCACCATGGGACACCTCTCTGGAGAAGGGAAGGCCTCCTATGCTGCCTCAGCAAAAGATGCAATGAGGCAGGCTGGGATCACAGAGAGCTTTCCAGAAACTTCTACTGATGTGGTGAGTGTGAGGGAAACGCCCAAAGAAGAAGAAGAAGAAGAAGAAGAACGGTGTGACTGCATTTCAAAGACTTCAACAGCAGACACCAATAACATCTGTGATGCTCCTCCTGCTGGAGAAAAGGATGAACCAGCAAGTCAGCCTGGAAACAAAAGCTTTCTCTGTGAAGCACAAGACCACCTCCCCTTGGACAAAGAACCTCCTCATCAACCAGACGCTGCACCAAGACAAGCTGGGATCACCACTTCTACCAGATCCTTCAAGAAAGTTGAGGCTCAGCTTCAGGAAGAAGCAGAAAACTCTCCTGCTTCTTCCTGGGCCATTCTCAGCCCAGATGATGGATCTGTTGCTGAAGTGGTTCCCCTTCCTCTGGATGATGAAGAAACAGCTTCAGAACAAAGTCCAAGCAGCTGCAAGGAAGAAGGAAAGGAGGAAAATGTCAAAGAAGACACATTCAAGCCAAAACCAAAGCTCTTTAGATGGATGAGGAGGTTCTTTACAAGAATCTCTAAAGTCTTCACATCACACACGTCAAAGGTTTGAAGAAGAAGAACAAGCAGGAGGAGGACAAAAGGGAAAAGAGGAAGAAGATGTGGGCTTCCTAAAGTAATCTGGGGGAATTTGACTGAACAATGTAGGTTTTTCTCCAGACACTCTGGACCCCCCCACACACTTCTTCTTTTTATTGGATTAGATTGTTGTAGAGTTAGATTAGTTCATTCCTCCTTAACAGTTCTGGTAAACGCCTGTCCGTCCTGGGATAGGATCTCTCCCTCATGTGGGCATCCCTAAGGTTTCTTCTTTTGTACTGAATCAAGTCTTTTAAAGGAGTTTTTCCTTACCGGGAGGGGGGGTCTAAGGACAGGGATAACCAGTTTATTCAGTCAGTTTACTTTAATCGGCGGCCGTGGTGCAGTGGTAGGGCAGTCGTCTCATGATCGTAGGAGAGTGGGTTCGATTCCTTACCCGCCCATGTGTCGAAGTGTCCTTGGGAAGACACAGAACCCTAAATTGCCTCTGGTGGGAGTTTGGCGCCAGTGTTCGGCAGCGGAGCCACCACCAGTGTATGAATGTATGAATGAATGGGTGAATGTGAATGTGCAGCGCTTTGGGCCCTCGAAGGAGGGTAGAAAGCACTTTACAAATATTTACCATTAGTCACTAGCTATTGTTCATATTTAATAACTGACTTTCTGTTTCTGGAGAATTACTGGAATGAAGCCCAATGAGGAAAACATTTGTGATAATAGACTGTTTAAATTAAATTTAATTTAATAACTTGCTCATGTGAGCACAAAAAAAAAACAAAACAAAAACCTTAAAGAAAAAAAAAACTTTAATAACGCGTCCATGTGACAAAAAAAAACAGAACCACAATGTGAAGTGATGTTTTTTTTATTAGATTGCATTTTTATTACGCGTTTATGTAACAAAAAAAAAAAAAAAAAAAAAAAAAAAAAAAACAAAAAAAAAAAACAAATGTGAAGTGATTTTTGGTTTTATTAGATTATTTTTCTAATAACATGCTCATGTAACAAAAAAACAAAAAAAAGACAAAAAAAAAAAAAAAACAATAATGCGACCACAATGAAGCACAATCCAGTGCCTTCATGTGCCGGTCCCAAGTCCGGTTAAATGCAGAGGGTTGTTTTATTCTCTTGTTTTCTTTGTCAAGAGTTTGAAGGTTGACAGGAATGGAGAGGTTGTCCATGTGTGAGTATACAATCATGTAATGTCTTAGTTTGATGAGAGATTATGGAGGCGTATGGAAGGTGTTTGTAGATCTGTGTCTACCTGGTTTGTTAGGATGAGGAAGCTCTTGTTCTGCTGCAGAAACACAGGAGAATCCGGATGTTCAACATTGTTGATGGAACTAAAGTAGAACAAACATTGTAGAACTGCAGACAGAAACAAAGTTGAACGGCAGTTTGGCTTCACCTTTCATGTAGAGTCCAGCAACTAAAGGCACTGGTAGTGGTATGCCTGCTTTAACAGGTTGGGGTTCGATTCCCTGCAGTGTCCTGCAGAATATTTGGACTTTCAGACATGAAATGTTGCAACCATAAAGTGTGAAAGCAAAAAGAGAAACTGTTCAATCTTTTGGAGCAAATAGAAATCCAAACACTAGAATAGGTAAAGCTATCATAAGAAATGTTAGCATGATGCTAACACCAAGGCTAACGTGTGTTATTTTCAGTGAATGTGAAGACTTTTCACACAAACAGGAATACGTCCAACAACCCACATACTGAACATCACTTCCTCCTTTTTACCAAGTTATGAACTTCTCTCAACAGCAGCTATGAAGCTACGTTCACACCAGGCATGTGACACGTGTTTAAGAACACGCTAAACATGCATTATTCAACACAACTGTAGCCCACGGTGTTCACACTGAACGAGCAAGGAGGGGCTTCTTCGTCTTTTTCTACTGTCTCCTAGCACGTCTGCCACCTACAGTTGGTGTAAAATGTCAAAGCGGTTCAAATTTGCTCATCTGGCTCCAGGCTTTTTCTTTTCCAGCTCTATTCCGATCTATGAAAGACTCGGTGCCGTGTAACGGTAAACTGTCCATCACAGAATCCACAGTGACTTATTACATGTTGGAGGAACAGGTCAATCCACACGTACTAATGAAAGCTGAAGCAGAAGAGGATCCTTCAATACGACAATGAAAACCAGCAAAACTACCAAGAAATGACTCAAGTAAAAGTCCTGGAATGACAGAGTTAAAGCCAGATGTCAATCACATTGAGATGCTGTGGGCTGATTGGAACAAATCCCTCAAAGATCTCCCAGCTGAAGAAGTTCTGCATGGAGGAGTAGTTGTGCTTTCTGTTTCACCTTCCTCTCTTTACAGGTGTATTGATTTCTTTCTTTTTTCCACCTGGTCCTTCTGCCGTCTTAATGGATGCACCTGTGTTTGATTGTCTTTCTGTTAGAAGTTGCATGTCCCCCTCTACTTGTTTCCAGATGGTCCTGTGTTCATCCTCGAGTGCTACGAGCCTTCCAGCCTTTAGAGTTTAAACTCAGCAAAAGAATAAGATAGAATAAACATCATTCTCATTGAACATCCTGCTTCTGCGTCTGCGTCCTCACCTGGATCCTGACAACATCACATTCTGTGAAATCCATTCATGAATGAGTGGAGGGAGGAAGGGCTTTTGGATCAACGTGCCATGAAGATGACGAGTCTACAGGAACTTCTTCTGAAAAGTTGCAGTAGTTTGGGAGTCAAAAGAAGCTCCGGATTTCTGTTCACATTGTCATCGGTATTTATTCCCGGAATATCCGTGATGTCCTCAAATGCAGCAGGAGTTACAGAGTCCAGTAAATCGTTCACATTTATCTCTTCAGAAAGAGTCAGTAAAAGAGATTCCTGGACGGGGTCAGTTAGAGGTCGTGCAGGAACCTGCCGTAGAGCTGGGGTTTCTCTGGGTACTCGAGTGAATTCTGGTGCCATCTCAGAGTCTTTTGTCCTCTTTTTCTGCTTCTTCTCAACTTTAGCGCTCGTTGTCTCTTTAGAAACCTGTGGCACAGAAGGGTCGGGGTCATATCTTCTCCTATAGTTCGTCCCTAAAGTGTCAGGCTCTGAAGATGGGCTAGATCTTTGGGGATTTACCATGGGCTCAGGACTTTTGGTAGCCCCTAGTCGCAGCCGTTTGCTGTGTGGCTGATCTTGAACATTTGAAGAATCCTCTCCACCTCTTTTCACTGATTTTCCAGTTGCTTCTTGAAATTTCCCCCTGAAAAACTTTGGAAGTTTGGGATGACACTCCTGGATTTTCTTTTAAAAAGTTATTATTATTGACTCCAAGAATGTCAAGGATGTCCTCAGGTGCATCAGAGTTCAATCAATCATCTAAACTAGAAAAAGGTTGGCCAATGGGATTTGGTAGGGATTGTGGATGTCCCTCCATTGAATCAAGATGTTTTTTGGGATTCTGTTTGAAGGAGTTCTCCTCGACCACAGAGAACATTTCAAAGAAGGATTTTCTGTAGAACGATGAAAATGGTTCACATGAGCTTGTTAAAAGTAACAGCTGACAGCTTGGTGGTTCAAATCCCATCTACAATTGTCAGCACTCAGGGGGTCATACCTTCCAGAGAGAGCTCTCACCAGAATACTAGCTGCTGCTCACCTTCCCATCATGCACCAGCCTTCAGTTCTGGTCTTTGGGAGCTGATTCCCATCACGTCATCACTACTGTGTTATTAAAACAGTTGCACACAGATCCACACGCCTCCGTCTCGTCTTTACGACAGTCACATATTAAAGTGTCCATGAGCAGAACGTTAGACCAGCAGGAGACACGCCATTGGTGGAATCCGTCTGGTATTTGAGGAGTCATGTAAAACGGTGCCATACAAGTCCATACATCCATTTTCAAACCTCACTGGATTGCTGGAGCCTAAATTAGCCAAAACAGCTAGCATGTAGCTGAAATACTAGCTAAACAGCCTAAAAAATCTTAATAAATGCCAAAAAAGTCCAAAAAGCTAGCAGAAAGCCAGTTTTTAAACTATAAAACTGCAGCTTTTTAACATAATTATGAAATGACCTTCTGTCTGTGTTATAATGCCAATAATTCTAAACATGAACATGTTTTTAATTTCTCTGTTATGATTTCATATAAAAATGAAATAAGATGGAGAGCATTTTCTGCCCCTCTGCTAAATCCTAAATCTGTCCTTGTTTTTTCTGCATGTTTTGAGTTGCAGTTTGATGATAATAAAGACATGTTCATGCTGTTTATGAATTCATTCATTTTTTTGAAGATTCTTTGACACGTGACTTCAAACTTGGAGCCACACAGCAAAATCAGTTTGAAGCTTCTGCTACCAGACTTGCTCTGCTGAATGATTGTTTCCTTTTTCTCTATTATAATCTGAAGCTAGCGGTAGCTCCCAAAACACCTGCTGCATTGGTCTACAAACATTTTAGCAGCTTGTATATAGATGCACTTCATCTTTATGCAAATTTCCATAGGATACTTGAAAATAAAATAGTTTTTGTTAAAAATATTTTGTCATTTGTAACTCTTCTTAATGAAAGTAAACAGAGGGGGAGAAAAAATCGATTAAATTGAAAATTCAATGGGGACTGATAAAATCGGAGATTCGATTTATTATCTATATTGCCCAGCCTTAATTGGAACATAGCTGGAACAACAGCTGGCATCTGCCCCCCCACCCCCTTTGCCACCCTGTAGCTCCACCCCTGCCTGAAACGCCTATAAAGTCGATCATGGATCTCCTGCTGAGGGTGTCCTGATGCCAAGAGTATGGATGGAGACCTACGTGCTGGAACATGGAGTCGACAGACACTGATGCATTCCAGACACTGAAACAGTACAATGAAAACTCCAAAATGTTGCGTTTCAAAAGGATTTAATTTAAATTTAAAGCAAGTTTTTGTCCAGATTCTCTCAATTCTTTCTCTAACGAGTTGGTTTGTCTAATCGCTCCACACATCTGCTCCTGGTCCGGCCCTACTGTCACATTTCCGAACCCTTTGTGGCCCATCTCTGCTCGTCATTTCTCTCGATAGATTTTGCGTCTTTTGCTGAACTTCTATTAACCCTTTAAATTGAGACTGTGTTTCTGGTTTCATTTTCTTAAATTCAATAAACTGAAATGTAATCATTTGGTTCAAAGAGCCAAAGCCTTTCGGTGGGAGGAAAAATGATTAATTCATGATGATTTTATCAATGCCAACTGAAAACATGTCATCTGATTTATCAATCTCAATCCTGAATTCTCCTGACTTTGACATTTCTTAGTGTGTTTCAACTTCTCAGCCTTTGGTTTTCTCCCATCATCAGACATCTCTTCCTGTTCTTCTTTTCAAAAAGAAACATTATTCCCTAAAAGTAGAACAGAAAACACAGTCTTCACCCCATGTACCAAACATGAGTTTCCTGTCTCACTGCTCCTTATCCGGTAACTCCTCCTAATAACCCACATCTACCATCTATTCAGAAGTGTTTCATGCTGCTCGTGTGTTCAGGAATACAGAGACGCATCAGCAAAGGAGATTTTAATGAAACTGAAAATCTGAACGATTTCCTCTGGAACTCCCTTCAATGATTTCACATTTTAGTCCTCGATCATTTCTCCCCCACGAAACCGTTTAGTCCTCAGAGAGCGAGGGCTTCTTCTGCGACAGGACCAGCTCCTTCACTCGGGGTGTCATGGTGGCCAGCTGTGAGCGCACGCTGTGACCCTCCTCCTCCTCCTGCTGCTCCTCCTGCTCCCTGCCTGGACTCTGGCTCACCAGCTGCTTGACCACCAGACTCTGGTAGGAGGACAGCAGCTGCTGCTGCTCCTGCGCAGACATACACAGCGCTCAGCTCATGTTCACTGCTGTGAAGACTCTGCAAACAGCTTTCTGATGGCATTTGTGTGAATTTAGTTCCCGGAGACACTGTACCCAGCAGAGGGGTTTGAAGGTGTTCCTACCGCAGGTATTCGGCCGGTGAGCGTGCCGATGATGTGCGGCACGCAGCGCCCCGGGGCGTGCAGCATGCAGTGGGTGCTGGCCTGGAACAGCAGCACGCAGGTCAGGTGGAGCACCAAGGCGGGGTCCTCTGCCTCCTTCAGCTGCTCGGTGAGGGCCTGGCGGTGCAGGAACAGCGCCTGTCTGGAAGACGAGCCTTAACATCCACAAAAACACATCTCTTGGTTCCGACTGAACCTGCTCTTGTGAGGTTTACCTCTCCTTCTTTTTGTCCCCCTTCTTCAGCATGAATCCACAGACTTCAGCAGCAGCCTCCAGGTTGGTCAGGAAATCTTCAACACTCTGTAAAGAGTCACCATCACGGTCTCATCACAACATCTAATCTTTAGCAGCTTTAGACACCTATCTCCACGTTCTCCCCTGAAGATTGAACCTACTTTGCCATTGAGAGTGTTGTGCAGCTTCATCAGAGGTCCTCGGGTCTCCTCAGACAGTTTCCCCAAAATCTTCACTCTGACCTGCAGCAACACATCAGACGGTGGGCATGAGCTGCTGTCCCTTTGTCCTGGACCCACCAAACAGAAGAAGAGACACACCTCGCTGGTGATGGTGCTGGGATTCTCCACTGACATCATCAGGTCTGCAGCCAGGAAGTTCACCAGGATGTTGGTGACATCAGCACACAAGGTCCTCAGGACGTGTTTGATGATGTTCACCTGAGTTTCATCTGAGAAGAAAAACAACATCCCTCCTTTATTTTAACATCTGCAAGCAAGTTAGCTTCAGCGGATCACACATCATGACTGTTTCCACATTTGGAGCCAAACTCAACCCGTTGATCTTTCCTGGTGCCTTCGTTTGTCATCTTGATCTGACTGCATCCTGCGATCCTGCTTTTTAACATCCCATAAAAGATTCCCATGTGTCTGCAGCTCGGGTCAATCAGCAGGGACAGATTCACACACATAGACGTGTGACAGACACATAATGGGACTAATTTTCAAGGGTACACAAAAGTTTATTCTTAACTTTCTTCTAACAAATACATTTTCATTTCAAACCAAGGAGAGGATTGCAAATTCCCCTTATTTTTGTATATATACATCTATATATATATATAGATATATATATTATATATATATATAATGTCTAAGTGTCTATTAAGACATCCTAAATGTCTTTAAAAGCCATTTTTCAAGTTGATCTGAAGTCTCCATTTCCAAAATCTCTTCGTAAAATGTTAAAATTTGAAAACTTTCTCCTTCATTTTCTTTGTTCCAGATTTTGCTCCATATTTCAAGAACTATAAGTTATTGAATACCAAAAATACAAGCAGTAATGTTGCCAAAGCTCACTCCCACGCCTGACCGGTGTGTGACTGCTGCTGCAGGAGGCGGCGTACCAGAGAAGAACTTGGTTCCTTTGTCAAACAGCCGAATGTTGTTGTGGAGGTTGCTGATCTCCTCCTGCAGATCCTTCATGCTCTTCTTCTTGCTGGTGCCTGCTGAGGAGCTGGAGGAGGACATGAAGACGGTCCGCAGCACCTCCTGGTAGCTCTTGGTCAGAGGCCTGCAGAGACGTCATCAGGAGGCTTTTATTTTGTCGGCACACAAAGCCGAATCTGACAGGAAGTAAGGATTTTACCTGACTAAAGTCTCCGCCAGCTCAGAGAGGATTTCCTCGGGACAGTCGCTCAGTCTGTCCTCCAGAACCGTCACGATCTCCTCCTGGGTCATGAAAGGGGCTTCACTCTGTTTGCCGCGATCTTGGGAAAAGGAAAATATCAGTCCTGAGTCTCACTGTGAAGCTTGAGGCCCACCTGCATGAAGAAGAAACTCGTGGTGCACAGGATATAGGGCTGCCATGATTAGTCGACTAACCGACGACTAATCAACTATTAATATAGTTGACAACTAATTTAATGGTCGAATAGTCGTTACTTTATATTATATGGAGTTAGAGTGTAGTAAAGTTAAAAGTTACAATAGCGTTCTGTTAACTTTTTGCATTAATTTAGCATTTAATAAGGTTTTTTATACATCCTTTCGGAGTTTAGCTAATATTTCAGCTACATGCTAGCTGTTTTGACAATTCAAAGTTGTTTTTATTTTGTTTTATAGGCTAATTTAGTACTTAGCTAATATTTTAGCTGGCCATCAGCTTCAGTGCTTTTAGCAATTAGCTTCAGCCTTTTTAGTTATCAATTTCAGCATCCTCAGCTATCAGGACTACCATCTTCAGCGGTCACATTCTGCTTACAGCATTCACACATCCAGCTTTACATTCAGTTTACCCGATTAGTCAACTAATTGGAGGAAATAACCAGTGACCAGTGGATTTTTAAAATAATAGTTTGTGTCAGTGTAACGTGTAAATATTATTGTTAAATTCTGTAAAATGTGTATTTGGCACCATCTTGTGGTGGAACCATGTACCTGCACTGCAGTATAAAAACAAAGGATTGTGGGAAATCTTCAGATGAAAGCGGAGATTCCCAGCGAGGTAACGTCAGCATAAATTCTCTACGTCATGAAGAAATAGCATGATTTTAAAATATTATTACTAATTGTAATGTTGGTTTGGCTGCTGGAGAAACGGGAATTATTTTTAATCTGAAATATTTTGGCCATTTTAGTGGCATTTAATCTCTACTTGCTGATCTTTAGATTGGCCGTTGCAGCGGTTTAACCATTAACTTCTTTCTCCAGTAAAAACGACTACGCTCGTGACGGATCAGCTGATGTTCCTTGTGTTTATTTCTGGCATTGCAGAAAAACAAGAAGACAACGTAGAGGCTACAGCAGCACCAACAGGAATCCTCACTGAGCATCATGTTCAGACGGAGACTTCATGTGGTCACCATCGCGATAAACCCGGTTTTGGACGTACTTGGCTGCGCAGGTCCGTTCTCTTCATCTGCTGTCGTCCTCTCTCTTCCCTTTCTTCTTGTTTTACGGATGCGGATCTCCCGGGCGTTTCCTCCCCCGCCTGACTTCACGCTGCTCTCTGTGGGACGGGCAGATGGACAGCACCAGAGGTATGAGCTTTGAGAAGAACTGGTCACAAACGTGGACTTGTGTTCATTTGGGTCGGTCTGCAACGCTGCCGCCTTCTTCCTGCTCCTTCTTCCTCTTCTCCTTTTTAGAAGGTTGCTGAGCTCTCTGTCAGAGCGGCAGCTTGCTTCAGAGTCCTCTTCTTTGTTATATCAAGAAGACCGGGTTGTTCTTGAGTTCCTGATGATGGACAGAAGATGCTGAAGCCCGCGCAGTGTGAAGAGACTTGAAGAGGGAGAAACGCTGCTGTACCTTCTGAGCTTTCTGCTGCGCATGGCCTCATCAAACAAAGAGAGGCAGTTACTGATGAACTTCTCGCTGATGTGACCACGGTCTCCCTCCAAGAACTCTGGCAGAACGACTGGATGTTGGTGTTCCTCATGGCCTGGCTGATGAGCATTCGACATCCTCACTAGAGAGACAGCTGGGCAGGATGGGCTGAAACCGACAGAGCTGATAAGAAGCTTTTTCCAGTGACGCTTCGTTCACGAGGGAAGACCTCTGACCTGGAGGTCGCCAAGTGGAAGAGTTGACCGCCTCCTCCACCGAGCCTCACCTGGTCCAGAAGAGCCTGACCACACAGGTCAGCTCGGAGAACAGGCAGCTGCATTTGAAGCGCTTTTGATGAGCTGGACGGGTCTGGAATCCGAGCCGGACGCCGCTGAGAAACATCGAGCTGCTATCTTAAAAAGCGCTCTTCGAACTTGCTGAGGGCAAGAGGGACAAAGAGCTGCAAGCACAGCTAAGCTCCAACCCAACATGTCATGAGTCAGGGTGGGAGAGGCCAAACGGTTCACTTTTACTTTCACCTGAGGAGCAGCACTGTGGGTGCTTGAACCTCGGTCCAGTATGAGGCTGAAGCTTCGTTACTCTAAAACTCAGACCGTAAAAACTGTTCCTGCAACATCTCCACTAAAAGCTCAATTTTGTAGAAAATCCGAGCTGCATCTGCTGGTGGGTGTGAGGCCTTTCAGAACCAACCTAAATATCCATTCTGCTGCAGGAAGGAGTCCACCCAAGCGTTCTGGGTTTTGGCGTAAATGTCAGGAATGTAGACGGCTTTGTCCTGCCGGCCTCCGACCACACTCCCCTTCAGACGTCCGGTGCTCACCAGCTCCTCCAAGACAGCTGACGACAAGAAGACGGCCTCAGCACAGCAAACAGGGCAGCCATCAAACCAGACGACGGTCCTTACAGTACAGAAGATGCTCCTGAAACCCGAAGGCACCAATCATGCTGCTGACCAGCGTGGGCCTGGAAGATCCACAGAAACAAGAGGAATCAAAGCTGAGCAGCTCTGCTCTGTGGGAGCTCTGCTTTAGTTTAAATCTAAAATTCTGTCAGTGGGAGCTCTAGATTCTACAGCTCTATTGCAAAGGAGTTCAACCGAGCAGCAACGAAGATGCAAGACTCAACTTCTCTTTTGAAAAATGAACTTTTGAAAGTTTTCTGAACTTTGTTTGGCATTATAGACCCTTTTCACAGTGACGTCAGACAAAATGGCGACAGGACCAAAAATGAGGACAGTGACTTCCTGTGTTTGGATTTAGAACGTCAAAGCTGACATCTGAACGCTGTTTAACATAATGTTACATAAAGAATAAAAGGTAATTTTACCAATTTGATGAAAGTCCTGTTGAACTGTATTTTCATTTCCTAACTTAGATCGTTCTAAAATCTAAATGCAAATTAGAATAATCCTCCAATATTTGAGGATCAATTGAAAATATTGACCTTTCATTTGAGCAGATTTTATTCTAACTGGTTCGATTCTGCTTGATGTTATTCACATGCATTTTAAGCAGAAAAACTGATGGAAATCCATGCTGGTTACACGTAATAGGAGCAGCCAAGATGGACATTGCTGCATGTCAGCCGCGCTCATTTTAACTGCGTCCAAGGCTAAAGGCAGTTGTTGTAATCAGAGGTATTTGTTGTTTTTCTGAGTATTTTAAGGAGTAATTGTATAAATAGGAATGCTTACCAAGCGGCACAGTGAATATTTTAAGTGCCGATATGAAGCCACATGATATGAGTTTTTAAAATAAGATCAGTTGAGACAGAAGTTTAACACTGGCCGTTTTAGAAAATCTAAAAGCTCAAGTAAAGCTGGAAATCTCCCAGAGTACCTTGTGATGGCGCTGAAGAGCCCCCGTATTCTGGCTTTGTGGCGAGCGACAAACGCTCGCGTGAATATGACGCCTCTGTTGTGCTGGTCGATTTCTCCTTGGATGAGCTTTCCGAGTCGCTTTGATAACTCCTGCAGAGAACGGGAAAAGCGCGGTGACACAAGCACAGACAAGCCCGACGGGGATCAAAGTCTCAGACGGCGAGGAGCACAGCGCCGACACACCTCACTGAGGAAGTCTCCGGGGAGGTCGTAGGTCTTACAAAGCTCTGCGATGCTAACCAGACCCGCCTCCTGCAGCTTGTCATTCACCTCCTCGGCCAGGCGGTCCAGATACGTGCTGGAGAACACAGAACCATCAGCACACTGCAAAACACAGAACCTCACAAAGTTTTATCCTCTACTTTCTTGTTTAGATGTCTTCTTACACTTGGTTCAAGACTAAACTAACTTACTAGTAACATTTCAGTGAGATGTAATATGATCTAAAATCATCTTCTTTTAAGAAAAATCTTCAATGAAACATGTTTAGATTTACTTGACATCATATTCATAGACAGAAGCTTTATTTTGAATGATCTCAAAACCCTTTAAGACCAATAATAAGACAAATTCATCTTAAAAATAGTCAATTTAGTCCCACTTTAGGATGCATTATACATTATAGTGTAAAGATAAGGTTTACATATAATTTATCATGGATATGTTTAAATATACTCACTTTAAAGAGATACCTTCTTTTTTTTTTTTTTTTTTTAGAAACGTATGTTATTTCAAGAGATTATCTTTCCAATTTCCAGAGCAGTGTATGAGTGGGGTTATTTGTGCTCATTTCAAGATTTCATTTAACCTTAAAAAGGGCAGATCCTCACAACTTAAAACAAGAACTCTTCAGCTGCACTAGCTCCACTGGAAGATCACAGCATGAGGAAATCATTGTGTATTCCTTACTTTTTAACGTGTTGTTGAAAGGACAGTCTTTCCAAGAGCTTATTCCTGCACATTTGCCCCAGCTTCACATCATATACATATATACATGTATGCTGAATTTCTATAACCTTTTGAAATGCTGGGAAATATTATGGGGGTTCATTTAAGATGTTTAAGATTGTATAAAAAAAATATATCACATCACATCAGTCATGGAGGTGAAATGGAGAACATTGTAACAAACAAAAAAAAATATTGAGAGAAAAAACTTAACTAGATATATGTCATTACCTGCTGTAATGTTAGTGTGAGTGCTGTAAGCTGAATGTGGCAGCTGAAAATGCTGAAACTGATGAACCATAAAGCTTGCTGAAATACTAGCTATATGTCAAAAACGAGAAAAATGTCTCATTTTTTGCCAAAACAGCTAACATATTGTGAAAATATTAGCCAACTTCAAATTAGCCTAAAAAACAGGGAAAATGTTGAAATTAGCTAAAACAGTTAGCATAATGCTAAAATGTTAGCTAAAGTCAAAATTATCACAAAGAAATCTGGAAAAATGTCTAAATTAGTCAAAAACAACCAACATGTTGATCAATTAAAAGTTTCACTCCAAATTACCCTAAGAAACCTGTTGTTGCTGAACATTTTAAAGAGTGAATGGTGGCTGAAAGTTTACAGAAGCTCGTAAGTTTTAAAGTGCATAAAGCTTTTGAAAGATTTGAGCCATTTTGTGTTTATTTCCTAAAGGGCATATTTTACTTAATATTTCAAAAAGTTTATGAAAACCAAAAGTAAAAGCAGTACTGTCCTGAACCAGATGTTTAATACCAAGATTACTGAAATAGCTGAAAGTGTGATTGAGCTTTTACATGTCAAAGAGCGTATGGAGACGAGCAGGAGCATCACTGGAGTGTGAATGTTGTAAAGCATTCACTCAATGAGTACATGAAAACTGAAATAACACACATGCACGAGCTTTGTGTGCATGTGTGTGGATCTATCATGTCAGGTTGGTCTAAAACTAAAATGCACTCACTCCTCGATCAGCTGTCCCAGCACCAGCTGGACTCCTCTGTCAGATTTCACGATCTCCGTGGCTCTGCTCTCCACATGGACCCAGTCCACGTTGATGATCTGAAAGAGAACGACGGAGGTTCCAGTCTGCCTCACGCAGCCGCACACTCTGGATCAGAACCACACCAACCTGCTGCAGGTCCACGATGTTGATCCGTCCTGCAGAACAAACACAGGCTTTACTGTTGGAGGACCGTGGTCAGACCCGGCTCGGCTCGGCTCCACACTGACCTCTGTGGACGTAAAGCTCGTCCCGGATCTCTCTGCTGATCTGCGCGGGGGTAATGTACTCCTTCCCGTCCAGCGTGTGGACCACGTCGAGCTTTTTGTCCTGAACCAGTTTGGTGATGATTTCTATGCAGTTCCTCTCCGAGAGCCTGTCAAAGTCCACAGAGAGGTGAGGAGCTCCATCGGACCTCCGGCAGCAGCTGTTAGCTCGTACCTCTGCACCGTGTCCGCGAACTGAGCCCGCTGGAAGTCCGCGGCGAGCCGCCGGATCTCCTCCCAGTCCGCCGCCATCCTTCCTTAGAACCAGAACTTTTACAGTATAGAGCCGAGCCTGAGGAGCCTGCTGCTAACAGCCGCTGGCTAGCTCTATTCAAGCCACACGTCAACATTCGGTGACGTCAGACGGAGAGCAAAGAGGACCAAACCACACGCTGAGACCAAAAGCAAATTCACAGTTCTTCACCTATTTGGTCTGAATTTGATTGAAATACATAAAAGTTCCCTTTGATTGAACTAATAATGAATGAGAAAAAGATATGTCTTTACTAGATAGATAGATAGATAGATAGATAGATAGATAGATAGATAGATAGATAGATAGATAGATAGATAGATAGATAGATAGATAGATAGATAGATAGATAGATAGATAGATAGATAGATAGATAGATAGATATCTTTTTCTCGTTTTAACTTCGATGTCCCTTTATTTATTTATTTATTTTAAATTCAATGTCCTTTTATGATGTCCCTTTAGGGCACATGTAAGCCCTCCAGATCATTTCATGTTGTCATTAACATCCCGATGTTACACTGTATGTACAGGTCACTTGTCCTGTATTGTTCATGGGAAACGTTCACAGCAGTGTCTTAGTGTTTCCTTCAAGTAATCTGTCATTCCAGTCAGAGTGATGAAGTTGGTTGTGTATGGTTTGTACATTAGTACATTAGTACATTTACATCTGGTATATGGGCCTGGAGTTGCGTGGCGTTTGCTGAACCATGTCCCCAGGTCCTCAGGTTCTGGTCATGGATGTGGTCTCCACTCCTGGGTCTGTCACAAACTTTGATGGTAGGTTTATGTATTGGAGCCAGTCTTCTGATGTCACCTTCCACCAAGCTGAAGGGGTGCTATGGCTGGGTGGTGCAGCTCTTCTGTAGAGCAACATCTTGTGTTCATGGCTGTTTGAATGATGGAACTGGAATGACTTAGAGGTAAAATCAGCTTTGTACCCCACAGAATGTTGAAATTGATATTCAGAGCTGTAGACTTCATATGATCAGGGGATGCCCTGATCTAAATGAAAGGATGGGTTCGGCAGAGAGCCTCACACCAGAGTGGAGACTGCTTTAATACTCTCTTTGGCAAATGGGTGATCAAGACGGGAATCAAACCCACAATCTTCCGATCAGGAGTCGACCGTACTACCACTGCACCACGGCCACCTATAAGTAGTATATTTTGATAGCTGGAAGAGATGCATCTATAAAAGGGTTGAAGAGTTATGGACGTCCAAGATATGTACAGAAAGTGACCAGAGAAACTATGACTTTAATTTCTTAAACCTTGTGCTCTCTTATGGGGTCTTGATGACCCCACCTTTATATTAATGTGTGATCCCTCCCATGACAAAAGTGGACAGGATTTTATGTTTCCCACGGACATCAGTGAAGATGAAAAATCATCAAAATAAGAAGATAACCTCACTTTTAATGTAGGACAACAGAAGGGTTAAAGATGCTGCTGGTGTGTGAGAGAACTGCTCGGATAAATTGTAGATCCAAGCTTTCGCAGTGAAATGAAAGCCTGTTGTAATTTGAATGTCTAACCTCTGGAGAGCAGCAGTGTACAGGCTAACAGAAGGTTCTGTCTCCCTTCAGCCACTTCATCATGTTGGAAAAGACCTGGAAGAAGAGAAATACTGCGATTACATTTTCTAGCAGCTGCACATTTGTATCACCGTGTGAAGGCATTCTGCTGGTCTCCGTAATGTTTTATTTTCCCTTGCTCAGCTGCGATATATTACAAGCTTTGGTTCAAGTTAATCAGCCATCGGCGATTATAAGGAGCTGACAAGAAGAAGACCTTCAGAACTTCATGTGGTTCAGTAGAAATTCACTATTTCTGTGAGATTTGGTGAAATGATGCTGTAGCCTCGAGCTTTGAGAATCAGGAGAAAAGAAGATTTGTTCAAACTTCAGGACACATTATTCTTTCTCCACATAATGTCTTCTGCCTTCAAGCTCAGACTTAAATGACCTCCTGTGGGAAGAGAAAAACAGGAGAACATGTTTTATTCTTGAGAGCTCTCATCTGTGTGTGGATGTTATCTATGTTCATCATAAAACAGACTAAACGAGGGCGAGAAATTCCTCATCAGATCCACGTGGATATTAATTATTCGTGAAGAGCGTTTGCCCTTTTCTGTCTGTTGGAGAACTTTGGTGGAGTTTTCCCAAAAGCTGTTGCAGTTTGATTGGGTGTGGAGAGCGAGGGAGTTTGCATCCATATAATCCATCCACAATAGTGCTGCTGGGTTCAGGGGTTTATTCCAGTCTGGCTTCATGCTTCTGCAGCAGATCCGACTGTGGGAAAATGATCAAGCCCTTCGGTTCAGTTGATAAAACCATCATCAGTGAGAAAACTACAACTTAAATTATTTTCAGTATTTTACTCTCCATGAAAATATCTTTTGTCAAAATACAAGTTAGAAAGAAGTGCTAGATAACATCGGGCTATTAATACTAATAAAATAAAATGATCTGGAGGGCTGGATAGAATTACCAGGAGGGCCGGATCTGGCCCCCGGGCCTCGACTTTTGCTATGAATTTTGTTTTTTTTTCTTTCAGTCTCTCTGCTCAATTCTCCCAGAGTTAAAAAAAGAGATGAAACTGAAAAAAGGCCTTCAGCAGTTCACTTTTCCACTTCTGAACCAAGAAAACGTCGCTGTAATTGTTTTTGCTGAAACAGAGGCCGATTAAAAAACTCCTTTTTCCCTTTTAACGGTAGTTTCCGCTGCAGCAGCAGAAAAGAATCCGTGTGAAATGTTGTTTCATACACATGCAGGCATTAAACAAATGATCTGAGTCATGGGGGGCTTGTTCCTCACTGGAACTTCAAGTGGAGGAACACACCTGGTGTCTTGTTTATTAGACTGTATTTGTGCTTGAAACAAACAGTTCTTGGATCATATTTCAGCATTATGGCCTGCATGATTTCACCGACAGAGCGGTTCTGCTTCACAAACGGGCTTCCGTGGTGAAATGTGCTGCTGTGAGCAACAGCCCTTTCAGTCTGCTCACATCAGAGGCCCCTCAGCTAAGACTAAAGCACTGTTATGACATGAGTGGAGATGTGGTTAATTGAGTCTTCAGAAGCTGCGATATTAAGAGTCAAGTGGAAAAAAAATCTTCTGATAGGACGCCCTGGTCTAACAGGAAGAATAAAAGTTCCCCGGTCTAATTTCAAACTTCAAAGCACAGCTTCGCTGACTAAATGTAGGTCACATTTCCACAGTGAATAAGCATTGTGACTGCCTTTGTGAATATAAATCAAGTTGAGGTCTGTGAGTAAACACGTTTGTCTGCTCGGCTCTCCTGTGACTTCAACCAGTTCAACTCTGAGACACGGCTGCATGCAGTTCAGCTCAATCTGCTTTGCATTCTACAAAGCAAGCAGGAAATATCCGACCCCAAACAGTTAAGTGGATAAAACTGAGAAAAACACAATTAATCTATATTACATCAAAGAAAAAACACACTTGGTTCACTGTAAAGGTGCATTCACACCAAATGCAATTCACACCACAAATTTACGTGCCCCGCCCCCAAATTCGCTGCTCATTGTCTGTCTAAAAATGGGTTCTAGAGTTTGACACCACTGCCGCTTGTGGGAGGAGCTATCAGCTAATGTTTTTAGGACGATCACTGTAAGGCACGGTGTCTGTGGATAACTGAATTAGAATGTATGAAGACAGAGATGATGTTGAGAAATCAGGTTTATTTATTTTGAGAATGTTATGTTTTCTACAAAAACATCAGTAACCATGTCTCCATGTTTGGATTATTTGATTATTATTAAAGATTTTCCCGGTTTTCTGTGTCTGTATGACAGCCGCTTCCACTGTGTTTCTGTGTCTCTGCAGCTGAGCTTGAAGGCTCTCTGTCTCGTATCAACCCAAGGGGGAAAAATAAAATGAGGAGACTTTTTTCCTTCTTCAAATGTCTTGATGGAGCTAGCAGCCGCTGCACCTCGCAGCAGCTCTCTGTCTGCCGGCATACTGAGTGGATGAGCTCTGCTGCGAGAGAGAGAGCCGCCGATCTGTCCAGAGTTTATCCCGTATCCTCCCCAAAGTATCCGGATGAGCTCTGAGAACCTGCAGCTCCAACGGTTTAAATAAAACGATGAAAGACAAAGACAGAAACACTTTGGACTAGTACTCTACCCACTGATTGAGCCACTGAAAACGTCATGTGGCCAAAGCTGAGTTCCTGATTGGCCGATGCGACACGATGTGACCTATTAAAATTCAGATATTTAAGTTTTGACTGCGCTTCCCAAATTTGCGCCTCCTCGCTTAAATTGCACCACAGGACTCAGATCGCCTCATGTCACGTCTGTTCCAGTGACTTAACGTTGAAACTGGTCGCCGCCGCCGCGCGAATCGTGGTCGGTGTGAACCCACCTTCACAGAAACAAGCTGAACATCAGACTTGTGTTATCTTTCTCTTCAGAAAAAACAAACTAATGGTTCTTTCAGTCAGACATTTTTACTCTTTCATGTTAGCTTTTACTCACAAAAAGGGATGTAAGTCATTACTAACTCACCCGTTGTGTTGTTGCACCCACCAGTCTTGTGATTTTGGTTCTTTTCTCAGATCCATCATTCAGTTCTCATGAACACAAACATGAAATAAACTCTGCAAACGGACATATTTTAAATATATGGATATTAAGTACATTTTTATTGAAACAAAGTATTTTTTCTGGAGAGTTACATTTTAAAAATGGCCCCTGATAGGAAAACTTTTATAACATTTATTGATGTTTTAATGCTATAAAACTTCTCTCTATATACTTTATATACTTTTCTCAGACAGACAAACATTTTCAGACCTTTCTCTTTTCTTTAAACTCTCAAAGTTTAAACTCTCATATAAAAACAAATCCAGTATTAAAAAAAGAAAACAAAGATTATTGCAATCGAAGATTGTTGTCAAAATGTAAATAATGACGTATTGAGAGTTTCTTGTAGGGTAGTGGCTGTTTTTTTTATGTAAAGAATCTTTATTATAAACGTTAATTTCAGAACAAAAATCTGTGTATAATGGCCATTAATATACGTTGTACATTAAAACCGTATATTAAAAGTTAACATAACATGGCAGGTGTAGACACAAACAAAGAAATTGAATAAAAAAAATTTCAGTTGTCATTTTTAATTGTTTTATATTGAAATCAAATTTCAGGAGATTTCACAACCTTTTTTTTTTTTTGAAAAAATGATTAATTTAATATATAGTTTGGCCTCAGCCAGAAAAAAAGAAAACTTTAAGCAAGCTTTAGGAAAAGAAAGATTTTATAAAATGTAGTAATTAAAATGAGGAAAATGATTAAAAAAAGAGCCAAACAGCACATGCCTCCAAAGTAAAGAAAAGGAGAGAGCAAACTTGTAACAACAGAAATCATAGAAGATTTACCAAAAGATCAAAAAGAGGCCAAAATAAATGAGTTACTGTTTCTTGCGAAACATTTACAAAAGGTACACAATGAATCAAAGTTGGGTTTAAATCTTTTTAAATACAGTTTTCAGGGCAAAATCTGAGTAAAATTTTATAAAAATGTGTTTTATTATATTGGAAATAAGATAGTAATTAGATAAAAGACAGACTCTTTTTCAAGACACATCATCTAGAAACTGTTTCCAATAATGAATAACATGTAGCAAAGTAACAATATCTTTCTGAAAAAGAGCTCTAATGCCTCTATTAATTTTCCTGAAACGAACAGTAAAACAGATTTTTCCATCAGTGGACAGCGAAAGACAAAGATTGAAGGAGAAAGGTTTAAGTCTCGGTCTGTGGTTAAACAACATAAATATTCCAGGAGAGATTGCACCAAAAACTTTGTCGTATTCTCCAGGAGTAACTGGGATGTTACATTTGTCAGGGAGATCAAAATAAGACAATAAATGTCCATTAGTGTTAAAAAGTTGAACAACCCAAATTCTATTGTTTTGGAAGCAGGAATCAAAGAAAAGAGATTGACATTTATTGAGAATAGCCTTGTTGTTCCAGATTATTTAACTGTGCTGAGATAAATTGTGCTTTTGATGAGAAACCATGAGAGGAAAGCCTGGGGGCGAAACTAAGTTAACTTTGCCCAAGAGACTTGTAAGTAACAACCTGGAAAACAAATAAAACTAGAAAAGAAATGATAAAATATATCAAAATGACCTGAGATTCAAAGTAAAATCTATTTATTTGGAAGTGCCACAAACGGTAAATACTGATGCAAACAAGACTTTTGGACGCATTTCTGAAGAGAGGAGTTGATATTTGGTTGGTTGTTGTGCACAGCACCACATTTATCCCAGCATGATCATGTACTGAATCCTCATCAGTGTTCCTTTTCTGTCCCAAACTCTTTTGGTTGAGTGAGTTTTAAAACCTGTTTAACAGAGTTGAAGTGAAGGTTAACAATGACAGACTGGAACATAAAATATGTCCTGATGAGCTTACATTTCCTGTTGGTGCTTATTTCTTCCAGTTTGTTGTTGTTTAGTCAAGCTGTGAGAGTTCAGCCAACTCAGATCTGACTCAGCCCGGCTGCTTGTCTCCTCAGACTAAAAATACCGCCGGCACAGAAGCGCAGCTAGCATGAGGTCTGATACCGACACCAGGCAGCTCCAGGTGGGCTCTCCGACTCTCCCCGCCTTCCAACCGTGCAGACACCTCCATCCTCTGAGTCCTGGGGGGCTGTGGGCGGTGGGGGTGGCGCTCTGGCAGTTATTAGAGTGGTTGATGACCCCATGAAGCCGATTGTTTAGGCCAAACAGAGCGCGGAGGAACAGACACGTGAAATGTGGACGATAAAGAAATGATCGGAAACAAACGAGGGAAGAACGATTCTTAGACCGAGTCTGCACACCGTTTATTTTTGGGTTAATTTGAAGTCCTTTCATGCACTTCAAAAGGCAGCAGAGCTTAATGCTGGCTGCCCTAAGGCTTCATGCCCCAGTTTAATTTTGAATTAAGAAAAAAAACCCTCAAAGTGCCTTTAGTCTCTCTAACTTTACTCTAACTGCAGAATAGAAAGGCGTGTTTGGGTCCAGGCATTCATTTTTAATGAGACCTTAATGCACATTTAGCTAAATTAACAGTGTTTGAATCTGGTGTCTGGGAGCAGAGGAACCTCTGCAGTCAGTCTGATGGAGTCCAGCTGTGGCTGCAGAGGTTCTGCTCACCTGTCAGGTGTAATGAGGAGCAGCACAGAGACTGCAGCAGCTCAGCTGAACTTTTCACTGTTTGGGAACACTGTGGCAGCAACACCAGCTACCTGAAAGATTCTTCATAGGGGGGGGGGGGGGGGGAGGGGGGAGGGGGGGGGGGGCGGGGGGGGGGGGGGGCTTTGTGGAGCTTTCATTGGCTACAAGCATAGAGGTTCAATCAATCAGTGTTTGTGTGAGGAGCTCTGGAGTCTCCTGCTCCAGATCAAAGTCTACTGGAATGTTATTTTGCACAATAATGTGTGTTCATGATAAGAGGAATTCATATTTCCTGCCTTCATGAGCTTTATGCTGCTCAAACTGAACAACCTGCATCACACTGTAAAATGACAGAGGCATGCAAGTTTCAAGTCTACTTGAATGAAATGAACAGGTATAGAGAGAGGATTTACAAACTCAACACTTGAAAGTGTCACAATAATTGTTAAATGTCACCTGTAAGCAGTTTTTGTTCTTGTCAGGGATAACAAGTTAAACTTAGTCCAAGCAGGTAAGAAAAAAAAAATGACGTACTTGTTTGTGATTGAACAAAGTTTTGTGGACATTTTTCTGACTGTATTCTGATTCACAGTAACTAGGACATTACAGTAGTCACAAGGGAAGTTCCCACAATCCATTGCTTTTCACAGAAATTTCCCATAATTCATTGGTGTTTACACTAAAATACTGTAAAGACTTTCTACAGTATTTTACTTCCTAAATTGTAGTAAAATGCTGCCCAGAGTACCGGAATCTGTAACAGTGCAGGAGATGTCCCGGTGAGGAGGGCTGGGTTATTGGGTCGCATTGTTGAGGAGGTAACCCCAAAATAGAATGATGCTCTTGCAAAAAATGTACAAACCAAACATGTAAAACCTTGTTGGTGATTGATTCTGAACACTTCCTTTCCTTTGCTGCTCTGCCGTTTTTATAACTCTATTTTCTCAGGTTACATTTTGATACAGAATCAGTTTAATATATTGTTAGATGTATTCATAAACAAATGTATTTGTGTTTTCTCATTATTTTTATAATTATGCAACACTTGTTGATAAAAGAACAAAGTAAGCAATTAGGAAAGAGGGAATTGATGAGCGTTCTTCACTGAACTCCTTCACTGTTACAGCCTTTGGAAATAGTATCAAACGCTTTAATTAACCAAACTAACTAACTGCTGAACAGTCAGCTCACCACCGCTGAGTTCCTTTTCAAGTGTTGTCCTGCAGCTCTACCTAATGATCTCTAATAGAAAACGGTTGAAAAAGATTGAGATGCAGTTTGTGGCTTTCTCCTGGAGCTGCTGGAGGAGATTTTTTTGGAAGAAATGTCTTGTGTTTGAGGGTACAAGAGGAAGCGTTCTTCTTGTTTGAGTTAGTTGCTGGTGGCATGGTAAACAAATGCTGAAGGAGACTGCTGCTGACACACAGTTGTGTTAAGGTTTTTGTGAGGAGAGCAGGAGGGTAGAGGGTAATAGAAAATGGGGCGGGGGGGGTCCCATGATCTTGAGGGAAACTTCATGTAATCATAAGGAAAACAAGATGAGCCAAAGAATCTGAAAACAAACAGCATCATTTACTTAATTCCAACCATAAAGTTCATTTACTGGTCTGAGTTGGAAATCGGGGAACATTTTCTCCTCTGACGATCATTATGTGTTTCAGGACCTGCAGATCAGGACTCACCACAGATGAAGATCTGGATTCTATTGGTTCCTGTGCTTGTAAAGATGAATTTATTGTGCGTTGATCAGCTGAAGTTTTCAGGACAATAACAGACTGGACTTTTTGTTTTTGAGTGTCGTTATAGTGAAGATCCGATCAGGCCTGTGGAGGATCGATGCAGACATCTGGGTCACCTGAATGTGACCTCGCCTGATTTCCATCCTCTTACTGCTGCAGGGGTTTTTAGTTGGCCTCTCTTCATCATGTTGTGTCACTGTTACTAACATCTCTTCTGTCCTGTAACACGGCTTTGTTTTCTTCTACCTGATGCTTCATTTTTTCTGTTATGTTTAACTTTATTGGTTCTACAACACACGGACCAAGGCTTTGATAAGTTTGTTATTTAATTGTTGTACTTGGTAACTTTTGTTTTACTTTGATCCCCACCTACCTGCACAGTATCATGGTTGCTGGAGCCTATCTGAGCTACAATAGGGCAAGACAAGGTTCACCCTGGACAGTTTGTCTGTCAATGCAGGGCCACAGATGACACTCACACCGAAGCTACAATTTAGTCATGAACAACCGTATCAGTTTTTTTGGGGGTTGATGGAGACACGTTGACTGTTCATGAAAACTGGACTGAGTGACCCCTCCCCCCTGACACGCCAAACAGGAAGTAAACAGCTATTCAGTAAGCAGCTATTACTCAGTCATCCTATTGTTGTTCCCCTTTTTTCATATTTTTTCTGCTGTGCAAGTTTATGATTACATAAACTGACCAATCAGATGTCTCAATTAAAGCAGGGGGTCTTGCATTGAATGTTTTAAACGTTTGATTGACAGATTTCATGTAGCCCACTTTTAAGTGGTAGGGGTGTGGCCTTCCAATAAGCTCCCTCCTGACTGTGACGACTCACTGCCCTCTGACATCATCTGGTTCCAACATGGTAGTATCCACACTGCGGATAAATGGTGACTGAATTAGCTTAATTTCATTGGAGCCACGTCCAGTTGTCATATACAGTCAAGCTAGGAAGCTGAAGTACCTGCACAAAATCCACACATACATGTTGAGAAGCCAGCTGGGATTGGAACCAGGCAAGAGAGCCAACCGCAACACCACTGTGTCATCTGGCAACAGATGTTTCTGGGTTTACTGGCTTTGTCTTCTTCAACGTCGCTCAGTCTGTAACTTAAAATGATAAAGAAAATGGCATTTGACATTTCATTTACTAAACGTTTTCTAGTAAATTTGTACAAAATTCAATTAGAAATATAAAATTTGAAAATTGCAATTATATTATAAATTATAATTGGATTAACAGAAATGTTTTTTTCATTTTCACAACGTAGTTGCTTTAAATTGTGAAACTGTTAAATACAATTTAGAAAAACAAATCCTCCAAAACTGCATTTCCGTTTTCTTCATCAATCCTGCTCATCCTGTGACATCATTAAAATGTCAAATGTTATTTTTTCATGTCATTTTGAGTTACAGGATAAACAGTGTTGAGGAAGAAAAAGGAAAAGCCGTTTGAAGGATTGCTTTTTAATTTCATCTGAGACAGACAAGTATGCTGTTCCATTGTGAAAATGAATGATCATTTTGAATTATGATTCACAAACACTTTACATTTACAGTTGGTATAATCTGTCATTATTGGAATTATTTGGACTGACTTGGATGATAAAACTCCTAATTAATGCAGGTATGTCAGAGATTTGTGTTTTTCTTGGAGTCAACCTTAGCTGTGACCGGACACTTTGTAAATAAACTAAATTTAAGTTCCATGTTCCATAAAAGAACATTTTAAAGAACTCACCTTACAATAACAGTTTCATCTGAGCTGGAAAGCATCAACGATTTGACTTTTGTCTAAATTAGCTGAATCAGAAACGGGTGTGCTGCTTAATTGAATGTAACTTCCCAGATTTCTTTGAGACATGTTTCCCTCCAGCACGCCTTCACAGTTTGAACTGCTGGACCATGTCTGACTGCTGGAGGTTTCTGCCTGACATGTTGGGACTAACAACTCCCTGAGAAAGTTTGACTGCTGTCTGAGGAAACAACATAGTCTCCAAACCCTGCTGCATCTGTGCAACAGCTCCATGTTGGAAAAGTTCCTGCAATAAACTTTGTTGTTGTTGTCATTATTCTTATCTTTTCTGATAGGCTGTAGGTTTTCATGTAAACACTGATCTCTCTTTAAAAAGGAGACTTTTTTTTTTAAAGAACAATATGTATCTAATAATTGCAAAGAGCTTCATTGTGTGGTTGTTCATTGTCATAGACCAGTGTTTTTTAACTAGTGTTGCAACACACTAGTGTCCCATGACAGATGTTCAGATGTTCGTGGGAAATTATTAGTTTCCATTGATCTAAATTACATTTTCTATCACCAGGTTATCAGCTCTGTTTTTATCCAAACAGGCCCTGATAAAACAGGGAATATGAAAGACCATAAAATACTATTTCTTTGTGTTTATTTGATTGACGGTTAGAATCCTACAATTTAGGCATATCTAGCTGTTTTTTTGAAAAAGTTCTGCCCATCCAACTGTCTCAGCTGCCAATCGTTCTTGGAGGCTTAATCTTGTCATGAGTCTGACCAATCAGAAGTTGTTCACATCTTCACTTTTTTGTTGTGACTTGGCTCATAAAGTCTCACAGTTCCAACAAAAATAACAGCTAAAGCTCGTGTTTGGCGGTGTCAGACTGTGGAAAAAGTGATCAAAATAATGAAGCTGAGTGAGTTTGTCCAGCATCAGTCAGGTTTTGAACTGCATCTCCCATAATGCATTGGGTTAAAGTGACAGCACTTCAACACTATGCTACCATATAGGAGAACTGGACTGAGCATGACCCCCTACTTCCGTGTTCCATATCCACCTTATTCCTGGGGCCGCTGATGTAAAACGGGTTATGGGGGCAACTTCCGGTATAGCAACCGGAAGTCACACAGCGCTATTTGTTTCCATTGAAAGTTGGGCGATTTTGTTAGCTTTAGCGGTGTATTAGAAACTTTAAAGAAGCGTGGTTTTTTAACCCTCAAAAGTTTCAAAAATAGCTTTACGCAGCTCGTGGTTGTTCTAACACCCAAACTAAATTAAATGTGTGGCTTAAAGGAGCGTTGTGTGGAACATGGGCCGCTGACGAAGAGGGAGTGCAGCTGTCCTCCTCGGTACAGATTTTACCGTCCATCGGGCGAGGATGAAGTCAGAAGGATTTGCTCCAAATAAAATCTTAAGAAGCCACTTAAGACTTTATATATGTATGTTCGTTTCATTTGTGGATAAAGTACGCCGGAGGAAAATCCGTATCCGACGTTCTGGTTGGGTTACTCCAGACCACCAGAGAGAAGAGACGCCGGGTACTACAGACACCTGACAGCGGCATTTGCTGCAGCGTCACAAGAACAGGGACGATATTTTCTGTGTAATTGCTGCATCTCCTGGTATTAACTATTAAAAAATTACTGATGTTTAAACCACAGCTGACTTTAAACATGAAACGGGCTAAAGCTACACCGCGCGATGCAACCCTCATTGGCTCTCGCATCATGTAAACACAAGCACGTAAAACAATAAAGTTACAATTGATCAGCACTGTGTGGTAACTCCAGCAGAAATAATCATGTATGAAGGTATTGATATGTCTCGGAGCTTTAAGATTGTTCAGAGCTTCAACATCTGCCGCAACCGAACTGAGAAAGTAGCTAAAAATGCTACTATATGTTATGTTTGGACATTTTTTAAGCTCATCCTTCAATTTTAACAGCACCAGAATTGTTACGTCGCCTCTTTAAAGACATGACAGCTGGTGTTTCCACATTTATATGTAGTTATAGATCCAAAACAAGGGGGATTGCGCTGTCGGCTCTACAGTTGTAATGTAAATAAATGCTACTTCCGGCGTCTACAGGAAGTATCACACATAATTCACGCAAAGGCTCATGGGGCATAGGAATAAGGTGGATAGGAAGTACCACTGGGTTGCAAAAAGGCGAAAGTCCCATTGACTTCCATTGAGAAACAGACAGTTATTTCTCAGTCGTTTTAAATGTCAGAATAATCATTCTTCCTCTGGTGCTTTCTGCTTAACTTCTTTTTTCTAATCCTAATTTTTTTGAAAAGATTTTTTCCATTATCACAAGTTATTTGAGTTATAAATTGACCAATCAGATGGCTCAATAAGCGTTTGTGGGTCTGACGTCGAACGTCTGGGGGGTTTGAGTGACAGATGAAAGGTAGCCAATGGGAGCAGACTTCATCAATGCGGTCCGTGAAGACCTTTTAACACCTACTTTACAATTCAACAATGTTCCAATCATTGTCCTTCTATTGTTTTCCTCAATGGAATGCAGCAGTTTAAAACAAGAGGACATGCTGTCTCCATCTTTTACTCTGTAGAAATAGATTTAGAGGCTCAACGTGGTTAAACCGGGTGTAAAAAACACGCTCGCTTTGCAAACAGAAGAAGTTGAAAGTTAACGCGGACGTGCGTTCAGAAAGGCCAGCGTATACAGTCATTAGATGATTATAACTGAGAATGTTTATGTTTCCGGAATATGTGTGGCGACACATCATTTAGCTCGACAAAAAACAAAAAACATGTGAGTAAATACAACATTTGCAGTGTTGCGGGAAAGCTACGGAGAGAGAAAGGGACGGGGCGGCGCGAGTGTGATTGTACGTGCACGCGCGCATGTGTGTGAGAGAGAGAGGATGAGAGCGGAAAGAAAAGGAGCGGGCGTTCGGGGAGAGTTGGAGTAAAGCAATGTGCTGTAAAACAAAAGTGAAAATAAATGGTGGATTCCAGCCTCCAACCAGACAGTGAGAATATCTGCCTGCAGAACCAAACACCCGCGGGTTTAACCACGAGGACGTTCCGCAGGAGCAGCAGCTCCTCTGTCCCCCCGACCACGGTCAGGACGAGGAAGCAGGAAAGGTTAACAGCAGAATCAAATGTTGGAATGGTTCTCCCTCAAAGACTTGAACAATGACTTGTACAATTCTCTCGAGCCGCCGTTATTAAAGTTGAAGCTGTTTACACTCCGATGTCTCGTGGTAGAGGCGTGGAAAGAGGCGGAGACTCACAATAAACTCTCTTCAGATTGGTGGAAGGTACTTCCTATAGATTCCATGACTCACACAGACTCGGACCAATCGCTGGTGATGGTTTGCAAAATGGCGATAGCCATTTCAGGAAGTGACGGTGAAAGCGGCGGCCTACTTTAGCGAGGAGAGGAGGTAATGCATTTCCAATGGGAGACCTCATTGCTTGTTTTGTCCAGTGTTTTCACAGTCTATGTATGCTACTAAAATAAAACGATTTATTCACCCAAAAATAAATAAAACATTTTTTGTTAAAGTTACATTTTGTATTAAGACTAAATGAAAAATAATAAAACTTCAAAATGTTCACTTTTTGTGTTGTTACAATAGAACATAAACATGAATATGATGTGTTTTTGTGTGTGTGTGTGTAGAAAAAAAAGAATTGCTCAAAAATGAGAGGTACTCTGGAACAAACATATAAAGAAATATATTTTAAATGTTACTGTGTTTTTGGTGAGGTAACATAAAATTTCACATTAATAAAGTTATAAATACTGGGAAAAACAACTACTTGAGCAAATTTTAATTAAGTTGAAAATTATTATTGAAAACGATCACAACTAATATTACAACATTTTGGAAAAACAGCTGCAACTTCCAGCTTTTCTGCCTGAATTATTACAAAAAAATTGTCACAAGACTGTGGAGGAACTGTACCTCAATACAGACTATGGAGTTTCTCGTGTTTTACATTTGGATGCTGGTCTGACACAGAATTTTTGTCAAGTAAATAGTGCATCTTCACCCAACAAAGGTTGAAAAGGACCATCAGAGAACATGCAAGGCCTCCAGAAACCTCTCACTGGTCAGAGCACAGAACAGTCTGTTTAGGCTTCTGTTCAAACATGGCTTTTCCTCTGTATGGTGGAGCTTCAGCTGGCATCTGCAGACAACACTGAGCTGGCCAGTAAAGTCACAGCACAAGCATTCAAAGAGACAGGTTTCTGCTGGTGGTTTAAATTCTCTAACGATGAACTGAACTGTAGATGATGAGATTTACAAAGTCTTTTAAAGAATACTCCCTTCTGAGGCTCTTTATTTTCAGGAGAAAGCTTTTATAAGAGATCCTCTCTGTAATCTCTGATGTTATCAATGACTTCATTGTTGCGCGATGTTCTCTCTGTCAGTTTATTGGCCGTTCTGTTACTTTCCTCAAATGTGAAAACCTGTTAACCTGAGCTGCTGATTCAGACGTGTTCTACTACAACAACAGGACCTGGACTTGTAACACAAGCTCTTCTCCAGTCAAACGTGAGTCCACCTGTCCCCATCTGTCAGATGGACCGCAGCAGAAACGGATTCCTCAACAGAATAACAGATGAATCACAGAAGCACAGAATGACTGAAAAAAGAGGAAACATCCAGCTTTGCATCAGTCCACAAACCCCGACCTCCACCTGACTGCTTCTGGTTGGAAAACATGTGGGACACCAGCCCTCAAGGACTGATTTTGGACGCACCTGTTCCACAGCCATTTCCTTGAGTTTCCCAGAAACCTTGATGACTATCAAACCTGTCCTGGAACAATGGTCTGCTCGGCATTTGTGTAAATAGACTTTGGTATCCAAAGACTGTAGAACAGGATTCTTAAACTCAGTTTACCATGTGGCTACTGAAGTCAGAGTCTGGCTGAGGCTGGACCGGATGGGGTTCCATTTGTGTTAAAAATATGTTTACACATCCATTGTCTATATCTTGGTCCATTGTCATTCAGTGTCTCTAGTATACTATCTATGTTTTTGTGTCCACTGTCTATGTCTTTGGTCCATTGTCTACGTCTACTGAACAAGTTAATTGAACATTTGTTCATGTCTATGTACTACTAGGCAATATCTTCTGCGTGTCCTGTGAAATGACAGGAGCTAACGACGCTAGGAACTGTTGCTAAGGACTTTTCTGACACCAGATCTAACTAGAATAGCTAATGCAAAGTTTTCAACATAAAGGAAGCTGAAACATCATAAAGCCACCATCAAAGAAGAATGGACATGCAAAGGATATTGCTTAGGAGACATTGAACTTCCATGTTAAGGCGGGGGCCGCAAAATATTGACTTGGGGGCCTCAAAAGGTCCGCGGGCCAACAGTTTGAGACCCCTGCTGTAGATGAAGATTTCAGCTTCTGTTTATCACTTTATCTTCACCGGTACACTGAGGTGTGTTTTGGGGAATTTTGTTCTTTAATTAACATATTTTTAAACAGTCATAACAAATGTAGTCCTGATATTATAATGTCAGCTTTTCCTCTAGATAAACTGACTGGATGAACTGACATTCAGAAGGACAAAAAGGTATTTTGTCATGAATCGTTCAGGTGTTAGACTTTCAGTCTGAGCTGAGGGAGGGGCCACACTGAGCTCCCAAACGGCCCTGTCTCTGGAACACCCACTTTTATGGCTGTTCAATGAACTGCAGGGGATGGACTGGTCTGAGCGCAGAGGCCCATCCATCATGCTGCTGAGGGCAGGAGGTCTGCTCGTAAACGCTCCACAGTTCCCAAATACATCATGAGGTTCAGTTTGTTTAACCTCTGGAGGACCAGATGGCTTCTAGGAGATTTGGTTTACAATGTTCTGAGAGAACCATCAAACTGAAACTCCAAGAAGAGAGAAGTTCAGATCCAACCCCGGCATCCAGTTCTACGATCTGATGGATGAGTTTGCAGTTTCAAACAGTGGCAACGATAAAATGCAGCTTTTTATAATAATTTACTTTGACTTTCCTCTACTGGCATTCACAGAGGACTTCAGTGCATCCATTATATGCTGCTATGCTACTCAGAGATTCCTGAACAAAACCACGGTGTAATAGTTGTGTGACAAAACCTCTTGGTAATGATGTCTGTGGATTTATGCCTGAATCATTAAACACGGAAAATACATTTTTAAAACTAAACTGAGTAAGTAAGTAGCCTACAAAGAGGAAAAGAAAATCTTTATTCACACAAGAAGTCAAAGGAAAATCACCAGGAAAGTTCAAACTATAAAAAAGAAAAATAGTTATGACTAGTATCTGAATATCAAATTCCAAAGCTACTTAAGAAATGGTCCAACAAAGACAAAGAAAAGCAAAACTAATTTACACATTACCTAAAGAGCCCCGAAAACTTCAAATTCTTTGTTAGGACATGTTTTGGACCTGGACAGGGCATTTTAACCGTTGCCATGACAACGTGATGTCAAATCTTGATTGATCTGTCTGTGGATGTTTCTGTGACTGAAAACTTCTGAGAAGACTTTACTCTTAGATAGTAATAATGGGACACGTTGCCATGGTAACTATAATTAATGCAGAATATTTGACACAGTTTTAATGATCCCTGTCTCTGACTGAATTTAAGGGACAGATTTCTTTCTTCTGTTTGTTGCTGGTCCTGAAATTGACCTGTTAGGTTTGTGGCTTATTATGACAAACGCATGCTGCTGCAGGTGTTTTCTGCTGGTCCGTTGATGACATATTTCATTGTAGCCATGGCAACATCCCGAGGGCAAAGTCGCAAGCCAAATTTGGGATGCTTTTGAGAAAATTCAGGGTGTAACATACTCCTTTTATTTTTTAAAGCAATCAGAACTGGCGCCTTCTAACCAACAAGACTTGGAAAAAAATGCATTATCGCAGAAAAAAGAAGAAAATTGTTCCTCCACTTTGCAAGCAGGGCTTTGTCTCTGACTTTGGCTTGGTGATAATAAATACAAGAAAATGTGATAAGATTTCCCCAGCCAGCCAAAGGAAACAGTAAAAATAAGGTGCTACCTAATGCTCTATGACTCCGTCATGAATCACTTACATGGGGGAAAGAAAACACTAAGAGGGAATTTATAGAAAAGCAGCAGAGTCTGCATGGGTAAGATTTTTCCTCTTTAATTGGAGCTGTGAATCAATACCTGTAATTACTTTCACTAAGCTGCTTTGACTCCTGAAGGAACCACTTCCAGCTCCTCTCAGGCTTTGTTTTGCATGCTGTGGGGATGCTAATGACACACAGGCAGGAAGTGGAGACTTTCAGAGCAGTCTACAAGTCAAAGTGTTCATTGCAGAATCGTTTGGAAAAAGGCTGCAATGTTGTTTTTACCGAGAAGTTGTGACATGTGGACTTTTGGTGACCTATGTCAGTATGAACCCACAGAAGTTCTCAGCGTTTAACTTGACTGTGTTTCACAAAAAGCCCCTCCTGCCCTGACGGTTGGGCGCACCAACACATGCACATTCCACTCCTTCCATGTTCCAACTTAACATATATTTGACATGTGGAGCTGCAGGCTAAGCGTCAGAGATGGAAGGTCAGCCCTCACAGGCACTTTTGTTGCTCCACAACTCTCATATCAATACATGAAAATGTGGCAATACTTTGAGGCCTCATGTTTATGCATGATGGTGGACTTTTTCTTTTTTTATGGCGAGAAAAGCTGGCTGTTGAAGTGTGTGCAAAAAGCCTCTTGGCTGTCCTGTGTGGGAGAAAGCCAGTGATCCTGAAAAGAATGTGGACCTTAAAGCGGTGTCGTGCCAGTACACCTGATTCACATTAAACCCATTATCTCTGGTTGTCCACTCAGCCTGCATCCATTTTTCATGGCTGTTACATCAGGCAATAGACTGGCAACCAATGTGACGCTCATTCTAAGCTGGGAGCTCATTCAGAATCATCTGTGTTGAAATTATGTGCTCAGGACCAAAAGAGAAAAATACAGGATGAGATTTAGAGGACTCTGTGTTTTATGTCTGCTAACATATTTTGTACCACCTAGAAAGTTGTGTCTTTCGTAACCAGGTTCACTTTATTGAAGGCGCTCAGCCCTGACCCATTTCACAGCTGGATGGATACATCTGCTCATCCATCCATCCAGGCTTATTTGTTCCTGCTCCCCTGGTTGATTAAAAATCTTCACAGTCATGGAAAAAGTCCAGAATGCCTGTCCTGCTGGCTGAGGATGCAGGCTGTCATTTTTGGTAATCATTGTATCAATAACGTCCATGTGCAAACCAGAGTCATGAGAGACTTTTGAGGAACTTCAGCTCTGAGTTAAAAAAAGAAGGAATTCACTCAGTTATTTTCTTTTTCAAGTGCAAAACTTTTGTTAGATTGAATCTGCAGGAACTCATGGAAAAGCTTGACTCCGTTATTCACTTTTGTTTTGGCTTGTTACATCATTTTAAATAATTAAATTATACAATCTACAGTTTCCCAAAAAGTTCCTTCCTCCGTGGGTTTACTGTTGTGCAAACATGCATAGCCAGGAGTCTTACAGTGATATCTGTTTGAAAACCCACAAGGTTTGAATTTTGTGAGAACAAAAGTGTTTGTGTTTTTTATAGTGTGATTGCTTAGTCAGCATTCACACTACAGTGATTCTCCTGCTCCTTTCGTCACGTTTTTCGGCACATAAAAATTCAGTCACACTTTCAGTGATTACAGCAATCTTGGTATGAGAACGTTTAGCTTCTTCAGAACATTACAACATAGTATTCATAAACTTTATAATTTCTGAAATATTGATATAGCCCTAATGGAATGAATAACAATGTCTTCAAGTTCTCAGAAAACTTTGTGCACTTTGGAAAAATTGTTCACAGTAATTTTTAAATAATCTGGCAATAATCTTTATATTAGCATTATGCTAGCTCATTATGATAATTTGGCTTCTACTGAGTTTTTTTAAGCTAATTTTTTATCTACCAACGTTGTTAGGCTACTTTTCAGTTTAGCTAATATTTTAGCAACATGCTAACATTTTTGACTCATTTATCTGAGGATTTTTAGGCTAGATCTTGGATTTTAGTATTTTAGCAATGTGCTAGCTTTTTAGACTGAGTTGATATTTTGCTAAGACTGACCAGAATTTGACACCACGGTGGAACAGTGGAGCAGTGGTTAGCTCTTTTGCTTGACAGTGAGAAGCCCTGGTTCAAACCTTTCTGTGTGGAGTTTGCATGTTCTCCCCGGAACTCCAGATCCTTAAAACATGCTTTCTAGGTTAACAGATTACTGGAAATTGTCCCTAGTTGAGAGCATGTATGGGTGTTGGTGGGTGTGTGTCCTGCATCTTGCTGACAACCAGGGTGTCATTCATTCAGGTGTAGTCGGGTTAGGCTCCAGCAACCCTGTGTCCCCAAAAGGGATAAGATGGGTTAAAAAGATGGTAACGTGTTTAAAATAGATCAAAAGATGCTTGAGTGTATTTTTAAGGCAGATAACTTTTCTGATCTCCATAGAAAACAATAAAGTTAAAGAGTGTAAAACTCAAAACAGTCCCTTTTAAATTGCACTTGTCTATGAACATTAAAGGATAACCAAACAGGGAAGTTGGAGGCCGACTCCATTCTCAACCTGATTTAAAAAAAATGTCAAAAAAGGGGGCGGAGCTAGCAGAGGTGGACTGAGCGATGGAGGTGTGGCTTGGATCTATGATTGACAGTTAGCTTAGCGATATGTACACTGGGTCTTCATTATGGAACCAGCAAAGTGATGCAAGTTTCTCCACAGAACTTTCACAGGAGGTTGAGATTTTTCTCCTCCCTCTGCTCCTCTGCCGACACTCATGGTCCAGAACCTTTTTGTTAAAGACGCCGCTTCTGCGATGCCCGACAGCGGGGCTGCTGGCGCATCTGAGGGGTTTTCAGAAGGCGACCCTTGTCTGAGAGTGGTAAAATGCTGTTAGCATCGTAGCTAACTAATTTTTAAGTCAACAATCCAGAGTGAAATGTTCATTAAATCCATCACCTGGACGGAGTTTGCTGGATATACAGCCAATTTCACTCAATCTCAGTTCTTTCACTTCCAAGTCCACTGGAAAGTTGTCAAGGCCAGTAGATTTTTGACAACTGGAGGCAATACACCTACAAGCTAAGCTAAAGCTAACACCAACCATAACAGAATCAGAGATGGGCGGGGCTTTTATACCGGAGTTCAGAGCATTATGATGTCAAACTTCTTGGACTTACATCCGTTGACCAATCACAAAATTCAACTGTAATACCTCATTTCAACCTGAAGGGGGCAGCACACAGACTGTATTTGATTGTATTTTCATGAATTTAACAAGTTTATTCTAATTTGTCTAAAAATTTGGCAACAACCAACTGAGAGCACTTTTAAAGCCTCATTTATAGTGGCCAACAGACAACAAAAAGTTGATTTAGAGTTTGGTTACCCTTCAAGAGAGCCTTTATTTTTCAAAAGCTGATTTTTAAGAAATGAATTAAAGTTATTTACACTTTTCAACTGCAACTCTAACCACAGCAGTAGAGACAACGCCACCACTTCTATTCATAGAGAAAAACAAACGGTTATTGAGTAAATATCCTTTTTACTAACAGCAAACTGGCTTTGTTTGTTTGGGGCAGCCGTGGTGCAGCGGTAGGCCGGTCGACTCCTGATCAGAAGATAATAGGTTTGATTCCTTGCCCGCCCATGTGTAAAAGTGTCCTTGGTCAAGACACTGAAGCCCACATTGCCTCTGGTGGAGGTTGGTGCCAGTGTGTCAGCAGTGGAGCTTTGAAAGCTTTTGAAATGTAGATGCGCTTGAAAATATAGTGCTCCATGTATTTGGTTTCATGTATGTTAAAATTGAAATATACTCAAATAAATGTGTTTTTTGTTACTAGTGACAGAAAAAATGTTTATGTTACAGAATATTTTATGATAGTCTGCAGGGACAGAAAAAAACAGGTTTGTATTTGTCTCTATGTTTGATCTTTGGTTATAAAACAGGAAAAACGGTTTCATTTCATTTTTTTTTTAATGTTTTTGCAGTAAAAGAAAGAGAAAATGAACATCTCTAAACTAAGTTTTTTACAAAAGTTTCAGTTTGAATTTAAACTAAATGTGTATGCTAAAACACACTGGGGTTGTACTAATACGATTATCAAACACTGCCACAGAAAACAGTCCTAAAGATAAATCAATAGAGAAAATTATAAAGTAGAAAAAACTAAATAATCTAAAAAAAAGGCCCTGGACTAGTTCAAGCACTCTGTCTTGTCATTTCTCTTTTGTTTAAATGTTTATGATACAGTGACATGTAAAATAAAACTAGCTAGCATTAAAATGTAACCCAGTCATGTTACTTGTGCCACATCAAGCAACAGAAGGTACATTCAAGTGTTTCTGGGATCTGGATTCCTCTGGGCACAGAGACCACACATCCATGCAAGTCATACTCTGAGAGAGGGGAGTTTGACTCCTCGCTCCGTTCAGGGGAGAGGGGAGGCTCAAAGGGAGTGTGAAGAGTTCATTTTCTGACTTATTAAAAAGACAGAGAGAAAAAAAAACCCTTTCCACCGCAGAGAATAAAGGGATGCAGTCCCTGCTGGGGCCTGGATCCTCTACTCGATTTGCATAAAGGTCTGTACATCAGAAGTCAGGGAAGGCCTCATTAAATATTTAAATTTGGCTTGTTGGAACTCCATGGGAGCTTTCTGAAAGCCAGCTGGAGTCTGGGAGAAAACCAGAGAAATCTCTTCTTTCCAGCGGTCAGTTGTGCTGTTCTGCAGGACTGACAGGCTGCTGTTATGTGTGCATCCCCGGAGAATACCGCTCTGACAAGTAACAGCTGAGCTGAGCATGACGACGGACGTGTTGAGGAAGATGTTTGCCCAATAATGAAAGAGCCTGCAGGAGAAACTGCTGCCGCTGCACTTCTGCCTGGATGGAAGAAAGAGCAGGAGCAGTCCTGCCGGCTGCTGCTGCTGTGGTCTGCATGCAACATGGAGTTTCTGTGCAGCTGCACGTCAAAATATTTAGAAAACCTCCAAAAGGATTGACACTGTTTGACGACCACATGGGACTTCACCGGTCGGCCTCCATCCCCTCAGCTGCAAAAGAGGGAGTTTTCTCTGCGAAAAAGGGCGGTTATGGAAACGTGTGTGTCCGCATGGATTGTTTCAGAACGCACATATGCTGAGAGGGAAGTGCAATAAATCAAATTAAAAAGTAATACTTCTGCTGGCTTTCAAGGAAAAGTAATCGCTTGCTTATAACATTGTACACAGATTGCCTATTCATCATCTGATTGCAGGTTGGACCGGATCATCAAATATAAAAAATATCAGGTAAAGAGTGAACTGAGACCAGCACTATAATTAATAAACACACTCCAGATGCTAATGGGCTTTAAATTCATGTTACAAAGAGAAAGGTTTTTAAATTACAGACACGTCATTTTTTTTCCCCTCATACCTGGAAGCAAATGGAAATTTCTGACTGTGTTTTTGTCGTGAGGACAAACGTGTTTGTTCTGTCAGGAGCGGAAACACGGATGAGAATAACAGGTGATAATAATAGGTAAGAAATTTACCTAGTACTGGATCAATCAAATTAAATCAAAATGTATCAAACAAGGAGAGTCTTTAAAGTGTTGCCTTGGCAACCGATAATAATAAAAACTTTTACATTTCTGTAATGTAAAATTATATATGTATTTGTAGTATATTAAGTTTGTATATATTTATGGCATGTATATAATTAAATATACAATACACCCCCCCCACACACCCCTCCCCCACCCCCCCAAGGACCCCCCATATCCACATTTTTTCAGATACGTGTCAGTGTTTGTTATTCCAGCCACTAATCTAATGGCCTCAGGTACAGTTTGGATTCAGAAAACTAAAGTTTTGATGTTTATTTTGTAAAACAAAGAACAGACAAACTGTTCAGTGAGGTCAAAAAAAGACATGGTCACATCTTTGTTCAGGGAAAACTCTCCAAACTGTCCAGACAGTTTCAGCTACAGAAAGAACCAAAATCCAGGATCTATGAGCAGCATCACTTCAGAACCAGAACTCACAGGGAAACAAGGTTACAATTCAAAAATGGGTCAGAATCTGCTACTGTTCTTCAAGAAGGAACAAAAGCTTAGAGAGCGTTCCGTTAGTCCCGGGTGACGTTTGTAGCTGCATTTCTTTCTCGCCTGCTAGATACCACGAAATATCCAGTAAAAGTTGGGCTTTAAAATCTGTTCAGCAGCCAAAGCAGCTCCAACAGAAAATAGATCTCTGAAACATATTTGAGCCAAACAGTTATGAGTCATCAGGATTGAACAGAAACAGCAACAATATGTGAGCAGCCTTAGGGGTATCTCTACATTTGTAGTTCCATGTTAATAATCCATTAATTTCCTTCATTTCATAATTCAGTTTATGACTGGAAACACTGAAACAAGCTCATTCACAGATAATGTCAGCAGCCAGAAACTTTTTTCCACCTTTTCTTTCTGTCTTTGGCATGGAAAAAGTTTGTGGCTAAATGCTAAATTTAACAAATGGTCCCTTCTGCAGCTTCACGTCCTGTTAAGAGTCTGTCCACCTGAGGCCCACTGGGCTGCACAACAGGGCGTGCACCCGGAGCTGCAGAGGGAGGTACCACAGTATCGATTTCTGTTCCTTTTCATCTTCTCTTCCATCACAGCTTCTCGGCTGCAGGCGTTTGTGCTCCTGAACAGTCAGTAAAGCGGGCTTTGATGCAGCTGGTGCTCTGCAACATGCCTAACAACCCACTAATTATCTGCACCATAAACATTATCTGCTCCTTTTTCACCTTCAGAAAACCCGGCCCACAGTGACTGAGCTTCCATTGATATCTGAAAGGCGTGAAGAGAGCAGCTCTGCAAGATTTGGATCTCAGACTGAAGGACTGGCATCTTCTCTGCTTCAGTTAAGACTTAACTAGTCCGAGTTAACCCCTAACTTACAGCTCCCCTTTGTGTGAACTAAATGAAATTTGGGGGGGCTTTAATTTATGCTGATAATATAGCAGAAAATAATTAACCTTCCGAGTGAAACGAGCGGTACAGGGAACAGCCGTTCATCAAATCCAAATGAAGGACATTTTCCCTGGAGCCTCCGATGTCCGGGCGGGGGCGGTGTTTTAATTGACCTCTTCTTATGATATATTAAATTGGAGTAGTAAATGTTATGCTTTAACTTGATTTGTTTAAAGAAGAAAAAATATGAACGAAAGCTTCATTGTGTGAATCTTTGTCCTGCTTAACCATTTATCACAAATAAACCTGTCATGAAGTGTTCCAACCAGTAAAATGATTTTATTTGTTTTTCAGTAAAAATGTCTGAGAAATTTTTCCTAAAGATGACCTTATAAATGTGAGTCAAAACAGTTTAATCTGACACATCAGTTTATTTCATTAATATCAAAAATGTGAAGGTTATATATAAAGCTAAAGAAAGTAAGACCTCCATCTGTGACTCCTTTAATCCAGAGTATTTAAACACAAACTAACTGCAAGAGTCTACTAATTAATAATGGAGACTTTGCCTCTGCAACACAAATGATATCATTGTTACATGTACTATAAGATAAAATGCAATATTATGAAATGCAGATCATAACCATAATTTTTTTTTTTTTTTTTTTTTTTACTTTTAAACTAAATTATTTTCTTAAAAGCTAACCAAACACTAAAACAACTATTTTTTTGTCTGTTGACATCTATAAATCAGGGTAAACAAATGCTGATTGTTGGTCATTGCCATTTTTTTTGACAAAAAAAATAAACTTGTCTATTTCATGAAAATATAGTCAAAGACTTTCTGTGTGTTGCCCCCTACACTGTAAAGCAAAATATAATGTTTCAACTTAAAAATATGAGTTAAAGGGCTGCCTTAAAATTTTAAGTCAAGGTAACAAACATGATTTGTTGTGTTAACATAACCTTTTGTTCAATTAAATTGAAATATCTTGTTTAAACAAAGTACTGCTGTGTTAATCTTACTTTAATTTTAAAGTCATGTTAACTTCTTGTTATTGTTGCTTTAACTTAAATATATTTTCTCAACTCTTTTAAAAACTTAAGTTAAGCTAAGCATTGTGTTTCAATTGAACTAACTTAAAAAATTTAGCCAAAAGAACCAAGATATTTATTTAAATAATATAAACCTAATCAATTCATTTACTCATTTTTTCTCCATGCTGCTTTATCCCTTTTGTGGTTGCGGGGATGCTGGAGCCTATCCTGGCTGCTGTTTACCCTGGACAGTTTTCCAGTCTGTTGCAGGGCCACATTTGCACACACAGTCACTCACACATTCATACTTAGGGGCAATTTAGAACAACCAATTTTTAGACAGTGGGAGGAAGCTGGAGTACCCGGTGAGAACCCACACATGCACAAGGAGAACATGCAAACTCCACACAGAAAGGTCCCTGTTGGTATTTCTGATTCCCCCAGCTGGGATTTGAACTGGGGTCTTCTTGTTGTGAGGCAAGAGCACTAACCACTGCACCACCGCGCAACCCATAAATCTATTTAAAATAGCCTAAATTGGTACAACAAGATTCCTTAATGAAAGATGATCCAAATAAGTAGGATTAGAAGAAAACAACAATACATTTTAAACATATTTCCTTTATATTTCTTCAAACAAAGACATTTTCAGGAAGACTTTGCTTTCATTAAAACTCTTACCCCAGAATTGAAGCGGAATTGAACACAGGGCTTTGTTTTGGTCAATTTGTGCTTTAGCTCACTTGTACGCATTAGGAGTGTGTGTGGGGGGGTTGTGGGAATTTATTATTTGATGCATTGGAATATTGTCTGACAAAAATTTGAATTGATTATGGACTCTTATTTCCCTATTTTAACTGAAAAAAATGTAAAATGGAAGACGTGAAACATAAACATATAGTAGCACTTTTCTGTCTGAACATTTTCATGCAGTGAACACATGTATGGAGTGATATTTGTGCCACCATATTCAAAATTATCAAAGACTTTTTAATATTAATTCAATAGGGCTACGTGTTGACATGTTGAGTTTTTACGCTATTTGTAACAAGAAAATATGTAAAATACAAGAAAATATAAAAAACAAGATGGGGTGACTTGTCTTGGTCCAATATAACTTATCTTTCAAAATAGTGCCACTTCAAAGAAAAAAAATGACGACCCGTTTGAAAAAGCCGTGAAGTTCAGAGTCTGTCTGCAGTGCACTCTTCAACTCCCCCGAGTGGTGGCTTCTTCTGCTGCTTCTTCGCACCGAAAAGCGAACATTTGCACACTTAGCGCCATCTAGTGGTAACATATAGCAAGAGCCAAAAGCAGAAAAGTTGATTCAACTCAAATTGCTGAATCAATGGAACACAATATTTCATTTTGAGGATTTTTGTTTAGTTGAGATGTGTCTGACTTAATTTTATCATTTATATCAACAACATGACCAAGAGCTTGTTCAGTTGACTTACAATAACAGATTGGAATAACTAAAATGTTGAAATGGGATTTACAGTGTATCTGTTAAAATGAGGTATCACAGCTGATTTTTGTGATTGGTCAACTGGTGTTAGTCCCAGAAGTTTGACATCAAGCGTGTTTGAGATTATGCAGGCGGACGCGGCGCTGCGCAGATCGCCTGGATTGCGGTGCATGCTGGTTAGTTTCTGTCACCGACGTCACATTTGCGACGACATGAAGTATCGCGAGAAAGGGGCGGGTTCAAGGCGCCTACCTAAGCCAGCGCAGCCAGAAAATAGGAACTGCGCTGGCTGCAAGCCGCCTTGATGACTACAAAACAATGCATTGTGGGAAACGGTGTCCCGAAAGTTTTTGTAGTTTATTGTCAAATAACTGGCGCTAAATGAAGGAAATATGTGTATTTTTTTACTCTTTCTGGAAGGTAGTGAGTCATTGATGACAAAATATACAAGATTTTAAATAATCTGTGGTTATTTGTGTCATAGTTGTCTTTAAAATGAACTTTAATTTTTGTTTTATCTGTTTATTTGGGATTGTGCACATGTAATGAATCCCCCGACTATTTTTTTCATCTGTTTTATTCTAAGAGATGTAAAAAATACTATAACAGACATAACAGCACAGATCATACTAGGAGGAGTGGCGTATTAAAATTCAGCCGAATGTTGAGGACAACCCCCAACTCCTCGTTCTCGTGCAGTCTCCTCGTCCACCTTCATCTCAGGCGCCTTTCTCCGCCCCCTCCTGCAGCAGCTTGGTCTCGTCGACGAAGCAGGCGAGGCGCAAGTCAACTCAAACATGCCTATTATCATGCTCTGCAGCTTCAGCATAAAAGCCCCGCCTATCTTTGATTCTGTAACAGTTAGACAAGTAACGCTAACCTTGTTAGCGTTAGCATGGTTCGTAGTATTGGCTAGGAGTATTGCCTTCAGTTGTCAAAAATCTACTGGTTTACACAACTTTCCAGTGGAATTGGAAGTTAGAGAACAAACTCTGACTGTGCTTGACATTTTCAGCAAACTGTCCTGGTGATGGATTTAATGAACATTTCACTCGGGATTGTAACTTTAGCCTTTATTAGCTATGACGCTAACAGCATTTTACCACTCTCAGACACCTTGGACCTGAAAACCCTCAGATGCTCCAGCAGGCGGGCATTGCAGAAGCGGCGTCTTGCGGTTCGAAACAATAAAGTTCTGGACCACGAGTGTCGGCCTCGGGAGCAGAAGGAGGAGAAACATCCTCAACCTCCTCTGAAAGTTCTGTGGAGAAACTCAACGTGTAGCACATTGAAGACCAAGCATACGATACATAAAGCTAACCTGAATGTCAATCATAGATCCAAGCCCCACCTCAGTCCGGCTCCACTAGCCCCGCCCCTTTTTGGCATTTTCCAAATCAAGGCTTAGACTGGAGTCAGCTCCGCCTGTCCTGTTTGGTACCCTTTAAACTGAGATGCTAAATACTATTAAAGCTCCATAAAAAGGTCTATTTAACATTAACAATCAAAAGTGTTCATCCATTAATGAAATGAAAATAAAACTGATCAGCAGGGCTGTGTTTTGGCGAGAGCGATGATCTGTGCCCTGTTTTAAATAAAGTTATCAATGGAGGGGTCAGATAGTACATGGAAATTATTTTAGGATTTTAGTTTTTGGATCATTAAGTAACAACTGAATGTGTGAACAGTGTGATAATGAGAATTACAATACAGTGGCCTGGGGAAGGGGTCTGCCCCTAGGACTTGTAGGTCAAGGGTTCAAGTCCATGGTCAGGTCATGCCTAAGACTAAAAATAGGATTCACTGCCTCTCTGCTCAACACCAAGCATAAAGAGGCTGGATTAGGGGGTTAAACCACCAAATAGCTGCCCAGCACAGCTGTGACTGCAGCCCACTGACCCCCAGGGGAGGGGTCAAGTGCAAGGAGCAGTCCTCTTAACAGCACCTTCTGTTAAATACCCAAATACAGTGATGTCACAGGTAAAAAGACTGAAATAAATTCAATCATGCTGAAATTGTAAAAATCAGTGAACAAATGTGTATTTGTCTCCCTGACTGAATGTCCCTGTAATCACCTTGGTGATTTTTTGGAGTTACACTGAAATGCTGTGCATTTGATATTCTTCCTTACACCGACGTGAACCTGCTGCATAATGGAAAGAATGTTGATATGAGAAATGAAACACAATCAGTAGTTGGTAAATAGATCGTGTTCACATACACTGGAACATATTACTGTAAACTGGCCAGAATTTTACTGCAAATGCAACAGTAAAATATTATACAAGGACTTTACAGTATGTTCCTGTAAAATGCAATGGATTGTGGGAATTTCCCTTGTCACTACTGAATTTTCCCAGTTACTGTGAATCAGAATACAAAAATGTCTACAAAAATATATCCAATAAAAAATATGGCTGATCACAAACAAGTACGTCATTATTCTTTCCTGCCTGCTTGGACTCTGATTAACCTGCTATCTCTAAAGACTGTTTGTCATCAGCAATTTTAAACATTGTTTGTATGGGGCATAACTCTTGGTAAAAAAGACTAGAAACATAAATTCTATTGTTTTTCATTTGACAGAAATAAAGCTGTGAAATACTTTACAATAATGACTGGTATCCAGTAAGTTACTGTAAAATCTATAGCTACTAGTTTACAGTCTACTGTATTTGTGTATCTGACTCAACCACAATCCTCAATGCAGGTCACTGACACACTGACTGCAAACACGATGGATGTTGGTTGTGAGTCTGTGACCAAGTGGTTTCTGTAAAAGTTTATTATAGAAAAAAATGCATTTAAGTGAAAAAAGCTGTACGTATTTGAATATTGATAGTGGAAAATGATTGAGATCTGATTATGAAACAACCGACCTGGATCAAGTTACTTTGATTTTTAAATGTGCTGCAAAACAAAAGTTATTTGTATTTCTTGATTTATTGCAGTCGTCATCAAATCCAGCTCCTCTGTTTCACATAAAACTACTGCACACGCCCAGAAACATCTGAACAGCCTCGTTAGGACTTAAATATTCAAAGGACATCACACAAGCACCTACAAAAATGTTTTAAATTTTAGAATACACCACATCCTTCTGTTTGCATAAAAAGGACAAAAGTAGCAGCGTGTGCCGACATGAAAAATGCATGACTTTCCTTCAGAGTAAATGGTGGCATTTAAAACAAAACTTGATCCAAGTTTGTTTTCTTTCTGGAGCACTGTGAAAATATTGTAGTCACATAGTAATTACTTTTTAATCAGTCGGGCCTGAGTGGGCTTTGGAGAGCGCCGCTGATTCTCAGCCCACATCCTGGTGGCACGAGTTTTGAGCTGCTACAATTAGACGGCGATGGAATTTTCTATTTTCTGCATCCAGAAGGGATCGGCTGACGCAGAGGAACTGAGAGGAGCGGCGTGCAGCTGCAGTCCGCCTGCTTCCAAAACCCAAGACGCAAACCTGCAAAGTGGAGTCAAAAACCCTAAAGAAGCTTTCAAAGACCCTACACAAGGATGAACCTGAGGTGTTCAGGACACAGGTTTCACACATTTGCCTCCTCTCCTCACCTTTGAGTCATAACTTTCTTCAAGCTCTGTGTGTTTGTTGGAGAGCTGGATCCACTGAAGCTTCTCATCAGGCTGGAAAACTCCAGAACAAACTAAACCTGACAAAAAACATGTTTGACAGAACCTGGACTTCAGCTTTACTATTTCTTTCCAGAATACAGAGATGTAAATAAACATGAAAACTTTTCTATGATTTTATTTTTCTTTACTTGTTTCCATTTTTTTTTTACTTTTTACCATGGTGTTCATTATGTTTACCAGTAGATATCATCCATGCTTTCTGACAGATTCTCAGCAGAGGCTCTTCACTGCACATGCTCAGTTTGAATCTCCTCAGCAACACTTTTTTCAGTAAAAAGATTCCCTGAGAATCTGCCATCATTTCCTCCAGCAACCCCTCGTGTTATAGACTGTAGAAAGCTTCAGGCTTCAAAAGCATTTAACATTTAACACCAATTTGCTTTGCTGCACAGTATTTCAATCAACATTTGACCTGCTGCAAAGTCTCATCATTGGATTTCCTGAGGTGAAGACAGTGAACAGTTTTCTACCCAAGAATCTAACAAACATTTTTTGTCTCAATTTAGAGCAGTAACAGTTTAAAACATTTCAAGGGGGAGATTCAGGGTTAAATATTTATAGTCTCTCTCTTTTGTGGAAATGTTTGCCATAGAGATGAACTGTTTAAAACCACAAGGTACATTTTTATGAGCATTTTTATTACTTTAGTTTTTGATTATGGCTTCCTACAGCGGAGTATTAGTGCCATCAAAAAAAAAAAGTCATATTACGAGTTTTTTCTCATAAATTTACGACTTTTAATCTTGTAAAATTATGAGTTTTAATCTCGTAAATTTACAACTTTTTTTTGTAAATGTATTAGTCAAGGGGAGCCTACAGTCCAGTGAATTTATGCCGTGAACTGAAGCAGACCAACCAAACTGTGAAAAGCGTCTTGAATTTCATCAGGTAAACAGAATGTTTAAAATATTTCAAATATTTGGAAGTTCCTTTATTTGATTTACAGTTTATTAATGTTTTATTCGTTGATGCTGCTTACAGGATCTCTGCAGATCCCGTTTATGAAGCGGTCCATATCCTCCAGCTGTCCACTTCAGTCATTTCTTCCTCTGACAGACCAGATCTCCTCCAACTCTGTGATGCTTCTGTCTGAAGAGGACTAGTTTTTGGAATTTTCAATGTTCTTGTGCTAACGTAACAGACTATTGTCATTTCTCAATGTTGTTTTGTGTTGAGACGGGACGTTTCATTTGGAGAAGGAGGCGTCCGGAGCTCTGTTTAAATTCTCTCTTGGTTTCTGCATGACGTAAGGTGGCGAAAGGGCTGCTGGGAAATGAAAGGCATAATAAAGTGACGGTCCTGATGAACGTGTATCTCTGAGCTCTTTATTTTACATATGAAACTCCGCACTACCGATACCGAACCCAGAAATGATTTGATTTTGAATCGCCAAAAGGTTCAGAATTTCTTTGTTTTTAACACAGATCTGGAAATAAATCTTCACAAGATACTTCACGTCTTTCAAGCACGGCTCGGATAATTATATTATTATAATATTTATTAAACAGGAAAGGATTCAAACAATTGGGCCTGACTCAGTTTAAAACTGGTTTTCAGCAGGTTCCTGCTCTGCAGAAAATAAAACTCCCAACGTAAGACAGACAAAAACAATCACACACTCAAAGACAATACAGAGAATTTAGATGAAGGAGGTGAACAGCCACATCAGTGGTTGAAACTGTACGTGTCTTTTAAATGATCTGCACACTTGTTTTTGAACTGAATTTTTGTGTTTACAGCCCTGATGTTTTGTGGAAGATTGTTCCAATAGTGAGCACATAAAAGAAAGATTTCTGTCCATAAGAGTTTTAATAAACAGACAACTTTGGTTCTTTTCGCATTCTGATTCTGATTCGGATTAATTTAATAAATTTATGACTTTAAATCTTGCATATTTATGAGTTTTTTTTCTCGTAAATTTACGACTTTAAAAGTTGTAAATTTAGCTTATGACTTTTAAAATCATAAATATGCTGCTTTATTCTTATAATTTAGCAGTTACAACTTTTTTATCATAAATGTACGAGATTTAAAGTCGTAATTTTAAAAGTAATGTTTTCTTTATAAAATGGCCGTAATACTCCGTTGTAGCTTCCCACAATGACATGGCTTAATTACAGAGCTTCCTTGTTAACATTCATGATGCGTCATCTCTGTCAATTTTTAAAACTAAGTTTAAAACCCTTTTTTACCACCAAGTTTTTAACCTTCATGAGACTCTGCTGTTTTTACTGTCTTGGTTTTTAGTTGTTTTATCCTTATAATTTATCTATTCGTGTTCTTGGTGTTTTAATGCACAGCACTTTGTGGCAATTTGTCTGTGTTAAAGTAGTTTATAAATAAAGTTGATTTGATTTTATTGCAGGAGTTATGACCAAAAAAATTATCCATGGAAAGTGGAATCTCCAAAGTAGTCAATTTTTATTTTATTTTTTTACAATACATATATATATATATATATATATATATATATTTTTACAAAATCTTTTTTTTTAATATGCATTTCACAAAATTGTTATAATAATCTAATATTTTAAAATACTTTACAATAATACATTACAACTGTAATCATAGACGTTTTCAGGCTACAAAACTCGTCGTTACACTTTAATTGCTTTTCTCAGACAGACATGAACATTTTTTTTAACTTTTCTGTCTTATTTAAGCTCTCGCAGTGGTTAGTGCTTTCGTCTCTCAGTGAGAAGCTCCTGCTTCAAATCCCAGCGGAGTTCTTTCTAGTTTGCATCTCCGTGTATCTGTTGGGTTTCTCTGGGTACTCCAGCTTCCTCTCACAGTCCTAAAACACGATTTATTGGTGGATTAATTACTCTAAATTGTCCCTCGGTGTGACTGTGAATGTGTATGTGACTATCCAGGGTGTTGTTTCGCCCAACAGTTGCCTGATTAGACTCTAGCAGCCTTGTAACCCTGAAAGGGAACCGCGGGTTAAGAAAACGGATGCATGGAGTATAAAATGAAAACAAACATCTGCTCCTATTGAAGATTTATGGAAATGGGTCAAACTGGCAACATTCTGTGGGAAACATGACACCGAGGAGCTTGAGTGACAATGATCTACAGCCAATCAGGATGCAGAACAAAGTGTACTGTTAAAAAAAATAGACATATCAAAAAAACGTGCAAAATCAAAATAGAATGATTTGCAATACAGCCAGTCTCTGAAAAGTAAATTGTGTTAAAGCGAGGAACTTTTTGTATCTTATTACTTCACTGAAAAATATTGTAAATGCAGAAACATCGACACTCTGGAATTCATACCAGTTACAACATTTTCACATTTGCCAGGAAATGAACAAACAATTACATAACACCATGATAACTGCAAAAGAAGTTAGGTAAAAAAAATAATGACAACAATAAAGCTAAAGGTTTTTCTGCTGTAAGGCGACCTTGAGTTCCTTGAAAGGCGTCCAACAAATAAAATGTATTATTATTATTATTACTATTATTGATTGTGCTAAAGTTTCAAATGTGACCATGCTCCAACTGTTCTGACAGCTTTTTTGTTAGTACAAAGATGTAAATAGTCAAACAGTTGTTTTGTTAGCATATTTACACTTATGATTAAATATTTATCCATAATTATTAGTAGATTAACTATGTATATTTTCTCTGCAATACATTTCTCTTGAACAAAATATCCAAAAACCATATACTCATAGAGTAATTTATAGTCATTACATAATTGGATTGTTATAAAACATTTCAAATATTTCCAAAGTGCTGTAGTGAAAGTGCCATACCAAAAAAGATGAGCCAGTTTCTGGTGATGAATGTCAAAATGTACAGTTTATGTCCAGATCTTTTTTCTATTTGGTGAAAAAGTGCTTCACAGGGTAAAAATTGTGAATAAGTTTAAAAGAAGTTTCTTTCATTTTATTGGTGATGGTGTATTTGTGGAGCAGAGACCAAACTTTTTATATATTGAATACTACAACTAAACTTACTCCATTAAGAAATAACATGGAGTTTTGTGGCAAAGCGAAGGATCTCTGTACCTGAAACCAAGGGGAAGCCATCTTTGTCTTCCTTATTTCATTCAGTTTAAAGGGTAACCAAACCCTAAATTGACTCTTTTTGTCTGTTGGTCATTCCCAAATTTTTCACAAATGAAAATAAACTAGTTTAATTCCTGGAAATATATGTAAACCCCGTCTGTATGCTGCCTCCTAAAGGTTGAATTGAGGTATTACAGTTGAATTTTGCGATTGGTCAAACCATTAAGTCCCTCATCATGATCTGCAGCTGCAGTGATGATAACAGTCCTGTTCGCTTGTGACTGAATTTTCACATTTCGGCTGTTTGGTGACCCTTTAAACTCACTGTTGCACTTTTGTCCAAGGATTTTGGATGAAAGCTTTTGTCCTTGAATACATGTCCCACTCACACTGGGTTCAACCACTGCCCACATCATACATTATAGTCTGATCCAGCCTGAAGCAAAACTCTGCCAATGCTATCCTGACCTAGTTGCTCTGGTTAAAGGTGGGAGGTGAAGATCCTTCTGGCCATATTGTTTCTGTTTAGAGTGAGCTGTGGACAGTGGACAGCAGCCAGTATGACTTCCTGTTAGAATCCCTAAAGACTCTAAAAACACAGGAAATGATTTGAAGTGCAGCTCATCACTTTCTGCTTTGGTCTGAACCACACGGTCAGTTTGGACTCAGTATTTAGTTCTGGTTCTTTATGCTCACAAGTTTGTGTCAGTGTTCTCTTCATCTGTGTTTCTGTGTTTAATGTATAATTTTCAAAGGATTAAATGTCACACGCACACAGAAGGAAAAAAAAAAAAAAAAAATCAGTGGAACATCAGAAAAATGGGGCGTTGATCGGCTGCTCTCCGGTCAAAGCCGGTCAGTGTGCCGATTCTGGTTCCTGTCTGATTGATTTGATCTGACTTTCCCCCACTTTCCCCAAAATGTATCCGATGACCACTTTGATTTTTCCATGTTTACCCAGGCTGCACCTTTTGATCTTTCATTCCACAAAGGCTTTTGTTTTCTTTCTCCTCTTAGTGATAATGATAGTGTTGGCAAAGCGTTCTGTGATTTATTGCTTGTGAGGCTGAAAACCCATTCCTACGGTTTTTGGAAGTCTCTTGATTTTATTTTCAGGAGCTCTATTTTGGATTTTCTTGTGACAAATTGGGGCCGGAGAACACAGGAGCGGGTTGTGGAGCCTGAGCTGGATGCTGCTTTCAGCTTTCTAAGTCAGAACTTTTAGCTCTTTCCTCACAAACGCAGGTGGAAGGAAAAGCAAAGGATTGAAAACCTCCATCTTTCAAGTGGCTCACACTTAGAATGAGTTTCTCCATCAATAGTGCTGCACATGCTGTTTTTGATCTTTTATAACTGTTCCATTTGCCTCTATTCTGTTTCGACCCGTGGCATCATGAACATGTAGAAAACCATCTGAAGCCTGTGGAGGCTGAGATGAAGCTCCAGCATACTTGTTGTTTTTCTCCAGAGATGAACTGCTGTTTTATAATTATAATCTTCTGTAAATGTGTACTGTTTTGAGAATGATAGCCAGCTAAAATATTAGCCAAATGCTAAACTAGCCAAAAAAAAAAAAAAACGTAGGTTAGGTTAGCCAAAACAGGTAACATGTAGCCTTAAAAAAATAGCTAAAATTCAAAACAGCAAAAAAAAAAAAAAAAAAAACTTTTTAAAAGCCTATATGAGCCACAACAGCTATCATGTGGCTAAAATATTAGTTGAACCCAAAAATAGCCCCCCAAAAATGGAAAATTAGCCAAAAGAGCTAGAATGTAGCCTCAATTTTTGCAAAAAAAAAAAAACCCAAAACAGTCTAAAAAAGCCTAAACATACGAAACAGCTAGCATGAAGCTAAAATATTAGCTGAATTCCAAAATAGCCTCAAATCTAAGTAAATGCCCAAAAAGTCCAAACAGCTGGCAGAATGCAAACTTTAAAAGCTTAACTTTTTAACATAATTATGAACAATAAAAAAAAAAGAAGGCAGGATTATTTTTCCAGAATAATCCAATTTAAACCTTAAATTGATGCTACTCTCCATAAAAATATATTTTGCCAAAATTAGAAATAGTTAGAAATAAGTGTGAGATATCATCAAGTCATTAATAATAATAACATACAATTATCTGGTGGGCCGGGTTTTGTACGTATTTTTCATCTTTTCAACCCTGCAATCCTGCAGAAGGAGCCCGTCAGTAAATTTTCAGATGATAAGTACACACTCCTAATGTACAGCCTGACTGTTAAAAATGACTAAATTAGTCGATCAGAGTGTAGTTTGTGTGGGAACACGCCCTTATGTATCACATGTATGTCCTTCTTCAGCAGTATTTAGGAGCGGTCAGTGAGCAGTAGGTTGAGCACCGAAGTTGCAGTTGCAGTGAACTTTATGCAGTTCAACCAAAACTGAAATAAACTGCTGCAATTGGTTCCTCATTTTGGTGTTTAATTTCATTGATTCTCAGTTTCTCTCAGGTCAATCACTTCTACTCTGTTCAGTACTTTGAAGTTCTAAACAATCCTTCTGCCTTTCCTGCTATACTGGTCGGGCTCATATAAGACAGCTGACGGGGCGAGACTATAGTACGCAGCGCTCAAATCTCTGGCTGCATTCACAGCAGATCACAGAAGTTTTACAGGTCGCTGCATCACCTCAGCCAATCAGGAACTAAGGTTTGGGCACAAGACGTTTTCAGTGACCCGATAAGTGGGTAAAATACTAATCTAATATGAGGGCTTTGTCCTGTCACAGCGCGACAGTTCTCTGGCTGCAGCCAGACTCCCAGACTTCAGTGGAGCTCACTCAGTATGCCGACAGACAGACTGTGACGGCTGGAGTGACAAGAAACCAGGTGCAGAGAGAATCAGGCTGGGACTAAGAAAAGCAGCAAATAAACCCCCCAAAAAACTAGGGACTATGGAAAAAAGACTCGCAAACATCTAAAGCAGGGAACTCACGGTCCTACCAGGGACGCACCGACACTGAGGACTGAGAGGCTGCATCTTAAATAGTCTTAATTACAAAGTGCAGGCAGCTGTGCACTGATCCACACAGAGCAGCAGGGAGGAAGGAACCATCCAGAAGGAGTGACAGCTGACCTACAAAACCACAAAATGGCAGTGAGAACAGAAAAAAAACACAACTGTGTCACAGACAGCCGCTGCACGGAGCGGGAGCCGCCTGCTCAGCTCTCCTGAACTGTGATTATCTTTTTTTTATTTTTGTAGTGACAATAATAAAAGGTCCACTATTTTACCTTCTCAGGTTAATGCAGGACAGCCTTCAAGCTCAGTCACAGAGACACAGAAACATGGCGGAAGCGGCTGTCTTCCAGATACACTTCCTGTGTGAGATAGAAGCCTCGGTAACAAGACAATCTTTGAAGGATTTTTTTTGTTTGTAGATTTTTGTAGAGGTCATCACAATAAATAAACCTGATCTCTGTGTCCTCCATTCATTGGAAGTGTGTCATTCACAGACATCCGCAGTGTCGACCTTAAAATCACGTTTTCCAGGCGGCGAGCAGCAAATTAATGGAAACAGCCATCACATAAAAAAAAAATGATGTTGAGGTCTGAACCATGTGTCAATAAGTGACGACTTGTGAATGAAAATCTGTTGATCTGGGAAGATGAAGGCATTATTTTTTATTACTTAAGTACCAAAAATTGGCACCAAATAAAATCACTTTGGCAGCAGAACCGAATGAAACCCAATCGGTGCCCAACCCTCGTAATCTGTACGTACACCTTTCTTATTTTTTTATTTATTTATTATTTGACAGGGACATTGCACATTGAAAAGCATTGCTGTGATGCACCAGAGTTAGCTTAAGAGCGATCTGTCAGCTGCTGTCCCTGGACTGATGGTAAAATTGTCTCTATATAAAGACATAAAATTAGAAATAAAACGAAACACAGGTATAGAGAAAAAAAAAACAGTAAAAACACATAACATTTTTAAAATTTAAAAATAGGTCAAATGAGCAGACACAATAAAATGAATCATGACAAGGAAAGTGGGCTGTAGAGTAGAATAACTTTTGTAAAAAAATGAATGGAATCTATTAGAAAACATTAAAGAAAACAAAGACCATGCAGACATTTAAAGTGACCTGAGGAAAGTAGGAAAAGATTGCAAATGCTGACATGTCTGATGTGTCATCAACCAGTTCTTAGGATGATTTTGAAACAATAAAAGTGAGTCAAGTTCTCTAATGTTCTGAAGAACAGAGCTCTATTCATGTGCTGCTGTAACTGAGAAGGTTTTTAACCAGAGACGCTTTTTCGACGATACAATCTCCTCTGACTGACCCTGACTGACTCGTGAGCTGGTTCGATCGGTTACACACTGACTAAATGGAGGAGATGACAAACCATTTTATATAATAGACAATGGTTTGAAGACTTGATGAAATTCTTCCAGGTTAACAGGTTATGTCACAATAAAACAGGGAAATGGTGGTATCGGTGGTAAACTGTTTTATCGTCGAGTACTTGGATTGTTTGTTATTAAAATGATTCCAACAGCTTGAGAGTTATTTTATTTACCTGTGACCAGGTTGTGATGAAATATGTAATGTGTGAAAAATCATGTCATTTTAGCAGCCTGCAATGATAACTGTGGCATTATGAACCACAAATTTGACACATTGAACTTGAACTGATTACAGATTCTTTTGATTTGTGATGCACACTTCAGATTAGAATCGATCAGGATTCCAAGAAACTTGAATTCTGACACAACTTTAATTTTGTTTCCAGCCACAAAAACATTTAGAAAAAAAAACATTGCAACTGTTTTATTTATGTTTAGCTTCAAATGCAACTGATTTAAATTTGTGATATCAGACTCTGTCTGTGTAAGTCTCTCAGCAACTTGAATCATGTTTTCACCATGTGTTTAAATTACTGTATCGTCAGCATACATTTGAATAGAGACATTAGAACAGACTGAAGGAAATCATTTATATAAAGGGAAAAAAGCAGAGGTCTTAGAATGGATCCCTGCGGAACACCAAATGGAAAGGAGGGGAGAGATAATCATTCAAGCTGACTGTGCTCTATTAGACAGAAATGAATCTGTCCATTTTAGAATGTGCCTTAAGATCACAGTATGACAGTATCACCTGTAAACCACAAGAGCATGCACCTTACATCATCAAATAATCCACGATACATTTCTCACATGGACAACAGTGGTACTTTCCTTTTTCATGACGTATCTTAAAGTGGCCATAAAAGCAAAGAATTGAAAACCTACATCTGAAACAGTTTCAGTCCCTTACAGATTGTTGAGGGAACACACAAGCCTGAACGACCCATACAGGTCAACGTACGGGTGTACAAATAGCAACTTTAACTTTGTGCAGACTTTTCAAGGACTGAGTATCAGCTGTACTGAGAAGAACTACCCACTACAATCTTATTTAATCTTTTGAAGATCTCAAGAGGATCCTACAAAAACTGGCTCATTACTAAGACCCAGTATGATCAAATATGTGTTTATTTTACAAAAAGGAAAAGGTACATATTTCTACATTTCTCTGGTCGACTCCTGTTATGATGTTAAGATGAGACAGATCAAAAACTATCAATCTGTCAGCAAACTTGTGTCAGAAAAAGACCAACTCCTGGTTCAAACTTGAGAAATATTTACAGGCGTCAACACTGAATGTCTGGAGTTTGACTCGAAAAGGAGGAGTCACAAAAAGTTGAGAAGTCCTGTTTTCCTCCTAGAGTTCTCATTAATGTCAATTTCACAGCGCTGCTTCCAGGCGACGCTCTCCCACAATGTGTGTCAGGAATATTGCAGCATTCTCTGAGCGCTTGCAGACATCAAACGCTTTCTTGCATAAGGCCTTTTCTATACACACTCAGTTGCACTGATTGATATGAACTTCTGCTCTTTTGCACTTTTGACCTCAGACGTGCACCAAGACTGAGCTGAAACCAGAGTTAAATGGCAAATGAAAGCTAACAATGTGACATGAATTTATATTAATATGCACTGAAAGGAAGTGATACTATTTTAGTTTGCAAATGAGCAGCAAAGTCGTTTATAGTAACTTTTCAGATTGGTGATTTGTGTCATCAGTGGCAACACATGGATTTAAAACAGAAGCCATAATTATGCAGCAGGGAATACTTCAACTGGGGTGAAATGTGGGTCATGAACAGCCTCTATGCACTCTGACTGTGGAATGAAAGTCCTCAGCTGCATTACGCTGCCACTTTTCCTTCCACCTCTGTCCTTTTCCAGTCCACATTCTGACAGCCAACCATGCTGAGCTCTCTCAAACATGGTTGCCATGGTCACAGTAAAGTTCAGCTTTTTTTTTGAGCTTGTTACACTTTGGAGCTGCCATTTATCCTGTCAGAGAGACTGTGACTAACTGCTGGGGTGGAGGTTGACGGGCAAGCCCCCACGGAGCTGCACCCATCCAGCAGACAAACGGATTTGCACCCAACGGATTCCAAATTCAAGCAGATTGAGGCTTTAAGGGCCATTTAGACAAGACGTGCCATCAGCCCGGTAATCATTCATTTTTAAGGAGAGGGCAGCCAAAGCTGAACCACACACACGACAGGCAACGCAGCAAACAAGCCTGGCCCTCTGCGCAGTCAGAGCTGAGTGTCACACGGTGCCATGGACATTAACGTATCAGCATGAAAATATCCTGGTATTCAAGTTAACCAAAGTGGGAAAAAAGAAGAAAAATTCCCAGACTTCAAAGTAAAAGCAAGAAAAAAAGAGCAGAAATGCTCTGTCACTGTGGATTTCCAATGTTTAACATGAATTTTTGCCCGTCTGTCGGATAAGTTTGATAGTGCGGGGTAATCTGATTCAAAACGATCTGATTAACAGTGTAAATTAATTCCTTAAATGTCATTTGTTTCAGTGTATGTACTGCTATTGTCTTTAAAGTTTGAGCATATTTTGACCATTTCCCCCTTTTTTTAAGAATCCCGTTCCTGGCAGAGAAAACTCTCAAAATCCAAAGTATGAGTGCTCTGTTCACACTTTCTGACAGGAATAACTGAAATCATGCAGCAACTGTGTTATGACTGTTTCTGTGGTAACCAAATCTTCACCTACTGCTTCTCCCCACGCAGACATGTTGCCCCAAGTGTGAGGCCTCCTACATCTGACACGTGTTGTTTCCAACTTGACTGAACTGACTGGCTGCTCCGAGGAAACAATAACCCAGTTTGCTTTACGAGCCTGAAGTCTCAGGTAACTCATTTGAGAAAGCCATTTCATTGCATGATAATAAATACCCAATTTGGCGTGTTTTTTTAAGATGCCCCACATTATCGCAGTGAAGCTGAATGAGATTTTTGGAGTGTCTTCAGTTGTATGAAGTGTTTTATCATAAAGTCTGTTTGTTCGGCTTCACTCGCCTCCATAGATCTTTGGAGTATCTTCCGTTGTATGAATTGAATATTATCATAAAGTTTGTTTGTTCAGCTTCACTCGCCTCCATCTGCAATCTAAGAGCTATCTAAGAGCAGAACACACTTATCATTAAATATTTGAAATCCAAATATGTAAAATAAATGTATTACAATTGTCCTACTTTTGTGTAGCAAACCATCTTTTGAAGGTTGTATGTGGTTTCAATGTTGAACATCACATTGTATTTTAATATTTTTACTTGGCTTTCCAGACCTACATTTATTGCCGCCTGTATCTGTAAAAACATTTTCTTAATCAACAGTCTGGTTTTGGGCAACTCACCTTAACCTTGTATCCAGGGTCCTTTCTGATTGGTTGATATCAAGAGGTGAATAAGCCATTGTGTAAACTGTCTGTGACGCAGGATGCCACCTGCCACCACAGACTGGTGACCTGTCTAGGCTGTGCTCATTGACTGTATACCAGATCTGGAGTGAGTCAGTGTGACGTCACCCATAGAAAATGGCTCCAACCAAATTAAGTAATTCCATCATCATTTTTTGTGATTGCAGTGAAGATTGTGATATGTGTCTGGTCCTGTCTGACTCAACATTTCTATGGTAACAACTCTCAACTAATCAGGATTGAGCTTGTTGGAAGGCCACACCACCACTTGAAAGCAGGGAGCATGAAATCTGTCAATCAAATGTTTCATTTGTTCAACGTGATACCACCTGCTTTTATGAGACATCTGATTGGTCAGTTTATAAATCGAAAAACTTGAACTAAAGAAAAAAAAACAATGCAAAAAAATGGGATTGTCAAGAACATATTAAGGGATATTATGGGATTTTGGATTCTTGGAGCCAGCAGGTACTTCCTGTTTGTAGTCCCAGGGGGAGGGGTCACTCAGTCCAGTTCACATATTCAGTCAGTGAGTGTATTCCTAGCCCAGTAGTAACTGGGATAGGCTCCAGCAACCCCATGATCCCAAAACAAATTTGTTGAGTTCAGAAGATGGATAAATTGATGTTTTGTTTTGTTACAGGATTGAAAATGTTTGTTTCTATTAAAGGAAATGAAAGCAAGTCAATAGTAACTCCATTAAAAGACATGTTAAACAACAACAACAAAAAAACTTTTCAGATGAGACCATGTGCCATCAGGGGCGGGGCATCTTCTGGAACAGTCCATATTAAACCTTTCAGGTAATATAGAAATGATTCTGGTGTTAAGGTTTGAAGGCTCTCAAAAGTCCATAAAAACATCCATTTTCTCTGTCAGTTTCCTTTAGAAAAGATGGCTTGACTTCAAAATGAACACTGACAGTTTCATCAGTACAAAACCATGGAATGTTCACAATCAGTCCCTCACTGGTAAATATCAATCCTCTGATCCATTCCCTCCCATCCTCAAGGACATCAGAAGCAAAAGTTTTCATCCTGCTGTATCTAGACTTCTCTGTGTTCACCTGTGAATAGTTTATACGGTCAGACTGAAAAGCAGTGAAATATTTAGGAAGGCATAAAGTGTTTTTATTTTCTTCTGCAGCTTTGTCCTCTCATAATGGCAGGTTTATGCTGCAGGTAGACCCAAAAGTAAACATGCATTTTGTTTAAGGAAGAATCCAGCAAAACTCAGAAGTCTTCAAAGCTCTACAAATGTTATTCTGAAGGTGATCCAGCCCTCTCCGACACTTTAGTATGCATAGACTGAAAATAATCTGTAACTTGATGAAGCTCTACCTACTGTGACACCATGCAGCTAATATACCCTGTCAGTTTCCCTCCCCTACAAGTCACACACACACACACATAACACACTGGACTGTCTTTGGTTTCAATTTCTGCACTAATCTCTCTCAGCATTATGCAGGCCCTGCTGCTCACTTACCCAAGACTATCCCAAGGAGCTTTGCTTTAACGAGATAATCATACTGACGATCAGATTGACATTTCAGACACTCTCTCCACTCATTCTATCAATAGGGAACCCTACTTCTATCACTAGATCCATATTAGGCTTGGCAGATTATCATTTAAAGCAATTCAATCTTCATTGTGAAGTACTCACAGATGAGTTTTGTATTCAGGGTTGCAGACTTTCTAAGACCAAAATTAACACACATATAATTTGAATTCAATTAATTTCTCCTCCTTTTAATCCCACTGTGGGAGAGAGATACAGAGATCCTCCATTACTCTCCCTTATTGTCAGTTCCTTGGTGGCAACGGCTTAGGAAGCAAATCCAATTATTTCACTTAATAGTCACTTTACTGTGCCTGAGATCCTGACTGGCTGTCCTTGGTTGTGGTCATTTGGAGAAAAGATGGTGGATGTAATCGATTCTTTTGTTTTTGAAGGTGGGCCTCTTACTGTAGAGCAGCAGCAACAAGAACTGACGTTTGTACTGCTAAAGAGCATCCCACAATTTTCCATCTTTGACATATTTTCTGTTTTGGACATTAATACTGTCGGTTACTCCCTCAGAGATAGTGTGAGAAGCTCACATTGGAGCTTCACTTGTTGAATTTTGGCCATAGGAGATCCTCAAAAAAATTACATATGATTGACGATCCATTCTCTAAACCCACTATATCTCTCTGGATGACCAAACTTCTCACACTCAAACGCCCAGCCACCCTCTGAAGGAAACTCATTCTCGCTGCTTGTAGCTGGGATCTCAATCTTTCTGTCATGACCCAGAGCTCATGACCATCATAGGTGAGTACTGGAACAAAGATTGACCGGTAAATCGAGAACTTTGCTTTCTGGCTCAGCTCTCTTTTTACTACAACGGACCAGTGCAGCAACCGCAAAATGGCGGACGCCGCTCCAATACGCCTGTCCGCTCTTCCCACACTTATGAACAAGACCTCAAGATACTTAAACTCCTCCACCTGTGTGAGGAGCACTCCACCCACCGAGAGAGGGAAAACTACCTTCCTCCGGTCCAGAACCATGGCCTCAGATTTAGCACTCGGCTGCAAACCGCTCCAATACATGCTGGAGGTCCTGGTCTGATGAAGTCGACAGAACAACATCATCTGCAAAGAGCAGAGATGAAATCCTGTGGAAATAAAATCCCAAAACAGATCCTCTCTAGGCTCTCGCTGCGCCTAGAAATTCTGTCCGTAGAAACTATAAACAGAACTGGTGATAAAGAGCAGCCCTGTTGGAGTCCAACATACAGGTCTGACTTAGTGCGGGCTCTGTGAACCATGCTCTTTCTCCAGTCATAGAGAGACCAGACAGCCCTCAGTAAGGCTCCTCAGACCCCGTACTCCCAGAACATCCTCTAGAGGACACCATGAGTGACACGGTTGAACGCCTTCTCCAAAAAGGAGCTCTTTGCCTACATCAGTGACCTCAGCTTGGGTGGTCAGCCCCACCCCAAAGTCTCAGCCTCTGCTTCCTCAAGGGAAGGTGAGTCAGCAGGATTGAGGAGATTCGTGAAGTATTCCTTCCACCATCCGACAAGGTCTCCAGTGGAAGTCAATAGATCCCCACCTGCACTGAAAGCAGTGCCTGCAGAAAACTGCTTTCCCCTCCAGAGGCGCCGGAGGGTTTGCCAGAATCTCTTCGAGGCCAACTGATACTCTTTCTCCATGGTCTCACCAAACTCCTCCCAGGACCGAGTTTTTCCCTCCAAAGTAGCCCGGGGTACGGCTCGCTTAGACTGCCGGTAGCTGTCAGCTGCCTCTGGAGTCCCACAAGGTAGGACTCCTTCTTCAGCTTGACGGCATCTCTTACTTCTGGTGTCCACCACCAGGTTCGGAGGTGACAAATATAATTAAAAGGTGATATGTGTTTTTTTTTAACTTTTCACAGTTAATGTTGGAAGCAGAAATCAATAAATAAAACTCAGCTATGACCTGTGACCCTACACTGTGGCGACATGTCAGTTCAGATTTTTCCATCAGCTGCCTGCCTGTGAAGTGAGCAGGAGCTCAGGCTACTGTGACAGCATATTGACACTAACAGCTACTTACATCCATTATCTGATAGCAGCCACTCCAATGGCTGCTCAAGTTGTTGCAATCAGATTGTGGGAGACACAGCCGGTTCCTGAAGCTGATTGGCTGCAGCGTTGGTCTGTGAGCTGCTGCTGGTTTCACAGATTACATACACTCAGACTGACATGGGCAGCAAACTTTTTAATAACGCACAAGGCCTGTAATGTATTTACAAAGATAAAATGGCCTGTCTTGAGAAATGCTTCACAGAAATAAACATGTGGCCGTCTGTGCAGCTCATGCATTTGGTCACGTACTTCCTTTCATTGTCTCTAATGTATTCCTCCTAAACAGCATGTATCATAAAGGCCTGTAGAGCCAGTTTAGTTAAAAATGTGATCACTTAACTTTTAATCAGCTTTAAGGCAATAGCTCTGAAGTCAAGTACTGGAATAATTCATCACAAAATGGCCAACAGACAACAGCATTTAAAGGGAGTTGAGAGAAGGGAATCATTTGACTTTATTAGGACAGGTATTGATCTACCCCAGCCCTGTCTAAGTGTGTGTGTTTGGATAGGGGAGTAAAATGTTAAGTTTGGTTAGTTTTTTTTTCTCTCAGTCTATCAGAGCTCTATATGATTTTTACTACATAAGCTTGTGTGTTCCTAAATTGTCATTTAAGTGTATAAATGCCTGAAGACCCACTCCTATGAGAATCATTATTTTAGTGTTTTTTAATAAACGAAATTTCAGAAACTGGCAGTTTATAAAAATCCCATAGGTGGGTCAAAGTCTTCCTCCTCCGTTCTTCAATGTCCTGGTCTGAGCTGGTATCTGGCTGAATGGCTCTAATGTTGCTCGCTATTCTTTTTTTGCACCGCTAATGTTAGCTTGGGCTTGTGAGGTGCCTGTTGCTAGCAGGAGAGAGTTCTTTGGTTAGAATGCTGGAAAATTAGTGAGGCTAACTTCCAGGTCTGTAGTCCCGCCCACAAACCAAAACCAAATTCCCAATAAGCTCCTGTTGCTCAACAGAAAATATGTCTTAAAAAATGCGACCGGCTTTTTAAAAACTGCATAATTAAAAGGCCACTGGGAGCGATTTTCTAAAAGAAAAACTATACTACAGTCTGAGTGAGACTCTTAATATGCTTTGCAAATATGTACAGTGAGAAATGTGCACCAAAACTCATACAAAAGTTTCAAAGGCTAAATATTACAAAGTTTTTGGAGCACATCAGTTCTTATTCTTCTTTTGTGATCAGTTTGTGTAACGACAGTTAGTTCAAAGGTGTGGGTTTTTTTTTAAACTTTAAGAAGTTTTCTTTAGTTTCCTGACTTGACTTGAGTTGACTTTTGTTCTGAACTGACACTGAGAAACTAATGAGGTCAATCGTTTCTAAATTCAGATTTTGGATCATTTATTTTTTTCTTTTTTTATTTGTTTACTAATGTGCCTACAAAAGTAAAAAGATAATCTAATATCCATGGTGGATTAGTTGTCAAGTATTTATTAATGTTGTGATGAGAAACAAAAGGATTTTCTGTCTAAGTTGTAACACAGAAGTACCTCACATGATCTAGAACTTTTTTCTGAAAAACACAAGTTTAAGAAAATAATAAAATTCATCCAGCCACACTCATAAATGTTTTTTTATTTAGTTCAGTTTTCCAGTTTTTATATGGGATTGTCCTTAAGACCGTCCGTCGTCCTCCCTCCCTCCCTCCCTCCCTCATCCATCCATCCATCCATCCATCCATCCATCCATCCAGGTGCTGATTGCTGCTGATTGTTGCTTTATATTAGATTTCTATTTCCATTTTCCATCTTTTTTTTAAATATAATTTATTCTTTTCCGTACCTTTGGGACATGTCGATGTGTGTTTGTGTTTGTCCGTGTGTGTGGAGAGGTGGGGGGTTGTGGACATCGTTTAGGTCCCACAATGTTTTCTGTTCTTTGGTTTTTTTTTTCTTTTTTTTTTTGATTGTTTTCATGTCAAGCACTTTGATTGAAATTTATTTTTCCAGAAAGGTGCTATACAAATAAAGCTTGATTTGATTTGATTTGATTTATGGCTTAGTGTGGAGGATTTTTTTCAGATGATATTTGTCTGAGTATTTTAAGATATTGGTACTGATTAATATAATGATCCTTAATACCCAAATCTATGATTATAGGGTATAAATATTTGGTGTTAAGTCCTGAACCGGATGTTGATAACTAATGTAATGAATGATAAGGTTGAACCAGGGTGGGATTATATAAGTTTGCTTCCTTCCACTTCCTTTCAAGTAATCAGCTTGTTATTCAGATGTATGTAATATGTGTCTATTGTATATTAACATAATTGCTTGAAATAAAAAGCAGCCCTGTTATAGGGTATAAATATTTGATGTTAAGTCCTGAACCGGATGTTGATAACTCATGTAAAGAAAATGATAAGGTTGAACCAGGGTGGGATTATATAAGTTTGCTTCCTTCCACTTCCTTTCAAGCAATCAACTTGTTATTGATTATGTAATATATGTCTATTTTATTTATTATTAACTGATTGCTTGAAATAAACAATTTAATTCATTCATCACAACACAGTATATATGTGCAGCAACATATTCTAACATTGTGTTGGAATCACCAATATAATGTATAGGGCTGGGTTAATAAAATGCATTAATCTATTTGAATCAATTTAAGCTTAATTGATCAATAATCGATTCATAAAAAAAATAGGGATGTCCTGATCAGGTTTTTTTGGGCCTGGTCTGATTTCGTGTCATTGGATTTTGTGGATTTGCCGATACCGAGTCCTGATCCGATACTTTTGTAATATTCTTGATTTATTGATTTCCAAAGGTCTGAACATCTCTAAGGTTACTGTATGTGATTTAGGTCTGTCTGATCACTGCTGTGTTTTCTGTGAGAGCACAATTCCAGTACACAAAAATGTTTTGAGGGAGGAGATAACAAAACGGTATATAACTGAAAATACTAGTGAGATGTTCAGTCAGATTTTCTCTCTGACTCCTCCCCTCTCAGGGGATTCAGTCAATGAACTTGTTAATAGCTTTAATTCCAACATGTCAAATATCATGGATAGCATTGCTCCCAGTAAGGTGAAGGTGATCTCTGGTAGGAAAAAATCTCCATGGAGAAATTCCATTCTGGTAAAGAACGGAAAAAGAGAATGTCGGAAATCTGAACGCAGATGGCGAAAATCTAAACAACAGGTAGACTATGACATCTATAAAGAGAAACTTCACTTATATAATTTACAACTGAGCAATGCAAGGAAGTCCTATTTTTCTGAAATATCACCAAAAACTCCCATAATGCTCGGGCCTTATTTAATATAGTCGACAGTTGACAAAACCCCCTGTGTCAGTGGCACCAGAACTTTACTCCACCAAAGCCTGTAATGACTTTGCCAAATTCTTTAGGGATAAAATCAAAAACATTAGACAAACAATTATTTCATCAACTACAAGTTCAGGATATGAACCCTATCCACTAGAAACCATAAACCCCATGGCTCAGTTTCAACCCATAAACAGTAAAGAACTGCAGGACATTCTATGTCAACTGAACTCCTCCTCCTGCTGTCTGGATATTCTACCCACAAGCTTTTTCAAAAAAGTTTCAAAGATCCTGGAACCAGCCCTGCTCCAGATTGTCAACTTGTCGTTAACATCTGGTGTTTTCCCAGAACCACTGAAAACAGCTGGAATCAAACCTCTCCTAAAAAAGGACAGTCTAGACAAAACTCAAATGAACAACTACAGACCGATATCAAACCTGCCATTTTAAGTAAGATCATTGAAAAAGCTGTTTTCCATCAGTTAAATGAATTCCTAATAAATAACAACTGCTATGATGTCTTCCAGTCCGGCTTCAGACAGAACCACAGCACTGAAACGGCTCTGACCAAAGTGACCAATGACATACGTTTGAATACAGACAGTGGAAATATGTCAGTGCTAGTTTGACTGGATCTCAGTGCTGCGTTTGATACAGTCGACCACGCAATACTACTCAGACGACTGGAAAACTGGGTGGGTCTCACTGGGCCAGTACTAAACTGGTTCAAAACGTACTTAGAAAACAGAAAATATTTTGTGTCAATTGGTAACTTCACTTCTGAGCCAACAGAAATTACATGTGGAGTGCCCCAAGGCTCCATCCTGGGCCACTTCTATTTAACATCTACATGCTCCCACTGGCCCAGGTTATAAAGAACAACAACATTAGTTACCATAGCTATGCAGATGACACACAGATATATATTAGACTGACACCAGGAGACCGAGGCCCTGTACAGGCTCTTGGTAAATGCATTGAGGACATTAATGACTGGATGTGTCACAACTTACTTCAATTAAACAAAAACAAAACTGAGGTTATTGTCTTTGGGGCTAAAGAAAAAAGGTTAGACGTCACTACAGAGCTTCAATCTATTCAATTAAAAACTACCAACCAGGCCAGAAACTTGGGTGTAGTGATAGACACAGACTTAAATTTTGATAAACACATTAAGGCAGTCACTAAATCAGCCTATTATCATCTCAAAAATATCTCAAGGATTAAAGATTTGATGTCTAAGCAGGACCTGGAGAAACTAGTGCATGCTTTCATCTTTAGTCGACTTGATTACTGTAACAGTGTTTTTACAGGACTACCAAAAAAATCCATCAGGAAACTGCAGCTGATTCAGAACTCTGCTGCTCGGGTTCTCACAAGGACCAAGAAAGTAGACACATCAGTCCAGTTCTGAGGTCTTTACACTGGTTACCTGTCTGTCAGAGGATAGACTTTAAAGTTCTGTTACTGGTTTATAAAGCTTTGAATGGTTTAGCACCAAAATACATGACTGACCTCCTGACCCAGTATGTACCAGCCAGACCTCTCCGATCATCAGGATCCGGTCTTTTATCAGTTCCTAGAGTCAGAACTAAACATGGAGAAGCTGCATTCAGCTTCTATGCACCACAGATCTGGAACAGACTTCCAGAAAACCTTAGATCTGCTGAAACACTCAGTGTATTTAAATCCAGGTTAAAGACTCACCTGTTCTCAGTTGCATTTGATTAATATGTATTCAAAAGTTTACGTCTGCACTTTTTATCTATGCTTGTTTTAAATTAAAATCTTTTTACTTTCTTTGAATTTTAATTTTAATGATTTGAATAATGAATGACATTTTTACTATTTCTTTTGATTGTTTCTTTTAATGTTTTATGTAAAGCACTTTGAATTGTCTCTGTACATGAAATGTGCTATACAAATAAACTTGCCTTGCCTTGCCTTGCCTTTTGTAACACATTTAAAACATGAACAAATTGAATAATCAGATTTTTGTTTATTTTTATTTCATTAACATTATTTTATCATTAAAAACCTAAATAGAACACTTCTGTGAAGTAGCTTTAATAAACAAATAAAAATAGAGCAAATATAAACTAGGAAAAAGATTAACATTTTTTCTTGTTCTATAAGTGATAATTAGTCATGTGAGAAAGTTTAGTAACTTCAGCTTTAATATCTTTAGAGCTATTGAACATTTTTGACCAAATGTGATTCCTGTCCTCATTTAGAATTCTTAAAAATGAATGATGACTTTGTTTAGCATGACTTGGACGATGAGTGTTCATGACTAGCTCATATCATTATTAGTTTTCATTTATTAGTTTTATTAAAGATTAAATAATTGTTTTTTTAAGTTCTTAAGACATCACATTTTCTGTTTTATTACCACAGTAGTTTATTTCTCAACTTTTCTTTCTCTGTCAGATAAATAAAACAGGCATATCAGAGAACAGCTCGGGTCCTAAGGAGCTCAATCACGGAGGTAGCATGTAGCAGTTAGCAGCTGCTGTTCAGCTGTCTGTCTGTCGGCAGAACGAAGAGCTTAACATTAAAAAGAAACAACAAACTCTGTCTTTTTCTGTTTAAATGCCTTTAGATTTTATTGTTTGTGTTAGGACAAACTAATAGAGACACTTGCTGTCAGTTTAAAGCGCTTTTAAAAGCGTTATTGGTCTCAGAAATCTGAATCTGTGAGCACTTAGCTAGCTTTACTGAACTTTTTGTTTGCCTTCTGCTTGAGTTGATGCCGTTTTCTGCTGCGTTTTCCGGGAATACGTTTTCTGATCTTTTGATGACATGCAGACTTTTAGTGGAGTATTGTCCAGAACAATAAAGTTTGAAATATAAAGCGCTGATCATAATAAGAAGTATCTGATACTAAACGGGGGACAAAGTCCGATTTCGATCAAGTCATCAACCAGGTGATCGGCCCCAATTTCCGATCATGTGATCAGATCGGGACATGCCTAAAAAAAAAAAAAAAAAAAAATGATTGAGCACATAAAGCTAAGTCTTCTAGCTTGATGCTAACGTTTAATGGCCCAGCCATAATAATTAACCTTAAACCTAAAAATGTTATTTTTAAAAAAAATTTGCAAAGGAAGTTACTTGGTTTAGGACAGGTATCACCAAATGGCGGACCGCAGTCCACATCCGGACTTTTTGGTCGCACGGACCGGAAGAAATGCCGCTGGAATCTGCAGCTCACTTTCTGGTCGGTGACATAAACACTGAGAAGAGCAGACGCTACTGAAGGAGCTGTCAATGCAAAATAATAAATAGGTCCCGTTGGTGCCTGACCAGTACACCCACAGGGGAGGCTCTTGGGGGCGGGGACTCGGATTTGTCCCTGGGACTGGCTCCTTCCTGGCTCCTCCCTCCTTGTGGGGGTGGCGGGTGCTGCGCCTGGCGGGTCGGCTCTCGGGGGTGGGACGCCTGGGCTGGGGAACTTGGGCCCAACGCGGGGGGGGGGGGGGGGACAGGGGTCTGCCATCGGGGGTCAGTCTGCCAACTGACCCCAACATATCCCCTTCCTCATACAAACATGCAATAGGGAGAAGGGGAGGGTGTCTGTATTGCGGTGCGCTGCGGGGGGTGGACTACCTGCCAGTGGCCCTCCTCCTGTGGCCACTGCAAGGATTTGCCCCTCCCCTCGACTTTATTTGCACCTTAGACATTTAGGACCCTTGGTGGGGGGGTGCTTGGACATCACTGCCAGCAAACAGTCGATGTCCTTTCAGTGCCCCTTCCGCCAATTTTAACCGCACCATAGACATGTAGGGCCGCTGGTGGGAGGGTGACGGGGCATCTCTGCGAGAAATCAGGAGATGCCCTGTTAAGGCCTTCTCACCAATTTTAACCGCACCCCTTTAGTACACACACCTCTAACACCACAAACATACACTCTAACAAGCAAACACGCACGCATCACACAAGGAAGGTGGGACCTTCGACCTTCTGTCCCCTACCCCATCCCTGGCGGGGGTGCGGGGAACCTCGGCCTGGTGGTCTAGTCTCTTGGGTGCCGGTCTCCTGGGCTCGGCGGTCTCCTCCCCACGCCGGGAGTGGGATCCCCGAGATTTAGCAGGGGATCAATCTACATCGGAGCCGGGGGTGTCCAGGTCTCGGTGGTGCGGAATCCGGTCCCTGCTTTCGAGAACTAGTCCTCTCCTTAACTCCATCAGTGGTGTGCCTGGTCGGCCTTGTTTTGTACATCACTCCTTGGGGCCTCTGTTTCTCTTGGGTTCTCTTCTGCTCGGCGGGGGGTGGGCGGCCTCTGCCCTGCTTCTCCGCTGGACCTTCGCGGTGAGGGCAGGCGGTTGTCTGGAGTGTGGGGTGGGTTGCCCTTGGGGGGCCCTGGCTCGTACCTGGGGTGGGGCGGGGGGTCCTCTGCGCCACTGGGTGGTGGTGGGCTGCTCCTCGGGGTTGGGGGGCTCTCCGGGGTGGGGTCCCGCGTTGGCCCTCCTGGCGGGGTGGGGGGCTGCTCCTCTGGCTGGGCTGGGCCTGCACTCTCCGTGTTCCTGTGCCTTCCTGCTCTTGGTGTGGGGGGCCTCTGCGGCGGTCCCGCGTGCCCCGGTCTGGGTGCTCGGCGGATTGCCCGGCGGGCGGTCTCTCTCCGCGGCTCCACGGCGGTGTTGGGGGATCTTGGCTGCAGCTGCTGCCCGGCGGGGGGGTCTTGGCGTGGGATGGCCGGGCGCTCTCCCCCTGAGTACATTCCATCACCACCCACCTCAGTGAAACATAAACACTCACCTGAGCACTAACCGTTTGTGTGACAGAATGAAAGTCTTTATCTGAATGGGTTTGTATGATGGAGTGTGTGAGCTGCTGTTATAGCTGAATTGCGTACATGTGTAGTATATGTATAGTATATGTGTATGTTTAGTTTAAATGTAGAGACTATTTTGGCCAACAAGTGTGTGTGTAACTATAGAGCGTGTGTGTAGACAGGCCCCGCCCATTCTAGTTTATCACTTAGTCCTGGTTGTTTTATGATGTTGCTTCCCTCTGTTGCCATCTTATCTCCCCCCCACCCCTCCCCCACCCTCTTCCCTTTTCCGTCCGGTCCAACGACAAAGAAAAATAAATAAATAAAATAAAACATAATCAATATAAATAAAGTTTAGCATTAAATACAACAGGAGTTTATACTCAATAAATCCCTGTTGTGACAGTAACATCTGCCCAACACAAGAAGCTCTCAGCCCACATCTGTTGGCTCAGCTGTTGGACAGGACAAGTTAAAAAAAAAAAAAAAAAAAAAAAAAAAAAAAAAAAAAAAATATAACCCGAGCAGATTCAAACACTTTCTTTCTTTTTTAAAAAAAATAAACTTTATTATAAACATCAGTTTCAGTACAGAAAAACGGTGCAAAATAGCTAAGTTGTTTGTCTGAGTTACTGTAGTGTAACATCATCACTAGTCGCAAGCCCCCAAGCCGATCTTGCAGGCCGAGCATATGTGGTACCCGTGGCTGCATTTTCTGTATGCGGAAGCAAAACGGTTGCACCGCTTTCCCGCATGCGCGAACCACACGTCACTTCCGCTAAAGCGTTTTACGGTCTTCGGACGGTAACAACAATAATAACCTCGTAAGATGTTAATATAGCACTTCAAAAATATTTATTATAGTGAAAACATTCACTTATTGTTGAATAAACGAAAGGAAAAAGACACGTTGAGGATCAGGACCTTACGATCTTGAAGTGACTACAAATGGACTACAAATGTTTTCTTCTTCTGCAGTTTACATGACGGCAGTTTACTCCCCAAGCTAAGAGGAAACAGTGCCACTTCAAAACACTTTATTTTATCCGGTAATCCAAATTCGTTTTTAACGGTAACTCGGTAGCTTTTTTCACACAGTAATCCAGTCAGGAGAAGCTCTCGTTTGTCGAGAAAAACATAAATTCTTGTGATCGAGGAGTTTCACTGTTTGGAAATGACTCTGTCGTCTAGTGGGTGAAGAGCGGAAGTGATGTATGGTTCGCGCATGCGGGGTAAGTGGTGCAACCGATTTGCTTCCGCATACAGAAAATGCAGCCACAGTTCCTACACCGGTGCTGTCAGGGGACGATTGTATGGCAAGCCAAAGAGACCAAAAATCATCAAGAAAACCACAGGGGTGCCGTGTTTTACAGATAACAATTATTATTTTAAATAATAAAATGTTCCCACAGTTAGTTTTGATAAAACAATTAATACCAAAAAATCTTTCTAACTGCTTTATTTATGAATTAATTTGGAATTTAAGGGAATGTGACAGCTGGGGTGACTGGAACCCAGGAGCAGAGAATCAGGCTTGGACTCGGAAATGCAGCTTAAGAGTTTTAATAAACAAAAGACACCTCACGAGAGGGAAAACTGCAAAAGGGCAGAAAAACTAAAGACTAAGAAAAACACCTAAATGATTTCATACCTCAGTGTTGGCAACAACAAGAAACTCACAGTCTAAACAGGGACACGCCGACACTGAGAACTGAAATGCTGCAACTTAAATAGTCTTAACAAAGTGCATACACCTGTACACTCCTCCACAGAGAGCACCTGGGAAGGAGGACCATCCAGGAGGAGTGACAGCTGACCTGCAAAACACAAAATGGCAGTGAAAACAGAAAGAAAACTCACAACTGTGTCAGGGGTACTCCAAATAGATTTGGTATTTTCAACATTATTTTTAATAATTCTTTTCTCAGTTTTTGTAGATTTGGTTTAAAAACATGTAAATGTCATCAGAAACTACATGTTTTAACATTTTGTTTGTGTTCAAAGTTTAAAGATATTTTGTTTTAATAAATACGCCTCAATATTCAAATGTTTTGATGTTGCATATATAAATATTGTGTGTGAAGTAATTTATATGCTTATCGAATATATGAACTTAAACGTTTCCAAAAATTCATTAAGCTTTTATCTTGTTGTTTTTGCTATTTTTTTTTTTTTGCTTTTTTTTATACAAAAAATATCTGAACTGTGATCCTAAAACTGTAACATCATGACAGTAAAAGCTTGAAACTTTGCAAAGGATGAAAAACTTTGTTTTTATTATTATTTTAAAATATTTCAGTTTGCTATAATGCCTGAAGTTTTCCCTGTTATAAAAGTGTCTTAATGTGAACGCAAAAGTAAATATTACTGACATGAACCCAAAATATATCCAGTGGACCTTTGTATGAAGGCTATTTTCATAACTGGACCCATTTAAGTGTTTTTGGTTACCTCTGGTTCAGGATAATTCTGATAAAAAATATCTAATATGTTGATGAGGTTAAACAATCATTGAAAGTTGGACCTTTATAAAAGATTCGGGCTTACAATCTTTTGGTAAGCATGAATAGGTGTTTAAAGATGTATACAAATCAATGTGCAATCCCAGTTCTACAGAGAGTAGATGGAAAGAAACCCATGCCAGCAAGGTGCTCAGTGAGGGGTTCAGATCTGCTCCTTGACAGAAATGTTCCTGAATGCCTGAAGTCTATTGCAGCTTCTGTCTGTAGCCTCTGTCTGCAGGTAGATAAATAATAAAGTACTCAACATGTTGCTCTTTGTTTTTCCTTGTTACAATTCATAATTTCCTCGTGAGCGCTCCAAAACCTGGTTATCAGTTTTTCCCAAAAGCTGAAGAAATGACGTGGTTCCAACTTCCTCCTTCTTTTATTTCCTTTTAGGATTTCAAAGAACGCTCATATACAAAAGCTCATCAGACAGCTGGGCAGAGTTCTGGTTTAATCAAACTGTAGATATCTGGTCTGGGCATCTCAGTCCTGCTGTGGGATGATGGGAAAAGCTTTAATCTTCTCTCATTGTGGGGCTCACAGAGTTTCCCTGTGGATATGAGTGGGAATGAAGCAGCTGCAGGTAGATAATCAGATGCTGTAACACTTACCTTCTACAGAGCAGCTCTAACATTGTCAGTCTTATCCTTGCATCGCTTTGTTTGGACTCACAGTGGAGGTGCCTCCTCGGTGGCTTGACTCTTGAGCAGCCTTCTGAGATCGCCTGCAGAGATAACAATGATTAGCAGGCAGTGGCCTCTTTTAAGGCTTTAGGTCTCAACTTGATCTGAAACAGCTACTTAGCCTAAGTGCCCCTAGAAGAGTCGGCAGCTTGGTCCTTCTGCTAAAACAAAGGGTGAGGGAAAGTACAAAGACAGGTAATTCTTCTGGAGAAGAAGAGTCTGAAACAAGCATTTGACACTGTTTGGATTTTTATTAAGATGCCTGTTAATATGGATCTATATCTATCCCAATCAGGCCTAAAGAGCTCAGCATCCCAGTCTCTGAGAATGTGTGTGCATGACCTGAAAGCCACTGTTTTCTTCTCACAACAGCTGTCAGGGAGCCTAATTTAAACTCAACGGAGTTTACGGAGGTGGGAAACAAGAAAGGGGTGAAGATGGAGGCTGCAGCTGCCTAATGCTAAAGATAATCACCGTTTGGCAAATGCTTAGAGCAAAGTAAAAAAAAAAAAAAAACCCTCAGCACTGCATCATGTTTCATGTTCAAGCCTTTTATAAAAGAGCATCAAGTGGCCTGTCAATGTATTTAGATTATTTCCATCTTAAAGTTTAGTCAAGTAAGAGAACTTTAAAAAGTGAATTCATTCTGGGTTGCTGCAGTGTTTGTCTGGTTTCCTAGAGTTTCTGCCTCTTTCTTCTGTCTTTCCTGCAGATGCAAGCCTTATTTTGATGAGTATTGAGATTGCTGCTGTTGATGTGTGAAAGACTAAATGAGTCTTCTCATTTTAGATTAAACCTCCATCGAACACAAAACTCCCAAAGGAAAGAAATATGTTTTTTTCCTTCATCTTATCAGTCTCTTCTGGAGATACTCATCGAATTTGGCATTTGAATGAAAACTCTTTGCTGGAAAGTTGCTTTTTTCACTCTTTACAATTCTGTGAGTATGACAGTTTCACTGTTTCATGACAGTTTTTGCACTTTTGCTGCGTCATTTCCAGACATTAAGAGCCCCTTCCGTTCTCCTCTTTTAAAGCTGTAACTTAGTTATGAATGAAACTGATTTTTCATGTGACATGCAAATTAAAGAGTTCTGACTCTAAAACGTTTTTGATTTAGACTTTCAGCCTCAGCATCATTTTCATTTTTAAAGTGCAAATATTTCCACTGTGATGTTGACACAACTGACAAGTTCAGTGTTTTTCTCAGCTCTGATGTTGTGTGATTTTTAATGTAGGATTCATTTCAATAACTGATACTCTGTGAAAAGAAAAAACAAATCCATAAATTAAAAGAACGTAATTAAACCAGACATGCCGGACAAACAAGATGGAATTCCTCTATCATGAGGATGAGAGTGGAAAGAAATGAAAACAACATCACGGAAAACTCTCGACTGCATAAAGTGGATTCTTCTCACAAAAGCTGGATTTTTGTCTTTCATTACATTAACAGAGAATTGTTATTTCACCCCCTTTTGCCTTTTTCTGTTCTCTTTAATTAAACCTACAGATTGTGAGTCTGTGGGCACGCTGTGTTGATGCATCTTTCCTCATGGGGTCTCACGGAGGCCGTCCCACGCTGGTTGCGTCGTGCATTCCCCCTCTACTGCTGTGTCCTTGGTACCAAACGAAAAACAGTCAATATCAGCTGAGATAGAAAAATCTATCAGTATTGGGTTAATGGCTCCAGCGGCTCAAAGGATCTTTAAAGCTGCTGAACGCGTTCTCTCTGAAAGCCATCATTAAAATTCACAGTGTTTTCCACAGAGAAGTGCTGAGTTGTTGCAGTTGTTCTCAGACTCACTGCAAAGCAATCATCCATTTTTTGCTTGAAAATGAGGAGAAATCCCTAAAGTGAGCTGCAGCAGGCCGGCGTGCGCATTTATCTGCTGCAGGACTCCCAAACTCTGTGGACTGGAAGGATCCCTGTTGTTTGCTCTCCTTACTCCATGTTACTGAGTCAGTTGTGTTTGTTTCTTTGGGACACTAATCCAGAATGAGATATCCAAAAAACTCTCATTAAGGCAGATAATTCCTAACAAATGATCTTAGCGATGATAAAGCAATCATAAATGTAATTTGAGGGAAGAGAAATGTGGCCCAGAAGCCAAATTCAAACTTTCATTAGGGGGCCATAAGAAAGCTACCATCATGAAAGTAATAAATTAATGAACAAGTTGTGGAAAAGATGGGCCAAGATACACACATGCACTATTATCAGAAAGACCAAGATGTTCTGTAAATATGTTCTTTGGATCCTTTTAGGCTTTCTTTAAATATGCCACATATTTTCAGTCACTTCTGCAATAATATAACAAGATCCATAAGGAACTGGGTTTATTACAATCATGGGAGAATGGTAGAAGAGCCAATAAGCCACAGTTAAAGATCCAGCAAGACAAACTAGACAAGGGCGAAGTTTAAACATAGTCAAACAGGCTGAGGTCAAAACACTCAACAGACAGGAATAGGTCCACTACTCAGACTGTTGGCCAGAGGACAAACAAGACAAGAGTTGGTAGGGGCTGCAAGAGACTAAATGGAGTTGTAGTGATTACTGAATGAGCAACAGCTGGTGGAAAGGCTGCACACAGAAGAGGGGGTTGATGGGAGATGAAGTGTGAGGAGCAGAGACCAGGTGGAAGTTCATGTTCAGGGGACGGCTACCTCTGGTGGTCAGAGGGGGAGACAGAGACCTGAGTCCTGACAGAGCCCCCCTCCCGTAAGCAGGAAATCTCTTGGCGCTGGGGTCTGCCGGCGGTCGTGGAGTCGGCTTGAAGGGAGACCAGTGATGGATGTCGGAGATGAGGAAGGGGTTGAGAATGTCGACCAACGAGCGATCTTCTGGTCCGTACCCCTCCCAGTCTATCAAATATTGCAGTTGTCCATCTCAACAGCAGGAGTTTAGAAGTTCCTTGACTCCTCCCCTTCCCCTTCCTTTGTTGTCCACAAGGAAGGGGGGAGTGGAGACGTTGTGACCTCCATTTCCCTGTTATCGGGCCCACTCGAGGGCTTCAACAGTGAAACATGGGTGAGACAAGATTTTGGGTGGGTAAGTGGAGCCAGTAGAAGACGAGGTGACCTACTTAAGGATTTGAAATGGACCATTCCTGGTACTGATGTGAGCCGAACTAGGGGCAAAACAAAAGGACTGAAGCAGTGGTGGCTGTTAGGTTTGAGAGAGTCCTGGACCCAAAAGTAGGCGGGAGACAGAGATGAGAATAGAAAAGTTTAAGATAAATAAGATAATGATAAATGATACAATAAATACAAGCAGTAATGTTCTGAATGGGGTGTAGAAAAAAATTTGATTAGGCGATATATCGAGATATTTCGTTTGGCGATACTTCCATCATTTAAAAATGTTGCAATGACGATATTTATTTAATTATTTATGAGCGTCCTTCACTGTCTTATTTTTGTTTTCTACTTCCACCTCCGACCACTAGTTGGCAGCAGAGTGCACTGCGTATCTTTGAGCTGCTCTCCATCCATCAAAATGCTGTCGGCAAAGTGAGAAGAAGTTCTGCTGAACTTTACAGCAATAGATTCTAGTTCAGAGACCTGATGGATCAGAGTGATGTGTACAACTCTGAAACAAGGACAATGTCGCAGAGATTAGCAGGAAAATACGCATTTGCTTCTGCTTTTGAGAAAACTTGAACTTAAATCACTACTGAAACCCAGAGGCCCCCAGAGGACACATCGTGGGCTCCACCACCTAGCTCCAGCAGCAGACTAATACTTCAAGAGCACAAAGTACAAAGTTTACTGAAATCAGCCAACCCCAGGAAGGCGACAGGCCCGACGGAGTACCAGCCAAAGTACTCGCCGCTTGTGCGGATCAACTGGCCAGGGTCTTCGCCATAATATTCAACCGGTCTTTGGTGAGTGCAGCGTCCCAGCCTGCCTAAAAACATCCACCATCATCCCTGTCCCAGAAAAGTCTTAATGACTACAGGCCAGTCTCCCTCACACCTGTTGAGACGTGCAATCACATCTGAGTGCAATAGGGGGCTTATTGTTACTGTCATTAATACTGTACTCTGGTGCTTATTTTCATCCTGTGCAACATGTGTAAATAATGCCTTCCTTCTACAGAAAGTTAGATTTTTATATATATTAACTTTTATCTTTTTATTCTATTGTATGGAGAGCTACTGTTCTTTCGTTGTATCACAAGGTCCTTGTGCAACAATGATATTAAAGATGATTCTGATTGTCATGTAAATAAAGCTAACACGCTATATTCATTCATCCTGTCATCACACTGAAATGTTCTGGAAAGAATTGACTTGTTTTTTCCTTCACTTTTAAAGCACCCCTTAAAGTTAACGAACTGTTCTAGATTTAGCATTCACACTTTTACAAACTTATTTGTGATCCCTATGGTGTGAATAGACTGATTTGAGACCATCTTCATAAGCTTGATGCTGTAGACTGGTGGGGCAGTTAGAAGATCATTATAGAAGTCAAGATCCTGGAAAATGCTCCATTTCTCTCAGGTCTGAGTGTTGCCCCGACCACTCTCCTGCTCCTTTATTCAACTGTTTGCAGAGTTCAGGGGCTCAACTGTTTGCTGGTCAGACTAGACACTGCTTCTGACTTATCTTGCAAAGCAGCAGCACACATCATTTCTACTCTTGACCCATCCAAACCCAATGGACCAGCCTAATGATGATATGTGGAGAAATGTCAGCACATTAGAGAAAAGACAGAGCTGCTCTGGTTGTTCAGTGAAAATATGTAAACACAGATGTCGAGAGGTGGTCTCCTGGTAAGAGCGACTCTGTGCAAACAGCTCAGACAAATGAAAAGTGTTTTCTGGCTCCCTGTTCTTTGTACTAATTTCACGTGGGACATCATAAAATCACAGAGACTGCAGCTGCCTGAAGAAGAAAGTCATGTTTCAAGCTGGAGCTCAGCAGATCACTGGAGTCATCCTCAAAGCTGCTCAGCAGTTCAGGTGAAAAAAATAAAGATCACAGGATATTCTCCTCCCAAAAAGGCTGTCAAAATAATGTTTTAGTTAGTCCTACTTTTTTTGTTTGATCTTCAGTCTCAGTAAAGCAGTCTTGTCTCTGTTGGAGCTGTGCTGAAGGCTTGAATGGACCACTGCAGGACAGTGGGCCCAATCATTTCATGAGTGAAGGGAATTGAGACAAAAAGTAACCATGAGATCCAGCTCCCTGCTATCTCTCCAGATCTTCCTTCTCTCCTTGCTGCTGATTTTTGACTCTGGTGTTTCTACATTCTGAACATACGTGTTCCAGGTATTAAAGAGGGAGAGGAGAGCGGAAAAAAACAGACATGCTAGATCTCCAGGACCGGGGTCAGGCGACTCTGCTCTAAGTGTTCTAACTTTTTTTCTTCAGTTTACTCCTCACCTCCTGTTTAAAAACTTTCTGTTTTGTCATTGTTAAAGCAAATGAAGTTTGATTGCATCCAGAGGTTCAGCTGCTCTAAATGTTGTCTGTGATAGAAAACATCCGTGCTCATGATCTGACCCATGTAGACATTCACAGTTTAAACTGCAGAAGTCCGAGACTTGAACCCTGAGGAGCTCCACATGACAGGACACTGCTGTTCCTGATCATCTCATTAACTTTTCTTCCATGGTTTTAAGGCTTCACTTTGGCCAAGAGTCACTAAAGCTGATGTTTTCCTTGTGGTGAGCATTGACATGAATGTCATTCTGTTTTTAAAAAGTGTTGTCTTAGAGTGGTGGTGTTGTTAAAAGCCTGACTAAAATTTGTATTTACCCAGCCAGCAAGCTAAGTATGCCCATATGGTTTAGAGAAAGTGTGGGTTCTGATTGGGTTTGTTCACAGCTTCTGTGGTGCTACACCTGTGTTAGCCCACATTGCCTTAAGTGGACACTCCATGGATAGGCTCGCTAGGCTAGCCAGCCGTCCGGTGTAAAGCGCTACAGGAGAGGTCGCTAACTCGAAACAGCGGAGCTCCCTAACTCTATTCAACGGAGCTAGCTAGCTCACTAAAGAGGAGCTTGCTAGCTCGCTACAGCGGAGCTTGCTAGCACGCCACGCTGTCCACCGGGCGGCTGGCTAGCGTAGTGACCCTACCCACTGAGTGCCCACTAAGCCAATGTGGGCAAGTGCAGGTGGGGTCACCACAGAAACTGTGGCCCCAAAAACATGTTTGTGTTCAATAAGTCATTTTGCTGAATCAAAGCGAGTCTCCTCCCATAAAAGGAAGATTTGATTCATTGTCAAGCATGGAAGCTAACAGCTGCAGGAACCCTTGACTTTCTGGTATGTTTGCTTCACTAGAAAGCAATGAAAGTAACTTAAGAAAGCCTGAGTCTGGCAACGAGCTGCACAGGCAGGTACTGCATTGATTTCAACTATAAAAGATTAAGGGCATTGGCAGTTTATTTCTTGACCCGTTCATTGAAATGTCTGGGTCTGGTCCTGACAACAAACACTTCTTTTCACTGTGAATTAACCTGCTGGGGGTCCTGTCGAAGAGAATCAATGGTGGCGAGTGTGTATTTTGGTCGACCTCGGCGCGCGGGGACAGTAAGTCTGCTTCAGTGTCCTCTCGCCGTTATCGAGCGGCAGCAGGGTGTCTTTATCTGCTGCCATGCGCCTCGCTCTGGGCTCTGGCAGGCTGACGGGCAGCTCATCGCTCTGGCACAGCATCACAGCCTCGCTCTTGGAAAGAGCCCCACCATCCCGACACTCCTGGGTTGCACTGAACTTTTGACCCCCTCTGTCTTGGAGACAAGTGTCACCACTCTGTAATCCACTAATCCTATTCCACTCAGAATTTATTCAAATAAAAATATGACACTGCTGTGAAGCAGGTGACGCACTGAACCAGCTTTTGCTGCGAAGACGGCCAAGTTTTCTTCAAAAAACCAAACGGAATTTCGGCTCATGTTGCTGTGAAATGAAGTCAGCTGAATGTTATCTCTGCTTACCATCTGTTGTATCCTCCTCATATTGCCTGCATGTAAACTAAGCCTGTTTCAGCATGCAAAGCAAAGAGAAGCAACTGTACTGAATGCAGCTGAACGAGCGCCGACTAATCCCCTTAAAACATGGGACGGTGTCGGCTCCAGCTCTAATTGATTCCCGTAAATGATGGGCCAAATCTGCGAAGCAAATTAAAGGGTTGAGACTCCAGTGGGTTGTGAGTTTAGCAGCTGCAGCAGCAGCAGCAGCAGCAGCAGTTCCAGCAGGTGCTGCAGCTCTCCAATCAAAACGGAACTCAGGATGCAGTCATTAACATTTCTGCGCATCACAGTTGTTGAAGGCTTCAGCATCGGATTTTCAGAGTGAGGACAGTTTGACTCAACCCCTACATCTTATATTCTAGGATCTCCTTCAAGTGGCTGGGGAGGAAGCAGGATATATTTGAATATTTTTTCCTTTCTGAGGACTGTCCTTTTTGCTAAACTTCTCTATCATCTCCATTTTTGGCATTCACACATCCCTCCTGGATTGGTTGTCAGCATCTCTCTTTCAGACGTCTCAATTTGCACACATCTGACAGCACCCTGAAGGCCTCATGCTGTGACATTCCTGCAGCAGATGCAGCCAGATGCTGCAGAGAAAAGCAATATCAAGTGATGGTTCAGCCTCAGAAATGGAAATGATTCCATCAGTGTTTGCATTCTTTCATGTGCTTTTTGTTCTCTTCATTAACGGCTGTGGGTTGAGTTGTGAAGTTGTAGCAACCTTTTATGAGCCTCATGCAAACACACAGAATTCATTGACCCACTTATCTCTTGCTGTGCTGAGTTGCATTTGCCCTACATAGCGTACAGGCGGTGAGCGTGAGTCAGTGACAGAAACCCCACATCACGTCTCCAGTTCCTCAAGTATTTAAAGGTTTGACTTCCTTTCCTCCTTTTACACATTTGATCCTTTTTACCCTTGGTGCACCTTTTGAGTGCAGCTGTGAAGAGTAGAAAGCATCTTGTGTTTAGTATTAAAGGAAGACTTCTGCCTCCACAGAGAAATGTTATTGAAAACAATATTTATGGAGTTTTTTTGTAAAAATAATAATATTAGGCCTAAAACACTAGAGTTCTTTTTTAAACACCGTCCTCACCAATACAAGTTAAATATTTCACTGTCCTGGAACTCAGTGTTCTATTGTTGAATTGTCATAAATTCCTCATTAAATGTATTTAGATGTGAATATTTGCTCCTGATATTCCGTTTCAACTTGTGCATGGTAGAAGAGTAAACCTGCAGACGGTATTAAAAAAGCATGTTTCACTCCGGCTCTCAGAGCTGCTAGAAAAGGACGGATTTCTTTCTGTTCTGAATTATGAATGTGATCTCTCTATTTTGATGTTATGCTGTCCACAAGAAGGTGTTGCAGCATTTTCTCTGCTTGTGTGAGGAATACGATTCATTCCATTAGAGATCTCTTCTAACCATAGATGACCTTGTCTGTAGATTCTTTTTCTTCCAGGTGAATCCATCAATGTAGTGGACATAAAAAATTAGTTTTACTCGGTTTATCTTTTATCATTGAAGACATTTCACCTTTTTCCACAACCTCCAAGAGACTTTCTCAATTAAGACGATGAGGTTCAGAACAACAAGATTAGCAACATTTAGTGGTCTCCAATGAAGAAAAAGAAGATTTCTATTTGTTTCTATTGTCTTGCAAAACTGAATAATTTTTTAACCTCAGAAATTGTGCTATACTATTATTCTGTTATCTCGAGAAGACAAAACTTAATTGAACCACGTAAAAGTTATAAGCTGACTCAACCAAGTAGCTCCAGAAGCCGGACAAAGCAAACCCATAAGAAGCCTCAGCTTGCTCAGCCTCACTTTAAACAAAATGTACCAGTAAGCAATTATACAAACTTAAATAAACAGAATTATTTTATATTTGTGCTTCTTTTGGTAGAATTGAATGTACTGTGAACATTTTTTATTGTAAACTTAATCTGTAACTGAAGCAGAATGTTAAAACACGTGTTAAGGTCTACGATGTTACGAGGGTTACTGTCGTCTTAGAATGGGTGTGGCAGCGTCTTCTCATACCTGCATCCTTCAGTGGTTGGAATCACTTTGACCTGTCAGAGACACAGAGAACAGATGGATGGGAGTCAAACAGAACTTCTATAAATCTAATCAAAATATTAAAATAACATTATCATTGTTCCTTGAATTGCCTGTGGGCCCAGTTCATTAACACGCTTTATCTGCTGGACTTCAATTAAAATCCATTACAGTCAAAACGAGCAATCAAACCCAAAGCACCCCAGCCCGGCACAGACGGTGCCCAGAAGTGGTCATCATCACCTTAGAAGGACTAATGTATTTCCGGTCCATACACCTCCATTCACTCATAGAAGAGGAGCAGAAAGAAAACTATGCAATATTTTACTGGTGCACCTTAGTGAAAGCTGTCACAGATCAGCAGTCAGAGACCCAGATCAAACAAAGGCTCAGGTTCACAAAAAATGAATCTTTCATAACCAACTTTCATAACCAAAAATCACCTCAACTGTGGGGAAACTAAGGAGCTTCAAAAAATAAACAAACTAAAAAAGCCCAAGAGCACAGAGGAAGACATGCAAGACACTGAGGGGACGCAGTCAACTTAAAACGGGAGCAGCTTAATCAGGTGAGTGCAGACAGGTGTGTCATCAGCAGGTCACTGGGAGGAGCCACAGACTGCCTGCTCAGAAAGAAAAGGTCAAATCAGACCAAACTACACAGAACAGAACAAAAGCAGAACAATTCCAAACCAAGGTTAGACAGAACTAAATATTGCATTACTAAGACGTGCTTTCAGTGGAACTGCACACACTGCAAGGGAAGGATGCTGCTTTGCATCTGCTGTCAGAGGAACCAAGGCTCCAAGCTCACAGTCAGTATTTTTAGAATTCACCTGAATTGTTTTGAACATTGCCAACAATACCAACGCATAAGAGAACAAGTTGACTTACAAACATTTTGCACCATCATTTTTTATTTTTCATGACTGAATTCAGAAGATCCATTCTTTATATAAGACATGCTATACCATGGTCCTGGTGAATACTCAATTCTGATTGGCTGCTGGGTGTGGATTAAAAAGTGATAATACACAGTGGATGCGTCTGAATTCCCCCCCAAATATAGTGCGTTCGCCATTTTCTAGTGCTGTCCGAATCTACTAAAGCCAAAATTGAGTGCACTACAAAATTCCCAAAAGTCTTTGCGAAAAACTAGCGTGTATTGATACTCACTAGATTAGCAAATATAGACCACAATGCACTGCAGTCGAACAATTTCGAACAAAAAAAAACATGTTTAAATGTATATTTTGAATAAACCACATTTTCCCCATCAGAACACAGTGGAGTCATAAATAAATGTCGTGAAATGTTCGTATTTATTTGATTTTCACTTTGTGAAATCGGTGACTTTATATCTGGTGTTCAGAAAGACAAAAGAATACTAGTGAGCATCGCTTCTGCAATAACCTTTGAAATCCAGGGCACTATATAGTCCGCACTACATAGTTTTTAAGTAGTTAGGGATTAGGGAAGGAATTCGGACTCAACCAGTGATGAAGAACACCTGAAAAGAAGTTCCGGTCACACAGACCAAGTGTTCTGTATCACTGCGCAGGCCTCATTAAAATATAGTTTTTCTTCATCATCTGGACAAAAACAAGTGGTAAGAGGAGAACCTTCTCTCTGAACTGATGCTTTATTAAACCTATCTAACGATTATAGATCGCTTTCCTTCTGTAAGCTAAAGGAGTACATATTGACAAATTAGTCAACCCCCCACCCCATAATGTTCGGCTCAACTTCGGTAGTTGATTTTTTAATATAGTTATTCTCCCACTCATAAGACACATCACTCTGCATGAAAGGTGTATTCTTCTGTTTCACCACAAGAGGGAGTTTCCGCTTTTAAAGCAGCTCAGACGAGCGGAAACCAAACCTGCCGTGAAATAAAACAGACAGAAGCTGATTGTGTTTGTGTTCTAGCTGCTCACTAAAGGCTTCACTTCAGAAAATGAAAAAAAAAAAAAACAACCCACATTTATCCGAGTCTTCCTTTCCGAAGTGCACCACTTTACTGCTACAGCTGAGGCTTGCGTCTGTTTCCGGCTCCTTCCCATGTTCCACGTCACCGTGACAACAACCCCCATCACATATTAAGTAGTCTGCTTTTCATGGAAAAATTTATCAAAACTGAATAAATAACAAGAAGAAAGTACTAAATATTGAATAAATATTTATCTATTTCTTTTAAATGAGCATGGTATAACAGGGATAATACCGCTTCGCGTCGGACGGTTCAGGCCTCCGCATTCAATTTCTCATAATGCACACTTTGTTGGGTATTATCCCTTACATAATATCTCTTCAACATTGCTGGATCTATGAAGACATAAACGGAAACCTTCACCTGACCTGCAAACTGCTATTTTATAAATAAAATAATGTTATTTCTATAATGAAGCCCTGGGCCACTGAAGCATGTTCAAAGTGTTCAAGTGTGCATGTCCAAAGTAAGCATCTACTCTTGACATTTCACTCAACAAATGTCTCCCACTTGATCCTTTTAAGAGATTCCAGACTGAAGCAGCTTTCAGTTAATCTCAACCTCAGATGTTTGATTCATGATGAAGAGTTACAGTGATCAATTTGATCCAATTTCTCCTCTGTGAGCAGTATCTTCTCAGTCCTCTAGCCACTAGTCGCTTTTTAAATTGGGGTTACATTTGGTGGATAAAGATTGAGACATGAAGAAAAGCTGTGAGCACTAAAAGGTTGTATAGTCAAAATGGGTTTTTGATGAGTCAAATGCATGAGATGTAGAAAGCAGATTCACATGGAACTCCAGAAGATAACCAAAGGCATTCACTGACTCCTCCACATGATCGAGTTCAGGTTAGGATGCATCATTAAAAAGCACTTCAGTCACAAAGTGGTTGATAGTGGGGATGAGGATAACCATCACCAACTTCTTATTCCAACAGACCTCCGTACTTCCTACAGGCTTCAGACTGGATAGATCTAGGGATGTTCTGATCCGATCACGTGATCGGAAATCAGGCCCGATCACGTGGTTGAAGACTCGATCGGAATTGGACTCTGTTGTCCAATCAGGATCGGATATTTCATTTATTCTTATTAAGATCAGAGCTTTATATTTCAATCTTATAAATCCTCCACTAAAAGTCTGCATGTCATGAACAGATCATAAAATGTTATTCCCGCACAAAACAGCAACAGTTCAAGCAGAAGACTGACAGTTCAAAAAAGCTAAAGCTAGCTAGCCGATCACGGATTCAGACTTCCGGGATCAATAACTCTTTTGAAAAGGCTTTAAACTGACAGTTAGTGTCTCTAAACAACAACCTCTAAAGGCATTTCAACAGAAAAGACAGAGTTTGGTTTCTTTTTAATGTTAAACTCTTCGTGCTGCAGACAGATGCTAAACAGCAGCTGCTAACTGCTACATGCTAGCGCTCTGATTTAACTCCTTAGGACCCGAGCTGTCCTTTGATATGCCTGTTTTATTAATCTGAATGAGAAATAAAGGTTAAGAAAATGAGCTACTCCGGTTCCGGGTCACCCCGAGCAGACGTGTGCCTTCAGCTCTCCGTAACTTTCTCGCTATTCAAGTCTTTTAAAGTCGTCTGCAAGCGACTTTAATCACCGGGCTGCTGCAACACAGCTACCACAACGAGGAGAGCTGATCATGGCACCGAAGAAAAATATTGAAGCCGATCTGGCTGAGCTGAAGACCGCCTTAGCCCACATTGAAGCGCAATTAGCTCCTGCTTTGCTTCAGGAAGCTAAGCTAACAGCTGTGCTCCAGCTGGAGGCTAAACTAACGCCGCTGCTACATCTTGTGGAAGAATTCCGTCAAGAAAAGGCACGCAACGAACAACGAGACAATCGCCAAGATCTGATGAAAGAAGATGCATGACTTGGACCAACAAGCACGGATGAATAATGTGGATTCTCACGGGACTCCAACTACAGCCCAAGCGCGGCCTGGTGCTACCGGCGCTAGCATGGATGCTAACGGAGCTGCTGATGCGACCGTGGAGGATCAAGTAAAAATGTTTTTAATGTCTAAAGGAATCTCCTTGGACCTGGACACGGTCGAAGTCTGCCATCCGCTTCCCCGGAGAAAGACCACGGATAAACAGCGATCCTGATCAGGTTCATGATCGAAAGCATAAGGACTGCCCTGATGAAACAACGTAAACAATTACAAAATACGAAGACATTTCTTAATGATCATTTATGCAAATATTACGCTGATCTGGCAAAACACGCGAGGATCCTCCGATCCAAACGACAGATCCAGTCCACATGGGTTATGAACGCCAGAATCTTTGTCAAACCACTCGGACCACCGGACCTGACGAAGCCTCTGGAAATAAAATCCATGAAAAGACTTTGAGAACTGTGGGATACGCATGTTTTGAATCTAATTCAAGCAAAATGTGAATTGTGGACTCATGAAAACCGTCGGAACCGTTGAATACGAACTCTGACCCGATTCTGAAGAACTCGAGCACAATTCCCTTGAAAGAAGACCTTTCACAGTCTCTCAGTCAAACAATGAAGATGGTTTTTACGTGGCCTTAAACCTGTTTCCTAAACAAAGATGTAGCTCTGATCTGAATACAATCTGCTCAAACTGTCTTTTAAAGAAATATTTTGAATTTTCCATTAATAAATCATGATTTTTACTTAGCACTTTTTCATTATAATAATCGTTCTTTGATAAATGCAATCTGCTCAAATTGTCTTTTTAATATAAGAATATTTTGATATATTTTCATGCAGTAACAAATGAAGTTGATTACTACTTGATATTTTTTTTGAATTTTTAATGAGAATGTTTAGATTACTGTTGATGAATATTATAAATGATTTGTCTATGGATGTTTTTGAAATTCTATTACATCACTGATATTATTGATCTTTTATCACCTGAAACTATATTGATATTTGATTTTAAATCCTGAACCGGATATTGATTATTCTTGTAGAGAAAATGGTATGGTCGGGGTGGGATTATATAAGTTCGCTTCCTTCCACCCCCTTTCAAGTGATCTACTTGTGATTTATTATGTGATGTTATTCCATGTATTAGAACCTGATTGCTTGAAATAAACCATTTCATTCATTCATTCATTCATTCATTCATTCATTCATTCATTCATTCATAATAAAACATAAAATGTGATGTCTTAAGAGCTTTAAAAGAAGCAAATAATCTTAAAAAACAAACAAACAAAAAACTACTAAATTAAAATTAATAATAATATGAGCTAGTCATGAACACTCATCAAATTCATGCTAAAACCGTCATCATTTATTTTTAAGAATTCTAAATGAGAACAGGAATCATATTTGGTCAAAAATGTTCAATAACTCTGAAGATACTAAAGCTAAAGTCACTAAACTTTCTCACATGACTAATTATCACTTATATAACAAGAAAATATGATCCCCCCCCCCCCCCCCCTTAGTTTATATTTGCTCTATTTTTACTTGTTTATTAAAACTACTTCACAGAAGTGTTCTATTGAAGTTTTTAATGATAAAAGAAGGTTAATGAAATATAAATAAGGGACAACACAAATCTGTTCAATTTGTTCATGTTTTAAATATGTTAAAAAAGTATCGGATCAGGACTCTGTATCAGCAAATCCAAAAAAACCCAATGACTCGGAATCAGATCTGGACCAAAAAAACCTTATTGGACATCCCTAGTTAGAGCATATTCATTGAGTGAAGCTTTGATGGACAAATCAGCCGATATCATCATACTGTAACTTTAATTCTGTCTTTTATGTGTTTCCATGGTGGCTCCACCTTTGTCTGCCCACATTGGCTTTAGTGGACACTCAATGGGTAGGCTCGCTATGCTATCCAGCCGCCCAGTGGACACTGGAAATCCCCAGCTCGCCACAGCAGAGCTTGCTAGCTCATTATGGTGGAGCTCTTGCTAGGCTGACACAGTGGAGCTCGCAAGCTAACTACAGCAGAGCTCGATACAGAGGATCTCGCTTGCTCGGTACAACAGAGCTTGCTAGCTAACTACAGTGGAGCTTGCTAACAAACTACAGAGGAGCTCGCTAGCTAGCTAAAGTGTAGCTTGCTAGCTCACTACACCAGAGCTTGCTAGCTCACTACAGTGGATTTTGCTAGTTCACTACAGAGGATCTTGCTAGCTTGCTACAGTTGAGCTTGCTACAGCAGACCCACATTTTCTGCCAGTTTTAAACCCTATGGGGCCCACTTGGTCTTGCTGGCTGGGAACTGTAGTTCTCAAAGTTACTGACCATTGATGACATATAGAATAATACTTTCTTTATAACACTTTCTCTCCAGTTCACACATTACAGCCATCAGTGTCATTTCTGCTGGTTGGATCTTCAACATGACAGACCGCAGTTCCTCTGCTCCCCCTTCACAAATGTCCTGTCTCTTCTCATAAATCTGACCAAAATAAACTGCTGCCTTTATAAAGCAGTAATGTGAAGAACGCAGGCCCATTACTCCACGCATAAACACGATCAGAACCCGTGATGCTGCTGACAGAAGACACATCCGACGCCTCCCAGTCCCAGAGCTTCATCTCTGAGACGTGATTAGGTCCTGATTTTATCATGTGAACTCTTTCCTAAAAGATCCTTCTGACGCTTCAACAACCTTCAACGTGAAAAAGAAAAAAAATACATTTTTTAAATGAATGATGAATTTTTGTTGAATTTAAAGAGCGTTCTTCCTTTACGTAGAATGTTCTAATGTTTTAAGGCACTATATGAAATTCTGAGACCCCCTTTTATCCAAGGCTTTCCCATAAACTTAGCAATGATCATTAAATAACTTTGAGATGAGATTCACACATCAAAACTGCAGCATAGATTTCCTACCAACATCAGCTGACACATTTATCCTATACATCCTCACTGACTCACTTGTTAAAATGTTCTTAAAAGCTTATTCCACACTGATAAACACAGTTCTGAGCCACCTTAATTCCTTGTAGTTCACAGTTGAACAGTGCAGACCACCCAGCCTTCAACAAGCTCAGCTTTTATCAGATTTTCAATCTAAATAAAGTCAGCGACTTGCTCAGAAAGGATTTAGAACAAGTTGCTCAGAGTGTTCCAGGTTTGTTTGGTCTTTAGCTTTCCTCCTGCAAAGCCAAACGACAGTTAATCTTCATAAATGGGGCCCTGCAGCTTTGACTGGAATTAATGTCTTGACTAAAAGAAGGAAGAGAATCTCCAGGCAGGTGCAGTTTAAGCTGCTGTGATGCAAAATTGAGATCACAATGATGTTCAGCTAATTAAAGGTAAGACTGACCAATCAGGAGCAGTGAAGAACCAACACGACCGTGGTGTCATGGAACAATCCTCTTCAGTTAAATGGCATAATGTTACCAGCAAAAGTAGTCCAATAGATCACACAGCTTATATCTCTAAAATTAAAGCCCCAATCTTCAATGATTACACACATTGGACTAATGATTAGTGCTGGGGTGATAAAATCGATTAATTGATTTGAATCAATTTAAGCTTAATGGATCAATAATCGATTCATAAGAATATAGACGTACAGCTAAAGTCTGCTAGCTTGATGCTAACATTTTAATGGAATTTCCCATAGGACAGCTAATCAAGGTTAACCTAAACCTTACTAAATGAACATCTTTATAAAATACTGACATTAATTTTACAAACTCTTTTAAGGAAATAGTTTAAAAGTAACTATTTGTGGTCCAAAGGAACTTTTTTGCTCATTCTCTTCTTCTTCTGGAATAAAGTGTAATGTTACAGAGTGATCTCCACCTAGTGGTCAAACAGAAACTTCCTCCAGGAGAAGAAGAACAATGTTTCCAATGTTAATGATCTGAACATTTTAGTTAGAACTTCTCCTTTAGAGAATCCAAGTAACACTGATGATATTAACAATCTCAGTATTTCACTGATACATTTTACTGTATGTGAACTGAATCAGATTAATACGAATATATCAAACACGTAGAGTAGATTATTAATGTATTTCTAAACAAATGTGTATAAATGTGTAAACTCAAAATTGAATTGAAATGAGAAGATAGAAAGAATAGAAAAAAATTGGAATATAATCGAATCGTTTCTGGAAATTATTATTAAGACCCAGCCCTAATGAAGTGGAGATGCCACTAATGACTTGTTTCATGATTTTTTTCATTCTTTCGTCCTTCAATCCACTGCTGCTGTGACAGTCAGATAGAAATTGCCATAATGGGCATGAATATTGCAGCTTGACCCTCTGTATTCTTTCAAAACAGTCCAACTACCTCAATTCAGGCTTCATGATAATTTTACAATGCTAGTTTGAAGTAACTAAAATGTTTAAAATGTTTATATATATAATTTTCTAATCACTGAAACCATTGAACATTCTAAAGAAAAAAAAACTTTGTAATAATTTGAAGTCACACGTCTTTTTTTTTAAATTGTAGATATTTACTTACATTTTTCTTTCCTCATTTCTAGTTAATATTTTTGCCTATATGTTTGTGTATACGTATATATCATGCATGTATGACATATCTGGTTTTGCCTTGTCATTTCATGAGTGTGCGTTCTTACTGGTTTGTGTGTTAACATTCAGCGTTTGTCTGTTTTTCCAATAACAGTTCTCTTGATGGCGTGTCTTTGGTCCACGCCACCCAACAAGCAGGTTTCAAGCTTGTAAGCTAGATGCTGTAAAACATTCTTGTTTTTCTTTACGCTCGTCTTCAAGATGCTTCACTTGCTTTTTATTCTGTCTGAGAACAAAGGCCCAGATTTACAAGACTTTGTACCCCAGAAGCTTTCTATCTGTGTTTGCCAAAGAACACGCAGAGCCGAGCTACGTTAAATCTGCATCACAAAGTGTGTGAAGAATCCAGCTTGAAGGACCTGATCGTTCCTCGGAGGTCACGTTCAAATGGAACACCTTGTAATTGTATTTCCCTCCTTTCCTTCTGCCAGAAGTACTTGTGATATTAGAGGCTGAACATTTTCAGACCTGGCAGCTAATTGCAGGTTGTCATACATGACAGAGCCAGGAGAATATAAACACCTCGTATAAATAGAGACGGGCGGTTACAAATGGAGAGAAAGCAGGCCTTCACACCGCAGGTGGAAGATAGAATTGTTAAAGTGATTAAGCCAACCTACAGGCCACCTGCAAGAGGATCACGTTTGGAACGTGAAAGTGGAAATTATTTTCTCAGCAAGCTTGATCCCTGTGGGCTTTCTTTCTAAAATAATAGTTATAAAAAACACAACTCAACTGGTTCTTTATATTTCAAAGGTTATGTAGAAAGGAGAAGTCTAAATTTGATCACATAACCTGAGATAAAAAAAAGAAGAAAGAAAACAAGCCCAAGCAAAGGATTTCATTGTTGGTTGTTGGAGAAGATGAGAAAAATTACTTCCCCTGTTAACGGGATCCAAAAGCAAAAAAAGACAGCAAGGTTATTTTATTTTTTTAATTAGAAATAATTTTCTAATGAGCTTTCCCAGAATGAACAATCGATCAGTCACCATGAGTTTTACGTTGAACATCAATGTGCTGTCATGACAACAGAAACTTGAAGTTTTATCAAATCCCAATTCCCATTTTTTCCAATTTTTTTTAACATAATGAATTAATGATATTTTAAGGTCAAGTATGATTTATTTTTGCACCTTACATCAGACTGTTTTCCTACTAACAGAAAGGATTCAATACAAATAAACAGTTATACATAATACTGTAAAGATCATAAACGCTTGATACTCGGTTCATGTTGTGCTCCATGTGATGGACCGCTCCACACTTGCACCTGCTCAGCACAACCCTCCACCCAGCTGCTGCTCGCACTCACATTCAGTGCAAATGACCGTTCACACGCAGCTTGCAGAGGAAAAAAAAGACTAAAGAGAGTTCATAAAAAAAGAGCACGGCTCCCGGGAAGGAGTCAGGAGGGAAACAGTGGTGAAGTTGCATTGACATCATGACTGTTGTCATGGTAGATTGTCAAAGTAGCTGAAAAGTTGCTGGTTGAGGAACAAACCTCAGGTTTGCTTAAATTTGTGGTAATAGTTACAATCGCAAACATCCGAGAGGGAATGATTTATGTGAAACTTTTAAAAGGATCTGTGAGAATTTCCTAAGAAGGAAGCTCAGATAAAGAGCACGCAGCCTGTCCGCTACACACACACACACAAACACACACACTCACAACGAGCCTGCATGAACAAATGTCATCAACTCTGCATTTTTCAATTTCATTTCAAATTTATGCACAAGCCAAGACAAACTGATTTTTTAAATTTTTGGCACAGATGAAAACATTGACGAGTTTGAATAATTTTTTTACTGATTCCTAAAGAATCGTTACATATTTTGTGTGTTGAGTTGCTAGATTTGCAGTGAAATGTTTTGATTGTCAATGTGTTTCCACGACGGGGAAAAAACTATATTTTAATCACATTTTCTGTGTTGGAAAAAAAGCATATTTTGAAGAATCATATAGGTAATGACTAAAAAAGTCTTAAGTCTCCTTCAAATCCTGTTGTCTTTCCAATGCGAAGGTTTTCCTTCACAAACAAACGTTCTCCTGGTGAAAGGGTTTTCTTTCTGTAAACATAAACATGCTTCAGCTCTGAACCATGTGCATGACAGCAGACCCTCGTGGATCTTTACTGCTGTCATTTATTTAACCTTTTCCATTAGTGACCCTTAAAAGCTGGACAGCAGGGGTGAAAATGGGAGCAGCACAACAACAAAAAAAAAACACATCTGAGAGAATGGCAAACAAAAAGCCACAGTGGAAGCTCAGGCTGGAGCCATTTTAGTGAAAATCACATGTAAACAATAAGTAATAACTCTTTGTTTTGATTAGTTTAGAAGTTTCCTTCCAGTGTTCAAAAGAGAAATATAAAGACAAAATTGTCTTTCTTTTACCTTACACAACTAGAAGATCCATTCTATAAGTCATTTCTAAACAACAGATACACTCTCCAGCCACTTTCTTAGGTTCACATTGCTAGTACAGAGTTGGACCAACTTTTACCTTCAGAACCGCTTTAATCCTTGGTGGCATAGAGTCAACAAAGAACTGGAAACATTCCTCTGAGAGTTTGATCCATATCAACAAGACAGCATCACAGCTGCTGCAGATTAGTCGACTGAACATCCATGATGCTGATCTCTCATTCCATCACATCCCAAAAGTTCTATTGGGTTCTGGTGACTGTGGGGGTCATCTGTCAGTCCAGAGAACTCATTGTTCTAGAAACCAGTCTGAGATGATTCCAGCTTTATGACATGGAGTCTTATCCTGCTGGAAGTAGCATCAGAAGATGGAACACTGTGGTCAGAAAGGGATGGACATGGTCAGCAACAATTCTCTAGTGGACTTTGAGTTTATTATAAACTTTGTGTCTCTGTGTTTGATTTATTTTCCACTCTGAATATCTGAAGGTGCAGCACCTCTGTGCAGAAGACGCTCCACAAAAGGGAATAATAGAAAAGATCAACAGTCAATCAGGACACAGTGTGAGGTCAAGAAAAAAATAGGATGCAAGGTTGTGTTGAAAGAAAAATGGCAAAACAGGGATTGCAAAAGGTAAACTAGGATTTACAGAGGGAACATTGTAACTGACACTTTCCATGATCCTAACTTTTTGCCTGCAGAACATTACCGACCAGTTACTCCTCCATAAAACCTGGAGACAAACCGTTTATTTGTTGCCCAACACCCTTCTTCTGCTCAACCAGCCTGGCACAAGGGAGCAATGCGTTCAATGGGATACGAAGAGATGGAGTTTTTACTATGACGGGGCTGAAAGTCCAAAAAATTACCAGCTTTACTAGAAGATCAGTGAAGTTTAAAGGGTAACCAAACCGTAAATCTTTTTTTTCTTTGTTGATCTCAATGAAGTGGGGCTTTAAAAAGGCTACCCATTAGTCATTGACATATTTTTAATAAATTAAAACATGAATTTAAATTTTGAAAATATTGTCTAAAAGCGTCTGTGTGCTGCTCCCTGCAGGTTAAATTGAGGTATTACAGTTGAATTTTGTGATTGGTCAAACTACTTAAGTCACATCATCTGCAGCTCCAGTAATAATAACAGTCCTGTTCTCTAGCTCCTCCCCTTTGACTGGATTTTCACGTTTTAGCTGTGGGCGGAGTCAGCCTCCAACTTCCCTGTTTGGTAACCCTTTACAATCCTTTAGAATTGTTTTTTATAGCACTTATAAAAGCGGGAGCAACCAAAGTACTGTCAAAGAAACAAAAATCAATAAACAGTAAAGTACAATAGATCAAGATACAGTTTAACTGGATTCTCATTGAGAGAAACCTGCAATCCTTAAGTACAGTTGTGTGAAAAGAATAGAGCTGTACTCTGTCATTGCTGGTATCTGTGAATCGTTTGTTATATTCTCAATCCTAACAGAGGATACATAAGAAAAAACATTTCATTTTGTCCTCTTTAAAAAATCACAGTTGGAAGTAAATAACAAGTGGAATATCTGAACCAGTAATTATTTCAGTGCGGTGCAGTAATTACTGTCATCATCTGCTCCTGTTTGTCAAGTCAAACTGACTCCTGTGTGGGTCTGTTTTCTCTGGCAACTCCAGGCTAGGAAGAAGTTTGATCAGATCTGTAGATGCTGCCTTTTTGTTTTCTGCATCTAATCATTACATTCATGCATTCAGAGGGAAGAGACCACCTGATACATGAGACAGTCAAGTTACTGGTAGTCCTCACAAGATGAACTTTAAAAAAACATTTAGCAGGATTCACTGCTGAGTCTCACGCCTTTTTTGTTATTACAATAAAGAAAAAGTTAAGGGGTGAATGACTGCTCAGAGTCAGATGAAGGAACACCTCAATTTGACATTAAGCTGAAATCCATCATGTATTTTAGGAGAAAAGATCCCAGAAAACAAACTAAAAGAAATGTGAACTTTTGAGAGACCTCGGGATGGATTCAGACTAGAAAAGTCTGTTGGTCCAGACCAAGAGTCTGCAACCTTCAACATGTTTCTCACGTCTACAACCCAGTAGGAGACAAAAGGTTTGGAATGAGGCTTTAGGAAAATAAGTGTCACAAACGGGCAGACAGCTGGTTCCACGTGCAGCAGGTTTGTTAGTTCAGAATTATGCAGAGCTAAAAGTTCACAAAGCTAAATCAGGGTCATACAGGCAGAGGTCATACACGAGCATGGGATCATCCATGAAGAGAGAGTAGAGTAGTCAGAGTCCAGGCGAGGTTCGGCAGGCAGCATGAAGAAGCAAGGTCAGAAGCAGAAGATCCTGTCCAGGTAGAAACACTCAGTAATGCAGGCAGCACGAGCACGAGCATGGGAGCAAAGACGAGAGTAGAGTTGTCAGAGTCCAGGTGAGGGTCAGGGCAGGCAGCAGGCAATCGGAGGTAAAGCAGGATCAGGTCCAGATAGAATCGCTCGGTAATGCAGGCAGGCACAAACAATACTTCACACTGAGTGAGGCTCTATGTGCTGCTTAAGTGTCCTGTGGGTGATTGGCAAATGAGAGAGAGCTGAGCAGCCTCCAGGAACTGTGCATTGGGGCTGATGGGAGATGTAGTGCAGTCAGTACTATGGAGATGACACCCCCTGGTGGCCAAAGAGGGAGACAGAGTGCTGAATCCCATCACAAGCAGCAGCTGTACTCTGAGCCCTTAATAGTGGCTTTTAAGGAGTGTCCTGCCACCTTCCAGAGGTAAGTCTGTACAGCCACTTAGATCTGGGCTCTTCTCTCTTCAGTCTTGACCCAAAGCTCCTGATCCCAGATGAAGCCTGGTCCTATGCCTTCACCACACCCCTCAGCTATCAATGGGGATAGCTGTCCTACAGGAAGACCAAGAGATGCTGTCGCCTGACAGGCAGAGCTACTTGATCAGTTTCAATCTTCAATTACAACCATAATAACTCTACAAGCTAAGAAATAGATGTTAACTTTCTATCATGTAAATATAAAACGTGAGTCTAAGAATTGCTTGAGGAATGAGGGATATGTAGGATTTTAGCAGAGTACAGAGGCAGGCTCAGGTCTCTCCTCACATGATTTCATGGCTGACTACAAGCGATTAACCTCTGAAAGAAATCTGATAAGTCAAAGTATTCTGTCTCATTCAGCATTAGTGGAGTGCAGGGGGAATGATCTAATGTGGGACTATTTCTTCTCTCGGAGGAAGTCTTTTTACACACTTGGATAAAGGAAGAGATGAGAACAAAACTGTCAGCAGCAAGTTTGCGTACATGTTAAATTGGATTGTTCGGCTAATTCAAGAGTCTTTTTTCAAGATAATGCTCTCTTTGCCCAGGGTTAATTATACATGTATCCACTTTTCACTACTGAAAGCCTTTTGTATTTTTTCTCATGTTAGTTTATGCCTTGAGGGTTAAGATAAAGTTTCAGTGTTCAATTTGAACTGGTACAATGTTCATTAAAAATGTCGGTTGGTCCCAGATGACTGAAAAAAGTCATTAAATCGGAATGAAAAGACACTTTCAACATTTTTTTAAGCAAACAGCAACAGAGGATCCTTTTTTTGCAAATTAATCTCACAACCTAAATGTGTGGCATCACTTTAACATTTCTTTAGAAAGTCAAAATTAAAAAGAGCAAAGATTTGTTTTAATGTTAAACCCCAAACACCTGAAGGCAACAGTTGGTGAAGGACGAGTCAAAAGTGACTCATTTCTGGTGGACAAGTGAGTAGATGTTTAACAGTAGGTATCAAACATTAAAACCATCATGGTTTAAGGGTTTAGGGATATAGAAGTTTGACGAATCACAGAGGAGACCACCATGGCGTGATAGGAATAGATTGGCAAAAAGGGCTGCAGAGGAAAAACTTCAAGCATTTAGGAAGAATGAAGGTGAACCACAGAAGTAATGGTTTTCACCCTATAACACATGACAGAAGCCGCGGTCGCTCTTTTGGAAGAAAAAAAATTAAAATTGACAAAAATTGACCCTAACACGGTACCGCGTCTGGGCCCGGTTCGCATCTGGCACCGCCTCCAGCGTCACGTCCCGAGGGCAGCAGAACCCCACCTTCAGAAGAGGCGCACCGGGGGATGATGAGCCGGGACACCCTGGGGTTCGGGGGGTGACGCGGATGGATCCAGAACCAGGCGTCGGTGAGCGATTAGTTGTCTTAAAATCTGTCAGGAAAAAGATTTTGGCATTCTTTAGTAAAGGCGTTTGAGAAATATCGCCGTCCATCGCTGAGTGTGTGGCGAATCTTGAATATGAAGCTAACTCAACCGCGCTGGGCGACCCGCGAACGAGACCGCGCTGTCCGCAACAAGTCCATTGTGGATGCACGTGTAATGGGGTGTGCTTGAATTTGGGAGAATTCAATTCATTCACAGTCACCTGAGCATCAGAGCCATACGGCTGGACATTACCCATATTGATGGATGTTTTATGTAGCAGCAGTAAAGATTAATGCTAGGGAAACACAGAGCCATAATCAGGCAGGGGGCGGGGCTACTCAGCTCAAAAAGCTCCAAAAGCCACGCCCCCTCAGAGGAGATTTTGGAACCAGATCTACATGAAAAATGACTTCAAGACATTTAGGTTGCGGGATTTTAGTGAAATACTTCATAATCAAAATTAAAACACGACTTGGAATGATGTTTTTTTTAAATAAAAAAGACTTATCACACATATTGAACAAGAAAATTGCATAATGACGCTTGTTTTACGATGAAATGTGTTAAAGGCTGCTCTGAAAAATCAAAGAAACCATCCAGAATGAAGTGAAATGTAGAAAAATACAAGAGAATCCAAAACACAAAAAAGATTTTTCATTACCACAAAATCCTTATTACCTTTTAATTTAGTCAATTGAAATGAATGAGGAGATTTTGCTTTTAGAATATGAACCCTCGCGGACCCTGAGGTCCTCCGGTACTGGTCTTTTAGTTGTTCCTAAGGTGAGGACCAACACACATGGTGAGGGGTCGTTCTCTCATTACGGTCCTCGCCTGTGGAACAGCCTTCCGGAGAACCTCAGGGCCGCAGAGACCACAGAGGTTTTTAAGAAAAGGCTCAAGACTCACCTTTTTAACATGGCTTTCACATAATCTTAAAATGAATCTCTATTTATGTATTGTTTATCAACTTTCAGTACATATTTATTTATTTTTATTTTGTGCTTTTAATGACATTTTTCTTTTATGTTTTTACATATATTTTATGTAGGACATTTTACTATCTCTCTTTTAAGGTTTTATGCCCCAGTGTTTCCCTTTGGGGATCCTTTGTACCAGGGGTTACCGGATCTGTTTGGGGACGTTGCCGCGTCGTCGCCCTTTGAGGGCGGTCGGGGTCTGACTTTGCAGCTTGTAGAGTGGACCCCACTGCTGTCCTGTCTGGGTGGGTGCTGTGGCCATGTTCCTGTGGTTGAGCTGCTCCTGGTATAAATAGATCCCCCAAATACTGTTTCTTCACAACAGAACCAAGTCCGCTTTTTTTGTTTTCAGTATTCATTGTTTGTGGGATCATGTCTGTGTGTTTATGGAGGGAGGGGGTGGGTGGAGGGTGGATTGGGTTTCTCTCTTTTTATTAATTGATTTGTTTTCTTGTTTCTGTTTTTAATTGTACAGCGCTTCGAGCTGCACCAACATGAGAAGTGCTCTTTTATGAACAAAGTTTTGATTTGATTTGATTTGATGAAGGGAGATGTCTGGTGTTGGTAGTCAGGGGTTGGAGGATTTGATGATCTCTTTAACCTTTTTGCTCTCTTATGGGGCCCAGATGACACACACACACACACACCCCCACACCCACACACACATAGATGTGCGATCCCTCCCATGACAAAGGTGGGAGGATTTCATGTCTGGCACCGACATCAGTGAATCCTTAAAAAAAAGTTCAGCATGCTGTCTTGTGCGGTCCAGGTGACCCCACTTTTAATGTAAACAGGCCTATTATAGTACAAGGGTAACACGTCTGATATTTCAGAAAAAAAATGCTAAAATACTCCAATGGTGAAAGACAGCAGCGCACGATCTGCTTCAGCTTGATGCTTCCAGAGCTTTGGTTAGACCTTTGGTAAATGTGGATGGAAGCATCTCTAATATACAGATTTACATCTCAGAAGTCTGACATTCATCCAAGCGTCTCTGCAGACACAACAGCTTCCTTAGCCACAATTCTTCCTCAAACATTGTTAGTTCGCTGGTCGGGTTTTTTCTAACTTGATCAATTTAAAAGAAACGGTTTGATTTTAGTTTGCCTTCTAGAAAGAAATGAATGTATTAGTCCTGAATTACTGGAGCTAAAGGGATGGATTTCTTTGCATTACTTTTGGATGCTGTGTCTGCGTCCCCGTGGACACTAACACCAGAAGTGAAGGTGGCTTTGACGTAATGATGTTTTGGTGTTTGTGCTGGTAACCATCATCTCAGATCTGGGATCAACTTTTATCCTGGTGTTTTAGCACAGAGATAAGGTGGTGCTGTGATACATACATTTCATGTCTTGCAGGATTTTCAGGATCAGTTGTTGTACGTTTTTACATTAGAGCTCACATCAGAGTCAGAGACGTGTTACTCATGTAGGGATGCTGTCTTCATGCAGCTTTCTAAACTATACTGTAACGTGATGTCATGAAGCAGCTGTTGTTAAGGTCTCTACCACACTGATCATTATAACAAGTGAAGCAGGAAATCTGAGTGCAGAATTGGAAATGCAGACAATAACTGAGATCTACTCATCTTTAACAGAGACGGGGACTAAAACATAAACAGAGGAAAACAGAAATGACAGAAAAACAATAAAAATATTGAGTTTGCTTGAGTTCTTCCAAAGATGGTGATGAGCAGAAACTGTATGTGAAAGAGGTAAACCCAACAAATACTAACAAAACAAAAACCAAACACTTGAAAGTCAGGCCATCATGACAGACATTTAAAACCAAATCTCTACAAAAAACAAAGCAAAAAAGAGTGAAACATAACTTCACAAACTCAAAGAAAAGATATAAGACTCCAGACAAAAAGACTGTTCACAAAGAGCTTTGATGAAAAAAGGGAAGAGATGCCCTCACACAGTCAGAAATATGGCTTTGAGATGGAGAGCTATGGAAATTTCCATCACTTTTTTTACAGGTTTTTATTTTCTGGGTAAGTCAATGCTTTCTTTATTGAATTTAGAAGAATGGCTTTTAAGTTTATACTGTGAAACCGTTGAAAGCTCTTCAAAGAGAGATCATAAACACAATCTTGAACTCAGATTGGTTTTCAGGCTCATTAAAGCTGAAAAACAACAAAGACAAAATAAAAAGGACTTTAGTAATTGCGTTTCTCATTTAGCAGCTTAACAAATGTAAATAGGAGTTGAGTAAATAAGGTCACTTTGTAAACAGAACTTTTGCTGTTAACCCTTATGCTATCCTAGGTATGTTTACATTAACCGTGGGGTCATCTGGACCCACTGACAGCGGGCTGAACTTTTGTTTTCAAGGATTCTTTTTCTCTTCTCTGATGTCCGTCCAGCTTTGTCATGGAAGGGATCACATGTCACTGTAAGTGTGGGGTCATCTGGACCTCAAGGCTTAAAACAACATTAGATTCACAATTATCATTAAAATGCATTAAGAGAGTCTGGTCTGATTTATAAAGACATTGGTTTGATGGCATAAAATCCAAATTGAATATTCAAATCAGAACTATGATATCCATACTGGATCGAGTGAGGTCGAGGTTAACAACGACCCCCAGCGGTGCTGTTCACTGACTGGGTACTGCTGGAAATGAACTATTGTTGGTTGAAGAAGGAGAGGAGGAAAGCTCAGAACATGGCTCCTATTCGTTGACATTGAGAAGACCATAACACCTGGAGGTCTTCCTGCTTAGTAGGACGGTGACAAAAGGAGGACTTCCAGTGCAGCCTCTTCTCCATACACTTCTGTCCTCTCAGAAGAGCTGCAGAACATGGAAGGGTTCTTGTTGCTTCTGCAAATGGAACACAAATAGATGGATGGACACAGAATTTCTAAATAAGTGGGTTCATTCCTTCCCAGCCAGCAAGGCTTCAAATGGTTAAAAAGAGGGCAGTAAATGTTGCCCCGAATCGGTTTGTCCACAGTGTCAGTGGGGGCTCCACCTCTGTTTGCCCGCATTAGGTCAAGTGGGGATTCACGGGGAATGCTTGCTACGCTAGCAGCCGCCTGATGGACAGCGGTAGCTAGCTCAATACAATGGAGCTCGCTAGCTCAGTATGATGAAAGTTGTTACCTCAATACAGCAAACCTCGCTAGCTTGATACAATGGAGCTTGCTAGCTTACAACAATGGAGCTCGCTATCTCAATGCGATGGAGGTCGCTAACTCAATACAGTGAAGCTAACTAGCTCGATACAATGGAGCTTGCTAGCTCAAAACAATAGGGTTGCTATAGCTATAGCGGAGCTCGCTACCTCAATACGGTGGGACTTGTCAGCTCAATACAACAGAGTATGCTACCTTGCTACAACAGAGCTCGCTAGCTTCATAAAGCAGAACTTGCTAGCTGGTTATTGAGGAGCTCAATAGTATGCTAAAATTGACCTTTCTAGCTTGCTACAGAGAAACTCATTGTATGCCACAGTGGAACTTGCTATCTTACTACAGCACAGCCTGCTAGCTCAATACGGCAATTCTTGTTAGCTCAATACAGCGGAGCATGCTAGCTTGCTACAGAGTAGCTCGCTAGCATGCTACAGAGGTGCTCATTAGCTTGCTAGCCTGATACCCTGTCCACCAGGCAGCTGGCTCTTCAGCAAGCTAACCTACTGAATCCTCACTTAAGTCAACGTGGGCAAACACTGGTGGAACCACACTGAAACTGCAGACAAACCCATTTGGGGCCCAAATTTTCTGCCCAGTTTTAAACCACTTGCGGCCCATTTGGCCGTGCTAGCTGGGTTTTGTTCCATGAAATGACACACAAAGCAAGTATGATTAGAAAAAGAAGTGTCTTTGCTTTTCAACAACTTCAGGTTTTCTTTGAATTTTTCACTGAAATTGATTTATGCTCATAATTTAAATAATCTGTCATAAAATGTTGCTGGATTTGAAACTTTGCAGCCTTGTGAATGGATGTTTTTCTCCAGGAGAAATATAAATAAAAATTCACAAGGAAATAACTCATCTGAGTTATGTATTGTGTGACACTCACACCCCAACACTCCCCCTGCTTCTATCAGAGGCAAATACCAGGCCCTGCCATGAACATGTGGGTGTAAAGTACATAGCCAGACTTGTCTGATTCATGGTCACGGGAAGAAACATTGCATGTTGGCGGGAAGCCTCATACCTGCACATCAACATTCTGCAGAGAGCGCAGGACAATAATAGAGTCTGCTATCTTTTCTGAGTCTCCTCAGAACAAAGTTCTCTCTGTGTGACAGTCTGAAGTGAACACTGTATCAGCATGTGAGTTATTCATCTAACCATGTACCAGCACCACCAAGGCACCCGTTTTTAAATTCAGCCAGTAAAGCGGCTCAGATGCTGATAAAACCCGACCATTACCCTGAAGTCCACTGGCTTCCCTCCCTGCTGCCTCCAATTCTTCTCAGAATCTGAAGGTTTTTCTTCACTATTTCATGTCCCAACACAAAACACGCTCTGTACTTTCTACAAACCACAACATAACAAAGCAGGAATTAAAGTCAAATTGTCCTCTGCTTTTTCCACAGATGGAAAAATCAGACATTAATGTGTGTCTGGGCACCAGAAATGCCAGGATTTCTTTGAAGGTTGGTATTGATTGAACTGTCTGCAGTGATCAGTGAGTTTTCTCCTCCTGAACATCTCTGTCTGTCTGCTGCTCACCACATTATGAAATCAACACAAAATATTATGCTCCTGCAAAGCCAGATATCAAAGGATTTAACAATAATCCCACTTCCCACTTTCAAAGCAGTCTCTGCACCTTCGTGTGCACATTTGGACCCATCTGGGTCACTTTAGCACTCATCGATTACTTCAAGCATTAGTAGATGCTGGGAGAGCCAGATGTGTTTGAAGAGGCCAGCTCTGAAATCTACTGTCACAAAACCAGAGAAGTTGTAGGTCTGTGTTGTGTTTGACCAAGAAGATTTGATACGATTACTTTTGAATGAAATCTTTGATACCAATTACTGATTGTTTCAAAACACTGGAAATACTCACCTAATAATCAACAACATCTAGAAATTACACGTTTGGTTTCCTCATCAATTTATTCATTAAAATACTTTGGTAGAGAAGAGGCTTCTTCAAGGCTTGTGAAACCCCCAGTTCTCATTGCATTCAAACATCTGCCACGTGTCAAACGAGCCCGCTCCACCAAGGCTGTTCTTCACAGGTCAAAGGACTCAAAAGTTCTGCTGCTGTTGTGATGGTACCAGATTCCCGCAGGTCCCTAAACGCATCTTACTATCGTACAACAACTGCGATCACAGCCAACAGTTCACAGATTATCATCAAAGATTTTTTTGTGGCAAAGAGCTGTAATGTTATTTTATTTTTTTAAGTATGTTAGTGTCTTATACCTAAAGAGAAGCATTTAGATGTTAGCTTTTGCAGAGATTGAGTCTCATTAAAAAAGGGGTCACGACCTGATTTGAGTTTAAGATCTGAAATACATTTTAAAAATGATTCATTTGAAGTAAAATATATGATTAGATCTTCTGTACTCTATTCACAACGTTAGCTTTATTTGATCAGTGATTTTCCTGCATATATTATGCTTTTCTGCAGATCGATGCAGTGACTTTCAGGCTGCTTTGATCATCACTGAAAACTGTTGGGTTGCAAAGGGAAAAGTCAATTCATTGTAAGATATTTTTACTCTTTTTGTTTACTGTTTTTTGTTGTCTGTGCTTCTAAAAATGTGTTGCTGTAAGAATGCAGTTAATGATCAGAATTGCTGAACCTCTGGGAGAGAAAACAAAAACTAATATCTGTAAAAGTGCTGCTGTTCTAACAGCAGCATGTTGTTTAATTTGCTTGTTTATCCGCACACCTCAGCGAGACTCCGAGCTGCTCTGTTTACCATTTACATCACTTTCCTCAGTTGTAATTAATGCAATGATTATGTTTTCAATTTCTCAACAGACCAAACAGAGCTACATGAAAATATAGCCATACAAAGACGTAAACAAGGCGGAGGTAAAACCGTGCTCTTAATAAATCTGTTCTAAACCAACACAGCGTAGTCCTCAAGTCCAATGCAATCAATGTCAGTTGAAAGAGTGTGAAGAAAAGAAAACGGGAAAAAAGAACTTCAATCAGAACAGTTTATAATGGCAGAGCTCCCTCAGGAGCCAGAAGAGCAGTTTCCTGTGTGCTGCTGTCACCTGTAACTTTGGTCCCTCCTCACCTTCATACCCCAGCAGCCCCTGAGGGGTGCGACAGGTCGTCTCCCTTATTTCCCCATTGTTCTCATCGCTATTGATGGCGTTTGGAGGCCTCAGTGTGGACAGATGCTGCACGCCAGCACTCAACAAAGGATTCACATCAAGAGATGAAGAAAGAAAATGCAGAATTTGTTGGAACAAACAGGGATGGAGGCACTCTTTTGTCTTTGTTTTGCAGAGAAATCAAAAAGGTGAGGAGTCTTTTGCTTTGTAGTCATCTTCCTGCTCTACAGCTTTGGTGAACTGATTCCATTTTCATGCTCTCCGTTGCCACGGTAGTCTAAAAATTTTCACATGCAAATTGAAACCACAGCTTTGTTGTGGAGCGACAACTCTTCAGCCGTCCTTCTCCCTCCAGTCCACGGCTGCTCCTCATTAAACCCATAAAAAAGGGAGCAAAGTTTGAACGAAAACCGACATCATAATCCGATGCAGAATACAGACATCAACTTTTCCCTCTCGCAGATCCCTGCCACATCTTTTCTTCCTTCTTTTTGTTTGGGATTTCTTGTGAAGCTGCCACACTTCAAAGCTGTCAGATTGACAGCACTGCAGACTGAGGGCTTCTCTTCATCTGCCTGCTAGAATTATGCAGACATCTCTCTTGAGCACCACTTCAGAACCTCGCTCTCTTTGCTTTGTGCACGTGGCCTCTGCATGACACCATGCAACAAGCTAGAAAAAAGAGAGAACAGCAAAGAGGTTTTTAAAACAATAGTCTCACACAGGTTAAAATCTATTAAGTAGAAGGTGAAAACTGTTATTTTGAAAGGACAAACATGAGTTCCCTGCAGTCCCAGTTAGACAGGGTAGGACCATCAACCAATATGCCAGCAAATGACGGAGGAGCCGACACACATGTGCAGATAATGAATTTTCTGCCTCATTTTGTGCCTGTCAATCTATGATCCTTAAGTAGGCCTCCTGCTCTAAAGTACCGTCAGCGCACCCCCAACAAGACACAATGAACTCATCATCTGAGCATGTGCAAAGCGACGTTCCAGCCTGACCCCGCTCACTGATTACCAGGGTCCTGCCACACCATCCATCTCCAACTGTCACAATCCTATCATTATTATAAACTAGAAAATCTGCATTTCCTGCGATAATGCTAGAGGGAATGCTTTTAGCTGAAGAAAAATGTACTGTAAGTGCTGAAGGGATTTGCTGAAAATGCTGTTAGCATGCTGCTAACATTGCTAAATGACTTAAAGTTGCAGATATTGCAAAACATGCAAAAAAAATTTGAAGATTTTCTTGAAAAACTGAAAACATTCTATAAAATATAAAAATGCGTTAAGGTAAACTCAGATTTAGCCCAAAATCTCAGTAGATGCCAAATTAGCCAAAAAACAAGTATTTTGCTCAAATGTTAGCTTACCTCGTTAAAGCCTAAAAATCCTCAGTTGGTGCCAAATTACCAAAAAAAATTAGCATGTTGCTAAAATACTAACTTGATTCAGAATTAGTCCAAAAATCCCCATTAGAAGCTAAATTATTGTTAGCATGTTACGAAAATATTAGCTTAACTTAAAATTAGCCTTCAAAATCTCAGTAGCATGAATGTCCTTAAAATGCTGAACACTTTGACACCAGTATTGCATAAGTTTTGAGGTGCGCAAAAATATGAGGAATTACATGTAAAAAAAATTACAAAATTGCATAAAAATCATCCAAATTTGTGTGAAATTTAACAAAACCGAAAGTACAAGCTTGATTTTCCTGAACATGCTGAATGTGTTTATTTGTGCATAATTTACACACATTTCTAAAATTCCCATTTATTTCAATGAGGCTGAAAAATTGCATTAATTGCATTAAAACTTTTATGAATACCAAAAATACAAGTGATAACGTCCCTAACGAGATGAATGTTTTGGCACCAAGATTGAAAAATTACTAAAAGTCTGATTGAGTTTTTATGAGCCATAAAACACACAGAGGAAAAATAAATCGAGAATCACTATAGTGTGGATGATTGCGAAGCATTCTCCCAATGAAGCCAGAGTCCAGATGGTAATATGAAAAAACTACATCAGACAAGAAGCACATTGATGTGACATAGACGAGGGTCCAGAGACGGAGTCCCACGTGTCTCGCCTGGCAGCAGCCGTGCATCATCGCACAACGCTCTGCGTCACAGTCGGGGGGCAAGAAAAAAGAGAGAGTCACCATGGCATTGTAGTCTAGGGAAAGGGTCATAGAGAGGGGAGGAATGCAGGTTTCCATGACAACGGGCTGTGCTTGCCGCACCTTCAGCGGATTGTTTTGGTTCAGTTGGGAGGATGCCCTTGACTCGGGGGTTCCTGATTAGAAATGATCGTTTAGGTGCAGGCAGACACAGCTTCTGCCCGCCTGCTGAATGTCCAGGTGTTGCTTCATGGTGGAATATTCACTGATCCGGTCAGTTTTTGGGGTTTCCTCCCAGTCGAGCCGTAATTCACTCCAACATGGTTTCCAGCTTCCAAAGGGAGACTTTGATGGGAAACACGCGGGCAAACAGGGCATCCACCTCCAATCTGTTTAGTTTGTCCTTCTGAGTCTGTTCGGCTCTCAGTGTCCCATCCCAAAACACTCCCAGCCCACCTTTCTCTGTAAGCTGCTTCACCAGGTTCTGATACATCCTGGTACTTCCAGTTCCAAACAGCAGAATCCAATGATGCAAACATCTTCATCTTCCTCCAGAGTCATGACCGGCTGCATGTGCATCAAGAGTTATCCAAGGGTCATGCCAGTACCCCCTGGGCACGTGGAGTCCGCTCCTCCACTTCTCATGGTGGAGAAGGTTTGGTTAATCGTATTTGCAGCCCAGCAGATCAGATCCATATTTCTTGAAGGTAAGAAAAGCAGATTGTGGTCTCAGGAGACAGAGGAGACGAGACGAAGAGCCTTGGTTGAGCGATAGATAAGAGAACTCAGAGAAAAGCGTCTGCTCTATGAGTGCCGGAAGTTAAAGGCTCTTGTTTTTCAGTAGTTTATTGAAATCAATATTATTTGGAACATTTTCTTTTGCAAATCTTCTGCAAATTACAAAAGTTCACAGAAGGAAAACACTTTTAAAATGAAAACAATTAAAATTCTTCACATAGTTGTTTGAAATCACAGCCAGTGCAGTCATCTGTACATATATTTGTCATTTTTGTGTCATAGTGAAGATATAGCAACATGCAAACATTGAATGGTGTGTTGTCTTGATCTGAATGCTCCATGATGTTGAGATGATGTTTTCCTGCATGTATGTAATAATGTATTGTTGTCACCTGCTCTGTGCTGCAATCAGTTCAGCTGAAGAATCCTGTCTGAAGTGGACTGAAGCTCAGCTGTTTTATCATCTTTTTTTGACATGCTGAACCCGTTCTAAAGACCTTCCACACATCGAGTGTTCTCTGTGTGAAGTGAAGGTTAAAGAATGTTCTCTAACTTCTGAGCTCTCACAGTTTGTGGAATCTGCAGTCTCATTTCTCCTAAGTTTCACACATGGAGGATCCAGCTCAGGTGAAGTTAAGACATATTCTGGGAAAACAGAAGAGACTTTGGAACATGAATCCCGTCATCATGTTGAGTCCAACATCTCTCTGCAGGATAACCTGACATGCGGCAGCGCTCAGACGGACAGAGGACCAGCAGCAGTGGTGGGATCTTGCAGGGCTTGTAGTTGTGTTGGAGCAGGTGGAGATTACATCACATCCCTTCAGTGACATCCCCCCCCACCCCCCCACCCATCTCCACACCCCTTTGTCCTCAACAGCTGTTCAGGTGGCAGATGAACTCACCGTCATCTATCATCTATGACAGCTCTCAGTCATATTAATAATGTCAGCCCATAAGCATTGTGGGACAGGATATTCCCCGCTGAGACGACCAGTGCAGTGTAGGGTGGATGAAATCTAAATGCAAATGCAGAGTTTCTGGATGTTTTTTGTTTATATTGACTCAGCTGAAGCAGACTGAATGAATGTTTACATTATTGTTCTTGTTTGGACTTTTTTAATTTACAAAAGCATAAAATGTGAAACACATAGCAGGGATTATGGATTATTGTTTCCAGAAACACAAGATCACAAGATCCTGAATCGAGATGATTCCATTTTTTTTTAAATTCTTCCAATCTTCTCAATTAAATTTGATACAGTTTAATTTGAATTTGCAGAGTTTACACATTTATACACATTTGTTTAGAAATAGATTCAATAATCTATTTTATTTTTTGAAAATATTGATATTAATCTGATCCAGTTCACAGACTGTAAAATGTATCAGTGAAATACTGAGATTGTTAATATCATCCAGTGTTTCATGGATTCTCTAAAGGAGAAGTTCTAACTAAAATGTTCAGATCATTAACATTGGAAACATTGTTCTTACATTAAAAAATATATTTCTTTAAAAAATGTTGGAAATTCATGCCTATGAGTAAATAAAGATGTTCATTTAGTCAGCAATGTATGTTTAGGTAGACTGAGTGTTAGCATTAACCGTCCTATGGGAAATTCCATTAAACTTTAGCATAAAGCTAACAAACTTTAGCTTTATTTGCTCAATGGATCTATATTTTTTTATAAATTGATTATTGATCTATTAAGCTTAAATTGATTCAACCCAGCTCTAGTACATAGTAAACCATTCATGGAAATCCATTCAATAGTCAGCAAAGGTTTCTGAGTTTACTGTCTTACTTCATTTTATTATAAATCAAACTACAGAGTTTTGCCTATCACCTTGGTGAGTGAAAATGTAAGAGAAGAACAGGAAGCAGGTCAGTGTTGAGACCTGTATCTCTGAGCGTGAAGGCTGCAGCTAGACTTAATTCAGCATTAGCAGCATATTTTTTCACAGTGTTCTGTTAGACTTCAGGTAGCTCAGCTGGAATTCAAGGGCTCACACTGAAAGCAAGAGGACCTTTGATTTATCAATCTGCCTGTTAAATGAAAGTTTTACTGGAGTCTAAAGCTAATAGAAAAAAATGACATTTTCTGCAGTTACCCCTTTCCTGTTTAAAAACCAACTCTGGTGTTTTAAAATGTTCTTGTAGCATTTCTGTCACGATGGAGAACACAATTAAAGAAAATTAAGACTAAAACTGCATTTCTAAGTATTTATCTATTCGACTGAAAAAGTAGCAGAAAAAAAGCCACCTGAAAAGACTCAAGCTCCCTGCTCTGCTCCATTCTGATGTATCCAATTGTTGACAAATATATCCATGAACATGACAGTGATTGACACGTCCAAAGACAAATAGAATTTCAATAAAACTTAGCACAGAAATGCAGCACTGTTTCCTGCAGCTTTTCTCGGTTTTGGTAGAACCGCGTAAATCAGGAATCAGACTTCAGTGCCCAACCCTACCACTAGGTTGTCCAGTTACTGTTGGTTGAAGGCGGGATACACCCTGGATAGATTGTCAGCCCGTTCCAGAGCTCACTGGGCTGGATGGGCGGCTACGCTGGCCAGCCGCTCGGTGGATAGCTTAGCGAGCTACAGAGCTCCTGTCTCCAGGACAGCAGAGCTGAGAGCGATCGCTGCTGTCCGGGCTGAAGGTCTCTGGGCTGTTGAGGAGTTATGGAGCTGAAACTTTTCAGCACCCATCTCCTAAAAGAGCCGAACATTTTCATATCTGAATGAGCTGAAGAGACGAATGCTTCTCAGCATTAACACGATTAAAAGACCACTCTTCTAAAAGAATGTTTTTATGATAGATCAAAAGAGGATCTGAGTGGGATTTTAAGAATTATTCGATTGCACCGTTTGGGCCTCATAGAAGTTTTACCCAAAACAGCATCGTGAGTGGACTAAAATGAACTGCATCCACTGTTGCTGGAAGAAATGCATGTTAAAAAGTCTAGGTGAGATTTCATTCATTTTCCCAAAGAAAAGTTTGATCAAACTAAAGAAAAACAGCCCACAGCATCTGCTACAGATGAAGCCTTTTTCATTTGTTCATTCATTCCCGTGTGCACTAAAAGTATCACATGAAAGCTTTTTTTGCTATGATTTTTTTCTGTTCAAAGTTAGCAAGAAAGGCAAACAAAAGAAAATCCAAACTTACATTATGATCTGACTTTTTGAGGGACATTATTGGTACTTTGGCGAGATGACATCCTTCCTGTGCAAACATAAAGCACAAACATTTTTAACTCAGCAAACCACCGTGTATCAAAACTTCAATGGAAATCTACACACTCAATTTAAGTCATTTTGAGAATCCATCAGGCATCTTCTGGTGCAGATGTGACCAGAATGAGGCATTGTGGGATCTCTGTGCAGAACTTCTGAGAGGAGAGCATTCCTCAGATGTAATCTCCTTTCCCGGATGAAAGGCCCAGTCATAACTGACCATCTCCTGCTTACCAGGCCTCTGTGGAGAAGGCCTGTAGCTTAAAAGGAGATTACAATGGATTTACCACTGATCTCACTTTCTCCTTTGCTACCTCGCCTCCATCAGAAACCACAACTCTCCCCTCATAAAAGTACCACTGGTGTGTTATTGTGCGTGGTTTTGTCAAAGCTGTGTGAATCAGTGATTGATTTGTGATGAGATTGAAAGCTTTAAAGCAAAGTGGAAAACTCGCAGTGCGGTCAGTCAGAAAGAGCTGCATTCATGTCCAACACAAGAACAGAACCCTGACAAATAATGAGGCTTTCAGCTCAGGAGTTGGTAGAAATTTAGGTCACGTCATGATAATGGGCTAAGGATGCAGTCATAAGGATGAGGTCACACCAGGGAATCACTCAAATCCCTCTCTGCTGATGAAAAACTCCTCCGTCTCGCCTTCGAAATGCAATATAGGTCATTCCTGTGAGGATCTGCATGCAGCACATGCAGAGGACGGTGGCACTCGGGTTGATGATGAATAATTAATGTGAGGGAGATAGTTGTTGAAATAATGTGATGTTTGTGTACCAAATCAATGGGATGAGCTACACCTAGCTGTGCTTGCGCTGCAGCTTGGAAGGGCGAGCATTCGGGGAAAAGACTGAATTGTTGGTGATTAGTCATGTTTATTACCTCAGACGGGAGGAATTTATGAGAAAGGATTGGAGGAGGAAAAGTTGAAGGCTCGAGTTTCATCACATGACTTCAAAGGGAATAGGAACATTCTTCATAATGACACAATTGCTCATTTATATTAGCTATGAAGAAACTGACTCTCATAATCAGTTAATCATGTAGAATCAAAATGTCACCATCTTAAAAATCTCATTCAGACTTAATTTTAGAAGCTGAACACAAATGACTCATGTTTCCTCGTATAATCAGGTTGCTTTCAAACAAATCAACCAATTTGGCACTTTAGACATACAGAGAGGAAGTATGAGTAATTACAAGATTAACTCACGGTTACATGGTTATCATGTCTGACAGTTTGTGGGTTTGAACCCTTTGACTGTATATGAAAATATGGGTAAGTTATCTGTCAATAACAAATGTATTCAGAAGGAAAATGTTATACACAAACTGGAAAAGTTGCTTTGCTGTGATTATGCCAGCGTGAATGCTTTTTCTTGAATGTGGTTTGGAAGATACTGAAAATTTTTGCTAAAGATGTTGAAGAAATTTACAGTAACTGCTGAAGGGATTTGCTGAAAATGCTAAAGCTATTTACATAATGCTAAGAATTTAAAGTTGCCTAAATTGCTAAATGTGCACAAACAAGTTAAAGAATTAAAAAAAAATACAAAAATTGCTGAAAATCTAAAAATGCAGAAAAAGGTCTGAACTTAGAATTTGCTCAAAACCTCAGTAGATGTTAAATTAGCTAAAAAAGTGAGCACAATGCTAAAATAATAGCTTAACTCAGAATTAGCTTTAAAACCCACAGTATGTGCCAAAATAGCCAAAAAAGCTAGTTCTTGCTAAAATATTAGCTTAACTCAGAACTAACCCCAAAAACCTTTATTAGTCGTTCAGCTGTCTAAGAACTCAGTCAGGGAGAACATTATGTGAAGACTGGTTGCAGTGAGAAAAGGGGAAAAGGCCTTCAAGAAGTTGTTTTAAGAGAACCAGAGGACATTTTTATCTTATATACCTGGAGAACATGCTAACTCCACACAGAAAGAACCTTGCTGGGACTGGAACCTGGGCTTTCTCACAGTGAGGCAATAGTACTAATCCCTGCATCACCATGAAGCCATTATTGTACAGTTAGTTTTCTTTGTTTGTGATTCTGTTCACAGACAACCTATAATAATAAAGAAGTAGCAAACATTTCTACTAAAACCAAACTGTGGTTGAAAGATCTCAGAAATGCCAATACAATAAATGTATACAACTTCATGTGTTAACAGAACATCTCATCAGAACAGCACATCTTAATATTTCTACAATGTTACAAATTAAATATCAACTTCAGACATTTTAAAGACAAAAATTCCCTAAAACAATTGCAGATAGCAAAAGAAACAGAGTGCTTTCATTATTTTCTGCTCTGAGAAACCAATGGATTGAATGGATTGATCACAGCAACGTCAAGAAACATCAAAGAGTCTTTGGTGAACTGGAAGGAGAAAGAATCAGGATTTTGGAGGAAGTTCTGTCCATGAAGATCTGAGCTGACATCCGGATCAGAACCATACAGCTGGACATTACCCAGATTGATGGAGGTTTTTATGGAGCAGGGGTGAAGATTTACGCTAGAGAGACACAGAGATATCAGAATCAGACAGGGGGGGATCAGGGGCGGAGCTCCAACAGCCACGCCCCCTCAGAAGAGATTTTGGAAACAGAAGCTTCAGATCAACATGAAAAATGTCTTTTAAGACATTTAGGTTGTGGGATTTTGGTTAAAAACTCCATAATCACAATTACAAACACTACTGGGAACATTATTTTTTCAAATTAAATAAAATGTCCTAGGAGGACTTCAAGAAAGTAGGTGTCTTGTTTACATGCAAGGCATGATGGGACCATGATGTGAGCAATAGACTCCTATGATTCAATGTCTATCAGATGAATATCTATAGCTTTAAACATCAAGATCTTAAGGTTGTAGTTTAGGTAATGTTTTGGTTTTTTGTCCTTAAAATGTGAAAAGTAAAAACAAAAAAGAATCCCACTCAGTTGATGTCTCCTTAATAGTGTTAAGTTGTTTCTTCTGAAGAGAACTGATAAATATTTATCTTCATTTCTCTCATATTCATCTATCTTGAACAGTAATTTTCATCAGAGAAGTCTGTTTGTCACCTCCATTGTCTCTTCTAACTGCTTCTGAAAGCGTTGTGCTGAACAGGTCTGTGAATAATCTTGTGCTCTAACCTGTTTTATTCTCCTGATCACTCAACTTGTTTAACGAGCTCTTAAGAGCATCAGATAATGTTAAAAGTCAGAAAGATGATGTTTTCTTTGAACACTCTTGAATCAAAGATGAAACGTACTTAAACATTGATCTAAAACTAACCATGGCACACTCCAGACCCCTCTTCTGTATAATTTGTTTCCCTGCTTTCAAAGGTCTCCTCTAAATCAAATGACTCAGTCACTGGTGAGCGTCCTGATGGATGACAAAAGAGCGTTTACGTGGTACGTAAACATCAGACGGGAATAATGAGCCAACGCTGCCTGAAGAGCTCCTCGTATAACAGATGAAATGAAGCAGACGACATGGTGAATTTATTCAAACGTTAACTTGTGAAGATGGGTAAACATCATTGCTTCTGTTTATCACAGGAAACATGCATACACATCAGCCCTTTGATCAACTCTTTTTGAATCAATGTTTCATCTAGTTTGGTCTAGTAAAGGAGCGTGTTTGCATCTGTCACTTCAGAGCAGATAAGGTTCCACACAGGCCTTTCTGGGACTGTTATTTACCTAAACTCAGTCCAGGTACACCTGCAGCACAAACATTTAAACAGAAATGAAGTCTGCTGGATTTGCTGCTGGATACGAGCAGCCTCTTCCTGACGCTCGTTTCCAGAGAGGCTGCTGACAGCTTCCATCTCATCAATATGACTTTTACCAAAGGAGGAAAGACGTAGGGTTCCCCAACGTACGGGCTGCAAACCGGTACTGGTCCGAGGGCTGCTTGGTACTGTGCCACATACACACACATACTTGTGTGGCGCTTGTGTGGCGCTTTCCTACCTTCCTCGAAGGCCCGCAGCGCTTTACAGTCACAGACCCATTCACACACTGATGGTGGCTCCACTGCTAAACACTGGCGCCAACCTTCTACCAGAGATAATGTGGGGTTCTGTGTTCTGCCTGAGGACACTTTGACACAGGGGCGGGAAAGGCGGGAATTGAACCTGCAATCTTCAGATCAGGAGTCAACCGCTGCACCACGGTCAACCGCATATACTAATCAAGGGTCTTCAACCCTCCGGACCCAGACCATTACCAACACCACCACAGTACCAATACAGATCCAGAATGAGGGATCAGTTGAGTGCTGATCGACTGGGCTGAATTTGAGAGGATCGTAGAGGGATGGACCGTGACCAGAACAAGAGGTCATGTGGTATAGGCCAGGAGACTCAGGCTCCGCCCCCTCCTCCTCCACCACCATTTTCATTAACTTAACTAAAGTTAATGTAGAAAGTTGACAGAATTTTTGTAAATGGTTTCTTTTAATTCATGTTATTTTCAGAAGCTGGTCTTAATGTTTCTTCCATCTTGTTATTTAAAACTTGTTTTGTGAATGTAGTCTTCCTTTAAAGAGACTTTATCAAACATTAAAATGAATTGTGTGATGCATAACCTTTTGACACCCCTCTATTTTTCTTCATAACAAACTCTAAGGTCTTTTGTACATCTAATGTTTTGTTCACTTAGCAGAAATGAGGCACAAATGAATGAGTTCAAAGTAGAGGTTAGAAGAGTGAGAGCTGTTCTATTTACAGACATGATGAAACAGGATCTCTTTCTAAACTCTTGTAGGAAACAGACTCAGAAAGTCTGCTGAAGTTTGCTGTGGACAAAAACAGGAGTCTGGGCCCGCCCCCCTGCAGTTTACCTGTCCAGGTGCATCACCCTTTAACATTTAACAACTAATCAAACATTTTCTTCTTCTTTGGCTGCACCTCTTCAGACATCTGTTTGGTTGACATCTGTTTTTTTTTGTTTCTTTGTTTATTACTTATTTGTTAAAATATTTTAATTTCAATTTCAATTTACAGATTGGACTATTATTTTATATCAACCTGCTCAGCAATGCAAAGCAAGATATTTTTTTTAACAAAGTTAAAGAACAAAAACATTTAAAAATGTGCACGAACATCAAATTTAACTAGAAAAGTTGCATTATCAGCAGCTTTTCGCTGAAAGTAGTCACTGAAAACTCTGAAGCTTTTTGCTTAAAATGGTGACTCAATTTACTTTAATTGCTGAAGGGAAAAGCTATTTGCAAAATGGTAAAAGACTGGACATTTCATTACAGAACTATGAAAGAGAGCTCAAGTTGACCTAAATTTCTGAAAAATTTGTAGTAAAATTTCTCAAAAATCCAGAATACATGCCAATTTTACAATAATATTTAGTGTGTTTATTAAATATGAGCTAAACTCCAAAATTGCTTGAAAAAATCCCAGTAGATAACAAATTAGCCAAAAACGTTAGCATGTTGCTAAAATGTTAGCTAAACTGAATTTTTTTTTTTTTAATTACTATAACAGATAAAACAACCCATGAATGTATTTATAGGTTTGTTGTTAATTTACTTAAAAGTTTGAAATTTGAAGACTTTCTTATTCATTTCCTATGGGGCATATTTTGCTCAATATTTCAAAAACTATAAATACAAGCAGTAATGTCCTGAAGGATCTGAATGTTTTGATGCCAAGATTACTGAAAGTGTGATTGAGTTTCTATGTGCCGAAAAACGTACGGAAAGTGTGAATGCTTACAAAACTCACAATGAAGCGTTTCTCCATTAAAAACAAAAATGTTTTGCTGTTTTTACATTAATTTCAAGTCCAGAGTACGTGTGCAGTAGTTATACTCCCACCAGTCACTTTTTTTAGGTACACCTGTTCAACTGCTTTTAACACTGATTTCTAATCAGCCAATCATACGGGAGCAAATCAATGCGTTCAGGCATTTAGACGTGGTCAAGACGATCTGCTGCAGCTCAAACCGAGCATCAGAATGGTGAAGAGAGGTGATTTAAGGGACTTTTAACAATGCATTATTGCTAAATGCATTTGGTTTGGTCCAGCTCTCTCCTGCATTTCAATAGTTTACCATCAAAGATTATGTTAACCTGGGTTCCAGGTGAGAGCACTCAAACCTTTTTCTCATGACAGAAAGTAGAACCAGCTGGTGGAACTTATTGTCTTTGAATAAATGTTTAACCTGGACATCATATTGCAAAAAGCAGCAGCAGCATGAATAATGCATGTGCTGGACTGCTAACCACGGCTCCAAAGTTTGCTCCTTGTACATGTCGTGGGTCTCAATAAAGTTTAACTGCAGCAGCAGGATTATAAATATTTGGTGCGTCCTCATCAAGCTGAAAAACAGGTGGAATGTGTGGAGGGACGAAGGAACAAACCATGCTTTTCTCTTTCTACTTTTATGTCAATCAACTTCAGCAAGAAAAACAACCAAATACTTGTGTAAAATTTGAATTTAAATGTGGAGAACTGGAAGAAGTTTTTTGGTATATATATAGGATTCTAATATTCTATAATTTGTTGATGTGAGATTTTGTTCTGAAGAAATAAACATCCAACTGAATGAAGTAAAGACTTTGTCTTCATGCAAAAGCTATTATTACACACATTACTGAGTTAGAGCTAACACTGTTCTGTGAAAATTTGTTACTATATGAACAAAAATAAACAGTAAAAATGTGTCTTTTACAGATGTGTTGAGAATTGGGATTTAACATTTTGCATAAGCAATGCTAACAAATAAAAAAAATAGAATCAGGTGAAAATGTAACAAAATTAGTTTCTCTAGTAAACCGATTTTACATTTATTTGACCTAAAAACAATATTATACAAAAAGTCGACAGATGTTCAAGGCCAGAACCATTTAAAAGGGCTTCTTCACGCTGAGTACAGCAGCTCACAGGACGGTCAGTGGCAACACAATGTCAGCCACATTAAAAAAATCTGCTTTTTTTTTTTTTTACAGAATTAATTTTATTTTAACAATTTTAGCTTCATTTTTACACTCGAGTGTGCTGTTACAACTGCATACATGTTCATAGCAACAGGAGCACAGGTATGCATGATCAGTTCTGCCTATATGTTACTCTGAGGTTAGGATTCATAATGAGTGGAAAAAAAGTAGTGAACAAAAATAACGCATGATTACAAAAGAGATTTAATAATGAGGAAGGAAAGTCTGCATTCACAGGAGCCAACCTGAGAAGTTCAGGGTCACCAAGATGAACAACTAAAGCCAGGACTTTACGAGACCCAGGAGATAAATCTGAGCTGCAGAAAAAGCATTTTTCTTCGTGAACATGTGTTTTTCTTGCACCCCTGAGTAAAGGTCATAGAGAGATGGAATAATGCCTCAAGCATATTCACTGCTGTGCACACACACACACACACACACACTGGTGTGAAACCCCTTCCTGCTCATCTGCAGCATCGTTTATGGTGGTGAAAACATGTCGTTTCTTCGAAGGGAAGCAGAGTTATGAGCTGCAGGATTATGACTTTCGAGGATTTAATGAAGACATCTCTGCTGCAGAACGGGTCCTGGTGCTTTTTTAAAACTTTACTGAGCAAAACTCTCATTTCCTGTAAAGCAGACATAACATAACTTATTTTTCCTGTTTTTTCTTTTTTTTTTTGCATTACGAGCTGAAAGAACATATTATTTAACAATTCGAAAAGACTAGTTTATTAAAGGGACCCTACCATGATTTTCTTAAGCCTATCAGAGTGAACGATATATACTGCTCACAAAAATGAAAGGAACCCTTCTTTTCTTGGTCCTGGCATGAATTGAAGTAAACCTGGCTGATAATGTTCTTGTTGGTTCAGCAGCTGAGGGCCTCGTTCATCAATTTCATCTGTATTGGTGTTCATGAATTAACAACAGGTGCACTTCAGTGGCAACAATTAGAAAACCCTCCAAACAGGACTGGTGTTCCATGTGGAGGTCATTTCAAGTTTTTTGTCTGGTTTTCCACTCCTGCTGATGTTGTCTTGTGTAATTCTCTCTACTGGCAGTATGAGGAGATTCCTTAACCTACAGAAGTTGTACAGGTTGTTCAACTTCTCCAGGATGGAACATCCACACGTGCTGCAGCAAGAAGGTTTAATGTGTCTCCAGCACAATCTCCAGAACATGGAGGAGATTTCAGGAGACTGCTGGTTATTCTGGGAGAGCTGGACAGGGCCGTAGAAGGTCCTCAACCCCTCAACAGGACCCATACCTGCTCCTTTGTGCAAGGAGGAACAGGCTGAGCACTGCTCGTGCCCTACAGAATGACCTCCAGAGGGCCACTGGTGTGAATGTCTCTACCCAAACAATCAGGAACAGACTTCATGAAGGTGGCCTGAGGGCCCCACGTCCTGTAGTGGGCCCTGTGCTCACTGCCCAGCACCGTGGAGCTCCACTAGCATTTGCTCAAGAACACCAGAATTGACAATTCCTCCACTGGCGCCCTGTACTTTTCACAGACCAGAGCAGGTTCACCCTGAGCACCTGTGATAGACGTGAAAGAGTCTGGAGAAGACCAGGAGAACGTTCTGCTGCCTGCAACGTGGTTCAACATGACAGGTTTGGTGGTGGGTCAGTGATGGTCTGGGGAGGCATATCCATGGAGGGACGCACAGACCTCTACTGCCTAGGAAATGGTGCTCTGACTGCCATAAGGTATCCAGATGAAACCCTTCAACCCATTGTCAGACCCTACGCTGGTGCAGTAGGTCCTGGTTTCCTCCTAATGCACCACAATGCCCGGCCTCACATGGCAAGAGTCTGCAGGCAGTACCTGGAGGATGAAGAATTGAAACAATAGAATGGCCTTCACCATCCCCTGACTTAAACCCAATAGAACATCTATCCACATATATGATCATATATTATTACATTATATATTACTGAACACCAAAAAACATATTAGTTATAAAATTTTACCGTTATTTTTTAAAGGTGTTTTTTTCTACCCCCAAGTGAAACGACTCGACTCCACCTGTCGTGTGTAATAATACATAAATAATATGACTCTGTTTTTAAATGACTTGAAACATTAATAGTAGGACTTGTGACTTGACTTGAGACTTGTTGGTCTTGACTTGTGACCTGACTTGGGACTTGAGTGCTTTTGACTTGGGACTTGACTCCAACTTGAGGACAAAGACTTGGGACTTGACTCTGACTTGAGGACAAAGACTTGGGACTTGACTCTGACTTGGAAAACAATGATTTGGTCCCACCTCTGTTGTTTAGTATTTTTTATCTTTAGCAACACAATGAGAAGTAATCTATTTTTGAAATCAAAAAGATTTTCTTATTATACATCCACATTATTGCATAGTTACAATGTTCAGACTAGTTGTGTGATCTCACCAATCTTGGTATCAAAACCTTCAGCTCTTTCAGGACATTACTGCTTGTATTTTTGGTAATCATAAACTTTATTCTTTTTGAAATATTGATCAAAATATGCTGTGATGGAAATGATAAATTTCCTCCTTAGTTTTCACCCATGACATCTAGTGAGCAACTTTTGCACCGTTAGAGGTCACAAGATTTGTTTTGTTCCTGTCATTCTATCATGATGTATAAACATTCTGACTTCATTAGAACATCTCGTCCATATTAGATATGGTGCTTACGTTCCTGATTAAAGTTGTTTGTATGACTATAAAATGTGAACGTTCTTCATCACAGGGAGAACTCTGCAGACCTCTCCTCCATGCTTGCTAAGCGTGTATTATCTCTGCTCTGTTTAATAAGGACCCAACTGCCTAACTATGTAGCCACAAGGGGCCCAAGTCGGGGTCTCCCTGTGCCGGTCCCCAGCCTGGATAAAATACAGGGTTGGATCAGGAAGGGCACACGGCGCAAACATCTCTGCACAATCTTATCATCTCTTCCGCTTTTCAACAATACATATTTATTTTTCCCAAATGATCCAGACATCCCTGATGTTTTTTTTAATCCCTTATCCTCTATATTCGTATTCCAATCCATCAAACTTCAGGCGACGGTAAGATACCTCCTGTACAAATCATTTGTGGCTCACCAAGTGTTTCTGAAACCTTCATATTGACACCTCCATGATTATGACTATTTGCAAACTCTGGCCGTCCCCTGAAGAGCAGATTGCCTCCCCAGTTCTCTGTTAAGGTTATCTGGAAACTCTGCATGATGAGAGTGACAGACTGTAATAGTCAGGAAATTGCTGAGTTTACAGAAAAGCGTGACTCATCCGAGTACAGCAGCCCTGAGTGTTTCTCCTGGCATCAGCTCAGCAGAGCAGCCTCTGAGCTTAGAGGTCAGAGGTTCAGTCTGTTTGATACTCTTTGGTTTTAGAGTGAGGACGTCCATGAGCACACCTGTGTCATCATGGCTTCAATTGTGCTTCATGATTAACCACAGCGCCTGAAGGTCTAAAAATGATCATATTTGAAATTGGACACACAGAATCTAAAATGTTAGAGCATAGGTCTGAACCACCGATAGAAAAAAAGAAGTTAAATGTTTCCTGACTGCATGCAGATGTGGGCTGCTCTCAAACCATATCACCTCCATATTCCATCACCCACCTGCATTTGAATGGGACTGCGTCAGGAACTATTGATTACACCACAGAAACACACCTGAGATTAGAAGGAATCAGTCCTTTGTCCAGTAACTTCCAGGACAAAGTCTTTTTATGAGTCCTAACATAGGAGACCAACAGATAAACGGATGATAACACTTTCTTCTTGACTCTTTGAAACTCAGGATGAACAAATATCAGCAGACTTTAAATCGATATTTCCATGTGGATCAATTTAGATCAAGTAAAAAGGACAAAACCCATTTAGATTGAAACATTTTATAATTTTTATTGTTTCATTAACAGGAAAACACAGAAACACATTATAAATGTTGATAATAAATGTATTTACCAAATAGAAAGTCTAATCCTACATCTTAAATCCAAATTCATAAGAATCAATTCAAAATTAAGACTGTCCAGTGTTATTTTTAGAGTTTTTTGAAATATTAAAGCAAATGTTTCCACACTGTCTACAGTAAATCAAAGAAGTTTCGGAAAATCACTGAAAAATGTCCAATATTCACTGAAATGTCAGAGATCCTCAAATGTGGTAGTTTGTTGTCTCTACCATTAATACAACAACATGAAAATGATGCTCTCTACTAAACACTTGCAATACAATCAGCCGTTCCGCTCAAAAGTAATAAACAGATATGAAACTCATCAACAATAATGGTGGAAGGTTCAAGAAGCACTATGAGGTTTTTCTTTAATGGTGCTTATTAGTGCAGGAGGAGAATGCTCACCAGGAATGCAGCAAAATGAGACCATAATAACAGTATAAAACATCTATGTGCATAACACTAGACAAAAACATCACGTCAACTCTGATGAAGGTGGACACTGGTTCTGAGTGAAGGAGTTCTGCACCTGGGACCCAAAGGGAGTGGGCTCATCAGTGCATGGGTAACCCCACCACCTGTCCTCTCACACCATTCGTCTTTCTGCATCATTGGAGGGGCAGGTGTTGCTGAGTCTTCATCACAGCAGCTGGGGAGGTAACTGACCATGTCGTGTTTAACAAGACTAACGACTCCTCCACCTGCTCATGGGCTGGCCTTAATAGCAGAGGTTCCTTTTCCCTCTGTCTGTGCAGAGTTGTGATGGTAGACCTGCCTGACTGATCCTCATCTTCTAACTTTTAATACAGTTTGTGTGATGAGCAGGTGTGCAGCCGACACTGGACGATCGGTGTGGAGTGAAGCTCAGAGAAGTGCCGCTGTGATCCTGGACTCAGCAAAATCATGGAGGGAAGAAGAGTTCCACGTCAGCGAGGAGAACCAGGGGTCAGAAAATGAGCAAAGGGAATCAAAGGTAAAAAAACTACATATATGGCATTATCTGCAATAATGTTAGTGTGAATAATGTTAGCTGAATCTGACCGCTGAAAATGCTGAAAATTAAAGCTAGTTAAAAAAAGCTGAAGCTGAAATCTTGCTGCAATATTAACCAAATGCCAAATTAGCTCAAAGAGCATTTTGTTTAAATTAGCCTAAAACAACTAGCATGCTGCTACAATAAAAGCTAAACTCAACATAACCATAAAAACACTTAATATTTGCTGAACATTTAAAGCGTGAATGGCGTCTCTAAGTATGCAGAAGTTCACAAGTTTCAAAGTACAAAAAGTTGTTGAAAGGTTTAAGCAATTACTCTTTCATTCTCTATGGGCCATATGTTGCAAAAAAATGAAAAAAAAAACGAAAATGGAAAGATGTCTAATTTAGCCAATAGAGCTAGCATGATGATAAAATATTGACCTAAAAATTAACCTAAAAACTGGAAAAGAGTCTAAGTTAGATAAAACTGCTAACATAAAACTAAAATATTAGATAAACTCCAAATTATCTTAAAAAAGTTAAAACATTTTTAATTTTTCCAATATTTTAGCATTTTGTCTAAATTAGCCAAAAACATTCCTCACAAAAGTCCCGCCCCCCGACGCCGCGAGAGTCGAACAGTTCAGAGAAGACAGACACGCCCCCACCTGTGAACAGCCAACCTGAAATCCAGCTGGATCAAACTGCTCCCAAAAAAGTTGTGTTATTATTTTTCACAAGCATAAAAAAAAAAAAATTATGAGAAAAAAGGGAAAAGTTGGAAAATAAGGAAAAAAGAAAAACAGAATTCCAGGAAAAATGTAAAACAGAAACAACAGTCCTTATTTTTTTTTGTATTTTTTTTTTTTTTTTTTTTTTTTTTTTTTTTTTTTTTTTCTTTTTTTTTTTTAGTTCAAAAATATGTTGATTAGTTTGGTGACAAATGTTATTCCTGTTTTTTTTTTTATATATAAAATTACAACCAAATCTTTCATTCTAGGTTGTAAAAACAGTTTGTTAAACATGTTTAGTGTTTCCACAGCAAAATGAATGACATTGTTCCTGACAGAATTTTCAGTTTTTGCATGATTTTATGTCTAGTGTGTGAATACAACATAGAAAAATGACAAAATAAAAGTAGTGTCACATCGGTGAAGTTGTGCTGATTAAAATGATACCAAATAGCAAACAGGTTGTCTTTCAAATTGAGAATAGAGATAAATTCAAAAGTGTTAGACCCGAGTTTCCAAAGGGTTAAAAATAAACGTTGTAAAAGTACCTTTTTGTGTGTGATTTCATATTATGATTATATGCAGATAATAAGTGGCTGGCAAATACTGTAACCTATATATATATATATAGTCGATTGATCTCGATTCACTTTTTTTCTAGAGTTGCAGTTACATTTTTGGTTTTTAATCGATTCCCAGCCCTAGTTTAAAGCACATGTTCTTATTCGGGTATAAAGTTTTGTTGTCATTTTACACCCCTGCCACACCTCTCCCCCACCCCCACCCCTCGGGTCATGGTTTAATCCTCATGGGTTGAGCAGAGGGAACCTGACCGTATAGGCTCATGCTCATGGAGAATTCCACCAAAAACTCAACAATTTAATTTAGCTAAAGTGTAAATGAAACTGTAGATAGTTTAAGAATCAGAATGCGTCGGGCATAGTAAAATGTGGTGGTGGGTTGGGGGTGTCACTGTCAACAGCAGAGAGTGAGACAGCTGGGGCCCTTCCACACTGAGAGGATTTTATTTGAGCTTTCAGAACAGCCAAACAGAGAATTAGACGTCTTTCTATAGCGCCATCTCTACTGTTCTGAGGCGTCTGCTGCTGGTCACACAGAGGAGAGGGGCGGGGGGACGTCTTTCTGATTCCCGCTCATGCCAATCCTACCCCCCTACCCTCACCTTTCCAGGTCTCGGCTCATTCTCCAACCTGACGTTGATCTTCACATCAAAACCTCAGCAGAGCCTCATGCCCCGCCCCTCAGCTGACACAAATGATTTGTCGAGCTGTGTTGCCCACAGCTGGAGGTCCTGAACACCCGCGCACCCTCCCCACCCGTCGTCTTCCAGCTGTCTTTTTGCCCTCTGCGTCAAATACAAGCCGTGTTTTTGTTTTGCTCGTCGCTTTTCTGGTATTTGAACACACGACTCAACAGAGGCGCCACACACAGACAGGCAGGTTTGTGCGTCTCTGTCAGCATCCATGTGGAGAACGGAGCCAAGGAATTCCTCCCTGTGGGGGTCTCTGCAGTTCACCACGATGATACTTCAGTTTACCTCCATCCGAGACCTTTCACTCCCCAAAAATCTTTTCTGTTTGGAGCGTTTGCAAGTTCAAATCTGTAACTTCCAAATCAAATTGAACAAATAGTTTTATCAGAGCGATGGTAAATCAAAGGATGGGTTCAAAAGTAATATTTCTATTTTATGTAAATATGTATCAGAGAAGACAACCAGAAAAAAATCACTAAGCAGTTTAGAGGCTCTCAGACAGAAATGAGGGAAAACACGAGTGTGAATGAAGACGATCTGTCACATTCAACTGATTCAACATAGAGTCAGAGGTTTTTGGTGACAAGAAAAACAGAAGCAGTCTTTAGTTGTTCTAATCTGCACACGTATTCACTTTTATTCAAAAACTGACTCTGCGGATTATAATCCAGAGCACCTTATTCATGGGGAATTCTGGTTGTGTTTACTGACATTTGCAGTACATGACGCTCTATCAAAATGTCAGTCTGTTTTTATGAGTCTGGTTCACACTGCACGGAATGGATGCCACTTCCCTGTTAACCTTTGGTGTGGTTCATACCAGGCGCGGAGCGCCGCGGTCCTCTGCGGAAGGCTGGCGCAGTGGATTGTTTCAGCGTCTGGTCTGTTCTGTGCACGAGCCTTCACCTTGTTCCTGTTCTCTTCCTCGATCTCTGCAGGGTCCAGTGGGGGTCGTGGGACACTGCCGGGTGTTGAACCTCCAAACTTAAACCTTTCCAAAGAGGCTGTGATTTAGTGTGTCCTGCATCTTTCCCAGAGGATGTAATTTACGCTGTGTGAGGAGGCCTGCATTCAGACGTTTACTCCGATCTCTGCCTCATTTCCTATCCGCAGATGTTTCTGAACATGTCAACTTCAGCTGAAGATAAACCAGCAGAGCTGCCCTGCTTCGAGCTATCCTAATTTTCTCATAACTGTTCTTGTAAATGTGACTGCTCCCAAACAGCACCAGCTCTTGGTTTTGTCCCGACACCCCCTTAGCAATATTTCCCCGTGCATAATTCAAGCTCAGGCAGACTTTTAACGAGGTGCTAAAAACCTGAACATGTGGCCCTCTCAGCGCTGGATCCTGGAGCATAAATTCTTCATTGTTTTTATGAGCTACCTCTGGTTGAGGTGTTTATGTTTAATGCAAATCTTGAATTGTAACTTGCTGACATAACAATGTAGGTGCTCAGATCATACAGCATGAACAACTGTCTTTTTTTTTCTCCTGACATAAAGATCAACACGGTTTCGCCTGTTAGCGATTAACTAGATTGAGTCTCAGAGACCGAGGGCGCCCACTTTATTCTTTTATTCTGTGCTATTTATCTGAATGCACGGTGAATTTGTGTCTCAATGCATTTTGATGCCCCCCTCCTTTATCGACAGCCGTCTCGCTGCATGCCTATACTGTCATTACACTGCGGTGTGGCTGTGAATATGTGGCTCATCAGATGGCTTTTCTTTAAGCAGCACATGTGTGGGTGTACCATCTCTTCAGCGCCAGAAAGAAATCATTCCCCGCTCAGACGCTTTTGCCTCCCGCACGTCTGAGAAACTAACTAGACAATATTGTCTGAGCTCATGACGGCGGGTGGGGGGTCGAGGGCAGCAGCCCGCATGTCTCTGAAGCATGAAAATGATTCCATGTGCTACACGCTCCAGCGTCTGTCTGCGTGTGAGTCTCTATACCTTCAATAGAAGAGGGCATGCCTTCCACAAGGTGAGAGAAATGTTGTGACAAGAGTGTCAAGGCTCTTCAAGATGACTCGATCTGTGAGCGTGAGATGTCTGCAACCGCGGCAAAGACCACATTTTGTCAAAACAGGCTAGCATTAGCTCGATTGAGCAAATAACCAAAAACGTATAAGAAGGCTTTGATATATTGAGCTATGCATGTGTAACCCATGGTTATTTTAGGGCCTTAACCCACTGTTGTTTTGCAACCAGAATAACTAAGACTATAGTTATCTTGAAATCAGAATGTTCGTCAAAAGTTGTAATTTCGGATGGTCCTTAAATGCACCACAGCCCTGCAGGTAGCCCCGTAGAAACAGAGAAAAAAAAGGAGTCCGCACATTTTGTCGACTCAGAAGCCAAGCAGACAACCTGTGTGGACGAGGAGATTCTGGAGGAGAAGTTTTATTGAAGAACTTGAGTTTTTTCTATGAACGTTTTGTTTTTTATGAACATCCTGGTGAGTTTTAAGTTTTAATTTCTAGTTAAACTGTTTGCACGTGCTGTAAGACAAAACGGACGTATACAGAATATGCAAATGAGGGCATATTGTTAATAAAAAACCAGTCGGGATTTGTTTTTTTTTTCGAAGGAATACTTGATTACCTCGCACTATAAGCTAGCATAGCTACATTTTTTTTTTAGCTTGCCGCGTCGTATAAGCTAGCAGACCTGCACGTGGGGTGAAGCAAATCTTCTTTTGTTCTTTTTATGTGAAATTTACGTTGTTGCTCTTTCGTGAATGTATTATGTTGTTGGAGAAACTATATTTTTTTATTTTGTAAGTACAGTCTGAACTTATTTGGAGTTGTGTAAGTAAACATTTATTTAGCTATTTATTTTTTATTTTACACATTCAGTAATTGTTCTGCACACTTGTGTGCAGACTGGTTTTTTTTTATGATTGGACTCTCCGTGAAGATCCAAAGTGCACCATCGAGGGCAGGATTCTGCGAGGCTGAACATCTGGACATCTGGACATCGTGGATCTGAAGGTTTAACCAGGAGTGCGGTAACGCAAATTGAATTCAGTTTTTGAGGATTCCCTTTCTTATTTTTCCTATTTTTTATCCTGAGATCTCAGAGAACTATTTTTTTACTTTTTTTTGGTCAGGCCTGACAGAAAAGACAAAAAAAACAAACTGATAATTGATGCATCAAACTTGAAAACAGAGAGAATTTGTATATTTTTTTGTTAAAATAAATGTATGTGTATTATCTGAATGCGAGTTGGTGTTCTTATTGAAGTTGGAGGGTTTTTTTTTACAGCCAATCTCCTACAAACCTAGAAATTAGACTTAAATTGTTAGAAACCCTGAACGTAGCATTTGTAGATTTAGACACCCCTGCTTATCCAGGCTAAAAAGGGTTACAAAAGTGGCGAGCCAGCCAGGAGATTGGTTTAGTTTTTTTATTTACCTCCAACCAAATAAGACACACTAACTTGACTACGGGAAAATGGAACTTTGTGATCGCTTTCAGGTAGACAGCCATAGAGCTTTGTATGCAACGGGTGTTGAAAATGGTTGCAGTGATGATGACCTTTCAGACATTTTTGTGATAAATGGTAAAATTTCAAGATTGTTAGGATTCCCAATGAGGCTAATCATCCTGAAGGCAGAGTTCTTATTGAATATGAGTCTGAACAGGCTATTTTGAAAATAAACCCAGACACTTTAGGTGAACTAACGAGTTACACAGATCCAACCTTGAAATGGTCAGTTAGAACCATTAGAGACATCACCCAGGGGGAGTTGGGCAAAGAAATGGCCCGCAGGTACCTCAGGGAACTACAGGTAATGGGAGGGAGTGTCCAAGCAGAGTTCCTTGGTTTTCTTCAAAGAGAATTGCAGGCAGACTACATACCGCACTGAAACACAGCTACCTGAAGAACACAATGTTAATACGACCACTCATGACACTTCAGGTGCAGATTCCGTTAAATCTGTCGATCCTGCTAGCGCTTTCATTCCTCACTCTGATACAGTTAGAGGTTCACCTCATGTTGATGAAAGCGTTTACAACCCTCCACATGTTCAGAAATTAGTGGTCGAGCACATTATTCGTAATGAGCCGTCCACACGACACCCACACAGACAAAAGATACGTACCTTCTCTGGCCGATTACCAAGGCCCAACGGTGAAGTTGAGTATGAAACGTGGCGCACCCAAGTTGATCTTCTGCTCAGTGATCTTCCTTGACTGATGCACACAAGGTGAGAAAAATGCTCGAGAGCTTGCTCAGCCCTGCAGCTGAGGTTGTAAAGCCTTTAGGGGTCACTGCAGCGCCAAAAGCTTATGTTGCTCAACTTGATTCTGCTTTTGGAGCTGTTGAGGATGGAGAAGAGTTGTTCACAGCATTTCTTGGCTCCAACCAGGATAGTGGAGAGAAACCTTCAGCTTTCTTGAATCGCTTCACAGTCTTCTCACCAAAGTAGTTTGTAGAGGGGGGCTTCTGCCGAAAAGGTCAACGAGCTGCTGCTTAAGCAATTCATTAGAGGCTGCTGGGATCAGAGCCTCATCATAAGCCTCAGCTAGAAGCAAAAAGAATGATCCACCTTCATTTCCGGAGCTACTTCTCATGCTTCGTACTGAGGAGATTCGTCGATCAGCGAAGCTTGATCGTATGAAAAGACATTTAGGCACAACAAAAGCTGCTTCACATGTTCACTCAATATTTGATATTCCAACTTTTGACCAAGATTCAACGCTGCCCCTATTTCTACATCAAGCGAAACGCTCAAACTTGAAAATAAAGTCAGCGAACTAACCAAACAAGTTGAGAAACTGAGCAAAAGCCAAAAGAAAAAGCTCAAAGCTCTGACTCCACAGTTAACATGGAAGCAGTGAGACCAAAGACTGCAGAAATGGGCAAGTTGGAAAGTAAATTGACAAATTAACAAGGCAAGTTGAAATTCTAGCTCAAAGTCAGAAGCCTTCTGCCAGAGTGGAAAATCTCCAACACAAAGGATCTCGTACTGATGATACAGCACACCTACGAACTAGAACCAAAGTCCCTGGGGATGCCAAGAGCGTGGTTCTGTTTTAAGTGTGGGGAAGACAACCACATAGCTGCTCGTTGTGTAAATGAACCAAATCCCACATTGGTCCACAAGAAGAATGCAGAACTGAAAAGAAAACAGTCTGATTTTGTAGCTCAACAGGCTGCAACCCCTTTGCTTTAAACTAATGTCAGCTTCTGCAGTGGGACATCCAGGAGCTGAAACTCTTGACCAGACTAGTCCCAGGAGATTTTCTTGTGATGCTGGAGAACTAAACATAGAGCAAGAACAAAGCAACCTTAGCTCTAGCGATCAATTACCCAAGGACTTATTGGCCCCCAGTGTGCAGCTTCAGTACTTGTGAACGGAACAGCATGCGAGTCCATAATAGACTCAGGTTCACAGGTTCGACCATTTCTGAGTCATTTCACCAAACTTACCTTTCAGATCTTCTCATTCAGCCAATCCACACCTACTTGAAATTGAGGGGCTGGGGGACAAAATGTTCCATACCTAGGCTACATTGAAACGCAGATACATTTCCAAAAAACATTACTGGTGCAGAAGAAGCGCTAACTGTGCTAGCACTTGTGGTTCTGAATGCCGCCTTAACAACAGAATCCCACTGTTAATAGGAACTAATGTGCTTTTGCGACTTCATGAGCAGTTACTTTGAAAAAGAAGGAACAAATTTTTCAACAAGATACACCAAAACAGTTTGCAATAATCTTACAACATGTCGCCCTACTGCAGAAAAAATGACACATACAGCTGTCCCGTTATGTTACATAGTAAGAAGCCAGTGACGATCCTCCTCAAAAGAAGCTTTGTCTTTGGGAAATGTTAAACTAAGAAAACACAATAGAAACACAAGTTTTGTCCTTGAACAAATGAACAGTATACATTACCTGGTGGCTTATTCTTGAGTCAGTATTAGTAGACCTTCCTCAAAGAACTACTAACAAAGTACCAGTCATCCTACATAATGTGAGTGAGCGCAGTGTTACATTGCAGTCCAAGTGCATTGTTGCTCAAGCTTGTGCAGCTCAACATCCCTCACCACTCACACACCAGATCAGAACCTCCATCATCATGAAAAAAATAATGGCAGCAAACTAAGTTTTAACCTGAATGAGTCACCTATTTCAGAAAATGGAAGGAGCGTATTCTTCAGAAGTTGCAGTCAATACCTGAAGTATTTGCTTTTGATGACACAACATATGGTCATACTACAGCAGTAAAACACCATATAAAATTAAATGATGAAACGCCCTTCAAAGAAAGGCCAAGACCCATTCACCCAAGTGACAGAGAGGCAGTGAAACAGCATCTCAGAGAACTGCTTGATGCAGGAATCATTCGAGAGTCACAAAGCCCATTTGCATCACCAATAGTTTTGGTAAAAAGAAGAACGGTTCAATAAGACTATGCATTGATTATCGTAAGCTAAATTGCCGAACCATAAAGATGCATATGCTCTTCCAAACATCGAGGAGACATTTGCAGCTCTCAGTGGAGCCAAATGGTTCTCTGTCATGGACCTAAAGTCGGGGTATTATCAAGTTGAGATGGCTGAGGAGGACAAACCTAAGACGGCCTTTGTGTGCCCCCTTGGCTTCTATGAGTTTAACAGAATGCCACAGGGTGTCACAAACGCCCCAAGTACTTTTCAACGTCTAATGGAGAGGTGTGTAGGCGATCTCCACCTCAACGAAGTGCTTGTTTTTTTGGACGACTTAATTGTGTTCTCAGAAACATTAGAAGAGCACGAGTCCAGACTAATGAAGGTTCTATCTAAACCGCCTCAAGGATTATGGGCTGAAACTATCGCCAGATAAATGCCATTTTTTCAAAACATCTGTAAAGTATCTTGGGCACATTGTTGATGCTGAAGGAGTTCATACAGATCCTGATAAGATCTCAGCCTTAAAAAGTTGGCCTCGTCCCACTAATTTTAAGGAGCTGAAATGTTTTTTAGGCTTTGCTGGATACTATCGCAGATTTGTTGAAGGGTACTCCAAGATAGCCAAACCACTGAACCGCCTCACTGTAGGCTACTACCCCCCCAAGGAAAAGGGGGAAAATCTACAAACAAAAGAAACCTAGACAACCTCACAGTCCCAACCAGCCTTTTGCAGAGCAATGGACTTCTGAGTGTGAGACTGCATTCCAAACTTTGATCCAAAAACTCACCTCTGCGCCTGTTTTGGCCTTTGCCAATCCCCAACTACCATACATACTGCACACTGATGCCAGTCGTGATGGTTGGGAGCAGCACTCTATCAGGAGCAAGAAGGAAGACTCAGAGCAGTTGCCTTTGCTAGTAGAGGTCTTTCAAAAAGTGAACAGAACTATCCCACCCACAAACTTGAATTCCTATCTTTAAAGTGGGCTGTTTGTGAAAAGTTTAGTGATTATTTGTATGGTTCAACTTTCACGGTTTTGACTGACAATAATCCACTAACATATATTTTGACCACAGCCAAGTTAGATGCAGCAGGACACAGGTGGCTGGCTGCATTGTCTACTTACCATTTTACGATAAAGTACAGGGCTGGACATGCAAACGGAGACGCAGACGGGTTGTCGAGAAGGCCACAAAATCAGCCTGAAGAAGATGAGACTTTTGTCAAAGAGAAAGCTCGGATAAATGACATGAAAAAACGTCTCTTTGAAACTCAAACCGAGCTACCTCATGAAACATTTTTGGCTCTCTGTCAGTGTCATTCTGCTATGCTTGAAAGTAAGCCTCCTCGCCAGCAATCCGTTGTCATGGCAGAATCCCTGCAATTGATCCTACATCTATTCCTGACATTTGGGTGAAGAATGTTTACCAGCAATGACCAATGCTGACTGGAGTGAAGCGCAAAAGTCTGATCCATCTATCTCTCGTGTGATATCTCTGCTAGAAAGAGGAATACCTCCCAGTTCAAAAGAAACAAATCTTGAACCTCTGGATGTCACTCCTACTCAAAGAATGAAGAAACTCGTACTCATGAATGAATGGAGTGCTGTACAGGAAGTACAATGACAATGATTCTACAGTTTATCAGTTTAGTGTTGCCATCCTCATTTAGAGAAAAAGCCCTGCAAGGTGTTCATGACGAAGTGGGTCACCTAGGCTCTGAGCGCACGTTACATCTTGCTCGTGCCAGATTCTACTGGCCTAGGATGGCCAGGTCAGTTGAGGATAAGTGCAAAAAGTGTCCCCGTTGTCTCAGAAGGAAGGCTGTTCCTCAAAAAGCTGCTCCATTGGAGAACATTCTTGCAACTTATCCCCTTGAACTCGTATGCATTGACTATCTATCCATTGAACCAGATAATAAAGACACTAGAAATGTTCTAGTACTTACAGATCACTTCACAAAATTTGCCATCGCTGTTCCAACCAAAGACCAAAAAGCCAGAACTGTAGCCAGAGCTTTGTGGGAATCCCTCATCATTCCTTATGGGTTTCCTAGTCGTCTGCTCAGTGACCAGGGAAGGGATTTTGAATCCAAGATCATTAAGGAGCTATGTTCTGTGATCGGGACCGAAAAAATTCGCACCACTCCTTATCACCCTCGTGGGAACCCAGTGGAACGATTCAATAGGACATTATTGGACATGCTGGGTACGCTGGAAGAGAAAGACAAATACCACTGGAGAGACTTTGTCAAACCCCTAACTCATGCATACAATTGCACGAGAAATGACACCACAGGGTATTCTCCTTATGAACTGATGTTCGGCAGACAACCAAGACTGCCTATTGACCTTGCCTTTGGCATACACCCAGGAAAAAGCAACCATAAGTCATATTCAGAGTATGTCAAAACCCTTCGTCAGAACCTTGAAGAGAGTTACAACCTTGCCATTGAACATTCTAAGAAAATGGGTGAAAAGAACAAACTAAGATTTGACAAAAAAGTCAGAGCAGCTGAACTTTTTGCTGGAGATAGAGTCCTAGTACGAAATGTGAATATAAGAGGGAAGCATAAACTTGCCAACAGGTGGGAACAAACCATTCACATTGTGGTTAAACGTATCCAGGACAGTCCTGTTTATGTTGTGGAACCTGAAACTGGGGGTGGTCCAAAACGTACTTTACACAGAGATCTGCTCTTACCCTGTGGATTCTTACCTACAGAGGAACATGGAAAATCCAAACCCCAAACTGAACCACAAAGAAGAATAAAAACAAGGAGTCGACAAAACAAAAGAGAAACAACCAACAATGACCAAGAGGAGTACAGTGAGGATGAACTGAGTGATGAACAGGAGCTGTGTATTGGCACATGGAAGCCACATATTATCACCAGGGGTCCTTACGTTCAGACAGAGGTTTACCCTAACAGCCCTACGCCACTCAGACAACAACACTCACCTGTACCTATTCCTGATACATGTGCGATGCCACAGTCATCTACCCATACCATTGACGAAGCTGTTAAAATGCAACATGAAGTCTCGAGTCCAAATAATGCACATGAGGTCACACTTTCTGGCATTGAGTCTCCTGATTATGTTGTAATTGACATCCCAGAACCTGATTTGGTGTCTGACACTATTGAAGCAGGACTCTCTCAAGTAAAACATTCAGTCAATAGCGCAGATAGTGCTGCTATACCCTACTCAGTTACGTCCAACCCTGACCCAGTAGGTTTACGGCGGTCTGATAGAGAGAGACGTCCACCTAAGAAGTTTACTTATGATGAGCTTGGTGAGCCATTAACGTTGGCTATTAGTTCCTTCTTTCAGACATTAGGCCTTGTAAATGGGTCAAATGTGCATGAAGGGACTCATGTGTTTTAGAGGGGGAGGGTGTAACCCATGGTTATTTTAGGGCCTTAACCCACTGTTGTTTTGCAACCAGAATAACTAAGACTATAGTTATCTTGAAATCAGAATGTTCGTCAAAAGTTGTAATTTCGGATGGTCCTTAAATGCACCACAGCCCTGCAGGTAGCCCCGTAGAAACAGAGAAAAAAAAGGAGTCGTCGCACATTTTGTCGGACTCAGAAGCCAAGCAGACAACCTGTGTGGACGAGGACGATTCTGGAGGAGAAGTTTTATTGAAGAACTTGAGTTTTTTTCTATGAACGTTTTGTTTTTTATGAACATCCTGGTGAGTTTTAAGTTTTAATTTCTAGTTAAACTGTTTGCACGTGCTGTAAGACAAAACGGACGTATACAGAATATGCAAATGAGGGCATATTGTTAATAAAAAACCAGTCGGGATTTGTTTTTTTTTCCGAAGGAATACTTGATTACCTCGCACTATAAGCTAGCATAGCTACATTTTTTTTTTAGCTTGCCGCGTCGTATAAGCTAGCAGACCTGCACGTGGGGTGAAGCAAATCTTCTTTTGTTCTTTTTATGTGAAATTTACGTTGTTGCTCTTTCGTGAATGTATTATGTTGTTGGAGAAACTATATTTTTTTATTTTGTAAGTACAGTCTGAACTTATTTGGAGTTGTGTAAGTAAACATTTATTTAGCTATTTATTTTTTATTTTACACATTCAGTAATTGTTCTGCACACTTGTGTGCAGACTGGTTTTTTTTTATGATTGGACTCTCCGTGAAGATCCAAAGTGCACCATCGAGGGCAGGATTCTGCGAGGCTGAACATCTGGACATCTGGACATCGTGGATCTGAAGGTTTAACCAGGAGTGCGGTAACGCAAATTGAATTCAGTTTTTGAGGATTCCCTTTCTTATTTTTCCTATTTTTTATCCTGAGATCTCAGAGAACTATTTTTTTACTTTTTTGGTCAGGCCTGACAGAAAAGACAAAAAAACAAACTGATAATTGATGCATCAAACTTGAAAACAGAGAGAATTTGTATATTTTTTTGTTAAAATAAATGTATGTGTATTATCTGAATGCGAGTTGGTGTTCTTATTGAAGTTGGAGGGTTTTTTTTTACAGCCAATCTCCTACAAACCTAGAAATTAGACTTAAATTGTTAGAAACCCTGAACGTAGCATTTGTAGATTTAGACACCCCTGCTTATCCAGGCTAAAAAGGGTTACACATGGCTCAAAGTCTTTCAGGTATTGTACAACGCTTGTGGGAATATGTTAAAAGCCTTAATCACATCTGCCACTACAGTTTGATACAGGCTGTTGGCGGGAAAAATATGTGAAAACTTGCAGGTGGAACACAGAAATATGGAGGTCATAGTCCAGTTGGTGAGGCTATAGAGCAGGGGTGTCAAACTCAATCACACAGGGGGCCAAAATTTAAAACACACCTTAGGTTGAAGACTGAGCAGGTAAACATTTATTGAACACTCTAAACTATATTTTGTAATAATTATGAACTAGATTTATAGCATTACCTGCGATAATCCTAGTGTGAATGCTGGAAGCTGAATTTGGCCGCTGAAGATGCTAATGCTGATAGCTGAAATACTGAAAATAATAACTAAAAACACTAAAGTTGATAGCTGAAATTGTTGAAGCTAATAGCTAAAATAAAGGCTGAAGCTCATAGCAAGCTAAAATTTGCTAAATACCAAATGGCCTAAAATATAAATAAACAAAAAATAGCCAAAACAGCTAGCATGTAGCTGAAATATTGGCTAAACTTCAAAATAGCCTAAAAAAATCTTAGTAAATGCCATAATAGTTCAAAAAGTTTGCAAAATTCAAATTTTCAAGAAGCAGGTTTTGTTGGAACTCTGAGTTCATGAACTCCAAATTTAGGAAAACTCTGAGTTTCAGAAACAAAGAACTTACACCCGTGAAAGTGGGCAAAACCAAACAACTGAGTCTGTGAGTATTACCTGGTCTGGAGCAGGTTTTCTTCAGGAAACTTAGAGATCCCTCTGGTCTCCACCCCTTCTTAAAGTGAAGGATAATCAAATAGAACTTCCTCATTAATATTTAGAGAACATTTACATTAGAGACGTCACGTTTCCACCAGCAGAAACCAAAATAACATGTTCATTCATAGAGGATCATGTAGAGAGGAGGCTGGATTAATCCAGAGGAAATGTTATTTATGTCGGCAGAGGATTTGAGGACACGAGTCGATTGATGCAGTTTCCCAAGTCATTGTTATTTGACCAATATTGTCAGTAGTGAGTTTCTCCAAGGACTCGCTGTTTATGATAGTTTTTTATTCTTCATTTTAAACCATTAACAATGGAAATCGTTAAATTTCAAACCCTTGAACTGGCTGTCAGGTGATCTACCATGCTGATAAAGATGTGACAAATTAGTTTGGTTGTCAGCGAGCTGCCTTCCACTAAGTTCAGGTCCCAGCTACGGTAAACATATTTATGCTAAAAAAACTATTGAGTGAATATTTGTAAAAGTCTTGAGAATTAAAATTAAATAAATTCTTGTTTTAACATGTTCCAGACAGCTACAGTGTTTCTTTTTTCTTTGTTTCTTTTCAAATTATTATCACTTATCCTGAATTGAATGATTCAAATGTAGACGCTCGCATTAACTCTGCAGATATTTTTACCCCTGCAGCTGTGCTGATGTTCTTGTGCAAAATGTGCTTACAGTCGGCATATGATTGAAGGAACTTATTCACTTCCATCGCCAGAAGTATGAAGACCATAGACCAGGGGTGGGCAATTGTTTTGACTCGTGGGCCACATAGGGTTCTAAAATTTGGCATAAGGGCCGGACAAGGAGCAGATGGAAGGAGAGATTGGGTAATCAACCTCATAACCTAAAAAAATAATATGGAATTTAGAGAAAAACATGCTTTAATTTGGATTCAAATTCACATATATTAATTTAAAAACAGAAAATTGGGAGTTTTAATTTCTAAATGTTGATTTTTGTTCTCTTTTGGGTGATCCAATGGGTTGATGTTCTTCAGAGGAAAATGTGAACTCAAAGAAATGCTGCATTTATGTGGTGTAGGAATAATCACAAAGATCACCATCTGACTCAGAAAGGAACACACACGAACGTCAGAGAAACACCATTCATGGGAAGAAACCAGAAATACAATGAAAATAAAACAATAATTAGGATTTTTAATTCAATGTATTTTAATTTGGAGGGCCACATTAAGTAGCTTAAGGGGCCGCATGTGGCCCCCGGGCCGTAGTTTGCCCACCCCTGCCATAGACCATTGTCAATGATGAAGCCCTAAAGATGTTTGTTCCCGTTGCCATGCTGACTCGTGCTGTCTTTGCTCCATTGATCAGGGCTTTTAATGCTCGCGACGCTCGCACCTGATTCTGGTTCTAATAACTTCAAGTTGATTGATTCAAACGTTTTCAGCTGTTCTGAAACAGAGAACTCTAAGTTTGAGAATTTTAAGAGTCCATGGACTCTGAGTTCAGGTTTGAACTCTAAATTTGTTTAACTTGCTTCTTGAAACGGGCCCCTGCGTTAGTCCAAAGAGAAAAAAAAAACAATAACAATAATGTCTTCATGCAAATAAAAACACAACGTTCAGATTCTCAGCCTGTTTTGAACAGCACTTCTTCTTCTGTATTTCTGTTAGCAGCAAATACTGATACACAAACCTACAGTGCCCTCTAGTGCTTACTAGTGGGAAAATGATGAATATATGAACCCATTTAAAATCCCAAATCAGTCACTCTTGTGTATAAGTCACACCCCTGGCCAATCTACAACAGGTAAGGGTGAAGAAGGTGAGACCCAGGTACGTCATGCAAAAATGTGCAAACGCTCCTTTAGAGCTGTTCTCGTGATAAAGGAAGGGACTTTTACACATTCTGACTGTTAGAAATGAGGAATTTAAACCAGAGTGTAGTTTGTGGGGGCATCCTACAGACACTCATTTATCCCGTCCAGAACCCATGCATGCGCATTCGTGCAGGATCATAGGAGCCAGTACTTGCAAACCCAGAGAGTTTGGCATGAGGACGCTGTACGACAACATCACCTATATGTCACAAGTGTTTCAAGTACTTCCCAATACACATAACATACATATGACAATAGTACGTTCCATTTTCAGTGAGTCTCAATGGAATTGTACGACTGTCCAGCACTCCCCTTAAGATGGGGCCACTCCTCTCTAAAACCCTCCATGAACAGCTCAAAAACTTGCATCACCCATACAAGTACGTGACTGATGCCTGGTTCACACCGGCCGCAGAAACGCTGCAAAGCAGCGCGGCCACTTCCATTCGGCGCCCTCGTTAACCAACAATGTGGTTCCCACCAGACACGAAGCTCTGGGGCCGGCTCGCACCGTGCAGCAGTTGTTTCAGCGTCTGGTCTATTTTTGGCGTGAGTGATCCACGTCATTTCTGGCAGGAAGTTACGTGAAGACACACGTCTGTCAATTTTCAAAATATAACCAATTTTTCACAATAAAATACTGCTACTGACAAATTAAATCATATTTTTGGATCTTAACAGAGTGTGGAGAAGAAAACAAACACACAAAAAATCAAACAGATACACACACTGCGATGCACACACATATCAACGGAGTGGGCCAACCTCAGAGCAGCGGGGTGTGGTTTTGAGTGTCTGATGATGGTAAAAAGAATTTTAAAAAAAGTTCTAAATAATCACAGCCGAACAGAAATCATTGTGGAAAAATATGTGTCTGGTGTGAACCGGAGGTGAAGTCGAGAAAAAAAAACAATGATAATAATGATTAATATTATTTTTTTCAATTTTTTTTTTTAATCTTCACTGGTGTCCACAGCAGATGTAAAATCCTGTCCACTATTGTACAACTTTGTCATGGGAGGGATTACGCATAAATATAAGGGTGGGGCTACAACTTAAGATAGCACAAGGGTTAAGACTGTCCCATTGCTGTCACAGCTGTTTATCAAGGCCAACCCAAAGAAAACTGCCCCACTTTTTGAAAATATTAATTGATCTGTATCAAGTTAACTCTCAGGAATCCATTCATTTTCTACTACTTAGTCGTGCATGTGAGCAAAGTCCGTAGAAAAAGGAAGAAAAAAAAAAAGCTGACATCACCTAAAAAGGATGCTAAGTGTTCTTCTCTCATATAATCTTACCTATATGCCCAACACAGTGACAATGATCCATGATCCGGCTTTCTGCACATCCGGACTGAAAAGTGTTCGGAGAGCAGTTTTCCCTTTCTTTCTGTCTGACTCAACTGATTCTTTGTTATAAACATCTACGTTCAATCAAAATTGAGAAATAATGCTACGTTTGGCCCTCCTTGAACTTCTTTATTTGAGTTATATTCTTCCACTTTTTAGACAAAGCACAAAAAAATGGTCCACATCCTTTTTAGTCATTTGATTGTTTCAATATTTTTTCCTTGGCTTTATCAGTCTAAATCAGGGGTAACCAATCAAAATTTCAGTGGGTCCAGTTATAAAAATAGCCTTCACACAAAGGTCCACTCAGTATATTTTGGGTTCATGTCAGTATTATTTACTTTTACGTTCACATTAAGACACTTTTACAAGAGCAAACAGGGACAACTTCAGGCATTATAGCAAACTAAAATATGTTTTAATAGTAATAATAAACATGATTTTCTTCCTAAAATAAAGCAAGCAAAGTTTCAAGCTTTTACCTTCACAACGTCACAGTTTTAGGGTCACGGTTCAGATCATTTTTTGGATCAGTGAAAAGTTAAAAAAAAAATTTAAAAAAGCAAAAACAAGAAAATAAAAGCTAAATATTTTTTTGAAAATGTCTCAAATCATAGATTTAATAAGCATATAAATTACTTCACACACAATATTTATATATGCAACATCAAAACATTTGGTCATTGAGGCGTATTTATTAAAACAAAACATCTTTAAACTCTGAACACAAACAAAATGTTAAAACATGTAGTTTCTGATTACATTTACATGTTTTTAGTCCAAATCTACAAAAACTGAGAGAAAAGAATGATTAAAAATATGGTTGAAAATACCAAATCTATCTGGAGTATCCCTTAAAATATAAATGTTCTCTTCCTACCCCCTAACGTCTAAATTAAATCATAAACAAAACAGTTTAAATTATTTTTGGTATTAATTGTTATATTGAAACTAAGTTTGGTAACCTTTAAATATTTAAAATAATAATTATCTGTAAAACGTGACACTCTTTTCTTGGTGATTTTTGGTCTATTTGGCTTACCATACAATCGTCCCTTGACGGTATACGGAGCTGCAGCTTTCTCCTGTGCGGGACAGCTGCTGCTCTTAACTGCATGGGAGATTCTTTGAATCCAGTAATGGAAACGTGTACCGATGCTTTGATTCAGCTCTTTCAAATAAATAAACTCGATATCTATCGAATCGCGTCCTTCATTATGAAGTAGAGAAAAGTTTTTGGTGGAAGCTCCTCCCAAATGCAGTGGAGCTTCAGATGAACAGATTTTAAGATAAACATGAAGCAGCTACTTGAGCGCTTGTCAAAACAAAGAGGATTTGCAAGACTTTGATGCGAATTCCATTCAATGTGAACGGACAGTTGATTTAAATTATGAGAGCCTGCTGTGTACGTACGTGGGGGGGGTGGGGTTTGGGATGGTCCGCGGTAAACACGCGTGCCCAAACCGTTCTGATCCTTACGGACCAGGTATTATCCGTGATCCGTTACACCCCTAGTTTTGACATAAACCTGTAACAACCCGGACACTCAGCTATATTTTTCATGTATTCAAAATCAGCAGAGAATCAAGTTAAAGGGTTTTTTTTAAAGGTTGGCTGGCCACACATTTCGCTCCTCCCATAACCTGCTGCTTGCATGCTTACGGCATCATACAGTGCATGTGCCGTAAATGATGACAACTGTCATAATCACTCTTTGTGCCGCCCTATATGAGCCAGTTATAGTCTACTACACACATCTTCTTCATTGAATTATTTTGTCTTGCCCAGTGCAATTTTTTTTCCCCTCAGCCAGGAATACCAGCTCACCGTCTTAGCTCAAAAGTCTGTCGGTCCAAATCCAGACCGCGGTCCGCCATTTGGTGACACCTGATCTAAATGTTTCATTGCAGTAATACTTGTTCTGTGTGAAGGGGGATTTGTCTTGTCATGTAAACCAAAAGAATCATCAAATCCCTAAAACTACTTGAATGCTGTTAAAATTGCCAAAGGACTTAAAAAATTAAAAAGTACACAAAAAATTTGAAGAATTTCTTGAAAAATTTAAAAAAGTTATGCAAAATTAAAAGATTTAGCCCAAAACCTCAGTAGATGCCAAATTAGCCAAAAAAAAAAAAAAAAAAAGGATGAGCATTTTGCTCAAAGTTTTGCTTACTTCACAAAACCCTCAAAAATCCTAAGTAGGTAGCAAATTGGAAAAAAAAAATTGAATTGCCTTAAAATCCTCAGTATATGCAAAAAAAAGCCACAAAATCTTATGTGCTGCTAGCTTAACTCAAAATTATCTCAAAAAACCACAGTGGATGTGAAATTAGCCAATAAAGCTAATATGTCGCAAATTAATTCAAATTAATTGCAATTAATTGAACATATTAGCTTAGCTTAAAATTAGCCAAAAATCCTTAGCAGATGCGAAATTGACCAAAAAGCGAGCACATCACTAAAGACTAGCTTAACTCCTAAACAGTTCGAAAATCCTCTGTACGTGCCAAATTAGCCAAAAGAGCTAGCACGTTACTAACATACGAGCTTAATTAAGAAATAGCCCATAAAATCTCACTAGATGCAAAATTAGCAAAAATAAAAAAATAAATAAATAAGTGTAAACATTTCATTAGCTCATTATTATTAACTTATCTCAAAATTAGCCCAAAAAACCCTAGTAGATACCAAATTGACCAAATTAGGATGTTTCTAAATACTAGTTCCATCTAGAATTAGCCCAAAGGACCTCAGTAGATGTCAGAATAGCCAAAAAGTTAAGACATTGGTAAAATAATAGTTGAATTCAGAATTAGCCCAGAAAACCTCAATAGATGCCAATCAAGCCAAAAAAGGAAGCACGTTGCTAAAATACCAAAAGTCTGAATTAGCCTTAAAAACCTAAGTATATGCCAAAAATCCCCAAAAAGGCTAATATATTCTTAAAATACTAACTTAACTAAAAAATTTCTCAAAACACCTCAGCAGATGCATAATTAGCCAAAATGCTAACATGTTGCAAAAATATTTGCTCAGCTCAAAATTGCTCCAAAACCCCTCAGTAGATACCAAATTAGCATGTTGCTGAAATCTAGCTTAAATTAGAATTAGCCCAAAAAACATCAGTAGGTGCCAATTTAGCTAAAAAAGCAAGTACGCTGCTGAAATACCAGCTTAACTAGCTAATAGTTCAAAAAATATCATTGTATGTTAAATGATCAAAAAGACGTTAGCATAATGCTAAAATATTAGCTAAACTCAACATTAGCCTTAAAAATCTTAGTTGATGCCAGGTTAGCATGTTCCTAAGACACTTGTTTACTTAGAATTTGCTCAAAAATCCTCAGTAGATGTCAAGTTAGCCAAGAAAGCTAGCACGATACTAAAATATTAGTTTAACTCAGAATTAGTCCAAAGAATACTTTATTTAATGGGAAATTAGTCAAAAAAGTTAGCACATAAAGAAGCGTTTATGTCCTTAACATGTTGAATGTTTTTTTCCACCAATGTTTCAAAGAGCAAAAGAATTTGAGGAATTGCATGCAAAAAAAAAAAGCCAAATTTGAGTAAAATAAAAAAAAAAGAAATGCTTGAAATTTAAAAATACCCAAGCTTGAATTTCCTGGACATGCTGAATTTATTTAATGGTAAATGGTGTATACTTGTATAGAGCTTTTCCTTCAAAAGCCCAAAGCGCTTCACAGTCAGACACATTCACACACTGGTGGTGGCTCTGCTGCTGAACACTGGCGCCAACCTTCCACCAGAGGTAAATATAGGGCTTCAGTGTGTTGCCCAAGGACACTTCGACACATGGCAAGGCGGAAATCGAATCCACAATCTCCCGATCAGGAGTCGACGCCCTACCGCTGCACTACGGCCACATCATTTGGAAAAATTGTAGAAATTAGAAAAATTCTTATGCACTTCAATGGGGCTAAAAAATGGCATTAAATCGTAAAAACCATAAAGTTTACAAATACCAAAAATACAAGCGAAAATGTCCTCAACAAGCTGAACGTTTTGATTGGGGACCACCATAACAACAAGTAAACAAGGAACTGAAACTCTCACATAGATTCAAAGACTACCACACTTTACTCTCTGGTAATTGTGGCGGTTTCAGCACTCTGCAGTTCTGTAATCGTGATGAGAAGCAGTGGTGCTGCAGGGAAACACGTAATCAGCATTCAGTTACCAGTTCCACAGGCACATAACCGGGATCGATCCAGGATAAGATGCTCTGACCCGACAGCAGTGACTTTATGACAGAGCTTTTCCATCTGTTAGCTGAGGTCATGGAGATGAGTTCCTGCTTGAATTCTATTGATCTAGCTGTGTAAACACATTTTGCCTGCATAACGCGCTGCAGATGTAGCTCAGGAAATCCCCGCTATCAGCCGACCTGTTTGGATGAGGGAAACTTGTGTTCAAACTTGAGAGTCCACAGGCTGGAGACCCGCTGAGCTGCAGGCGTGTGGTTAGACCTCCCTGCAAGGCCTTCCAACACGATGCTTTCTCCTTCGCTGACTTTCATTCTCTGTGTAACGGTGGCCCTCCGTGCTCCTTTGCAAACATGCAGATGGACTGTCATTCTCAGTGAATCCCTAATCCCTGAAAGCGCTGCAGCTGCTCTGCTTCGTCCGTCGTACGGCGGTCAGCCTCCAAAAAGCCCGGCCATCATCCCGTGCTGACATCCGCGTTCCCTTTCATCTCCCATCTGTACAGATCTTTTTCAGGGGGGATTGTTCTTGGCTCAACTTCTTCAAATGAAGATATCTGTGAGGAAACGCAACACCAATCTCAAGCTTCATGAAAAGGTCAAAGAACACTAAAAAGGATGAAAGCTGCTCGGTTGAATTGATAAAAATGCACTCCAGCTAAAATCAGTGGAGCCCTGAAGGGTTTCTGACCTGCATGGGTGCAGACAATCGACTGAAGTGGAGACATTTACGCATGCAGCTGCTAACACCTGAGGCTCTATTGTCATGCACAGCTTTGAAGCACAGCCGTGACCGTAAATTTACCACACGGCATCCATTTCCATGTATGCAACTGTCCTGGTCATGAGTCATAGCCTGCATGTCATTATGTTTTAGACATTACGGAGCCAAGGAGCTGTGCCAGCATAGACCCCGTCACGGATTAGGGTTATCATGACATCAGTTTGATTTCACCGTGCCTAATAAACTTTTATTGAATCTTCCTCATTAATATTCATTCAGGGCATCTTTCAGTGACAATCAGCCACTAAAGCCCTGAGCTTGTTGATGTTTCCTGGTGAGTTAAAAAAAGAAGCACATTCTGTCTGAATGTGTGTCTCTTTAAGGGGAAACCCGAAAATGAAACCTGAAAAGCAGATGGACCACAGTCTGGATGAAGAAAACACTTTGGTGCACAGAATCTGTGCTGATCCTTAACTAGGATATCTGTGTGAGAATTAAAGAGTCAGACCCTGCAGGATTCTGCGATGTTACAATTGCAACTATCAACTCAAATTCAAGCAAACTCCAAAGTTTGTTGCAAACCCTGTGACTTCACATTTTCACAGCAACTTGACTTTTTTTGTTGACTCTCTTTCTTCTCTGGTGGGCCTGCGCAACAGCTGAGCGCAGGCGGGTGCGTGCGCACTGTGTGTGTGTGTGTGTGTGTGTGTAGGTGCTCTCACACTGGCTGCGTTGGCATGCATTCAAGGTGCCACTTTCAATGAAAAGTCTATGCAAACACACATTTGCGCATTTTCTTGTTAGCATAGACATCTTCTCGACTGGACTTCTTGATGTGACCACAGAAATGTGAACGGCGGCTCATTTGACTGCAGTTGGAAAGGATTGTAAATGAATGAAAGAGCATTTGGATGTTAGCTTTCATTATTTCCTGCTCTGAGAAACCAATGGATTGAATGGATTGATCACAGCAACGTCAAGAAGCATCAAAGAGTCTTTGGTGAACTGGAAGGAGAAAGAATCAGATTTTGGAGGAAGTTCTGTCCATGAAGATCTGAGCTGACATCCGGATCAGAACCATATGGCTGGACATTACCCAGATTGATGGACAAGGGTGGAGTGGGTAATTGGGAGAGTCGGGACGATTCCTGGTTGGCCGCTTCATTCATGGGCCGGTCAGTTGCCGTCATGGAAAAATGATCACGGTAGAACATGAATTAATCTTTGTTCGTCTGTCTCTTAAAGAGACGGCGCTGTCAGTTTTCCAGCTACAATTTAACATAAACACCCCTTTTAAATTCTCTCAGTTGGTTGAGTCCACCAGAGTGCCCTTCTACCCAAATGTCCAGGCCGCACAGAGAAGCAACCGCGGGACAGACGGATGATTAGCCAGTAAAGAAATGAGAAGGAAACAAAGAACGAGCGGGACAGGCGGCTGCGCTGGCAGGCCAGCTCAGCGCTTCGTGGTAAAAAAAAAAAAAAGTCTGCGCCACTGAAGTTTATCTATGATCTGTTATGTCACGGTGTTTGAAACTGCCCAGCCGACAGGGGCGCATGCACCTTTTGTAAATGCTTAAAATCATAGAGGCGTGGTTTCAGCGTGAGTACGAGTCACTTTCTCCACTGACTTTATTACTCTTTGAAGTGAGGCCATTTGATTTACTCTTCATTTTGGTTCTTAACTAGAGCTTTGTTTATTAGCTTATTTGTTTATTACCTTAAAATATGTGTAATTGTTGTAAAGACACGTCAGTATTTATTGATAATTTTATTTTAATGTTGGAAAGGGCGTAAAATTAAAATAGTGTGTTTTAAATTGTTTTAAAAAAAGATTTAAAAGAAAATAAAAATGTACTGTTTTTAAAATAGTTATATATCATGAATTACCAAGGTATTGATTATTGCAATGTTTGCCATATTGCAATGCTGTTGGTATTGTGAACCATTTATCATGAATCGCATCGTATTGTGAATGACTTTGAGATTCTCTGCCCTAATACTGACACAATATAACGTTTTCACCGATGGATACCCAGATATTAGGCTGACAGACACATTCTCATTGAGTTTTTTAAGTTACATGTCAGAGAACCGTCTCCATTCTGAAGTTCATCAAAAACAGACTGGAGCATGTTCAGTCTGGACCAGCTGGAGGCATTTATGCTCATGTCAACAGAAAAATACTTTCTTACGTCCATTTATGTGACAAACTAACAAATACGGTTGCAGAAACGAGTTCACTTCCTCTGTGGTGACTTATGCTGTAGATTCTGGAGTTGTTATTATGGTTATTTGTTTGTTATTTATTATGCCATTTTGATTGTAAGGTGCAATATTTTCAGTAAACCGATGTGGTCATACAAGTTGTGTTTCCACGTCTGTTTCATCACCGACACATCCAGAATAAAAGGGTTGGGATACAGAAAGTCCTGTGCATTCATACTGACATGAACCACCAATCAATCTAAAATTTGTCAAACCAGAGTACAGGTGAGCTTTCACACCTGAAAGGCAAAGAGAGTAAAAAATGGTTTGAATGTTGCACTTAAAGCAAAGCTGCAACAATCTTTAAGGGAAATATATGCATCATGTCAAATGCAGCAGCATTCTCAGCCTTCCCCCTCTCTGCAGTCTGATTTACAAAAAAAAAAAAAAAGTCAGACTTAGGAAGGCAAAGTGCAAATCAATGTGACTCCGAGTCAGAGGAGAAATCTGTGGGTTAGGAAAAAGCATGGAGATAAGCTTGAATAAGGCTTCCTTGTTGAGGTACATGACACGTCTCCTCCTCGTGACCTTTGTTGCATGTCATCCCTCCCCTCTGCGCCGTCTCCGCTGTCACCGCCTGCTGTCGCTGTCCAGCAGAGCAGAAATGCCACCAAAAATAATCTAAGAAACAACTGAGGATTCCCTGTGACAAGTCAGTGAAGTGCTTCAGAAATGCTGCACATCACACTCGGCTCTCAGCTATTTCCCCCTCGTGCTCTGAGGGCGGTCGATGCGTTTGTGACAACAACTGGAAGCTGATGTCTCGAGCTGCGACGTCTTGATACTGTTCAAATTAGCAAGGCTGATATCTGATTTCCAGGCAGACGCAGCCATGTGAAGTGTTGGCACATTAATTGGGCTGAGTGCATGCATGTCAATCAGTTGACTTTGAGCGAGTGCGCCGAGTCATTAGCGTGCATGAACTGCATGTGTGCGGGGTCCTGCAGTCACACGGCGGGGTGTGAGCTGCATGGAGTGGAGCCTCCACACTTCTTTAATGATCAATCTTCTCAGTAGATAATGATTGCCTCTTAATCTTGCTTCAACGGTTTGCAGGATAATTGACGCTGAAGAACTTCTCGGTGTTATAAGTTTAGAAGCAGGGTGAGCTGCAACATTTAAGTTATCAAGGCATCAAAGAAATGTGTAATGAGACAAGTGGAGCTTGTTCAAACCAAAGAATCACCTTTCTGGCTTCTGTAGCTTCTCGCTGCTGTTTGGCCAAACCACAGACGCAGATTAGTCACATTTCCTTTCAAATAAACGTCAGGAAAAAGGATCATCATCATTACTAACACACGTTCTTCCTATCTACATAACATTTTATTTTCCACTAGCAGAAGAAAAGAAGAGGATAAGTACTGTTCAAGTTCTTAGCTAAATTTGAATGAAAACATTCAACGAGCCTTTGAACTCATTCAGAAAATGACTGTAGAGCAAAGAGAAGGAAAGAAAAAAGGAGGACTGATAAAGCTCTTCTTAATGAAAGACCTTCTTGCCCTCATTAGAGTAACAAGGGCAGTTGCTGGATATCGAAATACATTGCAATAAACAAAAAAACAAATCTTAAAGAGAAACTCAACACTATGAATTTCCAATATTTAGCTGGCAGCAGTTTAACTGCTATAACACTGTGACAGCACATATGTCAATGTCAAGGCCCGGGGGCCGGATTCGGCCCTACGGGTAATTCTATCTGACCCTCCAGATCATTTTATTTTATTATAATTAATGACCCGATGTTATCTTGCACTTATTTCTTGCTTGTATAATTTTGACAAAATATATTTTTATGGAGAATAAAATAATGAAAGCAATTTAAGGTTTAATCTGAAGTAACATTGATTAGTTTTTATTATTCATAATTATGTTTAAAAAATGTTAAAGTTTTAAGAATTGGCATTCTGCTAACTCTTTAAACTAGTATAGCATTTACTAAGGTTTTTAGGCTATTTTGGACTTTAGCTAATATTTTAGCTACATGCTAGCTATTTTGGCTAATTTAGACTTTTTTTTTCTTACTTTTTAGGCTATTTCAGAGTTTAGCTAATATTTTAGCTTTTTAAGCAGCCAAATTCAGCTCACAGAATTCCCACTAGCATTATCGCAGGTAATGCTATATATGGTTCATAATTCTGTTAAAGTTTTTAAAAGTTTCCAAAATATAGTTTTAGAGTCTTCAATAAATGTTTATTCTGTTCGGCCCGCGACCTAAGGTGTGTTTTGGATTTTGGCCCTCTTGATTCGCAGCATTCACGCTGTAGTGAATCTCCTGCATCTTTCCGCACGTTTTTTTGACACATACAAACTCAATCACACTTTCAACAATTTCAGCAATCTTGGTATCAAAACGTTCAGCTTGTTCAGGACATTACTTCTTGTATTTTCAGTATTCATAATCTTTATAGTTTTTGAAATATAGAGCAAAATATGCCCCATAAAATAATAAAGAAGATTTCCTTCTAAATCCTTCAAAAACTTTGAAACTTGTGAACTTCTACATACTCAGCAGAGACAACACTGAAACTTTAAAATGTTCAGCAACTATCGGGTTTTTAGGTTAATTTGGCATTTAGCTTTTATTTTAGCAACATACTGGCTGGTTTTGGATCATTTAAAATGTTTTCCAGTTTTTTAGGCAAATTTGAAGTTAAGCCAACATTTAACAATATGCTAGATGTTTTTGGCTACTTTAGACATGGTTTTAGCTTTTTAGCTAATGTGGAGGTAAGGTAATATTCTTCACCATGTCAGCATTTTTTTCACTACTTTGGATATGTTTTTCAGTTTTTTGGCTAATTTGGAGTTAAGTATGCTAGCAGTTTTTTGCTAATTTAGATATGATACAAATTTTTTGCCTAATTTGCGGTCAAGCTAAGATTTTAGCATTATGCTAGTTGTTTTTGGCTGATTTGTCCATGTTTTCAGTTGTTTAGGTCATTTGAAGGTAATCTAACATTTTAGCATTATGCTAGCTGCTTTTTTTAAACTGTATAAGATATGTTTACAGTTTTTTGGCTAATTTGGGATTGAGCTAACATTTCAGCATTGTGCCAGCTGTTTTCTACTAATTTAGACATGTTTCCTGTTTTTTGGCCAATTTGCTATTTAGCTATTATTTAAGCAAGCTTTCTGCTTCAGCATTTTCAGGTGACAGCTTTGGCATCTTTAGCGGCCACATTCAGCCTAAAGCATTTACACTTGCATTATCGCAGGTAATGTATATCTATTTTTTTCATGCTGCAACTCACTGTAAAGTACAGCATAAATGCCAGTAATGATGTAAACAGAGAACAAAACAAGCATACAATGAGCCATGGACTCATGACGCAACGATGAGAGATGGTCAAATGAATGCAGGCTCATTAAAGCAACATTTAACCTGATCCAGATTGCTTCTCACACTGTTTTACAGACAATATACATGTCATAAACTCTTATCAGCATATTTCTTTAGCTGCCGCCTCCTCAGTAGCCATCTTGCAGCATGCCTCCAATGTCCTAAAGCAGCAGTAAAACATGTTGAACCTGGCGTTGATACTGACATTCAAAATTGTTCAGCAGATGATAAACGTCTTGTTTTCTACTGAGCGGCCCAGACCGGACTGGACCGGGCCGGAGTGGACTTTGGAGCGTTTCTATTACAAGGTGGACCTGTTAAGCAGGAGCGACTGGTCCCTTTCTGGTCCCCCGTTGGTCTTAAGTCTATAAATGAAATGGACCCGTTAGGGCGGAGCATCTGTCATCACACAATGTAACCCACTAATTGGTGGGAAGGTTTTATGACAACAGTAATCGTCGGACCAGTGCTTTTCCCGACTCAAGATCCTAACTGGAAGTTTTCTCCTCTTTTCGGTTATATCCCAGTGAACATTTCAACGTGGGCCCCTTAAGGTTTACCTTTGGGCTGAATTGGTGGGCCCCACATGGGTTTGTCCGCAGGTTCCATGGTGGCCAACTGTGTTTGCCCACACTGACTTGAGTGGGCACTCAGTAGTCTGACTCGTTGAGCAGCGAAGCTCGCTAACTTGCTAAGCTGTCCGCCAGGCAGCTTGTTAGCTTCCACCGGACAACTGGTTGGTGTAAGGTTTAACCCTTTAACACCTGAGGGGTCATTGGTGACTCTTGTCAAACCGCTTTTCTCCTTCAGACTCCACTGAATTATCACGTTAACCATTAAAATATTACAGTAAATCAAAGAACATTGACACTGAAGCTCCGGTGTTAAAGGGTTAAGGAAAACAGCAGACTTTAGAATAAGGATTCAAGCCTTCCCTTTCAGCGCACTTACACGTTTCACTTTAGCTGGATCTTTTTTTCTCCTTTTTTGCATCAGTTTGGCCTCATATAGATGGAAAATCATGTTGTTGCCTTTGGAATGTTTGTGCTTCTTTTTCTTGAATCTGACATGTTTATTTATTCCAATCCACAACATTATTTGCATATGTGATGGTCCGCTTGGTAGAACTAGATTTCTAGCTACGTGCCTTTTAGTCTTCAGTGCCGTGTTGAAATAGGCTATACCGTTGTTGAAAAGCACCAGACCAGCAGTTGACTCAAACATGTTTTTAAAGAAACCTTTTAATTGATGATCAAGGAAGCAACAAGTGCCAATCCAAAGAGTTTAAAAGAGAATATCTTCAAAAACAAGTGACATGAAAAAGTCTGTCAGCCTCGTGTCTTCTTAAATCCAAACCTTACAACAGAGGTGGGGACTTGAGTCACATGACTTGGACTTGAGTCAGACTCAAGACATGAATTTGATGACTTTATACTTGACTTGGGCATTCAAACCAGTGACTCATGACTTGACTCTGTCTTTAACATCAATAACTTCTTGTGACTTGATTCTGATTTTAACATCAATAACTCATGACTTTAGCCCTCTGTCTCTGAAAGACTTGCTACATCAGTGTGATGTCAGCACAACATTCAGTCAAGTTAGGACCACACTGATTTGATTCAACAGTCCAACCAATCAACTGGAGAAAAGTAAAATATCAGCAAACAGAAACTTGTGATTTTAATGGAGCAGTGTGGAATCACAAGTTTCTGTTTGCTGATATTTTTACTTTTCTTTAATTTGAATTTTTGAAGTGGGAATGCATATGAGCTCCGAGGCAATTAACTGATATGCTTGCAAAATGTTGACGAATAAATACAGTTATGAGGAGCACACATGGTCTGTACAAATAACTCTGTCATGGAAAGGACTTGAAAAGACTTGAAACAATAATAGTAGGACTTACTTTGACTTGTCTTGGACTGATTTGTCTTGAGACTTGTTGGCCTTAACTCGTGACTCAACTTGGGACTTGACTGCTGTTGATTTGGACATGACTCTGACTTGAGGACAAAGACTTGAAACTTACTTGAGTCTTGCAAAACAATGACTTGGTCCTGCATCTGCCTTACAGCAGTGATAATGATTTAAGAACGTTGGTTAAACATCTTTTTGTTTGAAACACAACAGGATGTAGGAAATATTTGTGGTTCACTATTTTTTCATAAATACACAGTAGCTGGGATGTTAACTTTGTTTTTCAAAATGTCATTTCAGTTTCATATTTTAACTACCAGCTGCCCAAACTATGAATATAATATATTTGTTAAGTCTCCACCTGTCTGAATCAATGATTATTGCATGACAGGATGACATTTCTGGGAAACCTGAGAATTTCATGAGATACAGGCATGATTAACAGAATATCCGACCGCTTTCGGTTTGTTGACTGCTTTCCTCCTGCGAGGTTTTGACTGCAGCGGCTGGGTTTGAAACAAATTATCTCTGGAGGTCCGGTAGAAAATATGCTGCCTGCTACTTGACAACGCTTGATGAAAATGGATGCCTGGGTAGCTGGGATGGGACTGAACACCTGACAGTCTATTGTCACTCCCCATCAACACACAGAAGTCAGCTCAATCCGGTCACACGGCTCACCTGATGGAAATGAAGATGTCCCTGCTAATGGGAGGCATAATGGCAGTGGACAGATGGAGGACACCTCAGCTTAGCCTCTGCTGCTTGGTAACGAAGGCACTGCTCAATGGCAGACGAGAGGAAAACACAGGAAATACTTGTTACACTGTTAGGAATCGAAGCTTAAACAGGGAGACTCCGATCAGTAGGAAAAGGATGTAAATTGCAGTTTAATTCAGAGGAAACGCGCTCTCCTGTCTGCAGCCCCAGAGTTTCAGGTTAATAGAAACTCCCCCAGATGGACGGCCTCTTGCAGGCAGGTCATGTCACTGGGTGTAAAAATAGCAGCCAGCAATCCAATAGCTCTGATTTATGAAGCATGTCAATACTTGGACTGTAACAATGCCTGGGCTGACACATGATTGGTGCCCTTTCAGCTGAACAATAAGCTCGCGCTCGCTGGAAGATTGACACTTTACCCAGCACCACAAACCCATCATCTGAGATGTGAGAGGACTCAGTGACTGATGGGTAACTTTCCTTTTGTTATTATGGTGTGGATCTCTTAGCTTTTTGCTGGAAGGTAGAAACTCTTCGATGTGAAGATATAGTTTATATTCTGCGCAAACCCACAGTTACTACAAACAACAGTAGTTTTTGTTCTCCATGGAAGAGCTGTAAACGGATACTCATCAACAGTAACCTAAATGGTGCTTAAATATTGCACTTTATGTCTTAAATAATTTCACAATGCTTTTTAAAAGTTATTCAGATATGCTTAGCTGTAAAGCTTTTGATTAGCTCAAAAAGACCACAAAGTTCCTCCCTATAATCTCTATTAAAGAGAACCTTGCTGTACTGGTACTCCTATTTAAATATACGTTGACTCGTACCGGTGCAGATATTTGGGTCAACCGGGCCAATGGGGGATTGAAGAAAGGTGCAGACGTATCTTAAGCCTCGGGCACATCTGCCCGTGCGAATGTTTGACCCGTACGGGTCTGGGGTGGTTTGGCCCGTAGACAAGGCCCATGATCTGCCGCAGAGGTTTGGTCATTAGTACAGGAGCCCGTGCAAGTGGTCGTACATGTAAAGCTTGATGTCCATTCTCGGGTGGCGGAAGTACCACGGGGTTGCTACAGACGCACGTTGCGCACACGGCCCGTGCAAATGGTTGCGCGGGCGCGTGCGCGTAGTACGACGTTCGCAAGGCGCAATGTGCGTTGATACGGGCCAGTTCGATTCCCCCCGATGACCTTCCTACATGAAGTTCATCATCTCAGTGCATGCATGGGTTAACTTGGCAGTAGGCTGTTGGTTTCTCTCACAGTTCAAATGCAGTGGTGCGCTTCAAATCTTTCACTTGGCGCTGTCTTTTCTCGTTCGGCTTAGCGCCGTGCCGCGCAGCTGGCGAACACAGCTTAAGGAGAAAAAAAAAAGAAATGGTTAAAGAAAGATAAAGAATAATAATAATAGAAATGCTCCCAGAAAGGAGACTCTCGCGAATATGGCCTCCAGCACCCCGATCCATTGTTTTAAAACACTTCTGACTCGCTGTGAGCGTGCCCCTGTGCGTGGGGTCTCGACTCGCGAAGGGCGGGGGAGAAACAAACGTAATGCGGCTGCAGCCAGAGGTTTTGGGCTGGCATGCTCCTCCTCTCTCCCCCAATTTGAAAATATCCAGCACCTCGGACGCAACATTTCAGTCAGTTTCTTGAGTTGAGCTTTTGTTGAACCCCGCTCCGCCCACTCCCGTCAGATTTAGTCCCGTCCCGGGTCCCGTGATTAATGGAAGAAATGACTCCATCCCGTGGGAATCCCGCGGAATCCCGTACCTGCGGGAACCTGAAATAATGTCCGCCTCTTCCGTGCATGCCGCAAGGTTTCACGCACGTCGCCGTACAACGGCTTGTACTACCCTGCGGGACTTGGAAAGGGAAACTGATGCACGGCTCGTAAGTGTATACGGGTGTTAGTACTGCTGTTATACGCTAGTACGGCTCTTGGGGTTGATGAAAACAGCTACGGGCCCGTACGGCCCTTACGGGAGTGGTGCACCAGCTGCACGGCAGAGGAAAATGGGTAGAAACCGTGGACCCGCATAAGACTTTGGTGCATGTCGAACAGCCTCCACGGGCGCCTACGGCCTTTGCGGAGCCGCTACCTTTGCGGACCGTGCGGACCGCCGCACGGGGGCGGGAAAATCTGGCCCGTAGACCGCCCGTGGGAGCCCGTGCAGGCAGATGTGCCCGAGGCTTTAAGGAGAGTATGAGTATGTCTTGCTTTTCCATTGTGTCTTGTACAGCCACCTTATGGGACGTCATAGAAACTGTTACGTGTGGTCATTTTCCGTGACGATAATGTGAGTTACAAGCATTTATAATTAGGGATGGGCATCAAAATCCGTTTTCAAGTTGGAACCGTTACAATTTATGCAGTTCTGCCGAAACTGAAAAAAGCTGCTGCAAACGGTTCCTGATTTTGGTGCTTAGTTTCATTGATGGTCTATTCGTCTGTGACATGTCAATCACTTCTTCTCTGTTGAAGTTCTAGCCAATCCTTCTGCCTTTCCTGTGATAGTGGGCGGGCTCATATAACACCGTCGAGCATGAGAGCGGGCAGCGCTCGAATGTCTGGCTGCATTTCACAGCAGATCACAGAAGTTTGACAGGTCGCTGCGTCACATCAGCCAATCAGGAACTCAGCTTTGGTCAAGTGACGTTTTCAGTGACCCATTAAGTGGGTAAAATACTAATCTAATACCAGCGTTTTGTCCTGTCGCAGCACGGCGATTCTCTGGCTCCAGCCAGCCTCCAGGACTTCAGCGGCAGACAGACAGCCGCTGCGGAGAGCAGGAGCAGCCAGCTCAGGGCTCCTGAACTGTGATGTTTTTCTTATTTTTTTATGAGCTGAAGAGCTATAGATGTCCAAAAAATGTATGGAAGAAAAAATAATAAGAAAAAGTGAATCACTATTAAACCAGTAATCTATCCTCTCCCATAATAGTTCAGACCGCAAAAGGGTGGAATAAAAATTCACGTTCTATGTGGTTCTCGATCGCTGTTTCTGATTCTCTGTGGGGGGCCGGGTCAAATGTGGAGGCGGGCCTTATCTGGCCCGCGTGCCGTAGTTTGGGGACCCCTGTTTTAAACCAGAGAAAAAGTACTGGTTCACAGATTAATTGCTTGGCTGTCAAAAGTCAGTTATTATATAAAAAAATAATGATAAAGACTATTTAAACTTTAATTTTCAAAAAACTACTACCACTAGATGTAGCATTTTACAAATCATTCAGTTTCCTCCAGCTCAATAATAAATAGGGGGAAATCATTTGTTCCAGCCCAGCTGTTGTCTTTTTAATCCCTTCAATCTGCAAGAGATCGAGTGATGAGAAGAAACCGTCATAAATCCTCAATGCAGAAGCCCCACCCCATGGTGAGCGGCAGAATGGAGTGGTGGCATCATTCCATGCATTATTCAGGAGGGTAAATTAACCCGGAGTAGACATACTCCATCAATCAAGCAGTACCGCCACGCCAGCATGCTGGCCGGAGTGCGGCGGATAGAGAAGGGGGTGGGGGATGCTGGTGTTTGGCTGGTGGTCTGTCAGATGGAGTGTAATGGAGAGGGAGTCTGGAGTCACTACTAGAATTAGCCACCCACTATTTCAACAGGTGGCCCTGACAGTCCCGCCTGGCATGTAGACAGACAGGGATGCAGCCTGCAGGGCCCAACCAAACTACTTCTCCTTAGGTTTACCTAGAAAACTGTTATTTAAATCCAAATTTCATTCAATAAGAATCATATTATTAATAATGCTACTAAAATCTAATGACAATTTTAAAGATAAAAGCCGAAAAAAGGCTGAAAAAAATGGTCAAAATCAACAGTTAGTGGTCAATTTCTGACTTTATATATTTACAAAAACCAACATGATTGCATTATTTATGATCTTTGAGTTAGTGTTTTACTGCTATATTATTTACTAATTGTCTTCCTTTTGTTTTTCAACCACATTTCCCTTCTCAAACATCTTCTCACTTTTAATGTCTTATTTTGATTTAGATGTTTCATCTGAAATATCTCCTGACGTCAGAAGGACTTCTGCTGGCGTAACCTCGTCTGGCCAAAGACAATGTTTGCTTGTCAACACACACTTGATGACATTCCTAAACATCTCTCTTGTGCATCTTTGAAGAATTCAATGTTATATGGATTTATCAAAATGTAGGAGATCTGATAGAAACAAAGAATATTTCTTAAGAGTTTTTGTTCATTTTTTATCATATATAAGTTTTTATCTTATTAAATACTGAGAACCATTGGCCTGAAGTGGCCGGTGTTCATTTACTTGTTAAATCTGTTTTATCTCTATTGCTAATAAATGATGCATTTCTTGAATTAGTTAAAGTAAAAACACAAAAACAGTTTTTTTGTCTGCAGAACAAGACAGAGTCTAATAGCAGCAGATGTTGCAGTAAAACCCAGATATGTCTACCAGCAGATGTGACAGCCGCCCTGGGGTTCACTACATCTACTCCCACACAATGTCAGGTTCTCACTTGAGTCCCTAAACAGTCACTATTTAGTTTCATTGGTCATTAAACTGTCACGTTTTTTTTAACATGTTCTGAATTCCAGTGACGTCAGGGGAGACTCTGCAGCTCGAGAGGGATTTCAGAAAGGCCACAAAGACATGTCAGATTCTATCAGGGTGAAAAGAAAACAACTAATCTCCAAAAGATGTGATTTCTATGTTTGAGATGAGTGAAGTTCATCAGTCAAACAAAACACTTCTACATGTGAAAGAACTCCCCAAACCTGGCTTTGTTACTGGCATGAGAAAATTTGGAGATTTAAGGCTTTTAAATCCAAGACGAGTAGGGCTGGACAATAAAACAATAGCGATATTTATCACGATAGAACTTTGTTCGATACAAAATTCATATGTAGGATAGACTTTTATTTTGAAGGGTCTGAAAACATTCCGTTGCAAGAGTTTTCTTCTCTTTGGTGAGTAAAAGTAAGAGGGTTAGTCACCACATATTAAGTAAATGTTTACATCTAATTAGTAATGTTTAGTAGCTCTTCTTTAGTGAATTTCTTTTTTCTCTCTTCCTTCCCCCTCTGAATGTACGCGAGGTAAACATGCAGCTCGATACACAACCCACGCACGCGGTCACTTCACCTGTGAAGCGTCTAGTTCAGATGATAAAACACACAGATTTTGACCAGAATCATGTCAGATCTGTAGGATAAAGCTGCTTCACAACAGCAGGGAGAATAATAAACTGTTATGATTTGGAGACAGCACTGCTGTTAGATGCTAATGCTAACATGCTATTGCTAATGCTAACTAGCTCCTATGTGAGTGTCTTTTATGTAACCACGGACCAGTTTAACATTGGGCAATATATTCATGGTCTTTAAGACGTGGAAGATACAAAAAAAGATTAATTCATGGGACATTATTAAAAAAGGTATTTCCCAAATAATAACAGTTGAATCCACTGTGTCTTTGCAGCGTCTGTAGCATTGCAGAGACGTTACACCAAAAAACTGGGACCTGTCAGATGTTTTGTTCAATGCTTAAAGGTGCTACTACAAGGTCAATGATATTATAATAATCAAAACATTATTTTCAGGCTGTTCTTTTCTCATAGTATAATCTAAAATGTGGAGGCAGAATTAGGAAATCTCATGTTTGGATTTGAGTTTGCAGTTAGATTACAATAAAGAAATGGTTATACCATTTATAAATTACATTTTCTTTAAAAAATAAAATAACCAGGAAACAGTTCAATAGTAAAACGCCATAGCATTTATGTGTAAAAATCGCGTTATAGTTTGTGTGCGATGACTTCTTCTGCTCTTGGGAGGATGGAACTCGAGCGAGCAGAGGCAGAAAGCACTCGTGGGGGTCTGAATGGTCCGCAAGGAAGATTTGTACCTGTGTGAAGATTTCTTATTTCTGTGTGGAGTTTTGCTTAATAAATGAGGGCAACATAGAGTTATTTGGTTTATATTTTGAAATGTATTGTTGCTGCACAATAAGAAAAAAACTATATCGAGATTAAAAAAATTCCATATTGCCCAGGCCTAAGGCGAGATAACTGGGGAAACCTGAACATGAGGGACCATGATACCTTAAACAGTCATCAGCATAACTGATCCAAGCTCAGCAGCAAGTCTAGAACAAAAGAACAGAAAAAATCATAGAAATACAGCTCAATGTCGAGTACTTCAGTTGATGCCTGGACCTCCAACTGTTTGACGTGATCTCCTATTGTGTGATTAAACCAGTGTGTAAAAGCGAAGGGTCGCTTTCATGGAAAGCAATGTGGAAACAAATGTGCAAAATGAAAGTTTAATATTACCCGACTGTAATAATTTTCTTTCCTGTATTCCTTGAGATATTCTGGGACATATTTTATTGATCACACAATGGTCGTTTTTTTCAATCTTTTCTTGAAGCCACTTCAGTTTTCCTCTCTTGTCTTCATTTCCTACATGTGAAAGCAGCAGCAGAACCCTCAGTTTGCTGGGTCATAATGCTGGACACTGCTGAGGCGTTACTGTGTGAAGGGTGGAGGTTGTTCTCCGTCTGATACTCCACTAATACCAAAATATAACCCAAGGTTTTCTCCACTCCCTGGCACAGGAAATGAAGTTCCACATAATGATGCTCCTGTGTATGACCCACATTACATATTCAAAGCATTATTTAACAGAAAGAAAGGCTATCAACTCTGCAGCATTCCGAGATGAGATCCAAGTGGGATGAGAATTCCTCTTTGGTTTCCTCCCCAGAAGAGTTTCTGAAATGCGGCTGATGCTTTCCTGCCGTCATCGAGCCGGGGATGCAGGTTTAATGACTTCCAGCGCCGCCGTCCTGTTTGGGCAGGTTTTTGTTCAAAGGTGGAGTCTTGCTGATAAAACTGTCTGAAAATTCTGCAAAAGCTGAGTTTGATGAACTGCCATGAACGTTTCTTGATGACGGTTTCCTACATCGCCCAGAGCTTCTTTCTTCCCATGAGCCTTAGTGAAGCAGAACACTTTTTCTTTCTCTGCACAAACTGATGGCTTTGAATTCTTCACCATTGAAGTTACACATGCATGTAGATGGAAAGAAGTGTATTTAGTCCTTGTGGCGCCACACTTTGACACTATTTAAAATTTGGATAAATTTTTACTAAAAGGAAATAGAAGACAACCCCAGAAGAGATTTCCTTTGGGACAATGACTCATCTTTCCTGATTCCTGTGGGCGGAAGTCCTTCTTTGAAACTGGGAATAATTGTTTTCCGCATCTTCACCGCTTCCTGTTGGATGAGACAAAAGTGCTGCTCCTGGTGCCAGTCGAAGCTCTCTTTGTCTTACTTTGATTGATTTCGATAGACCTCAACCCGCAGCTTTTGCATTGGTCACCTTTGGGTGTCCTTCTGTTTGTGTGGAGCACAAAAGGTGTTTGGGACTGAAACCGATTTTTTCTTGGAAAAGAAAAAAGTCCTCATGCAGATCGAGTCTGTGCACTTTTCAAACGAGGATCTGGAGCCTCTGTGCAAAACAAATGCAGCTTTTTCTTTTTCTTAAAATAAATATAAAAACGTCTAAATGCAATTATTTCTAAATACATACATTTTATTCAAACTAATGTATTGCAATTACATCACTAAAAGACCCACTCCAATGAAAATGGTGTTTTGGGTGTTTTTAACATGTGTAACTATTGTAACTTTTATTTTTGACAGCAATACACACTAGTTCCTTTCAAAATAAAACCACACCCGGTGACAAACAAGCTCCTCCTGCTGCAGCAGCTTTACTTACATTAAAAATACAAGGCAGTCAAACATGATATTATCATTAGGACTTTGATGTTCTTTTTTCCTTTTACTCTAAAAAATAAACAATATTTTAGTAGAATCTACTTATTTAATAGAATCTCAAAACATTTAGAATAAACAGAGTTTTGTATTGTCATTTTCTAAGACGTGAGGCACAAAAAAAAATATTTTTCACTCATTTGTTTTGGTCACTGAAAAGATAACATGAGTTCAGAGCTGGTTTGTTTGAATCAGCAGAGATTCTGAAGAGAAAATATTTTCATTAATCAAAGTCTTTAAGTTTTTCAGTTTAAATCATAGTTTGTAGAATATCATAAAAACCATAGTTTTAAAAAATGCTGATTTGTTTTTGATGTTTTCTTTCACTGCTATGACACTTGTTTTTACCAAGTGGCAACCGATTGTGCAGACATCCGCCTGCACCTTCTTTCAGCAGCTTCGAAACCAACCCCAGCTCTGACATCATCTCAAATGTTCCAGATATGCAGTTATGGGAAGATGAATTCTTTGTTGAACTGGCAGAGATTTTTAAATGCACCTTCAGTGTGCAGATTGTTGCTTCTTGCTGCAAATAAAACTCTAAAGGAAACATTTTTGACCCTTAAGTCTTGAATCTTTTTGTATGTCTGGAAAACAGGGTACGGACTAACAGCATTTCTTGTTTAGAAAAAGTTTCTTGACAGATTTCCACTCCAGTTTCTCTTTCTCTTCTAGTTTCCTGACAGCAAAATTATAAAACATTTTATAGTACAATTTTTAAGAAAATAAAAATTCAATATGTCAAATATTTGGTGAAATATGCCAAAACCAAGGAGGCAAAGACAGCAATTCATCTAGTCAGCAATGTATGTTTGGGTCGACCAAGCATTAGCATTAGCGGTCCTATGAGAAATTCCATTAAACATTAGCATCAAGCTAGTGGACTTTAGCTCTATGTGCTAAATTGATCAATATTTTTATGAATTGATTATCGATCTGTTAAATTTAAATCAATTCAAATCCACCCAGTCCTATTGTATGAGTGTGTGGTTGAGGCCCTGCGACAGACTGGAAACCTGTCCAGGGTGTACCCCGCCTTCTCCAACAGGTAGCCCTGTGACCCCATAAGGGATAAAATGAATGGATGGACGGATGGATGGACACTACACTTTTATGAAGGCCATTTGACCTCTCCTGACCCTGTGACCTTCAAAACTTTCCACCAGTTTGCATTGAACCGACGTGTCAAATATTCAGCAATGCCTTTGTTGGTTTTCGTCTCAGAATAGACGACGACTGGACTTTCATGTCGTAAAACTGCTTGACATCGTCTTAACTGCCACTGTGGTGGTGGGTGTTCCTGTCAAAGGCGCCAAAGGAGAGATACCCATTAAATCTGCCACCCCCAAAGCACCACAGATGGCAGTCATGTGGAGACAGCAATCCAACAACTGACACGCCGAAGCGCTGTAAGGCCTTCAGTTATGCTGACACGTGAGGAGGAGCGGCCCGGTCCTCTGTCACCGCCAGCAGACATCTTATTTTACACTTTACAGAGTTTCCTCTGCACCGCAGACACTTTCTGGATAAACCAGATCTGTTTGGGTGGGTTTTATCACCTAATTCATCGAGCCCAAAATCTGTGATGAAAACAGATTCTGGTTGAACTCCAGCCCGTACATATCTCTGATTTATCAATTCAGATTCATGACTGTGTCACTGCTGCTCTTAGTAGCTTTAGGTGTTATTTACATTCACTGGATTCTGCAGGCTCAGCAAAAAGGAGAAACAGAGACTACAGCAGTTGGCCAGTCCAAGTCTGATAACATGTCAGGTGCATATGGCAGCAGGCATTAACACAGTTTTGTAGTTTATTGAAAAAATGCTTTCCTTTTTCAAATTTGCTGTAATTTTTATAAAAAGTCAGTTTGATCATGTTTTAGGTTTTAGTGGGTAAAAATGTCCGTTTGCCTCCATGCCCTGCATTACATCCTCTAAAGTCTGACATTGAGGCATGAATTCATTAGCTGTGGAAACAGAGGACCACTGGCCTGCCAGACTGACTGAGTGGGCTGGGAAAGCTGTCATATCCACTGGCCGGCTCCAGCAGACCTCAAAGAGGGGGCAGCTGAAGACCCTGACAACCTGAATGAAAGAGGCTGACAGGGCAACATACATGTCAACACAATGCCTCTGACAAGCAGGCAAGCTCTCCAGTGGGGAATTGCACAGTTGCCTGTGGATATGAAATAATCCACATTCTTTACAGTCCATCAGCACACTGACTGAAGGAAAAAATGGGAATGCTTTCACCACCAGACACAATCTAGCAGCTTACTTAGTCTTCAAGTTCACCAGTGGGTGCAGATCTGGACTTTTACTTTACATAGCACCAGGGCAGAACCTGCAGACCCTCCTTATACAGAGCATTACACAAGCAGCCCCAGGGGCCTGAGCAGCAAAAACATGGAGTTTACTTCAGGCTTACCCTTTGACTGTACATGAGAACTGGAGCGAGTGAGTGTGATGTCACCCATAGAAACGGCTCACTTCCGAGAGCAAAACAAAATGAGGTCAGTTCAAATGCTGTTTTACCTTTGTACGGATGCTGCCATGTTGGAGCCAGATGACATCACTAAGCAGTGATTGGTCCGAGTTGATCTGAGTTAGTATTTCTATGGCAACCACTCTTGTCAATCATCTACCATTTGAAAGCAGGCTACATAAAATCTGTCAAACATTTTAAACACTGGACATGAGGGATGAGTTTATAACTTGAATAACTTGTCATGGAATAAAAAGGATTATCAAGAAGATGAAAATAAGGTATCAGAGCTAGAATGGGTATTCAGACAAACAGAATGACTGAATAATAGCTGCTTATTTCTCTTTAGAAGTCTATGGGATTGATTTTGGCTTCTCTGAACCACCATGTACTTCCTGTTTGGAACACCAGGGGAAGAGTTCACTCAGTCCAGTTCTCTTATAGTTAATGGTGTTACCACAAGACAAACAAACTAATAGACTGATCTACATGAAATGTCCAAAGTCTTTATGGAGGTGAAGGACTGGACCTCATCTTCGATCAGAACTGGTAACTAGATCCCTGATTGCTGAAGGCTTGACCCATCAGGAACGACGAACAAACCTGGAACCTAAAGATCCACTCACACGAAAAAAATCCATCTATGCTAAAGGAATACGTTTCTCCTCCAACCATATATTATTCACTCTGGTTTGGCCTATACAGGTGGGGGTTGAAAGTTTGGGCACCCCAAGGAAAGATGGAAAAATCTTCTTAAGGCATCAGTTTTACAGATGAGATATTATTCTAATTTGTAAAAAAATAGTCTTTATTTCCTTCATTTATTGTTTCAACATAACAGAAAACAACATTATGGTGTGTTCAAAGGTTTATGCAGCTCCAGAGTGAGCAGCTGGTACACCCCCTTGTCCAGTATCCCAGCTTTAAGAGCTTTCTGTATCCAGTCAAGAGGCTCTCAGTTCTTGTTTCAGGATCTTCATCCGTTCTTTTTTCCTAAAGTCTTCCAGTTTTCTGAGACTTCTGGGATGTCTGTTCCACTCTGCTCTGTCCAGGTCTATCTATAGATGTTCAGTCATGTTGAGATGATTGAGAAGGTCTCTGAAAAACCTTCAGTTTATCCTCTTAACATAAGCCAGTGTGGATTCTGAAGTGAGTTTAGGATCATTATCATCTGGAGAAACCATCCTCTCTTCAACTTCTTCACAGATCAAGTTTAGTCTCCAGAATCTGCTGGAATCTTCTGGAATCCATTCTTCTTCTATGGTGAACAGTTTCCTGTGTGGCTGCAATACAAGCCCACAGCATGATGGATCCACCTCCATGCTTAACAGTTGGACAGAGGTTCTGTTCATTAAACTCTGGACCCTTTCTCCTCCAAACGGACCTTTGATCATTGTGGTTCCACGAGAACCGGGTCGGTCCCCAGAACTGGTTCCAGAATGCATCAGGCTTGTTTCTATGTTCATCTGTGAACTTCAAAGGTTGAATGTTGTGGTGAGGACACAGAAGAGCTTTTCTTCTGCTGACTCTTCCATATTCTAACAAGTATCTCTGACAGTAGAACAGTGCAGCAGAACTCCAGAGTCTGCAGGAGGATCCTGCACTCAAACCGGATTTGGACTTGATTTTCCCACAATCCTGCAGCTGCTCTGTCTGAGACTTTTCTTGCTCTTCCAGATCTGAAGAAAGGATGATGGAATCTGAGAACACTTTGCTCTCTTCTTCTAACCTTCTCCTGCTTTCATCAACTATTTTCATTTTCAGTCTTCTAGAAAACTGCTGGTAGAATCCATGATGCTGATTGGTGGAGAAAGGTCACATGACTCAGATTATTGAAACTCTTTGAGACTGAAATCTCCAGTTTTAACAAACGATGATAGTGAACAATCCATGACACTATCAGGTCTCAGCTTTTGCAAAGGGGGCGGGGCTTACCATCAATTCTGCAGGAGTCTAAACTTTTCCACACGCTATTATTTTGTTTTTATTTTATTTTGAAAGGGAATGATGGAAATAAAGTTGTACATGTTAGAAGAATCTCATGTGTAATTGTATACATTTAACAAGATTTTTTTTATCTTTCCTTCTTTATGCAGAAGAAGACAACATTTTACACGGGGTTCCCAAACTTTGATCCCCACTGTAATTCAAATGAAAAGAAAGAGACATAGCAAAACAATTTCTCCTGTGGTCTGAATAACTATGTCCACTCACTGGCCACTTTAGGTTTGCCTTACTAGTAGCGGGTTGGACCCCTTATTCCTTCAGAACCACCTTAATTCTTGGTGGAATTGATTCAACAAGGTTCTGGAAACATTCCTCCATATTAACATGACAGATCACACAGTTGATTCTGATCTGTCGACTGATCATCCATGAATATCCAGAATATCCTGTTTACTGGATATTTTCTCCTCTTCTGACCATTCTCTGTAAACCCTGGAGATAGTTGGTGAAAACCTCAGTAGATCAGAAGTTTCTGAAATGCTTAAACGCAAAATCTTTACTATACCCTTACTTTTTAACCATTAACATGATCAATGTAACTCCTGTAGATTAGTTCTCCTTTAAAATCTACTGGAACTACGTTGATCACGTTAACAATGAAAAAAAAATGACAGTAAATCAAAGAACATAAAGACTGGAGCTGCAGTGTTAAAATGTTAAGGAGAAAGGACTTTCCATATGAAGTGGTACTTATTTCTCATCATAAAAGAACAATAGAGATGATATAATAAACAAACCCTCTCATACGTCTTCGCTGCTGTTTTCTCTCTTCCTGCTGTATTGGGTGACTCAGCCTGAGCATCACTCAGGGCTGGAGCTGTGTGGGACACTTGTTTTCTGTGAGACAACTGCTCATTGATTCCATTTCCTGAAAGCTTTCCTGCAACTTCAATTCATCAAGAAATATCATTTAGGGCAAGAAGCCCCTTTTCATCACTGGGCCAATAAGAGTCTCGATGCCAGCCGGTTGGTTGGGTAAATACCAAATCTGAGAGTCAGCCTCTGGGACAGCAGCAGCGAAAAGACTTCGAGCCGATCACTGGCTGCCCCGTGTGAGGGGGGAGGGGGTGGAGAGCTGCTGCCGATTGTTTGTCACATCAATCAGAGGAATGTTCATCTAGCAATCAGTCAAGAGGCGCTGGTGGCATGAGCATCAATAAAAGGCAGGCGGACAGGAGGTCTGAAGGGAGGCCGCTGTTCCTCCTGGAGGCTGGACTGAGCGCACACATATTTAACAGACTGAAGGTACAGACCTGTCCCGATGCCACACAATCTCCTGGATTGTAGGTTTTAAAAGGTGTTTGGCTGGAGGCCTGCATCTCAGACACAAACCCCATTTTCTAGGTTTTTTTGGAAAAAGGCCAAGTTTCTTTTTACCATCATCGCTGCAGTCAGTGCTGTAGGAAGCACAATATGTGTCCTTGGATTAAATCCCCTTAAACCAGGGGTCGGCAACCCAAAATGTTGAAAGAGCCATATTGGACCAAAAAAACCAAAATCAAATCTGTCTGGAGCCGCAAAAAATTAAAAGTCTTATAATGAAGGCAACACATGTTTTATGTATCTATATTATCTATATTAGCCTACTATCAAAATGACTAAGTTGGTTACAAATACATGATGAACCTTCATGATTGAATGTTTATTTAATCCTGTGGAGAATGAATCACCACGTGACTACTCTGTTGTAGGATGAAGTTTAACTTCATTACAATATTAATGAATTACAGTTTGTTTCATTGTTTTGATGAAATTAAAGGAATTCAATAAAGAAATACGATTTCTGATGTCATTTTTATTTTGAGGATTCGTAAAAACAACAATGGAACGTGCATAACGTGCCCCTTATCTGGGCAACAGAGTACAATAAAATGCAGCATACATTAATAAAAATAAAACAACAGCCTTTTGAAGAGGTAAAGTGTATAAAATCAAATGAATACAGTTTAAGTTTGATTTCTGTGCAAATGCCAAACAAGTCAGTGCATGGGTAAAACGCAGCAGCATCCTCCCCTCTCTCTCTCTTTTGACACCAAATCAGCGCAGCTATCCTCATTTCTGAGCAACCAAACACAATAATACCCCTAACCCCGGGCTTACACCGCTAGAGTCACGGCTCTGTTGCGTTGCAGGAGCGGACTAGCTACAGCCAATGGCTTAAGTGTCATTCCAAATATATACTGACAAAAATCAGAAATTACGGACACTGAAAGCGCCCTGCCCTCATTTTTTTTTTAATCGTTTTCTCGTGATAACGAGATAATCGATAATGAAAAATGAAGCGTTCCGCGCTCTCTTTCCCGCACGGAGACGCCGAAACTTCATCTGTTTTAAGTCTCTTTATTTGGTGGTTAACCAGAAAAACAGCAGCAGAACACTCCACAAAAGTTGTATTCACTAATCATTTTATTAGTGGGGATACCTCGAACGCCTTCATTCCGTCTCATGCACCAGCCCCCCCCTTTATTTACCCCAAAACTCCGAACAGCTGATTGACAGATCACTGCGCATGTTGTGTTCAATGAACTCCAGACATTAACTCAGTCCGCTACTATGCTTTTGACATTTTTATACAATCCTCAGAAAAAGCAGTTTTTCAGGAAAAAAAATGGCGAGACTTTTTAATCCCTTGATTTTATAAGGATCAGTTCTGGGGTTCAATGTTTTCTATGATAAACTGCTTTGTTTTGCTGCCGGTGTCCAGAGGTCAGTGAACGCACCATGCAGAAACGCTCGGCAGACCTGAATCCTGTCAATCTGTCGATGTTTGTTCGGGGTTAAAACAATGATTAAAACCAAAAACATATTTCCCTCCTCCATCTTTTTCCATTTTCCAACATTTTGGAAATAGTGCCAGGGAGCCACAAGGCAGCGCCTAAAGAGCCGCATGCGGCTCCGGAGCCGCAGGTTGCCGACCCCTGCCTTAAACCAATACATTCCAGCAGGAGAAGGATGAAGGTATTGTCTTCACAGAAAAAATCTTTGCAATTATTAAATGTCTTCCACAACAACCAGACAACAAGAATCAAATGTAAAACATCCTGAATGTAGCCTTTTAGTCCATTGAAACATTAAAAATAAAAAAAATCTTTTACAAAGGAGAAGAGTATCATGTGAATTTACTAATAATTCTAGTCAAAAAGTATTTTGTGAGTATCCCATAATAATACAACAAACTTCAAGTCCCCCTCTGAGGAAAATCCTGTTTGTAGAGTTTTTATCATGTCTGTGTGTCTTTTATCTTCTGAAAGAGAACAAATATAATAAGAAATCATTTAGTTTTTTCATTTCTGAGTATTCCTCTTTTTAAATCAATCCAACACTCTTGGACAGACTCTGTTTTTCCTGAATGATCTTCTTTCTGCTGCACATGCACTAAACCCTCATCTGGTCCGGCTAGCGTGTCTAGTTCAGGTTCTGGAGAAGAGAAGATGCTATCTTCACATTGACTGCAGTCAAATGAGCCGCCGTTCACATTTCTGTGCTCCAATCAGCCGTCACTGGATTTTTGGTGTGAGTTTCATCCAATACTTATGGTAGCAGTCCTGAGAACGCTGGAAAATCTCCAACAGACTCAACGGAGCTTCTTGATGTGACCACAGAAATGTGAACGGCGGTTCATTTGACCGCACTTGGAAAGGGTTGTAAATTAATCAGCTCCAAAAGCCCCGCCCTCTCAAAGGGAAATTTTGGAAACAGAGGCTTCAGATGAAGATGAAAAGACATTTAGGTTGTGGGATTTTTGTTAAAAACGTCATAATCAGCATTAAAACACTATTCGAACATTTTCTTTAAGTTAGAAAAATGTCATTGGAGACTTTAACAAAAGCCATAGCTCTTCACTATAAAACTATACATTAAAATGAAAATACACAAAATATTATCAACAATGCAAAAATAAAAATAACACAGAGAAACAAAAGCAATAAAGAAACACAATAATTCATCCACACAGTTTATTTACTGGAGATGTTAAGCATGTTAAAAAAAAAGTAAAAATGATATAAATTAAACAACAATATTAGAAAAATCCCAAAAATACATTTTTTTCTACTATAAATAATTACCTGTTGCATTAATAAATAAATGCAACAGTCTTGAGTTTGCTCCTGTGTCTTTACTGAAGTCTCAAGGTCCACAAGAATAAAGCTTCATGAAATGTTTTTGTTCCACTGATGGAACTGTTCACACACTAGCACCTAAACACAGCTCTGGATGGTATCGTTAAAACAAATAAGGGATGAATATTAAAAGTGAACCAGTTCGGACGTTTACATTCTTACACAAATGTGTCTCTGGTTAGAGGAACAGAAACTTGATGTTTTCTATTGTCTGCCACGTGTATGGAGCTGGGTGGAAAGCAGAGAAGAGTTCTCTTCAAAGATTTTGTGTTTGTTGCTGACCAACCTGTCCGGAGGACATAGTCTGAAAACTCCACAAAGCTGGAGAGTACCAATTTCAGCAGAACTTTTGGCAGCTGTTACAAAATAGATGAAAATCGGCTTGAACCAACTCTTTGTCAGTTTTTTTTTTTTTTGCTTGTTTCCTTTTTTAAGCCTGGACGCGTTTTCAGTTTCACTTCTGGGAGACTAGGATTTGAAAATGTTTGAAAAACATGGCTGAACAGGAGATGTGTGAAATGTGAAAGCATTCCTGCTAAACCCACAGATGAGCAGATAAATGCAGACCGATGAGAGAACAAAAGCTGAGATAACCAACATTTACCTGACTACAACACCCGGAATAAAGCACGTCCTGTCTGTGAGACTAAATACAAAGAAGAGGAAGGATTCAGTCTGCTCTTTAAAGTGAATCCATCCAAACTCCACATTTAATGGGTTTGTGCCGCTAATAATGTTCATTTTTTATGTTTCCTTTCATGAACTCAATTTTATTCTGCAATCCTCGTTTAGGTCTTAATGATTCTTCGCAGCAGTGAAGATGTTTCCCATCTATCAGGTCTAGATCTACCCCCACACCATGCCCCCTCTGCAGTGAGGAGCCAGCTCAGTGTCTCACATGCAAATCAAGTCCTGAACCTCAGTGGGAGTCCCTCTGAGGACAAATAAAACCCGGCTCGGACCATGAAAAGACATTAGCATTTCACAGATCTGAATTTCCAGCAGCCGGCCTTCCTCTCTCCAGATAAACGGATGAAGTGTTTGTTTACTTACTTGTTTCAATGCTGATTAGAATAATAAAAGCCGTTGAAGAGCAGAAGAGGTTTTACACTGGGTTCACCATTCAAGCTCCGTGAGTTAAGAGCTTGTTAAGAAGCAAAACTGTTGACGGATTCGTTCAGGACCAAATCTGTGTGTTCCTGGACATTGTCCTGCTGCTGACAGCTGCTTGTCCTCATGGAGTTCTTGAGTCTCCTTGGTTGCAAAGGATGTAGGAAAACATAAAGTGTTTAATCTGTTGTGCATGTATTCATCGGAACCAGTGGAATTAGCATTTATAGTAGCTGTCATTCTGGCTGCGTGTGTTCTGGCTGTCATGTTAAGTTGTGGAATCGTCTTTTGCATAACTGACCCAAGCCTTCATTCTTCACAGTGATTGGTTTTCTCCAAAGCATTTTCACTAAGATTTTGAGAAATGTTGCCGTTTTAAACATAATTTTTATTTATATGAATATGTTAGAGGGTGGGCATCTGCAGTTTACCAAAGATTATCATTGATTTACTCAGTTGGCAACACATGTGCAGCCATACTTAATAAATAGAACGGTAAACTCATGCTGCAGTAAATCTTTGAAACCATTTTGCTTCTATTTACTGTAAATTAGACTAAAGTCACACAAGGTTTATGTTTTTGCTGCTTGAGAGACATCTGTCCTTTAACTTTCCTGAACATTTGGTAAATGTGGAGTCAACCTGCAGATTATCTTCATGCAAACTGTCCGGTTCCTGGTGTAACCGTTCCAAGGAATCAGAGAAATGTGGAAGGCTTCATCCATGATTGTGTGATTGCTTAGTAAGCATCGCTCTAGTGCTTAATAAACAGTAAACAGACAAGCATTCATGAAGTATTTACATATTTTATCATTTTATCTTTACAGAACTTACCTTAGATTGGAACCATTTTGTGAGTGTCAACCAAGAATGAAGCTTCAATGCAGGTTGTTCTTTCAAAACAAGAACAGGATGGAGAAATGGAATCCTTTTCAAAATAAAGCTTGAAAAGGATTCCAGAATTAACCTTTGAAAGTTAATGAGGAGTTCAGGATACAGATAGTGTTTTGATGCATTTTGAGCAAAAGCAGTTTGAGGCCAGAACGTTTTTGTCAGCATCAATTGATCTTTGTCATTACTGACACAAATTGACAGAGCTCTATGCTGGGGTGGCAGCTGCTCCGCCCCGACACCCTGTAGCTCCGCCCCTGAGGAGCCACAAAGTCTTATTTCACCCTTTAGAAAAAGACACTGGTTTGTATTTACGACATTTCTACTATTATAATAAACAAAAATACTCCTTTTTTCAAGCATAAATAAAACAGAAACATAAAGAGAAAAAAAGTACTTTTTCATAATATGAATTAGTTTCTAATTCTATAGAGGTCTAAATGACTAAAAATCTAAGTCACCCTGCACATAAAATGATCTCAATGCAGGGATGTAGTAGTAGGCAGTGAAATGTCAGCAGTGATGAAGAATAAACACACAGAACCACCGTTTGTGGTGATAAAGAATAAGTAAACCAGAGCCAATGAAGTGACCCTTATCAGGTTTTTCATAATTAATATCCTTGATTTTTTCATTCAAAAATAGAAAGTTCACCTTAAATTCTGCTGTGTGAATTCTGCTTGTGTGTACTGACGTCAGATTGATTTTTTTGTGGTAAACAACACTCAAACATCTGCCAGAATGGTTCAGTTTTGGTAAACTATGAAGCCAAACTGCTTGATGGATAGCTGGAGCATTATGGGTACTGTAGTCACCCATAGCAAAGCAAAACTGAAGATGAGATCTCGTTTCTGTCTCGTTTACGTCTCCTAGACATGAATGAGAAAGGTTTGAGACAAGACAGCTTTTCTCACTCTTCTCGAATACGTCTCCTGAGAAATAAGTCTCACAGTGAGCACTGTCTGAGATCTCAAACTTCTCTCACGACTGTCTCTTCTCCAGATCTCAGTTGCGAGAAAGATGAGACGTACTGCATTGTTCTGAAGCATGTCTCATTTTGATCTCTTTACTGTCTCAGCTCTGTCTCACTGAACTATTTGCATAATGGTCTCTCTCGTTGCTCAATAAGGTCTCAATTGAGATCTCAAACCTTTCTCACGACTGTCTCTTCTCCAGATCTCAGTTACGAGAAAGATGAGACGTACTGCATTGTTCTGAAGCATGTCTCATTTTGATCTCTTTACTTTCTCAGCTCTGTCTCCCTGAACTATTTGCATAATGCTCTCTCTCGTTGCTCAATAAGGTCTCAATTGAGATCTCAAACCTTTCTCACGACTGTCTCTTCTCCAGATCTCAGTTACGAGAAAGATGAGACGAACTGCATTGTTCTAAAGCATGTCTCATTTTGATCTCTTTACCGTCTCAGCTCTGTCTCACTGAACTCTATGCATGATTCTGTCTCTCGTTGCTCAATAAGATCTCAATTTAGTCTCAGCAAAAAAAAGTGAGACCTGTCACAAGAACTAAAATGAGTCATTTGTTTCTTGCACATGATCAGTTTATCACAAAAACAAATCAATTATGATGTATTTATATTCAACTTACAAAAGTTGTTTATTCCTTAAACATTTCAACTCATTCACATTTTCAAGCTAGAAGTCATACATTACTGTAAGACATGTTGCAAAAGATATCTTTTTGAAACTTAAAAAAAAACATGAAATTTCACAATAAGCAGCTTTGACAGCTGTGTAAATAAATACAGTTGAGATTAGTGCTGGGTGATATGAAGATATATATGTGTGGGCAATAGAAAAGTGTCTATTGTGGCATTTCTCCTCTATCATTTATATCGTTGCCAATTTGATCAATTATTACATCAAATATGTTATCATCAGATCCTCCAGGATTTTGCGCGATTTGTTGTGCATCCTTCAAATTTGACTTTCACTGTAACTTTACCTGATCTACCGTAACAGTCATGAATGACGATGCAGCTTCAGGACCGTTTCTGACTCTTTACGAGAGTCGTGCTCCCTTTATATCTCTAGTCCTCACTTATTTTCTTTCAAGATTGTAAGACATGATGTGCAAGAAAATATTTTTTTTAACTTAAAAAACCCCAATGAAATTTAACAATAACATTGCAGTGTCAATATAATATATATTTTTATAATATATTTTTTCTATTTTTGACGGCTGTGTAAATTAATACAGTTGAGATATATATATATATTTTTTTAAACACAAAGGTTTTAGATGCAGAAAAGGCACAATATAAATGTTTATGTCTTGTTAAATATATAAAAATAATATTGGAACTATAACATTGCATTACATTTTGCCAGTAGAAGGAGAAGACGTCGCAGGGAAAGTGCGGGAACATTTTGAAAACAGCAACCAAGAGAATTGTCCATTTGCGGTTTCAGTTGCAACTTTTGTTCCAGCCACACACAGACTACGACAGGTAAGAATTGTAATGCTTATTTGGTTCACCATTAAAGAGAGGTAAAATATTAACTTATTTGACCGAATGGCCAATGGAATATGTACGAAGAAGTATATTGGTGCCTGTTCAACAAGTATTTAGTGCAAACTACTTTACTAAATGCACTTTAATTTCGGCACTTTTTTTGGGCTATTTCAATTATTGTAAAACGTAATGTAGTTCCAGTGTTAGTTGTTGCGCAGGGACGGTAATTAGCGTGACACGCAGCCTTTACCATGCGGCAACAACAACAATAGCCGGCAGCCCCTCCTCCAGTTGGAGGGAACTTCTCTGCCGTGAGTATGTCTGCTGCAGTCTCCCAGTGTTTGAAGTTAGCTGTTCTAAAAATGAGGTTAGCGTCTTAATGATGTTAAATTCGATGTATTTGATTAAGAAACTGTTGTTTTATGGTTTACATGTACTTTTTAAGTGTTTTAGTGCCAATTTTGACCGCAGTGTTCTGTTGTGATCACGTAGTGAGCTGACCACGTGTCGTCATCACTGCCCTGAAGAGCTTCTGTGCTGTTTCTGAAGGTGAGTTTAATGTTTTATTTGGGTGATGTTACATTTATTTTAAAAGAAGGATTTTTATTTTATTTTTTTCCTTCTAGCAATGTATGTTGTTGAAATTGTATATTTGTTAGACTTGTTTAATCTTCCTCGTGCCTCGACCAAACTGATCCTAGAACCGCTCAGTCATTTCCGGTTGGGGCTGCGGGACACTGTTAATGAAGAACCAGATGGGTTTTTGGAGGTACAAGATGGCTAGCAAAATACACCAAAATAAACTGCAAAAATGATTAAATTTTATGTGTCACCCTACATAACAAACTTAGAAGATGATTTGCTACAGCTAATGTTATATGTGCAGATTTACACGCGACTAGCTCAAAAGCTGCTGGAAAATCATGTTGACGACAATATGAGCAGCTAACATGCAGAAATGCAGCACATTTTGATTACTTCCAAGCTATATTATAATATATTTCTTTTATGCTAGATAAAAATAAAATGGAGAACGCCCCCTAATTTATATATAATATATATAAATGGGGCCGTTCTCCATTTTATTTTTATCTAGCATAAAAGAGATATAATATTATTGTGTTTAAATTACTACCAAACTAGATTATAAATTTAACAAAAGCTTAGAAAGAATCTGTAATTTTCAGTGTCAGGGAAATTAAGAAGTCTGACAGACGCACAACATATCTCTGAAAGTCACTTCAAAGTTGACAGTGTTTTAAATGTTCCAACACGGTCACGTTTCATCTCAGGAAGTCTTATGATCATACTGTACATGGTAGTGTTTAGTGAGCACTGATTGGTGTTTTTAGGAAGGCAAACTTCGCTTTTTTGGATGTCATTATGTACATACAATGACAAACTAACATACAGCGTAAGAAAATGAGACAACAGCAGCAATAGCACACTGAGATTTGAATTTACTTTGCCACAACCAAAAATAAAAGATTGGTCTTATTTTACAACAGAAATATGTCACACAGCTCCGTGCAGAATCCATTCAGATCGTTGAGGATGGTATGGTTAGCTTGCTGTGGTTTAAAAAAAATGTGGTAGATAAATGTATTTTTTCCATTAACAGGATGAACAAGAAAGAAATGCTAGCAAAGAAAACGTTCTGGATTGCAACCCAGAAAATGAAGGGGAGAGAGAACACCCGTTAACGCAATGAGCAATCTCGTAAGCGTTTAAGTTGTTGTTTTGTTGTGTGTGTGTGTATATATATATTAAATATATAAGTTATATACAATTAGCACAAGGACAGAGTTGGACATAATTTCATGTCTACCACAGACACCATTTAAGATGAAAAAATAAATTCTTGAGGAAAAAATAAAAGTTCAGTGCGCTGTCTTGTGGGGTCCAGATAACCCGACTTCTAATGTAAACATGCCTATATTTGCACAAGGGTTTACAAGGTTCCAAGCAGGGCTTCCAAAACGGTTATTTTAATAGATGACTAATCAGCATTTATTTTATTCGACTATTTGACTAATTAGGTCATGGGCAAACTAAAGGGGATGTGAAGCACACGTCTTAATCATTATTAGCTTTAAACTAATAGAAAGTAAATTCAGATGATAGTTTATTAAACTTTCTAACGTGCAGCTTCTTTCCTTCATCAGATTCTGGTATTAAAACAAGATTAAATAAAATGAGGTCGGCATCAGAAACAAGGAACTATTTTTGAGCAAAAATAAAGTTTTGGTCTCGCTGACTAAAATATAAAAAAGTTTATTTTTTATTGCTGAACGCTCACTTTGTTCAAATTTACTACACTCTGACTTCATTTAATACAAAGTAATGACTATTAAGCTCTCCTTGGGGTCCAGATGGCTCCAACCACATATTGTTATGCGATTTCTTCCATGACAAATGTGGACGAAGGGGGACAGGATTTTATGTCTACCATGGACATTAGTGAAACTCCGAAATCAGTGAAAAAAAAAAAAGTTCAACGCACTGTCCTGTGGTGTCCAGATGACCCCACTTTTAATGTAAACAAGCTAAGGAGAACGGAAGGGTTACATTAGTCGTCAACTATTTTAGTAGCCGATTAGTTGGCTAATCGATTATTTTGATGGTTGATTAGTTGGCTAACTGATTATTTTGGTAGTCGATTTGGTCCCTAGCATCCTAGTTCCAATAAGAACTTCAATGAGCATCAATAAGAAATGGGAGTAAACAGAAATGTTGGAGCTAAGAATGCACCGAAAGCAGCAAATAGACAGAATAATAAACTGTTTTGGTATTTTCTCACACTTGTATTGTTTCTACTGTTTCTCTCTTTCAGATCCAGACCAGGTCTGAGAGCTTCAGACTCTGAAACCTCATTGGAGAGAGACATCACTGTAGCCCATCTTCACCAGCAGGAGCTCTTCCCTGGGTGTGGTGTGTTCATCTCATCCGCCTTGCCGCCATGAACCACGCATCGAAACCACATCGCATGCATCAGTCTCATGGACTTTCAGATCATTTCTCCACTGTTGAGGAGAATCAACATCCAGTTCCTTTTGGTCGTCCTTGAAATAGTCCCTCCGGAAAAGAAGGAAAGCGGATCCGTCAACGCAATCCTAAGTGAGTTTTTCTTAAAATTGGGTCATTTTATGCTAGAATTCTGGGAACAATAAACATGTTCAATCAGGCTGCAGTATAGCAATGATTGCCATCAAAATATAAGTTTAACACTGGAAATGAAGTCTTGTCCAGTAGCATCTAACACAGGGGTGTCAAACTCCAGGCCTCAAGGCCTGGTGTCTTACATGTTTTCCAGTTTCTTATTGCCTAAACACACCTGATCCAGGTAATCAGCAGCAGATAAGGCAGGATTTATAGAAGACCAGTATCAGGCTGGCCCTGAAGGTCTGGAGTTTGACACCCCTGATCTAACCCATCTTTAAGGAAACAGATTTTAACTTATTTGTAACATTTTTACTGCCCAAGGAAGTATCATGCTGAATTTCAATTCTTTTAACAGCTATGGAGGTCACAGTGTAATATGTAATCTTAACTGAATTCTGGCTGTTTTTAGATGCCAGAAATTATTATCTTGATTAATCAGATGACATGTAAATCAAATCTCACAGCAGCATTATGCAGCTGATCTAATAAAACTATAATTTGCTTGCAGCTTGAAGTGTTATATTTATTATGTGCCATCTATTGTCATTTTACTCATAATAGATTTTAATGTTCTTGTTTTACAGCTTAAATCCTGAGATGGGACACTCCACCTGGTAAAGAAAAAATTGTGGAGGTCGAAGTCAAGAAAGCCTTTGTCAACAAATGTAGGACCAGAGCCGGTTCTAAGCAGTAGGTCACTGCTATGATCTACAGTATGTGGACTGGTTACTCTTTCATCCTTTATTTATTTTGAATTTTCATGGACCATGACTTTCAATACAGTTCCTGCCAAGTGTGTTCTAGGATTTGGAAGCATGTAAGTTCTCTTGTTTCAAAGCCAAGTGAGATTCTTCCTTGTACCTGTGCTGTCAGTATGTTTGTTGTTTACATTCTGGAAGTATTCATTACCACCATGTCGGCCAGATTGAGTATGCACAGTTCATGTACTTAATGCAATTCCATAAGAAAAAGTTTTCACGGTTTAAATAGATCTATACGACACAATCTTGTGAATGTATTTCTGGTTGTATTCAAATATTTCCATTAAGAAGCCAGGTGGTTTAACTCTTGTGCTATCCTAGACATGTTTACATTAAAAGTGGGGTCATCTGGACCCACAAGACAGCGCCTGAAGTTTTTTTTCCCAAGGATTTTGAATCTTCTCTGGTGTCTGTGGCAGACATAAGATCCTGTCCACATTTGTTATGGGAGAGATCTCACATCAATGTAATGGTAGGGTCATATTGACCCCGTAAGAGAGCTCAAGGGTTAAATTACTTAATTATTTGAAAAAATAATTTTGTTAAAACCGACTTCTCAACAAGGAGGTTAGTGAACAATCACAGAGCTTGTATTTAATTTATTTTTAATTAATTTTTGTATCCCATTATGTTTTATATTTCTGTATTTTGTTTTTAAAAATGTAAAAAGAGTCTAATGCTGCTATCCCAATACAAATGTTGTACTGATGATGCTGGCCAAATGCCAAATAAAATGTTACATTTACATTTTTAGTATTATTTTTAATTTTTTTTACTGTTTCTCAAGTCATTCTCATAAATGGCTTTGGTGAGACATTAAAGAGAAGTGAAAGAGACATGAAACAGACATGAAAGAGACAATGATGAGATCTCTTTTAGCGCTCATTCTTCTCAAATGTGTCTCATTAGCGTCTCAGGTCTGTCTCATCCTTTTCTCCTTAATCCTCCTATAAACACCTGAGACAAATGAGATCTAAACTAGACTATTTTGAGATCTTTTTAGTGCTCATTCTTCTCAGATGTGTCTCATTAGCGTCTCAGATCTGTCTCGTCTTTTTCCTTAATCCTCCTATAAAATACCTGAGACAAATGAGATCAGAACGAGACTATTTTGAGATCTCTTTTGTTTCTCCCACTTCTTAAGTCTTGCTCAAACAGCTTATCTCAATTCAATCTCATTTGTCTCGTTGGTGTCTTTGCTCATCCTTGCTTATTTCTTGCTCCTAAGGGTCCCTTAGGAGCAAGAAATAAGACACAAATGAGCACAGAATGATCCAAAGATGAGACGCTCAAACTGATCTCAAACATGTCTCAGGAGACGAGATTGAGCCACATTCGAGCAACAGATTTTTCCTATGGGCAGGATCCTGATGGAGAGATGCATGCTGTGAAGAGTTGAAAACGTTTAACTTTTAGCACTTTTTTGCTTAATAAACATATAGGATAAACCTAAAATATGTTACTTTTTGAAATGAAAAATGTTGTATTTTTCTTGAACCAGAGAGCTTCAATAGAGAGGTTAAAGAGCTGCCCGTGGCTCTGGAGCCACAGGTTGCAGACCGCTGCTGTAAGCTATAAAGAAAATAAAAACAAGTTCTGCAAAATGTTTTAGCATAAAGTCTTTACCTGCCACAGACTTTGCAGGCATTAAAGTGGGCTCCTACAGGACGTAACAAGTTGAATTTAAGACTTTTAGGACAACTTTCAAACCACTTTAGAAGTTTAATATGCTCATTTACAGCCTATTTCTGGGTCTCTAGATCTCTAACATGCACGGCCCCTACCACTGCTGACAACTGAGTCAAGAACAGCCTTTTACTCAACCACAACCTTTAAGATTTGTTAAGACTTCAATGATCGGATCTCATCAGGGCTTCAAAGTTTGTGCTGCTGGCTCAGTGATGGAACAAGTGGAACTAAAGTAAACTGATGATGCTCAAACCAACCCGGTCTCAGTGAAATGCGTCCCTATTCCACGGCTTTGCACCCTCGGAATACCGTGCATAGTATACGCCAAACACGGTTTTTGCGTGCATATGATACGCAGTTGCAGCCCATTCAAAACAACAGGAACGGCTTTTAGGTTTCGTTTTGATCACGTGGTCGGATGTTTAGGTTTCTCCAGATCAGGTGACTGATCACGTGACTTTTGAGTTTCTGTCCGGCACCGGAGATCCACTCTTTTTCTGGTGAAAATCCCTCAGAATAAAATATTTTGTGGACTAATCTTTATTTTGGTAATATTTCTAGCGAGAAATGTACCCGTTACTATCACGACATGCATTTATTTTGGACATACAGTTCGTAGTTTGTCTGTTTTGTTTGACTTTTCGGGCTCAAAAATCGTAAAACAGCAACGTCTGGGGTGCACGGAACAATCACGGAACCGGGCGATCAGCAGGATTTGGGACCCGACCCACATCGGTGCCGGGTCAAGGTTAGGGTTAGGGAAGGTTCGGAGAAACCGCCCGGAACCGTTTTAATCGGGCCCGAATGACTTCTGTAAAGCTAGAATGTGTTCAATCTTACCAGTACTTCCGGTCCAGGAGACGGTCAAACGTGATCCCGAAACGAAGATTATCAAACATAAAATAATTATCCTTTAATTTCTGCCTCATAAACAAACACAAATGCCGGTTATTTTAAGTGACAATAACGAGGGAGGCTTTCAGACAAAATGAAGAAAGATAAACACAATTGGGTTATTTTTTTACTGTTCTTTTTTATTATTATTTTAATATATTATTTTTAATAATAATAATTAATATTATTATTAGTGTAGTAGAAGTAGCAGTATTAATTTATTATTATTGTTGTTATTATTATTATTATTATCATCATTTTTGTTATTATATAAAAAAAATAATAATAAAATGAATGACATAAACAAAATCCAATTGATTCATAAATACATTGTTGATCCACAAGATCAACAGATTCCAAGTTTTAATGATTCTTGAAAGTTGAAGGGTCAAGAGAGAATCTCATTATTCAGACAATTTTTTATTCTATATTAAAATTCATCCATCAACACTCATCTTCAGCAGTCAAATTCAGCTTACAGGATTCACACCAACATTTTTGCAGGTGATGCCATTAATATTTAATTCATAATTGTATTAAAAAGTTACAGTTTTAAAGTTTTGATAATGTATTTTTAGTGTGTAAATGTTTATCCCGTTTGGCCCAAAAACTAAGGCGTGTTTTGGATTTTGGCCCCCTGTGCGACTGAGTTTGACCCCCCTGGTCTACGCCATTCAAAAAGCTTTAGGATATTTGGAGAATTACTGTCAAGTTTCACTAGAGATTGGGTTGGGAAGCAATTTTTGGTGTGAGATAAACAGGTCGTTTTGGGGCTGACTATGTAATTGTTTTGATTTGTACATTGTACCAAATGTATGTAAATAATATCCCTAATTTATTGTGAATAGTTACTTTTAACTTCTTATCATACAGGTCAAAGAAACGGGAGGCTTAAACAAATTATTTGTTAATAAAATAATGATATAAATGAATATGAGCTCTGGTATTGCTAATAAATTGATAAATGAGCAGATGTTTTTTAGATTTTAAATTGGTAAAGTTAACAGTGCTGTAAAAATTGACAAACTCGTTTTTCGGAAACTTAATTATTTAGAACTTCAGGATTCTTGTATGCTTGTGTTTAATGTAATCTGTTGGTGACAAGGACTTTAGACTCTGCGTAGTAACAACTCCTAGTTTGTACATTTTAAGAAGTTCAGAGGATTGCTCCTAAACAACAATGATCACACAAGGGACGTTTGATCAGTCCTCCCTGAAACATAGACAACATTTAAGCAATCTACATGAATAGACATTAATTGGAGCTTAACTTTGTCGACTTTGCTGCTAACAGAGTAAAATTTCAACCGTCTCCTCCTAAAATGTGCAGTACATTCTGGGATGTATCATGACTTCTGCGAAGAAATATAGTCTAACCTTCCAAATTTTGAGTTCATACCAAAGCTATTTCACATTTTTTAAATGTATAGATAAATTTTGAATTTTACAGAGGTCCCACGCTTCAACAGTGATGTATGTATCAATTCTAAAGAGAGCGACCCATCAGCAGGTTTTACAGGATCCACGAGCTTAAAGCCCCATCGAGGGTTATCCAGGCTCTTTAGGGTCAGTGCTGTTTTGTTTTTTCATATATTTTTCAAATGTTATTAAGTTTATTACAAACAGCAGATGGCCTGTTCCACCTTGAACGCTCTGGACCACTACTACACGATGCATATCACTCTGTTCCCTGCGCTGCTTTGAGACTTTCAAACCAATGCCTCATGTCATCCCAACCGACAGAAGAAAGCTGAAATCAGCTGAACCCAAAGTGAAGACTGTTATGGACGGATGAGTCCAAGATGAAAAATGCAAAGATTGGAACACCTAGATCAGTTTTTGTGAGGACATGCCTGCAGACCAAAACCTTCTGCAAATTCAACAACATCAAACAATTGTTTACAGCTGCGGCAAACATACAAGGACAAGGAAGAGGCCTACAGGAGTGGGGGTCGTGACCTTTAGAAATAGGTCAGGAACATGAAAAAGAAGATTAAGGCAGCTAAAATGACCAACACTGCAAAGATAACAGAGCAGTTTTCTGCCAACATCTGCAGTTTCTAAAGTTCTGCAGACCCTCATGAAAAGAGATGCCCCACCCCCACCCTGCAGAGATCTACCACCATAACGACTTTTATTCAGGTTCTAAAGGAACATAGCATTCCCTCCCCCATCAATCTTAATCATTGACTTGTCTCAACTTCCTTCAGACTGGACACCTAACCTGGACTGAGGATCTGATGTGCATCAACAGTTTCAGAAGCAGAAGATCAGGAGGTTCCAGGACCTGATGGAGTGTCTCCATCCTGTCTGAACGTTTGCTCTGACCAGCTGCTTTAAAGTTTCACCCGTCTCTTCAACAGATCCACCATCATCCAGTTCCTAAGAAGTCCTCTCTCACGTGATTAAATGACGCAGACGATGCAGTCAACACAGCTCTCCACTACATCTGACACCACCTTGACTCTGCAGGGAACTATGCATGATCCTGTTGGTGGCCTTCAGCTCTGCATTTAATACCATCATCCCAGAGCTCCTCCATCAAAACATCACTGTGCTTTCCTCCACTTGAACGGGAAACGGAGCGTCTTGTCCTTTGGTGTGGCCAAAGCCACCCGGAGCTGAACATACTTAAAACTGTAGAGATGACAGTGGACCTCAGGGAGAAGGAACACAACCCCCCCATCCCCATCCTCTTCACACAATTCTGAACAGAGTCCCCTCTATAGACCAATACACAGGTCCACTTTTTCGAGAGACCTTAAGTGAACCTCCCAGGTTGACTCACTCTGGAGAAAGGCCCAGCAGAGGTTGGACTTCCCATGATAGCTTAAGAAGTGACTGAAAAAGCTTGTGTCAGGAGCTGCTGACCATCTTCTACACTGCTATAATCCATTCTGTCCTGACCACATTCATTGTGGATCTGCAAGCAGACAGGGACTGACTGAAGAGAATCATAAGATCTACTGAGACCTGTGCCGGATATTTTTTGTTTATTTAATTGAACCAAAAGCAAAAGAAAATCACTTCAAAATCTTGAATTTTATTTATCCATCTAATCATAACCTTCATAATATTTTAAATATTGACAAAAATACGGACACTTCTTGCAGCAACGACAAATAAACAGTTTATCAACTGTTTTATTCATTGTTTTTAAAAATGGTAGAAATTTAAATTTTTCTGGTTTGATTTTCAGTGCTGGTTAACTTTCAATAGTGTTCATTTTACATTTCAAAACTATTAGATTTGGTCTAAAAACAGAAAACCAAAAAGCAAAACTTGGTATTAATACTTTAATAATACTTGAAAAATTTGATAAATAAATGTTGTTTTTTGACAGTGCCACTAGTTTTTGTTGGTTTCAAACATGAATTACTTATGTAACAAGGCCTGTCTTATTTGAATTTTTAGAACACATTCTTAAAATAGTTAATAGACCTAGCATCCTTTGTTACCGCCATAGCAACATAAAATTCCATTGCCATTATGTAGTTGAGACACCTGAAAGAATGTACGTTAAAAAGACTATGTCTTGAACAAAAAGAAGTAAATAATGTTGAAAACAACTGTCTAATTGTCACTTGAACAGTGATCAAAACACAGCCCAAGTGTTTATACACCCTAAAATATGTTAAATTCCCTCCCAAAACCCAGGTGATGTCCTCCATATTTTGTTCTTGCCACTAAGAAGCTTGCCCTGTGAATAAACGTTACTAGTTTATGAGGCAGAAATCACAGGAACATTATTCTGATGGTTTAGAATCTGTGTTTTGAGATCACTTATTTTCATCTGCTAGACCAGAAGAAATCAGACAGCGCTACGTTACATTTATGTTTCATCCTATGGATGATACAGCACCATCCTCTGATATTTTATTAAACCAAGTATACAACAGACACAAACCTGTATCAATAAAATTTTAAGAAATAATAATAATAAAAAATGTTCCCTGAATAGTGAGATTCTCTCTTGACCCTTCAGCTTTCAAGAATCATAAAAACTTGGAGTCTGTTGATCTTATGGATCAATAATTATTATCATTTATTTATTATTGATATAATAATAATAACAGCAACACCATTATTATTAGTATCATGTTTTAATAATAACAATAATATTACTTTTTATTAATAATAATAGATTAATACTGCTACTACTACCACTAATAATAATAATTATGATGATAATAATAAAAATAAAAAGAACAGTAAAAAAATAACACAATTGTGTTTATCTTTCTTCATTTTGTCTGAAAGCATCACTCGTTATTGTCACTTAAAATAACCGGCATTTGTGTTTGTTTATGAGGCAGAAATTAAAGGATAATTATTTTATGTTTGATACTCTTCGTTTCGGGATCACGTTTGACCGTCTCCTGGACCGGAAGTACTGGTAAGATTGAACACGTTCTAGCTTTACAGAAGTCATTCGGCCCCGATTAAAACGGTTCCGGGCGGTTTCTCCGAACCTTCCCTAACCCTAACCTTGACCCGGCACCGATGCGGGTCGGGTCCCAAATCCTGCTGATCGCCCGGTTCCGTGATTGTTCCGTGCGACCCAGACGTTGCTGTTTTACGATTTTTGAGCCCGAAAAGTCAAACAAAACAGACAAACTACGAACTGTATGTCCAAAATAAATGCATGTCGTGATAGTAACGCTAGAAATATTACCAAAATAAAGATTAGTCCACAAAATATTTTATTCTGAGGGATTTTCACCAGAAAAAGAGTGGATCTCCGTGCCGGACAGAAACTCAAAAGTCACGTGATCAGTCACCTGATCTGGAGAAACTAAACATCGACACGTGATCAAAACGAAACCTAAAACGTTCCTGTTGTTTTGAATGGGCTGCAACTGCGTATCATATGCACGCAAAAACCGTGTTTGGCGTATACTATGCACGGTATTCCGAGGGTGCAAAGCCGTGGAATAGGGACGCATTTCACTGAGACCGGGTTTGCTCAAACACAATACAGAGAGCGAGTGGAAGGCCTCGTCATTCAAAGCCATCCTGAATTGCCTTTCAGATCTTTTTAAATTCTTCTGAATTCATGACCTTTAGCAGTTTTTAAGTCTGTAGGAAACATGCTTACGAAGAAGTAGTAGAATCTCTAAAACATTCTGCCAGAAATACACCGAGCAGAGTGAGGAGGGGCAACAGGTAATGTAGAACAAAGAAGAGTTCATAGTACTGAAGTCTGTAATGTAAATTCCAAGAGTTCATTTGAAAAGATTTAGTAAAAAGATGGCATAAGAAGGATTTTAGACATTTGGATTAAACGTTCAAAGATCCTCTCTGCTGTGAGGCCTGTCGTCAGTCGTCCCAACCTCTGAAGCAGGACTTGAACAAACTTTTGTTTAGCCTCCAACGAGCAGCGTCACAGTGAAGAAGAGTGATGGGAGAACGGCCAGGAAACCCCTCGGTGGGGGGCCGACAGCACTGTCCCATCCATCCATCCATCCATCCATCCATCCATCCATCCATCCATCCATCCATCCATCCATCCATCCATCCATCCATCCATCCATCCACCATCCATCCATCCATCCGTCCATCCATTCATCCATCCATCCATCCATCCATCCAGAGACCACGACCTGTCAATGACACGGAGCTGCTTGAAGCCTGAGCTGATGGGGAGTGGGGTGGGGTGGGGGTTCTGATTAAACAGAAAACTCGTCGGCTTCCAAGGTGAACAATGTTCATGAATGAGCCTCAGATATTATGGCTGCAGCCCTGCAGGTAGATGAAGGACAGTCATTAATTCCATGTTCTATAAATGTCTCTACCCGCGTACCCAAAGCTGATAGACATCCTGTCCTCCAGATTTATAAATACATTCATTTGTGTGGATTCTAGTCCCAGAAAAAACACATTTCAACCATGCATACAAGCAGACGCTCATTAATTATTTGCATATAAACACACAGATCCACGAGCACAAGGACATTGGAAGTAAAGGAGAAGCAGATTCTTATTGAGACACCCTCCAGTAAAGTCATCACATCAAGTCGGATTGTTTCAGTTTTGGATTCTTTACTGGCATTAGAATAACATCAATCAATGCAGGAAGAACTACAGATTAAATGAAAAGTTTACTTTCATCAAATACATGACAGCATTCTTTTAAAGTGTACTTCCTGAAGATTACAAATATTCATCCAGCAGACGACCATGAGAGGTTTATGGAAGACAAGCTCCAACCCTATTTGAAATGTGCAGAATAGCAATCAAGAGTGTTCTGTATTTTCACGTGATTCATTTGTTTGGTTGTTATTTGTGGAGTTGAATCTGATCTGGCTGTGAGGGGGGGGACATGGTGAGTCTGGGGGTCTTTTAGGGTTTTGTTGTGCTGAAAAGTCTGGTTTTAAAAAACTAGGGGAAAAAAGTTTAAAAAGAGTTTCCAAAACTGTGTGTGTGGAGTGTGAAGACTGACTGCAGAGACTGGATCTGGTGTCTGTGGATCGCTTCATTCCTCTGAGATGAGTTTACATCACCAACATCCACTGCTACCGATCAGCTGCTGGAAGATTTCTAGAGCTGCACCTGGACGTCTGACTGACAGAGACATAAAGAAAACAGAGTTTGTCTGGTTCTGTAACCTTGAACTAAATGTCTGTGACCTGAAGCCTCAACAGTGTCTGGTTCCATAAAAACACTTTATTTCACTTCATTTTAGTATTAATGTATTTTCAAACAAATGTGTATGAATACATAAACTGAATTGAATTGTGTTGATTTAAAGAACGCAAAAAAATCAGAATTGAATCATTCCAGACTCTGGTGAATCAAATCAAAATTTAATGTGAAAGAAAACATGAATATAGTATCAATAATCCGTATCTGTTTGATCACTTTTCTGGGACAAAGCTGCACAAAGTCCTGCTGGTGGTTGAGATGTAAACATTCATGCAGTCACAAGACATTCTGGATGATCACTTGTGTGGGATGTGGAAATGCATCTCAATCCACCGCAGCTCCAACATGGAAGCTTCTGAACACATGGACTATCAGGAGGCAGACAGTCTCTGTCTGCTCTCTCTGTCCACAGAAGGAAGCCATTACATTCACTTTACACTTCCTCAATTAGAAGAGATTCTATAACTGATCCCATCTACCAAACTACCACCACATTAAATATGTTTTAATGGTCACAAAATGTAGAGAATGATCTTTTTTTATAATAAATACAGATGATATCCATTTGAGTTTTTCCTCTTTTCTTTTTCAGATTTCCCAGTTTGACTCCAGCTTTCTCTAGTGTTCAGTCAGAGATCCCTGGCTTCACTTGCTGATATTTTCACAGGCAGCTTGCACAAATTCCAGCTAGAGTTAGATCACAATTTGTTCCAGACTGTCTGCGCAGCAGTTTGTTGGAGGAGCAGTTTGAGGCAGCTATTTTGAAAACGTGATGCTCTCCTCGGGCACTATGGGAGGTTTGCCACAGAGGCCGAGCTGTTTGGATGCACTGGTGGTGCTCGCTCCCACGCTTGCACACACACTTTCTTATGGTCAGGATAAAACAAATGATAATATGATGATGGTTTTTCTCTAGATTTTGGTGCTTTTATGGGTTTGGGTTTCTGCCACATTTAGTTCTTCTTTCCCAGCCAAGTCAGCCTCAAAATGATCACATTTCAGTTCTGGTTCCATGTGCTGCAGAGCGGCAACCGTCCAACGGGAAGAAGCAAGTTTCATTATCCTTTCCTTTACAAAAAGTCCAACAATAAGGTAAAACATAAATCATTGTTATTGAAAATCTGACATCCACTCTATTTTCGTTCATTCTGATATGTTTTCTTAAACACCCGCTCCAATAAAAAACACGCTATCTGCTGTTTTAACTTGTTCTTGTGGCATTTTTCTCACAGTGGAGGAAATTAAGCTTAAAATTGCATTTCTGATTATTATTTTATTCAAATCATTGTAGACAAAAAAATGGCTGAAAGAGATTGCAGTTGTGATGTTGGAAAAACAGGGGGCGGGACAACAGCTCCCCGCTCCACCGACAAACAGATCCATGAACGTCTTTGTTTTCCTCATGTCAGCTGGAATCTGGATCAGAACCACTGGATAGCTCCGATATTGCTTCCTGTTTTGTTGGGTTGGTGGTGTGAGGGGCTGTAAGCTAGTGGGAAAGTGTGAAATCAAAGAGCTTCGTTATGGGTTTTAAGATCTTCCCTAAAAACTGAATAATCATAAAGACCACTGGGAACGCTTTGAGTGGACCAAAAGATGATTTGAGCGGGACTTTGACAAAGTGAAGCTAATTTATGCACCGCCTTTCCTATAGCGACGCTCCTCCTCCTTTCTGTACGTTTTCAGGGATTTTAGCAGTCTTGGTATCAAAACGTTCAGGACATTAACAGCATAAATACCTTTTTTTTTTACATTCACGATCACTTACACATACACCTGGAGGTCTGATGAAAAATTTCTCATAAACTAAAAATCATCTGAAATCTGAGCGCTGTCAAAGGGTCGGACAAAGCCCAAAAGCTTTCTGCCCCTCACAAGATTATCCTCAAACTAACCTCAATACTTTTTTATTTCTAGGGGATTTTCTTAGGGGATTAAAAAAAACAAATTGCACTGTACTAATATTTCAATAAAAATACTCATAAAATAACCAGGATATATTGGAAGAGAATGAGAATAAAAACTGATGAAAGTCAGTAAAATGAGTCTGAAAACTGCAGATTTATATACAGGAAGTTGAGGTTATGGTTTCTTTGTAAATGAGAAAGCTGCATGACTTACAGTTAAAAGAAAGTACACGTCTTAAAGGAATCTATCTATTTTTGGTATTCATAAACTTTATAGTTTTTGAAATGTTGAGCAAATTTTGACTCATTCTAAATGGATGAAAACATCTTCAAATTTCACAATTTTAGGTAAATTAACAACAAGCATTTTAATATATTCATGAACGATGTTTTTATCTTTTATAGTAATAAAAAAATAACTTCTCTTTTAGCAACATGCTAACGTTTTTGACCGATTTAGTTTATTGAGTTATTTTAGGCTATTTTGGAGTTTGGCTAGTATTTAAGCGATGAGCAAGTTTTTTTTTTAACTAGTTTGGCATCTCTGAGGTTTTTTGGGATAAGTTTCAGTTTAGCTAATATTTAAGCAACACACTAAACATTTTTACAATTTTGGCATGTATGAGGGATTTTTAAACAATTTTACCACAAAAATGTTAAAAATGTAGGTTAACTTCAGCGCTCTTTGATAGTTCTTAACATTTACAGTCTTTTAGCAAATTGAACATTTTGCAAATAGCTTTTGAATTTTCACCAAAACCCTTCAGCAATTAAAGCAAATTGCGTCACCATGTTCGCACTAGCATTATTCTAAGTAATGTAACTTTTCTTGCTTTAATGTATTTTCTTTTATTTGATCTTTTTTGGTGTTCTTATTGTGAGGATCTCACTTAAAGCTGCTGCTCAGCTAAACACAATAGAATGATTACACCAATTTAAAAGGAAGTCAGCCCTTGAAATCTGATTCATGCATTGGCAAATTTTTATCTATAGATATAGAAAAAATGTTTAAAGTTTTTTTTCTTGAAAGGTTAGACAGGTGACAATAAAAATGTCAGTGATTAAAAATATGCAGGATGTCTCAAAGATGATTTCTGCCGATAAACCTGAACTCAGAATTCATTCAGTGTCATTGAAAGTAGTAAACTTTAATAGATGCAAGTTTTGATTTAATTAACTTACTATGAAAGCATACAAAATTGTGATTATCAAGTTCTCTTGACCTTTAATGTTTTTGAATGAAAGAGGCCGATAAGGAAAAAGACGGCTTTGTGCACGGAAATGAGAGAATTGAAAACAGATGAAATAATGTCAAACCACTGGCAGACTTCATTTTCACTGTTGTCTTAAGAAAATCTGATTTTCATGGTTTAACAGGCTAAATGTGGAGCCAGGTTTTTTTGGGGTTGCCTGAGCAGAGACCTGGCTGTGCTGCCAAAAAGCATTCGGTGGAACATCACGTGTGGACAGGATGTTTCTCTGCTTCCCCTTCTTCAATCTTTCTTATATTTTACATCACAAAATGAGGCTCTGTGTGGAAGCAGTGCTGCAGATTCCCCGAGCTACCTCCAAGTGACTTCGAATTGCAAGTGAAGGCAGCACAGATCAGCAGCTCGTGCTCGCTGTGCAGCTGCCAGACGTCTCCGACTCCCAACGGTCCGACCAACTGCTGCCTGTCCTTCTCTGCAGCAGATGCCTCTCTTTAAGGCGCCGCACCCCCCCACACTTTATCGAGACGCAGGCAGGACGCGCTGCACTGAAAAGAACAGATAAATAAATCACATATTCTCCATTTGACAAGTGATGTTTTTTTCATGTGGTGTGATTTTCATCACAACCCTTTTCTGGCCTCAACTATGAGGCTGTTTGTTCCCAGCTTGATACAATTCTGATCAACACCATCTCTGTTTCTCTGATCGCTAATTCCAATCCCTCACAAAGTTTCCACTGAAGCAATGTGACAGTAGAGACGGCCAGAGGGTGGATCTGAACTCTCAGAGAACATATGGGGTCAATTAGGCAGAGTTTGCTCCTGGACGGGGTTCAGCTGGTCCACAATAGAGACCTGCAGAATAGGTGGTCTCAGGCCATTTGGCAAGCCAATTGTGGGCAGCCGGTGAGTTAGCGACATGAAAGTATCAGGTGTTAGCCAGCAAATGATCCAGGAAGGTGAGGCCTGGCCCGCAGATTGGCCGGTTGGGGTCTGTGGGGGAGGGCAACCATGCATGATGCGGAGCTCTGTGCTCACACCATCTTAATGCTCCATTTCAGCCAACGCACAATGTGCTTTCCAGACTGCAGTCAGGCTGCCAGTTAAGTGATTTAGCTGAATAATGAAATCAACGGACAAAAGAGAAACCGGGACGTCCTCAAAATTTCCCATAATACACCCCAGAAACTCATCGTCAAATATAAAAAAAAAAAAGTCAAACTCCAACGACTGAACAATCCTCAAATATTAAGAAAATATAGATTTTAACTTTACACATTAGATAATGAAAAGATGTTTTTGATGAACACACTGAGGTGTTTCTTTTTATAACCATACTTAAGCATTTTTGGAGTAAAGATCGTACATGTATGGATCTTTTTTAGGTGGAGAACGAATAAACATACACATCAGACATTATTCATTTTCTCTGAAATCTGGTAAAGAGAATTTTCTGTCGATTTTACAATCTGATCTGAAGCTTTCTTCACTGTCAGAATTACCTTCAGGCCGTCATTCCCAAGATGCTCAACTCACCCAGACCGTTCTGGGTTGGAGCACTCTTACATGTTTGCTTCAGTTTTGCAGGAAAAACAGGAGTTTGAGCTTATAGAGTGGAGCTCCAGCAATGCGTTCGTTTCCTCTGTGAGACAAAGAAATAGTCGGGAAAGACGAGGGACCCAAAAGATAACAGCAAATGAAGCTTCCTCCAACTCTTCATTCACATCAGCATAGCAGAGCCAGTGGACACCCCCACCCACCCCCTCCTGTTTACTTTTGTCCAAAGTATAAAAAATATTCATGCAAAAATGCAACATTTTAACATTTTATTCATGAAAAACTATAACTTTTTACTGCACACAATAATCTTAATGTAATGAAACGTCTGGCTGTAGACGAAGCTGAGACGTTTTTGACATTTTAAACGTGCCGGTCGCTACGCTAACATAAATAAATCCAGAACTCTGTTTTTGAGCTTTGCTGCTCGTTTTGAGTTCTGTTCTGAAACGTAACACTGAGAGAAGAAGTTGAAGCAAAGCCAAAGATAGGGTGAAAGAGACAGATGAGGCACTACCCATCTAAAAACGTTTGTTCGCATTTTTTTTTTTGACACAAAAAAGTTTGTAAACGCATTAATATTTTTTCAAGCAAAAAAAAAGTTTGCAAAGCAAAAAAATGTTTTCAAAACTATTGTTAAATATTTTATTTGCAACACTTTACATTTTGTTTGCAACTTAGAACATTTTTTCTTGCATTATGGATGCATAAACATCACTCCATACAGGAGAAGGAAAACACTGGAGAGACGATGTCATGAGACGAGGGAGAGCCCACAGCCTCCTCAGCGTCTCACGACGAGGCAGGAGCAAAAGTCTCTGGAGAGGCTGACAACAATCATCCAACAGTCCAAGGGAGAAGACAAACAAATCCACAGTCCATGATCCAGGAACAGAAGCTTGGAGACGGAAAAACAGAGACGGACACATCAAGTGGAACAGACTACATCGTAACCGGAGACAAAAATGGGTCAAAACCGTCCAGCAAAAACTATGACCTGCTGGACCGCGAGCGAGGGCACAACAAACCAGCAGAGAGTGTAAGGAACTCACAAGCTGAAACACCAGGACTCACAGGTGGAACAAATGAGGATGATTGGGCAACACAGGTGGGGAGTAGAATCCAGATGAGAGGAAAAAACCCGAAAAACAAAGCCAACACAGACCATGACAGTGTCTGATCCAAAGTCAACTCTGCAGTTCTCCAGGATTTATTTGAGTGGTGGCACTCTGATTAAATAGCAAAGTAATCAGTCTTAACAGCAGTCAGGCCCGGTCCGGTCCAGACACGGGTCACTGAGTCCAATTGATTAGATTTCATTGAAGTTACATACCCGGCTTCATCTTTCAGGTTAATAACCCAACGAGATTGGGTTTAATCAATGATATTTTGAACAGTTCATCATGATTGCTGTTGAGTTCCATTCCAATAAAGTGAGACGACGTGATTGGCCTACGTCTGTTGATAATGTCAAGATTGTTGTTCTAGTATCTGTTTGTCTATGATGGAAACAAACACTAACAGGAATGTAAATGGAAGACTCCAAACCCAGCATATGTGTTAGACAAATGAAGCAGCACTATTTAGTGTGAACTTTAGGGATGGGTTGATAAATTGATTTAATATTAATAGATAAATAATCAATTAATAAAAATACAAATTGATTTAGCACATAAAGCTAAAGTCCGCTAGCTTGAAGCTAACGTATAATGGGATTTTCCATATTACGGCTAATGTTAGCGCTCAGTCGACCTAGCATAGATTACTGACTAAACCAACATCTTTATAAAATCACAGACATTCATTTAAAAACTCTTAATTTTAAAAACTCTTAATTTTAAAAACTCTTTTTTACCTTTAACAACTAAAGGCGTCACCGGCGACACTTAAACACAAAACCTTTAACATACTGTAACTTTTCAACCGTTAACACGATCAACGTAATTCCAGTAGATTTACAGTAGAATATTTACTAGAATTACGTGTTAACAGTTGAAAAGTTACAGTAAATCAAAAACCATAAAAACTGGAGCTCTGGTCTTAAAGGGTTAAGGAAATATTTTAAAAGTAACCATTTGTGGTCTAAAACACAGTTTTTTCAATCATACTTTCTTCTTCTTCTGGAATAAGATTAATGCTATAGCGCAATCGCCCCCTAGTGGCCAAACTGAGACATCCTCCAGGAGAAGCAGAACAATGTTTCCAATGTTAATGATCTGAACATTTTAGTTAGAACTTCTCCTTTAGAGAATCCATGTAACACTGGAGGATACTAACAATCTCAGTATTTCACTGATACATTTTACAGCCTGTAATCTGGATCAGATTAATACGAATTAGTGCTGCCACAAACGATTATTTTAATGGTCGACTAATCACAGATTTTTTTTTTTTATTAGTTCGGCTAATCTGGTCATGCTCAAACTGGATGTAAAGCATAAATCTTAACCATCATTAGTTTTAATCTTACTAAAAACTAGACATATAGCATTACCTGTGATAATGAAGCCCAATGAGGCAAAATTCTTTGTGATTTTGGGCTATATAAATAAAATTGAATTGAATTGAATTAATGCTAGTGTGAATGCTGCAAGCTGAATTTGCCCTCAGAAGATGCTAGTTCTGATAGCTGAAAATACTAAAGTTAGTAGCTAAAATTGCTGAAGCCAATAGCTGAAAATGCTGAAGCTGATAGCTGGCAAAAAATATAATAAATACCAAATTAACCTAAAAAACTGAAAAATACTAAATTAGTCAAAGTAGCTAGAATGCAACTGAAATATCAGCTAAACTCCAAAATAGCCTAAAAACCCTTAATAAATGTCAAAATAGCCCAAAAAGCTAGCATTATATCATAATAACTTAACTTTCAACTAGACTACACTCTGACTTTATATAATATAAAGTAACAACTGATCGACTATTAGTTTAGTTGTCGACTATTTTAATAATCGATTGGTCGAGTAATCGTGGCAGCCCTAATATAAATATATTCAAAACATGTAGTAGATTATTCATGTATTTCTAATTAAATGCGTAAACTCAAAATTGAATTGAATTGAGAGGATCAAAAGAATCAAATTGAAATGTTTCTGAATGATTCTCAAAACCCGGTCCTAGTGAACTTCATTCTTTATTAGACTGCCTTGAACTTCTGGATTGTGACAAATGTGAACAGGAAGGAGGACTCACTGTCTGACATTACTGACCACAGAAGCTCCACTGACCTCAGTCCCAGCAGCTGAAAGCTGCTCCTTCCACACAGTAAAAACATTTGCTGCAGTTTCTGAATGAGGCAGACTGCACTGATGCATGGCCATTAAAAACATATACAGTAGCAACACTCAGCGCTCTTTTTTTCCCTGCGGTGAATGTGTTTTAATTCCGAGTTCAGTTGAAGCCACATAATATCGCACACATGCATGTGGAGCTAAAGCTGGCCAGCATGTGTTGCAGTTGAGGTTAACCTAGTTTGGAAAGAAACACGATAATGTATTCCATGAAACTGCAGAGCATGTTCTCGGGTCTCAGTGAACTGCGCAGAAGGAAGCTCACCAGCGTCCATCTGTAAACACCGCGGCCTTCAGAAGAAACTCCTCCAGCTTCAGACGCTGCGTTTCAGCTTTATGAGTCATCCACAGTTTGGAGTTCAAACTTTGCTTTCAGGCTTAATGTGATTCAAAACCACAGTTTACAGTTCCCAAGAAAGCTATCCATCAGAAAAACAAAACCAGAGATTTAGTCTTCAGACATTCACTTTGGTCAGGAGACTCGGTCAGAAGTTGTCTGCAAGTCATGAAAATAGGAGCTGAATCGATGAACTGCAGTTTAACTGAATTGACTCTCCAGATAACATGAAGGGACAAAAATAAGATGAATTTTCCTTAATGTTGTTAAAACTTTCTATGACATTTTTGAATTCTGCTTCATGAATCTGCTGCCTGGAAGAAAGACTGACATGTTTTCAGAAAAAGACTCAAATATCACCTTTGGATGCTTTGACATCACGCAGTAAACACTTTCAACATTTGGCTCCATTATGGAGGTCAGGACATTTACCATGTCATCTCCTCCTGTCTCTTTAGTGCCCACAAAAAAGTTTCAAAGACCGTTTCTCTGCATGCAGTGTTTCATAGGAGTCCTCCTCTTGTTACAATGTGCAATTGTTTAGAAGTAGTTTTTATTAATAAAATAATGGGAATCTGCTTCAGTGTCGATCAAAAACCAAAATATTCTCATTATCCTGGAGTAGATTAAGCCTTAAGAGCTCAAGCAGCTTCATTGAATTTACTATAAAAGGTGGGAAATAACATTTTTTTCTATTGAATCTTTATTCTTATTATAATATTCTAACATCTGGTTTGTCCAGTCTTGCATTTCTACTCTAACTAAACTGTTGTTTGTCACAATCATCAACTCTGTATTTCCCTGTTATGTGGGTTAATTTTATAAGCTGATATACTGTAAAAAAACATATTTTCCAAACAGGGCATTAACTCTTTTCCCATTCATTGTTCTGTATAAGCCTGCAGTAAAGATAGTGATTGTTTGATGGTTGTCCAATGCCCTGCAGCCTCTCTGACTGTTTAGTAAAAATGAACCAAACATCTGAGAGGCTTGAGTCAAAAACTCCACAGCAGAGAAGTTCACTGTTGGGTTTTAAACCCGCATTGTGCACCAGGATCACTGTGGAAGAAGGGATTTTAGGCTGCAATGAAAAAATATGGCAAAACCTTCCTGGATTTCCCAGATCTGCCAAGAATCCTAAAACCTTGAAAGACTTTTTTCTGCATCTTACAGCTGAAAACCATCATTAATTACTGAGGAACGCATCACGTCTGCGTTTTGTTTCACTGTGGAAAATGATTAAACCCTTTAGAATATTACAAGCTATGTGCAAAGAAAACCCAGTTATAATATTTACATGTTTATTTCTAACTGAGAGAAGTTTGTAACAGGAAAGTTCATGTTGTTGAAAGATTAGGTGAAGCAATAAGGTGAAACGGGCTTAAGCAGGCAAGTTTGATAACTCGGTTTAACATGAATAACTCTGAAGGACTTGAGTAAAAGAAGAAGCTATCTTTTATTTTAAAATGTATTTTTATCTCTATTTTCTTGTTTTGAAGGCACATACTGGTCTCACAGCCCTCATTTACAGGATTCAGTTGCAAAGATCAGCGGCTGATTGGTTAAAGGCTTATTGAATCATCGAACTGCTTCACTTGTTTGCTTCTTGTTGTTGTTCTCTCAGAGTCAAGGAATTTGTTTTGATGAGTAGTACGTCATAATAGAGAGATGATACTCAGTCATTGTTTTGCAAGTCTCAAGGAAGTCTCCAGTCTTTGTCCTAAAGTCAAGACCAACAAGTTCCAAGTCAATAGGAAAACCCAGTTTACCATATCTGAAATGCGGGGAACCAGGGTAAAATCTGGGTATTAAACCCCCTCACCACAGAACGCTGATGTGCAGGTCAGCCTGTTGGTGACGAGGCACCGACTCCTTCCCGAGTCAGATTTACAAACCAATATATTTATTATTTATATTTTTATAAACATAGCAGATACATATTGGACTGTGTAAGAATGTAAATATATATGGTATAGCGGCTCTGTTTGATTCTCTGTCCCATTCTCTTGACTGCAGCTCGCGGTGAGCCGCTAAGCTAACGTTTATTTTCACTCAGAACTTACTTGATTTTGCTGCTCCTAGAGTCAGATGAGTGTTCTTTGCAATTTGATTGGTTGTACCGTCGGGTCAATCCAACGAGGTCCTAATTTAATTGGATGTTGGGTCGACACACATGGATGTGAAGAAACACAGACGGAGAGACGCAGTATAAAACGCAATGCACTTTTGAATCCTTGGATTTGGAGGAAAATAGGAATTCTTTCCGAGTCAGAGGTCTGAAGTCCAACTTGAGTCCAAGTCAGAGGTCTGAAGTCCAAGTCAAGTCACGAGTCAGAGGTCTGAAGTCCAACTCAAGTCACGAGTCAGAGGTCTGAAGTCCAACTTGAGTCTAAAGTTGTCAAATTCATGAGTCGAGTCTGACTTGAGTACATGTCATGTGACTCAAGTCCCCACCTCTCATCACAATTCTCATCATAATATGATTAAAATATGGCTTAAAACATTTCTCTGATCCAAATTTCCATCTTGGTCGAAGGCCATCATGAGAGTGGCATTCATTTCTGAAATACTTGTGTGATGCATCAGCAGCCACTGCTGCTCATTATCGGGATTCCTGGGACAGCCGCTGTGTCGCGATCTCAGAGGAGGACCTGTGGTCGAGTTAAGCGTCTGTCTTTCTTGGAGCTTTGACGCATTTGCCTCTTTGTACAAGTTGGCATTTCACAAGCAGAGCTTTTGCCAAAACACACCAGAAACTGAGCAAAAGTAAAAAGAGAAAAAATCATTTTCCATGTAGGAAAATATATATTTTTATTTTGGGGTTGACATTTTCCTCCTCATGCATCATTTATGTGCCTCCCAGACAACCAGAGAAGGAGGGAATAAGAGCGGATACAGCAGATGAAATTATCTGGCGCTGTGTGGATTAAAGCTGGTGTGTGTGATTGCGTTTGTGTAAAAGCAGACAGGCTCGACTGCTGGTGGAATTCTTCCTCTCTGGTTTGTAAATGCCCGTGTATGTGCTGGAGAACTTTAGCAGGAGTGTCGGTGGATGGAAACTGTGGGGCATTTCAAGCAACGTTGCAGGTCCTGAGTATAATTCTGCCTTTCAACTGCTTCCCATTTATTTCATGGCAGCAGCACTGTCATCTCACCCTGGTGGGGATGAAAAGCATCGTTGTGTAAAGAAATTGAAATGAAAATCCTTTTGGACCCAGCAGGATGGGTGGGGGTTGCTTTATCTATGACTCAATGGCACTTCTCTGGGATAAGATCTAATTCTGGGAGGAAAATTTCTTTATAAGGCCACCTGCTGTCGTCAGCTTTGTCGCCGGATCACAAGTTGTTCTGGGTGACCGGTCTCTGGACACGGCCAGAGGAATGCACTCAGCTCCCCGCTGACATTTAGATCTCTTTATTTTCTCCTCCATTCAGCGGAGCTCGCTGGGAATGATGGGTTCGGTGGGAGGAGGGTTGTAAGGGGGCAGGTTGGAGGTCCTGGTGAAGAGGCTTTAAGATAGAGGAACAGGCTCCTCTCTGTTTCAAAGCCCGACTCAACCAAACATTTGCTCAGATCCAAAATGCTTCTGATGAAGTTTTCAGAACCCAGACCTGTTCCAAACACTTTACTGGGTTTCTACATGTTAAAGCTGGAGATTTATCGCTGCAGTCCCTCTGGGCTCCACTTTAATGCATGTCAGCTTATTCTGGCAAACTCCATGGCTAACCGCATTAAAGCTTTGGTGTGGCTTTGTCGTTCTCACCACCAACTCCAGCAGCTGTTTTCACTATGAAGCCTCCGTCAAATCAGGCCAGCTGCCAGGAAAATAAGAAGCCATTTGAAGTTCCTGGAAACGTTTGGTTAGAGCAGCCGTGTGCTTGGTACTGCTGTGCCAACATGGAGAGGGGAACCAGCCATTATTTAGCACCAAACCAAGTCAGCTTGTGACAACACTCAGCTGTTTGAAGTCTCAGGCCGCTTTGACGCACTGAAAGTTGTTAACTCTAATCAGGTCCTTCTTGGGGAGCCCCATCAGAAAATACATGAAAATATAGATGTGAAAACGACATGTTAGATGAAGGAGAACTAAGTGTGGTGTTGGTGCAAAAAGCAATGAATTGAAAAGAAGAAAAATACATGAAGAACAGTGAAAACACAATCAAATGATGTTTTATCTGCGACCAATCGTTTGTCCGGAATCGTTCTTCTGGTTGATTTCCAACCAGCATGTGTGGTGTTCATGGTAGCTTCAGGGAATTCAAGGACTTGATTACATACCAGACCATCTTTTGTCTTTAAAGGGACTCTACCATGATTTAAGCCTTTCAGAGTGAATTAGATCATATATTACATTTGGAACACTAAAAAAAACAATTATTTATGAAATATTTGTTGTTTTCGTGAGTTTTACGGCTCGATTCCTGAGGCTCCGCCTGCTGCTGTGTGTGGGTGCCGCCCATTTCATGACGTCATCCTGCAGCCTTTCTTTCTTTGTTTCTCCCACGAAAATAAACAGTAGTCATAACTGACACAATAAGAGTCTCAGCATTTGTACTTAATTTGTTTAATTCCTATTTTACATATTTATGTATTTCATTTTGTTTATTTTTGAGGGGTGAAACCTTTACTAGACTGTGTTCCGCAGAGAAAACTTTTGCTGTAACGCCTCTTGACAAGATCCATTTGGAAAAAGAAATCAAGCAAAGAAGATGAAAAGTTAAGAAAAAAAGACGAAAGGAAAAGGAGTTTTAACTGAAGGAAGACGTTTTCTTGCTTTCTTCTTTTTGGTGAATGCAGCCTGCGGGGTACGTGTTTTCCTTTTTATATCATGTAATTTGTTATATCAAAATATATTTCAAGTTATTTATTTGTGCTGGTTTTACTGTTACTTTTTGGACAAAGGAAAAGAATCAAGTCATCAGTCCAACAAACTGTGTTCCTATTTCTGTTAAGATCACATTTTTTCAAAGATGGATGCGTATAACATAAATGCCCGGCCATCGCTGCTCTGGTTCACAACACAAATACTCTCGACGTCTTCACGACTGTTCCGACCGGGAGTGACAGTTTGACTGACAGAGATTTAAAAAGAGAAATACTCAGAAATGCAAAAGCAAATCGATTTCTTATTATATTAGTTCTTTTTCAGGAGAAAAATGCCAACAGACACGTTAAAAACTCAAAAACAGGATTTTCTAAATAGGGGAACTTTAACTGGAGCCACTTTTCTTATTGATCTTTCAGAGCCCTTGTTAAAGTCATCTGAGAGAAGGCGGCATCCCTGTGAACATCACTCTGATGCTGAATGAGAGCGGGGAGTTAACATGACACTTACCCAAATATCCTTCAGCGTGATGGAGAGGTGTGCATCATCAGGCACTCCAACATTTCTAAATTCAGCAAATGACCAACTAAGCATGGAGCTAGCTGCCCCCCTGTCTGTCTCCAGACCCCCCACCACCCCCAGGGAGCTGTTCTTGGCATTTGTGGTCTGCCAAGCCCACTTAATGGCTTTATTGTCCTGCAGAACTCACTTTTTACGTCCAGCCTCTCTTGGCATTTATCCTAATATTGATATGGAGCAAAACATCAGCGGCGATCTTAGAGAGCAGATGGTGCTGGTCATCAAAAGATTACGGCATCATTAGGGAGGTCATCAACTACAATCAGACAGATTATGATATTGGTATTGATATTGGGTCATGCTAAAGACTGACTTGTAAAGCACATTGTCATGTGTTTAAGTTGATGTATGTTCCCGCCAAGTCTGTTTTCCCAGGGAGTTACAGACAGTCAGGATCTGTGTTTTTTGAAGAAAGCTGATGAGAAATTATGTTTTTTTATACCTTTTTTATTGTACAACCCTCATTATTTGAACCCTTTAACACCTGAAAACAGATAGTTTGTTGTTTGATGGGAGAAAAAACAGACTTGGCTTTAAAAATATCTTTAAAAATAAAGAACAAACAGTGGAGCTCCGGTGTTGGAGGGTTCATTAGAAGCTGGAGTTTTGTTCTATTTCCTGAGCTCTCTTCCCACATGGATCCTTTAGAACTCCTCTCACCAGTTGTTTCTTCTAAACCTGATGACGTGAGTCTTTGACCTTTTCACTAACCACCATTTCAAGGACGTTCTTGCCCCCAATCAACACCTCTTTCGTTCTGAGGATGGATGGAAGCTTTAAAAGCGGCTCTTGTCTGTATCTGAATATGCTCCCCACATGTCTCCGTCCACATGTGACTCTTTTTGTGTTCTTCTCAGGGTCTCCACTTTCACGCAGCCGAACAGAGAGGTGTTTCTTAGGGAGAGGAGGCGGCGGCCAGCAGCCGTGGCCCCGCTCCAGGATCGCCTTACCCCGCACAGCTCGCCTTTGTTATCGGATCTCGCAGGGCTGATGGACACGCTGCATCGTCTAACCTGTTCTAATGAATGCAATATGTCCAATCAGCAGTGTATTTGGTCTGGGCTGCCTCACTAGCCCTCCTCCTTGTGGGCCTTCACCATGGGACCTAGCAGACCCCCTTGATGATCTCAGGAACAGATCTGTTTCCTTTTGCATTCCCATCCCTGGTTTTCCCTGTGGCCCGCGGAAGCACAGACACGCAACATACATCAAAGTCATTACATGTTCAGTCTGAATCAAGAAACAAGAATCAAGATACTTTCACATCCTCAGAACAGTTTCTTCTTCTGCATTTGATTGAAATGAATTCATCTACTGGTATGCCTCTCTGTCTTCATCACACACACCTGTTTTGTTCTTGCTAGTAATAAAAGTACACATGCTCTGTTTTAACAGTGCCTATTCTGATCTGATTGTCTTTCATGTGACACAACAAAGTACACGGATCCTAAAATCACATGATGGATGAGCAGGAACTCCTCACAGCAGGAGAAACTCTGCCGCAAAATGACAAATGCCTAAAACTGGGACAGCTGCTTCACTGAAACATTTCAAAGAGGAAAACTCCCACTGACATTCGACAAGAGAGGCAGGCTGGAAAACAATGCAGAGCGGGCCACTTCAAAGCAGACTCGTGGTCCAGTTGACTGAGAGGGTGGGATCAATCCGAGCATAGGCAAAGCAGAGGTCCCATGTTGACAGATGGAGGAAGTCCATCCAAGATGTTGGGTCTTAGTTATGCATCTTAAGGTCATTTGCAAATCTAAAATGGAGAATGACTGCACTTCAGTGTCTTAGGAACAAAAGGATGTCAAGTTGTTTAATTTAAATAAAAGTTTTCAGTCTACAGAGGTTCAATTGTGTAGATACCATCAAATCAGAGTGAAATGAAGATGTTTCAGGCTTGTCCATATTCTCCAAAACTTCATTTCTGCAACTCTAAATGCTTTTCAGTATCTTGTGTGCCCCCCACGAGCTTGTATGCATGCTTGACAACGTGGCGGCATGCTCCTAATGAGACGACGAATGGTGTCTTATGGCGTTTCCTCACAGATCTGTGTGAGGGCATCCCTGAGCTGTTGTACAGTCTGAGGAGCAACCTGGCGGCGCCTAATGGACCCAAACATAATGTCCCAGAGATGTTCTATTGGGTTTAAGTCAGGGGATGGTGAAGGCCATTCAATTGTTTCAATTCTTCATCCTCCAGGTACTGCCTGCAGACTCTTGCCACGTGAGGCTGGACATTGTGGTGCATTAGGAGGAAACCAGGACCTACTGCACCAGCGTAGGGTCTGACAATGGGTTGAAGGATTTCATCTGGATACCTTATGGCAGTCAGAGCACCATTTCCTAGGCAGTAGAGGTCTGTGCGTCCCTCCATGGATATGCCTCCCCAGACCATCACTGACCCCACCCCAACCTGTCATGTTGAACCACGTTGCAGGCAGCAGAACGTTCTCCTGGTCTTCTCCAGACTCTTTCACGTCTATCACAGGTGCTCAGGGTGAACCTGCTCTGGTCTGTGAAAAGTACAGGGTGCCAGTGGAGGACTTGCCAATTCTGGTGTTGTTGAGCAAATGCCAGAGGAGCTCCACGGTGCTGGGCAGTGAGCACAGGGCCCACTACAGGACGTGGGGCCCTCAGGCCATCTTCATGAAGTCTGTTCCTGATTGTTTGGGTAGAGACATTCACACCAGTGGCCCTCTGGAGGTCATTCTGTAGGGCACGAGCAGTGCTCAGCCTGTTCCTCCTTGCAAAAAGGAGCAGGTATGGGTCCTGCTGAGGGGTTGAGGACCTTCTACGGCCCTGTCCAGCTCTCCCAGAATAACCAGCAGTCTCCTGAAATCTCCTCCATGTTCTGGAGATTGTGCTGGGAGACACATTAAACCTTCTTGCTGCAGCACGTGTGGATGTTCCATCCTGGAGAAGTTGGACAACCTGTACAACTTCTGTAGGGTTAAGGAATCTCCTCATACTGCCAGTAGAGAGAATTACACAAGACAAAATCAGCAGGAGTGGAAAACAGCAAAAAAGGATCAAGAGGAAGAAACTTGAAATGACCTCCACATGGAACACCAGTCCTGTTTGGAGGGTTTTCTAATTGTTGCCACTGAAGTGCACCTGTTGTTAATTCATGAACACCAATACAGATGAAATTGATGAACGAGGCCTTCAGCTGCTGAACCAACAAGAACATTATCAGATAGGTTTACTTCAATTCATGACAGGACCAAGAAAAAAGGGTTCCATTACTTTTTGTGAGCAGTGTATATAGATATATACACAGTATATGTATTAGGGATGCAACAATATTTGATATAAAAACGAACTGTTCTCAGGCATCAGAGAGATTATTTCTTTGTAAATGTGCTTTACATCCACTTTGTGCATGACCCAATTAGTCGATTAATTGAAAAAATAATCGGTGACCAGTCGACTATTGAAATAACCGTTTGTGGCTTCCCTACTTCCCTATAAACTTTTTCAAAAATCTTATTACATGTATCTGTAGCTTTAGACACAATCTTTAATTTAAATGAGATGTATCCTCCGCAATAATACTTGGGTTTGACATCAGAATTAAATCTCAACCTTAGACATTTCTAATCTGAATCTTTTGTCATCTGCCAATCAGGAGCAGATTTTTGCTTTGCAAAAACGTAAACTTCAGCAAAAGTAGAATATCGACCTCACCTGTTGATGAATCCATACTTAAATTGAACACAGAAGCAATCTTTAAAGTAAGGTAAAGAAAAGTTTATGAAGGTGAAAGATGATTTTGTTTAAAGATAAAACAAACCAACCCCTTTTTTATGAGGGCATTAATGTTCACAGGACATTTGATGCTTTTGGAAACTTTTTTGCTTTTATATCATATAACAAGAACTAACTTTAGCTGATTTAGTGTCAAATACTCCTTTGATCAGTAAGCGAGACATTATCAATCAATCTATCAAACTTTAGAAAAAGTAAAGACACTAAAACAGGGGTGGGCAAATATTTTGACTCGTGAGCCACAAAGGGTTCTAAAATTTGGCATAAGGGCCGGACAAGGAGCAGATGGAAGGAGAGATTTGGTAATCAACCTCATAAACTAAAAAATAATATGGAATTTAGAGAAAAACATGCTTTAATTTGGATTCAAATTCACATATATTAATTTAAAAACAGAAAATTTGGGAGTTTTAATTTCTAGATTTTGATTTTTGTTCTCTTTTGGGTGATCCAATGGGTTGATGTTCTTCAGAGGAAAATGTGAACTCAAAGAGAATGCTGCATTTATGTGGTGTAGAATAATCCGAAAGATCACCATCTGACTCAGAAAGGAAACACACGAACGTCAGAGAAACACAGAAATACAATGAAAATAAAACAATAATTAGGATTTTTGATTCAATGTATTTTAATTTGGAGGGCCACATTAAGTAGCTTAAGGGGCCGCATGTGGCCCCCGGGCCGTAGTTTGCCCACCCCTGCACTAAAGTAAAGTTTTATCCAAGCCAACACTGTTCAGTTTTAGGCTCTGGTTGACGATCTCTCTAAAATGTAGAATTTGTTATTTAAATTTTGACATTATATATTTGTATAACTTCAAATATACAGGTAATTTTAACATATCACATAAAATGTTAAACAAATAATTGAATTATTTCCAACTCAAACCTGTTTGAAACCCTTTAGTCTGATTCAATTCTTTGTCTGGAGTGTGAATCCCAATGACTTTCAATAGATTTAGACACACAACAAGGGACACAGTGAGTTCTGCACAGGATTTCCAGCTGTTTACCAAAGTTTTGGATGTGGCAGCTGTCACTGATGGATGGAGTGTAAACACTGTCAGCCAGCGGTTTGACATTCTGCCTGTCGAGCAACATCTATCTCTCTGCATCACCTGCAGCTTTGGAGGAGCCTGACGGAAAGGTTCTTCATGGTGAACTTTTATCTTTGGATGCTGTGCGCTCCATCTTCTGCTTTGATTGAATAGTTTTCAGGAGTCAGCTCAGCTTCTCTTATAGACCCGCCGGCAAGCACAATACAAAACACTAAATATGTGGAAAAACAAAGAAACTTCAAAAGGTGCATTACCTGCAATAATGCTAGAGCGAATACTTTTGGTTGAATGTTGTCGCTTAAAAGCATTTATTTTAATTGCTGAATTAAGTCATGAATGTGATGAACATTTTCATACAAAACTTGCATCATTTGCAGAAAGTGCAAAATGAATTTGAAGAATTTCATGAAATTGCAACATTACTAAAATTTTACCTTCAGATTATTCCCAAAAAACTCAATAGAAGCCACCTTAGCCAAAAAAGCTAACACGTTGCTAAAATGTTATCTTAACTGAGAATTAAACCTTAAATGTCAAATTAATCCAAAAACTGGCAGGCTGCTAAAATACCAGCTTAACTGCATAGTAGCACAAAAACCTCATTAGTTACCAAATTAGCCAAAAATGTTAGCATGGTGCTAAAATGAAAGCTAATCTCAAGAATAGCCCAGATAATCTCATTAGATGCTGAATTTTCCAAAAACATTAGCATGGTGCTGAAATATTAGCTAAACTTAAAATTAACCATAAAAACCTCAGTAGTAGTAATGTCATTAACATGCTGAACATTTTGATACCAACCTTGCATGATTTGCAGAAAGTGTGCAAATATTTGACAAAATGTGTAAAAAAAAAAAAAGATATAGCTAAATTTGCGTAAAGTTTCAAAAATAGGTTTAGATTTCAATAATTACATAAAACTTCTAAAATTACATAAGCAAAAGTATAAATGTCAATATACTGATTTTTTCTTTTATAGCATGAATTTGAAAAAAATTCCTATTCATTTTCAATGAAGCGGAAAAATGGTATAAATTGTGTAAAATCTTAAAAACCATAAAATGCCCAAATAGAAAAAATTCCAGTGTGGGAGTTGTTAACGAGTTGAACATTTTGATACCAATATTGCAGAAATTGCTGAAAGTGTGATTGAGTTTTTAAAAATCAAAAAATGTACAAAAGAATAAACAATAATAAAAATAAAGAGAAACAGCATCACTATAATTGTGAATGCTTATAAAGCGTTTATACAAATATACTTGAAATTGATGGAATGAATGAAAAAAACAGATACACATACAATGTTTAAAAACACACGAAAACACACATTTTAAAAATTGATCCAATCTGTACTTTGGGACAATGGAATCATAACTTTCAAAGTTCATTAAAATATTTTTACATTTTAAAACAAATTGGGTTTTTTTTGGTCATTTATTTTTGAAACTATTTATTCATTTATTTTTTGCAATAAAAGCCAAACCTGTTATTATAAGAATGGAGAAGTTTTCTCTGCTGAGAAGAACCTTCTAACAACTGGAAGACATTTCCTCACCATTCCGGTAATCCAACTCAGCCGCACATTTCTGCAAAACACACAGAGAACTAATAAAAGTGGGAGAATCAATCATGCGCGCACACTCTCTCCAGCTGATTAAGGGGTGAAGTAGACCATCAACACAGTGCACCGCCTCTCTCAGTCAGGTTCTCTGCCACATCAATCACCTGGGACCTGGCCAAGCCAAATAGAAGAATACCATCAAACTGGGCTTTGTTTTTTAAAACGAATGAGCACATTTTCCCATCTCTGAAGCCAGATGCAAAGAGCCAGAATCATCAGAGGCTGTGTTGGGTTTCATTTATGGCTCCTCATTATCTGCTTTGGGCCTTTGGCTTCCAGGGAAGATGTTAATGAATGTGACTTAAACCTGAGTTGATGCATCTAAGTGACTTAAATCCTTAAACTAGAATGTTTCCCTCACAGGTCCTTTAACTGCCATCTTTGATATCCTCACAGCAGAAGATGACGACATTCTTCTAGAACAGAGGTCGACAACCTTTAAGAGTAAAAGAGCCATTTGGGCTCATTTTCTACTGATCAAAACCTAGAAGGAGCCGCATTGACTTATGTTAGCCTTTAAGAAATATGGATTTGCATTCATAACTTTCTTTTTGTTTTCTTTGTTTTTTTTAAAAAATGTGAATAGTGTCTATTTTTGGCACAAATAAAAGCAAAACAAATATATAAAAAGAAACAAGCATCTCTCAAAAAAGGTATTTTTTAATGTTTTCAACTTTAGTAACAAAAAAGCTAGCTTGTTGCTTAATTACTAGCTGAACTTCAAATTAGAATAACATTTCTCTGTAAATTAAATCAGCCAAAAATTTTAGCATGTTGCTGAAATAAAAGCTAAACTCAAAATTAGCCTAAAACCCTAGTAGATAACAAATTAGCTAAAAATGTTAGCATATTGCTAAAATATTAGCTAAACTCCAAATTAGCATAAAAAACTAATCAGAGGCCAAATCTGCCAAAAAAGCTAGCTTGTTGCTTAATTACTAGCTGAACTCCAAAATAGCCTAAAATTCCTCAGAAAATTAACTTAGTCAAAAACGTTAGCATGTTGCTAAAATAGAAGCTAAATTCTAAATTATCCCAAAAAATGTCAGTAGATAACAAATTAGCTGAAAACATTAGCATTTTACTAAAATATTAACTAAATGTTAACTAAACTCTTCTTAGCATAAAATTCCTCAGAAAACTTAGTCAAAAACGTTAGCATGTTGCTAAAATAGGAGCTCAAACTGTAAATTATCCTAAAAAACCCAGTAGGTAACACATTAGCCAAAAACCTTAGCATGTTGCTAAAATAATAGCTAATCTCAATTTTTTAAAATTTGCTATTATTTTATTTTTCTTCATCCAGAGAGCCACCATGCAGAGATAAAACAGCCTCATTTGGCTCTGGAGCCGCAGGTTGCAGACCCCTCTTCTAGAAGGACCTCCAGTAGTTGCTGCCCTTAAATGTTTTTGTCCTAAGTGATCTGAGGTTCAATCAATCTAGCCATTGTTCTTTAATTGAAAAAGTAACAACCCAGCAAGCAAGGCCAGGTGGGCCCATATGGTTTAAAAGTGGGCAAAAAAGTGGACCCCAAGTGGGTAGGCTAGCTGTGCTAACACAGAGACGCCCGGTTGGCCTTTGCTGGCTGGGAGAGCAATAGAATGTAGAATTTGTTACTTTCCCTAATTAACAGCAACTACGCCAGAAATAGAAGTGCATGCTTTGTTTCCACCAGGTTCAAATGCACTTGACTGTTTATCAGAGGACAAATCCTCGGAGCTTCCAGGTGAGGTTTCTGCATTGCCAGAAATGATCAGCCAGCATCTTGATTAAACAACTGTTGCTGTTCCCTCTGCCCGAGAAGAAATATGAAACCATTTCCACACACAGAGGAAATTATTTACAAATGAAACACTCAAAACAGTCTGCCATTAATCCTCACATAAAGTAGACAATCCACCAGTCGAGCTCATTTTCCCAGAGTGCACTGCTTAGAGAACTAGAGTTGTGCTTGTTTACCATAATAATCAAAAGAAAGTGTAGTTTCAGTTATGTGAAAAGGAGTTTACCTAAATGTGTATTTTCAATTTTCGTCTCAAAGCTCAATATTTTTTGTTATCTTGACCTAAATTACAGCCATAAACATGCATCACAGACAGTCCTGTTACTCACTTCATGGATGTGGGGAGTTCAGCTTTAAATCAGTCCCATCAGACCCACTGAATCCAACTCTGGCTCACCTCTGCCCATGTCCCAGCTCAGAATGAAGCTCTTATCAGTCAAATGAATTTAGCCAGATACACTATGGATTATCCAGTCTCATCACCTCCAAGGGTTCAACTGTTTTTCTTGACACAACACGAGGATGTTTTGTGAACACAAGGACGGGAAGAGTTTGTCCTCATGACTGTGAATGAGTTCCCAGAGAAAACCAACTCATGAAGGAGGAGCTAACTCCTTGACATTTCATTGAGTTAGACATAGACTCACAAAAGCTGTTTTATTAACAGAGAGAGAAACAAGATGGGAGGAAAATGAACCAGCTGAGATGCATGGTAGGAGACGTCTCATGATATGGGCTTGCTTTTTTCATCAGGCTACATCAGTTTGAGCTAAATTAAAGTCACCAACAATTCATGCACGGCAACAGCCGAGCAAAACTATGAAAAGAACTGTGATTGGTCGGGTGACGCTGGAATGTTTCCATCAGAAATTTGTCTTACAAATTTCTCAAAATACGCTGAAGGTTTTGGGTTTTTTTTCCTACCTACAGTTTTGCACTTGCTTAGTGAAATGGGGCCAAACTGGGATTAAGATGAAAGGATTCAGTGTTTGGTGACCTGCAGCTTCCTCTTTGAGAGAATGTGTCACCAAACTCTGACTTCCTTCTGGAGCATTGTCAGCGGTTAGCGATCAGAGATCTTTGCAGAGTAAACTGGCCCGTCTCTCAGCATCGTCCTTGTTTGTTGGTGCTAAATCACTGTGTGACATGTTGCACCTGAGCTTCAAGGATATCCTGTTACCGTTCAGGGGATGATGCAACTTTAATGGGACGGTTCTTCATGTGTGTTCCAAGTGGAGGGTTGGGGGGTATTATTTTAGAAAACAGGAGAGTTGAGTTCAGTCATTTTTAAACCACAGGCCGGCTTTAGAGTAAACTATGCAGCTGTGTTGTACGGAAGCCAAAAACCGCCCGCACCACTTTTACAAATTGTTTTAACAAGATAGTGGATCTCATTATAACGAGAAATCCGTATAATGCAAAAGGTCATTTTCTTGTCATAATGAGTTATTAGCTCATTTTTTTGAGAAAACAAAACTTCTCGTTACAATGAAAAAACTAAGTTCGTTTTCTTGAGAAAAAGAGATAAAAACTTGTTAAAACGAGTTATGTCATTTCCTTGAGAAAGCAAACTCTGATTTCTCATTGTAATGAGATAATATATCGTTATAACAATAAAAAACATAGTTCTTTTTCTCGTAATAACAGAATTTATTCGGTCACAACGAGAAAACTATTTTCATTTTCTCATTATAACGAGAGATTATCTCAATATAACAATGAAAAAAACGTTTTCTCAAGGAAACAAGATACAATCTCTTTCTCATTATAATAACATAATACTTCATTTCCTTGTATTATGATAATGTACTTTTTTTTCCTGATAAAAGAAGAAAACAAACTTGGAAGAGTTGACTTCAAAGGAAGGGCAATGGTTTGGAGGAGGGCTGGGTATGGACAAAGATGCCCCAAAGTCATGAGATGGGGCGGTCGACTCCTGATTGGAAGATTGTGGATTCGATTCCCGCCTTTCCCGCAGTGATGGCAGCGGAGGCATCAGTGTGTGAATGTGTGAATGGGTCTGTGACTGTAGAACGCTTTGGGCCTTCGAGGAAGGTGGAAAAGCTCTGTAAAAGTATGTAGCATTTACCATCACTGCAGTTACAAGTTCTAACCTGAACATTCCTTTGCAGGAGAGGTGACCCGTCTGTTGGGAACAAAACCATCCTCTGTGCCAGTTTGTCCTAAGGATCTGTGCCTGGAGGGGTGGAGGGTCTTAGCTGACTCAGGATGGAGTTGGAGAGTCGAATGAGAGTAGAAGTCAGGGTCAGCCGTCACAGTACAGCACACCATTTCTCTCAGACACTGTCCCCACTCAGCTGGTTGTTTGGGAGGATACCCTGATGTGATGCTCCACTGCTTCCCCAGAACCAAGAGCCAAGAAGGACAGGAGCACATGTTTTATTTAGAGAACAAAGGCACGGTTTGTTTTTCTTATGAGTATCACTTTTCTTTCTTTCCTTTTTTTACTTTTTGTTCTAATTAAAAAGCAGCAGGAACAAAGGTGGACTGATTCAAGTGTTTGGCAAATCACAATCCAAGCACTTGGAAGTGTTGCAAAATTTAAAAAAGAAAGAAAAGTACAAATGTTGAGTTTAAAGTTTTGGACCCTCATTTAAATGTCATAAGTGATCAGATACACACATCGTCATGGATGGAGCTGTGTTTCTCACAAAAATGATTTAACAAAGATTAGAACCCAGAGATGAACACAAAGTGTAAACCAAAGGTGATGATGTTCTTATTGTTCCATTCAAACATCCTTTTTCAATTTCCTTTTTAACGGGTCAAATGAAAAGATAAGTTTCACTATAAAACTGTGCAGGAACTGAAATGTATGAGTGCATACAAGTATGTTTGAAGTTATGTCAGGGGAACAGGGGAGTTTCAAACCCAAAACGGAGAAGGAAACCTTGCAGGTTAAATGTGAATGTGTTTTAGGAAAAAGAAGTCACTGAGTCCAAACAAATCCTTCAACTGATGTCCATGAATTTGACTCAAACTCAAGTTCCATTTGAGACCATGGGGTTGCTGGAGCCTATCCCAGCTGCTGGTGGTTGAACATAAGGTTCATCCTGAGCAGGTTGCCACCTAAAAGTCCAATTTAGAACATTGATGCATGAAGCTTGTGGAAGAAAACCAGAGTTCCAGGAAAAATCATGGAGCATGGAAACGCCACATGGATTTGAACCAGGGACCCCTGGTTCTAACCACTGCACCACCATGCAACCCTTGAGTCAAAAGTACCTGTGTTCTGGTTGTGCTAAAGTTCATTGGAGGCAGTTTGCAAAAGAGAGCAGTTGTATATTGACTCCTGTATTAAAATTCACCTTTTGTACCAAAAATGTATATATTTACTAGACATGGATCAATAAAATCCAGTATCGATTTCAATCCATCTAAGCTTAATAAACCAATAATCGATTAATAAAAATATAGATTGATTTAGCACATAAAGCTAAAGTCTGCTAGCTTGATGCTAGTGTTTAATGGAATTTCCCATAGGATGGCTAATGCTAACGCTTGGTCGACCAAAATATACATTCTGATTAAATAAACATCTCTATAAACTCACAGACATGAACTTTCTAAACTCGTTTAAGGAAATATTTTTAAAGTAACTATTTGTGGTCTAAAGCATAGTTTAAAAAAAAATTGTGGGTTAATATTTGACCACTGATCGGGTCACTGAAAACATCACGTCCCCAAAGCTGAGTTCCTGATTGGCTGATGCGATGGAGCGGCCCGTCACACTTCTGTGATCTGCTGTGAAATGCAGCCAGAATTGACCTTCTATGAAACGAAGCACCAAAATGCAGCACCGTTTGCAGCAGGTCTTTCAGTTTCAGTGGAACTGCGTAAATCATAGCAGTTCCCACTTGGAACCGAACTTCAGTGCCCAACCTTCATATATATGCATACATCTTGTCACGCCCCCAATTCCCCAATTTACTCCGTCTAGGGGTCCGAAAAGGACGCAACACAAAAGTGATGAGGCTCCATCTCCCTTCAGTCTCTAAGGCCAGAACACATAAGGCAGATTAACAAATAAAAAAAACAAGTTTGGAAGGAAATAATAACAGCTAGGGTCTTGGCTTCATAGTGGAGCACGGCAAATACCATAACCAAAAGAAGACCTACTAAAAAAAAAACAAATCTTACCTGCAAGATTAAAATAAACCAATAGAAAAAAACTGACCGCACCACACCAATCATATTCCAGCACCTGCACACCGCTGGAGCACCAACGACCAATCAAATTCTGGTACCTGTACACTGCTGAAGAACATACACAAAAAGGGACGTAACAATGTACACACATAAACACATAAAGAAAATGACTGAAGAAATACAACGTTTTGGAGAAAACAGTTAAGCTAATTTCTACCATCAACCAGAGGTCTTCCAGAGTAATGTTGGCCGAAATACAAGCCCATGCTGAAGTCATTTGGTAAAATGCTAACAGCATATTCTCTGTCTGTGTTGTAATTCACAGAATCATAAAGTATCAAGCATGAAGGGGAGGATCGTTCTGTGGATGAGTGTAAAAGCCTGTAGCAGCTGATCCATGCGGGCCGGGCCGCCTGGACCCTCATTAAATCAGCATTACACTTCGTCAGATTCACTACATCCATGTCATAAAAAAGAAACAACCCTCTCAACTGTAAGTTATCTATTTGCCTTTACAGAGGCCATATGAAGAGAGACCCGAGCAGCCAGAGGGATAAGCAAAGCCCTAAACTCTGTCATCAAACGCCAGCTGACAGTTATTCAATAAGACAGTCCAGCAAGGGGTGTTAAAGATTTTACTGGGAAGGGATTTTCATTGAAGCCACAGCACATAAATCTGGACAAACACAGGGCCCCGCCTGTTGGGATGACACAAATCGCCCCCTCGTTAGGATCAATAAAGTGAGACACAATGCTGCAAAAGCACAAGAGCAAACTGTGAGGCTCTGGAGGATTCAATAGGCCTGAAGAATGCGTGGGAATTGGGAGCTCGGGTTAGAGGAGAGCTTCAATCCCACCAACTCTGCCATGAAATAGAGAGGGAGGGAGCAATTGACCCATGAACCAGGCTGAAAGAGAAATCACTTGTTCTCATAATGACTGGCTTCCACTTCGGCAGCAGGCCGGCGGAGAGGCGCTTCTCAGTTGGACGGCTGTGCTGAGAGGAGGATGAGAAGAAGAGAGGATTGTCCAGCTCTTCCTGGGCTCCAGCTGGTGGGGAGAATGATCAACCTCCAGCACTCTCTCCTCCACACCCCCCGGTCTTATCTAAACAGCAGCTATCAGATGGACACAAACACGGCTGCATCTTGTAAAATGAACCTGAGACAAATTAGCCAGCTCATTAGGCCGTTGAGGTTGGTTTCCTGAGTGGAAAGCAGAGTGAGGAGGGTTTTCAGCTCTTGTTTATTTACTGAGAACAGCCCACTCATTTGCATTCTCCTCTCCAAGTGCAGGAAGGCTGAAGTGGGTACTTCTGTTTTCTGTGATAGAGGAGTTTATGCGGATCTTTGTGGAACATCTGTGAGCTGCTGCGTTCCAAAAGTCTCCACTCAGAAGGAGTCGCTTTATCTCTGGACTCCACATTCAATGAAACCCCCACAGAGAGCAGAAGACCCAAAGCAAAGCTGACAACTCTGTCACACGCCGTTTTCTAACGCAGGTGAACAATTTTTCAGGATCATTTGAATCACTGATTATAAAGGAGAAGCTGGAAACGGAGGGAAACTTGATGCCCTGATGGTTAGTCTGCCTCAGTGTGCAACAGTAAACATCTACCTGCGAGGGGATTTTACCACCTGATGGATTTTTAAAGAGAAATCCTGTTTCTAGAGTTTTTATCATGTCTGTGTGTCATTTTTCTTCTGAAACAGAACTAATATAATAAGAAATCATTTAGTTTTGACATTTCCGAGTGCTTCTCCGTTTAAATCAATCCAACAGTCTTGGACAGACTCTGTTTTTCATCAATGATCTTCTTTCTGCTGCACATGCACTAAACCCTCATCTGGTCCGGCTAGCGTGTCTAGTTCAGGTTCTGGAGAAGAGAAGATGCTATCTTCACATTGACTGCAGTCAAATGAGCCGCCGTTCACATTTCTGTGGTCCAATCAGCCGTCACTGGATTTTTGGTCTGAGTTTCATCCAATACTTACAGTAGCAGACCTGAGAACTCTGGAAAATCTCCACCAGACTCCACGGAGCTTCTTGATGTGACCACGGAAATGTGAACGGCGGCTCATTTGACCGCACTTGGAAAGGCTTGTAAATGAATGAAAGAGCATTTGGATGTTAGCTTTCATTATTTTCTGCTCTGAGAAACCAATGGATTGAATGGATTGATCACAGCAAAGTCAAGAAACATCAAAGAGTCTTTGGTGAACTGGAAGGAGAAAGAATCAGGATTTTGGAGGAAGTTCTGTCCATGAAGATCTGAGCTGACATCCGGATCAGAACCATACGGCTGGATCAGAACCCAGATAGATGGAGGTTTTTATGCAGCAGCGGAGAAGATTTATGCTAGAGAGACACAGAGATATCATAATCAGATGAATGGGGGGGTGCTCACCCCAGCTTCAAAAGCCACGCCCCCTCAGAGGAGATTTTGGAAACAGAGGCTTCAATCAACATGTAACTTTTTAAGACATTTGGTTTGGGAAAACTTCAGAATTATCATTAAAACAGTGCTGGGAACGTTTTTGTTTTTCTTTTTTTTAATAAAAAAGATTGTCATATGGACTTTAAGAGTCTTTCCATGTGGCTGAAGGCAGCTGCAGCCTGAAATTTCAGCAGCTTGCTTGGAATGTCTGCAGACACAAAGACTGTCTGCACCTCTCATGTGAGTCCTAACAGTAGAATCTGCACTGATGCAGTTTATAAAAGCCTCACACTTTAGGTTTAGCCTTTGGAGGAAGAGGCTCACATTGACTTCATCTGGACTGCTAACCTTGTTACTTATACATTATACAATGTTTTTGTACATTTTTTTGTAAAAAACAAAAAAACAAAAAACAACTCAAAATAAATAAAATAACACCTAAAAATGTAATCTTATTTTTGGGGAATCAGAATTTTACGTTTATTATACAACATAATGATTCACAAGGTAACATTTCATCTTGATAGAAATAAGTATTTTAATACATATTTAATACAAATTATAAAATGTACTTCAAATGTGACTGAATAGTCCTTTTGGTTGATCTACCAAAGCGTGTCTTTGGTCTTTGTGTGGCATTAAACTTGGGAACAGGTTAAGTAATGAGCTCAAATTCCAGAAAAGGTATAAAATAACTCTAATTTCACAATATAAAGATAAAAGAAAATAAACATCTAATGATGTTTGATTAATTCCATATACATGAACTTGTTAACCCTTTAATGCCGGAGCTCCATTGTTTATGTTCTTTGATTTACTGTAACTGGATGGATGGATGGATGGATGGATGGATGAATGGATGAATGGATGGATGGATGGATGGATGGATGGAGGGAGGGAGGGAGGAAGGGGAACACTTTAGATGAGATGCTCCTAAACACTCATTACAGTGTTGACAAAGACAGTTAATACATTTAATAAGCTTGTAAGCAGTTTATTAATATGGCCTTTAAAGACAATAGTCTCATTTCAGATATTAATAATTCACCAACAAAGTACAATAAAAAAAACCTTATTTTGCATATTGTACTAAAAGACGTCTTACTAACACCTTATAAACAAATTAATAATGTTTCTTAATGTGTTAATAACGCTTGTTAAAGCATCTTATCATAAAGTATTACCGAATATTTTTGTATAGTAAACCGTGAAAATCAATTTCAATTTATAAAATCAATTTATAAAGCTTTAAGTTGATTAAGTTTATTTTACTTATATGACACCTTAAAATGATCTTGGTAAATTAAAATTAAATTTAAAGTTCAAAGAACAATAAAAACAGCTAAAATGTTTAAACAATTCCAGATTTTAAAAAAACAGATGAATTACATAAAAAACATATAAAAACACCAAAAAAAAAAAAAACAAAGCTAAAACAAAAAACAGTAAAACACACCACTCAAGCAGAGTCTCATGCCATGTCAAAAGCCTGGCGATAAAAATGGGTTTTAAGGAGTTTAGTATGTAATATTGTAGACAAAAAATGTAATATATTACATTTAAAAACATTAGTTTTTATCAAATCAAATTTTAAGCTGAGAATTTTTATTTTTAAAATGATGAATACTAATAATTTGAAATGTAACAAATGACAGAACTTGGTAACATTAAAATAAAGTTCCTTAACAAGCTTTATTAACACTTTAACAACATTATTAATGTGTTTACAGGCTGTTTATAAGACATCTATTAGCACAATAAGCCAAATATGAGTTATCAACATGAGATGCATTAACATCTAAAGAGAGATCATCGTCTACAAAGACCACATCATTAAACTATTTAAAACTTTAACAAATCTATGAACTCTCTTTGTCAACGTTAAACGGAGTATTTTGCAGCATCTCATCTAGCAGAACTTTTGTTGATTGATCCAATGTTTTACAGTGAAGAGGCGACGTTTCCTGCAGCGTCTGTTCTCTGCAACAGGACAAACAAATAGACAAATTGTTAATTGAGCTAATCTCCTGGTGTTGAGGTTGTCCCGTCATGTGTTAAACCGGATTCCTTTCCCAGCACCCTGAGACCACCCGGTGATGCTGATAAGCAGCATTAACTCCCACCCGTGACCCCATCCCTCCACTCATGTCATCATGTTCTACTTGACAGCAGCATCCCTCCTTTTTTAGACCCCGCCGCCCCGCCTGGCTTTTGTCACAATGACGAACCCCTCCCTCGCCAACAGCCTCCGTTTGATGGTCAGACACCTCCAACCGGACCGCTCACACACACGCTGGTCACGGCTCAAACATCTCCCAGGACAGGTTTCACAGACTTCCCCATGTCTTTTGGGGAGGGGGTTAGAAGGTTAAGAAACTGATGGCCTGAGCGTATTTTTAGAGCTGCAGATAGTGGAAAGATCTCAGCGAGAAACATGCCGGACGGCTAAAGAAAGGTTTCTGGTGGTAGAAAGTCGCTGAAGATCATGAAGAAATCCATCACAGAGTTATACTTCCTGTGTTTCAGTGAAAGCCTCTGAAATCTAAAACACTAAAACTATTTCATAGTCACCTTTAAAAAGGTAATAATTTATGGTGATGTTAGTAAAATGGACTTTCCATGTAGTGTAAATACTTCCGTGTGTGTGTTGGCTATCTCTACTAAAACACAGAGATTCTCAGCCAACATGACAAGAAAATGCCCTTCTGAGGAAGTCTGCATCCATTATTCCTCCTGAAGCCAAAGACAACTCTGAAGTTCTCCATAATTATATCTCTGACGAGCTTTAGCACAGCCTCCACATGCAGAAGGGAGCTCACGTCCTTGACAAAGACATCGTCGTCTGACAGCCTCACAAAGAGCCAGGGAGAGCAGAGAAGAATATATCAGTCAATCCAAATATTGACCCGGACCCTCAATTGCAAATTAGCAGCAAGATTCAGATATAGAGTGACAGCGTCTAATCTTCTCATTTCAGCAGCATCCCCCTCCTCCTGTTAAAACCTCTAGGAAGATCCCCTGAGCTCCTCAAAACATACATTAATGCATGTAAGACTTTTTCATTTTTCACTTTAAACATCCTCTCCAAGACCTAATTCTGCTGCTCAGTGCAAATAAAGAAACATATCACACTATTTCACTTCTGACTACCTGTTCATTTATTCAAATATTTAAAGAAAAAATGCATCATGTTCTGTAAAAATAAATATTTCAGTGTAGCATCTTTTAGTAAATGATCTGGAACTTCAAGTTGAGAAGTCAAGGAACCACATGTTCAGAGGTTCTGTAGGGATCTGCAGCCTGTGACAGTAAAAGAGCCAATCAGGGCCATTCTTCACAGACCACAACCCAGCCGGAGAAACAAACGCTCACTTCATCCTTTAGAAAAACGGCTCACGGATTCATATTTATGTCAATGTTACCATTGTGATAAATAAAGATTTTTTTTTGTATGGATAAAAACACAAGTATAAAGAGAAATAGAAAATAGATTATGTAAATGAAATATATACCCTTGTTTTTTTTTAATATGAAACAGTTTATAACTTTTGATTGATTCACATGATTTCCTTTCAAAATAAAAGGCAACTTGTGTCACATAGAATCAGCACAACGCTGCTAATGTAGCAGCAGGTGGTGTAAAAATAAAGTTTATTTTACAATTTGTGGTAGATCTCTGTCAATAAATACATAAATCCAACTCAAAGAATAAATCGGAGCTATTTAAATGATCCTCACTACGTTTCTCAACCCAAAAGACGCATTTAAATACTGTTCAAAGAGAGAAAATCTGTTTTATAATCTGAACTCCTTAATCTTGTACTTTCAACTTCCAATAGATTTTCTATGGTGCACAAAAATCTGATTTAACTTGACTTGTGTACAAATGTGTTGTTTAACTGTTTGTTAATTAGATTCAATCTTTACTTTGCTAGTTACTTCTATACCAGAGAGCACACTGAAGAGGTAAAAGAGCCTCATGTGCTCTGGAGCTGCAGGTTGCAGACCCCTGTTCCTGACAATCATTCAACATGTAAACTCTAACGTGGAACAACTCAATTTTAAGGCTGTCCGCATCCATCTTCCTATTTGGAGTTATAAAATGACGGATAAAAATGATGGGAAAGCCCACCAAATGGATAATTCTGTGTTTCAAAGCATTCATCACACTAAAGGGATCACAGTATTCTATACTATCTATATTCCATACTGTCCATTAAACAAAGCCAGACCATGCAGTAGAAAACAACCTACAAGTAATCAATCTTGCAGTACATCTTAAAACAGGTGGGTCGGAACTTGATTTCCCTTTAAAAAAGCATGAGAAGGAGGCAGTTGGTTTTTCCCGTTCCTACGCTGGAGCTTGGAATTTCTTGAGCCCGCCGTGTAAATCAAGTGTCAGACCGCTGCCACGCCAGAGCCTGGAAACCAGATAACAGGACTAGGACAAAAAGAGGTTGATCTGATAAATGAGAACTTCACTTGAGGCTCAGACAGGACGGCGTACATGTTTTGTGTACATTCAATCCAGCTCGGCTTGGGGGAAACTTGAACGCAGGAATGTGGCGCCCTTCACTCGCTGGCATGTTTACTTCCAGATACGACTTGGCATGGAAAGGCCAAAGAGTCAAACTCTCCAGGGGAGCTTCCAAGAATAATTTGGAGGAGAAGGCTGGATTTCACTCTGTGGAAGTTAAAAGAAGAGCAGAGGTCAGAGGTCACAGAGGGATGAATAATCAATTAAAAGGGAATCACATGTGTTACGCTTAGTTGCCATTGATATGAGTTCCCTGATTGAATCCGGCAGAAAGAGAAAGCCGGGCGGCATCCGGCCTCCCTTCATGTGTTGAATGTGAACATGGCTGCTCCACAAAGACCAACAGATACTGAATGAGGAGATAAAAAGGCACATTTTTAATTTAATGTTGGGTCTGCAGCACAATCCATAGCAGCCCTTTCAATTACTCACAGATGACTGGCGATCCACAGCTTTCAATCGTTTCGTTTTGCAATTTTAAATGGCTTCTTTTGTTACATGCCCTCACTGCGCTCAAAGTCAGCCTCTGCAGCCGCTCCAGTTAAATATTAATTGCGTTCCTGGAAGATCATCTGTCAGTCTGAAATCAAGCACAAGGGGGACAACAAAAAAAACTTTCTCTGGACCTATTCTCATTTTACACAGTGCTGTGCCAGAACGGTGATAAATGTAGGTTTCCTTTAACATGTGCGCCAAAAACAACACTGCATGTCCTCTGGTTCTGAAACCAAGATTTAGGGTCAAACCAGGAGGAAAGTTTTAAAGTAAACAGGTTATAATGATCAGATAGGAGGAATCACAGCCAGCGGATTCTGACCTTCAGAAGAGCTGCTTTGAACTCCTCTCCTCCCAGCCTTGGTGGGTTTTCGGGGGATGAGTTTGCTTTTACCAGGAGTGGGAGATTGCCGGGTCACCAAGGTCAAGGAGTTTGTGATATGGCAGGGATGAAATGGGCATAATGAAACCTCTTCTGCTGGGATGGAAAAAAAACAAACTCCCACACAGGGAGAGCGCAACAGACAGGAACATGTCAGTTCTGTCACTCAAACACGTCCCATCAGAGGCTGCCTCATTGAAAGCTGTGCATAAATGATGCAGGAGCAGCAGGAGTAACAGCAAAACACCAACGTGAGCTGGAATGAGATCAACCAGCCCAGTCTGAACTACAAAACATAAGAACATAAACAAATGTATTTCAGTTTAGCTCTAAAGATTTAAAGAGTGGAGACTTTCACAGATATCTGGTCAGTGATCACCACAGTGAGCATTTATGTTCCACAAAACAATGTCTCCTCACTTTAGTGCAATGAGCCAAAAACCTTCAGTAAAAACTAACACCTTGTTCACTCTGGACGCACAAGTGCCCCAAAGTGGCGTGGAACAGAGACCGCTTCCATTCGGCGCCTTTTCTGACCTGTGGCGGGGTCCATCACAGGGGCGGAGCGCCGCAGTCCTCTGAGGAGGGCTCGCACCGTGCTGATCCGTGAGAGATCTGCATCAGTTCTAGCAGGAAGTTACATCAAGATACATGAGAAAATCTGGATTATTTTCAAAATATAACCAGTTTTTCACAATAAAACACAACAGTTGACAAATGCGATCATGTTTTTGTGTCTGAAGAGACTGTAGAGATGAAAATAAACATATAATCACAACACACACAAAAAACAGACACATAGACACACACACTTCTCACTGTGTGTCTTTACAGAAGAACAGAACAGTATACGTCTACTAACTACTGTAGAAACATGGGGTAATATTTTTAGGTTATTGACTTACCCATGATGGCAAAAACAAAAAAAGCTTAAGCAGAAGAGCGTCTGGTGTGGATTGGAGGAGAGCAGATGCCGCACGCTCTCCACTGTCCAGTGTGAATCTAGCGACGCTTGGATAAGTGTTTAACAAGATAACACAACTCATGAAGAGAGGTGGATTTTGGTGAAAGATTTTTTTCTCTTTTATAATCTAATCTATACCGTAGCTGTTCAGAAGGTAAATGAGTCGTTTGTTTGATCTGCTGCATGGAAACATCTTGTCGTGGCTCGTAACCTTCAGATGTGTTTCTCTGACACCAATAAAACTCAGCAGCATTAGCTTCAAACTTTTCCAAACATCCTCTTGAAAATCAGACTGTAACATGAATTGTATCAATAAAATGTCTTCTTAAATACTTGATGTCATTATATTGAAACATCTCAAATTCCCAACATTCTGTCTTCTTCAGACTTTTTAAGTCTTTACATGTTTAGGCATGTCCGTCATTATTTATGTAAAAACTTAAGGTCTAAATGTTCAGTAGTTAGTTTTTTTTCTTTTGGGCCACCAGAAACATTTGGTTCTTCTCTCGGCTCCATGAACTGCTGCAGTTTTGACCCCCAGAGTTCTGGGGCGTGTCAGCAGAGATGGGGGAGGAGGGCATTCCTTTCATGGAAGAACAAATAAAAAAGAAACACAAAGAAATGCAGGCATTTGCCAGAAAGCTGATGAAGCATCTCAGAAGTGGATCTCCTCAGAGGCCTGAAGACAGAGACTGGCTGTAAACTGCAGCAAAGCTTCGTCAGGAAATGCTTGAACCAGAGCGATTGACGCGGCCGACACACAGCGACGTGGGAATAGTTTATTGATCCCGGCAGAGAACTTGTCTGCTACCTCCACAGGGAGGTCAGAGGTCAGGGTCACCGTGTAGGAGCAGCGTTGAAGGTGGAAAAAGTGCAGCATTGCTCAGATACTTCACTATGTTTTTGTTGCACTTCAGAGACAGACGTGGAATGAACAGTATGCGTGTCCGTTCACTTCAGTCCACTGCTGATGGAGTTGAGTGCGTGCCGTGACAGGCTACATTTCTTCAGTGTAATTTAACACAATGCTGGCGTCTTTTATGTGTTCAGTCTCTGCAAGGTGATGAAGTGAAAGGAGAGTTCAGAGAACATTTAAAGAGCTTGCAGACGTTTTCAGCCTCAAAAATCAAAACAGAGTCACAAACCAAGGCTTGTTTTTCTTTAAATACACATATTTTTATTTTTGCTTTTGGCCGTTTCTGAGAATACGAGACTGTCTGTTGACTGCTCTGTGTCTGAATCATGGAACATGTTTGCAGCAACATCAATCATTTAGACAAAGAGGACATTATGAGTAATATGTAAATCAGATCTGATATTATCATTCCATATTCCAGATAAAAAGCACTTTTTGGATAAGAAGTCCCATCAAAGTGTTCACTAGTGTTGGATTCAGGAATTTTCCTGCAGACATTTCATGCAGATTCTAAATATATGCCATCAGAAGCCAATGGCGTGAAGATAAACTATATTTTGGTTAAATATTTTGTTACAATGGCCACCTAGAAAGGTTTTGATAAAACTTCTAAAAGTTAAAATCTATAGATGGAAACCTTTTTGTTCTTTTCTGCTGTTAGTCATAAAAACGTCAAACATTTGTGTCTTTTATGTTTTGTCTAATGGTTGTTAAAGTGATTTACAGTTATTTGTTTTTATGCTTTTAACTTGTAAAGCACCTTGTGACTTTTGTCTGCGAAAGGAGCTATATAAATAAAAATTAGTTACTCACTAATTACTGGCTCAAACATTCTGCAAGAAATGATTACAGCTGTTCTACCTGTCTTCTTCTAAAGACCAGATCTCTATAATATTGTGTCTTTTTCAGGAAATTAGCCAACTTGGTCAAAAGAATCTTTTAGTGTGCATATAAACAGTCATTTTTGTTGACTTAACTTATCAATGCAATGACTGATTGATTGTGTTTGTAAGGTGTAAGTACTGGTTCCTTATCGAATGCCCGAGAATGCTTAAGCACAGGGTGTGAACCAGATGCATTAGAGCCTGTGGAACAGCTGTAGGATGCCCACAAAACCTGGTTGTCTAATTTCCTTATTTCCAACAGTCAGGTAGCATGCAGGAGAACATACGTTCCATGTGAGAAGTACTCACATGTCCAATGTGCAGTGGGAAGTATTTGAGGGGATTTTAAAATAAAAAAATCTGTAGGACATATGTATGTTTCACCTACGTCTCCATTACTTACCCTACAGGTAGTTTGACCCTTGACACATTTACAGCTACAGGAAAAAAAAAAAAAAGGCTGCATGGTGGTGCAGTGGTTAGCGCTCTTGCTTCACAGCAAGAGGACCCTGGTTCAAATCCCATCTGGAGATCAGAGACAGAAACACCAAACTGGGGACCATTGCAAGTTCTCCCCATGTATGTGAGGGTTTTCACTGTCCAAAAACATGCTTCATAGGTTAATTGTTGACTCCAAATTGCCCCTAGGTGTGGATGAGAGTGTAAATGGGTCTTTGAGGCTCTGCAACAGATTGGCCACCTGTCCAAGGTAAACCCGGCCTTCACCCATCCAGGTTTGGCTCAGCACCCCTGCAACCCTGAAAGAGACAAAGCGGCTAAGAAAATGGATGGATGGATAACAAGAAACATTTATATAATTTTGACATAATCTGTTCCTTTGTCTTGAGCATAAATACTGTATTTGTATATACATATACAACAAACAATACAGTTTGTTCATTTGCTGTTTTAGACAGGCGCCATTTTTATGCATTGAGTCATGACAGCAGAACGCTGCTGCTCCAGTGGAGGACAGGCAGAAAACAACCACAAAATAAAGCTAGCTCTCTCATTTCGTAAATGATTTTCACAAAATATGACTGCAATTAAAGCTGGGGGAAGGATTGATCTTGTGGTGTATTTAATTATTTATCGTCTTTAAAGAATAATCTGTAAACAGTGCAAGAATTGCATCTTCCACCGCTACAGGTAAGACATTGCTGTCAGGTTAACCGCTTCTAAATAGCCAGGATTTTTTAATATTTTGCCTCTGTGCTAAAATCTATATTACTGAGCCTGTAAATGCTTGTCATCCAAGTCCAGAAAGAGGGCAGATTGATAAAATTTAATGGCATGAATGACGATAAAGTTTAGTAATAAAGCCATTTCCCTATTAAAAACACCTCAAAGGGCTTTGAAAAAAAACCAACCTTTACTACATTTTCCAAAGGAAACAACAACTTTTATTATTTTTGGATTACATAAATGGAAAATACATCTCAATTGCATTCAGAATTTTAAAAGAAACATTTTTTTAACTAAAGAACATGGATTATAACATGAAATACATCTGCCAAACTGTTCAGATTCAAAACACAGTGATGATAGCTGTAAATGGTGTGTCAGGTTGAAGTTTTGGGCCTCAGCTCAGCAGTTTTTATGTCACTGAGCAGAAAGTTAGCGTTAGCGCTGCGTTTTCTGGCTGGGATTTCTCCGGTCCGTGCGACAAGAAGGAAGCTCAACAGTGATGGTACGGATTTAGAAAATGTGCAAAATCACTTTCTCTCTCTTACCAAAATAAATAAATAAATGTGACCGACATCAAGATTTAGCCTACATGCTACTTTGCCAGCACAGCAACGTGCATCTTGGCCGGACATTTTACATGTTGCCAACATAATATCCATTGGTTTTGTGCTGATCTCACATAAATAAGTGCAAATAACATCAGCCATGTTTAAATCAATAAACATGAATAAAAACATACATCGAAAAACCAAGCTAGCATGCAATTCACGAGTTGCTAGGACCCATTTAAGCACTCACCTCACGGTTCTCAGCCTGATTGCTTTCTATTAAAATGCGATTCCTGTCCTGTGATGACTCCTCCCCATCAGGTTATTTTGTTGTCAAGGTTCTTGAATTTGATTGCAAAACATTGTGTCCCCTTTTGTTGTTCTTTGCGTACTTATTCCATCCTCCGTTCTTCACTCAGGAAGACTCAATGCAAAGTAATGCTGCACGTCTGTCACACCGTATGCTATGTATTCCCAATCCAGTGATATATATCAAATATACACACACAAACACACCCCACACAACACACACACACACATATATATATATATATATATATGGTACATGCACCTGTACATGCACCTGTACAGGTAGGAGGGTCTGTTAAAATTATGAGTTCAAATTAAACATGGTGTTTGGGGAGCTAGCTTGTGTTGAAGGCTAATTTAGAAACGATCAAAATTAAGATTTCATACCGTCAAAGAAAATCCATCAAATGTTATTGTATGAGGGCTTTAGACAATGCTTCTTACTTTGTCTCACTAAGTTCACAGCACATCAGCTGTTGTGTATTTTCTTTTGTGTAGACCTTTCAGTGGCGGTGACCAGTGCACGCAGACCGACCTGTTAAATGGGGGGTTGTGTAAATTACAGGGGAGATTAAAGTGTAAACTCATCCTAGAACAGCACAAACATCGTAAATCTTTAGAAGACATGTTAGCTTTAGCTTCACACATGAGCGGACGTTTCCACCTCTGCCTGCAGCTCCGCTGTGACAGACCTTCAACCGTCACGCCAAATCCCTCTGAGTCTCATTTTGCCTGATTCAACATCATCAAGTGTTTTGCTTTGAGAGGACAATTAGAGCTGATGTGAAATGAAAACTCCAAAGAGAGTTTGGAGAGTCACATTCACCGAGGCGTCTGTCTCACACTGTCAGATTAACAACAAAAAGAAAACAGGCTGAGTGTCATTCAGAGCTGATGTATGCCCTCTTTGTTTGGATGGGACTTAAGAGGAACGCAAACACACTCCTTAAGTCACGTTTTAACGTGTGGAAGCAGGGACAGGGAAGCACGGACAGCAGGCTAAAGAATCAAGCGTATGGAGTGAGGAAGACAAACACAGCTCTGAGCACAAACTCTGGTTTTCATGTTGCCTGTGGCCTGGATGTGCGTGCACTTTCCCGTCTTCCTGCCATGCTCAATCACAGGGCGGCTCTGGAGGAAGCAGACAGACGGGCAGCGGAGCGTGAACATCACTGAAGTTTTTCCTCAGTCCTCTGGTGAAGGCTCAGGTTCAGGGCCGTTGTTATGCCCCGCTCGTCCCTGGGATGCCAGACGGACACTGGCATTCTGACAAGCTGCCTCGCAGCATCCTCTGAATGAACATCCACGAGGCGTCCGCTGAGATGTAGGAGTCTGCAGCTCCTGGATATCATCGTGACTGCACTCACTCAGACCGCCGCCACCGAGTCAGAACAGCCAATCCATTGTTCCGCACATACAGTCTTTATCACTCTTTATAGCAAGGCTATTACAAAAACAGTTTCTCTTCAGGTTCAAGACACAACACACGACGAAGGTTCTCTCACAGTTCTGCACAGAAAAGCCAAAGAAACCTCAACCTTTGCAAGAAAAAAATTAAAATGACTGTTATGATCAATTTATACATTTCAACGTGCAGTCCGGTCAAGTCTAAACAATTTCAATAATATATTTAATGTGTAGAATAACTTCTATTGTTAAGTGACATATGGTTAAGCTGAGGAATTTGTGTATTTTATTTTATTTTTCTTAGAAACCTCCACAGTGAACGAAGCCCTCACATCCTCAGGCAGGCTGCTCCACAGATGAGGCCCACTGTGCACAATGCGTTGCAGCATCAGACAAGCCGTAGAGGGGTAGGTCAGAAAGGGACTCGGGAAATCCAGAACAAATTGAAAGAAATCCATAATTGGAGCAGAAAAAACAGTTTTGACTGCAACACAAAGACTGATGTCAAAACATCAGCCATTGTGTTGCAGTCATCTGTAAAATAAGTTGTTACTTCATGTAAGACATGAACAACCCTCCAGACAAGACTGGGGCCCCTTTTTGTTTATTTTAACAGTCAGATGTTCTGAAATCACTGCACAGTGTTTGTTTACTAATTACAACCAGTAAAAGATAAGTGTGTCGTCTAAAATGTCAAATTTTTTCAAAATTTAAATCAAATGCAACTTTAACAGGAGAAAGTGCATTACCTGTGATGATGCTAGTGTGAATTATTTTTGCTGAAACGGAAGATGCTGAAGCTTTTTGTGACGCAATTTACTTTAATCTCTGAAGGGATTTGCTAAAAATGCAAAAGCTATTTGCAAAATGTTACATTTGGTAAAAGACTGGAAATTTTAAGAAAAAAACTATGAAAACCGTTGAAGTTGAGCTAAATTTATGAAAATTTGTTGTGAAATTTCTTTAAAACCCCTGATACATTCCAATTTTTGCAAAAATATTTATTGTGTTTCTCAAATATGAGCTAGACTTAACATTAGCCCAGAAAACTTCAGTGGATGCCAAATAACCCCAAAAAACTAGCTTGTTGCTTAAATACTAGTTAAACTCCAAAATAGCCTAAAAATCCTCAGTAAACTAAAGAGGTCAAAAGTGTTAGCATTTTCCTAAAATATTAGCTCAACTCCAAATTAGCATAAAAATTGTCAGTAGATGCAAAATAAAAAGCTAGCTCATTGCTTAAATACTAGCTAACCCACAATTGTCATGCGTTTCCCCTGGGCTGATTGCCACTCCTCACTGATGGGTTACACCTGTGTCCTTTTGGTTTTTTTTTTCACTCCCCTTCTTGTATATAATGGGTTCCTCCCCTCACTTCCTTGCAGGTTTGTCTTGTCACCCTTATGCACTAACCTTGTCTTCAATCCCAGGTTCTTGTGTGGTGTTCTTTTGGAGTTTGACTTTAGTGACTGATCCTGTTTTTTGGCTTTGTGCTCCTCCTTAATTTTGGATTTTGTTATTAAAGACGCTTTTTTTGGAGTCACAGCTGTCCTGCAATTGTGTCCACACACCAAAGCCTGACTAAAATAGCCTAAAATTATTCAGTAAACTAACTTAATCAAAAACGTTAGCCTGTTGCTAAAATAGAAACCAAACTCCAAATTAGCCCAAAAAACCCCAGAAGATAACAAACTACCAGTAGCCAAAAATGTTAACATGTTGCTAAAATATTATCTAATGCTAAATAAATTTAAAGGCTTGTTGCTAATCTACTTAAAATTTTAAAATGTGAAGACTTTCTCATTCATTTCCTATGACGCACATTTTACTCAGTATTTCAAAAACAATAAAGTTTATAAATACCAAAAATACAAGCAGTAATATCCTGAACGAGCTCAACGTTTTGATCCAAAATTGTTAAAAGTGTGATTGAGTTTTACGAGCTGAAAAACATACAGAGAGGAGCAGGAGAATCTCATCAGTTTGAATGCTTCGGAAGCATTCACACAATTTTTCATACATTAGCAGCACAATGTGTCTTTTATGTTATACATTTATTTTTTACAAAATACAAACAGCTACAAGAATTACAAACAAATACAGTAAAAAGACACTGTAGAATCTCTTGAACTCACAACACAGAGTATACGAATCCCCTGGCAAAAAACCCAAATTCTTACATGTATTTTCTAGGTGTTACCTTTCCACACTAAGGAGCCATTTCATACCACAGGGTGCATCACATCACACTGCAGCGCCCCCTTACCGTAAAGAGAAGCGCGATCCCCATGGCAACAACCCCATCGACTGAGCAGACATCATCCTTAGTGTGGAAGTCTCACGCAAATACTGAGTTATAGGATAATGAATATTTGGGTTTTCTTTAAACAATTATCGTTCATTCAAACTCCAAAAAGAAGGACTTGTGAATGAAGGTTAACCCCATCTGTGTGAAATACGTGACTTCAATGCCGTGAATCCTGCTGAAGCCGTGAAGTTGCCTTTTTTTGTGGAGCAGTACGCATTAATCCTGATGGATTGTCTGTGTGGGAAGAGTCATGACATTTTCAGCTGCAGTATGAAAATCTCCCGTCATTCTTGTGTCTCTTCCTCTCAGCGAGGAGCTGGATGTTGGCGGCCCCGCCGAGGCGACCTGCTGCCATGCTCTCAGTGTTCTGTTGGAGAGGGCGGAGGGAGATGCCAGGGGCATCTCTCTGACAAACAGAGCAGATGCCTTACACTAACAAACAGCCCGGCGGGGCTCAGGCGGGCCTCCCCATCAGCTCAGAGATGTGCTGAGATGTGCAGAACAAACTGGAGTCCGCAAAGCTCTGCAGCAGCACTGAAGCCCAGCGGGTCATCTTTGTCGGGCCGCCGTCAGCGAGTGCCTCTGTCACCTGCAGCGCTGGGGTTTCATTCGAGCATGTTTTTGGACACAAACACATGGCTGCTGTCAGAACCCAGTTGTGTTTATTTAAAAACAGACACTAAAGCTGCTGATGCTTTGTGGCGTTGCAGCGGCTGCAGTCTCAGAGAGTAAAGACAGATCAGGATTTTATTGTGTTTGACTTCAGTTTTGTGATTGCCTTGATTCTGCAAAGACCCACTGAACTGTTTGTAACTGTCGACTCCAACCAAGCTTCAAAGAAATACATCCATTCACCATGGCCACATGCACAACCCCCCATTCTGAATATCTGCATGCTCAAATGCATAATAGAAAGCTGCAACAGAAGCCAAAATGAGTTCTCATTATCAGGAGTTTCGGGTTCGGCCAGAGTGCATCCGAGCACCATGGGCTTTGTTAGAAGATGCAAACAGAGGTTTAATTAATCTATCATGAATTTTTCATACATATACCTATTTTAAGCAGTTATTACTATTATTTAGAGACTTGGGTTATAGATAAATTATGAAGAGAAACAGGCCCAGCTTGCACACATTTTAATTAATCTCAAACTGCAGGGGAAGTTAACAAAAATGACTTTATCTGCTGCCAAGTGATGGACCACCCGCAGACATAGAGCGGTATCTGGACGGAGCTTCCCTCTGTCCCGCACTGATGCCTTTTCTGCGCAAATAGTGTAATGCAGCATCATTCTGCATCTGCTGGTAGAAGGTTCTTGTTTGAAGACATGGAATTACTTTTAATTAATGTGCAAGAAATCTGTTTTTGCCATGTGAGACCGTTAATTATGCGAGCAGAGGTTGGTTAGACTGGTATCTCACCCAGTGGTGGCAAATCCAAAATCTTAGCTTGTTGTTACACAATCATCAGGACTCTTTAGTTTGTGTTCACACATGAAAATCAGAAAAAATCCTACACCTGAAACGGACTGAACAAGATAGAAAACTATCCAATTTGAATACCAGAACAAGAAGCGGTGAGAAGAAAAATATTGCCCCTTCTCATCTTCTGACTGTTGCATCCGCCTGGACCTTCTCAAGCTTCATCTTTAATGTGAGCATTAAAGTGGCTTCTGCTGCTTTGAAATGACCAGTGGGAACAGAGAGAGAGTGCCCTTGCTATATAGAATAACAGAGAAAGGACCATGTTTGTTGTCTGTGACATTAACCTGTTTAAACAAACATTTAAAAAATACATTTTAGTCAGAACCAAAGTTCGGATCATTGAAGACAAGTCAAACCTGGAGGAATTTGAGTAAGATGAAGTAAACTTTAAAAAATCTTTGCAAGAGGAGTGCAAACCATGTTTACTTTGGTAATTCTAATTGATGGATCGGTTCAAGTCTGGGACCGTTCTCCCTGTGCATGTGTGTCTTTTCTCCAGGGACTCAGTCCAAAAACATTCTTCAGAGGTTGATTGGTGACTAAACTGTACCCAAGTGCGAATGTGAGTGTGTATGGGTGTGTGATTGTGGCCCTGCGGCAGACTGTCCAGGGTGTAGGCTACCCCGCCTTCACCCAACAGTACCCGGATTAGACTCCAGGAGCCCCATGACCCTGTTAGGGATAAAACAGGCTCAGAAAGTGGATGAAGGTGTTTTTCTAAAAAAAAAAAATAAAAAAGTGGATGAGGAACTGGTCCAGTACAGGGACGCGGAGTGCTCCGGTATCCTAAGCCAGTACCCTAACCCTAATACTGTACTCTGACCCTAAACTGCTACCAGTTAGTGTCTGGTACCACATCCAGGTCTGGTTCACGTTGGGGACCATGTTTGGTAACGGATTGGGTTTGTTACTGCATCTGGTACCACATCCTGTATCGTGTCCCGTGCCAGTTAGGGTTAAGGTACTGGTACCGGTTGGGGACCCCTGATTTCACGAACAGCAAGCTTGTGCAAAACAACGAGTTGGGGACACCCAAAAAGAGACTTGGAGGGGTCCTTACCAAATGTCAATATGTGATGACTGGAGTATGAGAATGTGTTGTGGTATTCTCTAAAGGGAGTTGCTGCTTCCCGTTATTGATTCAAAGTGCAGGTGGTTTATGCTATTGCCCGCTTGGTCCAGGCCCCCTACTTGGACATGCTCACCATCCTGTTTAAGTAAACCTCCTTTTTTGTTCTGTTTAGTATATCTTGGTCTTGGATTGCTACCTGATCCAGCCCAACTAGTAGCTACTGTTTCTCCAGAATGCTGTGATGCGACCCTGTTTCTGCCCATTCCCTGCATCATGATCTGTCCTTGATGACAGAATGATGTTGACCTTGATGTTGGTGGAGTTTTTGTAGAGAATTACTTCTCTGGCTTGGGTGACATTGAACTTCTTTGCTTGACTGATGATTAGAAGTTGCAGCTTGATGCTGAGCCCAAAGAGTACATTGCTGGTAAGCCGTGTGGCAGGTCCAACCACCTGCCAAGGAACTGGAAAATCTTTCTCTCAAGGCCCTCCGTTTGGGAATTTTTGGACAAAAGAAGTTGAGCGGACAAGGACAAGACGGCATGTTTATAGATCTAGGGTGTAAACATTGAAAGAGCCCAGACTTGCCACAGCCGGGAGGCACATGTCAAGATCTTGGCTGGTACCTTGATGTGCCACAAAGTACGGCAAGTACACTTGTTCCTTAACAGAATTAACTGTTGAGCTCTTTTTGCTTCTAGTTTATGCTTCTTTCAGCTTTTTGTTTCCGGGATAAATCACACTCGGTTATCTTCATCTCATCCTATTGAGTAAAACATGTTTTCAAATTTATTTCATTTCAGCTTCAGTTTATTAGTAAATTCATCAAGAGAGTTGTAGTTTATAAAAAAAAAAAAAGCTCTAAAGACTAATTTATTATTGAACGCAAACAACTAAACAGCTAATATTACACTTGACTGATACGATTTACTTAACAGATCTTCATAAATATGGAGATCGTTGAGTATTTAAATGTTAGATTAGAAACAAGTTTAGTTTTTGTTATTTTTACAGTTACAGTTCTATTTGTCCTCTTCAAATATGTTTCCCTTTAGTTATCCATTTATTTAAAACCTTGGTAAAGTTGAGTTGTGGGGGTGGGTTAAACTTTTCATTCAGTCAGTCCCTTCGGCTCAGGAGTTGTAAGCAATGAACTCAGAATGTTTCTTTCCAATTTGCCCAAATGAACCCAGATGTAAAAATGCCTCCATATCTGAACTGTCCAACGTTGAAGCAAATGTGCGCTTTCCACAAAGATAACCGGTCCCCATTTGACACAGCCTGTTGTCTCATTTGGACAATTTAGCTGTCAGCTTTCCCACACGTCCGAGTGAAAACATGACAAACTAATCAAGAGCCATAGAAACGAGCCGAGGCCTGGAGCCATCTGCAGCCGAATGAAGAGCTAAGCTTCTCCATTCTCCACGCCTTGTTCTGTTTCTAATAAGTCTTTAAGAACCGTCCTGCAGGCCTCCTGAGCTGTTAAGCTCTTGCTCAAACAGGATCCCTGCCATGTTGGTGGTTTGCAGAACAATTGGTCCACTGGGGATGTGAAAAGGTCAGGCCGAGGTGCTTGTTGGCCCCCCTTGTTCTAACCCCTTAGACACAAGCAGGCGTGATGTCTCTAACCGTGTTGTTAGGTTCATTAACTGCTGCGACTAAAAGCCTTAAAGTTGCACCGGGCTCAATTTAAACTAATCATGAAAAACAAGGGGAGGAGGTTATCAACAGAAACTTTTTCAGAAACTTTTGAAGCTTTACGTCTCTCTACCAAAAGAAAAAAAAGTTGGTTTTGTTGGATAACTTCAATAAAAGGTTTTTAGTAAATGTACTTTATAATAAAGAATCCTTTGAAATAACTTTGACTTTTCCAAACATCTTTCTTGAGATTTTTCTCTGCTTGCACTCTGGAGAAAAATGATGTCCCAGTTAAAAACAAGATCTGTGTGAAACAACTGTACGGCATCAAGAAATGAAAAATCTAGAATTATTAAAAAAAATATATGAGTGGAATAATTATTTGGAAGCAGCACCACTAGCACTGACATTTAAGAAATCTCCCAAACTTTATCTTCATTCTATTATACAAAATTAACACTTCCTCTTTTCAGGTGTCCCGTTTTTTCTAAAACAGTCACTAGTAGTTTCTGGTCCTCTTCCACTGGTATTAACTTGGACCCCCTTTAAAAAAATTTTAAAAAATCACATTTACTTAAAGTGCACAAGATTTCACTTCTAATGTCCACCTGCAACAATAGTTTAAAACATTCTCATAATAGTGTGGTGGAAGAAAAAATTGTTGAATCAAAGTTGCAAATTACTGTCTGAATTTGTTTAAAGCAGTTCGCTACTTAGCCCCTCCCACATCCCAAATACACATCTCAGCAGACACTCCTTAGCAGGTGGGGAGCTGGTTACTGTCCTAAAATGCACTGCATATCTATAGATAACGTTGATAGCTTGAGGAGTGTGGACTAATGTTGTTTGAGAGGAAAATAACAATAAACCACAAGCAGAGTCAAATGTGTCACTTACCTTTTTTGTCATTACTCCAAACCCTTTTTCTTAGTCAGAGTATGAACATTTTTGTCTTTTCCCATCCTGAAACATTCCATAATCTAGATTTAAATTTTTGTAGGATTTGGATTACATTGGTAATATAATCCAATGACTCCAAAATTGGAGAAGGATCCCAGAGAATCTCTGTACTTCTTATCAGGAGGGAAAAGACGGGGGGGGGGGGCTTAAAGTCACTGCTCGTATAGAGAATGCAGTGATGGAATTTAAGCAATGCTTCCTTGAGAAATAACCTTAAAAAGGAGGGTAAGCTATTCATGCAAAAATCCTGCTTCAGATTCTGCAGATTACAATCTCAGAATTGGAGACCAGTAAAATAGTATCTTGACCACATATTGTGAGCAAAAATAGGCTAAGGGGTCCAACTGATTACTTGTTAGAGCGTGTTGATTTTAAGACAGCTAAAAACACTTATTACTCACTTTTCTGTATCTCGTTATGCGGCACACGCGTATAGAGAGCTGATGTGACGTCATCCAAAACCTCTATTGTAGTTCTTTAACAGAATTCTTTTAAAACATTTCCATGACATCACAACGATGAGACACAGGAATTCATTAAAATGTGGTTGGATGAATTCAGGCTCATTAAAATAACTTTTAACGTGGTCCCCATTAATTCTGACTGTTTTCCTGACAATCTGTCATACAGACTTATCATCCTATCTCTTCGCCATCATCTTGCTATTAACTGTCATGCAGTATTTCTCTGCTGTATCAAAGCTGCAGCAAAAAGTGTTAAACCTTCATACAGACGCTCAAAATCCATCAGCAAAATAAAAAGTTTGAATAGGTGAAAAATCCTGCCAGACCGCAGCACCACCATCTTTCTCTTTTTGTTTTGACCCATCCCCGTAACTGCTGGCCAATGACTGAAGAGATCTTTAGTCACATGGTTTTGTTTATAAGGTTTGGTTCAAAACAGAAAAACCAGCTGGACGGCAGTCCAAATACAGACCAAAGGAAATCTTCAGGACTTGATCCGGAACAATTAAGTGGACTCGATCTGAACCAACAGACTTTCCCAGTCTGAATGCACCTGTGGTTTCTCCAGAGAGAACACCACGAAGAACCGAGACAGGGCGAAGGCCAGGCCGAGCAGCAGGACAGTGAAGCAGCAGATGGAGAAAGCTGACAGTAGGTGTGTCCACTTCATTTATTCTTTAACACCTGAGGCGTTGCCAGTGATGCTTAAACACAAAATCTTTAACCTACTGTAACTATCCACTTTTCTCCCACTGGAATTATTGTGTTGACGGTTTAAAAGTTACAGTGAATCAAAGAACATAAACACTGGAGCTCCAGTGTAAAAAGGTTAAGATGATCCACTGTGGCTCGATTCCTCCTTCTTTATGAACAAAGACATCTGTCGACCGAATCCAGAGTAAAACAATTCCATGGGATTGAAAGCTAAAAACATCCATGAATTTACTGTCCCAAATCCAAAGATCTTAACTAAACTGTCAATAATTCAGATCCAGTAAAATAAATTATACTTGTGGGTTCTGGTCCAGCATGAAACGGAGAAATGCTAAAGCTTGTCTGCTGGTTAGCAGAGGCAGGGGAAGAATGCAAAGCATCAAGTAAAAGAAGTATTACTTCAAAAAAATGTTGATCAGGTTTATTTGTTGTGAGGAGTTCTATAAAAATATTTCCTAAAAATGAAATCCTTCAAAGTTTTTCATGTTATTGGGGCTTGTGCCGCTTCTGCTGTGTTTCTGTGTCTCTGTGACTGAGTTTGAAGGCTGTCCCACATTAACCTGAGAGAGGGGGAAAATAAGGGACCTTTTTTTTTTAGAAAAACAACAAATTGGGTACCCCTTAAACATCAGTTCTTGATGTGGAGGGTCTTTTAACCATTTGTCAATATGTGAGGATTTGGGAATGAGCATGTGTTGGAAATGCAGCCAGACATTCACGCACTGCGCGGGGCACGCTTTCGTGCTTGCCCCGTCAGCGATCTTAAATGAGCCTGCCCACTATCACAGGAAAGGATCTTCTAGAACTTTGAAGTACTGAACAGAGTAGAAGTGGTTGAATGTCCAGAGACAAGTAGACCTTTAATGAATCTAAGCACCAAAATGAGGAACCGTGTGCAGCATCTTCTTATGGTTTTGGTAGAACCGGGTAAATCAAAACGGTTCCTACTTGGAACTACATTTCGGTGCTCAACCCTAATTATGTGACAGTTCAAATTCAAATTATTTTATTTATATATCACCTTTCCAGTTAAGAAACAGCTCAAAGTGCTGTACATAAAACAAATACAAGAAAAACTATACCCCACACATGCAGTAATATAAAAACATAACAATAAAAACATAAACAAACAGATAAAAAAGCAGAGCAAACAGATCACTGAGGAGCAACCTGAGGGCGCTGTACACCCCGTCCTCCTATTGGCTGGACTGTCAGCATCTAGGCAACATGAGAACGTCCCGCTCATCCCCAGAACCCCCCAGCTCGATGCCCCCAGCCCCCCGGCCCAGTGCACCCAACTGGGCACACAAGGCAGGCAGCTCAGAGGACAAGGAACAAGGAAGGACAGAGGACAAGCAGGACCATGACTGCATGAGCCTGAACACAAACACCCCAGCCGAGAGTGAGAAAACGCTCGTGGGCAGATTTAAAACGATAAAATAGACAAAATATAAAACAGCTAAAGTATAAAAACACACATTAAAAAAAAAAAAATGTAATGTGCAAATTTAAAAATATAGTGAATACATAGGAAGGAAAACTTCATTAACAAATAAACAAATAAATACATAGTAAGATATAAAATATACGCATAAAATGTTGAACTGCAAATACTATTTACTTAAAAGCTGAATTAAATAAATGTGTCTTTAGTTTCTTTTTAAAAACCTCAACAGTGGATGAAGCCCTCACATCCTCAGGCAGGCTGTTCCACAGACGAGGTCCATAATATCTAAAAGAGGCCTCGCCGTGGATTTTAGTCCTGACTCTGGGGACCTCCAGCAGGCCGGAAGATCTGAGAGCTCTAGGAGGTTCATATGCTAAAAGTAAATCTGATATAAAAGAAGGACTCAGACCATGTACACTCTTATAAACAATTAAAAGAATCTTAAAATCAATCCTAAAACTGACAGGGAGCCAGTGCAGAGATCTTAAACTTGGTGTGATGTGCTCCCTCTTCCTGGTTCTTGTTAAAAGGCGTGCAGCTGAGTTTTGTACAAGCTGCACGCGGTTCAGTGTAGTTTTCTTTACACCAGAGAGGAGCGCATTGCAGTAATCTATTCTTGATGTAATAAAAGCATGAATTAAGATTTCCGCACTGGTCTAGAGAGAAAGGGTCTAACTCGGGCAATATTCCTCAAATGATAAGATGCAGTTCTTGTGACTTGATTCGTGTGTTGTTCAAAGCTAAGATCTGCATCTAGAGTCACGCCGAGGTTCTTCACTGTGTTACAAACATTCATACAGTTGGAAGAAAGATACACTTGGACCCTTTCTCTCTCAGCTTCAGAACCAATAACAAAGACCTCAGTTTTGTCTTGAGCTGCAAGAAGTTTTCTCCCATCCACTTTTTGATATCTAAAATACAGTTTAAAAGGCTGTCCATGGGTCCCATGTCATCAAGAGACAGCTGCATACAAAAAAGAGAAGCAAACTCATGATGAGAGCTCAGTGAATGTTAGATACACAACAGAGAAGCTCTCTGAATAAATGTGTGGAACCTGAGATTTCAGTCACATCAGCTGCGTCTCTGCTTGTTTGTCTGAGTTTGTTTATCTCCAAATATGTTTGATGGATTTTACAACAATGTTGACACTTCACTGCAAATCTCAGAAACGCTGTTATTTCCTGTGCAGCAGAAGCCAGTGCAAGAGGACCTCAGGACGGTTTGCTGTTCTTTGGGATCTGGACATCTCAGGCCTCAGTACACCCCCCACCCCCTCAATCTGTGATAAATGTTAAGCAGAAGATTACGTTTTCATCCGGCGGGCCCCGGTTAGATCTAAAGGCGCTGTCAGCCTTTACCTGGGGAAGGTTGCTCCGCGGGGTGCTGCATGCTCAGGGCGAGGATTTGCAGGAGGGGCCCCCTCCGCCGTGACAGTCCACAGCTGGGGGGGGTTTGATGCCATGTCAAGGAAGGGTGCAGCGGTGGCTGGGCTCCTCTCAGCATTCCAGACAGGCCGGATCCGGCTCTGACAGGCTGGGTCTGTGGGGAGAGGCTGAGTCCAGACGCTGCTCTGACCCCGCTGCCCTCCTGCATGTTGTTTACCTTCAGGTGTTGGCACCTGCTCAAAGCAGAAAAAACGGCTTTGTCTGCTTCTACCTTTTTAGACAGGGATCAGAATCTGACAACGCCGGAGCTCCCAGCACCTCCAACAGACGCTGCGGGCCCTGTGGGGCTGCCAAGAACCAATTGGACCTTGACCACGGCTTTAGCAGATTCTCCAGGCCAAATGGACCTGGATTCAGCTCTTACCTTGACATGAAAAAGAGCAAAGTAATCACAGCTATATGTTAGAGTGAAAAAACGAAATCTAGGACAAATCTTCAAACTTGTTTAAATTCAGCAAATTGGAATGAGTAAAAATGATTCTGCTCAGTAGTAAAATCATTTGAATAAGTCTGACCTTCTACCATTACTATGAAATCGAGGAGAACATTTTCTCCTTCCTCACCATGAGCAGCATCTTCTTCTGGTTTTGTCCTCATTTACTTCATTTTCTTCAACAATGTTGCATCCAAATGAGAATTTGAAAGCACAATGCAGATGTAACTACATTTGGCCCTTTAAACAGGGGGTTAAAAAGACAGCAGTAATTAAAGTGAGCTTACATTCTCTCTGACGGTTTACAGCTCGCTGCTCTATTCTTGGTGCGCATTAGTGCATGAGTAATTATGGAGAATTATTCAACGGGAGCATGATTATGCAGGCTCTTTAAATGACGGACAAATGTGTTGCATTATGTTCATTGTTTTGCAAATGCAGTTGATGATTCTGTTATCTGTCTCCTGCGCTGCAACACCTGTTTTGTATAATTAAAACAAACTTTGACATGGGATTATGACTGTGGCAATCGGCTGGATCGTAAATGCTACTCAGCCTCGGAAAATAGTCCGATCATTTTTACTTTACCTCCGGACACTTTGTGTCTGCCGTGTGGGCGGCATTTGCCAAATTTGATCTTTGTGGGTGAACTTTGAGCAGGGTTGTTTCTGTGCTCCATCACTAGCAGTGGAATCAGTCCTCATGAGTTCAACAAACTCCAGCAGAACATGAAGATTGTTGAGATTTGCAAAAAAAAAGATCCTTATTGCATTATTTTGTTATTTTGTTTTTTAAACTTCTTATAATAATTAATGTTGTTTTCTTCAGAGCAGTTTATTTTACTGAACTTTACTGAACTTACTCTTCTTGACTAACAACTATAGTTTTACACCTAAAAGTTTTAATTGCAAATAACTAGAAGAAAACCAGCCTGTTGGTAAAAACTTTTATTAATCGTCTCCAACTAAAACACATGCAGTAAAGGCTTTTTAAAACAATGAAAGAACGAAAATGTTTCAAAACATAAATTCTATTTTTCTGAGTAAATTACAATACATTAGCTAGATTTATGGCAATGCTAATGTCAATGCTAAAAGTTGAATACTGAAGAGGCTGAAACGGATAGATGGATAAAACAGATGATAGCTGAAAATGTTGAAGCTGAAAGTTTGGTAAAATATTGCCCTCATGCCAAATGGACAAAAGCTAAATAAATAAAAAACCTGGAAAAATGTTACATTTTCCTAAAATAATTATTGTAGTGATTTAATATTAGCTAAACTTCAAATGAGTCTAAAAACTGGAAAATTTCTCAATTTTCAAATATTTTAACATTTTCTCTAAATTATCCAAAAACAGCTAGCATGTTGCTAAGAAGAAAAATCCCAAATTACCCTAAAGAACCCAGTGGTCGCTGAACATTTTAGAGTTTGAAGGTTTCTCTTAGCTGAAAGTATTCAGAAGTTCACAAGTTTCAAAGTGCACAAAGTTTTTGAAGGATTTGAGTAATTTCTCATTCATTTCCTTTGAGGCATATTTGCTCAATAGTTCAAAAACTATAAAGTTTATGAATACCAAAAATACAAGCAGTAATGTCCTGAACGAGCTGAACGTTTGATACCAGGGTTGAGGAAATCGTTGAACGTGTGTTTGAGTTTTAACTTGTCTATTGAGGAAATTGAAGTAGTTTGTGTGGACATCCTGCGGGTGTGCTATGGACACTCACGGATCACGAGCATTGGTCAGTAAGGGGCCAGTATTCACATCTGACTATCTTACTAATATCACCGAGTGAGTGCAACACAGGAGCCTTACAAACCTTTCATGATGCATTTATCACACGCACTACAAATGCTAAGTTCCATTTTCGACTACCTCCCTCATGGTGGCCGTACGGGCCTCAGTGGAACTGCACAAAACACCTGCACTACCCTTAAGGTGTGGTCGCTCATCTCTACAAACCCCAGTGGGCCCAGACAACCCAAAAACCCACAGAATCCGACACAGACCTCATACAGGTGCATGAGACTGTGACACTTCCACAGAATCTTTCAGCGTTCCATTTTGCACTTCTGTTCTGCCTCTCAGTCAACTTTGGCTTTTTGGGGATATCTAAAAAGTATGTTAACAACATTAGTGGTGTAGACTTTTTTGCCATATCTGTCCATCTAAAACAGGGGTCCCAAACTGATATTTTGTGGTTCCCGATGTGCCCATTCTTCTTTGATGATAGTTTTGTATTTGCTTTGTGATGTTTCAGCTTTTTGCTTAAAACTTTGCATTTGCTTTTGTCTTTAGATCTGGTCGTCAGAAATGTCCTTAGCAACAGTTGCTAGCGTTGTTAGCTCCTGTCGTTTCACAGGAGACGCAGAAGATATTGCTTAGTAACAGAGGTGGGACCAAGTCGTTGATTTCCAAGTCAAGTCCCAAGTCTTTGCCCTCAAGTCGGAGTCAAGTCCCAAGTCGAGTCACAAGTCAAGACCAACCATTCTCAAGTTTTAGAGTCTGATTTACAAACTGATATATTTACCAGCTAAAGATTCTGTTTCATATCAGCATCTTTTATAAAACATCGCAGATCCATATTAGACTGAGGAAGTATTCATATTGGTTCAGTTTGACTCCAAAAAAACTAAACAATAGAAAAAAATACATTAATAGTACATCTAGTTTTATCTTTTTACATTTCTATTGTGAATAGGATTTTTCTTTGTTTTGGATACAATTTTTGTTTGTATTCAATACAAAATTTCTGTCAACTTACTGTCAAAATATCTCTCAGAAAGCCATCATGAAAAATTATGTCTACAAGTCAAAGAAAAGTAGGAATCAAAACAAAAATGCTAAATGTACAACTAAATGTGGTATATATTAGTGCATTTATTTAGAACAGGGGTGGGCAATTGTTTTGACTCGTGGGCCACAAAGGGTTCTAAAATTTGGCATAAGGGCCGGACAAGGAGCAGATGGAAGGAGAGATTGGGTAATCAACCTCATAATCTAAAAAAAATAATATGGAATTTAGAGAAAAACATGCTTTAATTGGATTCAAATTCACAATATATTCATTTAAAAACAGAAATTTGGGAGTTTTAATTTCTAAATTTTGATTTTGTTCTCTTTTGGGTGATCCAATGGGTTGATGTCTTCAGAGGAAATGTGAACTCAAGAAATGCTGCATTTATGTGGTGTAGGAATAATCGAGATCACCATCTGACTCAGAAAGAAACACACACGAACGTCAGAGAAACAACACCATTCATGGGAAAGAAACCAGAAATACAATGAAAAAAAACAATAATTAGGATTTTGATTCAATGTATTTAATTTGGAGGCCACATTAAGTAGCTTAAGGGGCCGCATGTGGCCCCCGGGCCGTAGTTTGCCCACCCCTGATTTAGAAAGTGACAATTCACATGAAATTTTACATATAGATTTATATTGCAAAGTTGTGCAAAAAATATGACTTTGTTCACGCTGTAATTGAACAGGAAAGGTCCCATCTTCATGAGTATATTCATGATTACATTGATTAAATTGATTGATTAGAATCAAATAAATTGTATTTAAGGTGGACAAATGTCTTTTATCAAAAGTATCTCATGATATCAGGTGAAACACTAAAATACAGACACATACATGCTCACACATGCAGACTAAAAACCCTTAAAGCAGTTAAAAAAAAAAGACAAATGGAAGAAAAGCAGCAAACATTAAAGAAAGACAGGGACCCCCACAGAAAGAGGACGCTTTTTGCCAAAACACACCACAAAGCATAAAGAAGCAAAAGGAGCAAACAGAAAAAGTTAAAGAAAACAATCCTCATGTAGCTGATCAGTAAATTCTATACTAGTTTTGCTGGATTTCCATCAGAAAACAACCGAGAACATTCTACCCCGGGTCACCAGCAGCTGCTGCTCCAGCTATGATCGCTCTCGTCCCGCCCAGATCCAGGTAAAGATCTGAGGTGGAAAAGTCTAAATCACCTGTGGTCTCTCTGATTCTACTTAACCAGCTGCAGACACACAGTGCACCGCTAACAGAGAGTTACTGTCTCATTCATTTAACTGCAGCTAGCAGTTAGCCGCTATGCTAGCACCAGCTTTCACTCAGAACTTACTTGATTTTGCTGATCCTGGATCAGATGAAGTTGGTTGTTGTTGAGTCTCCATCAGTAATCATTTTATCTGCATGTTCTGCAAATCGTTTTTTGCTGACAATCTCTTCACTTTTATGCCAGAATAAAAACACCAGCAAACAGGAACTCGGGCTTTCACGGGGTGGGCGGGGTTATGTTTTTCTGCAATTTGATTGATTGGACAGTCAGGTCATTCTAACGTGGCTCTAATTTGATTGGATGTTAGGCCGGCACCACACACGGATGTAAACAAACACGGACAGAGAGACCGCGGCACGCGGCTTTTTCAATATAGGCTCAATATATTTATATATTTCAATATATATTTTTCAAATAATGGATTTGGGGGAAAATAGCAAGTCTGAGTCAAGTCACAAGTTATGTGTATCAAAGTCCGAGTCAAGTCACGAGTCAGGGGGTTAGAAGTCAGAGTCAAGTCTAAAGTCTTCAAATTCATGACTTGGGTCAGACTTGAGTCCAAGTCATGTGACTCGAGTCCCCACCCTGCTTAGTAGTACATAGACATGAACAAATGTTCAATAAATCTGTTCAGTAGACAATGACAACGGACCGAAGACATAGACAGTGATGTCAAAACTTGTTTTTGGCACAAACAGAGCCCTGATCTAAAGGATTAACAATAATTTAGTTCATCAAACTTTTTCTATTTGGCCTCATCATCTTGAATTTGTATTAAAAATAACTAAAATGTTCATTTATGTATTTTTGTGTGACAGCTTGGGAATGTAGTAATCATCAGATCATGGTTAGAAGCACATAATGCTGGAAGACTGAAAAAGTCTGGATACGTAGATTGCATTGCTTGTTACAAGAACTAAATACTTGTTTGTTTGTTTTTTACTTTGGTGTCACTTGTTGATAAACTGTGAAATAAAAATGCATGTAGTGTGAAGGAGACTTCTGCTCCTGGAGAGGCTGATAGAAGTCCTGTCTTATGTTTCTTCCATCCCTCTTTGCACGATAACGTGTTATTTTTGAAAAGGTTTTTTACGGTTCTGCCCTCCACAGAGCCAGACTGACGTCTGGTGTTAATGCTTCAATCTGTTTTTCTGTTGTTGGAGCTCTCTCCATAAAAACAGTTTGCCCAAATCCAGAAAAAGGGAAAGAGAAAACGGCGTGGAGACTGTCCTCGCACTCGAAACAGAGCGATTAGCGGACAGATGTCTGAGCATGACCGATTCATTGAGGCTGGCTGCTGGAGATTGAAATATATTCAGTCAGAAAGAACCTTTGTTGACCTCGTGCACCAAACATTAAGAGTAGCAATGATCAAACTGCTGTTTCTACTGTTACATTCATAAAAGACAAACCTGCTGTTTTCCACCAGGTGGCTAAACACTCCTGTCAGAAGGAGGACAGAGGTGAAGGACCAGCAACTCTGCAGATCAGCCTGAAGTGCTCCATTCTCAAAGTGTACTGTGAATACAGTCAGCATGGTCTCAGCTCTGCATATGCATGTTCCCCTGAGGTCAAAGTCAATAACTCATTAGATGAATTAGAAGACTCTCTTCTGTCTCTCATCCCTCGAAAAGCTTCTGATTTCTATTCATCAGTTTCTATCTCAGAGCAGTGTTAGGTAAAGTCCCTGTCAGAGCAATTTACTGCCTAAAATCCTCCCACACAGAATCAGACTCACGCTGCTCGCCTAAGAAACGGACGCCCTGACCCAAAAAGAGATGGAAAAATGTTGAAAACCTATCTGGAGGAAAATCTCAAACAGATGCATGGAAGCAGGAAAATCCCCCAGGAAGGTGTGTTATGGTGTGAACACCTCAGAATACCACCCTTTATTCAGCATGGGTTCATCTGTGACAGAGCGGTGGAGGTTTTGCAGATATTCACCGCGGGTCTCGCCCACCCTGAATCCTCCAGCACGGGTTATTCACGCCATTTAAAGCACCACGCTGAAGAAATGATGTGAGATTCATGGCTTCAGTTTTACATTTGATATTTGTGATTCATGCTTGGTGACATGACAACCTGTGAGCTTCAGCTGGTTTACGTTTCTCATCAGTAGTGGATCCAGGAACCATTTCAGTCCATATTTTCACCTAAAAAAAGGTCAAACTGAACGACAGGATCCCTTTATGCCAAAACTAACAGGTAAGAGTTGCTGTAGGTCTACTCTTTCATGCTGTTGGAGAATATTGAATTTTAGGAGAAAAAATTATATAAATAGTTTAGAATATTTGAGTGATTTTGGTCTTTTTCAGGGTGAATATGTATCTACCTTTCTTGTGTTTTTTTTTCTTTGGTTCTGTGAGAACATTTTGGTTTGATTAGATTTTTTGTTTTCAGAGCTTCTAGAGGTCTGCACCAAACAACACCAGATGAAGACCACCATGGTAAAATGATCTCTGTCTGCACAGCAGCTATAAGATTTTTGAATAGATTTTTGCTTTTAGCATGACCAAAATGCTGAAAACAAAACACAGCAGATTTACAGATTCTAAAGAAAACCGCCGGTTTTATCATTTGATTTAGATCCCATAAATTTATCAATTTGGGATATTTTTTTTTCAAACACTCCTCGTATAATGTGAAGCCAAACTAAAGATAAAACAAAACAAAGCAGCACCAGAACAGAACAGTAAGAAGTTGTGTCATATTCTTTTCTGGGTGTGTTTTTTTTCTCTAATTTTCAAAATAAATATGAATGAATCTAGACATAACAAAAAAGAAAAAAAAAAATTCTAAGTTTTTTTTCTTTTCTTTTTTGCTATTAATTTGCACAGACTTTATAATTAAGGTAACAAGATCAGGTAAAAATAATGACTTATTCTAGTGTTTTTATCTACACCCCACTGTTCACTAATATTGATCCATGGATCTTTAACCCTTTAACAGCTGAGGCTTAAACACAAAATCTTCAACATATTGTAATTTTCAATCGTTTACACTATCAATGTAATTTCAGCAGATTCTAAAGGAGAAAAGCATAAATCCAATATGGACATTCCTATAAAGAGGTTTTTAAAAGGGAATTTTAAAAACTTATTTGTGAATTTTGCTCAGTTTTTGTCAAATACATTTCTTTTCCTTTTTTTTTTATTTCATCTTTGCTCTTTCCAGTGTATTTTACTGTTCTATTTTAAGTTTCTCACCAGCCTGGTTTTCTGTGACCTTTGCCCTCTGTCTTCTCTCAATCAGTGTTCATTTTCTGTGTTTCTTTTCTATGATTAATTTTTCTTCTTCAAATCTTTCTTTATTCCTGTTGTTACTGTTTTAATAAGACCTTGGCCCAATCCGAATTCTTCCCTTCTCCCTACCCCAATATCCAGCCCTCCAAATGGAGAGGTTGGAAAAGTGTCTCATAATTCAGACGTGACATTGACTCGTTGAAGTTACCAATACTTGCTGTAAGCTAGCGTTAGTGTAGAGCTTCCAGCCCCACATAACAACAGCCATAATTTATAACTTTAAAAAGATCATGTTACAACAAAAAGTAATCATTTAAATTTAAATGTTAGTTTCTGTGGTTCAGCGTGCACCCACGTGAAGACTTCACCCTCGTGAAGGAGGGTCTGCATCCCTCCAGGTGGGGTCCTAAAATAAATATCTCGGGCACCACTTCCAAAACAAATGCCTCATTCATGTGGAGGGGTAGGAAGACGGGAAGAATCTGGATTAGGCTTTTGTTTTTGGTCTCTTCAGGTTCAGAGTTTCCATAACTTTTTTTTTTGTTTTAACATCTTTTATTTTATTGGCAGAGCTTCTTCTGAGTTTCTGTGCTTCCTTCAGTTCTGCCCTCTGCACCACAGTCATGGACATTAGAAACTTCTACTGGACGCACTTTGTTTATGCACACTTCTGATAGGCAGACTGTTGGGGTGCATTTGTTACGGTGAAGAACCCAAATGCACAAAAGATGGAAGCAGGGCGGCAGAGTAACTGAATGTGTTTTTATTTAAGCAAACAAGGGGCCTTGCAAAGACAGAGAACCCAAAGATTGATATAGATTAGGCACTGATGACGACAAAAACAAAATCACATTGGACAAGGACAATACATATACAGTAAACAAAGAGCGTGTCACACAAAAATGACTAAATGTAAAGTTCCTGCAGCTAACAAGAAGAAAATCTGACTTCAATAAGATATTATTAGATTATAATGTTTTTAGTGCATATTAATTAAATGTTTGACCCCGGGATGGTGAATTTGGGAAATATTGACTGATTTATTTTACTAAATTGTGAATATTCTGGAAATTTGTGCTGACCACAAATTGTATGTATCTTACACTGTTTATGTAAACTTCGAACAGGAAAACTAATCTAAGTTGTAAAAAGTTATTTTCTGTTAGGCTTGTTAGGTTTCAGACCGGTGTTAAACTCCTGCCCCTGTGTTATTGTCTTGCTGTTATCTCTGCCCCATCTGTTGCTCAGGGTTGATTATGTCTGAAAGTAAAGTGACATAGATTTTTGAGAATTAAAGATTGACAGCCTTCATTCAGAAAACACCCTGTAAATCTACTCCGAGTCCCAGACAGCAGCTTCAGGCTGAGCTTCTGAACTCAGCATCCAACCTGAGTCACTGATCCAATATGAGGGTTTATTTTAGCTATTTAAAGGAAAAGGTGGGAGGAAGAAGTGGGAAGTTTCTCCGGGGTGATCAAGCAGACATCAGCGGGGGTTCTGAAGAGCATAAATCAGGAAGTACATAAATCAAAACCCCCAAATGACGCGGTCATTATTTTAATATCTTTTCTACCCTTCAATAGACCTTACCACTTATTCGATCATGTTTATTTCAACCTGATTATCACTGGTGCATTTTTCATTTTTTTTCTTACTAAATCATGAAAAATGGAACATGAAGATGCAATTATTTTCTCAGTGTGCATGCTGACTGTGGATTAACTGGATAAAAACAGGCATGGCAAGAAGTGGTGAAAGGCTTCAGTGCAACCATCCCCGATTATTCCGTTCTGACAGCAGTGTGTCTATAATAGTAATGATCGTCTAATCAGTTTAAGACTTAGTTGCTCAGTTTCTTTATTCAGTGGAAGTGTTAGCTGTTGCATTTAGATGGAGATGGATATCCAGGCTGCAGCTTTAATTTGGGGTAATCCAAATTTGAGAAATAATAAGAGCTACATCATCTATAATTATGTTGAAAAACTGGGTCAAAATCTAAGGAACTCTTACATAATTGAAATTAAAAGGCAATTATGCCATTACAAACAATGGTGAGTAATTTAATTCATTAAATGAAAAATGGGAGCAGTCCTTACGAGCCAGCCTGTCTCCGTGCTCTTCTGCTTGTTTTTGGATTGAAAAGTCGTGTTCAGCCAGATCATAATCTGTTTGGCAGGAAATTGTTTTCGAATGAAAATCTGTTTCTTGGACTGCAGATTAGAAGCCCTGAAGAGCTGAAACATTCTTCCTTTAACATGAGAAAGCAGCATTTCATGCGCTGGGTGCGCCGTCCACCGTACTGTCATTTGCTTTGTGGGACACAGATTTAAGAGTATGTTTTTTATGGAGTTGTACATCCACAACAGTAAATGTCCACACAATACCAAACACAAAAACAATTTAGTCAATCATCCTTTCAGTTCAAAAAACTGAAATGATCCTTTTTGTGAAGTTAGCAGGTTCTTGCATTGCATGCATGGGTCTTCTTTAGACTCTCTGGCTTCCTCCTGTAGTTCCTCCTAGTATTAGAAAGTAGACAGTTAATTTGTGGTTTTAAAAGCCCTATAGGTAGTTGTGATGGTTTGCTTGTTACTGTTAACCTGTTCAAAGTTTATTTTATTGATGCCAACTGATTGATTGATTGATTGGTTTATTTCAAGCATAAGTTGAAAATAAAGGACAAAACACATTATTTATTTCAAACTCATTACAGAAACAATAGGATTCATTGATTAGAAAATAGAAAACAAACAAAAATAAAATACACTTATGTCACATTTGGTTTATTCATTCTTTGTGATTATTTACTAAAGTCCGTAGAGTTTGATTGATTGCTTCAAAAGGAGTGGGAAGAAGTGAACTTATATAATCCCACCCCACACTACATTTAACTGTTTTGCATAATTATGTCTTCCGGTTTGATTTGTTCTGGTGACCCCAATGACTTTATCAGGGACTTTTGCATACACAGATGGATGGATGGATGGATGAATGGATGATTGATGAATGAATGGATGATGGATGGATGGATGGATGGATGGATGGATGGATGGATGATGAATGGATAGATGGATTGCTTAGCTTTTGCTCACTTTTATAAACCCATTTGTAATCATCGTTTTGTTTATGTTCTAATGATACACAGGATTAAAAGGAGTAACGAAAAGTTTTTGTCGTTTCAGATCAAAAACTTTCATAAAAAAATAATAAACTGTCTTATTTAAGGTCATGAAAAGTCAATAAAATCAAATGTGAGGAACTTGAAAATACATTCAGAAGTAAACTGCTTATACATTCAGGCATTTTATTTTATTGTATCATAAATATCAAAACTAGAAAAGTTTCATCACCTGTGATAATGCTATAGTGAATGCTTTTTGCTGAAAGTAGTCGCTGAAGACGGTAAAACCTTTTGCTGAAAATGGTGACTCAATTTACTTTAATAGCTGAAGGGATTTGTTGAAAATGCAAAAGCTATTTGCAAATTTTAAATTTGCTAAAAGACTGAAAATTTCATTAAAGAGCTATGAAAGAGTGCTGAAGTTGAAGTAAATTTTTTTTGTACATTTGTAGTAAAATTGTTTAAAAATCCCTAATACATGTTTTGCAATAGTATTTAGTCTGTTGTTTAAATTTGAGCTAAACTCCAAAATAGCCACAAAAAAGCTAACTTGTTGCTTAAACTCCAAAATAGCCTAAAATTATTTAGTAAACCAAATTTATTGAAAATGTTTGCCTATTACTAAAATAGAAGCTGAACTCTAAATTAGTGTAAAAATGCCTCAGTGGATAAAAAATAGACCAAAAGCATTAGCATGAAAAAACATCCAAAAAACTCAGTTGATGCCAAATTGACAAAAAAAAAAAACTAGCACATTGCTTGAATACTAAACACAAAAACAGCCTAAAATTTCTTAGTAAACTAAATTAGTCAAAAAGGTTCGACTGTTGCAAAAATAGAAGCTAAAGTCTAAATTAACCTTTAAAAACCTCAGAAGATGAGAAATTAGCCAAAACATTAGCATGTTGCTAAAGCTTTAGGTAAACTGCAATTTTTTGAAAATTTCATTAAAAGATAAAAAACATGAATATATTTAAAGGCTTTTTGATAATATACTTGAAATTTTTAAATTTGAAGACTTTCTCATCCATTTCCTATGGGGCATATTTTGCTCAATATTTAAGAAACTATAAAGTTTATTAATACCAAAAATACAAGCAGGAATGTCCTGAACAAGATGAAAGCTTTGATAATAAGATTGATGAAATCGCTGATTGAGTTTTTACCTGTTTAAAATGAACAGAAATGAGCAGGAGAATCACTATAGTGTGAATGCTCAGTATTCACACGATGAATGCTAAATAAGTAATCCTTACTTTAAAAAGTTACTCGTACTTTATTTTCAGTCAGAGAGCCACCATGGAGAGATAAAAGAGCCACATGTGGCTCTGGAGCTGCAGGTTACAGACCCTGTTCGTGCTGAAAAACGTAGAAAAAGGAGCAGGAGAATCACAATTGTGTGACATTTAATACAATAAAGAAACTTTTAGGATTTCAACAAATACTCCTCTTATCTGTAACCGTAACTGAAAGTAATTAGCTTTGTTTTTTCAACAGATCGGCCTTTTTCTGCTTAAATAAATAAATACGAGCATTCTGCAGAAAAATAATTTTAGCAATTGATGTATTAATCATTACGAGTCGTTGCAGCATGTGTGCATTATTATCATAGCTTATCTTCTGCTTTGCTTGATAGAAGCATTTCATGATGTACACAAAGAAATGGAATTGCAGAAACTTGCTTTGCAAAGTTTGTCTTTCATCCACTTGTGTGGATTTTTCTGGCATTATGGTTTATCCTCAGATGTATGTGTTAGTATCCAAGCAATCATGTGCAAACTTGCTTAGAGCAACACCAGCAATGAGTCACACCTCCAGACAAAAAGACAAAGACAGACCTCTGCAAAACATGCAGATCACACAAATACCACTTAGGAAAAAAATGGGCATTCAACTGAGTGGACCAGTGAGTAAAAAAGGAAATGGCACAGTTGTGACGCATCCTAGCAGCTGTGAAGTCAGGGTGAAAGCCGCAGCCCAGCTTCACGTGGAAGGTTTCATGTGGGAAAAAGCTGATGTCATGGATTTTGTGCCCGTCACATAAACAGGGTGCAGCAGTCTGGCTCTGATGACAGGTTTGAGGATGAACCGCTGAGTCCTGCTCTGCAAAACACACGTTTCTGCAAGTTCATGTAAATCCAGAGCTCACCCTGCGAGTGAGTCTGAACCGCGGCTGGACGGAGACAAACGGGCGGCTGGAGTTCATCCACAGGCTGTGTGAACTGAAGCCGCATTTTCAAAGCAGACTGGTATTCCTGTACACTCAGCAGACAAATCAAACATGTAAAGTCATGAAAAAATATGAACGTTTGACTGTATAACCTTCACACCAGAGAACTGCTTGGAGGTTAGATATTTGGGTCCAACAGTCCAGACTATCCAGACTGTCTATCTTTTGCATTGACGGAAATGGGCTTCTCTGTTTCTCTCAGACCCGTGTGCTCCTTCCATCGAAGGTGTTGGCGTGTAACGTCCACTGACAGAGGCACATTTACTTCATTTCAACAACCCAAAAAACTTTGGACTTTTGACTCTTGGTTTTGATTTCTAAATCAAAACTTTCCTCTCATCTTTTCTTGCTCTTGTCTTCACAGATATGCAGACTTTGGACAGTTTCTCCTCCCAATATTTGACAGTTACGCTGTCCTGTGTGGGACGCAGGATCTTTGTGATAATCTTACCAGTTCAAGACTCAAATTATCCAACTTAAATACTCATGTACAGATTCGAATTCCTTCTGAAAAGTGTCTGATCCCACTAAGCACAGAACATTTATTAGATCCCCAAAAACACATCTACTGTAGATGTCTACAGGACACCCCACGACCCAAAAACCTGCAGCACCAGTAATGGGTCAACATGACTAAGGCCTAAACTAATGCTTTGTTTCCAGTGAGACCAGACCTTGGACGGTCTACAGTGGTCCAGACAATTCAAGTGAGCGTTTCCATTGATCGTTGGACCATCAAACACATGCGGGGTGCAGACCGATGACGGAGCTGTGTGTCAAAATTGTGCAACTACAATGAAAGAGAAGCTGCATCAGCTGACTCATCTTCGCCTAAACGGGTCCATTTCATTTTTATTATGGACCTACAACCAACAGGGGACCAGAAATGGTACCAGTTGGTTCTGCTTAATGGAAACGCTCAAAGGTCCAGTCGGGTCTGGACCGCTCAGTGGAAATGAAGCATAAAGTTTCTAGGGCTGGGGTGGGCAACGCCAGATCTCAAGGGCCGCAATCCTGCATGTTTCCCAACATCCCCTGCTCTGGCATGGTTTCAAAGGCTGGACTCACCTGAACCAGGTAATAAGTAGTAATGGATATCTGGAAATCGTGCAACTCCAGTCCCTGGAGGCCTGGACCTGTCTATCCCCGGTCTAGAGTCATACCATTGAGACGGGCTCTTCAACTCAGGTTTGTGACTAGACCTTCACCAACAAAACTTGACTCGTGGTCTGACCTGAACATCCAAACTTCTCAGAGCAGGTTGGTTCTTTTCTATATGGGCCCAAGGTGAGAGGCAGGTGGGGGTTACATGGAGAACCCCACCGTGGAGCCAAGACTCTGGGGTGGATAAGGGGTTGTCTTTGTATTAGTAAAAGGGTTCTCTGGTGGAGTAGCTTACAACACATTGAATGATCAATCTGAGAGTACCCAGCATTCTTAGAGCTCCTGGAGGACATATGGGATGGTGTTTGTCTATTCTGTTGGTGTATTCAGCTAAAATCCCTCGTCAGACGTATGTGGGTAACAAAAAGCTAAGAAAATACATTTGATCTTCTGTCTCACTTCATTCTGAGTCTGTGATTGAAAACAACACAATTACACATGTATCAAGGTAAACGTTTCATTTCTAAACACAGCTAATAATGATTTCCAGAAGATGAGTTGCTGGAAGTCCCACAAGAGCTGAACTTCTCGCCTGCTTGCCTGCCATGCAGCAAATGTTCTATTTAACAGCTTGTGGCCTTCTGGCTGCAGGATCTATAGGTGGAGCAGCTCAAACTTACTGCAAAAGTTATGTGGAACACATACACAACTTCTCTAACTTCCTGAGCATTTTATAGAAACACGCCCACAGAGCTTTTAGAGGATAAATACACACAAATCCCTTCATTTTTCATCAAAAAGCAGGGTAATGAAAACTAATGCATTTTTAAGTGCCTGAAGAACGTGAAATTCCTAAGTGAATGATGTGAATTTTGCATATTGTAGCAGAGTCATTACTTCCAAAGACATCAGCAGAATTAGCCCAGTGTGAATAAGATTATGATTTGTTCCAGCTGGCAGCATTAAAAAGGAATGCAATCTTTTCCAGTGATTTATAATAGTTATGTTTCTATGGTCTTTTGTCTGTTAATAATCACATTTTCCTTTGTAAAGGGTGTCAGCACGCTCTCTGTTTAATGCTCAGATACCAGGAGCATGTTATTTTCTAATGCAAGCCCAGAGGCTAAGATAAGATGTCTCTTTATTGACATTTTCACTTTAGTTTTTTAGTTGTAAGCCTCAACTAAAAGAAAAAAGTAGCCAAAAATTCAATAATTAAAAAGGCAGCTGCCTGACTAAAATGTTTGTGTTTCACCTTTCTGTTCAAGGAGAGTAATTATGGGGCTGTCACTCAAATGTGTTTCTGTCCTGCTGCTGTGTCAGAAACATGGTTTTGAAGGTTCAGAAAGACTTTGTCAGCTGGGAGAGATTCTGGTCCCATTCAACCTTGAACTGTATGAAGCAGGAAATGGATGGGCTGATTAATATTTCTATTAGCAGTCAGCTTTTCTTTGTCCCCTCCTGTTAACACGGTTTACCTCAGACCTTCAGCTCAGCTCGGGATCTTTCCACCTGCAAAAGTTTTCTGAGTAAAGAGTTCAGGACGCAGGCTGCAGAGGTCCCAGACCAACCTCGTGCTCCTGAATGTGGACAAAGAAAGAAACTTATCAAAGAGTACAGGATTTCAGTGGAGTTTGTAACCATACTAAAGTCAGGAAGTGGAAAACTTGGACTACTACGAGTTGCTTCTTAAGCAGCAGTCTGGACTCGAGGGACCAGCACCATGCAGAAAGCCACAGAAAGAAGCAAACTTTGGTTTTGGAGAAAACTCCAAAGGAATGTACCATTGTCATGTGTTTACCACACATGTACTATTAAGTATTTGTAAAATAAAGATATCCCACAAACTACACTCTGTCTAATTTCTAACAGTAACGCCTGGTTCACAATGGACGGCGCAGCGGAACGGCGCCCTTGTTAACCTTTGGTGTGGGCTCGGGCCGTGCAGCGGATCGTGTTGGCGTCTGGTCTATTATGTGTGCGATGTACGTCACTGTCTCTGTGTCCAGTATGAACCTAACGTCACGCAGCAAGAAGCCTGCATGGAGGACACATTATCACATGAAGAAGATCAACGGGCTCTATGTGCAGTCCACAGAATTTGGGGTATATAAAAATATGGATGAAATATCCGTACAACACATCTGCATCCAACCTTCTTCATCCTTACTTTACCCTTGCACGTTGTTTAAGTGTTCACTATGACCTACTGCTAAGTTGATTTGACAGTTGCCATTATTTACACTGTAGAGGTCTACATTGTTCAATCTTTGAATTGCTGTTTTTGGTTCATCTTACTAAGAAAGTTCCAATAATTTTTACTCCAAATTAAGCTTCAAGTTGTACAATCCACAACATTTATTCATTTTCTTCCACATTATATTTTGGGGTTTGTGGGGGTTTAGGTTTCAAATATGAGTCACGGTGACATCGATCGCACCATCAACACGTCACGTGCAAAAGGTGAGGAGCTGATTGGTTGCCACGATGCTTCTTCTTTGCCCGGTGGACAATGGGGCTCACTATCTTGCTATAGCGGAGTTCGCTAGCTCGCAACAGGGGAGGTCGCTAGCTCAATACAACAGAGTTTGCTAGCATGCTACAGTGGAACTTGCTAGCTCGATACAGCAGAGCTCGCTACTGCAGACCTGACCAGCATTTGGTCATCTTGACCCCTCAAGACAGTGCGCTGAACTTTTTTTTCAATTATTGACATGTTATATTCACATTTGTCACGGGATGGATAACACGTCAATGTAAGACTTGGGTCATCTGGACCCCATAAGATAGCACAAGGGTTAAATGAGGACTGGAGCGTCTTCTTTCCATCATAAATGGGCCTCTCCTTCTTTTTAGACTATGCGGGGGGGGGGGCAGCAGAGCTCTGCTTCCTTCAGCTTCACTTCACATTGCTGACTTCACTGATACATTAACTTTACAACACATCCTGTTGGAACAGCTCACTTATGTTGTACATTTTTGATTGGTCTTGTCTCCAGCTGTTGATTGAAAAGATGTATAATTATTATCATAATGCATTATTATTGTTTGCATGAAGTTTATATTTTAGTGGTTGATCTTCCAATCAGAGGTTAACCACTCTGCCTCCACAGCTGACCGAAGACTCAAGATGATCCACAGATTATTTTAACTGTGAAGCAAAGACAAAATCAGACAGAGAAGCTGGAGACGAGCATTCACCTCCACCATTACAAGGCCTCCCTCAGCTTCTCATGGGGAATGTCTCTGTCAGCTTGGCACATTTATGTGCTGGGATTTTTGCCCATTCTTTGACTCACAAGTCTCCCAGTTCCTGGAGGCTGGACGTGTTCCACAATCTTTACGTCACATTAAATCAGACTTAGCTCTGGACTTTGACAAGGTCATTGTGTGAACTCCAAGTTTGGCTCCAGAAGGATTCATGTTTTGTTGTGAGGTGAACCTCTGTCCCAGTTTCAAATCTTGGGAATATTGGGAAATGTTTTTCTCATGATTCTACCTGGATTTTACGCCTGTCACCATTTCTTGAGTCTGTCTATGCAACCAGACTCTTAAAATCATTGACATGATGCAGCCACCACCATGCTATGATGTGCCCTACAATGAGACTCATAAGATGTGTTAAACAGACCCTGCAAATCGAAACAAAAACCCACATGCTACTGAAAACCCTTAAAAAAAAAAAACATCAAGTTAACAATCCAGCAACACAAGGAATGTTAAAGATTTTTTTCTGCTTTAGCTAAACAAATTCTTTTTATGTGGTCGCATGAAGTAATCCACGCTGTGGTGCTGTCCTCTCTTTGTCCTTGATATCAAACTTTCATGGGCAGCTGCCGTTAGACTTTCATCTGAACAGTTTCTCTGGATTGTGTTTTCACATCTGTGTGTGCAGGTTGCGTCAAAGCAGATGTGTCTGCTACATAACAAGTGGGACATCAAACTTTCATGACATCTTGACCTGCCAATAAATCCAGGAACACATGCACGGGGTAAAAGACAGGTCAAGAAAAAGGTATACCTGGCATTTCAGATTCTGTTTTTTCTGCATGTGGCTGTTCATGAAATGAAGGGATCCAGATCCAGCTGCATGTTTCCATTAGAGCTGTGCTAAAATATCGATTTTGCAACATATCGCAATATTTAGCTGTGCGATTGATTCTCGATGGCTTCTTACCAAATATTGATCTTTTATTTTCATTTGAAGAGGCTGTAAAATGTTATGTTTATCATCCTTTAGTGAGACGTTCCATGGGAGGTAGATGGGGGCGGGTGTTGCAAGACTGGCTGTCGCCATGTAACAAAGCAGCTGAGGCCAGTGGAGCCAACTAGAATTTAATAGCAATAGCTATACAGCTAAGGACGAGGCAGAACAGTCAGGAAACAGGCCAGGGTCAAACATTGGAGCAAGCCGGAGGACGAGAATACAAGCGAGAGTCAAACAAAGGCAGATAAAAGTAAGAATGCTCAGAATGAACGAACAGAGAAACCAAACAAGACTTCACAAGGAGCAGAGTGAGGAGCAGGAATATATGCAGCACTGATGATGATGATGATGAACAGCTGGTGGAGACAGAAGATGACAGATACAGTTAGTACTCAGGTGAGGGCTCCCTCTGGTGGAGGAGGACATGACTGTTCGGGTCCTAACATAATGTGTCTGGCAGCTAATAGAATTATTAACGTTTTGTTCTGTTGTTTACAACAATTCTCCTCTAAGTAGTGTCACTGCTGTTCATGTTTACTATTGTTAATACTAAATTTTACATATAATTCTGTGTCAATTGGTGTCAATGCTTGTCAAAGACATGATTTTACGGATTTGTACAAAAGTGCCGACTGTTTGTTGCACAAAGTAAGACAAACATTGTTTATTATGATTGTGTTAAAGCTAAAAAATAAATGGGAATATATTTTCAAAAAAAGGAAAGTTTCTTCTATAGAATGCAAGTTATTACAGATGATTTTTACCAATTATTGCAGTATCAGAATATCATTGATGTCGTCAGCCAGGCATGGTGTATCACATCGTATCGTGGAGTTCTTAGTGAATCCCAGCCCAAGTTTTCATATCGTAACTCCACGACCAACATAATCCACCTTTGGACATTCCCAGTAAGGATTTTTTTAAGGCTCAAAAATACCTTGACCGAAGTTTCATTTGATTCTCAAGAAGTCCTTTTTATTGTCCATTTTCCAGTTCTCATTACAAATCACCAAAAACTAGTTGGCCTTTTTGGAACTTCAGCTGACCATCTAACTTTAGATATGAATCAATTATCTGAATTAAACCTTCTTATGTTACTAAGGTAAAATGCATCATTGTTTATAAAGCGCTTTAACATTAATTGAACAAAATGCTGTACATTAAAAAAACTTAACATAATGAAAACTGTTAAAGATGAGTGAATATAAAATTGAATTTCTACATAATGAGATAGCAGGGATGAAGGATTATTTAGAATAACTTCCTGCACATGGTCAAAACTCAAATCCACAAGAATTCTTCTCTCATGCAAGAAACTGGAGAACCCGGAGGACGCTGCGCTCCGTCGAATCTCTTACAAACAGACCGTCCTTTGATAGCCTACAACTTTAAGCAGGATGAGACTGCAGTTTAAAGGACAGGTTTCCTGCACTGTAAGTGTATTTGACACTACAGAGGGAGGACATTTATGTTTATGCTCAGTGAACGCGTGGAGAAAATGCTCTCCCAGTACGTTCATAAGGCTTTTCCAGGTATTCCTCCAACAATCACTGAATCATCTCAGAAGCTCAAGACCCTAAAGGGAAGAGAATAAATGCACCAATGTCTTCACTCATTAGAGTGGCTCTACTGCAAGAAAAAAAAATAGAATGAGAATAAGAGATTACACAAAAATGGTAAGACTTGAACATGCTCAACAGTAGAATGGAACAGGATGATCCTGAACAGAAACACGCATGTTACGATGACAATAGGTCATGTCTGACAGAAGCCACTAGATCCTCTCAGGAACAGTGAAGACTGAAGTGGTAGGAGCATGTTAGGGTTTTCTCCACCCCCCTTTAGTAACGTTTCAACATTTGGGTGGAACATATGTTGTCAGGAACTGGTGGATGAAGGACCCAAACACAGGAGACCAGGCTTGGTGACAGGAACAGGAACACCTACATAGACTGACCGTGACTGACAAGTCTGAAACTGATGGACCTGAGGAACAATTCCAAACAGAACATGACCAAAAAACAAACCAAGCACAACCACAGAACCCTTAGAATACTTTGAATTTCTGCAGGGTCCACCCACCTGCCAGTCATTACAGCAAAGCCTCAAGAACGAGTTTAGAAGTCCAATAAAATATAAACCACTGATTTACCCCACCTCTAACCCTCCCACAGCTTTTATGAAATGTAAACATGAAAAAAGATTGTTGAAATGAAATGAATATTACTGTGTAAATGAGTTAGAGTGTGCAGTTTACTTATCTGTTGGAACATTATCTGGTGAAAGACAGCTCGGTTGATTGTGAATGAATAAAATGTGTGTGATTTGTAAATTACAGATGAAAACATGAATTCAAAGATAATGAAGTTTGTTTGTATTATTGTGCTGTTAAAGTTTACTATGGTGGTATTCCTGATGGACCCTCTGATGTTTAAAGTCCTTCTAAAGATGCATTCACACCAAACACGATTCGGGGAAGAGATTCACATGCCCCGCCCCTCTCTCATTATGCGAGGAATTCATTGCCTGTCAAAAAATGAGTTAAGCTTGACACCACAGCCACATGTAGGAGGAGCTAATGTATTTAGGATTATCACTATAAGCTCATATTACATTAGTGTTTCACCCACTGATCAAGTCACTGAAAACATCACATGCCCAAAGCTGAGTTCCTGATTGGTAGATGGGACGCGATGACCTGTTAGACTTCAGGTATTTAAATTTAGGGCGCGCTCGTCACTCAGATCATGTCCCATCTATTCCATTGACTTAACATTGAACTGGCCGCCTCCACCACATGAATTTGGTCTGACAAGGCCAGAAATGTTATATTTACATGTTATATTTATCTAAGTCTTTATAAGTGACATAGACAGCAAAGCTGTTAAAATGGGAGCCGGTTTTGAAAATCAAATGGCCCTTTTATGTTTGCCAACTCAAACACTCAGAGAGAGTTAAAAACTAAGGATTTAGGAACCTCCAATGGTGGCTTAAGTCCTAAAAATCCACAGGATCAGAGTCCGGTTTCATTTAGAACATCTGGATGGTTTATATCTGATGAACATAAATGTGCTTATTAATGATATTTTGATGTGCTCTGAAGGCTTTGAAATTTTAACCCCATAATGGTCCTTAAAGAGCGTCTGGGGGGGTTGCTGATATTGTCCCCTGGAGGCCATTAAACTCATATCACATTTCACAGCAATCTGGCCGGCAGTTTTTGGGCGTTCTTGAAATAATTTGTTGGAAGGAAGCACCAGCAGGGGTTGATGTGTCGTCCTCTGCTTCCATCCATCCATCTCCTCATCTGGATTCTCCTGCATGCTGCAGAATGGCTTTCTCAGGAACACAGCCACTCGTTTGTGGCCCATTATTGTTACATGCACCCCGTATGGGCGGCTTTTCCTCTCACTACAGACGCACACTGATTGGCTTTTAACAGGCTGTGTGTTTCACTGCTCATTTTACTGAGTAAAGTAGGAAAAAAGCCAACCAATAACAACTCAGCCATCTGTACGTAAGTATTTAAACACACAATAATCAAAAAATATGATGCCATTTAAGAAATACATTTACAATTTTACAAAATCCTTTTCTTAATGATATAATGATGAAACATAATCTTCGTGTTGCAGTTTTATCCATATTTCCTGAGGTCTTACTGAGCTAATTGCAACATACTTTGGTAAAAAAATTATGCTAAATGGTCCTTGAAGAAATAAAAAGAACGGTTAAAACAAAATGAAAAATGTTAATAAGCAGTTTTACTTTATGTAACACTTTTTCCTATAAATGCCTGACACAGATGTGTGTTATTGGATAGCAGCAGGAAAGACGCTCAGTCACACCACCAGAGACACGTTTCATGTAATGAAAGATTCAAAATCATTGTTCTGCTTTTTTCCTTCCACAAAAATACTCCAGAAACATTTAAGCTTGACTAGTTCTTACAGGTTTTCAGAAAGTTTGTTATTTAGACAGACTTTAGCCCATATCTCAAAGTCAGGGCTGGATCCGGCCCGCCAGGAGAATATATCCGGCCCTCCTGATCGTTTTCTTTTATTGTTGTTATCTTTTGCTTATTTGTTTGTTCCTTGATTTACTGTAACGTTTTCAACCGTTAACGCGATCAACATAATTCCAGTACATTGTGAAGGAGTGAAGTGGCTCAGTATGTAAAAGGTTTTGTGTTTAAATGTCACCAATTTGGGGTTAAAGGGTAAAAAAATTATGTTTTTAAAGTTTAAAAATGTTTCTTTTGGTGTGTCCAATAAATGTTTATCCTGTTCGGACTGCGACCTAACGCCTGATTCCCACTGGACGCGGAAGTGAAGCAGAATGGAAGTCGCTACAATTTGGCGCCCTTGTTAATCTATGATGTGGTTCATACCAGGCGCGGAGCGCCACGCTCCTCCGTGGAAGGCTCACAGTGTCCAGCAGATCGTTTCAGGGTCTGGTCTATCTTGTGCTCGAGTCGCGAGCGAGTCACGTCAATTCTGGCAGGAAGTTCCATCAAGATACATGAGAAAATCTGGTTTATTTTCAAAATATAACCAAATTTTAACTATAACACACCACTGACTGATAAATGCAATCATGTTGTTGTATCTGAACAAGAGAGAGGCAGAGATTCTAACAGAAACATGGGGTCATATTTTTAGGTTATTAATTTAACCATAATGACAAAAACAAAACAAAAAAAAGCTGTAGCAGAGGCGCCTGTCGACTGTTGCAGAAAAATGGGTGTTGCAGGAGAGAGCGGATGCCGCACGCTCTCCGCGACGCTTCCACATCCGGTCTGAACCTAGAGTAAGATGTCTTGTGGATTTTGACCCGTTGTGCGATTGAGTTTGACACCCCTTTTCTAGATGTTTGTGAGTTGTTGTTTCTCCACATAATTTTAAACACAACTGATGTTATCCTAAATTATATAACTACAACACAATACATATTTACAAAATACACATTTAAATACAGATTTGCCATCATTAAGAACTAAGAACATAAACCTGAAAATGTCTTAAAATCTAAGGAGATGACAGTCACTTTTTATATGGAAGTACAAAAACTCCCAGAAAGCCAAGAGACCCTTCTTTAAGATCAGTGTCAGACACACAACAGCATAATGTACACTCCTAAACCCATATTATTGTTTGAGCATTTTAAATAAAGCAGCTGGTTTCAACAAGTGTTCTCTATTGGTTCTGTATTTACTTGGAAGCTTGTAAGCAAGCAAAGGAAAAATCATTTCTCTTTCTAAGGATTCCTGAAAGCTTTTCATTTATGACAGAACTGTTATCTTAATATTATCTCATAAACTTTATATAAAATTCATAAGTGCAGTCATTACATTTTAGCAGCATGTCTCCAGTTTTAGAATCAGGCTGCAAATCAAGTTTTTCAGTGACTTCATCATTACTGCTGGTGCACGACAGGAACAACTTTAAGAACTTGTAGCTAAATCAGATTTGGATGGCGTCCAAAATTCTAATGTGGTGCAACGGTTACGAGTATTGGAGGCCATGAGCCACATGTTTGTAATCCTGATTTATGACAGCCTGCTGGAGCTGACAGGAATGTGACATCTCAAACTTCTAAGACAGAGGGACAGTGATGAGATGAAGGGTTTGTTTGACGTCAGTAAAGGTGACGAGGAGCATTGAGGACAGATTAAATAACTTTAAAGGGGCCATACCATGATCTGAACCGAAGTTCACTTCAAATGGAGACGAACCGAGACCTTAAAGATGGGTCCGAGAGAGTTCCTGGTACAGGTGTGGTACAAAGGTAGTTATCCTCTGCCAGGATGCACATTCTGGCAGGGAATGGTGGTTCACATCGCGCTGACGACAGCACGATAACACCCGCTCGTTTTCATGGGTATGGGTGGGGCTGCTGCAGACTGTGCAGGTTTTTAGTGGATTATTCTTAAATGCATGAACAGATCAAAATACAGTTTTGGGGTTCTTTATAGTGAGGAATGAACAGTAAAATGCATTTAAAACCTCAAAAAGTAAAATTTCCATGTTCGGCCACTTTAAAGTCCCTCTATGACATTTTTTTCTCAAAAAATGTTCCCAGCATTGTTTTAATTATGATTATTACGTTTTCAACCAAAATCCAACAAATGTCTTAAAGAAACATTTTTCATGTTGATTTGAAGCCTCTGTTTCCAAAATCTCCTCTGAGGGGGCGTGGCTTTTGGAGCTCCGCCCCTGATCCTGTCTGATTATGATAACTCTGTGTCTCGCTAGCATAAATCTTCATAAAAACATCCATCAATCTGGGTAATGTCCAACCGTATGGTTCTGATCCGGATGTCAGCTCAGATCTTCATGGACAGAACTTCCTCCAAAATCCTGATTCTATCTCCTTCCAGTTCACCAAAGACTCTTTGATGTTTCTTGACGTTGCTGTGATCAATCCATTCAATCCATTGATTTCTCAGAGCAGAAAATAATGAAAGCTAACATCCAAATGCTCTTTCATTCATTTACAATCCTTTCCAACTGCGGTCAAATGAGCCGCCGTTCACATTTCTGTGGTCACATCAAGAAGCTCCGTGGAGTCTGGTGGAGATTTTCCAGAGTTCTCAGGACTGCTACTGTAAGTATTGGATGAAACTCACACCAAATATCCAGTGACGGCTGATTGGACCACAGAAATGTGAACGGCGGCTCATTTGACTGCAGTCAATGTGAAGGTAGCATGTTCTCTTCTCCAGAACCTGAACTAGACACGCTAGCCGGACCAGATGAGGGTTTAGTGCATGTGCAGCAGAAAGAAGATGATTGATGAAAAACAGAGTCTGTCCAAGACTGTTGGATTGTTTTAAAAGGAGAAATACTCGGAAATGTAAAAACTAAATGATTTCTTATTACATTTGTTCTCTTTCAGAAGATAAATAACACACAGACATGTTAAAAACTCAAAACAGGATTTTCATCAGAGGATTACTTTATTGTATCTCAGGAAAGCACAAATGAGGGTTAGTATCTCGTGTTTTCATCTGCTTTCATTGTGTGAGCATAATATGACCGAACATGAACAGGAAATTACTGAAAGGTTGAGCATCTGGATGTAAAGACAATAATACCAAATAAAGTTGTAGGTTTGGTAAACAAAAAACAATGAGAGCTGGACAAACTGAGGAAAATGACTAAGACCTTAATCATTTCAAAGTCAACAGTTAGCTGTTTAAGAGTTGTTGCCTTGAAGACAACTGGCCCAAAGTCCCACAGGACATGACCCTCTTCCTGTTGAGGTAATGATGGGATGCAGAGCAAAAGAAGAGATTTTGAATTATACAAATTTGCAATATGCGCTCAACAAAGGAAAATGGCCCCTCTGGCAGTGGTCACTGCTGACTTTTTATCTCCAGCATTAATGACCCACTGCTGCCGCATTTAATTGTGTATTTTTGGAGGAAACACATTTCCCTCACCACGATCCTGCCAGCCGGGAAAGTGTCTCTTTTCTGTGAGTGTGACTCCCAGCAGGCAGCTGTGATTGACCGCTGAACACCACGCGGACGGATGTGACCTGCATACTGCAGAGCAGGAGCTCCGCCCCTCTGCACAGGAGCTCCCCGTCGCCTTAGGACAGCAGACAAAAAGAGAAAACACGGAGGGGATCATCCGGCTCTGAGAAACCAAAGAGGCAATCAAGACATTAAAACCACGGCATCCGCAGCAGTGCTTTGTGGGTAAAAGTTCTGCATTCCTCAGCCAAAGGATTCATGGTGTTATCATGTAGTGATGTGGCAGCTGCTCTGATGACTAGCCCAAGGGTGTGGAAAAACAATCACTGTGCAAAACCACCATGGGGAATAAAGGAAGCATTTTCAAAAGTGATGCAATCCTGTACCCCCCGCCCCCCCAGGAAGTGAGAGCAGCTTCAGAGGAGATGCAAGTGAGGAGCTGTTGGTTTCAGGAGTTTTGACGGCTTGAATTTGATCCCTCCAAGCATCACTGCCGTTAGCCACAGTAAAGCCGATGAGCTGTTAAAGGAACGTCAGGGCTTTATCTGTCGTATCAATGACAGGATTTCAATTTAACGGCAAATATAACTTTACAGCATCTTCAAACCACTACTGTTAGTAAGGAATCCTCCTGAAATCACACAACCAGCAAGGCCAAGTGGGCCCCATGTGGTTTCAAAGTGGGCAGGAAATGTGGGACCCAGTGGGTTTGTCCAGTTTCTGTGGATCCACCTGTGTCTGCTCACATTGGCTTCAGTGGGCAGTCAGTGGGTAGGCTCTCTACGCTGCCCAGCTGCCCAGTTAGAGCGTGAGCTCCGTTGTATCAAGCTAGCAACCTCCCCTGTAGCAAGCTCCATCGTAGCACACCAGCAAGCTCCTCTGTAACAAGCTAACAAGCTCTGCTGTTTTGAGCTCCTCTTTAGCAGGCTAGTGAGCTCCACTATAGCATGCTAGCAAGCTCCTCTTTAGTCAGCTACCATGCTCCAGTGAATCAAGCTGGTGACCTTCCCTGTAGTGAGCTAGAGAGCTCTAATGTAGCATGCTAGCGAGTTCCTCTGTAGTGAGCCGTTTTACACTGCAAGGCTGGCTAGCATAGCGAGCCCCCACTCAGTGTCCACTTAAGTCAATGTGGCAAGATGGGGCCACCACAAAAACTGTGGAAAAACCCATTTGGGGCCCATATTTTCTTCCCACTTTTAAACTGTATGGGACCCACTTGGCCTTTCTGACTGGGGAAGGCTCCTCTTTGTTCTTACAAATCCTGGGATGCTGTGATGTCTTAGACCTTTGTGTGGAACAGCAGAAGTCACATGTTAAATCTGACACATGAGAAGCCACAAAGAAACAATCCTTCCAGATTCAATTATGTGATACGATTGCAGGAAGCATGGCTTTTCCGATTATTCTGTCAAAATAAATTTGGTTTTGTTGCTCTTGACCCCGATTAAGCTTCCTCTGAGCATCTATTGGGTCATAAACTGATCCATATCTTTACTCCCCCACCACGCCTGCCATCTGCATCCTCATGCTTATCCTCTTAATCACAAATCACACTGTCACTTTTTTTATTGCCTCTGTTTCTGATTCCACATCGCCCGCTCCCCTCAGGTCTTTCTTTGGAACAAGACAAAGGTGTGCGGGCCTGATCCCGACTGCAAGATTAGGGTTATTCATGCTCCAGATAAAAACTCTCTGATCAGCTCAAAGCACAAACAAATGGAGGTCCTGAAAACGGAGACCAGCTGTTTCTCCTTTTTATCCATTAAAAAGGGTTTGTGGAGAGATCTGGAATTTCCTGCCAACGAAAAGGGGCATGCTTGCTCAGTGAAGCTTCTCCTTTTCTTTCCAAAACCATGTGAAGATGTCTGGATTTATCTGATTTTAGAGTTCTCACAGCTTCTGTTCCTTTTCTAGCCTGAATTAGGGTTCCAGCAGCTGAAGACAAAGTGCTTTGTTTATTGATTTGGGAGCCTGATCACGGTAAGAGAAGGATCAGGATCAACCAGGGTCAGACTTGTCATACACCGTCTCTGTCTAGTCTCTGTTTTGTAGGACGTCAATCGGACTCTCCAAACTGAAGGACGAAGATTAGCTTAAAACTCAGCTGAAATGTTTAGGACCACGCCTTTTGAAACAAAAACAATAATGTCAAAATGCAACAGACCGGCGACCTGGTAATGGGGAGCTTCGCTAGGGTTGGGCACTGAAATTCGGTTCCAGGTAGGAACCGTTATGATTTACGCGGTTCTAACGAAACCGAAAGAAGCTGCTGCAAACGGTTCCTCATTTCGGTGCTTAGTTTCAGTGAAGGTCTATTTGTCTGAGGACATGTACTTTGAAGTTCTAGCAAATTCTTTTGGCTTTCCTGTGATAGTGGGCGGGCTCATAAAAGACCGCTAATGGGAGCGATCACGTGCAGCGCCTGAATATCTGGCTCCATTTCAGATAACTGACGTTTGACAGGTTGCTGCATCACCTCAGCCAATCAGGAACTCAGCCTTGGCCACATGACATTTTCAGTGACCAGATCAGCGGGTAAATTACTGATGTAATATGAGCGTTTTTGTCCTGTCACAGTGCAGCAGTTGTCTGGCTGCAGACAGACTCCCGGACTACAGCAAAGATCACTCAATATGCCAGCAGACAGACAGCCGCAGTGGGGAGCAGGAGCAGCCTGCTCGGGTCTCCTGAACTGTAATGCTCTTATTTTCATCAAGACAATAATAAAAAAAGGTTCCCTAATTTTTCCCCTTCTTGGGTTAAAGAGGGACAGCCTACAAACTCAGTTACAGAAACACAGCGGAAGCGGCTGTTATGCAAACATTCTTTTTTTTTGGTTGATATTTGTAGAACTCCTCCAAATAATCTAAACCTGATCAACATGACCTGTGTCTTCCATTCATTGGAAGTGTGTCATTCACAGACACCCAAACTCAGCCACAGTGTCTAGCTCAAGATCACGTTTGACTGGCGGCAAGCAGCGAATTTGCTGTGCGGTGAAAGAGGGGTGGGCCGCCGGTTTGCAGCTCGGAGGTTGGGAACTCTGATTTAATCGGAACGGCCAGCACGTCAAAAAACGACAACACCCAAAAGGTCCATCTTTGACACAGAGGCCTTAACCATGCGTCAGTATGTGACGACCTGGGAATGAAAATGGGTTGATTTAGGAAGATTCAGGCATTATGTTTTATTAATGAATTACAAAAATTGGCACCGAACAGGAACTGGAACTGAAACCAAAGAACCGCTTTGGCTCCAGAACCAAATAAAACCCAATCGGTGCCACACCCTCGCCTTCGCCCTGCAGTTACTGGGTTGGCTACAGATACCCCATGACCCTGAAAGGGATACATGGATGGATGGATGGATGGACGGACGGACGGAATGGACGGACGGACGGACGGACAAATGGATGGATGGACAGATGGATGGATGGATGGATGGATGGATGGATGGATTTCCCCAAACAAACAGTGTAAAAGGGGGACACTGTAGGAGGGTACCGTACTTGCACATGCTCGGTTAGTAATCCTTACTGAAAGACAGTAACTGAGTCTCTTCCCCACGACAGACTTTTGTGAGGTCAATTTTTAACATTAGATCTGTGTATTCTATGTGAACAGTTTTTAAAAGTTGTTGATTTGGTTTAACACTTGCAGATTATTGTCTGAGATTAAGTCAATGTGGAGGTTGTGATTGTTCACACACAGTCATTGTGATGTTAAAGAGTGACTCATTTCACTTTATTCAATAAACGCAGTTCTTTACAACATAAAAAATGCAGAAATGTTGTCACTTAAATAACAGTTTAGATCATGTTATAAATGATAAACTGGTTATTTTTGTTCTCCTACTGTTAACTCCTAATGGATAAATGTTAGACCAACAGATCAATGTTCAGGGTTACAGTATGAGAGATCGTAGGCGCTCATGGAGATCCCTCATGCAATTAGGAAAATACCCCCTCCCGCTCCTTCATATGTCTGTTTACCTTTGACCACACTGGGGGGATTCTTTCAAACGCTTCATGTAAAGATTATTTGTTGGGTAAAACAGCGGGCAGTTTGAACTTTTATTCTTTTCCCTGAATAGCAGAGGACAAAGAGAGGCTAGATGACCATTTGTTCTGCAGAAAGGTTAGAAAAACATGCAAGCATTTTTAAAAGCATATTCACACCAATCTTTACATGACATTTCCACTCATGGACTGGACAAAGCAGGAGCGCAGAAACATTCATTTCTGCCTCCCAGTCTGTATTTTTTCCCCTCGTTAGGCTGGACTCAAACGTTTCTGCAGCGTCCCACAAGAGCCATGAATAAAGCCATCAGTGGTTCCTCTTGGAAATGCTTGCTGGCATAGTGATGGGATTTATGCATGAAACATGGAGGGCTATGGGCTTCACACTATTTCACACTGGATATGTTTGGTGACAGCAAGCTGTAATGGATTGAAAGGTGCAAATCCATGTGGATTTAGCACGCAGAAGTAATAAAACATGTTGGCCTGATCCTCCAGTCTGTGACCCAGCTGCACAGCCTGAACGGGAACAGCTCTTTATGAGGCTAAAATCCTCATAATCACAATTTCTGGGTTTCAGTTGTCAACTTCTGTCAAACACACCTCTGGAAATGTTCATGCAGCAGTTTTCTATTATTAATCAAAGCTTTCTTTTTCTTTCAGATTGAGTCACTTTGATCTCTTTCTGGTTAATTTGTTGATCTTTGCTTTCACATCACTTGGCTGCATGCAGAAAGCCAGGCTGCCCTTCTCTTTCATATTTTTCTTTTCCAATTACACCTATCTCAGCAAAATCTTTCTTTAATTGCTCCAGCGTGCGCATTAGCCATTCCTTTCTTCTCTTAATTGTTTTCCTATTCAGTCTAGATGAATTTGTGTTTTTCTTTAAGACTGTTTAGGCTCCTGTCAATCATTTTTTTCCCAAACTGCTGTTGCAGATGTCTGGAACTAAAGCTAAAACATTCCTGTGTCCATATAGTTGTTGATGCCTGCACTGCAGATCATCTGTTCCTCTGCAACTTCTACTTTTCCTGTGAAGTGATGCTTACTTTCATTTGCAAACATTCCAAAGTTTCATCGTCCATGGATGACAGAAATTTGAAAATTAGGGCCAGAAATCAATTAAAAAATTAACTAATTAATCATAAACCTATGAAAAAATTAATCACGATTCTTTTATTTTTTTAGTTACAGTATTTGCTGACCACTTATTATCTTCAAATGATGACAGGTGAAATTTACACACAAAACTGTACATTTAGCTCATTTATTTTTAGTTAAGGCTGTCAATTGATTAAAAAAATTATCAAATTAATCCCACTTTTGTGTTGCGATTAAACACAATGTTTACACCAGTAAATTTGATGACAGTATGTGACATTCCAAAAAAAACACACATTTTTCCTTTATTTGTATCTCTGAATTGTTTAATTTTAATGTCAACTCATTCAATGTCATTTGATCACACAAAAACAAAAGAACAGAAGATAAGCAGAACTCTGAAGACTTTTATGTCTAAAGTTAATGTTTAAAATATTTAATATTTTATCAGAATTTAATTGTTAATTGTGTGTGTTAACGCCTCAACGTGAACGGCCCTAGTGAAAATGTAAGTTTAATTACACAAATAACGAACTTTTCCACTATTTGAAAAGTAGCGTTTCGGATTTGATGTCTTTATTAGGGCTGGGTATCAATGTTAATTTCCAGAAACGGTTCCATTCAATTCCATTTTTTTTTTTATGCTTTCGATTTATCAATTCAATTCAATTTTTGAGTTAAAAATTTTAACACATTTATTTGGAAATAAGTTAATAATGAATAAGTGTTCTGAATATGTTCATATTAATCTTATCCAGTTCATATATTTTAAAATGTATCAGTGAAATACTGAGATTGTTAATTTCATCCAGTGTTACATGGATTCTCTAAAGGAGAAGTTCTAACTAAGATGTTCAGATCATTAACATGTAAACATTGTTCTGCTTCTCCTGGAGGGTGTGTCAGTTGGCCACTAGGTGGCGGTCGCGTTATAGCAGTAAACCTTACTCCGGAAGAATAAGAAAAAATGAGTTAAAAAAAAATGTTTTAGACCTCAACACAAATGGTTACTTTAAAAATATTCCCTTAAAATAGTAAAATTCTGTGAGTTTATAAAGACGTTCATTATTCAGAAATGCTTGTTTGGTTCAACTGAGCATTAGCATTAGCCGTCCTATGGGAAATTCCATTAAACATTAGCGTCAAGCTAGCGGACGTTAGCTTTATGTGCTAAATCGATTCATAATTTTTAAGAAATGATTATTGATCTGTTAACTTTAAATCTTTATTTTGACAAAGTGAAATATTACAGATCTCCAGAACTCCACATTCAAAACATCATAAATCACACCTTCTGCCTCCATCTTCTTATGATGTTGCATGAAAATAAGCTGCACTGCCAGTGTTTAATGTAGGCTAAATCTTTTGCTGATTTCCATAAGAAATGGATCAAATTCAGGTGTAAATGGAATATTAAAAAGATGAAAAAGGAAATGCTTTCTAGTGTTGAACGGTTCATTAAAGCCACGGCCCCCCCAGCTCCATCCTTTGACCAGTAATTATCCCAATCACATGATGAGGAGGAACAGCGAGGCCAGAGCCAGATCATCCTCTGTAAATCTTACATAATCCCTTTTTATTTCCCTAAAGGGTGAAAAGAACCGAATGTGAAGTCAAAAGTGCACTTGGGGTTTAAAAATGACAGAGATGAGCTGAAAAGTTTGCAGCTAGCCAGTGGCATCTCATTAATATAGACACACACATGGAGCTGGCTTGGCAGAATGACTCCCTGCTCCCGAATTCCACCTCAGTCTGAGCTGACGTACCGCGGCTGGAGCGAGCGGTGATGAGGAGGGAGTTTAAGAGGGTGAGCAGCGACTGATGTCGTAATGATAGCAGCTTTCCTCTCGGGGCTCTGCCTCCTCCTGCAGAGCTCCGGGTCGACTCACGCCGCCTCGACACATTTTCTCCGGCTCGCCAGAGGACAGAGGGCTAATTTCCTCCAACAGGAGAAGCTTGAATGAGAAATGTTGCAGGCTTGCAGTGCTTTAATCAGTTTAAAGCACAACTTATCTTCACTCCTTTTTCTTCGTTTCTTGCTGCACAGCTGGTTGCTATTTTCAGCTGTGTGTTTTACTATTCAGAGTCCTTAACATAAGCATTAAAAGGGTTATTAGTCTTAAAACTGCATGTTTATTTCTGGAGTATTTAATAATATTTGTGAAGTTTTCAGGGAAAGATTAAATATCTCTTTGGGCGCTGGCTAACTGTGTGTTTTTGTTATTAGCAAGAGCATTAATTCTGCTGCACCCCTGTGAGCTTCACCACAATTAAGTCATTTAGAAATGCTTTTTGCATGTTGGATGTCATTACAAAGGAAAAAACTAAAATTAACTTGTTCTCTGGAGGCACGATTGCTACAGAAAATCTGTTGGAAGCTGGACAGCAAACCTGGGCACAAAATAAAATATTCCTACATCAGCCTCAGCAGCCTGGTCACATAGTCAGCCTATTGTGTGGGCAGCTGATTAAAGAGCAATTGTAGAAAAAAAGAAGAGGAAAAGGAGGACACCTTTTCTCTCAGGGGTCCTGAGTGCCAGACAGGCAGTGAGGCTGGGTGGAGGACAGGCGTTGGACAGGCTGCCCGGGGGGAGGCGGGCCAAACATCGCTAAGACTGGAGACCACAATCACGCTGCAGCAACGGTGAAATAAAATACCTTCTGGATTCCAGGGAAGACAGCGTCTTCATTTGAACACCAAAGAAAGCAGAATGGACTCCTTGGGCTGCCCCCCAACACTGAGCTCCCAGCCAGCAAGGCCAAGAGGGCCCTGTATGGTTTAAAAAAGTCAGAAAATGTGGGTCCCACATTGACTTTAGTGGGGATTCAGTGGGTAGGCTAGCTAAGCTAGCCAGCTTTCCTGGTGGACAGCGTAGCATCCTAGGGAACTCCACTGTAGCGAGCCAGGGAGCTCCACTGTAGTGAGCTAGAAAGCTCCGCTGTGGCGAGTTACTCTGTACCGTGCTAGCAACGCTCCTCTGTATCAAGCTAGCCAGCTCCGCTGTAGCGAGCTCTGTTGTAACGAGCTCTGTTGTAATGAGCTCCGCTGTAGTGAGCACCTCTGTATCTAGCTAGCGAACTCTGTTGTATCGAGCTAGCAAGCTCCGCTACAGCAAGCTCCTTTGTATTGAGCCATTGAGCCCTGCTGTCCACCAGGCGGCTGGCTAGCGTAGCAAGCTAATCTACTGAGTGTCCACTTAAAATTGAAAATTCTACTTTTTGATGTTTTAAATGCATTTTACTGTTCATTCCTCATTATAAAGAAACTCAAAGCGGAATTTTGATGCATTTAAGGGTAATCTTCTAAAAACCTGCACTGTCTGCAGCAGCCCCTCCCATACCCAAAAACTGTGGAAAAGTGCTGACGTCAGGACGATGCCAACAGCTCCCTCAGGAAGAGTCTGCTCTGACAGCTCCACCCCCAGTCTAATACCAACACTCAATTCCTCCCCTAAACCAGTGGTGATCATCAAAAAACTTTCATTTTAGATGCAGAACATCGTACATCCTCCGGTTGTGCAGGAGGTGCTTGTGTTGGTGTGGTGAAGCAGTGAAGGGATGGCCAGGTCTACTACAGGCAGATAGATCATATATTCATCTATTTTTGAAGTTTTGGATCATTTTCGTGCGAGAAATGGAGAGATGCTGCCAAAGACTCTGGGATGACGTCAGCAAATGGGCAGCAGGGGAGCGGCTTCTGTGTTCTAAAAGAACAGATCAGTAGAACAGTAGACTCTTTATCCAAACAATTGGGTTGTTTTATGGATTTCTTGCATTTTTAACAATATTTTTCCAAAACTAGAACCTGATAAACATTAGTGGAGTTTATAGAAAGTATTGGTGTGTAAAACACTAAACGACACCACCAAGTATTTTTTCTTATTTGGTTTTCTGCGTAAAAGAAATCCCAGACTAACCCTCTTGTGACTTGTGTGACGGCTTGCTCATGCTCTCAGCCGTGTAATTACTTTATAAAAGGGATCCTCCTTGACTCAGTTCATTTTGGATCAAAGTTTCTGACTTCGTCTGCTCAAGTTTCACCTTCACAGCAGCTACTTTGTTTTTAGACGTTTCAGCCACGAATCTCTGGGCGAGCTGGAGGGCAGCCATTTTAATCACCACTGAGTAAACAAACAGGGAGTGTGGAAGAGCCGGTACAGGACTCGTGTCCAGTCAAACTGACCACATGTTTCACATAAGTGCAGACGTCTGGAGATCTTCATTTGTCAACACTGATTTCAGCCATCCCACCATCATCATGAAAGCAGCGCAGAGAGAGGAAATGAGGCGGTCATCGGAGCGGCACACTGCAGCATTGTGACATTTCACCCTCTGAAGGGGGATTTTGGGTTAACGTGTTTCTTAAACCATGTAGGGGCTGTGATCCCAGTGCTTCAGAAATTCAACCAAGATGGTATGAGTAAAAGTACAGAGAGGCATTAATTAGACTGTTTGATCATCTTCTCTTAGGCTGAAACATTGAAGAAGCTCTTTCTGCTGCGGTCCCTCCTCATCCCTGTAAAACCGTCACATGGTGAGTTACCATAACCGGGAAAGAAGTCCAAGTCATCGCCTTGGTCACAGCTGTCCTTACAGGTGGATACAGCTGCCTTAGAGTTAACTTTGAAAATCTGTTGTCAGTCACTTTTCTGGCTTGTACAAAATTTTAGGATCGTAGACAACCTGGTGAGCCCATAATGCAACAATGTACATGTCTTTTTTTTATTTCTACGGGCATGCTGCGGGGGTCAGGCTGTTGTGAACACTTAAGCAACATGGAAGGGTAAGTAAGTGGGAAGAGGGTAGAATGCAGGCGTGTTTCAACCCCCCTGAATCCTGAAAACCTGAGGGAATTAGACCAATAGAGCATAGTTTGTGTGGGCTTCCTATGGGCATCTTTCGATATGGATCACATGTTGATACCATGCCTGCAGCATGGTGTGCAGTTAGTGCCCACATGAAGTTGACCTGACTTAATTGGAGTGCTGTGTAAAGGGCGCCGTGCGACAGCAACCCCCTTACGTCATAAGTGCGAACATCTTAAGATGCAGCCGTTCCACTCTACCACCCTCTACAGGCTAGAACAACACAAATAAAACAACACCTGTAAGGGTGCATGTGACTGAGGCTTAAGCAGTGATTGGTCGAGTCAGGGCTGCACGGTGCTGCCGTCAGTGGTGAGCACGCTCACCTCCCAGTGAGAAGGCCCTGGTTCAAATCCCAGCGGTCCAGCTTCCTCCCACAGTCTAAACATTAACTGCACATTGTCATGTTCTGGTTCAGTTACTTTCTGTTTTGCTTCTGTGCAGGCTGCTGTGACTCCGCCCCTTCTCCTGTGGATCCTGCTAAGCAGTCACAGCTGCCTGCATTTCAGTAACCAGACTTTGTGTATTTAAAGAACTCTGCTGCAACCCTCAGTGTCGGCTCGTTTTGGTCCTGTGAGTTGTGTTACATGGCTAATGTGAATCAAGCCCTTGGACTACACCTTTCATGTATGATTCTTCCCTGCATCTGGGTTTCCTCCTGAACGCCCAACCTTGACACATTTGTAGTACAGACCAAAAGTTTGGACACACCTGTTCATTCAGTTTGTTTTTAATATTCATGACTTTGGAAGGATAGAAAGATGGTCTGAGTTATCATTTATATGAAATCTGATTGGTCAGTTTATGATTTCAATAACTTGCAATAAAGAAAACAAATCATGAGCAAAGAAGAGTATCCAGAACATGATAAAAGGATATCAGAACAAGAGCAGTTATTCTGACCAATATAGTGACTGAGTTATTGCTGTTTATTTCTCTATAGAAGTCTATGGGATTTTGGTTTCTTGGAACCAGTGGGTACTTCCTGTTTGGAATGCCAGGATTGAGAGGTCACTCAGTCTAGTTGTCATATACAGTCAGAGGGTGGAACCAACCTGTGGCGTGTTTATATGGGAATCTGGTGTGTGAAATCCTTTCTAACCTGTTGTCTGGTTTCCACATCTCCATCTCTTGGACATCAGCAGGCTTTTCATCTTGTTTCATCTCAGCTCTACCTTGTCAAAGTTGTAAGTTTTTATGACCAGGTTTTCACACCAGCTGGACAGAAACCAGTCAAAGTTTGTTTTTATTTACATTGACTTCCCTGTTCACACAGGGGTGTAGATGAACTCATGTAACAATGAAGGGGAGTTGTGAAACTTGAAGTGTTGTGAATGTAATTATAGGACTTTAAAGCTTTAATCTTGAGCTGTTTAGTATTTTTGATGATCCAGGTGTATGTTATGACTGCTTATTTCACATTAGGATTGTAAATACCTTATATTGACTCAGACTAACCCTTTAGGGAATCAAAAACACATGTTTGGGTAATCTCCTGGGAAGATTTCACAAAAATTATCTTTTGCTGTGATGTTACGACTCAGTTACTATGGAGACCTCAGAACAAGCTAAACCCATCATCTTCTTGATAACTTATTGAGGTAAAGATGTCCACCATCTTTTCTGGTTGTGGGATAGCTGGACATAAACTTTTTGCAGTTTATGTCAAAAGATGAGTGTTTGTAAGCTGTTGAAGGATTTACTGGACCTGCTCATGGAGGGTTACAATAAGACAAAGAATATTTTGCGATGTCATTACGTCCTTTGCTGCTCTGCTCTGCATGCTAAAGACTCCATTGCAGTCGCAGACAGGCTCCTGCCCAAATGTGATTATATCAACAAAATGGTGTCAGGTGCAAATGGCTTTGAGCTGCCCCACAACAATACCAGTAGAATTTTCCACACTTAAGATTTCCTCTGGGACTACCATTCACTATTGCCCATCTATAAAAAGAAGCAAATTGCCCGGTTGCAAACCCAAACCACCATCTGACAGGGCCTCTGGGCTTCTTCTCACGGCCACTATTAAAGCTGGTCATAGTTTTTCTCCAGGGCCTTCAGTCTGCCTCCACCCAGCCTGGCGGGTGCCAGGAACAGACTGCTGCTGCCCTGGCCAGACCAACAGCATCAGGAGGTGCACGGGAACAAGGTGCGAGTGTGCACTGAAGTATTTCCAACTTTTTTTTCCACATCTCAGCAGTCTAGGACTCTGCCAGACGTGTAATTTGAGCCTGAAGGGAGGAAACCCAGCAGAGGAGTTAAGTACTGCTTGCTGATGAGGATGTTGGATGAATGTTGAACAGGTTCCTTCAGATGGAAAAACAAGCTCTGTTTATGTTACATGTTTTCCAACCCTAACAAGAGTTTTCAGGACCCAAAAAATGTTCAGCACAAAAAAAGCTATCTGTACCTGAACACAGAATCCCAACCTGTTCATTGAAGAGAGGAATCCGTATAATGAAGAAATGTGCCAGAAGTCTGGCTTCACACTGGACGTCACCCCCCAACCCCAACTCAAAGTACTTTCATTTATCAGAAAGACAAAGATTGATAACCTGTTGACCGAGTTGTGGGAAATGCTTTTCCAGCTCAGATGTGTTTCCAAATGTGACAAATGAACTCTCTCCATGAACAGCTTTGGGATTTTATGTCCACAATAAATGCTTTTTCTCATTAAATTCCCCCTCCAATGAAAATCCTGTTTTTCTTGAGTTTTTATCATGTCTGTTTGTCATTTTCATTCTGAAAGAGAACAAATGCCTTAAAAATCATTTATTTTTTATATTTCCGAGTATTTCTCCTTTTAAATCAATCCAACAGTCTTGGACAGACTGTTTTTCATCAATCATCCTCTTTCTGCTGCACATGCACTAAACCCCTCTTGTCTGGCGCTAGCGTGTCTAGTTCAGCTTCTGGAGAAGAGAAGATGCTTCCTTCACATTGACTGCAGTCAAATGAGCCGCCGTTCACATTTCTGTGGGTCTAAATCAGCATCACTGGATTTTTGGTGTGAGTTTCATCCAATACTTACGGTAGCAGTCCTGAGAACTCTAGAAAATCTCCACCAGACTCCACGGAGCTTCTTTGATGTGACCACAGAACTGTGAACGTGTGCGCGCTCATTTGACCGCAGTTGGGAAAGATTGTAAATGATGAATAGAAGGAGCATTTGGATGTGTTAGCTCTTTCATTATTTTCTGCTCTGAGAAAAACCAATGGATTGAATGGATTGATCACAGCAACGTCAAGAAACATCAAAGAGTCTTTGGTGAACTGGAAGGAGAAAGAATCAGGATTTTGGAGGAAGTTCTGTCCATGAAGATCTGAGCTGACATCCGGATCAGAACCATACGGCTGGACATTACCCAGATTGATGGAGGTTTTTATGAAGATTTATGCTAGCGAGACACAGAGCTATCATAATCAGACGGGATCAGGGGCGGAGCTCCAAAAGCCACGCCCCCCTCACAGGAGATTGGAAAGGATTGTAAATGAATGAAAGAGCATTTGGATGTTAGCTTTCATTATTTTTAAGGGGCGGGGCTGCTCAACCAGCTCCAACAGCCACGCCCCTTCAGAGGAGATTTTGAAAACAGAGGCTTCAGATCAACATGAAAAATGTCTTTTTAAGACATTTAGGTTGTGGAATTTTTGTTTAAAACTTTATAATCATCATTAAAACACAACTGGGAATGATTTTTTTTAAGTAAAAAATGGCGATAGTGTGACTTCAAAGAAGAAAAACAACAAGTTGTATTTACATTTTTGTTTGGGGATTTTTATGGTGGAATAAACCTGCCCTGAGAGTTATTGTTTACATTTTAGAAAATGAAATATCTATTAGAAAAATAAAAATGGAATTCAATTTCATGTAAAAATGTGTTGTTACATGATTTTTATTCTGGACTTTAAAGAGTAAATTTACCACTGATAAATGCAAAATTTTAATTGTCTTGTGTTTGTTTGACCTATCATGCTGAAGTTTCAAAATTTAGGCGATATTTATCATTGTTTATATGTTTCTTCAGAAGGGAAACAGGCATACCTGTTTATTTGATGCAAGTTGAGTTTCATTAGAACGGAACAAAACTTTATTCAGTTACATCTCAACAAGTTCAAATTTCTTTAAAATGTTCAATAATTTATGTTGGACAATTAAAAAATGTAACTTGTACTTTGAATAGAATTACTACACTGAGATGTTTTCAGTTTGTATTTGTTGTCTTTTTGATGATTCTGAGGTTTCCTGAGCATTTCAGATGGTTTCACTCTGCGTCAGTGGCCACACAATCATAGTGAAGAGTGCTGGCTTGACAAATGTACAGAAGACAATAACCCACACCCTTCACAAAGAGGACAAGCTAACAAAGGTCATTGCTCAACAAGCTGGTTGTTCAGTGTTGTATTCAATCATGTTCACAGCAAATTGAGTGGAAGGGAAAGTTGTGGTTGGAAAAGATGCACCAGCAGCACAGAGGACTGCAGTCTGGACTGAAGCTGCATCAAGAGTCACATACAAATGAATCCTAGACATGAGCTCAAATGTCCCCGTCCTTGTGTCAAGACACTGCTTAACCAGAGACTATGAGAGATTATAAGAAAAGGAACTGGACTGCTGTTGGATCAATAAAAGTTCTCCTTCCAGATACAGTACATTTTTCATCTTTTTTTGGGGAAATCAATGTCTCAGAGTCTGGAGGAAAAGTGGAAGATCACAGAATCCCTGTGGCTAAATGCTATCCTAGACATGTTAGCGTTGGGAGCGTTTTCTGCTCCAGTAAAAACAGGAAGTTTTATAGCACCTCATGCTCCTCTCTCTTCACAAACAGCACAAAGATCCTGAATTTATCTTACCTGCTCACGCGTTCAAAAATACCAATGACTTCAATGAGATGTCAATGATTGTCCAGCAAACTCTTCTGACTTGATCTTGATGGACAATCATCCAGAGAAAGACAGTTAAGGAGGCTAAGTGACCAGGGGTCTCAAACCGGCGGCGTGAGCCATCTGCGGCCTCCAAGTTAATATTTTGCTACCCCCGCCTTAATATAAAGTTAAATGTCAACTAAGCAATATTAGCTAAATTGACAATTTAGCCAAAAAATAGAAGTTTAATTTTCCTTAAACAGCTAGCATAATGCTAACATGTTAGCTAAACTAGAAATGTTCCTAAGGAACTTAAAAAACAAATTTAGCCAATCCAGCTAGCATAATGCCAAAAATATTATCTGAACTCAAAATGTGCCTATAAGAACTAAAAAATGTCTAATTTTGACAATACAGCTAGCATAATGCTAAAATATTGGCTAAATAACTATTAAACTTTTTACTTTTTTATCACAGAGAAATTATTGGGGTTTTAAATAAAGTATTGTTACTGATTGCCTCCATAAAGTTGGCAATAAAATAAATACAATCTCTGTATTTTTGAATGACCTGGAACTAGCTCCTCTGAACTGTGGCAGCAGTTTGTGGCTTATCATGTTAACGCGGGAAGCAACGGTACAGTTTGCTCACGCTTCGATACGTATTGAACAAAAAAAAAACCTGAAATCCTATTATTCCACAGATTATGATTTCTTTTGCAAACAGAATCAACATAACAAAGAAATCAGATTTTCTTCAAGTTTACAGCTTTTGGCAGTTATTGCAGAATCACACTTACATAGAACTCTTGTAAACATTAAAACTCGTAAACAATTTAATCCAATGTAAAAGTGTCTCAGTCCTCAACACTTGTAAACATGAATATAATAAACTCCAACAATCTAAGCTGTTCTCTTAAGTCTTGACATTCTGCAGTACTGCACTCTTTATTTTCCAGTGTGGAACCGTCATATAATGAACATTTACGAGATTTAGTTCTCTGTTATCAGGGAAGTCCAGCTGGATGTGGAAAGTTGTGTTTTTACTGAGTCGTCTTCAATTTGTTTCACTTGTTCATAAAGTTCAGGTATAGTATATATATATATAAATATATATATACATATATATATATATATTATTCTGTGAAGTATAGACATGTTGGTACTCTATATTGTAGATCAACTGTTTTCATGAAATGACTAAAGTCTCATTATCAACCAGTGAAAAAAGACTGCAGAGATTTATCAATAAACACTCTGATGGAGTCAGATATTTTCTTGTTTATCTGAGGAAACACTGGAAGTCTTTAGAAATAGATCTGGGATGTTTTCCTTGTGTTACGAACGGTTCAGTTTTATATTGAGTATTGTTAATGGTTGGAAAGTTCCAGTATAACAAAGAACATAAACACTGGAGCTCAGGTGTGCTAGACTGGACGACGGCAGCTTCATTACTGTCAGTGCTCAACAGAAAAGCTCTGATGCTCAGAGTCACTTACTTACTGAGATAACAGAATGTCTTTAATTAGCAGACGCCATGGTAACAGAGGACAAGTTTAGATTACTTACAATTAAGTGAAACAGTTGTCAGTGTATCGGGATGTTTTAGATTAGTGAAGAGGTTCTTGTGACTGTAAGACTTTAAGACAACAAATTCATTTATAACTGGATATGGGAACTAAAATGGAAATGTGAAGTATTCAGGGAGATGTTTTTGACCATATTAATGTGATGAGCAGACTGACACTACATGTTCACCTCAGCTGAAGTTGTGAAACCTATTTTGAGGATTCTGAAGTTTCAGCTCTATCTGACAGCAGTGATACCGGTGTGTCCATCTGCTGCGAGTCCATCTGCATCAAGGTTGGATGTGTTGTCCAATCAGAGATGTTCTTCTGAGATCTTGTTGTCTTTCTATCAGCTGGATCCAGTCTGGTCATTCTCCTCTGGTATCAACAAGACATTTGAGTCCACAAAATATCCAGAGAGCAGCAGCAGCAAAAGTATGAATCATTTTTACTATTATGCTTTAATGAAATTAAAATTCCATTTACATCTGTATTTTGCATATTACAGGTGTCATGTTTAAAGGGTCACCAAACCTTAAATCGACTTTTTTTGTCTGTTGACCTCTATAAATGGGGCTCTATATGTGCTGTCTGTTGGTTTTTGACAAATTTTTGACAAATTAAAATAAAATAAACTTCTTTAATTCATGAAATCATAGTCAAAAACCATGTAGTTTCACGTCATCATGCTCTGCAGCTCCAGAATAAAAGCCCCGCCCATCTGTAAGTCATTAGCGTTAGCATAGCTCGTAGGAGTATTTCCTTCAGTTGTCAAAATTCTACTGGCTTCCACAACTTTCCAGTGGAATTGGAAGTTAGAGAACAGAGGTTGAGTGTGATTGACATATCCAGCAAACTCCGTCCTGGTGATGGATTTAAAGAACGTTTCACTCGGGATTGTTGCTTAATAGGTTAGCCATTATTAGCTATGATGCTAGTAACATTTTGCCACTCTCAGACATGGGTCGCCCTTGGATCTGAAACCCTCAGAAGCCCCAAGTTCAGAATTGATTTGCCGCTGGACTCTCGTCTCTGCGAGACAAAGCAGCTGAGTTAAACCTGAAATCAGTTCAGAACCTGACATCCTGTTTCTCCCGGCCGGAGCGACAGCTCCGCTCTGCAGACGGTTTACCATAAAACAGCGTTCCACGCCGATTCATTCCAGCAGTCATTAAGGAGCAGATCTCTGCTGTGATTCCAGAGGATTAGCTGCAGAACAAACAGGCCAAACAAACACATAAAAAAATGAACTATCAAAAGGTAAATAAACCTTGAAGCGAATCCTTGTCTGCCTCCCTCCATTTTTATGTACACTCTTTATTAATCAATATTTGTGGGCCGTAATTACAGCTGCTGTGCTTGTTGGGAAATCGTGGGGAAGAATAAGTGAGGTGGAAAATGCTGGATGAGTTAAGGAATAATGAGCTCATGCTTTAATTTCTAAGTGATAAGACAAGTCATCTGCAAAGTGGTAAATTAACTTTAAACTTCTTTTGGGATCCCCGGTGGGTCCATCTTTGTGTGATGCAGCAGAGCAGTAATGAATCAGGTCCTGTTGTGTGAACGGTCCGGCTCAGTGGGACTTCTCGTTACATTAGGTCACCTTCAGCACATAAAAAACACCATTGAAAGTCTCTCCATCAAAATGAGGCAGAAACATTAAAGAAAGCAGCACTCAGAGAGAATGGAAATCATCCCCTCACCTGACACGCCGCAACTTTGGAGTTTCACTTTGAAATGTCTCCCTTTTGCTTCTGTCTGATTACAGCTCCACACCAGCATCCCTAACTGCTCCTAAATAAAGGGTTTCAATCTTTCGTTTGGGTGGAGTTTAAATGTTGCCTTCAGTAATTTGGACTTCCATCTTTGTTGTTTATACAAAAAGGGAACTTGACTTCAGCGGTGGTTAAAGACTGCAGAGAGAACTAACTTTACTCAGTGATCAAACCTGAAATCTGTCTGTTGTAAGGAATATTTTATTAATGCCAGAGACTGAACTCTTCTTTTTGTCTTTTTGTCCAGATCCCCCAACTGTGAAGAGCAGGGGACACTTTTCAGACACAGAAATCCTGTTATTGCAAAGTTTTGGAATTAGTTCTTGGAGCTTTAACTAAATACGAAAGAGGGTCTAAAAATATCAGAAAACAAGCTTGATTTTAAAGGATAACCAAACAGGCAGTTGAAGGCTGACTTCATTCTCAGCCCAGATTTGAAAAATTCCCCAAAAAGGGGGCGGGGCTAGTGGAGGTTAACTGGGTGGCAGAGGTGTGGCTTGGCTCTATGATTGACAGTCAGTTTAGCTCTATGTACGCTGGGTCTTCAATGTGGGGAGGGGTACCGGGTAAAGTGATGCAAGTTTCTTCACAGAACTTTCTGAGGAGGTTGAAGACTTTTCCAGGTCCAGAACTTTATTGTTTCGAGCCACTGGCTCAAGATGCTGCTTCTGCAATCCCTGCTGCAGGAGCATCTGAGGGTTTCAGGTCAGAGTGAGGTAAAGTGGCACTAGCATTAAAGCTAATACGGGCTAATGTAGTAAACAAACATTCCAGAGTGAATGTTCATTAAATCCATCACCAGGATGGAGTTTGCTAATTTCACTCAACCTCTGTTCTCTAACTTCCAAGTCCACTGGAAAGTCGTGTAAGCCAGTGGAATTTTGTCAACTGAAGGCAATCTTCCTACGAGCCATGCTAAAGCTAACATGATAACAACCAACTATAACAGAATCAGAGAGGGCGGGGCTTTAATACTGGAGCTACAGAGCATGATGTCTGCTGGGACTGACACCAGCAGACCAATCACGAAATTCAACTGTAATATGACAGTCAGCCTATAGGGGGCAGCACACAGACGGTTTTTAACCATATTTTCAAGAATTAAATACATTTATTTTAATATGTCAAAAATTGGCAACAACCAACAGACAGCACCTTAAAAGCCCCATTTATAGAGGTGAACAGAAAACAAAAAGTTGATTTGGTGTTTGGTGACTCTTTAATGAAACCTCAAAATTAGTTTTTTAAATAAGTGTGTGTATGTGAATTAAAGTCCCCCAAACCACATTGAACAGTTTTTTTTTCCCCAGAAGTCCTCAGAAAGCATGTTAAGAACATATATACACACAATATGAGAAGTGTTAGAACTTCAAGGTTGATTTGAGCTCTACTGGAAACCTGTCTGTTTTTTCCAGACCTATAGACCTTTCAGGAAAAAATGAATAAATAAATAAATTAAACAACAGTCCTCAGAAACCAGGAAAACCAGTATGTGTGTGTACAGTAATTTCACTTTTGAATATTTAAGTCTCGTTCTAAAATTTCATAATAAATATGTACAGTAATCACAAGTATAATGTACAAGTATTCTTGCAACAAAATGCATGTCAAATAGTCCAGCAGTTTATCATTTTTTTCAGTCTGTAATGGTTTTGCATTCGCTGGGATTACAGTTTGATTGAGGGTCTTCATCTCTAGAAGAATTCATATAATGCCGTGTTTCTACTTTTGCATGAATAACCACATGCTGGAAAATTCTTGACATTTTAAAGTGAAGTCATTGAGGTGTGCGCACGTGCATGCAGATTTGTATTCTTTGATGCAGAGGTGACATCTCCCGTTTAACCATAAACACATAAATTAAAGATCCAACATGTTCATCACCTTCCATCATCAAACCGCAGGAATAGAAAAAGTAGAATCAACTAAAAACAATCCCTTGAGAGGAATGGATGCGTTGATTGGCCAATCATCCTCGTGACCTTTCCTCCTCTGCGCTGCCATTGACCGAAGCGTCCGCCCATCTCCCTGACTGACAGCGGCGGCCTCTCAGGCTCCGCCCCCCGGCAGCAGACGCTATTTGAGTGGGCAGCAGCGAATTGTTGTACAGAGATCCGTTTCAGTGTCGTCAATGGGAAGCGCGCAGGCGGCGGCAAAGCGACTCTCCGTCTAGATCAAGTCCGCGGCTGCACCATGCTCTCCCGCTCCATCCCGTGTCTCTGGATTACTGTCTGCCTGCGCTTGTGCTGCCACGTGAGCGGCGGGGACGCGCAGAATGCCAAGGAAGGTGAGTTCGGAAAGTTTGGACTCTTGTCCCGGCCCGGTAGAGCAGGTTCCGACCTTTCCACGGATTCCCCTCGTGTCTCCATTTACCGGCACAAGCGCCATCTGTCCGCTCCGGGTCGTTTTTACGCGCAGCGCTGCGCCAGCTGCGGTTGGAGTTTCCCCGCTCCGCTGCGGACGGTGAGTTCTGTGGGAAAAGCATCCATCACCACTGTGAGGAAAACACGCGCGGATCGATGCGCAGGCTGCTGGAGGCGAGCGCGCCGCTGGCGCCGTCAGCGCGCGGCTCCAGCGGCTCCAGCGGCTCGCCTCCTCCTCGGTCTGCCACTTTTACGGAGCCACAACTTACCGCTGACTCTCAACTAAATTGTAAACCAGAGAAAATTGCTTTTCCTGGAAAAAATCTTTGGACCTGGGATGAAAGGAAGAGCAAAGCTGAGCGACAAAAGTCTCAGCCCGGTGCGCCGCAGACGCTGCTTGGAAATTTGAATACGAGGTATAACGAAGCAGATGAGGGAAAATAAAACATTTATTTTTGATTCTATCTAGTCGTCGTGGTGATAAATAAAAACCTTCAGATGACATTTGAAATGTAAGGAAATAAACTTCATTTGTCGTTGCCGCCGCGGCGCCTTTGCGCGCTGCGCATTCGAGGCGAGACGTGAGCGGGGATCCGAGCCGCGGGATGCAGGTGGTTCCGACCGAAATCCAGCAGAAATGTCCCCCGGAATGAGCGCGTAGAGGCGGCCGTCCGTTCTGAGTCATTAAAACGGAGTTGTAGTCGATTAGAAATGATCCACGGCAGTCTTAATTGCATGTTTTCTGATATAAAGTTGCCCTTCTGGCGCGACCTGCCCGCCGCTGCGTCTTTATTACACGTTTCTGATGCGCAGAAAAATAAAATGGGTCACGAGCGTGCGCGCTATAGATAGACTGCACGGACGCGGGGCCCGCCGAGGCCGCGGGTGCCCCGGTGAGACTTAACCACCTGTCTCTTGGTTTCCCGTCACCAGTGATTCTGCTGGACTCCAAGGCGCAGCAGACGGAACTGGAGTGGATCTCCTATCCTCCGAACGGGGTGAGTAAAGCCTGCAGAAGCTCTGCATCGCCTGCATGCGTCTGTGACAGGAGTGAAGCCCCGTTTAAAGGAGACCAACAGAAGGTCTGCTCAGAGCAGAGCAGAGGCATCATGGAGGAGGAAAGGCCCCGAGCAGAGCGCCTGTTCCAGTCTGATTAAAACAAGCCGGGAGAAAGTTTTTGAGCTGATAAACAATCTCCCTCAAAGATGAAACAAATGCAGCTCCTGTCTGCAGAAAACGCCTGTTCCAGCTGCTTCCTGATGTTTCTCCTCCGTCTTCATGTTTGTGTTTCTGCTTCTTTCAGTGGGAAGAGATCAGCGGCTTGGATGAGAACTACACCCCCATCCGCACCTACCAGGTGTGCCAGGTCATGGAGCCCAACCAGAACAACTGGCTGCGGACTAACTGGATAGAGAAGGGGGATGCCCAGAGGATTTTTGTGGAGCTCAAGTTCACCTTGAGGGATTGTAACAGCTTGCCCGGGGTGGTGGGCACCTGCAAGGAGACGTTCAACCTGTATTACCAGGAGACGGATTCTGAGGTGGGCCGGGGCTTGAGGGAGAACCAGTACGTGAAAATCGACACAATCGCAGCGGACGAGAGCTTCACCCAGGGCGACCTCGGGGAGAGGAAGATGAAGCTGAACACAGAGCTGCGGATCATCGGCCCGCTGTCCAAAAGGGGCTTCTACCTGGCCTTCCAGGACGTGGGCGCGTGCATTGCCCTGGTCTCCGTCAAGGTCTACTACAAGAAGTGCTGGTCGATCATCGAAAACCTGGCCACCTTCCCGGACACAGTGACGGGATCGGAGTTCTCCTCCCTGGTGGAGGTGGAGGGAATGTGTGTGAACGACGCCGAGGAGGAGGCCGACAACTCTCCCAAGATGCACTGCAGTGCCGAGGGGGAGTGGCTCGTGCCCATTGGGAAATGTATATGCAAAGCTGGATTTCATCAAAAAGGAGACGCGTGTGAACGTGAGTCCCTGTCCTCTCACCTTTAAACATCAGAAACGACGTCTCATTTGCTGTGAAACCGATCAGGGAGATGCTTCCTGGAGGAAAAATAAGAGAATGCAAATAGGAGATAAAAGGGCTTGGACAGCAGGAAAGTTTGGAAAAGAATCGAGGCCTGGCATCGTCAGTGTAGTAATTGGATTCTGTTAATTGATTGTGAGGCTCTTAGTTTCTCTGCATGATTCTGTTGACACTGGGATTAGTTCACTCCTCACTCCTTCACTCTCAGGTCTGAGAGAATTCTCCTGGTTTCACTGTCTTCCTTATGAACCGAGTCAGTAAAAAACAGATACAGATTTCTAGAAATTCTTATAATGAAGAACAAAAAAAAAACATGCTTTTTAGAGTCTGCTGTACCACTGACAGGATTTTTAGATGCAAAATTCACCATATTAACTCTGCATACATTTTTATTAAATGTTTGTTTGGAATATCAGTTGTTGCCATGGCAACATTATGCGCACCCAAGAGACGTGACCCGTCCTAGGTGTTAGATTTTCAATAGAAGTAGAAACGCCAAGCCACGTTGTCCGCCTTAAATCCAGGCTTTAGCGTGAAGACGGCACGCTCGTAGAGGTTGTGAGTCGCTCCGTCAAAAGACTTCATTCATCCTTTGATTTGCCAAACATTTCCATTTTATATAACTTAACACACAAATCAAAAGAAACCAACAATTTTAGGACATTAGGTGTTTTTAGGCACTCTAATGAAAAGCAAAGTCATAACTGAACACTTCCAGATGCATGAAGCAAATTTAAGGTTTGATGCCAGAGTTTTGAAAAATGGAATTGAAATAAGGCTACAATTACTGTCATGAGTTTGACTTTACTGTAAAGTTCCATTGCCTCAAACATTGCAGCTCTCCCTGCTAACGATTTTCATTTATTTTGACTGAAAAGGCTGCCATCCTCATTTCAAGTTTACAGTCAGCCATCCCAGTTTTTACTGTTATAGATGAAAGTCAAACATTTCTAGATTCTGTTATTTTGGCAACACTCGAGAGTCCCTATATGACATTTTTTTTAATTTAATAAAAATGTTCCCAGCAGTGTTTTAATTATGGTTATGAAGTTTTTAACCAAAATCCCACAAGATAAAGTCTAAAAACGACATTTTTCATGTTGATCCTAATGATGGGGTAACCACATAAATGTGATCCTTGTTCTTCTCCCGTGGATCATTTTCACTCGCCGTCTGACTTGAAGCATAGAAATCAGCGTGGATTAAGGGGGGGGGCTCCCAGAATTGAAGCAGTTCATCAACTGAGCCTTTTTTTTTTTCTCCTTTTGTTCAAACTTCAATCCGAGCAGCTCATAAGGAGCAGCAGTCTGTAATAAGTGAAGGGAATGCACCTAAGAGCAAATTGGCGTCGCAGGCAGACAAGCTTTTATGGCGTGCTGTCATCCATTAGGGACCCCTCTGAGGGAGGAGTGTTAATGAAATATATTAGGCCATGTAATTTAGAGCAACACCGCATGCCTCCAGTTGTGTGCCTCTAATGTTAGCAGGCTATCAGCGGTTCAGCCCCTCGGAGCTGCGTCTTATTGTCCTTGTTGTTTTAATATGCATAGATCCAGTTGTTCTGATCCATTTAAAGCAGAGACGTTCCGTTTATTTCCACAGGGACCGCGCAGCCGGTTCTCCTGCCACCTCCTCTTATTGTGTGGTGCTGCTGGGCCCTCAGAGCAGACGTGGCACATCTCTATGAATTAATCAGTCTAAGGGTCAGCTCAAACAAGTGGCGCTGGATACGGGCTGCAGCTCATCCAGTCCACTTTGGGATTGTTTAAAACCCAGGAAGGAAGCGGTTTTATGTGTCCGTGGATCACATTCCAGTCTTGACACTGCACCTTTATGAGCTTTATCTCCACTGAGGCATGAGCAGCTTTTGTATTAAGGGGCACTTAATCTAAATAAAATGAGAATCACGATGCAGCATCAGCACTTCTTCCAGCGGCTCCACTGACACCAAATTGTCCATTCAGTAGTTTTCTTTCAGATTGTTTCTCAAAGCTGGACAGCAGCTACTCTCTGGATGTAAAACAATGAGAGCATGTGGAGGTGCCGGGGAAGTCCGTGGTCTTTAAGGTGAGGAGATTTGCTGTGATGATAGCTCGCCGCTCGCCGCTCGCCACTCCTTCCCTCGCTCCAGAGAGGCGTTCATGGGTGTTGTGTGAGAGGTGGGAGCAGAAAGGAAGATGAGAGCAGCCTTCAGACAGCCTCTCCTCTGAAGCGCTCGGGCGGCTGCTCTCATTTGTTCTCTGCCAGGAATTGTGAATAGGTCTGTACTTGTACACTCGTTTAGAGGGAACAACAGTTTGTCCTGCAGATCCAAGAGTTTGTCGGCCCAGATCAGAGAAGTGCTTACATCAGAGGGCTCCAGCGACCAACCGGAATGCTGAATTCCTGCCACCTTGGATTGTGCATGTGTTATAAACTCCCCTCTCCCCACTTCTCAGCTTCATTCCTATGCAGCGTTTGCAACAGTTTCTGTGTGGTTAGTAGCTCTAATCTCACCAGCTGTTGTTTAGACTTCCAGCTTAAGAATGTGTTAAACTCGATTTGCATTTGATGCTCATGGAGAATTCTTCAACTAGTTTGAAAATGTAAAACACTGACAGGTGGTGTCATTGAATCAACTAGATCTCAAGTTGGAGAAAATGACAGTAAGGACAATTCTTGATCAGTAAATCCTGAAAGTGAATCTTAGCTCCTGCGTTTGGGGTGAATGTGATCTCCGTGCATCGCGCTGTGTTGCTCTGCGGAAGAGGGGGTTGGACTTCCAACAGGTCTCATCCTCCTCTTGGCACCTTTGAGTACTAACCAAGGAACATACTTGAATCTTTCTTTGAGATTTTCTTGGATCATTGGGATCTGATGTTTTATGTTTATAGTGTATTATGGGGGTGGGATTGACATTGATATGAAGAAGAATCAAGAAATGTTTCAGTTGTCAGAAGCTTGGTAATGATTCTGATGATCCCCCCGCCCCCGGGTCACCTCTGCTAATTCTCTCTGGGTAACGTTTAGTTTCTGCTGAAGCATCTGGTGATCTTTAACGGGAGCCAGTCAGAACTGGAAGACAAACCTGCTGGAGTTATAGCAGCAACAGAATGCTGAATGAAACGTGATGATTTGATGACCGCCATGTAGCATTAGCATGGTGCTAATGCTAATGGGATGTGCCATGTGAAGCCAGTATGTAAACATGGACCAGTTTAGTTTAGAGCCAGACTATATTTCAATGACATATTTTCACAACGTGGTAGATAAAAATAATTCATAGGACATTCATAAAAAAGTGTTTTAATATAGTGACAGAATTGAATCCACTTTGTATTAGCAGCGGGTGTTACACAAAAACCTTTTTTTTTTTCTCTGCGTGATTGAATTTGAGTCTATAGTTAGAACACAACAGAGACTGTTCATACCATTTATAAATTATTTTTATGCAATTTTAATTTTTTTTTTAAAAAAAAATAGAAAAAGGGTCAGAAAGTAAAATGCCTAAAGTATTTTTGTGTAAAATTCTGTTTAATATATATATATATATATATATATATATATATAATATATATATATACACACGTACAATAAATATTTAAATCTAAACAATCTGCTGATAACTACACATTTCTTTTTAGAGCTGCAGAGTGTTTAGAATTGACAAATATAGTTATTTATTTATCTATTTATATTGTGATATATAATGTTATCACACTATATAGGAATAAAACAATATTGAGATATAAAAAACCTCCATATTGCTCAGCCTTAGCTACTCTATCCAGAGCGATACGATGATCAGTGATGACTTCACTGCGGCCCGCCGCCGTTCCTGTGCGTTCTCCGCTCTGCGGCTGCAGGTGGAGCGGCGTCGAGCCGTCACTCACGTCATCTGAGAAGCCTCCTGTGTGGAAGCGCAGGCCTTCTCCAAACCTTGTTGTGATCCACTCATTCATCACAGTCAGCAAAGAGGGACCCCTTGTCTTTCACTCCTGCCCTCCCCCCCCCCCCGCCCGTCTTTAACTCTTTGTGAGGCTGTAAATGTCACTCTTCCTCTGTGCCCGCTGTGTTGGTTCGGGGGTCTCGGTGTTGAAAAAGGCCAGTTGAAGTGTCCCTGCCGCCTGCGAGGCCTTCATTCTGCATAGTGCTGTGAAAATGGCCCCATTCATGTGCTGGTTCTGCTCGGTGCTGGGCGCTGGTTGCATTGGAGTCGTTTGGAGACAGCGGGCTCTTGTAGGAGACACTGCTTTCTTTGTTTGGCTCAGTGCTGAGAATGGATGTTGTCCAATTCTGACACATCACAGCATTATGGCACTAAGTAACCAGTGCCTGAGAAATGATTAACTGTTGACCCTCGGCCCGCGAGGGCGAAGCCTCAGACTGCAGGGAAACAGAAAAACTCGGCTGTATCTCGCAGCTACGAGTGTATGCTAACAAGAGAATTAATGAGAGGATCCAGCGTCCTGTAGAATCTGGCACCATCCATCTTCACTGTCAGGGAGTCGGACAGAAGTTAGTTGGAGACTGATTGATGATGGAGCCCCCCGAGGGGAAGGCCTGAACGCCACAGCTACCGTGCACAGAAGCAGCCCGAGTGTCCCGGCCCTTCTCCAGGGCTGCAGAGGAAGCCGTGTTTAGCATTTTAAATGAAGAGTCAGGAGGTCTTCAAACATCCTGATGTTCCTCTGATTGATAAGGTGGGAATTTAATGGCTGCCTTTACAACTCCTCCAGAGCTTAATTATGCAAATGACAGGTGTGTGCCGAATCCACGGGAGACCCAAATGGATCTAAATCACTCAAGATTGGAATAAACTGTTGATGGATGGGATCTCATCGCGGCGCTTCCGGTGTCGGCTTGGCGTGAATGGCAGCATTCTCCTGCAGCTCAGGGCTTTCTCCTCAGCCTGGCAGGTAGCAGTCACACACACATGTGCTATTTTTTGCCAGCAGTGCCGCTGGCAGCCTCTTACAACTGATTACTTAAAGGAGACTCGATGCTGCCCGCTGCTGAGCAATCACCATTCGTCAAGTAAAATACTAACTGTCCACTAAAATGTAAAGATTTAGCACTTTGTCCATTTTGCTGATTGGACTCAGTTTGTTTTGGACTTCTGGTCAGAACAACAGTTTTTGTCTACAAACAGATGAAGCACTGTGTATCTATATTCTATTATTTATGTACATAGGATTATATGTCTGAGACAAAAACTACACCAAACACTGCATTTGCAGCAATAATTGAGTCTTTATTTCAAAAAACAACAAAGACGTTCATGGATCTATGGATCTGCATCTAAGTGGGGCAGAGCAGAGAGCTTGTGGGCTGCAGTTTCAACGTCACAACTACAATCAGCATTTTCATCTGCTCCTGATTCACAATAGTTTGAATTAAGAAACATTCTGAAATGCAATTTTAAGCTTAATCTTCTTTATATACAGTAAGTCCTCCATCATCAGTAAAATGTCTCAAGAACATGTTAAAAACAGACAAAAAACTATTTTCTTCAGAGATGGTCTTTAACTGAGTTTTTTTTTTTTAAAGAAAGAAGAATTGCCATTAGGAGCCTTAACTGGATTTATGCTTTAAAGTATTTCCCATCATCCTTTGCATGTTTAGGTTGAAGTGAAATTTGTGATAAAATTGTAATTTTAGTTTATTTCAAAAATATTGCTCAGGTTTTTGGTTGGTGAGAAGAGATGTGAGTTTATGAAATCCTCATCTCTGAGCAGACATGTGGTTTGAAGGTCATCTTATATGGAGCTAAATTGTTAATATTATTTGAAACCGAAAAAAATCAACTAAAAAAAACAAATGTTGGTGTTTGGTCAAAAAACCCCAACTGCTATTCTAAAACGAGAGTCTGATCTACTCTTGGAAAGAAGGCCACAATATCAATGAAAAGTGGAAGATTCCTTGTGAACTGATCTCTCAGATCCTTCTCCTCCTGACTGCGTCTCTGACCGTATTCCTGCTCATTCCTTTCCGTCATGATTCCCTCTCATTAGTGGACTAAAGTCAGCGGCTTCCTCTGAGGAGCAGACAGTGGAATGATGGAAACCCAGCTTTGGCACACTGAGAGAATTTATTTAACTTCCACATTCAGCACTCTGGTTTTAAACATACACTTCCAAACGAGGAGCAGAAGCACGAAGAAGATGTTTCCTGGGATATAGACGGCTGAGCTGGAGCCAGCAGCGCTTTCTCTGGAATGCCGCTGCCCTGTCAACACGTCAAATGAAACACAAATGCCTCATTTTACATCGGAAAACGTTCAGCCCCAGGCTCTGCGGCTCGGTAAATATTTGTCTCTGGTTATGTTTGCTAAAGAAACAAAATGCCTGTTTTATGGCACTGAGGTTAAAAAATGGATGTTGAACACACACTGTTAGTCTTGAGAAATCAAAGAGTCGGAGGCTGGAGAAAATCCGAGTGCTTTATTGGACTGTTAAACTTTCTCTGAAAATACTTTACGACGTTGGAAAGTATCGTTAAAAACTTCAGAAATGTTCTCTTTTTTGCCTTTTAAACCATCAGTCACTCCATTATTTTCGAGAAGCAAAGACTTCAGAGTTTGTAATGAACACAAGTTTGATCTTCAGTCTTGATCTGTGAAACGGTGACGTGTGGACATCAGAGCAGGGAGCGTCTTTACAATCCATCATCCTGCACAAACTCACCCCTGAACTCCATGACCTCAACCCTAAACTGCATCAACTACAGTCCAACCTTAATAAAATAACAGTTTCATTTTTGTGTTTTACCTAAAAATAGGTAAATGTAGGTAAAGAAAAGAAAAAATATAAATTATTTTGCAGCAGACTTTCATGCAGACAGTGAAACAGTAACTACATTAAACTAATATTTAGCATCACCAGCAGTAATGCATGTGTGAATGCTGTAAGTTGAATGTACCTGCTAAAGATGCTAGTGTTGATAGCAGAAAATGCTGAACGTTACGTTATGATACCAAGATTGCTGAAATTGTTGTGATTTGAGTTTTTATGAGCCAAAAAACAAACGGAAGCGAGCAGGAGTTTCACTAAATAAATAGCTGAAGGAAAAGTGAATCTGCTTTTTTTTTTTTTTTTTTTGCATTTTTGGCTTTGTTTTGGAGAATAATTTAATTTTTAAATGGACATCGACAGCGAACATTTCTTTTTTGAACCTCCATGCAAAATAATATTCAAAATAACTTTTTATTCTTTAAAGTCAAAAAACAGAAAAAAAAACTTCTTTCAGGGTGATTATTCACATATCATACCTGTTTTTTTCACGTAACTTGTGGAGAAATATTTTTGTTTATCATTTTTTAAATAAGAATATGTCTAAATGTCTAAAAAAGTTCTTCTATTTGAAGCGATCTTTATTTTTCTATTTCTGGTCATTTCTGACTGTTTTTCAGTGTTTCAGAAAACAGTAAAACATTTAAATTATGATTTTTCTGCGGTTAATGACGTCATGTAGCCACAGGCTGACTTTCCAGCAGAATCCCCACCATTGTTGCACACTCCACCATCTGCACGGCAACATTTTCATCCCACTTTCCGAATCTTTTCACCGATAATTGACGACAAGCAGCCGAATTGCTCTGGAGAATGAAGAGAAATCTAAATTTGAGGCAGCCGGCAGAGATCAGGTTTTCTTGCCTCTTTGTGTTGGTTTTGGGGCATTCTTTGGTTGAAAGCTTTTTCATGCAAATTGCAGCAATTTATTTGAATTTAGCGAGGAGCAGAGCAGTGACTTATCAGCGGCGGGGTCTTGGAATCTGACCTGCCAGTCCAAATTTGAGACTGCACGTTGCATCCCATGAATGGACACGATCCAAGTAAACACGGGCCATTCTCACGCAAACAAAGCCATATGGTCAGCTCTGCTGCCGAAAGAGTCCGGGAGCTGCAGACCAGCAGACCTCTGACTCTGCGTCAGATAGTGTTAGTCCCAAGGTGACATGGAGCTCCGTGCACGAGGTCGCAGAATATTAACTTCATTTACACATGGCTGAAGACCGGCGCACAAACACAATGGAGGTCTTGCTGCTGCGTTTGGTAACGTGAGCGGCCTGCCTGACAGGACACTGTCAGGAAGAAGATGGATGATCGCAGCAGTTGACCCCTGATCGCCTGAAGAGTCACCTCTCCTCCCCCCTGCATGACAAAGGAGCCCCTCCCACCAACAGTGCAAAGGCTCTCATCTCAACTTGCACTAACAGGTTCAGACATCTCCATCGATCCTGACTTTCAAATCTGCGGCAGCTCCAAGCTTTTGGCCTTTTTAGCAAACTAAACTGTGTCTTTTTTTCGGCTGGGCTGCCCGCTGAGTGCCTGAGAGGGATGTGATCAGACAGGCGAGCACCGTGTCACAGAGCAGCGTCTTTGGTGTTCGGTGTTTAGTGTCCCTGTGGCACAAAGGTGAAAGTGATATGCGACCGGGCCTCAGGGTCCCGCCGCCTTCAGAAGCAGCAGGGAGGGCCGTGTTGTCAGCGGGGCCGTTCCTCTGGGAGGCCTCAGACCCCGGGCTCACAGCTTCAATCTTCCTTTAAGAGGAAAATCAATAAGTTATTACATAACCGCACGGTTTTCGCTCTCCTCCACTCATACTGAGGGCGGAAAAAGCCGAGGCTGAGGCGGGCGTCGCATTTCTTCACAGCTGATTTCTTTAAAACAAATGTTTGTGAAGGAGCACGCTGGAGACATGATTAGAAGAGGATCAATCAGAGCTTCTGATGGTCGATAGGAGTCAGAAAGAGTCCACGATTGATGCATTTGTTTCCTTTTTTGTGCCTTACTTGGCATTAAGCTGCTGTATGTCATAATTGTTTCCCTTAATAAGCTTTACTTTAGAGAACGTGAACAAAAAATAAGAAAATGTAGTCTGACTCAGAGTAAAATAAACAGCTGAAAACAATAGAACAGAGTAGAATCTCACGTAACTTTGACCTGAAACAACTGAGATCCAAGAACTCTAATTGCATACACACCATGATTAGTTTAAAAAATCACAGCTTTTACATCATTTCTTTCATTTCAACATTTTTTGTAAATGTAGGCTCTGTTCAACACACTCTTTTTGTGAGTTTTTTTTTAAATAATTTTAGCAAAATTGGCTTTTAAACTTAAATTGTACAGATAACAAACAGACGCCATCAAATGACATCAACTTGTTAAATCAAATCTGGACCTACAGTTTCTGAATGGCTTTTTTTCAGACATATTAGTGCTAATTTTATGACTATTTTCACACTGTTTGGGCTGATTTTACACAAAAGCAACTACTTAACCCGATATAACCCGTCATGCCATTTTTAATACACACTTTTCTGAGAGCCTCTGTCTCATTAGCATGATCCAAACTTTTCTGAAAAACACATTGGATAGAACAGGATTTCTGCCTGATAGTTCATCATCCTTTCTCTGAAGGCAGCAGATGGCTTTTACTACTCATTTCAAAATGGCCGCTTCCATGAAATCTCAAAAATACTTTTCTCGGAAAAAGTTTTAGTAATTTTCTAATTTTATGGGAGTCTGACTTATCTATCGTTAATCTTAATTCATTTTTTATCGTTTAGTTTCATTTATCATGATAACTTTTGTATTTAAAGAATGCAGAATTAGTTGATAGTTATTTTTTTTTATAATCCAGTTCCACCATGTTAAAAAAGTGTGGATCAAACTGTAGACAATTGTTAAATTAGAAGATTGTTTTTTTTCCTCTAATCACATGTGTCAATACCTTTGGATCCTAACCATTATTATGAGGAAAAACGTTACCAAATCACCCAGCAAATCCTTATTGATACTATCAGTTTCTCTTACATAATTGATCTGCAGATTTGTTGTGTGGATACTAACAAAGAGTTCAAAAAGCATTTTAATTCCTAAAAAAATTCTGGATTTTTTTTTTTTTTAAATATATCAAAAATATTTACATTTATTTTCAAAAAGTTTTCTGTGTAAAAAAAAAAAAAGGGGCCCTTAAAAGAAGTCAACAAAAGAAAACAAAATAATTAAAATAATAAATAGGAGGACGACTCAACCAACCAAACAGACAGACCAACAAACTGAAACTGACCTAAGTAATTAGAACCATAAAGGAACATATAGTGACTGATCAGAACAACTAGACACACAAGGAGGAACTGAAAAAGACTAAGACAAGCTAGACTTCATTCTAAAGTTTGAACACAGTTAAACACAGCTAACAGAAGTGTGTTAAAGTTAGAAAGCTGTGTGGTTCTGTGTGAATGTCTCCTTGAACATGTGCCGTAAACTCCCTTCATCAGTGTTAGTTTTACTCATCAGACTGTAATCCATTGATTGATATTGTTCCAAATGAAGAAAGCTTCTCTCTGTCTGGTTGAAATGGGTGGGAAAGGTCAGCTCAGGCCTTCATATCCTCTGTCGAGCTGCAGTCTCATTAGTCTGCCGACACACAGAGGCTAATCCAACACACACAAATATTCTACATCTATAGGGCTACATCGGGGCAGAAAGATTTGTAACCAGAATGAAGCTTATGGAGAAAAATATTGGTGTTTGTAAAATGTTTTGCTATTCTAAATTAAACTTTATTATTTCAGCTTCAAATGTTTTTTTTTTTAGGTTTCAAAACTCAAAATTTAAACAATTCATTTTTTTTTCATTTTCGAATCTGAGAATTTCTGTTTCAAATCTTGTAGGTTTAACTATTTATTAAAATACATATTTAAGTTTTGATAATGTGCAGGACTGTGTAATAGTTGTTGTTTAAAAAAAGATATTCATATCACAAAAAAATAATGTGATTTGTTTTATGCCATAAAAGGCCTAAAAAGGCCTTTACACATCCAGCTTCTGTTGTGTCTGAAGTAAGTTTTATACTGAACTGCTTTTGCTCACCAAACTTTAAACTTTGTTTCAAACTTCTGTTGCAACCATCAAACCATAAAGAGTTCCCCACAAAAGCGCTCAGAGAGAGGTGGCACTGTTGAAAGGGAATATTCTGCGTTTACCAAAGTCAGCTGCTGCTATTGTGAAGCGCATTCGTGTTTGTGTTCCTTTCACCAGCTCGGTGTGTCTTTGTGTTAGCACATTCATTTTCTAAAAGTGCAGTAAACACCGATCAGATGATTGTTCTTCAGAGGATCCTCTCCTGAGATCTCCCTTCATCCCGACTGGTGTGAAATGATGACTGCAGGTGTGTGGCGTGGAAGTTCTTCATGTGTGGATGTGCACAACCTTCATGAGCAGCAGAGAGGCGCCGCGTGCACCGGGAGACCTGACCACGGCACCGCCGAGCCGCTCTGACATTGTTCCATCGCTTTCTGCCACAGCAGATCACGAGGGGGGGGTCAGGAGGGTTGAGAGGCAGTGGTGAAATCCCGAAATAATGCGCAGCTGCTGACGGGGAACATTTTCAGAAGCGATTCTGCTCGGGCTGCAGGGGGCTTTGGGTTGGCCAGACCTTTAGACCCCCAGCTTCAGAGTCCGCTGTCTTTCAGCGCTGCACCCCTTCACAGCCATCCAGCACTTCCATTAAAAGGCATCTGCCTGACTGGCTGGAGGGCTCACTCTCCTGTTTCCATGAGAGTTAAATGAACTAAACAAAAGACGATTAGGCAGGGACATTTTCCATGTCACTGAGAATCCATTTCAGAAAGCTCAGTGCAGCTTAAAGAAGCCGGGACTGCGCTGGGATCCAGCGAGAGGCCGTCGCTTCCTGGTGTAATGGGTTTCATCTCAGACTGCTCCTCGTTTCTCCCCTCTGAATCCGTGCTGTAAATCAGCCGGAGCGCTGAGAGGAAAGACAAGTGTTGGTGTTGGTTGTTTGGCATTTATACTGATGTCAGCAGTGAATAATGCCAGTGAAGCAGTTGCTTTTTCTCCTCCTCTGATCATTAAAGATGCCTTTGGTTGATGATGTTACGAGAAACTGTTCTGCAAATGAAAACAAATGCTCTTTTCTACTTCTGTTTTTTAAAGTCAAAGTGAATGAGTTCCACTGGTGATGCCTAATGGCTTCAAAGTGGACATTTAGACAAATCCGGTCCCATTTCCTGTGTATTATCCAGCCAGTATGTGTTCTGTATGGTGGAGCAGTTTCATTTTGGTCATTTGGGTCCAATTTTCTATATTAACTCAGGAATAAATCAACTCCTGGTTACGTTTTCTGGATGTATTCGTCCTATAGAAGAAGCTCAGATGCTTTTATTTTCCTCCCTCTGGTGGGAAGTTCTTGAACTTTTAAAGATCAGTCAATTATTGCACAAGCTGAAACAAACAACAGTTTGTGCCTCTGATGCATAATGTTTCTGATAGAAAACCTAAGATCTTAACATGAGTGTTACATGGTAACACTCCTCTGCTTCTCATGCACACACACTCACACACCCAACAGAACCAGCTGGGGGTTCAGTTTCCTGCCCAGTGAGATCTCACGGTGGCGTGAATGATGCCCACTCTGTGTATGGAAACAGGAAAAGGTTTGTCAGAAGGAAGTGATGCGTTACAGGAGGATTAACGTCACACAAACCAAATACTTCAAGTATTATAAGGCAGAACCAATCAACGTTATTACTACAAATATTTAGTATCTCATGAATTACAGTTTAAAATGAACTCAATATAAATACTAGAGGTAAGTTCTATTCTCGATGGGCCCCGTATGGTTTAGAAGTGGGCAGAAAATGCGGGTTTGTCCACAGTTTCTGTGGTGGCTCCACCTGTGTTTGCCCAAAGACAGCGAGCTAACAAGCTACTCTGTATCAAGCTAGCCAGTCGCATTGTATCGAGCTGGCGACTTCCGGAAGTTTTTAATCACCATTTTTAGGCTCTTCGTACAAAACGCATGGCCATTGAATATGTTTAAACATGCGTTGAACATAAATTGACACCTGTACACCTGTACACCTTGGCCCGCGACCGTCGGAAATGGAAAGATTTCGTTGCTGCCCTAAGTGTCTCAAGGCGTAAAGGGCAGTAAGAAGGAGAGAAGAATATAAATTGATCGTGGATTATGATATCCGATATTATTAAGTGCATGTTGAAGTTTTTGGGGTTTTTTTAAGTAGGCCTTATAATGTGGAAAATCCAATAGGTAGTTATGGCATTTGTGTTTCATTTCTATTCATCAGCGTGATGGTTGCAGGTCCACTGGTTGCATTGAAACCTTCTAGTGAAAGCATATGTCCTATGATCTTATGCTAATGAATCGAGCCATAAAGCCAGAATGGCCGGTTTGATGGTGACAGTAATGTGAAACAAATACATCTGCAGATTACAACAAGTGGCAATAATTCTGACTTGGACGTGTCAAAGTGCTTTTTGCTTTGTAATTCCGGATTGTCCTACTTTTGTGGGCTGTAGCTTAAGGTTGATCCCCATGGCAAGAGTATTAGCTTGATTTCCAGTATAACTTCATCAGAGGCTGGCTTTGATCTTTGCCGTGAACGACCATGCAGCCACTTCCTTTGAGTTTTTCCTGCTTGGAGGGCAAATCTGTTTGCCCTCCAACGCAGTGTAAGGGAATGCTAATCTTCTCTTTGTTTCTTGTGGAAAGCTACTTATCTGCTGCTAAGCACAGGTACCTCGGATGAATGGCTCAGTTGTGTGGATGTGTGGAGAGTGGCAGCAGCTACACAGAGCCATTCCAGGCATGCTCAGGGTGGGATAGGATCCAGCGTAATGTGACATCATATTAAAGGGTTTACTGTGCGTTTCAGTGGCTTCTTTTATTACGGATTTGGTCTTTGTGTCGGTGCGTCCTTGGTTCCGTCCTTCTCCCAGAGCCCTGGGGAGGTGTCACTGTTCGGGATCAGCCTCTTTGGACGGCGTTTGAAACTGAATCTTTGCTATGAACGGAGTTTCAACACAGACTCTTTGTCTGTTAGTTCTCTGTCACTGTTTCACAGGTGGGCAGCTCACCTGTCACAGGTGGACACAAACATGTCTGACTCCTAGAGGCAACTTCACTAAAATTGTTTTTCACTGATAGATTCAACTTTCTTTGATTTAAATGTTTATGTTCACAGGAAACATTTTGAAAAGTAAATGTTAAATAGCCTATATATATTATATAATAGTAATATTTTATAGCTTTTTTTAGGGCTGGGTGTTGATAAAAATGACCAGAAATGATTTGATTTGATTCACAAGAGCCTGGACCAATTCTATTCTGTTTCTTTTTTATTATTTCAAAACTAAAATACTTTAGAAATACATTAATAATCTATTATATGTTTTGAATATATTTATATTAATCTGATCCAGTTCACATACTGTAAAATGTATCATGAGATTGTTAATATCATCCAGTGTTACATGGATTCTCTAAAGGAGAAGTTCTAACTAAAATGTTCAGATCATTAACATTGGAAACATTGTTCTGCTTCTCCTGGAGGACGTTTCAGTTTGGACACTAGGTGGTGATGACGCTATAGCATTCCACCTTATTCCAGAGGAAGAAAAAAGTATGAGTAAAAATGTTGTTTTAGACCACAAAGATTTACTTTAAAAGTATTAAAGGAGTTTGGAAAATGTATGTCTGTGAGTTTATAAAGATGTTCATTTAGTCAGAATGTAAGTTTAGGTTGACCTAGCGTTAGCCTTAGCAGTCCTATGGGAAATTCCATCAAACTTTAGCATTTAGCTAGCGGACTTTAGCTTTATGTGCTAAATCAATTCATATTTTTAGTAGTTGATTATTGGTTTATCAAATTTAAAATGATTGAAATTGATAAATCAGTTTGTCAACCCAACCCTAGGCCTTCTAGAAGGCCTAAAATACTTAATACTCACAGTTCATTCATTACACAAACATCATCACAATGATGTAAGTTCTGCTGCTTTACTCTGTCAACCTATAACCACCAGGAGCAGTGTGGGGTTCAGTGTCTAACCCTGGGATCACACATTAAGCGTTACTGCTCTGGCACCATGATGAGTCCCATCAGCTACAAGAAGGCTGCAGCCACAGGCTCTGCTGTCGACCTCATGAAAATTTGAACTCCCGTTGGTTCACGCAATAATGCGCAATTTATTACAATTTATTACAATTTAGTTTGTGAATAGCCCCAACTTTACAAAAAGGGGTGAAACTCAGCGCTGGGGTCTGGTGAAAATTTGAACCCAACAAAATGGATTTGGAGCTGCAAAGAGGCCAGACCGCAGAGGTCGGATGGTATTGGACGTGATCGCCTGCATTAGAGGTTCCTCTCAGACTTCTAAAGTTACGTAAAGCCTATGGCGGTCGTATCGGAGCCTTAACACAATGCCTGCAGGTCAGACACATGGGGGGGCGGGCAGGAACCAAATCTATGATCTTCCGATCAGAAGTCAACCGCTCCACCTCTGCACATGGCTACCTCAATTAAATAAATTAACCAATCAAGAAGAAAGCTGGCAAGAGTTAAAACAGAAAGAGAAAGTTATTTAAACTAGTGAATACAAAAAGCTCAGTGAAACAGATACGTATAGGGACCACAGAACTTATAAATAGAATTGTTTGGGTTTGAGTCCATGTTTTGTTTTGGCTATAAGATATAAAATATAATAACAATGGCACAGGAGTTTAATACTTAAAAAAAAAGCTTCTGTTTTTCTCCTGTTTTATATTTAAATAAACAAGGTTGTCATCAGCATAGTCTTTTGTTTTTACCCAACAGAAGCTTATGTACACAAATTAAAGTACCAAGTTTCATGTTATTGACTGTCTTGATCAACAAAGAGTCTTTATCTACATGTAAACACTATCATCTACATATCATGCAGAGCCCCTGAACCATAAAGCTGGTGTGAAAAGCTAACTCCAGATGGAAGTGTACAGTCAGCCAAGAAGAAATGGAAACAAAAAACTCTGGATGCTTATTTGAGAAAAAATAGTAATTCAGATACATAAAAAATGAAAGCCAATGCATCAACAAAAAGGGAGCTGCCCTAAGGCTTTAAAAGATCTTTTGTTGCTGTGAAACTATTTACTTCAGCCATAAGATAGGATACATTGAGCCATCACTGGTTTTTAAAGCAGAAAGAAAAGTCCACTTTTACTCCTCGTATGTCTTACTCTGAAATGACTAAATAAAGAGATGTACAGCCTCCTGTATTGCAGGGGAAGCACCACAGGCTTTAGTCTATAAAAAAGATGCAGCCATAGTTCAGTGTGGATAAAAAGCCAGTAAACAGAGCCTGATGAATGTCCACACCGAGGCCTAGTATTTATTGAGGCAAAGAACATAAGTCACATCTAATCAGAGCAATGCACGCAGGCCCTGGGCAACATTAATGCATAAGAAATAAGCTCTGTGTGAGCTATTGACGTCCCTCTGTAGTCATAGCACACGGTCACGCTCCTAATCGTACGCCCCAAAAGTAAATCTGAGAAACATAAAGTAGGACTTGGGCTTTTAAATATCATTTCATGCTTGTCAGAACATCCAGCGAGATGTCTTGAAACAGCTGACGCAGAGTGTTTATGACAGCATTAGTATCGGGTTACAGAGTGATCGAAGTGATCAGACGAGTTCAAAGGATGGATCGCCCCTTTTTTCTCAGGTGGTTAATGATTTTCATTTGGTTCAGCTCCGGCTTGTGCAGCTGCTTGGGTGTGGAAAACAGACTGACCTGCCAAAAGAAAAAGAATTGAGCTGCCTGCCCCCCGTTAACTCCCCTTTCCTCCCACTCGCCAAGTAAAATGTCAGGCTTTCCTCTGGAGTACTATCTGACCACAGGTTTAAGGTCTGATTACCTAATATTCTCGACCAATTTAGCTAATTCACTGAGCACTTTCGAAGCCACATTTTGATAAGAGTCCATTTTACAATCAGAGAGTTATCGCTTAGAAGCTTCTTTCACTCTTGAGACTTTTCCCAAATTAGCTTCGGCACAATAAGCCCTTCGAGTTTTGAGTATAGGCTCCTTATCATCACTGTTTTGCCTTGCTTTCTGAAAACTTGTGTTTCTCTTTGACAAATGGGAAACATCAGCAATAAGGATGCATTGTGTATCGGTAGCCATCGTTGAGTCTTCATCCCACGCTCTTCATCTGCTGAAACTGATCTGCTGGCAGCACATGTTTGATAAATCAAGGAAGGTATTGATTTCAGTAGTCTTAAACACAGATGTACAAGTTAATATCATGAGAAAAAAAGAAATGCAGATGTGAAGTGTAGGTGAAAGGATTCACACTGTCAGAAGACTTAATTAAAGCAAATGAGATAAAAAAAAAAAGAGAACTAGAAAAGTTGCATTACCTGTAATTATACTAGTGTGGATACTTTTTGCTGAATGTAGTCACTGAAGACATTCATTGTAATTGCTGAATTAAATCATGAATGTGTTCAATATTTTGATACAAAACTTGCATAATTTGAAGAAAATGCACAAAGAATTTGAGGAATTTCAGGAAAAAAGCGCAATATTGCTAAAATATCAGCTTAATTCAAAATTATTCCAAAGAACATCCGTAGCTTAATAAGCTAAGACATTATTAAAATATTAGTTTAACTCAGAATTAGCAGAAAATCCTTAATAAATACCACCTTAGCCAAAAAAAGCTAACACGTTACTAAAATGTTAGATTAACTCAGAATTAGCCCAAAAACCTCAGTAGATGTCAAATTAGCCAAAAAAGCTAACATGTTGCTAAAATACTAGCGTAATTCAGAATTAGCCAAAAAAGCTAGCATGTTGCTAAATACTAGCTTAACTCCATGGGAGCCTCATTAGATGCCAAATTAGCCAAAAACTTTAGCATGGTGCTAAAATATTAGTTAAACTCAAAATTAGTTTTACAAACCTCAGTAACATTAATGTCCTGAAGATGCCAAATACTTTGATACCAAATTTGCATAATTTGCAGAGTGCAAAATTAATTAAAGAAATATGTCCAAAAAATGTGTAAAATGTTTGTAATTATTGCATAAAATTTTAACAATTTGGTCAAATTAAAAAAGTTATGTAAGTAAAAGTAAAAGCATGAATGTCCTGAACATGCTGAGTGTTTTTAATCACATAAATGTGAAAAATGGGTTGAAAATCACATGAATTCCATGAAATCTTAAAAACAATAAAATATTCAAATACCAAAAGTACAGGAAAGTTCTTATCAAGCTGAACGTCTGTATACTAGATTGCAGAAATTGCTGAAGTGTGATTTGAGTTTTAACATACTGAAGAATGAAGAAGGGATAACAATAAAGCGAAACAGGATCACTGTATTCTGAATGCTTTCACACAATAAACTGTTTTTCCTTTATCACGTTCGGACCGTTCCACCTGGTATTCATCAGCATCCAGCCTGCATGTTGGTCCTGTCGGCCGCCCTCCTCCCTCCGCCTCTTTTATCACTCTAATGGGGTGCTATCTCCAGCCTGGTCTCTGCAGCCCCGCTCAGCTCCCTCCAGCACACATTCCTTCCTCATCCATCCCGACACTCGGGCGGATTTAACACATAATCAGGCCGGACGGGAGGGCAGCCGGAGGAGAGGGGTGAGGAGGCCCGGCCTTGACAGGACTCATCATGTGAGGACCGCGGAGACGGAGAGAACCACTCCAGACATTCTCACTTTGTCCTTGGCAGTCTGCAGAAAACAAAAGGAATCTCCCGCATTCCCTTAGACTGCTTTTATCTTCATAAACAGCAATATTAAGACAGATGAGGGGAAATTCAATATCCTAGATGTCCTGCTTGGACCATTTGGGTCCCTCTGTGCTCAGCAGCAATCAGGATTTAAGTCTTGATTGGATTTGTGGCTTGTAAGCAAATAAGGAGGGTTAGTTTTCACTTCCTCAAAGAGGCAGGGTGTCATTTGATTTTTTTTCCTTTTTTTTCTTTGGTGCTGGCGCCGGTGTACAATCTGGGTTTTTGGTGTCCAGATCTTTTTTACTTCACATTCTGCTTTTCACATCAACTTGACCAATATAGTTTATGAGACCAGCATGAACCGCGTGCAGATGCTGTACAATTATTTATTCATTATCAGAAAGTCCAATCTAGACCGTACTGCAATCCAAATTTAAATATGGTCAATTAGATTCTGTCTTTTAATATGACCCTATTGAAATACTTAGTCCCTTTGGGTTTTTTTAATGATATTGTTAAACAATTTTGTATTTTGAAATCTTACGAGTGAGAGTAAACTTCACAAAACCCAGCTAACTTCATCCTGCTTGATCAGAGTAACTGGAAGAGTGAGTCAGGGTACGCCCCCGTGAATGTTTCTGCTGTCACTCTGCTGATCTATATGCAACACTGAGCTACTTCTTTTTATATGAAATTACCTTATTTAGTCTCATTAATCCCTCTTCTCTGTTTTTATTCATTTATTTGTTTAAGATTCTCTAAAAAATGTCCTTAATGTCCAGAGCAGGGATGTCAAACTCATTTTGGTTCAGGGGCCGCATTCAACCCGTCTGATCTCAAGTGGGCTAGACATGTAACATAATGGCAGCCTAACTTTTGGTCAAGTTGTCATCTGTAGCTTGTTTTTGCTGAGTTTTCTTTTCTCAGTTGGAAAAACGACTCTACCAACCTAGTAGCCTAATCACTTCTGATTATTTTTTGATCTGCTGTAATGCTGGTCTTCCTTTGCTTCCCCTAGTGGCAGAATTGTGCACTGTGCTCATTTCTTTAAAGAACCATAACTCGCCACAGGAACGGGCTAGAAACTTGCTTTCCCCCCAACATCCTTATATGATTTTTCTTCGTGACCGGGACGGATAGAATGATCTGGTGGGTCGGGTACGGCCCGGGCCGTAATTAAAGAAGAGAAGAGATTTTTAAAAAATCTAACTTCCCAGGCAGCAAGGCCAGATGGGCCCCATATAGTTCAAAAGTGGCCCCAAAGGGTTTTTCCACGGTTTCTCTGGTGGCCCCACTACAGTGGAGCATGCTAGCTCGATACAACAGACCTCACCAGCTCAATACAGCGGAGCTCGCTACAACAGAGCTCTCTAGCATGCTACGTGTCCACTGGAAAGCTGGCTAGTGTAGCGAGCCAATCCACTGAGTGCCCATATCACCCAATGTTGGCCAACACAGAAACTGTGGATAAATGGTAAATGGCGTATACTTGTATAGCGCTTTTTACCTTCCTTCAAAGGCCCAAAGCGCTTCACAGTCACACACACATTCATACACTGGTGGTGGCTCCGCCAACCTCCCACCAGAGGCAATTTAGGGTTCAGTGCCTTGCCCAAGGACACTTCGACACATGGGCGGGCAAGGAATCGAACTCACTATCTTACGATCATGAGACGACTGCCCTACCACTGCACCACGGCCGGTTTGAATAAACCAAATTGAGACCCACATTTTCTGTTATTTTTAAACCAAATGGGCCCCGCTTGGCCTTTCTGGCTGGATAGGGCTTAGGAACAAAACTGTCTCATTAAAATGTGCTGTTAAGAAGATTTTGTTCACCCCTTTGGCACATCCCATCTGAGGTCACCACAGCGTGTCAGCCTTTACTGATCCGAATATTGGTTTGGTAGAGATTTAGGTTGGATGTCGTTCCTGACAGAACCCTGTTCTTTATCCAGACTGTGGACCAGCAGAGGGAGACCCAGACTCGGGTCCATATATTAGGAAGTAAAGTGAAGGCTCTTTTTCAGGGACCCACACTGGATTATTGCACCCCGTGTTTTCTCTGTTTACTATGTACCAGTCCTGCATGCAGCGAAAAGAGCCACCAGATACTGTTTTTAAGATTCATATTTGCGTTATTTGCGTGTTTCTTGCTAGGTTCCAGATGTCAAGTGGAGCAAAACAGGAACAGTTTCTTCACTTCTATGGAACTGGTTCGGTTTGATCATTACAGACTTGGAGCAGTAAACTATACTGCAAAATCTGTTTGAAGACTGTTGCTACCAGAAGTGGGAGTCGAATTTGTTTTAGCGCCTGAAACAAAGACAGTTGAGTGTGTGAAGTGCTGCTCTCTATGAGACGCTCCTGCTAGCGTCAGCTCATAAAACACCTGCCGTATTGTTCTACAAACATTTTTACAGCTTGGATTCAGGTGCACGTCAGCTTCAGGTCAACTTTCAAAGGAGATGTTAAAACAAAACAGTTCTTCCTAAGTTTATTTGTCATTTTTGTTAAAGAAAAGATTTTATCATGTGGCCATATCGCTCATCTCTACGTCAAAGTAAAAAGTTTAATTTTTTGGCCAAGACAAACAGGCCAGATTTCATGACTTTATAATAAATTTTACTTTATAAACTTATGAGTCATTTCTCTAAAACTGAGATCTGAAGAGCATTTGTGTTGGATTTTGGGCTGTGCTTGAGGATAGTTAATGTTTTGCTGTAATCAATGCATAAAGATATGCTAAATCCTAAAAAGCGGACACAGCTGGAATTATCCCAAAAACGCCAAGACACTGAGCGCAGACAAAAAGAAAATAAACAGTCGTAACAAACATGTGGAAATCCTTTGTTTGTGTTTGAGTGTCTGCAGAAGATAAGGGCTTTTGTTTTACTCTCGGGTTTCCATCGAGGCTTTACGGTCACAAGAGGGTGTGATTATCACCGGACCTCTACTTTCTCAGCCTTCGTGTCTTCTGTCTGTTAAATTGCTGACGTCTCAGAACAAGCACTAAGCGGTCATTAGAGTTACTCTCTTTGAGTTGGTTAGAGTGTTGGGCTCTCAGTTCAACTTCTGAGAGCTGACATGTCTCCGTGTCATAAATAGGCCTGCTGTTATGTTTGGTCCAGGGCATCTTTAACAGGTCCCTCAGTCGACCTTTATCTCTGAAAGAAAAGCAGACGCAAACAAATCGATCTCCTCAAAAGAGTCTGAAACACTTCGCCCGTGGAGGCGACTGCATTCCAAAGTCACTGTGAGCAGCAGAGTTTGGTTTTTGTTTTTACATGCTCTCGTGTCAAAGTTTGTCGCTAAGGTGTCAGTCATCTTGTCAGTTCAGAGAGCGACTGGGTGAACATATTTGTGGTAATTGCCTGTGTTGCTGCAGGGAAAGATAACAAAGGAGCTCTCACTCACTATCATCTCCTCTGAGAGCCTCTCTTCAGCATCTGGTGCCGGGGGAAGACCAGTCGCCAGCAGTGCGTCAGGGTGCTGCTGCTGCTGGGACTGGAATGCCGGGCCGGGACGGCTCTGTTTGTACTTGTCACTCAATGCGCTGCCAGTGGTGGTGAGAGCTGCAGAAACACTTTACTGCCCGTGTCATACAGATGTTCCATTTTTGAGACTTCATTTGCCGCCTTGTTGGCTCTGTAAACATTTCCGGGTGCCAAACCCAGCCGGGCGCTCCGGTAAACACACGGTGAGTGAAAAAAGCATGATGGGGAAAAAGGGCAAGCACGACTTACAAAAACCAGGCATCAGAGATTTATTTATTTTCTTCTTCTCTCTTCGTTGCATGCAAAGGAGTAGAGGGAAGGAGTCAACAGTAGAGCTCAGTGGAACGGCAGGCGCAGGCAGGCAGGCAGGTTGCAAAGTGGCAGCAGAGAGCATTTAAAGCAGATTAGGGAGTTTTGCATTTGGACTTGAATGTAGGATAAGGCTATTACTGTTTGAGGAGAAAGCCCTCTTGGTGTGACTGTGATTATTTTTTTCACATGGTCTCTAACAATTTGTTTTAATAGGCTCTTTAAAAGATTTTTTATGTGCCAGCTGAACAAAACGAGGAATAAAGAGCTCCACTTCTGCTTTACCCAATGCAAATGGAATCGAACAATCAAAGAAAAACTGAAAAATGTTTTCACTGATTTTTTTTTTATATCTGTGCTGCTGTTATACAAGAATGCAAAAAACATAATGTTACATTGACTTGGGTAAGGCTGGAGCCTTTAGGGCCTCCTCTAGTCCACACCATTTTTGGAAGCTCACCTGAACTCTGATGTGGACCAAACAAGTGAACTCTTGTCTGCTTGACGAGAAAAGTTTCTGATTTGAAAATTAGATCACAGTTAGACATACTTTATACATAGTTTTTCCTTTATTGTGCTCTGCTGCCGAACACTGGCGCCAACCTCTCACCAGAGGTAATGTGGGGTTCAGTGTCTTGCCAAAGGACAATTCGACACATGGACGGGCAAGGAGGGAATCAAATCCGGAATCTTCCGATCATCAGTCGACGCCCTACCACTGCACCACGGCTGACTCATAACAGCCTTTCACACAGAAATACTTCAGGCGTTTTACTTTTTTCTGATTTTTTTAAAAAGAAAATGAAATTGCATTGATGTAACTTATAAATGGTATAAACATGTCTCTGTTGTCATCTAACTCTAAACCTAAATTTCCTGATTCTGTCTCTTAGTGAAACAAAGATTTGGACTGTAATTGTTTCATTGACATTCAAACTGGTCCGTGAACACATACAGGCTACACACGGAGCAGCTGTTTAGCTTAGCGTTAGCATCATGCTATGCTACATCGTGGTGACCAAGTCAGCATTTTTTATTAAGAGTTCTGTTGCTGCTATAAGTCCAGCCGGTTTGTCTTCCAGTTCTGATTGGCTCCCGTTAAAAATCCCGTGTGTCTCGGGAGCGTTTGTATATCTTGTGCGCAGATGAAGGAAGTAGTGAGGAGAGGTCCAAAAGATGACCAAAATGAGAGCTAAGAAACATAAATAATTAGATACAAACATTTACTCGCCATGTGGCGACTAACTCTCTACCTTTTACTCGCCAAAGAGGAGAAAATGCTCACAGCTGACGAGTGTCTATTTCAGACCCTTCAAAATAAAAGTCTATCGCGATAAACTCATTTTCTATTGCAAAAAATATCAATGGTGATATCAATCGCTATTGCTTTATCGCCCAGCCCTTCTTTGGTGTGAATGGACACAGATTTTACATAAACGACTGATGGTGAAGATTTTGAATATTAAGTCTCCAAAAGGGAAGATACCAGTCCATGGTACATAGTGGTGCAGAGAGGAAGTGCAGAGGACACCAAGAACTGACGGTGAAGAGCTCAGCATTGAATCCAGTTAGTTTACAGGAGATACCGCGATTGGACCCGACTTCATTTGCTGCTGGCTTCATGTTATCGCTCATCAGAGCTGTACATGCAGCACAAAGCGGCTAAATATGATGAGGAAGCTCTCAATAAGTTTGCAAAGACATTTTGCGCTTTCAGCAATGAGGCTCACAGACTGTTTGTGGGTCTGTTTTCAATTATGGACTCATAAAGGTAAAGATTAGAGATAAAAGCAGCAGGTCTCTCCTCCTGGAAGGAAAAGGTCTTGTTTCACGAGGCGGCGGCAACACGATGAATGGAGAGTGACAGGACTTTCATGTCACTGAAACGGAGATACTCCAACCTCCACCACGACAACTCTGATTCTTCTGTTTGGGATCCATCAAAAAAAGTGTCAACTTAAGGAAATAAAGAGGAAAGAGAAGCCAGGAGGAAAATCCCAGATCATTGCTCTGGAGGGAGAGTAGAATTCCTGTTTAGGAAATCATGCGGGGGAATGACATTTGACCATTAACCGATACATTCATCATGGATCAGGCCCATCAATAAGTGTGTAGTTCAAGAGCACAAGTCCTGACCTGCTATCTCTGTATGCAGACGCTGATCCATCTTTTGTGATTAATCATATCAGCAGGCTGAAGCTTCTTCATGCACGTGGTTAAAGGTGAACCACTCTGATCCAGGTTCTTATCTGTGCTTGGGCCGTTTCCTCTCACACATCTTTTAAATGTCATCAGATTAAGAACAGTCTTGTTACTTTCCTCCTGGGCCGTCGCAGTCGTATGAGACTCCTGGTGCGGTTGCAGGTCTGCCAGATGAGAGCATGGTGGTTTGTTCTTTCTTGTCTTCTTTGTGGTGCAACGTTTTCAGGCTTTCCTGTAGACATTTACACACAGACTGAGATCATCAGTGACTTGGACTCAGCTCAGGGAATTGCACCAACATCATTTTGTAACATTCAAAAACAGATGTAGTAACTTTTAAAAGCTACAATCATTATCTCTGTCCTCTGTTGAAGAACATCAGGATTTATGTTACTGTACATTTTTATATCCCAGTGCACACAAGTGGAGACGTTTTGTTCACCAAGACCAGAATGGCACATACATGATGTCATAAATGGCGTTTTCTGCAGGAAAGTAACAGCCACAGAAGAACTAGGACTATGGCAGCTTTTCCAATGATTCCACATCAACTTCACTTGTTTTGTTTGAATTTGTCAGAAACTTTAGGAGCAGAAGCTCTGCTAGCGTAGCCAGCAGTGGTACTTGATACATTACTTTTCTTAAGTTCCCCAAATACAAATATAAAAACTTGTATAACACTTTTGTTGTTATCTCTCTGCTGATGTAAATAAACATGTGAAGCACTCTATAGTCAGTCGTTTGGATGATATAAACTGACAAAATCCGAAGCATGCATATGTTTTTTTTTTAATTTCAGCTTCTACAACTACAATCATATATTTTTTCAGTTATGAAAGTTCTCCTTGTCTTCCTACCTTAACTCTTCCTGTTTAATCCAGCTTTGGTTACCAGGAACAAATTCTTAAAGGAGCCATACCATGAAACATGTACTTGTTGGGCTTTTAAGTGTGTTACACTTTTCATTCTTCACTTTAAAGAAGCCCAAAGCAATATTTTGATCCTTTCATGCATTTAAGAGTAATCCTCTAAAAACCTGCAGCCCCTCCCATACCCATGAAAACCAGCGGGTCTTCACGAGCTGACCTCACAGATTGAGAACCGCCCCTTTCAGGAAGAGTCAGCTCCGCCCCCAGGCTAACACTAACACTTTCTCAGCTAGTGGTGATCAGCTTATGGGCTGGTGAGAAATTTGCACAATGTGTTGAGATGGATTCTAAACGTATCAGAAAACGGCACAGACAGACGGGGATATTGGGAAGACGGCTGGAAAAAGGGAGCAGACCATTTTCTAGCGACGAATTGGGAGAACTGGTTTAAACGTGGATTATTGATCAACGGCAGAAAGATCAATGGATCCACATGAAAGCAGAGAGGATTTTTGATACAGAGATCAAATGTCATCATTTTAAGAAATCCTGAAATGTTCATCTGGTGTTTTCTGCATTTTTTGACCAAATTTCACAGCAAAATGAACCCATTAGCCATCACCATTCAGTCTGGACAAATATGGGGAAAAAACGCCCGAGCTGCACTGTAAATGGGCCCAGATCGATGTTAAACAATGTTTTCATGGGTGACACTCCGGCTCTAGAATAAGATCATGAAGTGGGTGGAACCCTCAGGGAGTGAAAGGCGGAGCTTCTTAGATTGAATCGTTTCAAATTAGACTTTTTAAATAATGAACAAAAATAATTCATATTTATTGTTTTTGGTGTTCCAAAGGTAATATATGATCATTTACATTGATATAGTTTACTCTGAAAGGCTTAAGAAAATCGTGGTATGGCCCCTTTAAAGCTGGTATAAGAAAAGCCTCTTTAAGTTGCATTACCTGTGATACTGCTAGTGTGAATGTTTTTGCTAAAAGTAGTCGCTGAAAATGCAAAAGCTTTTGCAAAATGTTAAACTTGCCCAAAGACTGGAAATGTTGTTGAAGAATTATGAAGAGGGGGAAGTTGACGCTGAAGTATGGTCAGTCCAAATTAAATTAATCTGCAGCTGCTGTTGTAAGCACCTTTTTTTGTTGTTTTAATATTTTCCTCCAGTTTGTTCTTTTCCTTTTCTGTTGGTTGAAGCAAATGAATGCGATCACCTCAGGCCTCACACAGTCTTGTTGTTTTTTCACAGGTGAAACATTTGCAGGTTCATCAGAACTCTGAAGTGCTTTTTAATTGCTATTGAAACTAGATTCTGGAGAAAAAAGCAAATATAAACGTCTGACCAAAGTTTTTGTACTCTGTCTCCGCAGCCTGTGGTCGCGGTTTCTACAAGTCTTCCTCCCAGGACCTGCAGTGCTCTCGCTGCCCAGCACACAGCTTCAACGACCGGGAGGGATCGTGGCGCTGCGACTGCGAGGACGGCTACTACCGCGCCCTTTCTGACCCTCCGTCCGTGGCGTGCACGAGTAAGTCTGCCATGCTGCCGGGTAAACGGGGAAACGAGCCTCTCCAGAGCGGTTCAGTGGTCCTGCAGAGACCTCATGAAAGCCCCAGATGTGCTCCTGAGCGTTGCTCTGCCTCCCGGTGTCTCATCATAATTAGGCTTGCAGGCTCGGATGTCTGTTTTCCGTCTTTGCTGGTTGCTAATGATGAGAAGAGCAATTTGCCATTTCCCGTCTGAAAGATTGCAATTTGAGTCGGCAGTGGCAGCAGACGCAGCAGCCTCCCTTTGTCCTGGGCTGTGGAGCAGACCAGTCATTGATGGCTTATTTACACAGGATGGGGGGGTTGGTCTGCATGGCTGGGGCTTGTTTGCTTCCAAAGACCTTTCTTAAACATGTTTATTTCAAAAGGCTGCTGGTTTATTTATTGTTACTTAGTTGTCAGCTTCTGTTCACCTGCTTTATCTCTGCAGGCAGACAGGAGCCTGAAAACCAAATCGCTGCAGCTCCTCTCTGCTCACGACGCATCACAGGACTCTAGTTCTTTAGTTGCATCTCAATTTGTGTCTCATGCTCTTATAAAACACATTTCATGTATTTCAAATGCAGTTTTACTATCTGCTGATTGTACATTGCTGCACACGCATGCAGTATGCGGTCCGTGTGCTTCTTTTTCTCAGTTCACACAGACGAGGCTGAGTCAGAATTCATGATGTTTTGAGACTGCAGGAAATATTACGCAAGGAAAAAGTTGGATCTGAGACGTTGCTCCAGCTTGTCTTCCATCACATTTACAAACCAAAGACAGAACTTCAACCAATCAGAACGTCAGCTGGAATTTTAAAATTCCACATTACATTTTGGGGGGTTTTCAGTTTTTTTAACCTTCTAACCTTTCGTGATTTATTTGTTATTTTGAGTGGCTCCAAAAGCCACGCCCCCTCAGAGGACATTTTGGAAACAGAGGCTTCAAATCAACTTGAAAAATGTCTTTTTAAGACATTTAGGTTGTGGGATTTTGGTTAAAATCTTCATAATCATAATTCAAATACTACGGGGAATGTTATTTTTTTTTATTTTAAAAATGGTCATAGGGAGACTTCAAACTTGATGGGTTCCTCCAGAATACCATCATATATTGTATAGTAAAATGTTGTTAAAATGTTTCTGTGAAGAAAGGATTCGACGGAACATCCATGCCATATTTGGTGCTTACAGCACAAAATGCATGATTATTTTGAAAAGCGTTTGTTGATGCTGGTATGGCTCTTTTAAAAAGAGAGATCAATTCCTCCCTCCATAGATGATTGTATTTAAAACTATACTATCAGTACTTGTTTTTTTCTTCCCTCTGTTTCGTGGGTGTTTTAAGGATAAGATATTGCTTAAGTTGGCCACCTGGTATTTGAGATCTTCTGGCTTTAGGGCCTTTCTTCATGTTTGTTCTGATACTGTTGCTTCTACTTGCAGGTTCCTGCAGTCGTGACATTAGTTGAGGATATTTCCTGTTCAATCATTTCTTGGCACAATGTTTCCAAATTCTAACAAGGTTACAGCTGAACTTGCCTGAAGTCAAAGCTGTGCTTCTAGCATTGTTGCACACATTTCAAACGCATCGTGGCTGCAGTAACATCTGTCTCTCACCTGGAATATTTCACTGTTATTTCATACTTTGTTTCATTAAAGAGTAAATATTTCTTTTCACTCTGCTTTGCATCTGTAACCGAGCTTTGGTCCAGACTTTCCTGAAAACTTCTCCTTGCTAAACATGGTGCAAGTTTTATGAATAATAGTGTGAAAGCTTTAAAGTATTCACACTATAATGATTCTGTTCCTCTTTGTTATAATTCCTTATTTATTCTTTTGAACTGTTTTTGATTTGTAAAAACTCAGTCACACTTTCATCAATTTCTGCAATCTTGGTATCAAAACATTCAGCTTGTGAAGGACTTTCCTGTGTGTACTTTTGTTAAATTTTATACAGTTTGTGAAATTTTACGCATTTTTGTTTTTTCAATTTGAACAATTTGTTGGTTTTTTTTGTTGTTTTTTTTGCTTTTTTTTGTTCCTCACAAAATTCCTACTGTCTTTTCTCACTTTGAAACCTTTGCAAGTTTGGAATCAACATTTCCAACATGTTAACATCAGTGCTACTGACATGTTTTAAGGCTTATTGAGTTTAGATAATAGTTCAGCAACATTCTAGCCTTTTTGGCTAATTTGGCATTTAATTAGGTTTTTTGGGCTAACTATAAATTGCGCTAATATTTTAGCAATGTGTTAGCTTTTTCGGCTAATTTGGCATACACTGCTGTTTCTAAGGCTAATTCTGAGTTAAACTATTATTCTAGCAACGTGATCACTTTTTATTCAGCTTGTTTGAAATCCACTGAGGTTTTGAGGAAATTTCAAAATCAAACCTTTTAGGCTTTTTTAATTTTTTCCATTTTTCAAGAAATTCTTCAACTTCTTTGTGTACTTTCTGCAATTTGTGCAACTTTAAATCAATTATCAATTGGCAAATGGCTCCAGAAATTAAAGTGAATTTCTTCACAGTCTTTAGCAAAGATTTTCAGCATCACTGCAGGTAATGCCACCTTTTGTAGTTGTTACGACCCCGGTCTTCCCCTCTTCCCCCTCAGGGGCTTTTCTCAAACCAGCTTTAAAGCGGCCATACCATGATTCTTTCAGAGTAAACTATATTCATGTAAATGATCATCTAGTTATTCTGCTTTTGTAAAACACTCTGAACAGAATCTCTGCTGAGACAGTAAAGGAAAAAGTTTGACGTCTTTCTTAAGAGTAATGTTGTGTGACTGACTCACTGCTGCCCAGATGTTTTCTTAAGCAATAATTTAACACTTCTCAGAGTAAAGTGATTCACCATATGCATAGCACTAATGATATAACGTGGGACACACCCTTCAGTGACCTCAGTTTGAGCGTGTTCGAGCAGCTCCTCTGCTTTATTTCTCCTGCTTTGCTTAAATCCCCGTCGGTGTCTGCGGAGAGGAGCGCATAACTCACGCTGAGCAAAGACAACACGCCACCAATCTCTGGATGTAGCGCGGTGGCAACCATCAAGATCTTGCTCTGAAAGACAGCTCCATTACTCACGTCTTTAACCATCCTAATCGGATGTTAACGCTTCACTCCAGCAACCCCCACCAATCAAGGGCGGCGCTCGCACGCGGCGCTCGGAGCAGGAGAAAGTTCCCCTTCTCGCCGCGTCCTCTGGCTGTTCCCCCATGGGTAATCACCTTGGCCAAGTAGTGCAGTAATTACTGAAGTTGCCTAATGCATACTTTCCATTATTCATTTTCATTAAGTTTGGGCTACACTTAATGACCCCATACCATTATATGTAAATATGTATTTTCAATGTCGCTCTGCTCATCAGTCACCCAGCACAGCGTTTGCTCTGCTTTTCCAATTCTCCACTAAATTAAGTCAGCATGATCAATAGTCACTGGGATTTCCTTTTTTTTTCCTTATTCAGCAAAATAGTAACGCCACATGAATTTGCACTGCCTGAATGAACTTGATTGACAGATTTCTTTCTGAGCAGAGCTGTAAAGCTACATAATCTAAGGGAAGGAGAGACCAGAGCGAGGGATCTGTGGCACGCACAGATTAAGGATGTGTCTGCAGAGAAAATGAGATGAAGATGTAACATGGACACATGAAACGGCAAATCCATCCTGAATAAAGATGAGGGGCGACGTTCCCAAAAAACTAAAGCCCCAAATACATGGTTTCCCTTGTGGCATGTGTTGAGAGGGGGCGGCGGGAATAGATGCTTTTGTTTGTTCAGTGTTTGCCTTTCTTATGCAAATAAACATAGAGAAGATGAGAATTGGTGGACCGCCATTAGGAGGTATTTTCCTCAGAGGAAAGGCGCAGGCTGGAGCTGTTGACAGGCTGGGGAGTGGGGCATCAATCATGCGACAGCTGTGAGCGGCGCTGGGGCAAGCCACGGGCTGAAAGGGTATTTGTGAGCAGTCATCTGCTCCTCCCAGCCCCCTTTGCCGCACCCCTAAAAAATGTGCCGCCTCAACAAGTTGACGCCCATCTGAGGCTTGATCCGGCTTCCAAGATAGCGGACATATTTGGGCCTCGTGGGCTAACTTTGGAACCAGTGACTCGGTTACGACCGTGGCAAGTGCTTTATGGGACAGATGTGGCACAAAGGTCACCGGCTGGGTCTAACAGGGTTGTCGCTTTAGGTGTCAAATGAGGCTTTGACAATTTTACAAGCATTTTGAAAGCTAGAGTAGTCCAAAACAAAGTTATTTCAGTTATATCGCTTTCATTTATTTTGTCGAAGTCTCAAATAATTCTGTTCTCTAAAAAGTTCTTCCATAATCCTCAATAAACAGGAAAACTCTTAGAACGAGGAAAATTTCTAAAGCCAGGAGTGCCTATAGAGACGCTGAAATGTCTGGCCCACAGCTCTCCATAAACGTGACTCAGACGTTTATCATCCATTCACGTTTGCTGGGGTGTGGACTTTGAACACGCTCACTCATGATTGGTGACAGCAGTTCCTCCATAGACGTGACTCAGACCGACTCGGACCAATCACCGTTGTGGCACTTGGTTTCAATATGGCGGCAGATGTACCAGGAAGTGACGGCAAAGGCTCTAACCCAGGGGTCTCAAACTCGCGGCCCGCGGGCAATCTGCGGCCCGCGGGCAATCTGCGGCCCGCGGGATGATAATTTGCGGCCCCCGTCTTCATATGAAAGATTACTGTTAGTGCGGCCCGCAAGGCTGATATGAATGACAGTTGTTGTGTGCTGAGCTGAACGAACCAATCACGGTAAGGTATATGGTTCTGGAGGGCGGGACATCGGCGGGCTGTCCGGCCTCCTTACTCTTTAATTCATTCCTCCAGTCAGCTGGGTGGAGGAGGAGCCATGAAGCTGTGAAGTGCTTTCTCACTGAACGGGATTCTCGTGCCCCGCTCCTCTTTCTCCATGTGACAACACGTGACACACAGCCTGCCGCTTATCAAAAAGCGTGTTCCTGACGCCGCGCGACAATTCCGCGCACGCATCAAATATTCCGCGCGGACAAATCAGACCCTCGCGATCGCTTTTTCCTCCTCCACGAAAAGAAAAAGTCCTCGCGAGAGAGACTGACTACTTCCGCGTGCGTGAGTGATGCCCGCGAGCGAGCAGAATCACCGGAGCAGCGCGGTCACGCACGCAGCAATAGAGAGGAGATTCTTCTTCTATGGTGTTTTTACCGTTCATTAGCGCTGCTGCGACTGTGCGTGAAATATGGAACCGGGTTGAAGACTCAGCTCGCGCTCAGTGCGTGCCCGATGTTGTGCGTGGAGCTTGAGACCAGATTAAAAAACTTGCGTTGCAACGCGCGCTCCAGACGCGGAGGCCAGGAATTCTGGTGTGCAGTGTTTTTATTGAGTTTTCAGTGAGCGCGCTGCTCTCAGCTCAGAAATTAAGGAGGTTCTGTAAATACAGACATTTGAAACTGAATAAAAATAGTTTTCTCTTGTCCAGTGTTTGTCAGGTATTTTCTCTTAGACACCCCCCCCCTTCAGCTGAAAACATCAATAGTATCCGTTAATTTGCTCAAGTTAAAGGTATATTTCCTCAAAATATTGTACTTTTATTATCATTAAAGAATTATAATAATAATAAAAAACTTCTAAATAATCGGTTTTATTAATTGTTCTTTTTCTTTTTTTAGAATACTTCCAAAACTTCCAGACAAAGTAAAAACAATCTTTCCACGTTTCCCTCCACAGTAGTGATGGAATTTTGTCTTTTCTCAGAGATTCAGTTCTTTCGCATTGGTTCACTGTAAATTGAGTTTTAGGTTTATTTTGCTATATTGAATTTATTATCAACTACTATGTAGGATTATGCACAATATTCATAACTAATGTAAACATGTTTTTATTCGCATTCCCTCCAGTGGGGCGCGCCCCACCATTTGAGAAACACTGCTATAGTCAGTCAGTCAAAATGTGGTTTCTGCAGTCGTCTGTGTCTGCTGTATGGTCATTGTTATTATTTTAATTATTAATGATTGATTTTCTAATTCATTTTTTAAAATTAATTAATTTAATTCATTCATCATTTCGTGTTAAAAATAAAGATATTTGAGAACATTGAAATGTTTTATCAGCGATTTTCTTGTGGAAATCCTGATGCGGCCCGGCCTCACCCAGACTCTGCCTCCAGTGGCCCACGGCTGAATTGAGTTTGAGACCCCTGCTCTAACCTGATGTCACGACGGTCAGAGATAAATCATTTCCATTGGGGATCTCAACATTTGTCATGTCCAGTTCTTATTAACAGTCTATGGTGCAGCCTCAGTTCCATTCAGTCCATTCCAGTCTGTTTTAATGCCATCCTGTTTATTTCTATCTGAAAATTCCTCTCTTCTACAGAAAATCTCTTAATTGTTGAGAAATGGTGACAAATAACCATCGGATAGGTTTGGTTAAAGCACATTACCGTTAAAGATAAAGATTGGTTTGATCCAGTTTACTGACTCGTTGGTTTGTATTCTGGTTATGTTTTCCATTCTGAAAGCATTTGGTCTCAGAGTTATTTCAGGAGATGGAAACATTTATTTTAGATGAGACAGTAGTAAAAAAAAGCTTTTGGAAATATGATCTGAGGGTGATCAAATGTCTGATGGTGTGGGTGTATTTGGGCAGTTATTTGCTTTAGAGATGTGCAGATTTGCATGGAATATAATGTCTATATGATAATACATTGGGATTCCTAATGTCATTGTCCTTGTTTTGGTAGTACACATGTAAATTCAATGTAAATCTAGCAAGTGTGTGTGTCCATACTGTAATCAGACGAGGCCATGCAAACGAAGCGTGTTTGCTGTGATATGATGCTGTCCTCCAGCATTCATTCTCAGGGAATTCAGTTTCTATTAAAAGGTATACTCGTGTTCATTTTTATGCCCAACTAAGCTCTTTATAGTTTTCCTTTTACCATTGGGTAGGTATTAAGTGAATAATTTCCAGGTTTTCCTGGTCTTTTTAGTTTGCTGCCTCCAGGATTTGTAGCAGAAGTCCATCTCTTTTGACACATTTTCTTATTCTGTGTTAACACTATTTAACATAAAGGAATCTTTTCTGTACCAGTATGTAAACATGTGCAAAAGGCATCACTTTTTGGCATAAATACCCACATTTCTACTTTATACAAATATAAATGTTCTCGACATTTGTTCCTAGTTTTTCAGTTTTTATTATAATTTTTTGCTATTGCATCAAAATTTATTGAACTTTTTTGGAAAATGCCATTTGATTTCCATTAACTATTTAAAACTCTTGACATTTTATGCCTTTATGATGTAGTTCAGGTTAGTTTTAGCTATTTTAATGGGGAGGGGGCACAACCTTTAAGCAAAAATAAAAAAAAAATAATGTATTTTTAGTATCTAAGTTATAGATTACCAATAATGTCACGAGCAGTTTTTTAGATTAAAATGAAATTCTTCTGGAAATGCTTTGAAAATAGTTCATAAGATGATCAGAGTAGAACCTTAGTCTTTAAGATTTTTGAGTTTTGTATGAACTTCTACATCATCTGATTTGGAATTAGTTGTTTTGTTTTCACTGTAAGCTGTGGCCTGTGCACAGGGATTGTTAGACAGACATAAATAGTCATTAGGAGCTCATGAAGCCTCAAAAACAATTCCATTTCTCTTGACATCAACAGTTTCAGCTGTTCTGGCAGTTTTTGCAGTCATTTAAGCTTCTCTTTGGGTCTCCAAACTCTTAGCAAATATGTGTATTGTCTCTAGTTACGGTCCAAACTAAGCTTGGCATTTTTATTTGTTAATTCCCCTCCATATGCCAATATACATTCTCCAAAGACTGCGGCTTAAGTAGATTCCAGTTTGCAGCATGTATTGTCTACGATTAGCAAATCCAATATTAAATCCGGTGTGGTATGGAGGTAGCATTGATGCTACAGCAGCCGCAGGCGCCTCGCCTCCGTTCCCCTTCTGCTCATCTTTCCTTTTAGGTTCTGCTGCCGCCACATCATTAGAGCCGAGGTCAGGAGGTCGCAACTCACATTTGTAGAGTAAGGATTACCTCATGGGTGATTTGAATACCACTCACCCCTGCTGCCCCTCTTCCCACCGGTCCCCAATTAGAAGTCTGCCAGCTAATAGGCAGCGGAGGGTTAAGTTAGCCTAAGAACCTCTCAGGGCTGATGAGCAGCAGATTCCTCCTTCAGTAAGCCTGGATTTACCCAGGTCTTACAGCTGTGCAGAGTGGATACATGACCTAAAACTGCTGTGCTGTAATGTTTCCCATGTTGGGCATTTTTAGTGAATATTAGTGCAGCTCCCAACCCTTTGATCCCAGCATTAAACTTGTAGGCCCAATTCTTCCCTTCCCCTTCATCGATCCTCCAAACGGAGAAAATATGGTCTCATAATTCAGACGTCACTTTCGTTCGATGATGTCACCAATAATCGCCTGGCGCGGAGCTTCCAGCGCTTGAGCGTACATAACAGCGGTTTTATAACTTTAAAAAGTCACGCTGCAACAAAAAGTCATGACTTATATTTACATGTGAACTTCTGTGGTTCAGAGCGCACCTTCACCACGTGAAGGAAAAACGCTTCTTTACCCTCACAATGGAAGACTGAAATTTAAAAAAATACATTTCCCAGACTTGACTTGCACTGAAACTGCCTCTTCAAATAGAGAAGAAAAGAATTCGGATTGGGCCTGACCCCGTACCTGTAGCTAATCTGAGCCGTCAGCTGTAGCTGGAACGCTCCAGCATCACACCTGAGCTGGAACGCTATAGGTGTGAGTCCAGGGAAAGTGCCACGAAGCGCCGCGGAGAGCGCACAGCATCCGCTCTGTCCTGCAATTCACACCAGACGCGCATGTTTCCACGACGGTCGACAGGCACTTCTGCTGGAGCGTTTTTTTGTTTTTATGGGTCAGTCAACAATCTGAAAATATGACCCCGTTTACTACTAAGATGAAGCTAGTAGTTAGTAGACTACACGTCTTTATTTGATCTAAACCCAGCCCCAGGTTCCTGTTTAAAGTCTTATGTCAGCATCCTAAAGACATCACATGCACACTCTTTAGTTGAGTACATAAAAACACACACTTCCATGCCCCCCCCCCCACCCCCTTTCTTTGGTGAAGGTGGCAGAGTTGGAAGCAAGCTTCCAAGTGATTGAAACATTTCAGACTGTGAAGGCTCTGATAGGCTAATCCGTGAAATGAAACTTGGCTGGGAGGAGGGGGAGGAAGAGAACAGCAAAAGATTAGACGGAGCGGGGGAGTCGGGGGTGGGGAGCAGCGGAGGGAGAAGCCCCTGAGCCGGAAGGATGAGGAGACGGTGGAGTCCTCGGGACGGGTTGTAAATCTGTGCTGCAGGTGGAGTTTGGGCTGGAGGGGTTTCCTATTCCAGAGTCCAGACACAGTTCAGTGTGAGATTCAAAGAGGCGCCACGGGGTGGAGGAGGCAGAAGAGAGCTGAACTTCAAACAAAAAGCTCACATGATGTGTCAATTTTACATGCAGAAGGCTGCGTATCTACTCATGAAGGGCCTCGTCTGCAGCAGCGCTCGGGCCTTCATCTTCCTCCATGACTCATGTCTTTCCAGTACTGATTTATTAAAGAAGAAAACACCCAACTCGCTTTCATGCCTGTGAGATCCACTGAGCCCAGACTCTGTCACTTGTTTGAAATCCTGCAGAGCGCCGTGTCTCCGTTTGGTGAAGGGGAACAAGCAGGGACCGCTGTCATTCAGCAGTTTTTATTCAAATCTAGATTTCCTATATTCAGTAGAATTAAAGATTTGTTCATTTGTTGGGAATCCTGGGAAACCCAATCCCTAAGGATGATCCTGTTGTCTTTGAATGTGGTGCAGGGTGGGCGGAGCTTGCTGGCTGGGCTTGTGTTGAGTCAAAGCGTATCACAGCATGAGGGTTGTGCTGGTGCTGGAATCGACCCTTTTCACGTGACGTCACGTAAACGGCGAGCGTCCAGAGTAACCTCTGGTTACATATCATGTTCTTAGTTTGTAAAATTGTAATTGTAATATTTCTGTTCTAAACGTCCTCCCTGGTTGGATAGTTTCTTCTCAGATCAGTATTCCTCCAGCAGAATGCTCCACAAAATCCTCTGGATGATATGAAACCATGGTGGATTATTTCTCTCTACAACCGTCATAGTTAGACGAAGGTTACAGGAACTTCATTGAATGCTGCTGGTTTGATTATGAAGGTCATTCAGATTTTCTTCTTCTAATTGATGCTAATGCTAACGCTAGCTTTCCACGATGGAGATGAGACGTAGTTCTGCAGAAGATCTTTTCTGTCCAGTTCAAGTTGATGACATTTCTGTGTTCATGAAATCAGTAAAAACAGATAAAATCAGATAATTTTCAATAAGAAAAACTAAAAACTGTTGTTATTTTCTGACGTGTCTTCTCTTTGCTGTTGTTAATGATCTTCTCTGATCCCTGCAGGATAATAAAGGTGAACAAGGATCAAAATCATTTGAAACCGTCAAAAAAATATTCCTAATAAAAGCATTTGTATTTTTTCAATTACCTCTGCAACAATGTGCAACTTGGCTGCATCTATTATGTGTAACCAGCATGAATTTCTATCAGTTTTTGTACTTAAAACACGTGTGAATAACATCGAACAGAATAAAACCACTTAGAATAAAATCTGATCAAATGAAAGGTCGATATTTTCAACAGAACTTCCATTATTGAAGAATTATTCAAATTTGTATTTAGATTTGTGAAAGATCTAAGACAGGAAATGAAAATACAGTTCAACAGGATATTTATCAAATAAATATTGTACATTTTTCTGTTTAAATTGTTAAAGTTACTTTTTATTATTTACATAAAATTGTGTTAAACAGCGTTTGGTTCTTTGCTTCCCCGGTCGTCATCCATTCACCAGGAGTTACGCATCACGTTCACGGCCCTGCTGCCTTTTGTCTGACGTCATTGTGAGAAAGGTCTGTCGTGGTTCATCTCCACCTCACCCGCCACAGGTGCCCCCCACCCCCCACACCCCCAACACCGCGCCTCCCATCAGTTTGCATGAATATGGATGCTTGAGTCTCAGTTCAAAATGAGAAAAACAACCAAGTGCAGTTTTAATGAGGCGGAATATTGTGAAAGCAGTTTGGGCGTTATGTAAATGCATAAACTAGTTTATCTAAGTTACTGTGACAAATTTAATGGGTTGCAATGTCATATTTTTTTTCAAAGAATATATCCTGAAAAGCTTCCCCCAGAGAAGTTCTTCAATTGCTCATAAACAAAGAGCACAAGTCATATAATCCTAAGTACATTTATTTATGTCAACATCTGTGCTGTAAAAGCCAGCAGCCGGGAACGTGAAAGATGAAAGCAGCAATTTGTTATTCATCCTTTTACGACATGAGCTAATCTCTTTGTCATTATGCGAACATTTACAGTCAGACGGTCTGTGGACCTGTGAACGCCGGACGCCGCCGAGCTGGCTGTTGGGGCCTGTCAGGATCCTTTAAATGTGGCAGTTAAAGGTTGAAACAGAGTTCATAAATTCAATAGATAATAGAGAAAGCTAAATCCAATGATGGAGCATGTTTACTGTATTGACATCATTTTAGATCCCCGAGGAAAGCAGAGCCTCCACTGTCTGGAACTGGGGCACTTGCATGTTCTGGTGTGTTTTTATTGTCTGTGTCGTTTATTTAGCGGCTCTGCAGCCGCGCCTCTGTCATTTACACACCAGCTGCAGATTTTATGCTGTTAATTACATTTAAAAATAGTCTCTAGCCCATCTGGATGAATCGCCAGTATTGTGTGCATGCATCAGAACAGAGGGGTATTCTGACAAAAGAGGCAGACTCATCTAGATCTGCTTCCAATAGAAGGGACTGTTTAAATTGCATTTAATGTCTTGAAAAGATCTCTTGGAATAAAATAATAGAGGAAAGAGCTGATAACACATCCAAATAAAAAGGCTGTTTGGCTGCATGTCTTTTGGTGTTGCTTCTCTCTGTTCTCATTTTGATAGCAGCTTTAGAAGGTTAAAGAGCTCTGATAAACGATGCATCTGTCCATTGTCTGGAGAGTAGAGAAACAGAAAGAGAACTTTTTATTATTGCTAAAACTGGTCAGAGCCAACATGTTATCCTTCAGTGAAATGTATTGATCAAGTTTATATTTGTTTAAAAACACCCTCACAATCTATAAAAACAGTTATTTACAGACCAAACTCTCTGATCATGATCAGATTGATTGATTCACTATTCGGATGAATGAACAAGCAACACAATTACTACCGTTTATGGCAATCTTCTAATATACAAATCCAATGAGTACTTCTAAATTGCTCCACTATAAAGATAAACATTAACCTAATTACTTTTGTCTTTCAAATTCTGCCATGTCAGAAATAGAAATAAAAGAAACGAGAAAATAAAAGAACAAAGTGGTGCGGCCACAACACAGATAGTAACAGATTCAGGGTGTGTGCTTTCACTTCGAAGTTTAACAAGCATTGAAGTTCATCAACCAGGTCTATGTTGTGTGTGATTCCACCAGAGAACACCAGGGCCAGGCTTCTACATGCTGCTGGACCCTGAGGCCTCAGTCACAACCGCTCTTAAAGACGATACGGGTCGTCTGGGGGAATAATGGGCACACGGGACGGGGTACACGGGTGACCCGCAGGAGACAGCGAGGCCGTAGACCACTTCATGAGCCAGTATAGAGGGAAGATGTGTGTGCATTTTTCTATGGGCATGCTGCAGGGAACGAGTCATTGTAAAGACTTAAAAACCTAAAGGTCAATAAGGGTGAAGTCAGTGAGTGACAGTCACGTTTACGGATTTTTCCTTTTTCAAACCCACAAATCCTGCAGACTGTGGAAAGAGTCTGTTGAGGATGTTCTGATGAGTGTCTGTGAGTGCAGCCTGACTGTTAAAATGAGGAAATGAGTCAACCAGAGTGGAGTTTGTGTGGAAATCCTACCAGCATCCGACAGCATCTTACATACATGTCTGTGCATGCTGCATTTGCACACGAGCATGGCCCTCCCTGCATGTTTGGTAACATGAATTCACATTGTTGTGTGATTGCTTAGTAAGCATTCAGATTATAGTGATTCTCCTGCTCCTTTCTGTATGCTGTTCGGCAGGTAAAAACTCAGTCCCACTTCAGTGGTTTAATCAATCTACGGATCAAAACGTTCATCTCGTTCAGGACATAACAGCTTGTAGTTTTGGTATTTATAAACTTTATAGTTTTTGAAATATTGAGCAAAATATGCCCCACATTAAATGAATGAGAGTCTTTAAATTTAAGTAGATAAACCTTTAAATGTTTTCATCTTTTATGGTAATATTTAAAAACTGTGGAGTTTTCCTAATGTTTTTGGAACATGCTAACGTTTTTAGCTAATTTGTTATCTACTGGTGTTTTTGAGGCTAATTCAGAGTTTAGCTTATATGTTAGCAACATGCTAACGTTTTTGGCTAATTTGAATTACTGAGGAATTTTAGGCTATTTTGGAGTATAACTAGTATTTAAGCAATGAGCTAGCTTTTTTTTTTGTCTAATTTGGCATCTACTGAAGTTTTTTTGGGCTCATTTGGAGTTTAGCTCATATTTAAGCAACACACTAAATGTTTTTGCAAAATTGTCATGTATTAGGGAGTTTTAAGAAATTTTACTACAATTTTTTTCAGAAACTGAGGTAAACTTCAGCGCTTTTTCATAGTTCTTTAAAAAATTTCCAGTCTTTAAGCATTTTACAAATTGCTTTTACATTTTCAGCAAATTCCTTCAACAATTACAGTAAATTGTGTCATTTTCAGCAAAAAGCTTCAACATCTTTAGCGACTACTTTTAGCAAAAAGGATTCATACTAGCATTATCGGAGGTTATGCAACTTTTCTAGTTATTATTTGATTGAGATGTAACTCAACTCCTTCAACAAACTTTAAGTTTTCAAAACATTTTTGAGATGCGTGTCATGAACAGAATTTAAGGTTGGTGTGCATTCTCCACTGAGAACCCAATATGGATTCAATTCCATTAACAGTTATTAATCTTCACCTGGATAACTGGAACCTGGTGTTGAGGCGCACAGGAAGCAAAGTCCAAGAGGAGAATGCAACGACAGAATACTCCCAAACAAATTTGATGTTTTATATGAATATCAGTCAAACCTGAACTTAAATCAAATCTTTTCTTTGCTTTTTGGTAAATTCTTGAGTTTAGTCAGCAAAACAAGAAACTGATGTGAAACATTTCAAATCGTAAAGCTAAAAACCGACTGATCCCTGAAGGTCTGTGGTCCCTAACGTTGAAACGGACACAGAAACAGCTGCACTGCCTTTGACAGCGACAGTGTTAGTTTCTCTTTCGTCTAACTCTGATCTTGTTCCCAGTCCAGCACAAACTCTTTTTTTTTTGTTTCTTTTCTGTGAGTCTTATTATAATTGAGTGTCAGAGTTTGGCTCCAGGGCTGGAGCTAGCATGTCCTGTGCCTTTCATATTCTTTACTGAGAGGAGGAAATCCAGTCCACACACTCCCCGTCTCTTTTCTCGGTTGTCTGATTCTCGTGTCCTTTGTTCACGCTGACAGGACCTCCCTCAGCGCCGCAGAACTTGGTCTACAACATCAACCAGACCTCCGTCACGTTGGAGTGGAGCCCGCCTGCTGACACTGGCGGCCGCAATGACGTCACCTACCGGGTCGTCTGCAGGCGCTGCAGCTGGGAGCCCGAGGAATGTGTGGCGTGCGGGCCCAATGTGGGATACTCACCAGCTCAGTCGGGATTAGTGGACACATACGTGATGGTCACGGACCTGCTCGCCCACGCCAATTACACCTTTGAGGTGGAGGCCGTGAACGGAGTAACAGACCTGAGCCGCACGCAGAGGCTGTTTGCAGCAGTTCGCATCGCTACGGGCCAAGCAGGTAAGAACTCCCGCAGAAAGCTGTTCGGGAATGATTAGGGCTCCACCGTTTGTCGACAAAACTTTATCTTTAGTGAAAAATAGATCCTTGTTTCAGATGCCGACCTTATTTGATTTCACCCTTAAACACTAAATCTTTAACTTTTTCAACCGTTAACACGATCATTCCAGCAGATTCTGAAAATTCTGATAGCTTTTTGAAAGTTTTTGGAATTTACTAACATTTTTTTGTCTTTTTTCAGCTAATATTTCAGCTACATGCTAGCTGTTTTGGCTAACTAAGATTTTTTTTTTTTTTTTTTTTTTAGTTTCTAAGGCTATTTTGGCTTTTAGAAAATATTGTAGCTGTCTATCAAATTCAGCAACTTCAGTGTTTTCAGCTCTCAGCTTCAGCTTTTTCAGCTATCAATTTCAGCATCTTCAGCTATCAGCACTAGCATCTTCAGTGGCCAAATTCAGCTTATAGCATTCACACTAGCATTGTTGCAAATAATGCTATATAACTAGTTCATAATTATGTTAAAACATTTCGGTTTGAAAGTTCACTAAATGTTAATCCTGTTCATCCCACAACTGAAAGTGTGTTTTGGATTTTGTGTGACTGAGTTTGACACCCCTGACTTAAATAGACACGAGTGTTAAAGTTATCAACCAGATTAAAAAAACAGATTTCTCTGAAGATTTAAATGCAAGCAAAATGTTTTTAAAATGATTCTGTAATCATGTTTTGCTGATGAAATGACAGTACGACGTTTGAAGGATGAAGCTCCAGATCAGAGCCTCAAACATTTTGGAGAACTCTCCAAATGGAAACCAATGATTCCTTATTAACAATAATGAGGATCCTGCAATACGATCCATAATTTTTCTGTCATGCATATTAGCCTTGTTCATTTACTATGAATATGAGCAATGCAGTGGCACACGTTATTAGCTAAGCAGTGATGCAGAATGCCAGTGGTACCGACAGCAGTAGTGCTGCGTTCGCAGCTCCGTCTCCAGGGAATTAGCTGTAATTAAAATGCCGTGTTTTGTGGTGACAAACTTAGAAGCCTTTTTTTATTCATTATTTTTATGGATCCCCACAACAAGATTCCTCTTTCATGCTTGAGCATCCATGAAACACAGTTGGCCCAAAAGGCTATGCTCTGACTTAGGTGATTAAAACGAAGGCTGCAGGGAGAGTGTTGAAGCATTAGTGAGATGCTTAACTTCAGGGTCTGCTTAACAACCCCTCGCCCGCCTTTGTAGTGAGCTGGTCATCACCATGATTGCTGTCTAGTTTTTTGTGGAAGTCCTTTTAGTCCGGTTGTTTTAAGAGTGTGGGGTTTTTTAAGGTTTGTGGTAAAGGCTAAAAGGAAATGAGCAGACTAAATGAATCTGGCTGAAAATCGCGCTGGAGGCGAGGGGGTGGCGTGCTTTTTGCTGCTCCGTCCAGCACAGAAAAATGAGTTGGAACAGGCCATGAGGGCTCAGTGCACAGCCAAGGACGCTGGGATGTCAGGAGGAGGACCTGCAGAACACCAGCAAAAGTGGAACAATTAGGACATGCGCTCTCAGAGTCGGCTCTAATTATAGGTGGCATGTTGACAACACACAATTACCCAGATAACCTGCTGGAATATGAAACCATTACCTGTCCTGATGGTGTCAGAGAGGCTGTTTATCATTATCAGTCAATGGTGACATTTTTATGCTTTCATACCACAATCAGGGAAACACAGGAATTTGTTACTCATTTTCATTTACGTGTTTAAATGTTTACCTCAGGAAATAAATCCTTTTTATACTTTATGGTTGGTTTGGAAATGGCTCAGAAACTTTTGGCTCTTATAGAATTCTTCATCTGTTTCTCCAGAGGACATTGTGGAAAAAATAACTTTGGAATTAGAATATTTCACCAGATATTTAATGAGTTGGGGGCTTGGTGGTGTAGTGGGTAGCACTCTCACCTAACAGCGAGAAGACCCTGGTTTGAATCCTATCTGGAACCCTTTTGTATTTGGTCTACATACACGCTTTGGCCTTCAGCCCTTCTTTACTTGTTCTACAGCACATGGTTGGGTGGGCGGAGCAACCTCTGGTCAATGTGATTGTTCAACTTAAGTCTTAACTTTTGCTGTTCAGAATCCTAAATTGTGTCAGATAGTGTCTGTCTTCTATTGGGTCCAATCAGAATTCTTCCCTTCTCCATCCACCTCCATTTGAAGAGACATTTTTAGTGCAAGTGTGTCCAGAATATATTGTTTTTTTAATCTGACCCTCCAAGCAGAGGGATGCGAAGTCCTCCAGGCTAAACCGGGCCGCGCTGAGAAGCGCCTTTCTTCACGTGGATGCGCTCTGAGCCACAGAAGTTTACATTTAAATTTAAGTAATGACCTTTTGTTGTAGCATTATTTTTTTTGTTTTTTAAATATTCAAGTGCTGGAAGCTCCGCCCTAAAGCTAGCGGACCAGCGAGTATTGGTGATGTCATCGAACGAAAGTGAAGTCTGGATTACGAGACACATTTTTTCATAACTCTCTGTTTGGAAGGATCCATGAAGGGGAAGAAAGAAGGGAAGGATTCGGATTGGGCCTAAATGTTGATGGGCAGAACCAGCACAATATGATAACTAGCACGTTGGTTTTGAGTCCAAATGCGTTCTGCTGGGTGGAGTAGAAGCTTTCTTTACCTTTCAATGGAAACATGTTCTTCTATATAATATGAGTTATTAGAATGATCATGATCATTGATATCATGAACCATGTATCGCGTATCATATCATGAGGTGATCACCAGCCTGATTTTACACGTGAATGAAAGGCGTGTTTTGAGGTCGACTGATGGGTTGATGTTACTCTTGTAGCATCGAGACCCTTAGTGTCCTGCTGAAGAGACGAGTTTTCCAGAAGAGCGGTTTACCTGAGAGATGAGAAGCTCAGGAGGAACTCTGTCCAGGACAGGAGCCTTAAACTGGTGATATTTTGCAGTCCCCACCCTAAAATGAAAGCTTTAAACCTTTCAGCTTTCTTTACGCTTAAAACTTTGCATTTATTATTGTCGTTGATCTGGTCGTCAGAAAAGTCCTTAGCAACAGTTGCTAGCATCATTATCTTCTGTCGTTTCTCTGGACACACAGAGGATATTGCTTAGTAAAATATAGACATGAACAAATGTTCAATAACTTGTTCAGTAGACGTAGACAATGGACCAAAGATATAGAGAGTGGATGCAAAAACATATTTTTAGCACAAATGGAACTCCATACAGCCCAGAGTCAGCCAAACTCTGATTTCAGTGGCCACAAGGTAAACTGAGTTTGAGATCCCTGTCACTAGTACTGGTACTAGAACTAGTACTAGAACCCTAGTCACTTCTACTCCACCTCAGAAAGAGGCAGTTGAGGTAGAAGGCCAGAGGAGAACCAGGACACGCTGGAGCAGTTTTGGTCGTAGAACGACTCAGGGAAAGAGGTCAGAGAAGGTCGCAGTCACTGTCGCGAGCGTGACCCAAACCACAGACAAGTGAAGGATCATGGATGGGAGGATACTATCAAGAAATCTTGAAAAGTCAAGAGTACAAAGGGTTGACCTAACAAAAACAATACTTTGATCAGTTGAACTTTTTGGTTTGCAAATATTTAAATGTTCTGGTTTCTTAAAGTTTTGTCACGTCTTTCTGTCAGGGTTATAAAAGGGTGAAATGATACATGAGGTTTGATTCAACAAACTGCTAAAGCGTCCTATCATTGGTCATCTCTGGGCTTTCATCTGTACGGGCTCTTCACCGTCACCACTCTGAATGCTGGTTTATGAGTCTGCACGGAACATGATAAGTTATTGTTTGGTTATGCAGTGTGAGGTTATGGAGCATGACATATGGACCTCGCTGATTCATTTCAAAACCATTAACTCCACTTAATGCTGCGTAATTAAAAGCTTTCCAAAAAAATAAAAGTGTTGGAAGGCTCCGCATGCAGGACCCCTCATTAGAGAATGACCACATTGTTGAAGCCTTTCATTCAGAATTGATTAACCTTTGCATGGCGAGGCTCTTGAGACTCCCTTTTACTGACAGAACTTTAAAATAGTAGCACCGTCTGTGGCTCCAGCACCCGTCTCCATCTGCTGACTGATGGGCATTCACACAAACGTATGGTCGGGAGAGAGTAAAAATCTGATAAGGAATTCACGCTCCTCCTAATTAGAGCAAACCCAATGAGTGGACCGAGGCTGGAGCTGCACAAATCGCTGAGTGCTTATTGTTTCCTGAAACCTAATTACCTCTTAGTGCCATCGTAAATGACTTTAAGTACAGGCTGCAAGTCCATAAGCTCCATTTCTGCAGCTTTATCGTACTGGTGGCTGAGAAGTCGGCTCTGCTCTGTGTTCCAAGTTAAGAGGACGCTTCAATCAGGCCTCCATTGTGAATCCGGCAGAGCTAACCGACGTAGATGCTCCCTGCCTCCGCTTTCCTCAAGCACACTTGTAAACAAGGCCTTTTGTTCTTCCTGCACGCTCGCGGAGTTAACGTGCATTCAAGGGAGGTTTGGAAAACCGGAGTTTAACTGATCACAGAAACAGGAAAAGGAATCGGATGGAGAAAGTCTGCAGGAGCTGTGTTTGCTGGACTCCTTCAGCCAGCAGGTTCATGTGCAAATCAGTCAGCAGTGGAAACAACATCAAATTGATTTTTATGTTGAATGCTGATATTGGTCCATTTCAAACAAAGGTTTGCTTCATGACTGAAACAGGAAGCGAGACTAAAATCCAGCTTGACTCAGTCTTCTGTTAATCTGTGAGTCAGTTTACAGAAAAGCAGCAAATGTACTCTAGTGCTTCTATGTCTGGAAAAGACTGAAGTCTTTGTTGGAGAAGAGATCTGGAACATTTTCAGCTGTCAGCTCAAAGAAAAAATTCAAATGTGGATGAATCCAACTAAAATGGATGAATCAGTTTGCTGTAAACAGCAGAGTGACATCCAATCACGTTCAACACTCAAACCTTCATTCTGGCTTTTGTTTCAGTTTGATATATGATTTGTTTATTTTCTTTTTGCTCCTTACATCAAACTGTCTGTTTTCCTACGAACAGAGAGGATTCAATACAAATAAACAATTTTTAACTGAAATGATCAAAAATCCTTTCATACTCGGCTCATGTTGTGCTCTCAGTGCAGATGACCTTTTTCTCTGCAGCTTGCAGAGAGCTAAAGAGTTAATAAAACAGAGCACGGCTCCCAGGATGGAGTCAGACGAGGAACAGTCGAGGAACAGTCGAGAAACAGTCGAGAAGCTGCGTCGTCATCATGCCTATTGTCACGGTAGATCGGTCAAAGTTCCAGTAAAGTTGTAAAGAAAATATAAAGTTGTAGGGCGAGGAACAAATCTTGGCTTTGCTTGAATTTGCAGTAATAGTTGCGATCGCGACATCGTGAAACCCTGGAGGCTCTGACTTATGGGAAACTTTAAATCTCACAGACGTGCACACTTACAGACGTGCACACTCACAGGGTCCCACACTCTCACAGTGAGCCTACATGGAGAAATGTCATCAGCTCTGCATTTTTCTAAATGTAGTCACAGGCAGAGAATAACTGATTTTTTAATTTTGCTCAATGATGAAAATGTTGACGAGTTTGAATTGTTTTTTTTACAGATTTATGAAGAATCGATACATCCTTATTGAATAGTTTTTTGGGGTTTTTCTTCTTTACTAATGGTTCTTTGGTGTTATTGTTGTCATCCATGATACTTTTTTCCATGTTTGGGCTCTGATCTTGCTTGTGCTGCTCTTTTATTTGCTGTGTATTTCTGAAAACTTTACTTTCTGTTTGCCCATTCAGATAAATGATGGTAATTATGTTCAAACTAAACTACTCCTGGCGTTCATTTTTAGCTTTTGGAAAGATCCTGGTCAGTGTTTGCTTAGCTGCTGAGGTATCTTCAGCTTTCATCTTCAGCCATTATTATGTGAGAGTAGCACAAACAATTCTGCTGAAACATTCGGAGGACGACGAGCTGTTTCCTTCAGTGGATGTGAGTGTGGGGGAGAGAAGCAGCGCCGTGGCAGATCAGAAGAAGCTAAGCGTCCTGCTTTGATGTGAAGAGCCTCGGTGCCTCTGCATTCCTATTCCTGTGTCTTTCAGAGTGGGGTCTGGTGTCCCGCAGCATTTGCAGAAAATGGAGCACAACTAGATGATCATTTAAGAACAGTGGTTGCTAAATGAAAAGGTTGCAAAGCGATGTCTTGAATGTCCACTTCATGGACATGCGATCGGCCCTAATGGATATTTTTGTGTGCATGTGTGAAAGTAACACTCGGGGAACAATGATGCCATTGATTTGTTCCCTTCTTGGTTCTAATCTTCCATGGTGGCCTTAAACAGAGGGATTGATTGATTGTGAGGGGTCCCAGCTGACCAACGCCGCCAGTGTCCTTCTCTAAGTAAGCGGATCCTCTTTTGTAGCATTTGTCCGGGCTTACGTTACCTGAGAGCCCATTCTCTCCCCCTCCACCCCCCTCCATGCGGGCTGTAATTTGATGAGAGCCGGCCAAAGCAGTAAGAGTCAACAGCTGCAATAAAACGGCGGTGGTCTCGGAGCAGCGGCTCGCAGCACTTAACCTGTAGCTTTTCTGTAATTGGCTGCTGATTTGTCTGTCACCCAATCCGTCAGCAATGAATAATTTTCATGGAAGGTGCACTTTAATTACTTTCCCATTTAAATGGCATTATCGGGGCCTATCTAGGTAATTAATCTCGCCAAGTATCCTGTTTCAACCTTTTATTGCAGGCAGACGAGCTCCCTAAATCCCCCCGAATCTGCCGTGCTTGAACGAGTCCTTCCTCGCAGAAGCTGGCGTGGCATCTTTTCCTTTCACCGCGTCTCTTCTGCAGCCATTGGACACTGGCCTCTTTGGGTGCAGGCTGCTTGACAGAGCAGCCGGCTGTTTCGACGCCTTGGAACAGGCGCAGCCGGGCCCGTCCATGCTGGCTGGAGGACAAGGACGGATCTCAGCCAGTTCACGTTTGCCGGGCCCGTCCAGAAGCCCCAGATTGTTGCTGCTGATACTCAGCACCTGGATTCTCCGTCTTTATCCAGGAACACCTCGCAGCTTCTCTTCTGCTGGTTTCTGCATCTATTTAACAGCCGTCTGACACTTTCCATCATTTGCATCAACACACTGGAGGTCATTTTCATGCAGTCCAGCATACGTCTCCACACTGCAGAAAAAGTCTCAACCCGATCCTGAGCGCCTGCTCCCTCTGATCCCGTCTGTTCAGAAACTCCACTCAGGGTCAGCTTTCATGGATTTACAGAGAGAGAACATACAGGAAGCCCTCTGCTGGACTGGCCAGCATCCAGTTCCTGAGCACATGCTTCAAAGAAGGCCGCGCACATACCGTTTGTGAGTGGTCAGAGCTGGTCTGAAAGGAGGAAAAGACGGTTTTTAGGAAGTCCACTCAAAAGTGCAGCTTAAGACAGGTTTCAGAAACTACACTGTGTCCATAAAAAGAAAGTCTTTCTTTGAAAAAAGGAAAGAATGACCGTCGATTTGAGGACAGCCCTTCCAGTTCGGATCAACAGGTTCCTGTCCAGTGCTTTTGTCTATCGTGTGCCTGAAGGTGCACTCACACCGAAAGGGATTCGCGGGACGAATTCGCTGCTCATCGCCTGTCAAAAAATGTGTTCCTGAGTTTGACACCGCATGTGGGAGGAGCTACCAGCTAATTCATTTAGGATGATCTCTATAAGGAACAGTGTCTGTGGACATCTCACTTAGACACAGAAGATGTTGAGAAATCAGGTGTATTTATTGTGAAGAGTTCTACAACAACATCAGTAATCATGTCTTCATGTTTGGGTTTATATAATTATTATTCAAAGATTTTACTGGTGCAGGGGGTGTGTCTGTATGACAGCCACTTCCACTGTGCTACTGTGTCTCTGTGGCTGAGCTTGAAGGCTCTCTGTCTCGTATTAAGTCGAGGGGGGAAAATTAGGAGACCCGATTCCTTTTTCTTCAATGTCTTGATTAGGCCTGAGCCGGCAGCCTCTGCACCCCGCAGCAGCTCTGTGTCTGCTGACATATCGAGCGAGAGATCTCCACCGCGAGAGAGAAAGCCGGCGATCTGTCCAGTTTCTCTTCACCCCAAAGTAGCTGGATGAGCTCTGAGAACCTGCAGCTCCACCAGTTTAAGGAAGAAGATGCAGTTCAGGACAAAAGCACTCTCTTTGAATTAATATTCTACCTGCTGATTGGGTCACTGAAAACTTCACGTGCCCAAAGCTGAGTTCCTGATTGGTTGATGCGACATTTAAATTTTGTCTGCACTACCTACATCATGGCTCGTCTCTCAAATCACGTTGCAGGACTTCAGATCGCCTCATGTCGTATATGTTACATTGACTTAACAGTGAAACCGGCCGCCTCCACCGCTTAACCCAATCAATCGTGTTCAGTGTGAATGCACCTTTAAACACGTGTTAAAGTCACGGTCCGGGGGCCGGATCCGGCCCTCCGGGTAATTATATCCGGCCCTCCAGATCATTTCAATGTGTTATTAATGCCCCGATGTTATCTTGAGCTCATTTCTAACTTGTAGAATTTTGAAAAAATATGTTTTTCTTCTAACTTACTGGAACGGTCGCATTAATTTGAAAAGTTGCAGTATATCAAAGAGCATAAACACTGGAGCTAAATGTTTAATCTCGTTTTAATGCTAGAAACTAATGACGGGCATTGAAATTATCATCTTAATTGTCTTCACTTTTCGTTAGTTTAATGCCAATGAAGGTTTTTATATCGAGTTTGTGTATGACCAATTCGTCGACTAAAAATAATGAGTGTTGGGTCTGCAACCAAAGATGTGTTTTGGATTTCGGCCCCTGTGAGGTTAAGTTTGACACCCCTTACCTAAAGATCCAGTCACTGCAGATGATGCTTGAGGACTCAGTATTTGATTATCATGATGTAAGAATCAGCTTCCACCATTAGCTATCTGATTTTGTAGAGATAATCTGTTCTCTACCCAAACTTTAACCATCTAGCAATTTTTTTTTTTTTCAAAAAATCTCACCTGCACTGACCTGATAAAACATTTATCTACAGTAAAGGATTGGGTAGAATCAGCACAACAGGGTTCTGTTGCTCCTCCTCTCTTTTGAGCTTTTAATTCTCCATATTTCTGATTTTTCTCTCATATTCCCAGAAAGTCACTGAGTGCCTGATGACGACTGCTGCTGAAACCTTTGCAGCATACGCGTCTTTATGCAGCAGATGTGATGGTTTCATCACTCAGGAGTTGTGTGCTTTGCTTTTGGATTGTCTCTTTTCTGTGACCTGAAAGGAGAAAGTAATGAAGGCTTCAGGATCTCTTCAACTGTTGGAAAATGCCGACATAATCGGTACGATCTAGTATTTGTTTTTGCTCTGATCTACATTAAAAAGGGCGACTTTCTTTGAAAAGCAGGAGAGGTAAACACCGTGAAGCACCTGTGTGTAACGCTGTGGTTTCCTCTCTCAGGCTCCCAGTCGCTGTTTCCTCTGATCTGTTGACTTGGCTGCTGTTTGCGCAGCGCTGTGGGGGGCACACTGTACCTGTCGTTTCATTACAGACCATTTGTTTTACAGATTTGATCAATTAAAGCTGCATTTTCATTTGCATGCTAATACATATGCGGGGGTATTTCGGCTCCGTCAAGGCCGCTGTTCTCCAGGATTTCAGGTTCTCCCACACCAGCAGCATCTGTTTATCAGCTCACTTCACTTTGACTGCAATAAATCTCTGTTGCTGCTGCTCCTGTGTTCTCCCTATAAACATAGTCTTCTTGTCTCGAGGCCTTCCACGATTAGTCGATTAGTCGACAACTAATCGACTAGCTCTGGGTTGATGAAATCAATTAATTGATTTGAATCGATTTAAACTTAATAGATCAATAATCGATTCATAAAAATGGAGATTGATTTAGCAAATAAAGCTAAAGTCCGCTAGCTCGATGCTGTTGTTTAATGGAATTTCCCATGGGACGGCTAATGCTAATGTTTGGTCATTGTAAACATACATTACTGACTGAATGAACATCTTTATAAACTCACAGACATGAATTCGTCAAACTCTTTTAAGGAAATATTTTTAAAGTAATCATTTGAGGTCTAAAACATCGTTTTTGCTCATGCTTCTTCTTCTTCTGGAATAAGGTGTAATGCTATAGCGTGATTGCCACCTAGTGGCCAAACTGAAACGTCCTCCAGGAGAAACAGAACAATGTTTACAACATTTCTCCTTTAAAGAACTTCTACTTTAAAGAATCCATGTAACACTGGATGATATTAACAATCTTATTATTTTACTGATACATTTTACAGTCTGTGAACTGGATCAGATTATTATGAATACATTCAAAACATATGTTACATTATTAATGTATTTCGAAACAAATGTGTATGAATGTGTAGAAATGTATAAACTCAAATTCGAATCCATTCTCTGGTGTATCAAGTCGAATTATTCCTGAAAATGATCATCGATACCCAGCCCTATAAACAGCTATTGAAATAGTTACTGACTAATTCAATAGTCAGTTAGTTCTTTCTTCATTTTTTAAAAATTTAATTTGATTTTATCTCAGCCTAACAAAACGTACTTTTCTTACATTGGAGTCAGTGAGACCAAAACTTTGGCTTTTGTGAAAAATAGTTCCTGTGTTTCAGATGCCGACCTCATTTGATTTAAGTCTTGTTTTAATACGAGAAACTGATGAAGGACAGAAGCTGCACGATACATTAAAAATGTAATAAACTGTCATCTTAACTGTCTTTATTTTTAGTTGGTTTAAAGCTAACAATGGTTAATGGTTTGTTTTTTCTCCAGTTTAGGCGTGACATGATTAGTCGATTAATAATAAATATATAAAAATAACCTGTGATTAGTCGATTATAAAAATAATCGTTTGTGGCAGCAATATTTGTCTCTAGTGAACATGTGTTGAAATTTCATGGATACTTGCTCCAACCTTCTTCTATTGGTTTCCTCAACTGTTAACATCCTGGTACAACAGTGTAAAATCTTTGAGAAAACATTTGTATAATTTTCTTCACTGTTTTCTTCTAATCATTCCGTTCTTGTTGTGATATCTGCATCACACAAGACTCTCATTTTTATTTTCCTCAATCAGACTTGCTTCCTCTGTCGATTTTTTGTTTATCTGCAGCTCCGCCTGTCTGTGGATGCAGAGTGAGTTTGTGGAGCATTCACAGAGAGATTTCATTTTGGAAGCGTCGGAGAAGCTGTAAAGTTCCTGATGTGTCTGGCTCAGATGGGAATATGTGGAAGTTGAAAAGGGAGCGCTGCTTTGCATTCAGCTTCATGCTATAGGCGGTGTTCCCCCAAAGCAGACGCGGCTTTAATTATTCAGACCTCTGCAAAGCAGCAGAGATTGGAGCAGAGAGCTTTTCATTTATGTTTTTATATTTTTTTGGCAGACAGTCTACTGTTCGACTTCTGTGCTGCACCTTTCTCAGATGACTGCTGCCGTCATTTATCAACTCAGCCTCAGATTATTTATTGATGTGAGTTAGCCTGCTGAGCATTTATCAATGTTTTCCTGATGTTATCTTACTGTGTTTGTGCTGCATGATATGTTAAAGCCGTCTGTAAACAAACTCTCACTGCACGAGCAGGAAGTTCGGTCCTGAACAATGTTTGCCCAGACTGTGATGCGTGTTTACCGGCTGGCGACATGTTGGCCGAGTGAAAGGACACTTGAGGGCTGTGTGAGGAGACGCCTGCAGAAGTGTCTTTAAGTGCTCTCCTCAGACACAAATGGCACTGAAAACAAAGAACAACCATGAAAATGCTCTTTCTGTGAGTTGAGCCTCTGGTGGTCGAGGCTCATGAACGTCCCAGCAGAATCACACGTCTTTGTTCTCTTTGTCACTCTTTCATTTTCTGCCATATTTGAGGCGTTTTTGGTGGTAAAGTTGTTTGGCAGGTTGGACAGACAGCAGCCAATGCCAGTGAGAGCTCCAACATGAAAAAGCATGTCTCATGTCATCATCAGACTCTGCTGGGACAAAGAAAAAGAAAACCTCCAACATCTTTCCAAATTCTGTTTGTTATCCTTCCAAATAATTATTGTTATTCGATACTTAAACTGAAGCAAGTTCTTTATTTGACTTAAAAACTTTGGGGAGACTTGACCAGATGTCCTTTGTACGGCCCCTCGTTTCACAACCCTGATTTACTTTACGTCTCAAAGCCAAACAGAAGTGGTAGAAAAAATAACGGAATAGAAAAAGTTGTAGTTTCAGTGTTACATAATAATGGTGTGTGGAAACAACAGAATCTCACATAAACATTCAGCCATTCTCTAAACCCACTTAATCCCTTTTTGGGGTCACAAGTTGCTGGAGCCTATCCCAGACACTATTGGGCAAAGGTGGGGAACACTCTGGACAGGTCACCTGTCTGTTAAAACAAACATGTTTATCCAAAAGTTTTACTCTCACTCTGTTTTTTAAGATGGTCTGTTTGTGTCAAAGTCAATCACTCAGACTTTATTGACTGCGTTCACAGTAACTCTAGAACTTGTTTGTAACACACCACACGTTAGCTACGTTAGGGTATTTACAATAACAATAACTCTGACCTCGTTTGCAACACATAAAAAGCTAGATATTTAGCATTACCTGTGATAATGCTGGTGTGAATGTGGCTGGTGAAGATGCTAGTGCTGATAGCTGAAGATGCTTAAATCGATATCTGAAAACACTGAAGCTGATAGCAAGCTATAATATAAGCAAAATGCCCAATTAGCCTAAAAATCCTAAAAACCTAAGAAACCTGTAGCTGAAATATTAGCTAAACTCCAAATTAATTTATAAAAATGAAAAAAAAAAAATTAATTTAGCCAAAACAATTTGCTAAAATATTATCTTAACTCCAAAACTGCCTAGACATCCTTAGTAACAGCTAGTTGAAAAAGCTAGCATGATTCTGACAGCTAAATGCCAAAATAGCTCAAAAAACCCCCAGAGATGCCAACACAGCTAGAATATTGCTATTACATTACTTAAAACCCTAATTAGGCATAAAAAACCTAAATAGATGTAAAATTAACAATTAATAATATAACTGCCAACAGACAAAGAAGTTTAAAAACAGAAAAAAGTTTTAAAAAATTTGTCCAAAAGGCTAAAATGATGCTACTGTAAAGCCTTTTTGGATACCAGCAAAACTAACGTTACTATGACTGCGCTAACTCCCAACCTTGTTAGTAACACAGAGAAACAACACATATAGCCTAGACGGCTTTCAGATTATAAAGTGCACTTTGTTTTTGGTTTGAAAAAAATATAAAGCTTTAAAGGTGTGTCTTATAGTGCAAAAAATATGATAGACATACATTTCAAAGCAAACGTTAGCTTTAATTGTTTTTTATACTTAGTTTGATAGACTTTGTTCCTTCTATAGTTCACATTCATTTAAAAGATGTAATGATTTCAACGATATCCCAGTCTTCATGCTAACAATCTGTCTAGAAAAGCTGCCTTTTATAAATTTTGAAATTCACAGAGACTTTGTCACATATTCTGTCCTCTTCCACCCAGCTGCTTCGTGTTTTACAATGATCTTCCTTTTTCCATTTTTTTGGATTTGTTAGTATGAGTCTGTAAATAAGCAGTTTGAAGCTAAAAATCATGAACACATTTGTCAGAAAATTCAATTTAAAAAAAATAAAACCAACGTTTTTTAGCTGGTACTAGTAATTCAAAATCAATACATTGCAACAAAATCCAACAGAACCACCAAAAATGAAATGGTTATTCCTTGCATAAAAGACACGTAGAATTCTGCCTGGAAAGAAGGGTTTTGTTCATATAAAAATCATTTTCTGATCATCTGAATAATTTATTGCATCTGGAACAATTGGTATTGATAAAATGCTTGTTTTTTTTGACCTGGCCGTCCTCATGCTGACTCCATGTGGGCTGACTTCTTGCCAAGTTCTTGTCTTGGTATGAGTTTGTTTAACATGAATTTCCTGTCAACATGTCTGTTCTCATGCGACTGTTCTGACACAGTGAATCTCCAGAAAAACACAAACATCCAGAATCAATTTGCTGAAAGTCATGAAAGGACCTGTGTGTGTGGGCCGTCCTTCGGGTCGGTGCACCGGTCTGTGAAGCGGCACTTCCAGCAGCCTCACGTGTCAGAGCTGCATCATTTGGACTCAAACTTTCACCGAGAGCGCGCTACAGATAATGGCATGAGTGTACTCGAGTACTCTGGCCAGCGGGAGGGCAGGGAGGTGATGTGGTTATAATCAAGCACAGCTGAGATCAGTCTTCAAGGACCCTTCAAAACCTGAGAATAATGAAACTTTGTCAGTAAAAAATGTTTTTGCAAAGCAGTAAAAGAGGCAGAAAACTCTGGATAGATTGTTTGGATGCAGTTTCTTTTGAAATGAGTAATTAACTAGACAAACTAGAAAAGTTGCATTAGCTGCAATAATGCTAGTGTGAATGCTTTTTGCTGAAAGTAGTCACTGAAAACGCTGAAGCTTTTTGCTGAAAATGGTGACTCAATTTACTTTAATCGCTGAAGGGATTTACTAAAATGCAAAAGTTATTTGAAGAATGTTTCATTTACAAAAAGACTGGAAATTTTGTTAAAGAACTATGAACGAGCGCTGAAGTTGACCTGAATTTCTGAAAATTTTGTAGTAAAATTGCTTTAGGCTAATACATGCCAATTAGCAAAAAGATTTGGTGTGTTGCTTAAATATGAGCGAAACTCCAAATTAGACTGAAAAAACCTCAGTAGTTGCCAAACTGGACAACAAAGCTAGCTTGTTGTTAGCTGAAATACTAGCTAAACTCCAAAATAGCCTAAAATTCATCAGTAAATTGAATTAGCCAAAAACGTTAGCCTGTTGCTAAAATAGAAGCCAAACTCTAAATTATCATTAAAAGCTTCAGTAGGCTAGATATCATAGCCAAAAAAAGTTAAGACATTGCTTAGATACTATCTTAACTCTAAAAATAGGCTGAAATTTCTCAGTAAATTAAATTAGTCAATATCCCAATAGATGATAAATAATCCCAAAATGTTAGCCTGTTGATAAAACAGAAGCTACACTTTAAATTAGCCAGATGCCAAAATAGCCCATTAAAAAGGCTAGCACATTGCTTAATTTCTAAACTCCAAAATAGCCTAAAATTCCTCAGTAAACTAAGTTGGTCAAAACCGTTAGCATGTTGTTACAATAGAAGCTAAACTCAAAAATAGCCTAAAAATCCCAGTAGATAACAAATTAGCCAAAAAAGTTAGCATTTGCTACAATAGAAGCTAAACTCAAAAATAGCCTAAAAACCCCAGTAGATAACAAATTAGCCAAAAAACGTTAGCATGTTGCTAAAATATAAGCTAAACTCTGTTTTTTTTTTTTTAATTATGATAAAAATAATTAAAATTAAATATTTAAAGGCTTGTTTATAATCTACTTAAAATTTTTTAATTTGAAGACTTTCTCATTCATGTGGGCATATTTTGCTTAATATATAAAAAAAAAAAAAAATTTATCAATAACAAGCTGAACGTTTTGATACTAAGATTGCTGAAATCCCTGAAAGTGTGATTGAGTTTTTACATTTTGAAAAACACACAGAAATGAGCAGAAGAATCACAATAAAATTTTAAGAAAAAAAAATATTTTCTAATTAAGTTATTGATGAACCCAAATCTTGTATTACATTTACTGGTACATGAGCTGGCTGTCTAAAGATTTATGATGTCAGAATAAGGTTTTGCGGTGAATCCACACCTTCGTGTCTCGTCGGCCTCATCGCGGAGAGCAGCGAGACTCTTTTCTCTGTGAAATTAGACCTGAGGGGCAGCTGATGAGAAATGTCACCGTGGACAAAAATGGAACTCTAATATATTCCATCTCAGGTTTTTGGACACTTATTAATGTCTCTGAGTGAGTGCCACTAATTAAGGTAGTCAGTCTGGTGTGGCAAATGAAGCGTGGGACAAATACTGGTCTGACCCGAGAACAAAAGAGCTGCTATGAGAATGTGTATTTAGCATGGAGCGCTCAGTCTGTGCTGCAATAAAAGCTCAAAGCCTCATCTCTCTTCATTCTCTAAATGTTGGTTTTCTGTTTCTCTGCCGACAAGATTTTTTCTTAATAGCAAAGTTTTCTGCAATCTCATCTTTTAATAACAAAGTTTGAGAACCCCATTATCAAGCTGTGGAGGATTATTAAAATGCCCCAAATAGCAAATGGTCCTTCATTATTGTTATTATTATTATGCAGATGATAAATGGAAAGAGATACTTTTGCTTTTATCAGTGAAATGTGAACTCATCTTGTAATAAAAGTCTCTCCAGTTCAGTTCAGTGTGATTTCATAAATGCAGTAACTCGTGGAAGAGAGAAGAATCAAGTGATACCAAAAGAAAATCATGTTGGCATCTGACTCCTGCTCTGTTCAGATCTGCTGGTCTGAGCCCAGATTTATTTCCTTACATGATGTAGGCAATAGATGATTGAAATCAAAGTATGCTCCATTTATTTACACGTAAACAGAAACAAAGAATGATCAGAAAGGCTCTGACTGAATGTTCCAACTTTTGTTGGTACTCTCTTTTATATTTTACAATTTCTGCAGCGTTTTTTTTGTTTTTTGACAAATCTTTTAGAATTGACTGACAGAAAACAAACACATTTTAAAAAAATGTATTTGGTATTAGAATCACTGCAAATGTTCCAAGTGATCATATATATGCATTATACATCCATCCATCCATCCATCCATCCATCCATCCATCCATCCATCCATCCATCCATCCATCCATCCATCCATCCATCCACCCCTCCCTCCCTCCCTCCTCCCTTTATTTGACAGAATAATCATTCCTGCTCTGATACATTTTTTCGCCACTTCTTTCTAATCCTAATTTTTTAAAAGATATAATTATAAAGTTATAAACTGACCAATCGGATGCCTCAGTAAAAGCATGTGGTGCCTGGCCCCACCTCCAACATTTGATTGACAGATTTCCCCGATCCTCTTTGAGTGGGAGGGGTGTGGACTTAGAACAAGTCGGAACAAGCTCAGTAGTGTTGGTGACAGTAGTTCCTCTAATAACGTGACACAGACTGACCTGGACCAATCGCTGTTGACGGGTGGCAGTTGGCTGCAATATGGCGGTAGATGTAACAGGAAGTGACGGCGAAGGCTCAAGTAATGCATTTCCTGTAAGGGATCTAAACGCTTGCTATGTCCAGTTCTTATAAAGCGTCTATGGAATATGTGTCAAAGTCGAGGCCTGGGGGCCGGATCCAGACCTCTGTGCTCAACAGATCATATTTTGTTTTTGTTTTTAACGGCCCGATGTTGTATTGCGCTGGTAACATATCACAGTAAATGCTCATTCCCAAATCATCACATATGGACGTATGGTTAGGGACCCTTCCACGTCAAAAATGGGTGTTTTGCGTGTCCATAATTTGTTGTTTTTTGAAATGTTAGCTGTTCTAATTAAATCAGGGGTCCCCAACCTCCAGTTTGCAAACTGGTACCAGAACGTAGAACGCACCGGTATCCTAACCCTAACCGTAATCAGGGTCTGATAGAAAAAGTCGGGGGACTTGGGTCCAAAAAGCCCAACATCCCGACTAGATTTAAAACATTTTTTGACCCCAGTACCGGACAGCCGGTTCTAGACGCGGATCAGTACTGATTCCAGACGCAGAGCAGGCTAGGGATTGGGTACTGGTACCAGCTGGTAAGCTCTGTCTTTAAAGTTTTAAAAATGTAGTTTTACTGTGTTCAATAAATGCTTATCCTGTTCGGGCCGCGACTTAAGGTGTGTTTTGGGATTTGCCCCGTGTCTGAGTGAGTTTGACACCCTTAGTCTGCATGATGTGGACGGCCCACAGTATTAGACCCACTCTCTGCCAGCCTGGGGTGCATCTGCGGTTGGTCAGCTCCCCGGAGTGGGTGTGGAATGGATTGATTGTGAACAGGACATCCTTTAAAGAGATAGCAGTTTAAAGGAAAGGATTTTATTACTATTTGCAAAGCGGTCAATGCACAGCTGCATTGCATGGGTGGGCGGAGCCTCTTCATTGTCTTCAGCCTTCCTGAGTTGATGGAGGTGTTGGTGGACCAGGAAAAGTCCTAAATATGGATCTCCAAGATCTTGGAGTCTGATACTATTCAACCGTTATCTCATTGGTCATTGCTTTAGCAATGCTAATGTAGGAACTACTATGAATGCAGAATAGGCAACACACTGCCGGCTGTACTCGGCAAGGAAGAAATGACGGTTGCCTCGGTTACGCGCTACTTTTGGGTCTCATGTGACTTCCATCTCCTGCGTTCTGTTTCCACAGCGCAGATATAAACCTTATAGAATATATTAGAACAAGGTGGAGACATGTCGGGGAGTATTGGCTTTTCTGGGACAAATCTACATAAGTTAATCTGAATGACGGCCACTACAAAATAAAAGACAGCAGATTATCAACATTAACACGTCACTTGAAAAATCCATAAACTCAACAAATCAGAGAGTGATGGGATGTTTGCTCTGCTTGTTGTCAGATCCTTCTTCTGTAAGTCATGTTGCTGCTGAGTCCGGACCGTGACTTTAGCTTAAACTGGAAATTAGAATCAATTCTAAGAAAACTGCTGTCAATCTGATAAACAGTTATACATTTTTCAACACTTCTAATCCCTAATGAATCTCATGGATTTGCATGGTTGTTGTGCAGAGGGTTTAGTGTTGCTCATTGCATTTGTTTGAGTGCAGCGTTCCTTATTGGCTAGTTTTGTCACTTAAACAATATATTTAATGCTTTAGCACCTGAGGTGTTGTTAGTGATGCAAAAATACAAACTATTGAACATATTGTAACTTTACAACACGATCAATGTAATTCCAACAGATATTGAGCACTCCAAAACCAATCTTTTAAAACGGTAACTTTTTTTGACATATTTATTAACTAGATTACTAGATTTAAATAGCATTACCTGCAATAATGCTTGTGAGAATTCTGTAAGATGAATTTACTGTAAACTGAAGATGAGGAATTGATAGCTGAATCACTGAATCCGAGAGCCAGCCAAGATATTAGCTAAACCCCAAATTAGCCTAAAAATAAAAAATAAAGACTAGAAATAAAACTTAGGTTAGCCAAAACAGCTAGCATGTATCTGAAATATTAGCTAAACAACTAATTAGCCTAACAATCTAATCTCCAAATTAGACTAAAAAATCTTAGTAAATGCCAAAATAGTCCAAAAAGCTAGCAGAATGCCAATTTTTAAAGCTTTAAATCCGTAACTTTTTAACATAATTATGAATAATACAAAACAAATCAACTTAAACCTTAAGGAACTTTTAATGTTTTACTCTCCATAAAAATATATTTTGTCAAAATTATACAATTTAGACATAAATGCAAGATAACATTGTGTCATTAATAACGATAAAATAAAATCATCTGCAGGGCCGGCTGGAATTACCCGGAGGGCCGGATCCGGCCCCCGGGCCTTGACTTTGACCCATATGACATATACACTGGAACTCTGGTGTTAAATGGTTAAAAATGGATTTCAAACCAATGTCTGTATTTCAAAGCAAACTTTAAGCCCCTCTGTTCAGTTTTTTTGGATTGAATTTTCCCGTGTGGAGTTTCCATAAAGCCGCCTGCTGTGAGTTCAGGTGTTGACCAGCCTGGGAAGACAGCTGGCTTTGGCTGTGGAATGCCCCCGTCCTGCGTTTACTGCCCACGGGGTGACTGTAAGGCCTCAGTAAACACCCAAATGCTCTTCCCTAGTCCTGTTCTTTATCAGATTGCTTGCGTGCAATCGGACCGCTCCCCTACATACATTCCCGCGAGCGCCAGCCGCATGCCACACAGTCGGCGTGCACCTGCGACTCCTCCAGCCTCCTTTATGGAGAACACGTGTTGGAGAATGTCACGGCCCGGGCTGCGAGTGGCTCCGCCACTTTGCAATAGAGTCATCCGAGTGTTTCATTTCCTGTTGGAGGAGTTAAAAAGACTTCCAAGGTAATAAAAGCCGAGCATGCCATGTGTGCCCGACACTGAGAATTCCCACTTTCCAACAAAACCACACAAGCTCAGACACACAACAGACAATAGCTGGTTTGATTGCTGCTTCCTGCAGGCGATCGCATTCTTCTGGTGGTGAAGAAGAGGCGTTTGTAGCTCCGAGTGTTTGCCTGTTGACCTGATAGGACATATTTCTTCTGTCAGACGGGGCCAGAGTAACACCTGCGCCTGCAGATTTACTGAATTATTAAAGTGTTTATTGGTTTCTTGACCCAACGAGGACCTAAAGTGCTAAAGTTAGCACCTGGTTCCACATGCTGCATGCCTTCAGTCTTAGCTCCAGTACAGATTACCCCTCCTAGTGTCCACGATGGGAAATTGCGTTTAAGTTTAATTTCTTCAGGGAGAAAGATTGGTTTTTGTCCCAGTAAAGTTTTTTATGTGGAAAAATGAAAGTTGCCAAATATGTGGAATAATATTTGTTGTTTTATTGCCTGCAGTTTTCAAACTGGGAATTAGCTGCTGGCTGTAATTTTAGCAACAATTCTATGGAGCTAAACTGGGGCCAATATTATTTGTAACCCAACTGAAACAAATTGAAAAATATTGGTGTGTGGCCCAAAAAATTCAAAATGTATGAAACTTTTGCTGTTATAAAATAAAAGTAGTTGTTTTTAGCTTCAAATGTTCTCGGTTTTAGCTTTTAAAACTTGAAATTTCAATTTCAAAACAATTTTTTACTCTCAGCTCTTTTTTTTTTCCATTTTGGAACTGGAGCTCCAACAGCGTTGTCAAAGCATAAGGACGTTTTCCACGCCTGTATGTAACAATAAGATGACACTTTGAACCGGCTAGAGCAGCGTTTTGGACGCGCGGTTTGTATGGGATCTTGGGGAAAATTTCAGACTATTATATTACAGACAAACATCCATTTTCTGAGCGTAATGATCACAGTTCTCAGAGTCAGTGAACGCACCGGGACTGAAGGGTGCGTCAATTTTGATTGGTTAAACATTTAGGGCTGCCCCGCCTCAACACACCACGACGGGGCCAAAAGTTTTGAAACTGAAATTTTCCGATTACAAAAAAAAAAAAATGAAAGTGAAAAAAGTTTTTAAATTACTGGTAATTATCAATCTGAATACAATTAATATTCCAAACATTTAAACTTTTCAGGCAGTTTTGAGGAAGGAATAGCAGCAAGTTTCTTTTCTCAGATCTAAAGAAGATGATCTCTATTGTAAATGCAGTCGTTCTCCTGCTGGGTTCTTTTCCGTGTCTTTTACTGAAAAGCACGCAGACCTTTAGAACGGACATATAATTGTTTCTCATGTGGCGTTCCGGCTCCACGGAGGAGTCGACTTTCCTTCCGGTGGATGGAATGCTCTCTGCTTGTTGACTCGGCATTGTGTAACGCTGCAGTTGCGAGGCGTGCGGGGGATTTTGGGCTCTGGGAGAATTCCTCACTGCTGCTTTCGTGAGATTAAAAAGATTCGGAGGAGACTGACAGCTCTGGTTTTTTCTCGTCTTTCATTGTCTCATCAGCGCTCCGTCTCCTGCAGTGAGCAAAACTAATTATGTCTTCAGCCCGCTGCCTCACCCCCCCACCCTTTTATAGAGATCATCACACTTGGAAATCATAATGAGTTTGTGGCAGACCACTTTGGCTTTGGAGGACGAGACAAGAAAATGCGGAGAAGTCATTTTGCCTTCAGTCAAAGTGCCTGCTGGCAATTACCGGCCACCTCTTGACCCCAGAGGCTTGTGGCTCCGATTCTTTCGGGATCCAATCAAAGCGCAGTGATGGAGTTTGGTTTGTGCACCTGCTCGCTTCTTCTTCATCGGCACCTTTGCTGCTTTCAACCAGAGCCCCACCAGAACCGGGCGCGTGACGGCCATCTGCTGCGCCGCTTCTCGTGCTTTGGTGTAAAACAACAGTAAAAAGATTGTGTCAGAGAGGCTGCTGGAGCAGATGGGCTTCACATCTGGGCTGGAGGAAGTTAGCGAGGGCGGGAGGAAAGCTGTGACAACACGTCCAGAGCAGCTTTGTGTGGAGCCGCTTCACCTCGGATGATCCGGCCCGTCTTCCCGCTGCAGCCTCGGAGCGGCGGGATGAAACCTGGAGCGCGGTGAGCCCTGCTGAGGGAAAATAATTGCCCGTTTAACCTTGTGAATTCAGAGATCGTTGACAAAATGCAACATGTTTTAGCTGGAGACAGATAAGTGACTGTGAGAAACAGCTCGCAGGCGGGAGGCTGGAACAGGATCCGGAAAAAACACGGGGTTTGCTTCTACTACTAAAAACACCGACGCACAGTTGGGACCTGCTTTCAAGGCTGCATTCCTGCCGTTTGGAAAGGTTTACGTTTGTTTGTTCAGCTTTTGCTTTTGAAGTCCATATTTGTCTCCACTTGAAGACATTTGTGATGCTGTTTGTGATCTATAAATGTCATCATTTCACATGAAATGGACATTCTGACTTTTGATATGGACTTTCTCTGGATTCTTCATTAAAGATATTCTGGAACTTACTCGCCTGTCAGGGTGGAAACATGTTTGTCTTATCCAGAGCTTTAATTTTATTTTTTGGTTTCCAAAGAAACCTGGATTTGGTTGAATGTTCTTGACAAAAGAAACCACAGAAACATGTAAGTGGTTGATGGAAAGTATGTTTGATGTTTCGTGTAGAGAAATTGTAAATGGTGAATATTTATTTATATTTTTCTACTTTGCTTTAAGGCCGTGGTATTTTACACCCATACACACATATTCACACACCGATGACGAACACTGGCGCCAATCTATAACCAGCAAGTGGGTTTCAGCGTCTTACCCAAGGACACTTCAACAGATGGACGAGACAGAAACCGAATCTGGGATCTTCTTTTTTTTTAATTTATATTATATTTTTATTTGGAATGGAGATAACGGGGAAAGAAAAAAGGGCAAAGACATCTTTTTCAAAGTTAATCAACATTAATCAACATCCAACCATATGTCCAAAGTACATTAATAAATCTTATATTGTCCAGGCAGAAAAAAGTGATATTCTAATGAGGAAAAGAAAAAACATAGACAGGGAGAAGACAGAAATAAAGTAAAAATGTAAAATCATATTCATACATCTATATCTGTATAACCCTATAGAGCAAATGTATCAAAGTCAAGGCCCGGGGGCCGGATCCGGCCCTCCGGTTTATTCTATTCGGCCCTCCAGATCATTTTATTTTATTGTTATTAATGATCCAATGTTATCTTGAGCTCATTCATAACTTGTATAATTTTGACAAATATGTATCTTTATGGAGAGTAAAATATTAAGTTATTTCAGGTTTAAATTGATTTATTCTGGAATAATATTTGTGCATTTTTAGTAATCATATTTATGTTAAAAAGATTTGGTTTTACATTTTTTTTTTAATTGGCATTCTTCTAGCTTTTTGGACCATTTTGGCATTAACTAAGATTTTTTTAGGATGTTTTGGAGTTTAGCTAATATTTTAGCTGGCTATCAGCTTCAGCGCTTTTCAGTTTCATTGTTTTCATAATCTTCAGTTTCATCACCAGCATGTTCATCGGCTAAATTCAGCTTACAGCATTCAAACCAGCATTACTGCAGGTAATGCTATACATCTAAATCATAATTATGTTAAAAAGTTATAGTTTTAAAGTTTTAAAAATGAAGTTTCAGAGTGTTCAGTAAATGTTTATCCTGTCCAGGTCTTTACCTACGACTGTATATATTAATGTGCCTACATACAATTAATAAACAAATCAAATCAGACAAAAATTATGTTTTATTATTTTCAATTATGTTCAGAATTTAAAAAAAAAAAAAGATAAAAAGGGAAAAGAGAATAAGGCTGTTGTTATCATCAATTAAATTCTGATCTAGTTTGGGTTAAACATTTAATCAATTTATTCCAAATATAGGAGATTTTGTTTTATAATCGTGAAATAATTCCCATCCCATCGTGATCTTCTAACCAAAGTCGACCGCTCTATCTCTGCAGCACAGCCCCCCCTTATGTCCCGTTAACACCCCAGAACATGTCCACCTCCTCATCAGTGAATGTTCTCTACTGAGGCATGAGTTTTGTCTTTAGTTCACAGTACATCTGTAACGGTTACAACCCAGAATATCTTATCATATCCCTACAATATTCTGTACAGAACCAACACGTCCGTCCTGCCTCAGCCTAATGATGACTTATTTGAGTTTGGATCTTTTATCAAATAGCCGAACATCAAAATGTTCTTTTTATGCTGGAAGCTCCAAATGTTGGCGTGCATGTAAATGGATAATGATTTGTGGAATTGCTGTGATTTCTACCAACAAACTGTCTGGTTTTACGTCAAAAGCCCCAAAGATCTCCCAAGATCAGCGCATGTCTGGAGCACAGAGGGGTTTCTTCAGATCCTCCGATTGCTTGAACGTGTTTAGTCGGCTGACTCTTTGTACCGCCTCAGGTCAGTGACTTGTTGATAGTTAACCTCCCAAGTCACCAGATGTGCTGCAGCTATTTGTGTTCTTTACCACTTGCTTTTCCAGCATTTTGTTTAGACTTCACAGCGACCAAAGTTGCGTTTTCTTCCCTTAATGAGCGTTTGGTTTGTGGTGTAAGCTGCTGGACATCGCCCGCTTGCTACGCCCTTTGAAGCAAATAATTACCAACAAGTTAGCCCAATAGAATCTAATCAGTTCAGTGTGTTTGCACTCGTGCCACATTCTGGAGCTGCAATGATTATCTATTGAGGTGATTAGTTAATTAGCAGAAAATAAGCTGGATGAACGGTCTAATCGATAGGTTGTCATTAAGTTATTTTTTAGGTGAAAAAGTGAAAGTCTGCCGTTGTTTGTTTTTGTTTCTTCTTCCAATGTCTGACGTGGAGAAGCCGTTTTCTCTCTGTACTCTCTGTAGAAAGATTACATCTAAATGAAAGTTGGAAGAGCCGGCGTCCTTGGAGAGCAAGTTAATTAAATTTGTAAATTCCTCCTGAATCATCTCGCCATCACGCCAGCGAGCCGCTGTTGAACGCTGCCAAAAAGTGTGTCAGAATGTGTTGAGTCTGGGACAGTCTGGCAGTGGAGAGAGGATGAAACCGAAAGCCAGAAAAGATCTGAGCTTTTTACCACACGTTTGGATTTTCCCGGAGTATGCTCCTGATGTGTTTGCAGGATAATCACTCATTAATGTCAGTCTGCAAATGAAATTAAACGGAGCTTTTCAGATGCAAAACGGACTCCAACGCACGGACTCTGATAACATCTGCTTATTTCTTGACCAGATTGAATTTGTGAAACGAGACAAGTGCTCTGCGTTGAGTCTTCTGATGGAGTGCGGTTTGTCACCCCCAACTATCTGAAGCAGCGCCGCTTCATTTGTGGGGAACACGGGTGACATTTACATGAGAATAAATCGCTAACTCTCCAATTAACTGCTGACAAAGTGGATTGGAGATCCTCCGGGTAAACACGCCGGACACAAAGAGGAGCAGCGCGTCTGATTACTGTTGGAAGTAATTGAGGACGTGTCTCGAAGAGACGGAAAAGCAAACTTTTGAGTCCCAGCCCCCCCAGCCCCACACTTGAGTCCTAAGCCTGTCGTTCTTGCAACCTATCAGACGTAAATAACCAATTACAGTAATGGCTAATCCTGCAGCCAATACACAGAAACAAGACGACAATGTGACATCTCGCCAGCCTTAATCAGGATGTCGGGCTTCATCTCTCAATTTGCAAGTCCAGTCCTCCCTGTTTTAGTGTCACTTTAAGCTGCTTTGGTCTCACAGCCTGTTGTCTCATTTAGAGTTTAGAGGGACGGAATGCTCTGTGGTTCCTGTCAGCAGCTCCTTTTCTGATCCTCTGAGGCTTTCGGCTTTCTTCTTGTTTGGTTGAATAGTGACTCAGGTTGAATCGTAGAAACACCGGAGCTCCAGTATTTATGTTATTACATTCACTGTAACTTTTTAAATGTTAACAATTCCAGTAGATTCTGAAGGATAAAAGTGGCTTGATGAGCCATTTCAGATTCTACTGGAAGTTACAGGATGTTAAAGATTTGGTGTGTTTTGGATTTTTGCCCCCTGTGTTTGACACCACCATCTATAGGAATAGATTCACTGTTAATTCAAAGGCAGTTGTTCTCACAAAACTTGAACGCACATGACATTTTTTACTAAATTATTATAGTAAAATGGAAAAGTTGCATTAACTTTGCTAGTGTGAATTATTTTTGCTGAATCTAGTTGATAAAAATCCTGAAGACATTTGTTTTAATTGCTTAATGTCATGAACGTGCTGCAGACTTGCATAATTTGGTGAAAGTGCACAAAGAAATTTGAAGAATTTCATGAAAAAAATTGCAATTTTGCTAAAATATTAGCATGACTCTAAAGTAGCCTAAAAAACCTCAGTAGATGCCAGCTTAGCCAAAAAAAAGGTAACACGTTGCTAAAATATTAGCTTAGCCCCAAATAAGTTCAAAAATCTTCAGTAGATGCCACATTAGCAAAAAAAAAATCCACTTTGCTAAAACACTAGCTAATATCAGAATCAGTCAAAAAAAACCTTATCAATTAGCCAAAAACATGAGCATTGTGCTAAAATATAAGCCTAACTCCAAACCTCAACTTATCCAAATGAGCTAACACATTGCTAAAATATTAGCATAACTCAGAGTTCGTCCCAAAAACCTCATTAGATGCCAAATAAAGTAGATGAAAACTTAGCATTGTGCTAAAATATTAGCTAAACTCTAAATTAGCCCAAAACCTCAGTAGATGCTAACACGTTACTATAACAAAGTTTCACAGCTAGTTTACATTGAAACATGTTAAGATGTGAGTTTCTGCTCCAGATGTTTTTATGGTAGAATCGTACACCTCCTCATTCTGAACGATCTCTTTATTGACTTGTATGGGAAACAAAACACACTGGGCTATTTTGTCAATCAGCCAGAAGTTTGATCAGACAGAACCTGTGAAGCTAAAGCTTGAATGTTGGAGCTCCTCTTCTATGGGGAGGAGGCGGACGTTGTCCTGTGGTTGATTCCTGGTGCTCCATCCAGCTCCAGCTGTTTGCTCTGAGGCAGAGCTTCACCTGTGGGCTGACTTCTGCTGCAGGGCCAAAGTCGGGCCTTCTTCCTGACGGCCCAGCATGCTGTGCGAGGTGAAGTTTGTGTTTCCCGGAGGTCGTCTTCCTGCAGGATATCTGCATGACAAACCCATGGCCCCACCTCCTGCTGCTGCTTTGTGCAGCAGCTGCACACAGCTCTGCTCCAACATGAATGCTCCTGCAAAGACACTTTTACAAAGGACGGCAGGGGCGGCGCTTTTAATAGTCGGCGTGTGACGAATGGCAGCGGCGTTAGCCCGGGCCTTTAATGAAACGCTGCAAAGTGTCCGAGGCTTTGAATGCTGATTATTCCTGTGTGGAGGCTGAAGATTTATCTGAAGGGAGACTGAGAAATAGCTTTTATATTCCTTTCTGCATCCAACCCCTCTGACGGCTCCTTTTTTCTGCTGAACCTGCTTCTTTTGCCTCCATGAAGAAAATAGAAATGTGTCCCTGCAAAGTGGAGAACAGCTCCATCAATTTCCTTTCTCAGGGTTTGGTTTGTGTAATCGCTCTTCAGGTGCAGAGTTTTTACAGAAGCTTTTCACCCAATCTTGATCAAAGCTCTGCAACACCCGGACTGAAAATAACATTAGATCCCTCATTATCTAACATTACATATCAGACCGGAGCCCTCCTTGAAGGAATTTACTTTGACCCTTAGCTCTTATTTCCTGTCTGTTCTCGCTGATGGTCTCATTACCATCCCTGTGACAGCCTCTCAGCTTGCAGGTCAGGCTGGTTATTAGAAAGTCAAATTCTGACTGTATCGTGTCTGAAATGCGGCTGCAGATGTGACATGGATATTAACATGTAGTTCTGTAAGCAATTGTTGAAAAGCATGAGACATTTAGATCAGTCTGTTTGATGTTAGCTGGTTCAGGAGATGTCAGACATCATCTGAGGAGCTGCAGCAGCTGCTGGATCCTTATGGACGATACGGAGAACTAGGAGAGGAAATTTTGCTTCTAGACTAGATCAGCGACTCACGCAATGTCATGTAGACAAGAGCCGCCAGAAAATCCCTCCCAAGCCAAAAGTCAAAGAAAAAGTTGTTTGTTTGTAGCTTCTCATTTTTTTGTCCTCTAAATAAACTATTTCAGACTTTATTGAATGCGCTCTGTGTCTCCATGATGTACGTAGGTGGAGTCAGATTTTAGTCGTAATTAGATTTTTTACTGGAGTTTACCTGCAATTTTAGCAATACTCTAAAATAGACATTTTAGACATTTTTTCTAGTTTTAGGATTTTAACTTTAGCAATTATGCTAACTGTTTTGACAAGAGTCGAAGTTTTTTTCAGTTTTTTAGGTTAATTTAGATTTTAACTAATATTTTAGCATTATGCTAGCTTTGGCAAATTATACATTTTAGTTTTTTAGGCTAATTTAGAGTTTAGCTAATATTTCAACAATAACTGTTTAGGGAAAATGTTGCAAGTTTTTTTTTTGGCTAATTTTGCATTTAGCTAGTATTTTAGCAAGCTTTAGGCTTCAGCATTTTCAGCTATCTGCTCTAACATCTTGATCTTCAGCTGCTACATTCAGCTTACATCATTCAGCATTATCGCATGTAATGTTATATATCTACTTTTTTGTTGCACTACTAGTAAATTCTCACACTAAGAATGCACGTTTTACAGAATTAGGAGGAGGAATTATTCGTCTGGTGTTTCCCTCTCATCACAATCGCAATCTAAAGAAGAAATCTAAAATTCCTCACGTCTGACCTCCATAAAGTGTGGCCGCAAGATCAGACTGAGTGTGCAGCTCTCAATTAAGGGGCAAAGCTGCGCGGAGGCCTGCGGCACTTTCCCAGAACAAGGACTCTGCCGGTGCAGAGAGGAGAACCGGGTCCATCAGGGCCCGGTTCAGCCTGGGAGCAGCCGGGTTTGATGCGCGGAGGGGGGGTCTGAGCGGTCCCGTCTGGCAGTAATCAGCTCTTGTTAAAGGCTGGCAGCTTTTTAGCTCGGCAAACAGCTCTTACATGACTGTTGATCATAAATCCTGGTTATGAATGTGATCCAAGCGAGCAGCGATTTGTGACAAAGCCGCTCGGAAAAGCTTCCACGGCGTGAAATGTAGTTATTTTTACTCTACAATATTCACTCAGTCGCTGCATCTCTCTGTGTTTGCTCAGTTATCATTAATCATCGTGACAAGGTTGCTTCCATATTCAACGGAACATAAAAACCCAAAAAGCTGCTGTTCTGGAGGTCGCTCGCTTTTTACGCCGTGATGCACACGAGGCGGCGCTTCTGCAGAATCCCTGCAGGACAAACACGCTGGCGGCGTTTCAGTCGAGTGTGAGCTGACACACCCACACACAAGTGTTGCTGTCTGCTTCCCCTCTCTTCCTGTCATTTGCTTTTGTAAAGAAGACATCAGGCGAGCTTGCAGCAGACAGTTGAGTGATGGAGGAGCTCAGTGCTGATGACAGACGCCGAAAGGCCGTACCTGAAACCACAGTCAGACTGGAAGCAGCCCTTTATGCAGGCTTTGGTGTTTTTCTCCTGTCCTGAAGAGCATTGCTGCAGCTACCTCTGCACTCTTTGTGTCCCATCTTTGTCTGCGCGTTGCAGTGAAGGATTCGAAAGGTTTTGTTGAAAAACCAGAACTGTCAGACAGATAATCCTGCAGGTGAAGCACCAGACATTTTCCCAGGAACAGAGGAAGGCAGAAGAAAAAAAGATTCCAACCGAAATAAATGCATCTGTGTACATAAATGTGAGGAATGTCTTTATGACTGATGTGGGTTTACCTTCTATTATTATACATAGTTTAATAAAACAAAACTTAGAAAAAACTGAACAAGTAAAACTTCAGTCATTTCTATAAAAAAAAAAAAAAATTGTATTATGTTTGGAGTTTTAAGTTCTGAAAACCAGTTTTAAACTAAGTCAGGCCCAATTGTTTTAATCCTTTTATTTATTTATTTATTATTTATTATATCTATTGTATATGTGTGTATTATTATATATATTATATATATATATATATATACATACATGATATATATATATACATGTGTATATATATATACCATGTATGATATGTATATAATATATATATATATATATATATATATATATGTATGTATGCTATATATATATATGTATGTATAGATATATACATGTGTGTATATTTATATTATATATTATATATATTATATATATATTATTATATATATATGTATATATACACATATATATATATATATATATGTATGTATATATAATATATATATATATATATATATATATATATATGGTATATATATATATATACAATATATTTAGTATGTGTATATATATTATATAATACAACATATTATATATTATATTAATATATGTGTATATATATATATATATTATATATATATACACATATTATATGTATATATAATATATTTATATTATATATATATATATTACTATATATATATATATATGTATATGTATGTATATATGTATATAGACTGCAGGTGTGTGTAGGACGGATGCCCCCTGTCATTTTCCATAGGGGGCGCTGCCCGGCGAGCCCCACACTTTCCTTTTCTGAAACTGTCAGCAACAAAAAAGAGCGGCGCGTGATGGAAGGAAGCGTCTGCAGACAGCTGGCAGCTGGCTCTCAGTCCAGTAAAAATAACACGCTGACTTCATCATCTGGGGAAGTAGTGTTAATCTGAAACACGCCGTCTCCTCCCGTCACAGTCGTTGAGATGAAGCGTTGGTTACTGGACCCGGTTCTGAACATGCAGGAACTCAGAGCTCTGAGGGTAAATTTGTGCATCTGAGAGTCATTCTGTGGGAGGAAGTGAGATAAAAATATCTGATCAAATGTCCCACTTCTGGTATAGAAACTGACCACTTTTCTATCCACCTGCACCTGCAGAGACTGGGAGAGCCGTGACAGAAATGTGGGATTTCCTTCAGAATTCCAAACATTGTTTTGTGGGTTGGAATAAAGCCTGACTGCTCAGTGTGAGCTGCTGCTTTCAGGTCCAAAGGCAGAGAGCTGCCTCAGATTGTTGTTAGTATTTTGTCAGGTAATCCCAGAGAAAAGTGCTTTCTGTCTTTTTACAGACAGAGAAATCCTAGCAGGAGTGTTGGGGTTTTGCTGGCTCCTCCCGGCTGTAGTGGTACTTGCTGTGGATACTGATGTGGCTGCGGAGCTCGGTACTGCTGGCACCGTGTTGGACAGAGCCAGGAGGAAGGCCCGATTTCCCTCCGATTCCTTCTGTCCAAGCCTCTGATTAAAGAGCACGCTGCTCTGATTAATAGGATCATCTCCTTGATGACAGATGTATTTCTGTAATAAATGGATGTTTACCATGCCAGCCCTCAGCAATCAGCCTTGCCCACGTTCTGCAGAAACACCAGCGATGGCTTTCATGTGAGATGCTCTAAACAAACATCAGATCCATTTGCAGCTGATAGGAGAACGGCAGCAGCTGCTGCAGGCGCCTGGGAGGGTTACAACCTCAAAATAATAGCAGTGCCTCCGGATTCTGACCCAGCGTGCGCCATCGGTCTGCAGCTCTGTGAAATTATCACACTCATCAATCCCAGCGGAGCTCGCATGTCCAATCAGAGCTTCGGACCGGAGCCTCGGGCTGCGCTTTGACATTTAAGGGAGGCACAAAGGTGGAGGGCCGTTTGGCTGCTTAGCAGCTCCTGTAAATATCCTCAGTCACTGCGTCTGGATCTGGCTGTAATCGACTCTGTGTCTTTTCACTCGCCAGTCTTTGTTTCATTAAGATAAATGATAAAGCCGTGGCGTGCACGTGTTTCCGCCGGTGTTTGGAGAAGCCGTGCCTGGCAGCTGCTTGTAGCAGAAAAGGTCAGAGAGGCGGCGGCAGAGCCGAGCCGAGCCAGCGCGCTCTAACGCGTACCAGAGCTTTCATTTCTCATCTGGTCTGTGCCAGTCTGGATTCTCCCTGACAGCCCGTGTGCAGCCTCCGCTCGATGGCATCATTATTGCAGCAAAAAGCATTTTTATGACTTCATCAGGCTGTCTGGGAAATGAATCCTGCAGATCTCAGGAAACGCAGCAATTAGGAATGAAGAAATACAGAGATATCAAATAGAGAGAGTTTTATCTGCAGCCCAAATCCTCCTTACCATAAATAGATAGAATACTTTAAAAAAGTGTTTGTGACTGCGCTCTGTCCACTCTGGAATGAAGGAGCTGCGCGGCTGCAGTCCACTTCCCCCCGTCACACCGCTGCTTCCTGTCTCTGCTCCTAATTACGTGACCTTCTGCAGTGTGACCTGCTCTCTGCCGCACCGGGACGGTGTGATTCACACCTGGCTTTATTTCAATTCCTCACACCTGAATGCTTGTGATGATTGTATGTAAAGTGGGGAAGCTGAACTGTACAAATGTGTTTGAGCTTCCTTCTCCTTGAATCTAGTTTGGATGAAAAACATTAAAGACTTACTCTGATGAAAATGAGGCTTTTGACCATCTCTGATGACGGAGGACAGAAATGAAGAAAATTCAGCTCCAAATTGCATTTCTATGGATTTCTTTATTCCAATTGTTGTGAATCAGGAGCAGATAAAAAAAGATCTGTTGGAAGTAGACGCTGGACAAGCCTCCAGCTCACTGTGTCGCTCCACCCTGATCATCCTCTTACGTATAGACAAATAGATCCATGAACGTCTTGGTTTTCCTCGTCTGAGCTGGAATCTGGATTTAAACTGTACAGCCGGATAGCTCTGATATTTGCATTTATTGCTGTATTTGTTGCACCATTAATTTTAGGTTGAAGGTTTTAGGGGCTGTAAGCTTTTACAGTAGATCAATAAATGATCGGGGTGGGACTTGAACACAGTTATGACTCAAACTAGGAGGTGGATGGTTTTCTGTTTATCTGCTGTTAGTCACTTTAAACAAAAGTGTTTGTTAAATAACTGAATGAAAAACCTGAATTCAGGTAAAGTTACATTATAAAAAGAAATTCCCACCATGAGAACATGGCCGACATCAGCGCTGCGTTGGTGGTGCTTTCAAAAACAGATTCCAAAGGCTTCTGAAATCCACCTGGCATCAGAACCATGGTTGGTCCATGCGTCTATTAGAACTGGACCAGGAAACAGGCTGACCTAAATACTCAAACCTCATGAGAACTCAAGAATCTCCAACAAATACATGAGTGGGCTCTCAGGGTTATGAACTTCAGGAAGTGCTGCAAATAACAAAATACGTTGCATTCACTAGTGTAGGATAACTGACTTCACCACAAACTAGCTAAATGAAGAAGAGCAGCTGAGCTAATTCTCTAAAATTGGAGATTTAGAAAACCACAATGTGATGGGCTGTAATTTTTAGGGTCCTGCCTCCTTTGTTACACCTGTGCAGTAATACTGAGCTTCAACTCCCCCAAACTCAACTCGTGCGTTCAAACACACATGCAACAACACAACAAACATGACAAATAAAAAGAAAACAACAACAACGTCTTAAACCTAATCAGAAATAGAAACATAAAATCCCATAATCCTCTTTTCCATACTGAAAGGGGTCATTCAATATTTTTGAACATATTTTCACCATGTCTTCAAACATGTTGTTTCTCATGAAAATGATCTGTGGTATAAAAAAAGGGCCAACATTTTTGTTTATCATGGATTCTGTGACCACGAGAACCAAGAGATGAAAAACCGTCTGGATTCTTCTCAGCAATCATTTCAAAATCCAAAGTATACGATGGCGTAAGAGTCCAGCTTTTCACAGGAATTATGACTTTTGAAGAAATACAAAGGGTATTATAGGAATATTTGCCCTGTTCTAAACTCCTCCAAATTTCTGACAAACTCCACTATTAAAACTCCAGAGATAAATGCCATAAATAACATCGAAGGTAAAACGTCTTCAAACTGTACAGGAATATGGGAAACGTTCCCATATTCAACTAATGTTACAGAAATTAGGATTCAAATCTGCTTAATATTGGACTCTAGTTCACTATTTGCAGCAATTCAACTGTTTTTATTTAGGCCAACATCACAAAACAGTTGTTTCATTGAGCTTCTCACCAGTAATTGTGAAGCAGAAGGTCAGTCATAAAATATATATAAAAGATGATTTCTAAACTAAACAGACTAAATAAAACTGGTAATTCCTGCCCTTAGACCAGGGGCAGATGGGCTGGAGTTTGTCTGCCACATACTAGTTCATCTGGCCCGCCAGGCTAGAATAAACTAAATTAACAATCCTTGGTAATATTTTTGTTTTCACTGTAATCAAATTTAAAGCCGGATTCCAATGGTATGGTCTTCTTAAGGAAGTAGATTAACAAGACACGCCGCGCTTACACTCACGGTCCGGCCCTTCTGTTACATTTACAGGTCATCTTTGTGGCAAACGAGTCCAATAGTTTTCCCACCGCCGCCTTAGACCCTCCCTCTCAGTAAGGAAAAATCTGATTCTAGGAAAAAAAAAGAAGAAACCTCAGAAAAATCCACAACTGCAGAGCTTCACCTGGACACAGAGATGAGGACTGATCCTGTCCATCTGAGTCATTCTGATGGGCTTGTGGGTATGGTAACCTGAAAATTACCCATGATTCCCCCCTCCTGGTCTGCAGACCTGGAAAGTACCTGTTCAGTACTTTTCAGCTCCAGCAGGGCCGTTCTTCCCTGTTCCAGGGGGGATGCTATTATGTAAATTGGGCGCGTGTCACCGTGGAGTCCATCCGCTCGGGCTCCACGTGAGGGAAAATAAATATGGCTGCTGGTGAGACAATTCTGGATCCTGGAGGAAATGAGGGAGTTTGCTAAGAGCTGCTGCTGATGGGATGCCTGAGCTGGAGGCAGGGAGGCTGAGCTCTTCTGTAAGTAAGTGGCGTCCCCGCTGCTGCAGCAGTTATGTAACACGGCTGACCGCTCGGTTTTGTGTCTGTGACACTATTGAACGGCTTCCTGACATCACGAGGGGTTCATATGAATCCCTGTCAGGACGAGTGAGTTTCTGCGCTGACCTCCGTCTGTGATTGGGATTCTAGCCTCACAGCGAGGCTGTACTTAAGCCGATCCGTGTGGGCGATGCACTCCGCCGCTCAAAACATTTACTCGCTGGAGGAGCGGGAGATTTCACACACAGACTGGATTAAGAGAAGAAGTTCTCGCCAAACATGGCGACAGCTCCATCAGACAGACAGCAGCTCTGAGGAAGAATATTGAACTGGATAGCTCTGTGCTGAACTGATGCTCTGAGGCCTTGAACTGGGAAATAATGAGAATAGAATATGATGGCTGTGTCAAGCTGTCGGCATCAGATTAATAATCATCCCATCACCTCTGGAGCTGTCAGCCCGACAGAACATGAAAAGCCGGGCCCGGGCCCCCTTCAGATCAGGCCCAGCTAATTGCTTTCAAACAGAGTGGCCTTTGACCTCCCTGCGTGGTCACTAAAGGTGTCCCCGCCTCGACCGCCATTGTTATGCAGCAAGTGCTCTGTCCTCTGCCAGCTCTTTAAAACTCTATTTTCAAACAGGCTCGGTTCAAGGGTAAACTCCCCCGCTGCAGCGTTCGCCGTGAATAGAAATCATATGGCGTCAAACTGCTGCAGAAACGACACGGAGAGCAAACGCTGGCCGGACGAGGAGCCCGTGGACAATCAGCACTCCAAAATATTTGACAAATCAGTCAAAACTCTATTGATTTCCAGATTTAAAAAAACTCAACATGAAACATACCAAATGCATGACTAGCTGCGTTTACATGTGCAGAATGTCCTTGATCAGGTCAAAGATTGGATAGAACTGTGCACATGGGCCTGTTACAAACGTGCAGCAAAGACCAACATGACCCAACCAGCGAGGCCGAGCGGGCCCAAATGGTTTAAAGTAGCACAACATGTGGGTCCCGATTAGGTTTGTCTGCAGGTTTGACTTAAGAGGTCACTCAGTGGGTTGACTTTTTCCGCTAGCCAGCCGCCCGGTGGAGAGCTTGCTAGCTTGCTACAGCGCAGCATGTTAGCTTGATACAGCGGAGCTTGCCTGCTCGATATGTTAGAACTCGCTAGCTCAATACGGCAGACTTCACTAGCTTATTGCAATGGAGCCCGACTAGCTAGCGTAGCGAGCCAACCCACGGACGAACCCGACCACTTGGCCTTGCTGGCTGGGGATACTGTGAACATGCTTTCATTATTAGTAATAGTATTTATAAGTGACTGTTCACTCATAGTTTTATAAATCCATGCAGCAATGTGCATTTCATCAATGTGTATTCAGAATGGCGTGTTTACATAAGAGGTTTTTATTCTGATCAGGAGTTCATTCCGATTACTTGCCTCTATGTAAACACAGCTACTGAGTTAAAATGAGGTAATATATAACTAAGAACAGTGGTAACAGTGGTAGTTCTGCAGATGATGTTCATTAAGTTATAGCATTTAAGAATTTAAAGTCTTGGATGACATCTGCTGTTACTACACCCACAGATTGAGTCTGGGACTGGAGTGGCTGAGAAAAAAACTGTGGTCAAAGGTGTTTCCACACTTTGGACTGGAATGATGATTGATCAATTTTTACCGCCATCATGTCTGTTATCCACTTTGATGATACTTTTTTTATGTTATAGTAGTCATATCATTTTGAAACCGTTTTATAATGTTTACTTTGATTTGATTCAAATCTTTTTTTCAGACGGATTGATCTGGTTGGATTGCAGGAATTAAAGTGAATTCATCAATTAAATTGATGTTAATGTTAAACCACTACTAATTAATGGTCGGTACTTTTAGTCCTAATGTCATAATTTTCTACCACAGAGCGAACTGTAAATAAATATTTCCAGCGTTTAGAGATCATTAAATTGTTATACTTGAGTACATTCACGTGCAAAAGGTTTTCAAAGCAAGAAGAATTTTGGATTTATGAGACTTTTATCTTCTAATGGGTAAATTTATCCCAAATAAAAGCAGAAAAACCTTCAGGAAGGCGAGTCAAAGCTTCACACTGACTCTGTGGATCAAGAAGAAATCTCATGCTGGTTTCTGCAGCGACCCTCACTTCTATCAGAGCCGGGGTCTGTTATTTGCTCGGGATCCCACTGAGCATGCTCTGCATACTCGAAGGAGTTCGCTGTATTCAAGGTGTGTTATCCACAGAGTGGAGAACTCACAGTCAGAGCTAATCTACAAGTCAGTGTCACTCCAGACGCATGTCATCCTCCATACAAACACCCCACCCACACACACACACACACACAGGAGGGATTAAACCGTCTCTGGTTCCATGAATCTCTGATGAAACCATCTTAACTTGGAGGTGAAATCAAGAACTTTTGTTTGTTAAAGAAGTCCTTACCACACAAGAAAGAAGCGAGCTTTGAGACGTCGTCTGACTCTCTGGAGGAGGTTGTGGCTGATAACAGGATGTTAACCATTTCCTGAAGAGGTGATGTTTGTAGCAGTATTTGGTCATTTTAGAAGTTCTCATTGCAAAAGTCTGCTGAAAGAATGATTGTTGAAAAAAATAAATAAACAAGGAACGGTGACTGTGGATATCTCACTTAGAATGTATAATAGAGGTGTGCCAAAATATCGATATTGTGATATATCGCAAACTTCCATTGAGAAATAGACAATCATTTCGCAGTCATTTTATTTGTCAGAATAATCATTCCGGCTCTGATTCCTCCTTCTTAACACGTTCTTTATAATCGTATTTTTTTTTAAATGTATAGTCTTTCTTTATCGCCAGTTATTCAAGTTAAAAACTGACCAATGAGATGCCTCAGTAAAATCATGTTGCCCCCGCTGTTTGACAGGGTTCCTGCGAGATCTTAAAAAGTCTTAAAAACATTGAATTTATGAATTTGGAAATAATATGTTAAAAAGACTTGAACTTTGATTTCTGAGCCTTTAAAATTGTACTGCTTGAAACTTCTCCATTTCACATTTCGTGTCAAAAATTTAAAAAAATTTCAACTAAGATTATTTTGATTAAATAATGAAAGTAATCATCAGGAAAAGCCGTTTTAATGAAACAAAATGCTAAAAAGAAGTAAAAGAAGGGCTTAAACCTTCATGGCACAAACATGATAAAAATCTACGGTTTTGATCTGAAATTGGGAATTAATTAATAAAATGGGAAATAGACTTTAAAATCGGTCTTCATTTTTGAGATGTGTGGCCTTAAAAAGTTGATCTTGAAGAAACTTGTAGGAACCCTGGTCTGATTGACAGATTCCCCTTTTCTGCTTTTAGTGGGAGGGGTGTGGCCTCCGAACAAGCTCACTCATGATTGGTGACAGTAGTTCCTTTAAAAACATGACTCGGCGCGACTCGGACTAATCACTTTTGAAGGGTTGCAACATGGCGGTAGATGAATCAGGCAGTGACGGCGAAGACTCTGGCCTGATTTTGCGAGGGCTGAAGGTAATGCATTTCCAACGGGGGGCCTCAACGTTTGCCATGTCCAGTTTGTACTTATACAGTCAATGGTGTGAATCCACCCGTACAGATACATCTCAACGTCTACTTTTACATGCCTGCTCTAATTTCAAATCCTAATTAAGCTGCATTCAGCCTCTTTTGCCTTGGGTTTTTGACAAATCTGTTTATTTTAATTAGTCTCCAGTGAGTCACTACAAACTAGCTGAGGTGCAGTTCATTTTTCCTCTCAAGGAGAATTATTTTTGGGCCGCGTCGCGCTGATATTGTGCACAGATCTCTCCTTAAATGTCCTTTTCTCCTGAGCTGACAACGTTTAACAGCAGTCACTTTCTGCACTGTTATGGGAGTCACAACATAAAGTAGAAGTAATCTTGATTATGTCACACTCTGTTAGTGTCAAAGCGGCCGGGGACCAAACTGACAGCGGCATTCCTTTGTTTCACAGGCTTCTTGAGACGGCCTTTTAAAAAGGTTTTCGGTGTAATAACCAGACTCCAGCCTAAACAGTAAATATATGGCTCTGCTGCAGTGACAGCAAATACACTTCTACACTGAATTTATCTACGAGAAATACTTGACATGATGGAGAGGAAGAAAGGAGAAAACAGCTTTTGTTCAATCTGTTGTGGGCAATAGTTCTGCCACAAACGATTATTTAAGAGCTGACCAATCACTGATTATTTTTTCCAATTAGTCGACTAATCGGGTCATGCGCTATGTGGGTGTAAAGCATCTAAAGATGCTGAAACTCCAAATTATACAAAAAAAGGTCAAATATCTAATTTAGCCAAAGAACAGCTAGCATAATGCTAAAATATTAGCTAAAGTCCAAATTAGCTAAAAACTGAAAAAAATGTCTAATGTGTCAAAACAGTTGGTCTATTGTTAAAATATAAACTAAACTACAAATTAGCCTAAAAATGGGAGAAATGTCAAAATTAGCTAAAACACCTACACGCCAAAACACATAAAATGTTAGCTGAACTCCTTATTATCCTTTAAAAAACTGTAAAAATTTCAAATTTTTCCCAAAACAGCTAGCATAATGCTAAAGTATTCGCTGAAGTCCAAATTAACCAATATTTAAAATTTGGAAAATATGTCTAATTTTATTTAAAAGCATAATGCTAGCATAATTCTATAATATTATCTAAAGTGCAAATTAGCCAGAAAAAAGGAAAAAAAAAATCTAAATTTTTGCCAATCTTTTAGTTTATTATTATTTCGCATAACTCCAAATTAGCTTAAAAAAATTGGGGAAAAAAGTCTAAATTAGCAATAACAGCTAGCATGTTGTTAGAAATAAAAGCTAAGCCAGTAGCTGAACATTTTCAGTTTGAGAGTTGTCTCTAGCTGGAACGATGCAGAAGTTTCAAAGTGCACACAGTTTTTGAAGGATTTCACTTAGGGAAGATTTTGCTTAATATTTCAAAACCTATTAAGTTTATGAATACAAAAGTACAAGCAGTAATTTGAGTTCTACCTGAGCTGAACGTTTTGTTATCAAGATTACTGAAATTGTTGAAAGTTTGATGGATTTTTAAAAAAAGTGCAGGAAAATCCCTATAGTGTGAAGACTGTAAAACAGTCACACAATACAGACGATTAAGATGATCGTTTATTAAACTTTCAATGACTCGTGCAGCCTCTCTCCTTCATTAGTTTCTGGTATCAAAACAAGATTAAATCAAAACAGGTCGGCATCTGAAACAAAGGAATTATTTTTCACTAAAGATAAAGTTTTGCTCTCACTGACTCAAATATAAAGTGAATTTTTTTTGTGCTGAATGCTCACAACTTTGTTCAACTTTACTACACTCTGACTCCTTATAATATAAAGTAACGACTAATCCACTATTAAATAGGTCCTTGACTATTTTAATAGTGGATTAGTCGACTAATCGTGGCAGCTGTCATGGGCAAAGGAAGGAATATTTCTGAGTAAAACACCAGAAATGTGTTGAGATGTTTTTTACATGGAGCACAGATGTGCTCTGCAGTCATGTGTTGTTAAAAACATCTCTTAAACGGCGGTAAACTGCAGCCTGGTCTCAAACCCAGATGCTGCTACAAGAGCACACCTTGAGCGCGGCTGTAATTAGCACATGAGTTTATGTCATTGTTCGGTTCATGAGGCGAGAAGGAAGGCAGAGAAAGATATAATGAACTACCTCCGTTCTGCTTTCTGCTCCGAGTTAACAGCAGCCAGGCGAGTGAAAGAAGAGAATATTTCCAATGCAGCGTCTAATAGATTCACAGGATATTCAGATGCAGAGCACGGCGGGGAACGGCTTCTGGATCAGTTAGCTTTACAGGAAAAGGTGTTCAGGGTCACTGAAACATTTTCTAATACTGCAAAATGAATCCACAAATGCCTTCCCTAACAGTCTCTTTTAGAGCAGCATAACAATTATGCCATTTTCTGCTGTGCTGAGCCCCACAGGTAGGCTGGGAGTCCAGGAGTGGCTGATGTGTTCTGGTCTGGGTGATATCAAGGCGGTCATTAACGGCTGTCACAGAGTGCCGCCTGAGCGATTCTCTGGGGGGAGGTTTTTTTTTTTTTTTTTTATAGAATTAAGGCTGGGCTGGGGTCTTCATTTACAGCCTCAAGAAATGGATAACGACTGTTTTCCACCACCTGCCGCGAAAGATCAGCATTTAGCCGGTGGAACAGCATGTCTGATAATACCGCTCACCCGTCTCATGATCACTGTGGAAACGTGAAGGCAGAGCTTCAGTCCCACCAGCAGCACAGCCTCTGTGGAGCAGAAGATCAAGCATTTGTAATCCTCACATAGGCCTGGGCGATACAGACTTTTTATATCACAATATTGTTTTTTCCATATTGTGCGATAACGATATATATCACGATGTAAACTATATTTGTCAACTGGAACGCTCTGTGCCTCATTATATAGATTTAAATATTTATTTCCTAACAGATGCACTGCAGGAACATGATTCAACTGTTTTTTCCAAAAATCTAATATCTCTTTATTGTCATCTAACTGTAAACTCAAAGTCAAACCTGCTGAGAAACAAGGACAGATTTATTAGAGATTTCCTAATTCTGCCTCTAAGTGATCACATTTTATATGAAACCATGATAAAAATGCTTAAACAGTGTAATGTTTTTTATTGTTGTTATTATGTAATCTGTAACATTAAAAATGCACATTTAAGGGACAGAGTGTTAATAGAGAGAAATCAGGCAGGGGAGCGTGAAGTTTGTGCTAAAGTGGGTGCTAGCGTGTAGCATGCTAGTTTGTTGTTGGTCGCTCATAAAAAAGAAAGTGGTTATTCACACGTAATTTTTTCAAAATACAGAGGAAGGAGGAAGTCCACTTAGAATATGGGGGTTGTCAGCTGCCATGTTGGGAGAAGTAAAGCTCCTCCTACTGCTTGTTGTGACTTTGTTGAGCCGACCGCAGTGTGAGAATAGCTTGTTCTCGTGTCTGGGGGGTGGAGTTGTGAGGGGGACGAGTCACAACAGCAGGTTTTCCTCTGAGGGCTCTGCTGTCGTGGACGTTACTGTCAGGAATGCCGACGAGGCCTAATGAGCTTTTAATCCAGCCAGAGTCATTAGCGGCAGGTCATCTTAAAACAATCTGAGGTCGGGGGCAGAGGTCCCCTCCCTCTGGGTCACTGAGGACGACGGGCACGCTTCAGCGCTTTCTGCTCATCCTGGGAAAAGCTCGTTTTGGAGAATGTATGAATTCATCACTTAAACATAGTTAATTGGAATCAAAGAAAACAAAGAGGATCCTTCAGCTGGTCAGAGCGGAGGTTCAGGATCTTCCTGTTTCCACAACAAAACCACCTGATTCATTAGTGAAGAATCTTCTGTCACCTTGAACACTTTCAAGTGGATGGTTCCTGGATTACCTTTAACTAGTAGAAATACTATGTTCATTAATTTAACAAAAACTCTGCTTTCCTCAGAAAAGCCAGAATTTTTAAAATAATTTCAATAAATCTGAACTAACTACAATAATCCTAGATAGTGGTAATATTTTTGTTGCAAAATCATATTCTCTGTCTTTTTATATATATATATATATATATATTATATATATATCATTCTGACCTAAGAAGGATTTAACCTTTTGTAGTTCAAAGCCTTTTCTGTTTCTTTTCCTATAATAACATTTTCCCTGTTCATCATTAAAGTCACCTTCCGATAAAAATCCATCATGTCTGTGTTTCATTTTTCTTCCGAAAGGGAAAAAATGTAATCAGAAATTATTTAGTTTTTACATTTCCGAGTATTTCTTCTTTTAAATCAATCCAACAGTCTTGGACAGATTCTGTTTTTCATCAATCATCTTCTTTCTGCTGCACATGCACTAAACCCTCATCTGGTCCGGCTAGCGTGTCTAGTTCAGGTTCTGGAGAAGAGAAGATGCTATCTTCACATTGACTGCAGTCGTTCACATTTCTGTGGTCCAATCAGCTGTCACTGGATTTTTGATGTGAGTTTCATCCAATACTTACGGTAGCAGTCCTGAGAACGCTGGAAAATCTCCACCAGACTCCACGGAGCTTCTTGATGTGACCACAGAAATGTGAACGGCGGCTCATTTGACCGCAGTTGGAAAGGATTGTAAATGAATGAAAGAGCATTTGGATGTTAGCTTTCATCATTTTTCAGGGGCGGGGCTGCTCAACCACTCCCCCTCAGAGGAGATTTTGGAAAAAGAGGCTCCAGATCAACATGAAAAATGGCTTTTTAGACATTATTTTAGACATAATCATAATTAAAGCACCACTGGGCATGATTAAAAAAAAATCTGCTTTCTCGTTTTTTGTACCATCCCAATTTTTTTTTTTTTTTTTTTGATACACTGAATCTGATATTCTCTTAAAAGCTTAATTTCAAGTAATGAATATTTTATGTTTTAACCAAAAAAAAAGTTGATAGCAAACTGTTTTCTAATGTTTTATGACAAAGATCAAATATATAGAGACTAAATAAAAATGTATAAATGCACAAACAAACAAATCAAAGACGTGTTCAAAACAGTGTAAAAATGGTCTTTAAAAGACAAGCGAAGCTCCACTAAACTCCAATGTTACAAGGATTTATTGGATATGTTGGATTATTTATCCCAGCAACTCCAGTGAGTGTTTTAGCTCCTGTTTTGTTCATTTCAAATCTTAAAACAGTTTGAAACCCTCACGGTGCTCGGTGTCATTCCTACATCATTGTAAACGGCCGATATGATTGACAAGCTCACCAGTGAGTTCAGAGAGCACGAAGGGTTAAGCAGGAAAACCCAACCCACGCGAGGAGCCGGTGTTGTGTCTACAGTAGATGGAAACAAAGAACCAATCTGAAATCCCCTGAAGATAGTGAGGTACAAGCTCCAGACGAAACAAGTGGAAAATGTCCCAGGAAAACTTTCAAAGTCCTTCAAAGAGTCAGGAGAACTATTGATTAAGTCTGCAAGATTGAAAGTAAAAAGTAAGAATCTTAAGATTTCTGCTGTTGTTTTGACCCACAATAAGACGGATGCTTTCTCTGATCTAAAATCTGAATCTTAATGAGCCTGTAGACATTTATAAAGTTGACTCAAGCTGATAACTGTGGTAGTATTTCAGATAAAACAGGACATGTTCTGCTTATTATTTTTTTTTATTGTAATGTCTAAATTTTATTTTGGGTGTAAATTATTCCTTCCTAGACACATTTTTCTATGAAATTCTTAGTAGATCCTTTAGACCCAGAAAAGAAATCAAAGCTCGGCATCTGACGACTTTCTTTCAGCTTAGAATTCAAGTCATCCCCAGGATGGCTTTCAAACTTACTAAGACGTCTTAATTAATAAGTTTTGCCCTGGAGAGCAGCATGAGTCATCAAGATTTCATGGCATGTTTACAGAAAGGATTTGGAGGCTGTTAAGAGTGCAGATTTGCAGTAAGCTTGCTTTTGAAAGCATCATCTCCTCGGGGTGAGGTTCAGTAATCCAAAAAGCTCGTCTTCAGTTTTATTTTCCTGTTCCCTGCCTTCACTGGGGTCCTTAAGAAAAGTGCTATAAAATGATGGTGATTATAATCAAGATGACGCCGATAATGATGCACTGTGAGGGAAATGGAAGACGTGCTGCAGGAGGAAAGCAAGCGCAGCTGTGGAAGCAGCAGCACAATATTTCTTAAAGACTTTAAAGCCTTTTATTATTAAGAATGGCTCCATAGTAGGAATATTATAGATAAAGATGAAAAAGAAGCTGTAAATAAATGAACCACATGTGTCAGCACTGCCAGCCAGCAAAGCCAGGGGGCTCCATATGGTTTAAAAGTGGCCCCACCTGTTTGCGCCCACATTGGCTTAAGTGGACACTCAGTGGGTAGGCTCACTACGCTAGCCAGCCGCCTGGTGGAGAGCGTGACGTGCCAGCGACCTCTGCTATATGAGCTAGCGACCTCCCCTGTAGCGAGCTAGGACACTCCACTGTAGCCTACTAGCGAACTCCACTGTAGCAAGCTCCACTGTACTGAGCTAGCGACCTCCCTTGTACCAAGCTAGCAAGCCTTGCTGTAGGGAGCTAGCGAGTTTTACTGTAGTGAGCGCCGCTGTATCAAGCTAGCAAGTTTCTCTGTTACGAGATCCACTCTTGAGCTCGTGAGCTCTGCTTTAGCGAGCTTCGGTGTATCAAGCTAGGAACTTCCCTTGTATCTATCTAGCGCTGTGGCAAGCTAGGGAGCTCCACTGTCCACCAGGTGGCTGGCTAGCGTAGTGAGTGGCAAACACAGGTGGGGTCACCACGGAAACTGTGGACGAACCCAATCGGGGTCCCCATTTTTTGCCTCTTTTATACCATGTGGGGCCCTCTTGAGCTTGCTGGCTGGGTGGAAACGGGTTGAAACCAAACGTCTAGAGCGCTGTAAGCACTGAAGGACAGAGAGTCGAGTTTTAGGAGGGACAGCTGAGGTTGAATAGTTCAGAGCTTGCTGTAGAAGTCATGTCGGTTTCTGCCCCATCTGTGCACGGCTGTTAAGTTCATTAACCTTTTGTCTGCTGGAACGCAGGCCTGTGCTCTTTCTCGCAAAACTAAATGTTGTAGCACTTAATCCAGACGGGCAGACACTTGAAATGAGTCATGCAAAAAAAAAAAAAAAAAAGCAGATAATTGGTGTGCATGAGTCTGGTGTCAGGAGGTGAGGTGAGCCCGCCCCACTCCCTCTCAGGGGCTTTCTGCCATCAGCCCACGTCTGCTCGCTCTCCTGGAAATGCTGGAATTAATTGAGGAAAAACGATGCCTTCCATGTTCGGCTGTGATGGAAATGTGAGGAGGAGGTGAGGTGGTTCGGTCCACTAATAGTTGTGTTTCTGTCACTGCAGCTCCATCCCAGGTCCGGGAGATCATCAACAAGAAGGTGCAGCAGCGCAGCATCCAGCTCTCCTGGCAGGAGCCCCAGCAGCCCAACGGCGTCATCAAGGAATATGAAATCAAATACTACGAAAAGGTACGTTTGTTGTGAATTTATTTCTTCCCTTTTTTTGATGTGCGACTCTGCATTTTACAATAAAGAATGACGTGACACACAAGATTTTATTCAGATCCTGTCAACACACAATCTGGAGCTGCCAAAGTTGGCGGTCTGCTCTGTTATCTCCCCCCACAAAGATTACGCTGCTGCCTCCACACGTTTCCAGTCTAAACACATCAGCTCTTTCCAGCCAGCTTTAATGGAGCGACTGTAACGCTGCAAATCAAAGGCAGGCAGGGCCGCACCGCTCTGATGCTGACCGCAGACTAGCGCTGGAATCAGTCGCCGCCGTCACGTACTGTGGCCGCGCTCTGCCCCGCTGCAAAAGCCGAAAATTGGAAACAGCGACGACACCCCTAACAGAGGCTGGCATTTCATTCAGACTTTTGGCCCAGAGGCACGTTTAAAGATCAACACAGAAGTGCACATTGCATCCAGCTTCCAGCATTCCTCTGAGAAGAAGACGGTTTAAGAAGAAGCAGCTTTTTATGCCAGAGGTGCTGCGCAAGGAGCTTTACAGAGGAAAGACTAATAAAAAACTAGTCTTTCACCACCCCAAGAACACTTCAGAAAGAAAACACAAATGGGACAATACCCAGCCGGCAAGGCCAAGTGGGGCCGTATGGTTTAAAAGTGGCAGGAAATGTGGACCCCAAATGGATTTGTCCACATCGGCTTAAGTGGACACTCAGTAGGTAGGCTCGCTACGCTAGCTAGCCGTCCTGTGGAAAGTGGAGCTCCCTAGCTTGTTACAGCGGAACTAGCTTGATACATCAGGACTTGCTAACTCGACAGAGCGGAACTCGCTAGCTCGATACAGCGAAAACTTACTAGCTTGCTAAAGCTGAGCTAGCTTTATACAGCAGAACATGCTAGCTCGCTATAATAGGACTCGCTAGCTTGACACAGCGGAACTCACAAGATCGTCACAGCAGAACTCGCTAGCTCAATACATTGAAACTCGTTGGCTCAATACAGCGGAACTTGCTTGCTTGCTACAGCATAGCTCGCTAGCTTGTTACATCTAAGCTACTTAGCTTGCTACGAGCTTTACTGGTGCCCATTAGCGCGATACATCAGAGCTTACTACAGCTGAACTTGCTAGCTTGCTACAGTGGAGCTTTACTGAGCAGCTTGCTACAGTGGAATTGCTAGCTCGCTACAGTGGATCTCGCTAGCTTGATTCAGTAGAGCTCATTACAGCTGAGCTCACGAACACGCTACGATGTCCACCGGGTGGCTGGCTAGGGTAGAGAGCCTACCAACTGAGTGTCCACTTAAGCCAATGTGGTCAAACACTACAAAAACTGTGGACAAACCCATTTGGGACCCACATTTTCTGCCCACATTTAAACCAGATGGGGCCCACTTGGCCTTACTGTCAAGTTTGGCAAAACATGTCTTCAAATGTGCAATTCAATTCAAATCAATGGAATTGAATTGATCAGATACCATTCTCTTACTTAAAAAGATGAAAGAGGCCTGTTTTTTTCATCATAGAAGCACAATGAGTAAAAAATCCACAAAATTACATTGTTTGTTTTAAGAATTTATTTGTAAGCGATGGTGGAAAGAAACTATTTGGTCACCTACAAACAAACAAGATGTCTGTCTCTCACAGACATGTAACTTCTAACTTGAGAGGTTCTTCTGTCCTCCCCTCATTACCTGTATTAATGGCACCTGTTTGTAATGACTAAAGAGCTGTCTAAAGACACCAGAAACAAAATTCTTGACATGCATCAGGCTGGGAAGACTAAAATTGCGATAGATAAGCAGCTTCGTGTGAAGACATTAACGGTGGGAGCAATGATTAGGAAATGGAAGACATACAAGACCACTGAGAATCTCCCTCCATCCTGTGCTCCCCGCAATATCTCACCCTGTGGGGTAAAAATGACCACAAAATCCCCAGAACCACACGGGGGACCTAGTGAATGACCTGCAGAGAACTGGAACCAAGGCAACAAACTAACCACCTGTAATACACTACACCGCTATGCAGGGACTCAAACCCTGCAGTGTCAGACGTGTCCCACTGCTAAAGCCATGATCCAGTAGAGGATTGGTCAGAAGAAACCAGAATAGATTTTTTTGGTTTGGAGGAGAAAAAATGCTGAGTTTCATCTACAGAATACCATCCCTACTGTAAAGCATGGGGGTGGAAGCATCATGCTTTGGGGCTGTTTTTCAGGAAAAGGACCAGGAAAACTGACCTGTGTGAAGGAAGGAATGAATGGGACCACGTTTTGTCAGATTTAGAATGAAAACCTCCTTCCATCAGCATTTAAGGTGAAACGTGGCTGGGTCTGTCACCATGACAACCACCCTAAACACACTGCCCAGGTAACGAAGGAGTGGCTTTGTAAGAAGCACTTCAAGGTCCTGGAGTGCAAGCCAGTCTCCAGATCTCAAACCCATAGAAAGTCTTTGGAGGGAGTTGAAAGTCTGTGTTGGCCAGCGACAGCCCCAAAACATTACTGCTCTAGAGGAGATCTGCATGGAGGAATGGACCAAAACACCTGCAACAGTTTGTGAAAACCTTCTGAAGACTTGTTTTGAAGAATTGTTTGACTTCTGTTGCTACCAACGAAGGGTATGTAACAAAGTGCTGAGATGAACTTTTGTTATTGATCAAATACGAGCCAGAGGCAAGGTCCACGGCCAAGAACAGGAGCTGGAATCTGGAATGTCTCCCGCTCTCCTGGAGGGAGATGGAAAGAGGGGACAACACATGAATTGCACTGCACCAAATGTTGTAGCTCACTGCAGCTTTGATGAATCAATGGTGCAGAAATCCTCACTGCAGTAAGTTGAGCTGGATGACTGTCATGAAGCAATCCTGAAATTAAAATATGATCAATGGAAATACATGTTTTTATTTTAATCTCACACAAAATAATTAATGTTTAGTGTTTAAAGGTTTTATGGTGACCTCTTAGAAAACATCTGGAAGTGAGTTTCCTTTGAGGCAGCAGCTGATGTGTAAATCACTAAGCAGGCTCTTCCCTGAAACAGGACCAGAAGGACCGGATCTACTCCACCGTGAGGTCCAAGTCCACCTCTGCCACAGTCAACAACCTGAAGCCCAGCACAGCCTACGTGTTCCAGATCAGGGCTCTGACGGAGGCCGGGTACAGCAACTACAGCCCCCGGCTGGAGATCACCACCCAGGAGGAGGCCACAGGTGGGCGTCAGCACACAGCTTCACCTCCGGATCCGAGTGGGTCCGGCTGAAACACTCAAACTGTCCAATGAAGGAGCCAGCACACAAACTCTGATTAGGATGAAAACAATTGTTCTTTGGTGATTGAAATATAGTTAATTAACCTTAAATACTTTCATTGTTATGATGTTTAGGTCACTTTGTGTTGAACTCTTCAACAACAGTGACAGTATAGAACACTCACTGCCAAAACAGAACTCTGTAAGGAGGTTTACACCAGATTTTCTCTAAATGAGCAAAAAAAAAAAAAAATCTGCATTACATTTAATTCATTGAGGCACGTTTTCTTAAATAAAGACCCTTTTACTATTGAAAAACTGTCTTGAGAATAAAATAAGACATTTTTTCTTTAAAAAAAAGGAAGTTTGAACTATCATAACTCATTGACCATGTACTCATGGATGTAATTCCAGTGGATTCTGACAGGGAGGTCTCTTTGTGCCCATATACAACGCTCTAACTTTATGCTAATGCATCAGAAGTAGCCCTATAATAATGGATCAGTGGGAATGTACATTGTTGTGTAAATGGTAGAAAAGTTAAAGTAATTCAAAGAACATCAACAGCGCTGTTGGAAAATGGTTAATAGTTTTAAGGTCAATTTAATGTTTAGTCTTTCCTTAAATCTCTCAACAAAAGTTTAAAAGCGTGAGACTCCTATCAGTGCTGGAATCAGGTGTGGTCCAGGACTATCTACGTTCTTTGAACAGAAGCTTCTCGCATCTACAGAAATAAAAAAATAAAAGCTTCAAGATTTTTCTTGTATTTTAGACGATCAGAAAAACTGGTGCCTTCCTTTCAGTCCCAATCAATGAAATCTGCTCCCTCCAACTTTGTCTATCATTGATTTTGTGGAACTCTTTAATCAGAGCAAATGAAATGAGATCTGTTTCGACGCCATTGTAACCTTGTGAGAGAGCGAAAAAAAAGACGGAGGGCTGCGTGCTGCAGTGGATCGCCGCCTCACGACTCATCTGTGTATTCAGCATGGGAAATTGTTTGCTTTGCTTCAAAGCAGACACCAATTGCTTTGACTTTATGCTGACAAGACGTTACAGGAAGAAAATCACTAAGCACAAGGACAAGCTCGTGTAGTGTCATGAGGATAAAGTCATTTAAATCTAATCAGTTCCATTAGCTTTGAGCCTCGGAGTGTTGTTGGGAGGTTTGTGGAGGAACGACGTTCCGAAACCTTTGAGTCTGAAGATCCTGAATGTGGATCCACATGAAATCGGAACTGTTAAACTTTTACAAACTGAAGAATTTAAAGAGGAAACCAGCAGTTTGTGGAAACACTTGATTTTTCAGGGGAGTTTTTTTTTTCATTTGACGACAGCGGTCAACCGTGTTAGTGCTCTGGCCTCACAGTGACGGGTTCAATTCCCAGCTAGGTCCTTCTCCTTTGCATGTTCTGCTTGTGCATGTGTGAGTTTCCTCCCACTGTTCCAAAACCAATTCATATGCAACACATAAAATGAACAACATAAATGTTTTTATGTGGAGTGCTTTTCCATTTTTAACAAGATCTCACGAGTGTGAACGCTTTTTGCTAAAAGTAGTCACTGAAGATTCTGAAGCTTTTTGCTGAAAATGATGATGTAATTTACTTGAATTGCTGAATAGATTTGCTGAAAGTCAGAAAACTATTTGCAAAAGGTTTAATTTGCTAAAAGACTAGAAATTTTGTTAAAGAATTATGAAAGAGAGCAGAAGCTGACATAAATTTCTGAAAAATGTATAGTAAAATTGTTTAAAAATTCTAATACATGCCAATATTGAGTGTGTTGCTTAAATTAAGGCTAAACTACAAATTAGTCTAAAAAACTTCAGTAGATGCCAAATTAGCCAAAAAAGTTATCTTGTTGCTTAAATATCAGCTAAACTCAATTTTTTTAAATTTTTTATTATTATTATTATTAAAGATTAAAACATCTCATAAATGCATTAAAAGGCTTGTTGCTAATGTACATAAAAGTGTAAGACTTTCTCTTTTATATTCTATGGAGCAGATTTTCCTCAATATTTGAAAAACTGTTAAGTTGATGAATAACAAAAGTACATGCAGTAATGTCCTGGACGATATCAAGATTCCTGAAATCACTAAAAGTGTGATTGAGTTTTTACACAGTAAAAAATGTGGTTACTCTTGATGCTCAAATGAATATTATACTTGAAGAGTTAATGTAACAATTTAATACAAATATATTTACATGTTCATATGTATATTTATATTGTGACATTCAACATATTTTACATTTTAAAACATGTGTAACAGCAGTAATTTGCTCATCAACCGCTCAGGCTTTCCCTGGTTAGCTGATGTTTTTGTTAATACAGATGTCAGTGAAGTGGCTCGAATTATTTCTTAAAGTAAGTCAAACTGCTGACTTGACTTCTTCACATCACTTCTACCTTTGGAGAAATGTGGGTAATAGTTTTTTATTCATCGATGTACTTCTGTATTTTAATGAAACATTGTTTATGTTTTTTTAACTAAACAGAATTAGACATGCGTGGTATTTTATTGAATTTTTTAAAAAATAATCTGAAGCTGATTTTTTTGTGACCTTTGATCGATGTCCGTCTTAGTGCGGAGTTCTCCTCTTCCTGTGTGTTTTTCCTCATCTCTTTCACTCTGACTCGTGTTTCCAGCTACAGTCAAGTTCAGCATCATTCCATTAAGGAAATGAAAACATGTTTGATGTCATTTCCTCTGCACAACTGTAAAATATAAACAAGCTGTTACTGAAATCCTCTTTCTAATCTCTGGTAGAATTGTTGTTGATCTATATTGAATTCTCTTTCTAATTTAAAGCCAGAAGGTGGACGTGTGGAGGAGACTTCTAGTGACGTTGAGAAGAAAAGAGTAGAAACTCTGCAGCTTTGTTTGATGGAGGTTTAAACAAAGGCCGATGGAAGGGCGTGAAGCAAAGCCCAGTTATCTGATGAGGAGAAAGTGTCTGCTCAGAGATTTTTCCACGATAGGAAGATTAGCCTCACAGGCCTTCACAAACACAATCATGCGTTCCTTTCTTTCTCTTTTCTAAAGGACAAGGATTAACAAGCAGACAAACGCAGTGATCACCACACAATGAAGCTCTGATTCTTGGTAGATTGGAGTTTGGTCGGAGTCGTGGTGTGGAAGACGTCCTGCAGGATCAGGTTCCTCATCCTGGTCTGGAGCTGTGTCATGTTCTCCCTTCAGATGATCTCACGCTTCCTCTGAATGTTCAGTCGCAGCTCCAGCCTGAATGTGTCTTTGTTTGAGATGGAGGGCATCGCCGCTGCCGTCTGGGACTATTAAGCCCACTTTCTGAAACAGTGGAGCCGTGTGTGTGCTCAGAAATAGAAGCATCCCTTTTCCTGCTGTCTCTAAGTGAGGGGGGTGGGGGGTATCAATCTCCATGCTGCTCATTGGGGCTTCATTACTGTCTGTGCTGCAGATTGCAGCCTGTGATGTGAGCTTGGCTCTGAGCGTGTTTCTGTCTCCTCAGCTGCGACCGTCTCCAGCGAGCAGAACCCCGTCATCATCATAGCGGTGGTGGCCGTGGCGGGGACCATCATCCTGGTCTTCATGGTGTTCGGCTTCATCATCGGGAGAAGGTACGCTCTCGCGGGCCCCATTGACTCTCCGCTCCTGTGAGTCTGCGCTTGTCAATTAGCCTTTCTGTCACTCACAGGCCTCCACGTCTGTGGAGTCGTCACACCCGCGCACACGTGCACCCATCATCACGCCGCATGCTGTTCTTCTAGGTTATAATGTGCCATTTTCACCCCCTCCCCCTCGCCCAACCAGCTTCTAACGTTTTTTTTAGAAGAGCCATCATTAGACTAGTACAGTGCAGAGAAAAAGTTCTGCATTCCTGAGTGTGAGATGCAGTTTTTCCATCATCAGCACTCACTCTCTTCATTGACGTTATCATTCTTCCTCTGCATGAGAGGAGAGCAAACCTATACCAGTCCTGAGGAATTCACACCATCCTATTAGTGTTTGTAACTTCATGTGCAAATCAGAATTCCTAAATTAAATTCACCTTTTTTAGGTAAATGTGTTAAAAAATACTCCCATAAGAAATGAGGTTCCAAAAGAAAAAAATAAATAACAGAGTTGGTCATTTTATTTGCAGCTAAAACTAGTTCTGCTAAGTTATTGAAATACATAAGAGCCATACGCTCTTATTTTGTACTTGCAAATAGTTTTTTTCAGGTAGTTAAAAAAATGTTGATTTTCGGTATTGGCTGCAAGAGGCCAGAAAATCTTGGTTGTGAAAAGTCATTATCATGCATCACTAATGGTTACCAATGTAGAAGAAATCCGATCATGTTGGGAGTCTTTTTTTTGTTTTGAGATTTACGTTCTCCTTAGCGAAGGATTGGATTGAAACTAAACTTTTGCAGAATTGTGTGAATGTAAAGTAATCAATCACAAAAAAAGTAATCAATCACACTACAGTGATTCTCCTGCTACTTTCCATATGTTTTTCAGCACATAAAAACTCAATCAGACTTTCAACAATTTCAGAAATCTTTGTATCAAAACGTTTGGATCGTTCAGGACACTCCCATATCCTGAACCATTACAGCTCGTTATTTTTTGTATTTATAAACTTGATAAACTTAATAAAATATGCCCCATAGGAAATGAATGAGAAAGTCTTCAAATTTAAACATTTTAAGTAGATTAACAACAAACATTTAAATATATTCATGGAGTATGTTTTCATCTTTTAAATTAAGTTTTAAAAAATTATTAGAGTTTAGCTTTTATTTTAGCAACGTGCTAACGTTTTTGGCTAATTTCTTTTCTACTGAGGTTTTTTATGCCAATTTAGAGTTTAGCTTCTATTTTAGCAACAGGCTAACATTTTGACTAAGTTTAACTACTCAGGAATTTAGTAGTTTAACTAGTATTTAAGCAACAAGCTAGCTATTTGGCTAATTTGACATCTATCAAGGATTTTTTGGGATATTTTGGAGTTTAGCTAATATTTAGGCAATATGCTAGCTTTTTTGGCTAATTTAGAGTTAAGCTTCTATCTTAGCAACGGGCTAACATTTTTGACTAATTTGTTACTAGGAATTTTAGGCTATTTATTAGTTACAAGCTGGCTTTTTTGGTTAATATGGAATCTACTAAGGTTTTTTGGGCTAATTTGGAGTTCAGCTCATATTTAATCAACAAACTAAATATGTTTGTAAAATTGACATGTATTCAATATTTTTAAGCAATTTTACTACAAAATTTTCAGTAATTATAGGTCAACTTTCTCTTTCAAAGTTCTTTAACAAAATGTCCTGTCTTTTAGCAAATGTAACATTTTGCAAATATCTTTTGCATTTTCAGCAAATCCCTTCTGCAATGAAAGTAAATTGCATCATCATTGTCATCAGAAAGCTTCAGCATCTTCAGTGACTACTTTTAGCAAAAGGCTTTCACGCTAGTATTATAACAGGGAATGCAACATTTCCAGTCTGTTTTGTTTACTCTCCTCTCACAAGATGCAATCTCTTGATATTTAAAACAATTTTTTGTACAAAGAAATTCATACATTCACATACAAGTGTTTTGACTAGTGCTGCTGAAATTTCTTCTTAAGTGGAAATATAAAGAACTCTTTGATTTAGTCATCATATATTATTATTTCTCACATAAATTTGGCTAAATACGACAGCTGTGAGATGAATGTTTCAGTTTTACAGATTTTTATTGTACCTCAGGGACCTTTACATATGAAAAGAGAAAGTAGCCAGGAGGATATTTTTTATCCATATTCCCCCGACAAATAAAAAAGTCAATTTAAACCAGAAAAAAAAGAAAGTATTCATAAACTGCACCTTTGAAATTTGCTCAACTATTTGAAACATGATAATCTCCTGGGTTCAGAGTGCACAAGTCCAAACATGCATCACACATGTGCTCTTTGTCATGTGCTGTAAGAACACGTCTATCACTCATGCCGTCCCCCACCTCCACCTGTCATCACCTTTCTCAGTGTCTGCTCAAAGAGCAACTTTGTGCATCAAATCAGCGGCTTGAGAGAACCGTCATCACCTCAGAATTACAGCACAGTCAATTACAGTGCATGTTTTACTTGAAATGTGACATGATTAGATAGTTTCCCAGCAGCTCCTGCTGCTGCACAGCTTGCCTTCTGTAGAGATTTGTCTTGCATTAAAATTCTTGCCATTTAGGGTGTTTATTTCGGCCGCACAATCAGTTGATTCCGGCGCTCTCTTCCTCTCCCCCCACGCAGGCACTGCGGGTACAGCAAAGCCGATCAGGAGGGGGGACGAGGAGCTTTACTTCCAGTGTGAGTGCCCGCACTCTTCAGCACAAACACACATGCACGCACGGACACCCAGATCCGCAGAAACATCTCGCCGCGGAAAGGGAAGCGCGCCATCAAACTCGTTATCCTCGTTCATTTGAAGCGAGGCGCAGCCGGGATCTATCAGGCAACTTCTTCTGCTGATTGGCTCGGCTCCGCCTGCAGAGATGAAGAAGTCAGAAAACGAGACAGCTGCCAGAGGGGGGAGGAAATGGTTGACCAGGGTGTGGGAAGCAGTTCTTTAAAGTAGATCCTGCCTCAAAGTCTGCTTTAGTGAGTCTCTGCTCTGCACTCTCTTAACAGTTTTGTAGGTTTTTTCCTGATTTACCCCATAATGATGCCCCCGGAGATGCATCTGCAGACACTTTCTTTGCCATCATCCAGGCTGTAGGCAAAGTGATGAAGACAAAGGTTCAGGGCTGTGTCTGACTGATGCACCTCAGCTGCTGGCAGGTCCCAGCTGCTGCAGAACAGACAAACAAGCCCGGCGTCCAGTTAGAAAGAAGAAGCGGGCACAGTGCGGCGAATGATGAGGGGTTGTCAGGGCGACACAGGAGGTTGGAATGTAACTCCATTTTCTCCGTCAGATTAGCTGATGTTTGGGATGGACTAAGCAATTATTGGAACCAGAGGGAAAACTGCAGGAGCCAGTTTTCCTGGACCGTGCTTCTGCTGGTGGATGGTCCAGATGAGTGGGAGCTCCGTCTTCTGTGTGCTGCTTTGACCCATTTGCTGGATTTTCTGTAAACTCTCAACACTTGGAACATTCTTGTTCATTATGCTTTCAACTAATTCAGCCATTTAGGATAGGAAATTTTCCTGAAAGTGGACCAGGGGTGTGCCAAAATATTGATATTGAGATATGTCGCCATATTTAGTCCTGCGATTGATTCTTGATGCGTTCTCACCAAGTATTGATCTTTCATTTTCATTTGAAGAGTCTGTAAAATGTTATATTTGTCATCCTTTGGTGAGATATTCCTTCTGAGGTAGATAGGGGGCGCTCATTGGACCAATGTGTCTGGCAGCTACTTGAATTATTCATTCTTTGTTCTGTTGTTTACAACAATTTTTCACTAAGTAGTATCACTGCTGCTCATGTTTACAGTCAATTTTACAGATAATTTTGACTCAATTGGCATCAATGCTGTTATCATTATTACTGATTTCAGCATGCTGCACTGAAATGTTCATTATTTGTTGCACAAAATAATACACGAGTCGTTCATTATGACTGTATTAAGATTAAAAAGTAAGTATGGATAAATTTGACCAAAAAAAATGTGTTCTTCTATATAATGCGAGTTAGTAGAGATGATTTTTACCAATTATTACAATATCGTGATATTATCAATATCTGTCAGTCATGTATTGTGTATCGTATCTAATTGCATCGTGAGGTACCCAGTGACACTTGATATTTAACAGTTGGGTGTTTTCCTTGTACGAGATTAATTAATAAGTTTACATTTTTTTTACTTATTTAAATGCTTTATATCAATCCTAAACTCAATTCACTTTTGAAAATGTATATAAAAAATTGTTCTTTTTTTTAATGAAATCTCGCACAGGCGTCCAGTTTTAATGTTAAGTCAATGCACTGACCCCATCACAAGTCCTGTGGCGTGATTTGGGGGTCGGGCACAGCGTGGTATGGCGGTCATGTAGCGGCTCAAAACACCATGTAGCAAAATATTTTCTGTACGGCACGATGTTTGATGTGACGAATTTGTGTTGTTTCAACCAATCAGAAACCTAGCCTAGCCTGTGATGCGTGTTGATGGCTTGAATAGTGGGCGGAGTCTAAAACAAACATGGAGGAGAATCTGATTGATCTCCTCCTGAACTGAATTTTTCTTTTTCTTTTAAGGCAACAATAAAAAACATTCTCATTTTTGTATTGCTTTCCTCTTCGGACTAATGCAGGACAGCAAGTCATCACTGGGTCACAGAGAGACAGAAGTACCGCTGGAAGTGTCCGTCATTTAGACACATTGGTCTTAAAATACCTTAAATTCATATAGTGTTGAGAAACAAAAGTAATAAAAAATAAAATTTTGACTCTAAAACTGTGAATCTTATCATAGCTTGACTGAATCATTACATGCCTACTCAACATCATCCATGTCTTCCCTGTAGGGATAGACCTAAGCTCCTCCCACATCTGGGAGGTTTGAGTAGTGAATTTGCTGCGCATCAGAACAGCAGCAGCACATGTGAACTGGGTTTGGTGTGAACGCCGCATTAGGAATAGTTCACTGGTGCAGCATAAGAGGAAGCAACCAAAAACCCTCCGCTTGTGCTGTTAGCAGACTCAAAGTCCCAAGCCCACCTCCACCAAACCCTTCATTGGTTTTCTGCAGTCAGGCTCGTTTTCGGCCTGACTCATCCATGAGGATCATCAGGGTCTCCTGGAGACGCTGGGCTCTCTGCTCTTCATGCGGGTGATGCACGGCTTAGCTGCAGCTGCTGGGCCGTGGAAAGACTTTCTGCACACAGATCCAGGAGGCTGTACGAAGCTTGGAGCTCCGTGGAGACTCTGATGACTCTGAATTCTCGGAGCCCACTATCAGTTTAATGACGTACGTTCCCCAGCATCATATTTGTTAGCATGGACGTTTGAAACGGCCCTTGCTGTAAAGATCCTTTCACTGGAGTTCTGCTGAGAGCGGTTTGTTCTGTCACAGATGTTAGTGGGGCGGTCTTCATTTTTTTACACCCCTGTGGCCATAGAAGTGACTAGAACACCTGAATTTGGTTATTTGGAGGCGTGAACATGCTTGACTGTATAGTGTACTCTGTGCAGCAGCTTGCACACACATTTCTGCAGTTTTCTTTCTTGCTTTAGCTTTCATGTGTGTGGGGTTACATTATCAGTAGGATTTAAACTGCATTTCTCAAAGGCTCAGAATACTGTAATGCATTGTTTATGTGGTGTGTTCTGCACAGCACAGCCCCTTATCTCATCTCTGACCTTTCCCTCACGGTGCAAAGATCTTTTCTCTTGGCTCATAGATATTCACAGCCTCTTCTTCTTCATTTTGTAGAAACCCCTCGCCTGAGGCTTCAGTCCAACAACAGAACACCCCTTCTCCTCCACCTCAATTGGCATTTACTCTCAATTCATGTTGTAAATCATTTTCATGTGCAGTACAATATCATTGGATTTATTTTCTCGTAAGAAATCTTAAGTGTCTTGATTAAATAATAAGCATCTGGGTGCAGACGGGCTACCAGACGTCTGAGCTGAAACCAAACAGTTCAGCTTTCAGCTGGAGGAAGGAAGGAGACGAAAATGTAGAAAGAAATGTTTGAAAACCAGAGGAGTATAAACAACAGGAGGCAGATGCAGGTGGTAGCTGGTAAGGACGGACGTAAACACTCCAGGGTTCAGCTTTTCTCCATGACTGCAAAAAGACAAAAAGGAATAACACTTTAGATTGGAAACGTTTAAAAAACACAACACCAGTAACACCATTTTCACCTAAATGTCTGACTCCATAAAAAAAGGTAAATAGTTACATGTATTTTTTCATTTACTCAAGTAACTTAAGAAAACTCACTGTAACATAGTATTACTTTTCATTAACTAGAATATTTTAAAACTTTTCAAACAAGTTCTTAATTATTAGAAAAAAAATTAGAGACGTTTATTTTTTTCTTTTATATTCTTACTTTCATAAAAATCAAGTTTTAGAATTGCTTTTTGTCACTGGATACGTTTTTGTGACTTTTATTTACTTTGGAAAAAAAGTGACTTTTATATTTTGTGTCTTATTTTGTGCAACAAACAATAAACTCTTTCTGTTTCAACTGTTGAAATTACACAACAGGTAAATTGATTACTGGGACAGGTTTAGACAGGTGTAGACTGGTGTACCCTTATCATGGGGTTACGTTCTAAAAATAAAAACAAATAAATATATATATATTATATATATATATATATATATATATAATACACACACACACAGAAAAAATCAACCAGCGAGACCTCGAAGGATGGACGGGGATAAATTAAGGGAACACTGTATTAAGCAACACAAGCTGAGCAGCTGCTGCTTGAGTCTGCAGACATGAATAGACTTTCCTTGTGTCCTTATAGCAAGTGTAAATGAGACTTTGGATTTCAGTCACAAACTGTTACAGAACCTGATCAGAAGGACCCTTCATGCGTGTCACGTAAAGTAAAGAAGAAGTGAGCTGAGCCTCCAAGTCAAAATCATTAGAAGTTACTCCGACGCCCGGCGTGATGGTGTGGAAGTTTCACACGAGTGTCCAGTTCAAACAGCAGAAACTCCAGCAGACGGTGGGTTATCTCAGGAACACGGTTGGTTTTCAGGGAGGTCGTCTCAGTTCCAGGGAGGTTAAAGGCATAACAGCAGTGAACATGGCTGCTCAAATCTCCGCGTCTCTTTTTGTCCAGACTTTCTTAAGTGAAAGAGCTCTTTGACACGGACGGCTGGCTGTTCAGCTGTCTGAGCTGCTCTGCTCTCAGAAATGCTTTGCTGTCAAGAGCCTGCTGGTGCGCAGTGTGCATGTTTAATCATTGCAGTAATCCTCTTACCTTTCTACAGTTAAATTTCCAGGCACCAAAACCTACATTGACCCTGAAACCTACGAGGACCCGAACAGAGCTGTCCATCAATTTGCCAAAGAGTTGGACGCCTCCTGCATCAAAATCGAGCGCGTCATTGGAGCAGGTGAGCCCGTCCCGGGATGCTTGGCTCCTTCCGTTCAGTTTGCGCAGGCTCTCATACATCATGCTGACAGCTAAATATTTGCACCTTGAATGGGGACACAGCTTTATGCATCTCATATTGATAAAGCAATTGCAAAGAGGGGAAAAGGTTCATTGCAATTAATGTGTGCTGGTGGATGCAGTCAAAAAGATCCACCGAGCTGAAAAACTGCTGCAACATGAGTTTTAGAGGCGGTCAATGACAGTATCTATGCATCTCCAGCGTGTCTTATTATAAGTCCTGGCTCCGCTCCCCTGAGTATAACAAGATGTTGCACTCCAATTTGTACTGCAGCTCTGCACAGCTGCATTGTCTCAAAGTGCGCGCAGGAATTTGTCATTGCAGGTGCTTGATGTTTTTTGGTTGTTTTACCTGAGGGCCCCTTATTCATGAGCGCCGTGAACCCCCACAGGAGAGTTTGGGGAGGTGTGCAGCGGTCGGCTGAAGCTGCCCGGAAAGCGGGACGTTTCGGTCGCCATCAAGACCCTGAAAGTGGGCTACACGGAGAAGCAGAGGCGGGACTTCCTGTGCGAGGCCAGCATCATGGGACAGTTTGACCATCCCAATGTCGTCCACCTGGAAGGAGTCGTGACGCGAGGTGAAGCAGACAGGAAGCCACAGAGAGATGGGTGGTTGAGTAGGAACTGACGCTGTATCTGATTCAATTAGCTGCAGTCCCTGTTTTACATTTTCCCATTTAGACACCTTAATAAAAGGAGCAGATGGTAACTTTTAATTAAAAGCCAATGAAACATGCAGCTAAAAATAGCTTCATTTTGGCGCCGCTATTGTGTTCTGGAGCATTTTGAAGGCAAATAAAATTAATCATCTCATTTTTTTGTTCATCTTTTTAATATCTGCAGGAAAGCCGGTCATGATTGTCATCGAGTACATGGAGAACGGCTCATTAGATGCTTTCCTCAGAGTGAGTATCGCAAAGCAGCATCTCCTGTAAGTTTTCTGTGCTGGAGCGTCCCAGAGAGCCGGCGGTCTGCGGTGGGATCTAGGCGCCGCATAAATCTCATAAATCTTGTGCTGGAGCTGCTGCAGTGCTGCGACCTACATTTCCCCTACGGTCAGTGAAGATGGCTGACCTGCCTGTGTTCCCCACAGAAGCACGATGGTCAGTTCACAGTCATCCAGTTGGTGGGGATGCTGCGGGGCATCGCGGCGGGAATGAGATATCTCGCAGATATGGGCTACGTCCATCGAGATCTGGCTGCACGGAACATCCTTGTCAACAGCAATCTCGTATGTAAAGTGTCGGACTTCGGCCTGTCAAGGGTGATAGAGGACGATCCCGAGGCTGTCTACACAACAACCGTGAGTCAATTAAAGTGCCCGCTCTCTCCAGCAAGAGTCGTGTCTAGATTGTCTACCTGAACCGCCGCCGCTGCAGGAAAATAGAGCAGAAAACAGCAGAGATTTCTGCAGCACTTCTCATGTGTCACACAGACAAAAAGCAGTCATTACAAAGCAGTGAAAACATGCATTACATGCTCACAGGGTTTATAACAGATCAGTGCTTTTCTTTATTCAAGTCAAAACTCACAAATTCAAGTGCAGATCTTTACGTCTTCAGAAAATCCTTCATGTATGATCCTCCACATTATTCTTACAGCCTGTGCCTTAAGAGATATTAAACTGCACAAATTCTTATTATTAACTAGTTTATTTGTTTAGTTTCTCGACAAATCAGTTAATTGTACTTATTATAAAAACAAATGACCTACATTTATCAGAAAAGATGGACTTAATTTGGAAAAAAAGCTCATTCTTTGTCTGAGGTTTAATAAACACACAACGACTGAACTCTCAAATATTAAAGTCGATAACCTCAGTCAATATTTGAGATTTTACTGATGTAATACATTTAAAATCACTTTCTGACAATAGGGAAAAGTAAGATACATTAATGTTCCAGATGTCAGTGTCCACTTCTCACTCTAGAGAAAACTGCTTCACTCTTTTCTTTGCTTTATCCTATTTATCCTAGTAGATATCTTTCTTTCTACTGTAAAAGCATTCCCAGTGGTATTTTAATTATGATTACACAGCTTTAAGGAAAAAAAAAAAACTAGGTCTATGACATTATGACCTGTTATAAGCTGAATGTGGCTGATGATGCTGAAGCTCAGAACTGAAAATGCTCAAGTCAAAAGCTTGATGACATGTTAGATAAATCAGTAATTGGCCCCCAAAAAAACGGTAAGAAAAGTCCTTTTTTTTTTTAGCTAGCATAATGCTAAAATATTAGCTAAACGCCAAATTAATCTAAATAACTGGATAATATTAAATTTTGCAAGATATTAGTTAAACCTAATAAAAACGGAAAAGCAAGTCTAGTTCTTCCAAAGCACTAAACATAATGCTAACATGATCAAATATTAGCTAAATATCAAATTAGCCCTAAAAATGACTTTTGTGCCAAAATAGCTAACAGTTGCAAAAATAAAAACCCAGCAGTTGGTGAACATTATAAAGTGTGAATGATGTCTCTAGCTGAAAGTGAACGAAGTTTCGGAGGGATTTGAGAGATTTCTCACTCATTTCATATGGGGTACATTTTGCTCAATATTTTAAAAACTAAATACCCAAAACACAAGAATGAGCTGAACGTTTTGATACCAAGATTGCTGAAATGGTTGAAATTTTATTGAGTTTTTATGTGCCAAAAATGCACAGAAATGAGCAGGAGGATGACTATAGTTTGAATGCTTACTCAGCAATCACACAACCATGTTGTTTTCTTGGATAAAGTTTCTGCAGAACATCAGGGAATCTTTAGAAATTCTTTCACCTCTTGAGTTGTCGACGGGACCGTCACTCCTCGTCATCCATCTGTTCACATTCTGTCTGTCTAGCATATTTACAAATACAATCAATTTTCTGTCTGCTGAGTATTTGTTCTCAGTCATCAGAAAAATCCAAAAGAACATGTTAAAAATCCCAAAAAATATCATTTTCATCAGAATTGTTTTTCAACCATCCAGACGATTTCAGTGGAAAGAGAAACCTATCAAAGCAGCGTTGTGTTGAATCACATTCCCTGTCTGCAGGACTCTGTGACAGCTCCAGATTTAGCCTGAATGACCAACATTTTAAACCATCATCAAATGTTCCCTACAATCATCAATGAACAAATTAATTGGCAATTAAGAATTAAACTGGCTGTAATTTTGTTAATTTGGTTTTCTTTTCCAGGAAATGACTGAGTCACTTACAATAATCCTCCAGCTCTGCAGTTTCTCATGCTAAAGTGTGATGAAATGTGTTTGATGCAGGCCTCTCTGCTGCCCAACAGCACTTGAAATAACAATTATACCATCAGAAGGACTTTTTTCCCCCTAAGTTCAATGTTTCTTTCTTTCTCTCTGCAGACTGCACACACACTGGTTATTTATTGCAACTGTGTAATCAACTAAATTAAATGGAACGTCCTTTTCTGTGTTCTCTGAACAGGGCGGCAAAATTCCTGTCCGGTGGACTGCTCCAGAAGCCATCCAGTACCGGAAATTCACCTCTGCAAGTGACGTGTGGAGTTACGGCATCGTCATGTGGGAAGTTATGTCCTATGGAGAACGGCCCTACTGGGACATGTCCAACCAGGACGTAAGCCACTGCTCGCTTAACACTTAACAAGAGACGCAGCGTCAGGATGACGTTCGTCTGCTGGGTTCAAAAACAAAGAAAAACATCAAATAAATCTGCATGGAATTATTTAAAATCAAATTCATTATTGAAGTCATCTTGAAAAACAATAAATATGACTTTCTTGTTTAAAAGGTTCAGTGTTGCTCAGTTTATATAAGTAAGTTAGTAAAAACTGATTTTATTGATAATAAAAAAATGTTTTTAAAGTTAATATGAGAAATAAATCAAAGTTCAATCAAACTGTGAATCAGATTATCTGACCTGGACTCTAATCAGATCTTAAACCTTTAATTTAAGAATGAATAGATTCACATAGTTTTGTCATCTGGAAAACAAAGTTAGTTTGTGATAAAAGACTATTTTACAGTAAAATGTACCTTCTCCTATAATCTAAAGCTGTAGTCACAAACATTTGTACTACGGTGGAACGATCACAAAACTCAGGGTCTCGAATCAGATCATTTTTTGTATCAGTAAAAAGTAGAAAAAAATGTCAGCAATGATGGCTAAAACAAAAGTTCTAGAAGTGCCTGTCGACCGTTGTGGTCAGATGTGAATTGAAGGAGAGAAGTGTGCACTCTGCTCCGCTCTGCTTCCCCGTCCAGTATGAACCTAGCGTAATTCATCCGGGGGTCTGCTGCGGTTGTTTGGGTTGTTCAGGCCCATAGAGGGTCGTGGAGAGCAGCTGGATCTTCAGGGGGACACAGGTGTACCTTGTAGTTCCCTCGAGGCTCGCATGGCCACCTTAAGGGATGTCATGGACATGGAGTTTACCATTGTCTTTGGTGTGTAAGTGGATTGCTTTCGTGCGATCTTTATGCCACAATCTAGTCATTATAAGGTGTGTGCTGCCCCCTCACTGACCCACGAACAAATGCAGCATGCAGAGATGGTGCACCAGATACAGAAGTGCCTGTAGGAAACCCACAGGATGCTCACACAAACTAAACTCTGATTGGATAATTTCCAAATTTCTACCAGTCAGTCTGCAGCATGGAGTACGCAGTTATCATGAGCAGCACTTAACAAGTCCACTTAAGTTGGAGGAGTCAAAAAAACACACCTGTAACTTCATCCTTACTTTACTCATGCGTGTTGTTCAAGTGTTTGCCGGCAGCATGGCTGTAGAAACATGTACGTGTACAGTTTTACTCTAGCGGTCTCTAACCTCGATGTGCTGCACGACCCCCTACCCCGTACATGTTGGAGCATTCTGTACCTGCAGACAGCTTCCACCCATCAGGGCAGTTGGGACGAAGGTTTAATTGTTCACAAACCCTCAATGGAAAACTGGGTCTTTATTAGAACTGGGTCAATAATATTCACGCTGTGAGGGTAGAAATAACTATTTGATTGCATTAAGCCTTCATTTTGCAGTAAACAGTAAACTAAAGCAGACGACGTTCAGCTGGAAGCTCAGCTGTCTTCTTTTATCTTCAGTCGGTCTGAGGCAGAGCATGAGCAGGAGAGCTCAGCATTTTCCCCAGATTCATTTTTAATTATGCATATTGAAACCCTCCCACTAAAACGCAGAGAATCACTGACAAAACCCCAGAACAAGACCCTCGTGAGAGCGGCCCGGCGGGGACGCTAACCTTGGGCTTAATTAGTTCAAGAAGTCTGGCTATAATCATGTAGTCTGATCATTTGAAGGAGAAACCAGCCGGAAGTGGGACGGCCATTAAAACGGAGGAACTTTTATTAATAGATATAAAAAAGGGGAAAGCATGCAACATTATGAATTGATTGGATTTAGTAAATTTGTTGACTTACAGTTGATGCTAAAGACTTTGTGATTAGAAATGTAGGATCCTCTTTTTGATTGAACTATTTTTTAAAGCTCTATAAAGTGTCTGTGAAATCTTTAAAACATCCTGTCCTTTTCTGTCATATGGATGGGTTATAAACAGCACTTCACTAATGAATAAATTGGCCTGTTTCTTTATTTCTTTTTATTTCTTTCGTCTACTTTCCACACCAGAGAAGTACAGTGATGCTTTACAAACCAGCCTATCGGACTGGATGACCAGAGAACACCTCAGCTAGTTTCCTTGTTGACTCTTTAAGGTGGATTCACACTGAACAGCGATTCATGGGGGGGAAGCGGCCAGCTTCAATGTTAAGTCAATGGAACAAATGTGAGGCGATCTGAAGCCCCTTTGAGCAAATTTGAGTGATGGTGCAGCTCAAACATCTACCACCAGCTTGATATGAGCTACAACCAGGTGGTACAGCCAGAACTTTAATATCTGAAGTTTGACACGTCGCCGTGTTGCATCTGTTTGTCAGGAACTCGGCTTTGGACACATGACGTTTTCAGTGACTCGATCAACGGGTAAAATACTAATTCATAGAGAGCGTTTCTGTCCTGAACGTCCATCTACGTCCTGAACCTGCTGGAGCTGCAGGTCCCAGAGCTCATCCAGATACTTTGGGTCGCTGCCGGGTGCAGAGGGACAGAGAGCCTTCAAGCTCAGCCACAGAGACACAGAAACACAGTAGAAGCGGCTGTCATACAGAAACAGCCCTCTGTAGCGGGAAAATCTTTAATAATTATCATAACCCAAACATAGAGACATGATTACTGATGTTTTTTGTAAATAATACACAAATAAACATTATTTCTCAACATCCTCTGTGTCTTCATACATTCTAAGTGAGAAATCAATGGACATTGCGGAAACATTAGCTGGTAGCTCCTCCCACATGCAGCCACGGTTTCAAGCTCCGGAAAACATCTTTTGACAGCCGATGAGCAGAGAATTAGTTGCGCGCCAGTAGAGGGGGCACGGGTATTTGTTGCTCAAAAATCTTTCAGTGTGAATGCACCTTTAGACTGGACGTTGACTCTTCTAACAGTCAGCCATAAACACTGACTTGTAGTTGTAGTAATAGTAGAAGAGAGTGAAGTGAGAGAACAAGCTCAAACAAACGGGACAAGCTAGCTTCATTTAAACAACAACCAAACTCTAACTCCATCCTCCTCTGGTTGTTATTGTTGCCATGATGACTCAATCAGCATCAGCGTCTCATAGACTCAATAAATCCATTCATCAAGCTTTAATCTGAATGGCTTTTCTGTTTGGATTTCTGGCTCCTGTTTTAAAGTTAGCCGTTTTGAGTTAGCAGGATGTTTGCTGTCAGGATGATAGCGACCGTCCTGTGACGGGACAGAGAGCATATCAATGGTCCAACATTCTCATCCTGTTGACACTTTTCCCTCCACTCTGTTCTTGTTCTGTGTTTCCTCCTTCATCCTGGGAGTTACATTCTAAAATATAACCTCAGTCTGTGAAGTAGTTCTCTTTGTTTTTTTATTGTAGTTGGATGTTTTAAGAATGTAAAACTCACTACACACTTGATACTCTCAGACGGACAGTCTTTTGTTAAAACATTCAAAGTTGAAACCTTCACAGAAAAGTGAGTCCAGTATTAGAGAATGAAATCAAACATCTGCTTGTGATTGAAGATGGATGTTCATTTATTGAGTTGAAGGTATTCTGTATTTTCTCATTTGCTCTTTTCATCCTCTGTTAGTCAGTGTCCTTGGATTTCCAGCTGATTTTTAACAAATGTTTATGTTCTGCCTCAAAAAGACTAGTGAGATTCAGGTTTTGTTCCTTTAACGTGTATGTGGTTATCCACTCACACAGGAAAACAGAACAGTCCCACTGAAGCCTGATGAACAAAGAAGCAGCAGTCTTCCTGTCCAGCCTGTGGGGCTTGTTTCAGTCTGATCGGCTTTTATCAGAGATCTTGACCTTGTTCATCACAGCTGTTTGCTGTATGTTAAAGCTTCTAAAAATGGATTCACGTCTTCATTCATGATATGTTTATTATTAAAAAAATAAGTGATAAAGCATTGGAAACATGGTTTGGACTGACAAAATCTTCAGCAATACTAAAGAGATTTTTTCTTTCAGAAGATCATAACAGAATAGGAATCTGAACACGACTTCATTCAGAGGAAATATCAGCTCTTTACAATTATTGTTCCTTTTAGGTTTTTAGAGACCCTCTATGACCATGTTTTTTTATTTTTAAAAAAAATGTTCCCAGCAGAGTTTTAATTATGATTAGGAAGATTTTAACCAAAATCCCACAAGCTAAATGTCTTAAAAAGCAATTTTACATGTTGTTCTGAAGTCTCTGTTTCCAAATTCTCCTCTGAGGGGGCGTGGCTTTTGGAGCTGATTGATTTACAATCCTTTCCAACTGCGGTCAAATGAGCCGCCATTCACATTTCTGTGGTCACATCAAGAAGCTCTGTGGAGTCTGGTGGAGATTTTCCAGCGTTCTCAGCCCTGCTACCGTAAGTATTGGATGAAACTCACACCAAAAATCCAGTGACGGCTGATTGGAGCACAGAAATGTGAACGGCGGCTCATTTGACTGCAGTCAATGTGAAGATAGCATCTTCTCTTCTCCAGAAGCTGAACTAGACACGCTAGCCGGACCAGATGAGGGTTTAGTGCATGTGCAGCAGAAAGAAGATGATTGATGAAAAACAGAGTGTGTCCAAGACTGTTGGATTGATTTAAAAGGAGAAATACTCAGAAATGTTAAAACTAAATGATTTCTTATGACATTTGTTCTCTTTCAGAAGAAGAATGACACACAGACATGATAAAAACTCTAAAAGGAACTGGATTTTCATCATAAGAGGACTTTAAGTGTCTTCTCAAGAGCAGAAAAGTAGTTCTTATTCTGTCTTTCTAAACATGAAGTCATCATCAGTCCCTAAAGAAACTTCTTTCACTGCTAATAAACTAAAAAAAGTCTAAATAGAACCTATTTTTTATACTTTTGGTGCTGCAGTTGTAAGATCTTAATGAAGGAAACTTTAACACAGTGTGACCAAACAACAGTTAAATAATTCACATTCAGACTCAGTAACTTTTTAAAGTCTGTTTGCATGAAACGATGCAGCTGATGCAGACGTGATCCCTAAACTCTTCTTCTGTCCTGATGGTTTTTCCATCAAGAAAATTGTGAGAGCCGACCTCTTAGATTGCATCACTTTCAATCCACACAGAATGCATTTTTCTTTTTTAACTCCAACACATCATTTATAAAAGTCACACGTTGCCATAATGATTGACTCAGCCGCAGCTCTGAGTGCTGCTACCTGATTTCCTGCCAACTCCCGCCGAGAGAGTCCAACTGCGCCAGACCACTTGAAGCTGTTCCTTATTCTCGGACACTTGACACATTTTGATTGATGGTGGAGCCGTGTTGAGTTTTCCTGGCCTCTCCTGCATGCTCGCAGTGTTTAGCACCCGCAGCATCACAGCTAAACATGATTAAGATTCTGCGGCGCTGCACAGCACAAGCTTGCTGATTGAACAATTTGATGTTGGAAATGCTAAACAAGACGGGGCTGATATTTGACAGACGTCAATGTCAGAATTCTTTGTCTTCTATCAGGACGACAGCAAACATCCGGCGAGGAGGCAGCAGACGCAGCGATTGCATTTTTGGCCCAACATTCTCCTCCTGTTGACACCTTTCCTCTCCATTCTGTCTCTGGACACTTCTGATGGGGAAACTGATGAATAAATGCAGAAATGTACACGGCCTTCTATACATGCAGTGCAGGAAGGACATCGAGGAGCTCATTCCAAAGTGCTTGTTGTACCTATTGTTTTTCTCAGCTCTGACTTTTAATGAACTCCATTCTAAAGTGCATGCATGATGCAGAGAGGCAATAGATTAAATCCAAAGGCTCCTGGGAAGAGATTTTTTATTTTTTTTTAGAAGCACCCTTTTGCTTAGGAAGACAAACAGAGAAAATAAAACAGCTTTGCTCGGTGAACTGCAGCCATCTGCACAAGGACTGTTAAAGTCGTCCACACAAACTTGAAATCTGTTCCCAGTCTGACCGTTAAGGAGTAAAGAAGCTGCAGCGTTTAAACACCATGACCCCATGGCCTCAAAGACACAAACCTCTCCAAACGGAGAAGAAAGTGCGTGGATCCTAGTCATGGTCAAAGGAACAACTGAGCACACAAACATCCAGAGAAAACAGAACGTTTCTATAAATATGACTGTTGTTCTCAAAGTCTTTAACATCCTCCAGTATTACGGGAAAGTGAGTAACACTGGATTAAAATAGGTCTAAAAATCATAGTTTGTGTTTAACAACTAAAATCCCCATATGGTTTTGGATATTAGATTTTCCTGGATCCAAAAGAATATTTAAACCTGTAACCTTTGCTAGTAAAAGAGCCATTTGGACCTGTTTGGTACTGATCAAAACCTAATTGTTTTTATTTATTTTTGGGTGCATATAAATATTAAGATAAAGTGGAAGTTGTTTTTCCCTTTGACAGAAGTTCATGTGACTTTCTTTCAAAATAAAAGACTTCCTGTCCCAAACAGAAACATTCAAGTGAGTTTGAAGCAATTTTAGCTGTAACTTCTGTGGGATTTACTTTCTAACCTGAGGGAGTTGAGCTGCAGTTCTTGGTTCAGGATCTGGCTCTTTAGTTGCACCCGGGTGTGGGTCAAACCCTCAACCCCTCAACTCTGAGGGGGACACTTCACCACGTAGCCACTGAATCAGGCGACGGTTCCAAATGAGAAATGGTGTGTACGTAGTTGCTAGCGTCGCAGAAGATATAGCTTAGTAGTACAACGACATGAACAAATGTTCAATAAACTTGTTCAGTAGACATAGACAGTGGACCAAAGACAAAGTGGACGCAAAAATATAATTTTGGCACGAATGGAACGTCCCCGCCTCAGCCAGACTCTCCCTTCAGGGGCCAAAGGTCAATTGAGTTGAGACCCCTGACCTGGAGCAATATGGCGTTGAGTTTCTTGTCCAAGGACACTTCAACACTTGGCTTCAATACGGCAGGAATCAATCTTGTGACGCTCAGGTTGACCGTTCTACCTTAAAATTAGAGTTCAGCTTCCAGTTTGAAGTAACCGAGGAGTTTCCTTTACTCCTGTCAAGTTCTCATGAGGATGTCTTCATCTGCTGTCCAGGTCATAAAGGCGATAGAAGAAGGCTACCGTCTTCCAGCCCCCATGGACTGCCCCCCAGGTTTGCATCAACTAATGCTGGACTGCTGGCAGAAAGACAGGGCAGAGCGCCCCAAATTCGATCAGATAGTCGGCATCCTGGATAAGATGATCCGCAACCCCAACACCTTGAAAACCCCGGTGGGAACGTGTACGAGGTAAGGACATGAATCATTGAAGAAGGGCATCTTAAACACTTAACAGTTTTTACTGATATTTTAGTGCATAAGTAGATGATCAAAAGTGTCCAGTGGATGATTTAGCAGCTGTAGTTTAAAGATGAGAGATAATTCCTGGAGAATTGATTCCCTATAGCAGCCGCTGGATGGCTTTATGGACAATAACAGGGCTTTTAAATCAATCTCTGTAATGAGTTCCTACTGCTTTAGAGTGCAGAGGGACCGCCAGCCCTCCCTCTGACATTTGTCAGCAGACTTTTATTTGCAGTCTGAACATACTTTGGATGGGAGGACATTATGCTTTTAGCTGGTGGAAAAACCTTAAGTGAAAATGCAAACTTGAGAGTAAAGGATATTCTTGCAGATTTGTTTTACTTCAGAAGACTGATGATCTGTTTGAGGTTCTGGGAGAGTGCAACATCTAACTGGTATTTTATGAATGTTTCCTCTCAGTTTACAGCTCTGTTGATGTGTTATTTTGTCTTTTGAGTTTTTGTGGAACTTTCCTTATTTTTTTACATGAAACATAAACGCCTCTCTTTGCTCGTCCTGCAGACCAATTAGCCCGCTGTTAGATCAGAGCACACCAGACTTTGCTGCTTTCCGCTCAGTGGGAGAGTGGCTGGAAGCCATCAAGATGGAGCGATACAGGGACAACTTCACAGCAGCTGGCTACAGCTCCTTAGAGTCTGTGGCCAGGATGTCAATCGAGTAAGTGGATATGAAAGCCTCTGGCGGGGCAAACTTCAGTGGATAAGACTGAGCGAGGGTGTTTGGGTTCCTCTGAATCCGAGGAGTCCAGTATTCATAGTGTGTGGAGTCATGAGACATTTGTGTTAACAGAGGGGAAGGGTGAGGGTAAAGGGTGGGTTGGGTTTAGATTTTATTATTATAAAACTCTTTAAGCATCAAAAAACACTTTTTTATCAATAAAGTTTGATTTGAATTGACTCTAATTGATTGAATTGAAGTGAAGCAGTTAAAAAGCTGGACTTCTTATTTTTCAAACATCCCAAGAATAAAAGTGACATAAAGGCTGTTGTCATGTCACGTGCTTGAACATTTTAGTAAATATTTCATCTCTCAGTCATTGGCTGTGTAATGATGTGTGTAATCTTAAATTTGGTGCATCAGCTGCCTAGATTCAAACACTATCTGTTATGTTTGATCTCTGTAATGCTTTGTGGCACAACATTAACTTTACTCCGATAATTGGAGCGTAACCATGAGTCCAGTGCAAAGGAAGTATGTTTTCTCTTCTTAACGTCCGGTTCACACCGGACCCTACAGTGCTGCGAAGAACAAACACCAGTCATCCACATCAAATCTGGCAGGAAGTTACAAGACACACCAGAAAATCCATTCAATGAAGAAAAAAAAAAGTTATTTTTTACAATAAAATACCCCAATTGACAAATTCAATCGTATTTTTTAATCTAAACTGACCGTAGTGATGAAAATAAACAGACACATACAGAATAATAGTGGGCCCATTACAGAGTGGGGGTGGGGGGGGGTGGTTTCTGATGATAGCTAAAAACAAGCTCTAAAAAACCACAGCGGAGACCCCCACCCCACCCCACACACACACCCCCACACACTCACACCCCGCTTCGCAGCTCTTACGCGTCTGGTGTGAACCAGCCGTTATGCCGTAGTTGCTGTCAGTAAATCTAGTCCATGGGTGCCCATCATGTGACCTGCGGGTCAAATGAAACATTTACACTGATACAATTCTCAATTTCATCATGAGCGCCCATATAATAATACTCCTGCCACAGACACAGGGAATTTGGCTGAATCCCCTCATCTGTCAGTCACCCTGAAGCTCCTGTTACCTCAGAATAGAGTCATTGTGTTACTTGAAAACATATGTGAGTTTGGATGAGTCTTCTACTGAATCCTTCTTAAATGAAACCTTGCTGCTGATGTTAACGTGTGTGTGAGGTTCTCTGAAATCATTGTTGTGGTTTCCAGGGATGTGATGAGTTTGGGAATCACGCTGGTGGGTCATCAGAAGAAGATCATGAGCAGCATACAGACTATGAGAGCCCAGATGCTGCATCTCCACGGGACGGGCGTGCAGGTGTGACGAAACGCGACGGTCTGCCACCGTCAGGACGAGAAACCACCACAGAACTTCTCTGGAGCAGCGCCGGAGAGGACAGCGGCAGAACGGACGTCTGTCATGTTTGACTCCTCCTCCTGCTGCGTCCGGAGGGAAATCACTTCTTTGTTCCTCAGCGAGGGACGGAGGTCCGTCTCTTCAAAGGGCACTAAAGAGGGAAAAAGGGCAAGAAGCAGCAACAAAAACTTCCTGGATGAGATCGTTTTCTTTTGTAGAAGCGCTTATGAACTTGAGTACATATCAACAGACGCCTTGAGAAGAGTTGGACGTTTGCGTTTCTTTAATTTAACTAATTATTTTAGTGCACATCACAGCTGTGGATTTTCTTTGAAAGAACTCATCGATTTGTGGTGGTTTTTCTTGAAACTTTTATGTAATTTCTTTATCTTAGCATCTGCCACAAAGTTGTTGTATTTTTTCCTTTGTGTGTTGGTTTTTCTTTGAATGTGACAACAGGGTAACTCCAATCCAAGCAGAGTGGGTGCAGCTTTCAAGCAGCTGTTTGTCTTTTTTTACACTTGTTTGAGACCCACCACCCGGGGGGTTTGACAGGATTTTAAAGGTTTCATACACAAGCCTGCATGTAAGTGCAACACAGAGGAGAAGCAGGAGGCAAATTGCTCTTCTAATCACCAGACGTTTATGTCGGCGTAGCAATATTCTTTGTTTTAGCGTTGGCTTACTTTGGTGATTGATTTGAATGTGTCAGCACAGTTGAAAGATTGTATTTTGAAACTGCAGCTGCTGCATTTTCTTTTGCCGTCAATGTTGCACACAGTTTGCTTGGTTTATATTGTTTGAGGGTGGATCTCAGAATGGAGTAGATTTAATACTGCCTTAAAAATGTTTAGATTTAGTATTGACAGTATTTTAGGTACTTCAGTGGTGATGCTTTCTGCGTGCTTTTCTTTGATCTTGTAGCGTGATGTCTTCTGACACGACACTTGATCTGGTGTCCACAGACTCCGTTTACGCCAGGAATGACAGTTAGTATGGAGGAGATAGACACATAAGAGCAATAATTACCAGGGAGAAACGGTCCTCAGTCGACGTTCTTTAAGGTGCTAGGTAGAACCTCGTGCACGCTGTGCTCAGACGAGGCCTCTGGAATGCAGAGGAAGGTGGCTCTTTGACCTGGAGCAGCTTGCAGAGGGCTCACTAAACTGCCATGCCCAGTCATCAAACGATATAATCATGTCACATTTCTCCACTATGATATGCTAAACATTTGATGAAAATCTAACATGCCGTGGAAATGTTGAACTGAGCGGCCGTGCAGATGAAAGTGGCGCTCCGAATCTCAAAAATGTGCCAATCAGCCACCCTGACATCATCTTCTACCACTAGAAATCAAAGAGCCCTTTCAGGGCGCGGTTTGAAACGGCGGGACCAAAGGACGGCGTGCGCATCGGCACAGACGTCGGTTAAATCCCTCCATCCTGGCTCTGCGGGCGGCCGCGCGGCTGCCTCGTTTTTCCCTTCCACGCCGCTCATCCCTCACAGGCGTGGATGTGACGGAACATGCATTAAAGTGTCTCTTAAGATTTCTCCTCTTTTCCATCCAGATGACTTTGGATGGAGAACAGAGATTGGCAGAAGATGCGCTAAAAGCCAGTCAACCTCTTTGCTGCCATCTGTCTCCACTTCAAGAAAAAAAGGAAAACGAGTTTCCTTGTTGAATCTGTTTTTCTGCAGTTTCCTTTGATAAGAAAAACAATTTGTCAGCTTTCATGTAAAGGCTCACAGAAAAGGCTTCCGTTCCTTCACTGCTGCTGCAGATCTGCTCTTTGAGAGCTGCAATTGTTTTCTGAGGGTTTTAGTTTTGCCTTTGGTGCATGAAGAGTAACACCATCAGTGATCAAACGGGGCTAACACCATACAAGGCTGTCTTTATTCATTTTTCTGTAAACATGCTCGGAAACATTAGATCTTTTTTGTGCTTGTTAGGGTTTGGATTGATCCAACATGGAGCCTGTAATGTCAGGACCTGGGCTGATGTTAGTATTCACTCTACTATAGTAGCCGTCCAGCTTCAGTAAATCTGGCTCAGATTTAAATCCAACAAACAATTTAGAAGAACAAAAGGAGAATACTAACGCCTGGTTTACACTGGACGTAGAAGTGGCGTGGAGCGGAGCCCGCTTCCATTCTGCACCCTACCATGAGCGATCACAATAAAACACCACAATTGATTAATGCGATCTTGTTTTTGTATCTAAACAGACTATAGAGATGGAAATAAACACACAATCTCAACACACACACACTTCTCTCTGTGTGTCTCCACATCAAGTGTAGGTCTACTGACTGGTGTGAGTTGCAGGAGAGAGCGGACGCCGCGTGCGCTCTGCTCCGCGGTACTTTCACGTCCAGTGTGAACCTAGCGTAAAGCTGCCCTGAAACTTGTCAGTGAATTTCACTGAAAGTAGAAGAACACAGATTCTCTGTCTTCTGTGACCTCCCCTCTCTTTTTATGGAGCTATACAGTTTTAAAGTCTGCTTCTGAAATCTCAATTTCTAAACTTTCATTAATTCTTTTCTGCGACGGTCATATATTATTGCATAACACACAGCAGCTATATGTCTGGGAAGAACACCACTCGTAGGTTCTAAATGTTTCACTAATCTTAACAGAATGCTTCTTTTGCTGCAGCTGGAGCTAACATAGCATGCACATTCCAACACTTGTACTTCTCTCATTCTTTTTCTAGTTATAGCATTGTTTTGATGCATAACCAAATAACAAAAACGATCAGAAACTACAAAGTGTTCCACTATTTGCTTTAACAACTAATAACTCAACAGTTACTCAGATATTCACACAATTAACTAAAATTAGTTTTGCTTTAAAATCTCTCCCAGACTCCTATTTATATGAACTAGAGCACACCATTTAAAGTTGCATTCTCTTTTTGTTCAGTTTGATGATTATTGTTTTCCATTGAAGTCCAGTTTGCACAACACCCTTTGAGAAATTAACTCACATTTCCTGTAATGTGTTGCAGTTACCGGCAGTGAATAGTTTCCAACTATCTGACAGCAGGAATTGAAAGAAAAGCAAAACGGAACAACATTTCGTGAGCTCTTTTACAGAAACAAATTAATCATAATCACAGTGTGGAGGAAATTTTGGATTGCAGGATTTTTTGGCAACTAATGCAATCCACAATAAGTGTTTTCTGTTTACTTAATATGGATCCATTTACAGCCAATCTCTGCGCAGAGACACCAGGAATTAGCCCTGACCAGTCCTCCATGTCACACACTCCCTCCTTTTATTGATACAGCAGAGCTCAGCAGTTGGAGCTGCGCCAAACCTTTGAATTGAATACAGGCATAAAGCCATTCGGTCAGCAGAAACTGCAGTTCACAGGCAGCACCTCGTCTCACCAACAACCCTTTCGTCCACACTCTGTGTTTTAAAAGCGGGCCCCGAGATGAGGCCCCGTTGTTCCCCAGGGTAGTTTCATGTCCATTGTTCCTGTGCTGGGTAGGCAGCAGTTCAAGCCAAAACTGAGATTAACGCCAGGGTACAATCGATTCTGCGCACCAATCATCTGCATCTTTGACAAACTCGCACCTCCTTTCTGTCTGTTTCTCCTCGTTCCTCTCATTCACTCGGCTCTGCGGTGTGGAAGTGCAGCTCTTCTAAAAACGGACTTTCCAGACATGGTAGAAGGGATGGTAGGGTCCAGGACTGGCAGGCTGAACATGACACGTTTGTATTAGAGGTTGGAGAATCCAAAGGCAGCAGCACTGTCCGTGCGTCGGAGAGCCCAGATGTGACAGGATCTTTGTGGATGTTGAAACTGTATAACTTGTACATTTTATTTATATTGTTTTTTACACATATTACTCAGTAGAGAGCTCTGAATACATTGAAAATGCACTATATTTTTCTATCTCACAGAATGATTATTGTCACCCACAAGATTTCTGTTGTACATAATTTTTCATTTAGGACCAAAGACAGTTGATAAGATTTCCATCTTGACTTTGATTTTTTTTTTTTTTTTACCTTTAGGTTGTTGTACAGTGAAACAAAATGCTGATTTATTATTTATTTTCTGTGATGAAAGTTTTGAGAATATTCCCTGTTCAGAAGTATTTTCCCCAACAGCTGAACTTTCAGATCTTTTAATTAGACTTTTTTCCTGTTCCATAGACAATTCTTTTTGCTTTTTAACCTTTGTAATAGACTGTACATATATTTTTGGAAATATAATACAATCTCTATAGATTTTTGGGGTGTCATTTCTTGTGTTTTCAAGTAATTGGTTTGCCTTCTCCTCATATTCCCTCAAACTAATTATGTTGATTATTCAATAACACTTCAGGCTTGCACTATTAGCAGAAATGGATGAGATTCTGTTCTGTTAGCTGTCAGGCAAAGGGATAAAAACATACCTCACAGGCTAATTATAAAACCACACTCTGGTTTGATGTCACTTAATTACACCATTTTTTCTTCTTTGGTTCATCCTTGTTTGCAATTCAGGATTGCAGATGCAGTTAGATCATAAATGCTAAAAAGGCCGCCAGATAACATCTATTTGATTCATTCCAGCCTTTTACTTCAATGTTGAAGGATCAAAAAAGTTTATATCTTCTCTTGAAGGGATTTTTCACTAAATTCAGCACAAGAATGGACCGAGCCTTCCAACAGAAGGACACATTTTAAAGGACTTCATAATAGGTTTGGTCAGTTTTCATGTGAAGAGCCACTCTGATCATCTGTTGATGAACCCTAGTTTTAATTTGTTCCCAGTTCTCTTTTCATTATGATTTTGCCTTTTTAGGCAGATATCCAAATACCTGTGTTGTGCTATGGGACAGCGGTCCCCGACCATTTTTGGACCGGTTTAAATTAGACAATATATTCATGGACGTAGCAGAAGTTGGTATTTATAAACTTCCGGTTTCTGAAATACTTTTTCAAAATAAAATGCAACTACAAGGAATTCTGTTTAAAAGAAGTCTAAAAACATCAACAGATATTATTTATGCAGATGAGGAAGATTATATGAAACAAAGTTGTTCATTTGTAGAAGTCGTTTTTTAAAATATACATGACTTTTTTCCCCTACACAATGTATGTCTTTTTAATGCTCAATTCAGGCTCTGATCATCTTTCAGGACACAAATATTGATCATATTTTGTCTTCGCACAAATCCTCATTCACTGGTTATTTTTTTCAACACAAATGAACATTTCTGTGCCAACGTTTCTGCACGGATGTCTAACTAATTCAGCCTCCCTGTTGGAAACTTCTCAAATATTTATTTCACAAGTTTCCACAAATCAGCAACTTGATTAGATATAATCTTCTTTCTATGTAAAATGTTTGTAGCTGGTTTAAATTTTGTGAAGATTTTCCCTTCCAGTGGAGGCTAACAACCAGACACTAGCTTCAGCTCTGCCCGACTTTTAAGGTGTGATAGATTAATGAAGCCAAACAAAATGATACAACCATCATAAAACTGGTACTTTCTAAATATAAAACATGAATCCAACATGTCAGTAACTTTATTATCTGCATGTGTGAAATAGTCGAGTCTGTCGCTGCATATTAGAGCAGCTTCTGCTACATGAAAACTGTCTCGATAATTACGTGTGTTGAGGAAAACTCCCGCTCTTGTTTAATGATCTCTGGAGTTGAAGGCTCTTCTTCAGTTTCTTCACTGACTCTTTTCTTCCTGAAGAAACTTTCCAGATATGTTTTATTGTTTGGTTTTTATTTTTAGCTTTGAGCTACTAGCTTAGCAATCTAGTTAGCCAGGCTAGTTAACTGCTGTAAGTCCCGTGACACAGACGGATGTTGTGAACAGAATCAGAAAGTCTTTCAAAATAAAACTTCCTTTAGAATCAGAAAATAAATGAAAAGGAAATAATCTAAGTTAAAGCATTTATTTATTTTTTTCCTGTCTGTAGCCAAGTACCACGTGACCCGGGGGTGGGGACCACTGCCATAGAACATGCAGAGAGACAGGAGAAACTCACCTCTGAGTTGCGAGCGGGACTGTTAGTGTGGAAGCAAGCCTCTGCTGATATCCCATCATCCCTGCTTTGTTGATTGTTGATCAGTCTTCTGGTTAAGTTCAGCAGTAACATAAACAATATAAAGAGAATAAAAATTACTGCTGTTTTGGATCATTTAACAACAAAACTTAAAAAACATCCTCAAAGTTCTTCAATATTTTTCGATGTACAGCCCATGTGAAAAAAGTATTTTTTTTTTTTCCCCGCAGCAGAATCATCTGATTCACGTTGTTTACATCTGCCTTTCAGCAGCACGAGGCTGCGTTTCTCCAGAATAAGACGGAGTTTCGTTAGTTGCTTCAACTGTTGAAGAGTTAACATAACCAAAATAATGTAAACAGTGAGATAAAGCTCAGATGTTAAAGCTATTTCATTTTTTCATTAGTTATGTCAGTGAACAGAACTTCAGTCACAGTTTTTGAACGGAGAAAAACTCTCACTAGTTTTACTTTGAAAACCGGAAGTTTCTCCCGAACTAAGCTGTGTTTACTTTCGGTTACTACCGCGGCTCTTTCGGCTTTGTTTTAGTTCGTAAACTTAAAATAATGAATTAATCTGAATTCCAGAAGAAAAATACATCATTACCAGATAATATTCTGATCATATTTTACTACAATTTACTATATTTATAAAGATCGCAAATCAGCGATCTTAGACGTCACGAATATTTGTACTCGGATTTTCGGGAGCAGATCGCAAATACCCGAGCACCCGGATACTCGTTACAGCCCTATTCACAACCTCAAGCTAACATTCGCGCTGCAACAAATATGGAGGACAATCTGAGCTGTCCAGTCGTACAGTTTGGAGCCTGATGCATGCTCAGCCCAAGAAAATAAATTCAATAATGAATCAATTTTTCTGCAAGTGGATGCATCCGATGGAGGGGGGCAGGGAGACTTAGGCCCGCCCATCAGTTTCTATGTCACAACTGAGAGCTTTTTGAAACCGCAGTTTTCATCTGGTCCTGATTCATTCTATTTAAATAAAGAAATTCTCATAAATACCATTTCAGTCTTGATATTCTACATCCATGTTCTCCATCATGAGAAAAATGCTACAAGAACATGTGCAAAACAACAACAAAACAAAGAAAAAACATTTTCATCAGAGTGGGTCTTGAAGATAATCTGTCTTTTTACATCAGCTGCTAGTTGAGGATCAATATTGAAAGAAGAACTGCATGAAGAATAGAAGACCTGCTGGTATACGGCTGTTACATAGTCACAGGACTTCTCTTTTAGAGAATCCTGGTCCTTCTAGGTACCATGTGGAGCTCTCCTTCAGGTGAGAGGATGACCAGCTGAAGCAGCTATACCTAATGTTGTTCTTAGTCACACCTCCCTGTAGAGATGCAGGTTTTGGGTTGTCCAGGACTATGGAGAGTTGTAGACAGGTGTGTCCTGCAGTTCCCTAAAAGATGCATTCACACCGAACGCGATTCATGCTGTGGAGGCGACCAGTTTCAATGTTAAGCTAATAGAACAGACACGACACGAGGAGATCTGAAGTCCCGCTGTGAGCGATGAGGCGCATATTGGGCGGCACAGCCACGATTTAAATACCTGAAGTTTGGCAGGTCGCTGTGTCGCATCTACCAATCAGGAACTCACCTTTGGACACGTGACGTTTTCAGTGACTCGATCAACAGGTACAATACTAGTCCAAAGTGAGCGTCTTTTTCCTGAAACCGTTGGAGCTGCAGGTTCTCAGAGCTCATCACTTTGGGGTGATGGACACCTTTAGGCTCATGCAGCCATTCTAAGTGACATAATGGAAATGGAAAGCACTACTGTTGTGCATGTGGTAAATGTATCATGAGGTATTTGTAAAGTAGTTGCTTGCATATATGACGGACAGATGACACTGTCATAAGGTGTCCTTCTTTCTGATAGTGCGCAAATGAGCATGCATGGGCTGTGCACGAGATGAGTGAGTGCCCATTGGAGGTTCACAAAAAACAACATTAATTGTCTAGTTTCATCATTTCAAACAGTCAGGCTGCATGCATGAAGTGGCGTGCATGGTGTGTGCACTTATCACGTGAACAGCACTAATGGTCCTTGCACACCGCACAGGTTTTGGTTGAAAAAAATCTGTATGGCATTCCTGCGTCTAACCTATTTCACTCTTACTTATCATCACATGTATAAGTGTTGATACAGCCTGTCACCCGCAGCATGCCCATAGGAAAAAATGTGTATAAACATTTTCTCTCTAAAGGCTTACAGGGCGGTCTTTGATCTAAACATTGTGTGCGGGCCACCTGTCTGCCCTGCATACTAATATTCATGATTAAATAACTTGATAAATCATGTTATATATGTATTTTTAGACTTTGCATTTTCTGCTTTTGTATTCGCAGATACTGTAACATGTAGAATGCTGTATGTGTGGATGCTTGCAGCACTTAAGACACATTTCTTTCATCTTGCCCAGCAGACAACAGTTCGAGTTCTCCACACAGTTGTTTCTGATATTCCACAAGAGTTGTATCCCATTTTTAAGCAGCTCCAGTATTTATTTTAGTAAGTCCATTAGAAGCTCTTCATGTCCGCCCAGCTGTCTCTAAGAAACATGGCTATGCTTTTCACATGAGGCTGGCTCGCCTCCACGCGTTTTGTGCAGCTTTTCCATTCTCAACTGTCTCATCCAGATTCAGTCTTTCCATCATTTGAAGATATTCTAGGAAAGTGGTCATAGGAAATCGGGGAATGAAGGCGTAGGGTTTGGCTCAAACATTGGTCCTCCTCTGAACAATTCTTATATAAAAGAGAATGTGCGTCAGATAATCCTCTCTTCATCAACACATGGCTGCTTTGTCCAGCCCCAGGTTTAGATAGAAGAAGATACAAATGAATGAAGTGGTCATGGCATTGAGAAACGATAGTCAGGAAGCAAAAATCAACACAAGTAGGTTGGAACGAAGAAATATAATCTTCTTGTTAACCGTGAATTGTGTGAGTAGTGAGAGAGTTTAAGATTAAGGTTGGGCACTGATTGGGTTTTATTCAGTTCTGGTGTCAAAGTGGTTCTTTGGTTTTGGTTCCTATTCGGTGCAACTTTCAGTAAATAATACCTAAATCTTCCCAAATCAATGCATCCTCATCCCCAAGTCTTCACATATTGACGCATGGTTCAGACCTCAAACCTCCGAACCACAAACCGGTGGCCCGCTACTCTTTCGCCGCGCAGCAAATTCGCTGCTCGCCACCTGTCTAACATGTGACCCTTAGCTTGATTTTTTTGTTATTTTTCCTTTTTCTCTTCTTTTTTTGTAAAACTTAAAAATACAATACAAACAATGTATGAGTTTCCTATACAATCCATACCTTAGATCAAAGGGATAACCGTGTGAATCACAACAGTTCCTACTTGGAACCGAATTACGGTGCCCAACCTACTGAGGAGTGGCTCCAACTGGTGTTTGGGACAGCTATTTCTACAACTAACCAAGCAAAAAGAAACGACAGAAAAAAGTTAATTTTTTTCAATGACTGTATGTGAATTGATGATTGGAATAACAGACAAAGTTACACATCAAGATCTCAACTTTTGTGCCGTATTTTGCAGAGTATAAGTCGCAAGATCAGAAAATGTCTAATCAAGAAGAAGGAAACCATATATATGGCACTCTGGAGTATAAATCAAACTTTTGGGAGAAAATTCGTTTCAGAACCAATCTGCCGATAGCTAAAAACAATAAATACATATATAAATACAATAATGCTAATCTTTTGATGTGCATAAGAAAAATATCAAAGTTTAAGAGGAAATCAATCAGATTCTCTTCCATGTTTGTTTTTGACGACTCTTCTTCTGCTGCTGTCAAAAGCAAATATTTATACTCAGATGCAGAGCCCTCTAGTGGTTGTTAGAGGAAACAACTACTGAAGGACGACCAATGTTTACTGAGAAAATAACAAATATATGAACATATTGATGTCTAAAAAAACACACAAAATGTCTCTACTGAATATAAGTCACACCTCTGCCTTAACTATGAATAAAAAGTGACTTATACGGTACTTAAGAAATGTCTCTGATCTAAACTCTAGCACATTATGTTGTTCCGTAACTGTCAATCCACTTTCAGTTCCACACTTTATTGATTTATACACAATTATTTAATGACTTATTTGATTTAAAATAAACATTTAGGACACTCAGACAACAGGATGCAAAGAGAACTTTTGTACTCAAAAAAATAAAGACAATAAACATCTATAAAAATAAACAACTGAAAAAAGAAAAAAGGACAGCTATTCTGCCCGGTAAGATTATGTCCTACTGTTGGCTATGATCAAAAAGTCAAAATTAGGGTTTTCTTCTTCATTGAATTAGGGATGAGTTTGGGCCTTAGCTTACAATTATCCAGAGAATAATCTCACGAACCCTTTAAAAGGATCTTTTTAAGAAATGTGAAAATATGCTGACACTTTTTTTAAGTTTTCGTTCCTGGCAAACAGAGATTTAAAATCACACCCTGGAGTCGCTGTGTAACAGCAAGAGCCAGTCCGTTTTATGACTGTTTTACAACATGAAATGTTTTACAACATGAAATGCAACGATATAAAAAAAGATCTGGAGTTTTGGTAACTGGAGATCTCTTTCCTGCATCTGCAAAACTTTTCAAGTCTCTATAAACCAAAAAGTCTTTTCCAGAGATGGACTTTGTCTCTAAGTAACTCTGAATGCTAATGCTATTTAAGAAAAAAAAAAAAAAAAAAAAAAGGTTTTGCTATCTTCAGGGACATTGTGAACACAATTGTTAAAACTATTTATTGGATTATGAAATGGGATTAAAACATTATTATTTTAAATGTCACATATGCCACTCCTGTCATGTTTCTCCAACTTTAATCAATCTCAGAACTTCCTGAAAATGAGATGGTGTAGCTGCTGAAGCTGTTTGGACTCCAGACGGTGCTCCACACAGCCCGCAAGGCCAAGAGGCCCCCATGTGGGCCAAATATGTGGGCCCCGAAGGAGTTCGTCCACAGTTTCCGTTGTGGCCCCAGTTGTGTCTTGCCACACGGGCTCTGCTGTCCAGGGACCAGCAGCCTGGACTGTGACCTGCTTGCTCTGCCGGAGCCTGAACAGCAGAACTCGTTATGCTGTCCACCGGGCAGTTGGCTACCGTAGCGGACCACCCACAGAGTGACCTCTTAAGCCAATGTGGGCAAACACAGGTGGGGCCACCACCGAAAATGTGTAAAAATCTGTCCGGTTAACCATATGTAAACCATATGGGGTCCACTTGGCCTTGCTGGCTGGTAGGTCTTGAAAATCTAAGGATACCAAAGATCAAGACCTCCTAATTTTACTCCTGAAGATCTGCCACCATGACTGATCTCCTGGTATTACGGACTATATACTGATTTCCTGGTTCATTTCTTAACCTGAATTTACCTGTTTATCAGTCACCTGAAGAATAGACAAAAGAACTGCTCTTGCAGATTACACTCATGCTGGTATGTTTGGGTGGGATTACTCACATTCATCCCTTTAGAATGACGGTCTATGACACCTCTTACCTATTTTTTAGAAAACAAACTTCTCCAATCTGCAACGTAAACAGAACTTTATCAACATGTAGTGGAAACTTGGATCCTGGTCAATTGAAGCAGCAGGAATCCTGAAGAATGCAGTTTCTTCACCATCTCTTCCTCTAAGGTCAGGCTGAAGGCAGAGATGCACTGAATCACTTTCCCATCTTCAGGGAACAGAGGAGTGTTACACAAATGCACAGCGGCTGCCAAGACGCCATGAATACGAATTACACACTGCTGACAGTTTGTTTTTTTCTTTGACATGAGTTGTTATTGGGACATTAAGTTGCTGGACTTCAGTCCAACATTTAACTCCTTTTTACATTCAGAAAAGAATGACTTGTATTTATATCGAAAGAGTTTGTAAAATGAGATGTTTTTCTCACTCCTGCTGTGTCAGCTGGCGTGCTTTTTAATGGTCAAAAATGAGATCTAAAATACAAGTATTACTGGCGTACCAGCGTCCACATAAGCCAGCTGCTTTTACTCTAAAGGCATTTTGGAGAAAACGTGTTGGTTCTCTTCAATGGAGAGCAGCAACTATTATTTATTCAAAGCTACATGCATTAGCTGTTATCTCCACCGAATGAAACCCTGCAGATGTTGGTGCCATGCAGTCAGAGGCAGACGTAGAGAGGAGCTATTGAATCTTTTTGCTAGATTAGAGCTGAATATACATATTTAAAGGCGTGTACATCCTCTGCTCTTTAGTTTTTACTGTCAAGGTTGAACATCACATTACCTGCAGGTCTTCATCTTTTTCAGAAAAATGAAAACTCCCAATGCTCAAGTATTTTACTCACCTTGTCTCTGTAGTTTTTAATGCATAGGGATAACTTGGTGATTTATGTGCCTTTAAGCAATACGTAATAAGGATTCTATTAAAGCAATTTTCAGATATTTATAAATGAGCATTTTACTGTTAATCACCTCCTCATTGATATTTTTGCAATAAAGTGCTCCAGTTAAAGTACAATAGTACTCTGCAAATCCACTGTAACTTTTGTCTTGATCTGCTTGTATTCATGAGCCCAGCAGTTTGGATTCAGTCAAACATCTGCATTCTGACACCAGTCATACTGGTGTAGATTCTCCTGTCATTGTAAGTCTGCTTCTCTCTGATAACAGTAGACTCATATTTGTGGTGAATCTGCCCACCGTATTCACTGTCCCTGTTTAGATTTCTATTTTTATATGGGCACACATAACTTATTTTTCCCCCATGAACCATCCAAGGCTTTCCACTAAACCCATGGGTTGCTTTCATGCTGGCATCAGCACAGTGAAAATATGTTCAGTACAATGAAATCTGCATTCAGTAAATGATCTGGAAAAATCTTTAAATCTTCATGTTTCTTTAAAGGCATGGATGTTGGGTGCTTACATCATTGTCTTTTGATGATGAATCTGTTGATATTTAATCTGAAACGATCTGCACCATTCTATCAAGTTTTATTCTTAAGAGTCGGGCCTCACTTCTCTGGTCCTCCACAGGTTTATATAACTTTATTGGGAAAGGGACACTGTATATTAATGAACATTAAAACAGATGTAAATATGCCAGATTCTAGCCTCAGGCTAGTTTCCATCTGAGTCCATTGGCAGGTTAATGTTAAAAGAAATAAAACAGAGTTTAAGAGATAGACACTACACATATAATTATAAAACACAGGTAACATACAGTATACAAAATAAGACAATTAAAATACAGAAAAGATTTGAACAGATATATCATTTTTAAAATTGAAGCTTGCTTTGTAATAGTTTCTGCTCAGTTTTGACTCCAAAAGCTACAGTTTCAGCTGTTTCTTCACAGGTCTCACACCTGTCCCTCTGCAAGCTTTACACAGGAGTTCTGTTTCTAGTTCAGCAAAAAAAGCCAAACAACCTGAAACAGGTCCGTGTTTCAAAATGAAAACTTCCATTGTACTTTCATTTAAGGTGATGTGCCCATAACATCCGTTAACACCACAGACAACAGCAACATCTGCCATTTTACTATGGATGAAGTTTAAAACTATGCATTTTATTTTATTTTTTAAAATTCAGTGAGGAAGGAAAGAGCATCGGGCCTGATTGCTTTAGTTTTAGAACCCAGCTCACAATATCGATGATATCACGATAAATTGGTCAAATAATTTCTAATAACTCACAATGTATTGAAAAAACACATTTTTAGTAGGAAAATATACAATTTATTTGTTGGCTTGAACATAAAAATAAAAAACTACTTGTGTCTTATTTTTTGAGACACTTCATGCAACATTTCTGAAATCAGTAATAGTATGTCTTTGACAAGCACTGACACCAACTGAACTGGAATCACATTCTGTGTTAACAATAGTGAGCATGAACACTACTTGGTGCAAAATTGTTGGAAAGAACAAAACAACAATTAAATAATTTAAGTAGGTGCCAGACACAGTGAACACGTCTCACCAAAGGATGACAAATTTAAAGTTTTACAGCCTCTTCCAACAAAAATAAAAGATCGATACTTGATGAGAACACATCGAGAATCAATTGCAGGACTAACAACTGCGACATATCGAACTACTCAACACGGGGGTGGCAGGACAAACCACTTCTGTGGGACCAGGGGGGAGTTTATATTGTCAGTTTATATTATCTCCATTGCAGAGATGCAACAGAGATCATTTAAAGTAACTGACAGGATTGAGACGGACTCTAATCGTAATGCAACGGAGATGCACCACAGATGGACCCGCGTAAATTCAGGATTAGTCCAAGTCTCTAGGCCTTAGAAGAGACAGGAAGTGGGTGGCACATCCATCTACAGTATGACTGTGTTTACTTACCATTATTCTTGTACTCTAGTATTGTTCCACTGCACCCCTCTATTTGCCAATGCGCAGTCTGCTAGTCTTAAGTCAAAATCATGATGAAAAGGTTGAATCTTTGTTTTCATAGTTGTATATAATTGACTAACGAAGAGTTTTTTTGGTCAATAACTTTTGAGGAAATACTATCTGTACTGTAGGAATGTGTTTGATTCTTTTTACAAAGCAGGACCAAAAACATTTGATGTCTATCTTCTCATTAAAAGCTACATCCCTTTCTTTGATAAATCCTATCACATAAATACATAATCTTTAAAGTATGTGGCAAAGCTGGCAGGATTTTCTTTGTCGCCATTATTTTGAATGCTTAATTTAGAACTAAATCATTGAAAAACAAAATCATATGCAGGAAACCATTCTCCTTGGAATGGATTACACCTTTTCTATCCTAATCTGATGTCATTCTGTACATCCTGCAGAAGCTCTGGCTTCACACAGAGGTCAGGAGCCGCCCCCCCACCAGTCCCCGCCGGCCAGAGTCGAACAGATGGCTGCAATGGAGGCTGTTTGAAACAATATCTGATGGAAAGAGGAACTGGCCTCGAAAATCCTGAAAACACATCCACCACTACTGGTGGAAGGACGTCACCTTGGTAACTGGTGTGTTATTTGGCCAGCCTGTTGGCTGTCTTGCTCTGGCGCTCATTTTCACAGCTGAATGACTGTAGAGGACACTGGCACTAATGCAGTGGTCAGCCAAAACTTCAACCCATGGCCCTTCTCTCCCCCCCTGCAGGCAGTGCTGCGCTTCCATTCTCCAGCTCCCTGTACATGCTCTCCAGGCAGTGATCCAAGTGATGTGGTGCTGCAGTGGAGCGTAGCTCGTCAAACACCCTGTAAAGATGTAAACAAAGAAAAGGCCACATATTGTGGCCCCAATTCTGTTTTTTGGAAGGAAGGCGTATTTAGACAGTCTTGGTCTACTGAACACAAAATTCAGCTGTTCCCTCCCTCACATTCTTGTTTTGCAGGACAGAAAAACACACTCTGCCTGTTTGACTATTGTCCTCTTTAGCAGTGTCAGCAAAGCAGTGTTGAGAAGCTTTAGAGTCTTCCTGTTTGCCACCAGCTGTTTCAATCTCAGATTCCTCATCTTTCTGTCAAAAACTAAAGCGAAGAATATTTGACAATAAATTGTGTTTTTGATTAAATTGTTTTGTATTCTGCTATATATATAATATAACAGGTCTGCCTCTACATTATGGAGCTATATTGGGGCCGATATTGTTTGAAATCCAAATAAAACAAATTGAATATTGGTGTTTGGCAAAAAAAAATGTAACGTGTTCAAAACTTTTTGCTATTCTTAAATAAACTCAATTCAAATGTTCTGTTTTTTATGTTGCAAATCTCACGTTTTTGAAAGTTTTTTTCAGTTTTAAATTATTTTTTCATTTTTAACTCTTTTATTTTTTCGTTTTCAAATCCGAAAATTTTGGTTTCAAACCTTTTACCCCCACTGTGGTGCACTGGGGCGGGGCTAACACAAAGGACCAATCAAAATGGATGAAGGTGGTAACTTCAGTCCCGGTGCGTTCACTGATTCTGAGAACTCTGATAACTACAGTCAGAGAATGGCTGTTTAGTCTGTACTGTCATAGTCTGATGTTGTCCCAAGATGGGTGTCAAATCAGAGTTTTATTGCGAACAAACCGCGCTTATAAAACACTGTTCTAGGCCGTTCAAAGCGCCATCTTATTATATTACATACAGGCATCAACAACGTCCTTAGATAACATGGAAAACATGGAAAACATTCTTTTTAACATCCTTAAAAAACATCATGTTAGCCCCGCCCCAACGTGCCACAACGGGCCTGATTCGAAAAAAAAAAAAAAAAATAAGAGTTGAAAGTGAAACAAATGTTTGAAACTAAGAAAAAAGATTTTAAATTAAAATTTTGAGTTTTGAAACCTAAAAAGAGAACACTTGAAGCTGAAAATAATTTATTTTGTTTTGGATTAGCAAAAGGTTTTGGACATTTTACTTTATTTTTCTTCAGACAATTTGTTTTATTTAGGTTTCAAATAACTTTGGGCTCAATTTAATTACATTAATTATATTGTACAAAAATCTATTGTTTCACCATGCAGAAAATGTTGCAATTACAACTCAGAGAAACTATATACATGATCTTTACTTTTGACTAAAATTACAAAAAATCCCTGAGTTTGTGAAAAGAAAAGAGTACATGAGTACGCAAGTATGAGAACTGCAAGCAAAGATTCCACCATGTTGTCTGGACTGACTGCAAGCAAATGTTGTTCTCATGATCCATAAGTAGGGATGTCAAAGATATCAGTAGTGGTAGTAACATTAGTGTTGGTTAGGGATGTAAAAAACAGACTTGCATTGAAACTGATCATTCAACTGCTGTATCGTTTCAAAACCACAGATATGAACAAGATTTTTGCAGTTTAAAAGTTATAAAAATACAACAAGACGTAAATACTCAATTTTTTGGAAACTACAGTTTCTCTTTCTGTTTAATTTCTACCATCTTTGTCTTTTCATGTTCATACGATGCAAACTAAAAGACATTCAATCATAAGCTTCCTTCTTCCAAGTCACTCCCTGAATACATTTCTCTGTAAAATGCCATGCATGATTATTTATAACTTTAATTGCCAAATGAATAAGAAATATCTAGATTTTAGCATATTTTGTAAAAGAATCGGACTGTATCGTATCGCTAGAAATGTATTGATTATGTATTGATTAGTGGACCGTGTATCGAGATGCGTATCAAATCATGTGAGAGAGAAAGATACACATCCCTGCACATAATTGTCCATGAAATGACCGCAGGATGCTCACATAAACTACGCTCTGACTGTCTAATTTCTACATTTCTACATTTCTATCAGCCAGCAAAGGATCCCCAAAGAGTAGACACATTTCCCTTGACCCACATGTACCAGCTCCATTCGCAGTGCTCGGGATTTGGGAGGATAGAAAAAAGAAGAAACCTGTACAATAGACCTGTGTCTCTTCACCTTATCTTGAGAATATGTACATGACCATGTTTGCCCTACAGTCTCACAGCTTTCTCAACATTTTCTGGGAGGCCAGAACAGCAGTTGTGAATGAGGCGTTATCTTTAGAGTACTTTTTTTTTTTTTTTTACAATTCATAGTTATTAACTGAAAACTGGATCAATAAGTTTACCTAAATGTGACGACAACAACTTTATTCATGAAAAGAGGATACAGACACATTTCGACTCTGACCCTGGAATTTTATGACGTTGACCTACAAATATTTACCCAATAAAATGATCTGCACATGATGATATAAAAAATATCCATAATAATATCCCGCACACAGAGAGCCCCCGGGGCAGGGTGGCTTGGTGACTAAAGCACAGGTTACTGGCCTTCTTCTTCTGTGAATTCCCCCTGTGGGATTACACCGACCAACTTGTCCCTTGGCAGTCTTTATCTGGAAATGTGGGCCATTAAAAGTCCCAAAAGCTTTTTCTACGGTGGCCTTGTTAAAACTGAGGTCCCGCCAGAGGAAAGGACATCCTCATAAATCATACATACTATAAGTCTGATCTTTGGATTTTTGAACTGTAAATATTCATACATGAATAGGACCGCAGTTCTAATGACATGTTTCCTCTGGTTTGACCTATATGTCAAAACCATCAAAAGTTACTAAAAAGTATTTTGCGTTGTTTATTACAGTTTTATGCATGGTTCACACTGGCTGAGGAAGCGCCGTGGAATGACGGCCGCTTTTATTCTGCGCCCTTGTTAACTTATGGTATGATTCACGCCAGGCGCGGAGCGCCGCAGTCCTTCTGCGGAAGGATTGTTGAAACGTCTGGTTTATTTTGTGCGTGAACCGAGAGCGATCTGCGTCAATTCTAGCAGGAAGTTACATCAAGATACATGAAAAAATATGGTTAATTTTCAAAATAAAACCAATTTTTGACAATAAAACACCCCGACTGACAAATGTGATCATGTTTTTGTATCTAAACAGAATGAAGAGATGAAAATAAACATACAATCACAACACACACTTCTCTCTGTGTGTCTCAACAACAGATAAATTAAAGAAGTGTAGACATACTGACTACCTGCTTCTTCTTAACAGAAACATGGGGTCATATTTTTAGATTATTAACTTACCCATGATGGCAAAAACAAAAAAAAACCTCTAGCAGAAGCGCCTGTTGACCATCGCGGAAAAACGCGCGTCTGGTGTGAATTGCAGGAGCGAGGTGATGCCGCGCGCACTCCGCTCCGCGGCACTTCCGCGTCCACTGTGAACCTAGCGTTACACTTGCACACCTTGTACACCTGCATTGGCACTGGAGCTAAAGCTCCGCTGTTAAAGCTGACTAGTTTTTTCAGAAGTTGTATCAGTGAGCAGAACTTCAGCCTCCGTTCAGGAAGAAATACTCTGGCTAGTTTTACTTTGAAAGCTGAAACCGACACGAAGATTTGTTTTCTTCCAGTGAAAGTAGCGCTGCTCTTTTGGTTCTGTTTTAGTTCATAACACAAAAATCCAACAATGTTCTACATTTCAGTGCAAAGACACATTGACCCAAGATAATATTTTACTACACTCTACTATATTTATCAAATCAGCGATTTTGGACTCCGCAAATATTTGTATTCAATTTTCTGGAGCAGGTCGTATCTGAACACCTGGATACTTGTTACAGATCTAGTGACTAACTTTTTATTGCTTACAAAAATGTCACAATGAATAAAAACCAACAGTCATCTCGCTCTCTGACATCGGAGGGAGTCTGGGTTGGAGATGAGCTGCCTCTCCGCTGTCATAAGTACCAAAGCATATTAGCAGCGTTCCTGTCACAATCGTGATAATGAAAGCCACCCCAGGCAGGCTGTGGGGGCCACTCCCCTTTCCCCTCATTGTGTCACATTTCATTTCATTTCACCAAGCATTTAAATAGGTGCTGCATTTGTTGTCTTTGCAGCTTTGGATCACTGTCATTCTGCCAAACGAGCACAACAAACGCACTCTCCTCCCAGTCCCGTCCAGCACAAGCTGTGTTTCACGTCGACACAAACTCAATTATTGTCAGTAATTACAACTATCTTGGGGTGTTTGAGAGGAGGCTGAGCTACAGAAGCTGCAAAACATGGATTAGATTGCTGCAGCTCTTGAAGGGAGGAAAGGGGGCAGTTAAACTGTCTCCCAGATTCAATTGGCCCAATCAGTTTAATGCTTGTGGTTTGGCTGGCACTGTGTGGTTTATTAGAAGCGTGTTTGAGGTCAGTTTGAACAAATATCTTTCAGCTTCTTCGTGCCCCCGGTTCAAAAAATCCAAGTCTAATGAGATTAACTGCAGTTCTGGGAGGGCATGAGTGCAGAATACAGATATTAACCCAGTGCAATTCTGGTCTAGACTCCAGCTAACTCCATATGCAGCTCCAGAGCCAACTGTCACCTTTTGTCTGTCACCATGGTGGGCCACCTGGGCACGAAAAAGTCAGTGATCCTTTGTTGTCATTGGATGTTTCTTTTCTTCATTTAGACTTCAAAGCCTTTTCTTCATTTGTTGCCATTTTCTCCATCACAGAACATCAAGCCTTTTTTTAATTTAGATTTTTAAAGAATAATATCAAAGCCAAGGTCATTGTGAATCACTTATAAATTGTATTTGTTTTTAAAGACTATTTGTTAATGACCCACGTTATAAAGAGTATTTACTCCAGATATGGCCTCATTTCCATTTTTTGCACAGAAATGCCATTGAATGCTGTAATTGATTCACTGGAAGACTTCTTTTTCTCCTAAACATGTTCTGGTTTGGGGTCTTTGTCAGGTTTATTAGACAATGATGGCTAACAAGTCTCACACAAACTCACGTCTGAACAACTACATAATGATTTGGCTAAAGATGTCCTGTGGATTACATGGCATAATGCAATGTAAAATGATTGGATTTAAACTTTAATATGACTATTTTTTTCCTTTGGTTTGCTGTTGCTTTTGAATAGGATGTTTAGTGTCTATAGAAGTCATTAGTTGTTTAGTAACAGTTTATAGTAATGTAACATTTTAGCAAAAAGACCTCAACTTGTGCAGGCAGGTACTGGATGTCAACCAGATGAAGTCTTGCTAACCTTGAGGAAAATTATAGAAAATATCTCCTTAAGTGTCTTAATGGATGAGAAGGTGACATGTTTTTTATATTGGTCATGGAGCTTATTGTGACTATTATAGCTGTCATTTAGTTCTATGTGCGCACTAGGTGAGTCTGTTGTGCCTGTGCTGGTTTTCAAAGAGTTACAGCTTGGAATGGATTTTTCAAAGAGCATGATGCAATCAACAGGTCATGGTGAACACAGGTAGGTGATGAAGACGTATCTTATGCCTCGTTTCCACTGACCAGACCAGTCTCTCCTCTTGGCCGGTTTAGAGAGGTCCGGACAATTGAAGTGAACCTCTTTATGTTAAGCAATACTCCAATGTTCTTCAATAAATGTTTGACAAAGCATGATCAGAAGTGTTCTTGATGAGTATGGGGGGGGGTCCCGTCCTCCATATTTGTTAATTTGCCACGTTTCAGGTCCCCAACACCAGTGAACACTGTAGGTACAGAATGTATTATTCTTAGCAAGAAGATTGCGAAGGGCGAAGAAGAATACAGACGAAAAGCGGAGAAACCTTCGGTTTGGATCTGGAGCTGAATAGCGCCAGGCGCTTTCTGTCATGATAAAACCTTTCTGCCAATCATGTGTTACATCGTGTGACGACACAAGTTCCGCCCTAACGGGTCCATTCCATTTTCCTATGAGCCAACAGGGGACCAGAAATGTTTTGTACAGATTTACCTTTATTTTACCCTCTGTAATCTGGCGCACCATGCAAGGGGCTCATTAGAGCTGTTCACATGATAAGTACGGCCTCCTTGAGTGCAGCCTGACTATTAGAAACTAGTGAAAAGACAGTAAGATAAACAGCATAATTTATGTGGGCATCCTAGGGACACCCGTGTATCACCCACACCCCCGTACATGTGTAGCATTTGTAGCAGGAAAGGGCCAGTACTTTACTTGTGTCTTTACTAATGACTAGATTTAGGAAGGTTGCTGTGCAACAGCCTCAGCGTACATTATAGGTGCATGCAGTTTCCATTATCCTTACAAATATTTATTAATGCACCTATCACATGTTTGACAATGGTACGTTCCATTTAATGACCACCTTGAAGTAGTTGTAGCCTTAAGGGAGCGGCAAGGAATACCAGTGCTCCCCTTAAGATGGAGCCCCTTCCCTCATTGACCCTCCAAAGGCTTGGGCAACTCACAAACCTGTGTTTGGGTTCTAGGGGGTCTCATGTGCCCTCCATTTACAGGAAGGTTGCCTGTTGTTAAAACATAAGAAAAGAGGTTTACTTGAAACACTTGGGTGGGTTTGAATGAGTCCCTCTTCTTCTAATGTTTTTGATCAATCAGTTTGTAAATCTCCCAAAATTAAATAAAGATACATTCACAGAATACATTCTTACAGTTCTTTAAGTCAATTTTTGTTATTAAACAAGATTCATTGATCACAAGCTCCTTTTACATCTGTCACACCAGAACGTGCTTCAGTCATAAAATCACACTGATATCTGTCACATCTCAGCTAACAGGCCTACATCTCTTTTACAAGCTCCTGCAGCTCTTGTTCACAGCAGTTCCCAACCTGCAGCAGGAAGCAGCATCCAAGAGCTTTTTATTGTGAAAGACGCATCCAATCTGTCCCCAGAGAGTGCAGTAATCTGATTTAAATTCAGCCCACGAGGTCATTATCACATGTTATGCAGCCTGGGCTTCCAGAGAAAGTCCATGCATACAGCAGCCCTATAATGTGTGAGCAATTTCACAAATTCAACTATTTTTTCAGGCATATTCAAAATCCTTTTGTCACCGCATGACACCGGCGCTGTGCCCTAAGTAATACCGACAAATTTCAAACTGTTACGCTGATTAATACAGCAAGGTCAAACTGCAACTACAGGATAGTACAGTGCAGGTTTGTTACAACACATACTTAAGTCCAAAATCTAACCAATAATTTAAAAAAAAACAGCATTCTAAAGCTGGGAGTCTACATGTAACCCAAATGTCAGATTTCTAAATTTTCAAGGTACTATAGAAACACAATAATCTGGTGTCTTTTATCCTATTGAAGTTTCTCTCTAATGCAAAATCAGATTTAGAGATTCAGATTTCTTCCTAAAACATTCAGATTTCTCCTGTAACTTCCCACATGCATCTCATTTACTTCATCTGCCTATGTATAAACGAAACACAGAAATGGAAGTCATATAATTTAGTTATGAGTTTCCTTTCTTTCTCTATACTTTCGAAAGTGTTTAAAGGCCCAAAGTATCCATGAATGTACATTAAGAGAATAGATTTTGTCTCTGTGGTTTCCTGAAGTGAATTCTAGGACACCAAGATCCCAAAGAAAAGAGTGTTTGCCTTTAGCTTGGCAGGACAGAAGAGAAATCCTTAAAAGAATATCCATGAATGCAGACGTTTGCGTCTCATGGAAGACGTCAGAATGTTGACGGACACGTCCTGGATGACAGAGGACTCTGTCACATTTCTACTCAAACTGACCCGATCATTTAGATCATCTTTCGTTCATCTCCGCCGTTTGTCACGTTGACATTTCCTCTCTCTCTTTATTGCGCTTGCTCTGGTTGTTTGCCCAGACTTTAAAGAGCTGTGACCACAAATACCAACAGTGATAATTAATGACACAACATGTTTCTCATTTAAAATCTCATCTAAAAGAGGTGGTCACAAATTATCCCGACTAATTGAAAAGCTAAGGGCGATAAAATATCTCTCAGCTAACTTAAAGTGCTTCTTGAGCAAATGGGGGAATGAAGTACAGAGTGCTGGTAATGTGACTGCATTAATGTTCTGCTTTGTGCTGATTACACAGAGCTGTAGCGTCTGCAGTGAAACAATGCAAAGTTACAATTAGAATCTGTGGGTCTGAGGCTATTTTTGTTCAGTAAAAGGTTCTTTGCAATAAAAAAAAGAAATGTTTCTTTAGTAAGATGTTCAATTTGTAATGAACACTTACTGCCTATGGAGAAAAAAAAATCCAGTGGGAAAGATTTTCAGTAGACAGAGAGAAGAGTTCAGATTGTCAAAGATCTCACAGTTGGTCTAAAGCAGCGAATCAGACAAACTGTGCTGTACAGCTTTACAAAGAACCACAAAAAACTGTCTCTCCTCTTCAGGAAAGACTTATCACACTCCACTGTGTGGATCAGAGAAACTGATTCATCTTCTAGTGCATTGTAAGCATTATTTATATTTACAAATGTTCTTCTTTTAGTGCTCTCAGCACATCTGTAATCTATCTAAAATCCCCAAAAATGTTTAAAATCCTTCTATGAAATTTTTTTTTTATTTAAAAAAATTTTCCCAGTAGTGTTTTAATGATGATGATGCAGTTTTAAACCAAATTCCACAACCTGAATGTCTTACAAACATAGACTGTGAAAACACTGGACAAAACAAGCAATGAGGTCTCCCATTGGAAATGCATTGCCTCCTCTCCTCGCGAAAGTAGGCCGCCGCTTTCACCGTCACTTCCTGAAATGGCTATCGCCATTTTGCAAACCATCATCAGCGATTGGTCCGAGTCTGTGTGAGTCATGGAATCTATAGGAAGTACCTTCCACCAATCTGAAGAGAGTTTATTGTGAGTCTCCGCCTCTTTCCACGCCTCTACCACGAGACATCGGGGTGTAAACAGCTTCCACTTTAATAACGGCGGCTCGAGAGAATCGTACAAGTCATTGTTCAAGTCTTTGAGGGAGAACCATTCCAACATTTGATTCTGCTGTTAACCTTTCCTGCTTCCTCGTCTTGACCGTGGTTGGGGGGGAGCAGAGGAGCCGCTGTAGCTCCTCGGACGAACGTCCTCGTGGTTAAACCCGCGGGTGTTTGTTTCTGCAGGCAGATACTCTCTCTGTCTGGTTGGAGGCTGGAATCCACCATTTATTTTCACTTTTGTTTTACAGCACATTGCTTTACTGGAACTTTCCCCGAACGCCCGCTCCTTTTCTTTCCACTCTCATCCTCTCTCTCTCACACACATGCGCGCGTGCACGTACAATCACACTCGCGCCGCCCCGTCCCTTTCTCTCTCCGTAGCTTTCCCGCAACACTGCAAACGTTGTATTGACTTACATATTTTCATTTTTGTCGAGCTAAATGATGTGTCGCCACACATATTCCGGAAACATAAAAATTCTCAGTTATAATCATCTAGTGACCGTATACGCTGGCCTTTCTGAACGCACGTCCGCGTTAACTTTCAACTTCTGTTTGCAAAGCGAGCGTGTTTTTTACACCCGGTTTAACCGCGTTGAGCCTCTAAATCTATTTCTACAGAGTAAAAGATGGAGACAGCCTGCGCCTCTTGTTTTAAACTGCTGCATTCCATTGAGGAAAACAATAGAAGGACAATGACAGGAACATTGTTGAATTGTAAAGTAGGTGTTAAAAGGTCTTCACGGACCGCATTGATGAAGTCTGCTCCCATTGGCTACCTTTCATCTGTCACTCAAACCCCCCAGACGTTCGACGTCAGACCCACAAATGCTTATTGAGCCATCTGATTGGTCAATTTATAACTCAAATAACTTGTGATAATGGAAAAAAATCTTTTAAAAAAAAATTAGGATTAGAAAAAAGAAGTTAAGCAGAAAGCACCAGAGGAAGAATGATTATTCTGACATTTAAAATGACTGAGAAATAACTGTCTGTTTCTCAATGTAAGTCAATGGGACTTTGGCCTTTTTGCAACCCAGTGGTACTTCCTATATGGAACACGGAAGTAGGGGGGCATGCTCAGTCCAGTTCTCCTATATACAGTCAATGCTTACAAAGCAATTTTTATTCCAGAAGAAAGTTTCAAAAATCTCCTCTGAGGGGGTGTGGCTTTTGGAGCTCCACCCTTGTCTGATTATGATAGCTCTGTGTCTCTCTAGCACAAATCTTCTCCACAGCTCCATAAAACCCTCCATCAATCTGGGTAATGTCCAGCCGTCTGGTTCTGATCCGGATGTCAGCTCAGATCCTCATGGACAGAACTTCCTCCAAAATCCTGATTCTTTCTCCTTCCAGTTCACCAAAGACTCTTTGATGTTTCTTGACGTTGCTGTGATCAATCCATTCAATCCATTGGTTTCTCAGAGCAGAAAATAATGAAAGCTAACATCCAAATGCTCTTTCATTCATTTACAATCCTTTCCAACTGCGGTCAAATGAGCCGCCGTTCACATTTCTGTGGTCACATCAAGAAGCTCCGTGGAGTCTGGTGGAGATTTTCCAGCGTTCTCAGCCCTGCTACCGTAAGTATTGGATGAAACTCACACCAAAAATCCAGTGACGGCTGATTGGACCACAGAAATGTGAACGGCGGCTCATTTGACTGCAGTCAATGTGAAGATAGCATCTTCTCTTCTCCAGAACCTGAACTAGACACGCTAGCCGGACCAGATGAGGGTTTAGTGCATGTGCAGCAGAAAGAAGATGATTGATGAAGAACAGAGTCTGTCCAAGACTGTTTGGTTGACAGAGATTTAAAAGGATAAATACTTGGAAATACAGAAACTAAATAATTTCTTATTACATTTGTTCTCTTTCAGAAGAAAGTGTCACATACACACGTTAAAAATTTAAAAACTAGACTTTTCATCAGATGATTTTAAGTATCACATCACATAATTGCATTTATGAAAGGCTGGTTGGTGGAAAACTTAGAATAACACTACAAACCATATAGTTTTATTTTTCTTTGTGGTTATTCCAGTGTATCTGGTGTTCAGGGAGATAACAAGACCCTCACAGTCTCACTGAGCAGCAACATCTACAGCTTCACAAGTGCTTGTAATTCACTTTATATTTAAACAAAAAATATATATATTTTGGCAGATTTGTAAAAACCATGTGTACAGTGAGAAGTCTTAGCCATGGCTTTCCTGAAAAAAAAAAAAAAAAAAAAAAAAAAAACTGGAGCAGATTGCTTCCTCAGTGTCAAAGTTGCTTCTGCGAACCTTGTGGGACGCTCTGTCACAAAGCCAGTGGGACCACACTGCCTGATTAGAATGGTTTCTATTTAAAACTTCCGTGTTTTCAAGCAGTGTTTGCACAGTTCAGTGGGACCAGAGCTCTTCATGGATATCTCTGTTCGTTACCATTCTTAGCTCAATTTCACTCAGGCAGACAGAGAAATAAATCAGCAGATGGCAACTTAGAAAAATACAAAAGATTCCTTTTTCTAATTTTGCTGCTGACGAATATCTGACAATATTGCAGTTTCTGCATTGCTGCCTGGGTCATATTTTAAACCTCACTGGGCTCTGAAGGTCTGTAAGTCAACTCGAGCTGTTCAAAATGGAGGCAATGTAAACTTTTTTACCCTTTAAATAATTTTCTCTTTGGCAAGCTTAATAAATTCCATCCTTACTACTCATTAAACAGGCAGATATGACACATCAAATTATATGAATGATAGATAAGAAGCAATTATCTGTTTTTATAAGGAAAGTAAGAACAACACCCACTCGAGCATAATGACACAGGGTGACATGAAATTATACCCCTTTATTGTGTTTCAACTAATTGTTTAAACTTTTATTTCACTCTACAGGCTTTCTTAGAATCTTATCAGGTTGATAAAATTGATTTTAATTTATTTAAGTTTAACATCAATAATCAATTTATAAAAATATGAATCGCTTTAGCACACAATGCTAAAGACCCCTAGCTTGATGCTAACTTTTAATAGGATTTCCTAAAGGACGGCTAATGCTAACGCTAGGTCGACCTAAACATACATTGCTGAATAAATAAATACCTTTATAAATTCACAGACATGAATTCTCCAAACTATTTTAAGGAAATATTTTAAAGTAACCATTTGTGGTTTAAAGCACTGTCCTTCGCTCGTACTTTCTTCTGGAATAAAGTGTAATTCTATCGCTTGATCACCACCTAGTGGCCAAACTGAAACTCCCTCCAGGAGAAGCTGAACAATGTCTACAATGTTAATGATCTGAAAATTTTAGTTAGAACTTCTCCTTTAAAGAATACATGTAACACTGGATGATATTAACAATCTTGTTATTTCACTGCTAAATTTTACTGTATGTGAACTGGATCAGATTAATATAAATACATTCAAAGCATATTGTAGATTATTAATATATTTCTAAACAAAATTGAATTGAAAGAATAAAAAAAAATATGATTCCAATCAATCAAGGCTCTTGTGAATAAAATAGTTTCTGGAAATTATTATCTATAGGCAGCCTCATAAATAAGTGTGACTCACACCTGTGGCTTATTCTCTACAGAGTTGAATCAGGTGTGTTATACCAGGAGAACAGTGCGAACATGCAGGATGATTCTGGAGGAGCAGGGTAGAAGACACTGCTCGACAATAACAAACACGTCAGTGTTGCATCATTTCATGATGGGTTGAAAGAGTTTTCTCTCTTTTTTGAAGAAGGTTCATATAAAGTGCATTGCTTAATTAGAATTCCTTCCTCATTCTTCGAACTGGGAGCGTTCTGACTGCCGTCAAAAGGTAAGACACTAAGAGCTTCAGGCAACCCCACTTCAAACGGCCAATAAAAGCTGGGAATTTCATTGGTTGGGGTTCCTTCAAAGTGTGGGAAATTTGACAAGAAAACATTTTAACCTAGATTAAAGCTGTTCAAATGCGAAAGATCATTTGAAGAACAATACATGAAAAGGATTGGAAATGTCAGGTATAGAAAAAAGGGAAAGAATGAATGCAGCTGGAGTGGATGTATCTACACATTATCACTTCAGAAAGCTCTTTATTTTGACTCTTTTCATATTTATACGTTATTTTCTTTCACTTTTGGTCATAGAGAAGTCATCCAGATAATTCCCTACCAAAAAGACGTTTGTGAAATCTAATAAAATGGCATCTTTTTGTCCCAAATCAATTGGAATGTTTTATTTAGAACAAAAAAATTTAGTTAAAAAGTGTTGAGAAAGAAAGACTGCAGCTTTCAGTGGTAAAATAAATGTGCATTTCACATATGAGGAGCTGTTGCTCCAAATTGTACTGAGTGGTTTAAATAGTTTGTGATGTGCAATAGAGATGTGATGTAGTCGAGTAGTCAAAAGTAATGATGGCATTATGCTAGCCTTTGGGACTATTTTGGGATTCAACGGTCGTTTAGCTCATATTTCAGCTACATGCTAGCTGTTTTGGCTAACTTTGTCTGTTTTTTATGCTGTTTTGGAGTTTAGCTAATATTTCAGCTGCATGCTAGTGTAACAAGATGAGATCTTTCTATTTTAATTACACAAAGTTTCTTTCTCCCCCTAAATTCAGCGTCGAGTTGTTAGCCCCTCCTTAGTTTGTTCTTCTTCGGTGGTTTCTTCTTTATATGTTGGGCGCTCGCTTTTCGTCTCCCCTTTCTGTTTCACTGTCCGGTGGGAGGGGCGGGTGTCCTGTAATGTTAACTATGTGAATCCTCATTTTATCTTAGTTATGTCCATGATCCTGTTATTATTTGAATTCCCCTGACGGGACCGTCGAGTCCAATACGGAGCGTTGTTCTCCTGTGCGGGACAGTTGCTGCTCCTCATTGGGAGATTCTTTGAATCCAGAATTAAAACATGTACCGAGGCTTTTATTCAGCTAGTAAAATTAAACAAACCTGATATCTATTGATCCGCGTCCTTCATTATAAAGTTGAGAAAAGTTACACCCTTCATTTCAACATCTTCAGCTATTGGCACAAATGATGGTTAATTTGCGTGCTTTATATCTGCTTTGCGCAAGACTTGATTAGTCGACTAAAAGGAAAAAGTAATTGGTGATTAGTTGAAATAATCATTTGTGGCAGCAGTAATGTCCAACATCAAGCTACATCAGAAGAGCTTGTGTTGTAGCAATGGGAATGGAGAAAAGAGAGATGTTAGAAACATATCTATCGTATTATATGAAGCATAAGTCGCACTGGAGTATAAGTCACTCTGGAAAATTAGTCGCACTTTTGGGGAAAAGTGACATTTCAGAACAAGTCTGCCAAGTCCAGATGACCCCACTTTTAATGTAAACAAGCCAAGGAGAGCAGAAGGGTTAACTAGTTCCAGTTGCATTGCCACAGGTAGAAAACACAAATGGGACAGAAACACCTCATGCTCTCTGATGGGGTCCAGATGACCCCACCCTTATATTGATGTGTGCTCCCTCCCACAATAACGGTGGATAAAAGTGGACAGGATTTCATGTCTGCCTTGGAGACCAGAGAAGATAAAAAATCCTTTAAAAAGAAAACTTAATGTAAACAAGCCTGAGATAGAACAAGGGTTACATCAGCTTTTCCTTAATAATAATTGAAAGATAAAACACAAAAACAGATTTTGTCTAGACTGAGTGTTTTTGTTTTTTTTTTTTTTACAAATAGTTCTGCAGGGGGTGACGCTTTTTTCAACCCCCCGAACCAACTTGCTAGATTCTTATGCAAATTAAAATAAAAAAAAAATAGAAGCTGTGTTTTAATTTCCTGAAAGACCTGAATGCCAGGGAACAAGAAGCTGCCCCCTCCAATCTACACCTCCATAATTCTATTGATACTCCGTAGAGCCTGTTCTCAGATGTGCTTAGACACTGGATAAAAAGAGAAATCTACTGGCTAATTATTCCTGACCTGGGTGCATTTGAGGGACCTGCCAGGCATCCACTGATTGGTCCTGTCACTAGTTTTCAAAACTGGGATTAGTGGGGACAAACCCCTGCGGTGAGGTGGACAGAGCTCCACCCCAGCAGACAAGAGCACCAATAGGTCTCTTTATCAGAGTGCAGATGGAAATGCCTACAGAAAGGGCCAAGTGTGTTATGTGACTACCTATTATGCTTGTCTTTTGTTGAGAGATGGCACTGATGGGGAGAGTGCAGGGGGAGTTCATCTTTTCCTGTGACAAACCAAGGAGTGGAATGTGAGCTTACTCATGTTCCTACTGAGTAGTTCATTCTGCAGGCATACAAAGGGCCAATATTCAACCTATAAGTTACTCGAGATCGGATCTTATTGCACCAACTTTTGGAAACATGGGGTCAAAAGAGAAAAATGTGCTCTTATGGGGGCTAACTTCACCACCTGCTGCGCTGATGTGGTAGCTACTTCAGACAGCCAACATCCGTTACTCATGAAGGCTTTTACTGAATAAGCATTTTATACTTATTTACAGATATTTGGCAACAAAAACAATACATTTTCCAAGAACCATGCAAAAGAAGTTGTAAATAACAGGTTTTTTTTTATCGTAACCCCGTCCATATGGGTTCTCACTAGAGCTGGGAATCTCAGGGTAACTCACGATACGATGTGAATCACGATACATGACCCATGATACCGAAAGTATCTCAGAATGCCAAACTTACTATTTATAAAATAAATATAACTTTTGATTTTCTTCAAAACCTTTTTGGAACAATTTAAAATACAAACTGACAACTGACAATTTAATGCCCTATCCAACATTAAAATAAAATGATCAATAAATACTAACGTTCCTTTTCCATAATTACATACATTTTAAGCCAACTAAGCTCCCTTTAAGAACCAAAATGAAGAGTGTATCAAATGGCCTCCTCACTTCAAAGTGCAATAATAAATGTGGAAATAAAAACTCACAATGCTGCATTTAAATACATTTGACTTTTTATGTCAGATAATTTGCCTTTATTGAGGCAGATTATTAATGTTCAGCCTGTTAATAATTAAAGATCATTGTATTTTACAGTGCTGGTATCTATATTAATTTCCCCTACTTTTATTGTAATTTCTTGCATTTATCTTTGATAATCTACACTTCAGTCACCTGCTCTGTGTGTGTACCACTAACATACTCACCTGCAGGATCAATAACACAGCTAATCATCTCATTTGGATGGTCAGACGCTGCACACATCTCCGCTAGCATTTGGTGTATTTCAGCGCGGTGTTTGGACGGGTTACTGCTGTCACCGCACAAACAGCTTGGACCTTTTTGCTCGCGGTCGCTCTGTCATCTGCATGTGTTTTCATCTGTCAGGCGAGTATGTGGTGAGAGCGCGTGAGGAGCCTCTCCCTTCCCCGCTGCATGCCGAAAATCAGCAAAGACAGTGCACTCCGTGTTCTCACTGTACTCGCGCCGCTATGTTTTTAAGCATTTAGACTAAAAACGTATCGGCTCAGTAAAAGTTGATGAGGGGTTCATGATGGCATCCTTGCTTTTCACTGTCATGCTCACTCAAAGCGCCCCCTGGTGGACTTTTTGAGATTTTTTTTAAAGAAACCAATTTAAGGAAAGAGAGGATTGGTAATCGTTAGTGAGTTGAAATATCGCGATAGTTCGCCACTCCGATATTTTGTCCCACCTCTACTTATCACTGAGTTTGGAGTCAGGGAACTGTAATGGAGTATATTCACTGGATGGTAAAAAGTATTGTCAGGCCTCAATCACGACCCAGTCTGTAGAGCTCCTCAGAGGCCAGGCCGGGTAATAAGCGTGTCCTCAGCTTAGCAGGTTAATGTGTTTTATTGCCATGGTGAAGCTAATAGAGTTGTGATGACTCCACACCTGCCACAGGCAGCTGTAGGGGAGAGGAAAAAAGCCACTGAAGTCTCCCACAGGGCCCAAGGCTGTCCATGGGCAAGAGTGCTGCTGACAGATAAAGTACTTGACAGTGACACATTGCTATGGGTTGACAACAGAAATGACTAGAATTTCAAAACACACATTGCCTCCTCCTATGTCTTCCACCTTGTAATTCTTGCCAATTTTCCCAAGTCTTTTCTGCCCCTCCTTGCATTTTAAATAAGTACAGAAGTGCAGAGATCATAGAGTCTGAGACATTACACTCCATCTGAGTGAATTACATCCTCCTTATTTCCTCTCAGATGTAATTTTCTACATTTTCTTTCAAAGATGGAGATTTTTCTCTCATTCCCTCCTTATAAATTCTCTATTTATTGATCATTACATTACCCATAATGCTTCACATTTCTCGTGTTTTAAAATAATCTTTACATTGCCGGCAGCGGAGCGAAGCTACAATAGAAAAACCAATATAATCTGTTCAGCGCTTTATCTGCTGCATAACCCAGAATGCTTGATTCCGGTCATGCTTGTCATTACAATGAACGAAAAAAACTCAAAAGATGGGCTTATTAGGAAACACATCATTTAGATTGTCTTGAGTCTTTCTCTTCTTACCCATCTGTGAGTACAAAGTGGAGAGTCAAACCTACAATTTATTTCTATTAGAATCTCTACAGATGTATGTCTTTTTTTTTCTTACCATTTTATATGTATGAAAATTAGATAGAGACAACTATGCTTCTTCATTGTCAATTTGACTACATCCACAACATACCAGGTTAGGTGTTACTCTATGGTTCTACCACGAGGAGTTCATGATAATGTAGCCTCATTAAAATGTTTGCTAATTTCAACCTCAGTTGCCAACTGCAGTGTTTCAGAGGTAAAACGTTTTTGATCCTCCAGATCAGGGGTCAGCAACGTTTATGACTTGAAGTGCCAATTCAAAATGTTCTCCTTAACAAGTGTACCATCAACAACCATAATGTGAACTCTGTTGTTCACCTTTCTGCTTATCCTGTCAGGGATCACCATAGTCAATCAGCTTTAACTGATTGCTAAAAACATAAACAAGTGTATCGTTTTGGCTTTTTTATTTTTTTACATTATGATACAAGAGCTGAGTAACTTGTTGTTAGTTCATTCTGTGATGATGCTTTTCTTATATGCAAAACTAAATGTTTTAACTTTTTCATGAGTTTGCTATTTATACTCATTTAAATGTTCTGCAACTACAGCATCATTCTTTATTTTCACCTCCAGTAAACGCAGGAACCAAGAGGAACCCCGAGAATATAAACACGAGTAAACCAGCAAATACGATACAAAAGATCTCCATGTGGAAACAGAACTTCATTCATGTCAGCGACGGCAAAAACACGAACATAAAAAAGGCTGTGCATCATAAACTTTTGCTCCACACTGTTCCAAGTCACGCACGCGCTCACGTTCCATCCACAGACACGCTCAAATCCCCACATCTTCATCTCAACAGTTACAAACACAAGAATTATTAGAGCTTTTTTATTCCTCCTCCAATCTACACCGCCCGGTCATGAAGGCTGACACGGAAGGTAACGTGCGTTATGTGAAGCCATAAAGTTCTATTTAAAAAAAGAGAAAAAGAAATTATACTTTAGTGGGTGTGCTGCGGGTGCGCCATGCACTGCGTGAATGAACCCTTTCCTTGTGACTCCATGGGGATCAAAGATCCTTGTGAGAAGAGAGGCTCACTCCTTTCAAATCCCAAAAAATATAAACTGACGACTTAAGTGCTTAGTGCTCTCACACCCCGGCGTGCTGCTGTCTTTACCTCCGCTGTGGCCCTAGGTGACCTCTGCTCCAGATCATCACAGAGATCCTTGTGTGGTGAAGATGTGAGTTGTATCCTATTGCTTGTGGGACACATACGTTTCATATTGTGTACCTAACTTCATTAATAAAATGTATATTTTTTTTCTTTGTGTTTTTTAAGCAAATTGATCAAGGGTATCTTGAATAAATATTTTAACATTTTGGAAAGGATTTAAAATGTTGAACCAGTTATTCTTTTTTAATTATTACAGCTGGATAGCTGGTGCCCATGTTGGCTGATAATGTCAACCAAATTAAATAACCTATATAGTGTATACTTTTCTACCTTCCTTGTCACACACACATTCATACACTGGTGGTGGCTCTGCTGCTGAACACTGGCACCAACCTTCCACCAGAGGCAATTTAGGGTTCAGTGTCTTGCCCAAAGATGCTTTGGCACATGGGCAGGCAAGGCGGGAATTGAACCTGCTACCTTCTGATCAGGAGTCGGCCACCCTACCACAGCACTACAGCCATTGCATGATACTGAAATATCAGACATTTCATAAATTGATAAATTTTATTTAACAAAAACATTTAATAAGACTGGTGCCTGTCCATGGACATATTGCCACCAGGCTGCGGAAGAACTAATAAATTATACCTGTTTTATTTGTTTTGTTTTGGGTCCTGGAAATCTTTTAATTTGAAAATCAACCAAATGATCTTGATTAGCTTTGGCGCTACAAGCAGAGAAAAGTGGTCCTTTAATAAGAGACCTTATGTGTTTTATAACAGTGGCCGTGGTATAATCTTCATGGGTTGACCGGTCCACAGCCACTAAAAGGTTGTTGGTTGGGTGACGTAATAGTTAGAGGTTAAACACTGATACTGACAATAAGTAAAATAGAATGTATATTCAGTTAATACATGTCTTCAAATGAATGCTGGCTGGAGATAAATCAAAAACACGGATGAGGACAGTGGTTTCATCCATGATAGTTTACAGGTAGTGTGAATAAATTAATCAGTTAAGGGCACACATGGTTTTATGCATGTCAGCACCCAAAAAGGCCTGTGACTCTTTTTATAAAAACAACAAAATAAATCTTTATGAGTTTTGTTTAGACATGTTTTTTCTTCCAACAATTTGAGTGGTATAACTCTGCAGTTCTCATACTTTGTTGCTTTTGCTTTCCACTCTTTCATAAAATGAAAACAGATTTATGGCATGGGTGCCCAAAGGGGGCCAGCCAAAGGTTATCTCTATGGCAGGGGTCTCAAACTCAATTCAGCCGGGGGCCGCTGGAGGCAGAGTCTGGGTGAGGCCGGGCCGCATCAGGATTTCCACAAGAAAATCGTTGATAAAACATTCCAATGTTCTCAAATATCTTTATTTTTAACACGAAATAATGAATTAATTGATTCGTTTGAAAAAATTAATTAGAAAATCAATCATTAATAATTAAAATAATAACAGTGACCATCCAGCTGACACAGATGACTGAAACCACATATTGACTGACTGATTATAGCAGTGTTTCACAAATGGTGGGGCACGCCCCCCTGGAATGCAAATAAAAACATGTTTACATTTGCGATGAATATTGTGCATAATCCTACATAGTAGTTGATAATAAATTAAATATAGCAAAAACAACCTAAAACTCAATTTGGTAGCCAGAAAGAGCCGCTGTTTACAAGTGAACCATGGCAAAAGAACTGAATCTCTGAGAAAAGACAGAATTCCATCAAAACAAGGAAAGACTGTTTTTACTTTGTCTGGAAGTTTTAAGTATTCTAAAAAAAACGAAAGAGATTAATTAAAACGGATTATCAAGAAGTTTTTTAAATCATTCTTTAATGATAATAAAAGTACAAATGTTTATGAGGAATATATTGTGTTTCAATGTGAGCAAACTAACTATACTAATGATGCAACTGAAAGTGTTGTGTTGTGTTGTGGTGGGGGGGGGGTCTAAGAGAAATACCTGACAACACTGGACAAGAGAAAACTATTTTTTATTCAGTTGTATGTCTGTATTTCTTTATCTTGAATGTTTATTTATACTCTTTAATCTAGTCTCTGAACACGCCTTCACCAAGCTGGCCGCATTCAGTATATGAATGCAACATAACTAGCCAGCTCCAATGGATTGGGAGTACCATCTGCCATCCCTGGACATCCCTGAACCTCCCATGGAAACGGAATCCCCCCTCCCCAGGATGGGGGGGATTCCCCCCGGATTGGCGGAATCCCCCCCCCCCCCCGCCCGGATTGGGGAATCCCCCCCCCGTGTTTTTTTGGCGGGCGCGCGGCTAAGTCGACTGACTGATGTCACTGGATTGTCGTTTTGACATCATCAATGACATACTTGACAGAATTTATTTACCTCCAAAAAATCTTAAATGCACAACTTTTTTTGCATAAATGCACAACTGTTTTGCAAAGGGGTCAAAATTTAAACCAGTACCTCTTAGCTCAAGTGCATGAGACGGAAACAAGCGAATACATCAACAGTCAAGCACAGGCAAGCAAAATGGAAATGGTGAGGGACAGCATCTTTTGGAGCTCTTCAGACTCTCCAAAGGAACCATCTCCAACGGAGAGCCAAAAACTAACTCTATGGAGAAGGAGAAAAGTTGGGCGCAGAAAAAAATTTGTGCCAAACAGGGCTTGGATAGAACATGATTCTTCCACGATAGAAACGGATGAGAGCGTTATCAAAACAACAGTGGAGGATCCCAAGCCAACAACAGAAAAAACCGCTCTCATCAAAGAAACTTCACTAACAAAAGTGAACAAGTGGATAGTAGCGCTCCAAATATGATCAGATGAAGACAGAAAGAGCTGGAGGAAATCAGAAAAAAGAGCAAAGCTCTAACAGAAAAGATGGTGGAAGATTTAAGTCAGCTTAATTCGACGTCAACAAGAGCGATGTACTTGCCTCAACGCAGGCGTCAAATTCGCCTACAATGGCTATTTGAGCCCGACTTTGGATTGAAGCGGAGGACGATCCACTGTCACATTAAAGAGGAAGAAGTTTAAAGTTGACTAAGGTCCTTTACTCAGACCTGCGCAAGCTTAAACGATTAGAAAATCCCATTGTGACTTATTTGGAAAAGAAAGAAGCTCTCTTTGGAGATAATGTGGCAATGCGTTTTTAGAAAATATATGGTGAAGAAGCCAAGTTTTTGAAACGCGTCAAAAGCAGAATGCCACAAAGCCAAGACCTCTCTCCAAGGCTGATGACTTCTTTGGGACAGACCCCCACGGGAAAAAGTCACTTTGACAAAAGTCGGTGTGAAAAAGGCACAAAATCCTATAAAGGAGGATGTGCGACAAGGAGAACTGTCATTTACTGCTGAACGAGTATTTGACAAAAATAATTCCCAGTCTGTTTTTCAATGCGCACCACTGACTGTTCTCAAGAGAACTTCAACCAAATGTACCAGAGATTGTACGAAAAACTGTGGGGTCTCTGTCAAAGTTACAGTTTTTAAATCCAAACTGTAAACATTGACAAAACTGTGTAAAAAAACAGTAAAGGAGCTGAAACACAGGGTTCGTCAGCCAGAGTACTTTTTACTGAAAGGGCTGAATTTAATAGACCCTGTATCAGATGACATCTTTCTCCACATCTTTGAGAAACACATGCTGAAGGAGAAATCCAGAGTGGCCAAGTTCTTCAGCTCAATTGCAAAGTTTCTCGCAAGGCCTTTCAGCAAAAAGGTGTTTGATCAAGAGGGTTATCTCTTGTAAAAACAACAAAAAAGTGGTTAAGTTCTGCTCTGGTGGCAGGACTTTTCCACACTAGGTTGCTGTAAAGTCCCATTAGTTGTCACACACCTAGGTGTGCGAAATTTGTTCTCCGCATTTGACCCATCCCCTAAGGGAGCGGTGAGCTGCAGACCACGCGCGCTCGGAAAACCCATTTGGTGGTTTAACCCCCAATCCAACCCTTAATGCTGAGTGCCAAGCAGGGAGGCACTGGGTCCCATTTTTACAGTCTTTGGTATGACTCGGCCTGGACTTGAACCCATGACCTTCCAATCTCAGGGCGGACACTCTTCCACAAGGCCACTGAGCTGGTGAGGGAGTCGTTAGAAACTTGTAGGATTTTTACTTAAAAAAAACAAAATATAGCTAAGTAGGCTTATTAAAAAAAAAATTGTAGCATTAGCTTTCCATACAAGAGTGTTTACAGGTTTAAATAATTGTAGGACTAAAAAAAAAAAAAAAAAACATAGCGAAGTAGGCTTAATTGAACAAACTAGTAGCATTAGCTTTCCATACAGGGTGTTAAAGGTTTAAATAATTGTAGGACTAAAAAAAAAAAACATAGGGAAGTAGGCTTATTGACAAAACTATCAAAACTAGTAGCATTAGCTTTCCATAACAAGGATGCGGTAGGGAGTAGTTAGATGTAATAGGTTAGATAATTGTATGATTTTTACAAAAAAAAAAAAAAACAAGCAAAAAAGAAAACAGCTAAGTTCTGCTCAGTAACATAACTAGTAGCAAGCTTTCCATACAAGGTTTTTGGGCTGTTGTCAGATATCATAGGTTTCATAGATAAAAATAAATAAAAAAAAAAAAAAAAAAAAAATCAAATTTATCCCCTCCATGAGCCACCACCTTAATGTGGTGAAGGGGTTTGCGAGCTCTTGTGATCCTAGGAACTAAGCTGTATAGGGATAATGCTTCTAGCAAGGTCTCCTATTACAGATTGGTCCTTGGGAGAGCCCAGACTAAGAGTGGTTCTTTTTCAACCTTTGTTTCAGTATCTCAGTATTGTAAAAGACCTGTCCCCAGTAACTTTGTTTTGACTGGCAGACTTACTGGCAGATTCAGGCAAGGCCGAGACCAACTGTTTTTTTAAATTTCTGCAGTGATAAACGTGTACGAGTTTGAATTGTTTTTTTACCGATTCATGATGAATTGTTAATTCCATACATTTTAGGATAGACTTTAGAGCAGGGGTCTCAAACTCAATTCAGCCGGGGGCCGCTGGAGGCAGAGTCTGGGTGAGCCGGGCCGCATCAGGATTTCCACAAGAAAATCGTTGATAAAACATTCCAATGTTCTCAAATATCTTTATTTTTAACACGAAATAATGAATTAATTGATTCGTTTGAAAAAATTAATTAGAAAATCAATCATTAATAATTAAAATAATAACAGTGACCATCCAGCTGACACAGACGTCTGAAACCACATATTGACTGACTGACTATAGCAGTGTTTCTCAAATGGTGGGGCACGCCCCCCTGGAGGGAATGCAAATAAAAACATGTTTACATTTGCGATGAATATTGTGCATAATCCTACATAGTAGTTGATAATAAATTAAATATAGCAAAAACAACCTAAAACTCAATTTGGTAGCAGAAAGAGCTGCTGTTTAGAGTGAACCAATGCAAAAGAACTGAATCTCTGAGAAAAGACAGAATTCCATCAGGAAACAAGGAAAGATTGTTTTTACTTTGTCTGGAAGTTTTGGAAGTATTCTAAAAAAAAGAAAGAGAACAATTAATAAAACGGATTATCAAGAAGTTTTTAAATCATTCTTTAATGATAATAAAAGTACAATATTTTGAGGAGATATGCGTTTAACGTGAGCAAATTAACTGATACTAATGATGCAACTGAAAGTTGTGTGTGTGTGTGTGTGTGTGTGTGGGGGGGGGGGTCTAAGAGAAAATACCTGACAAACACTGGACAAGAGAAAACTATTTTTATTCAGTTTCAAACGTCTGTATTTACAGAACCTCCTTCATTTCTGAGCTGAGAGCAGTGCGCTCACTGAAAACTCAATACAAACACCGCACACCAGAATTCCTGGCCTCCGCGTCGGGAGCGCGCGTTGCTACGCAAGTTTTTAAATCTGGTCTCAAGCTCTACGCACAAATCAGGCACGCACTGAGCGATTTGAGTCTTCAACCTGGTTCAATATTTCACGCACAGTTGCAGCAGCGCTAAAGAACGGTAAAACATCCATAGAAGAAGAATCTCCTCTCTGCTGCTGCGTGCGTGACCGCGCTGCTCCGGTGTGGATACCACCTGCTGAGCGTTCATAAACCCGCACAGACATGCGGCCGGTGTGAAAGCACCTTTGAAGATTCTGCTCGCTCACGGGCATCACTCACGCATGCGGAAGTAGTCAGTCTTTCTCACGAGGACTTTCTCTGTTCGTGGAGGAGGAAAAAGTGCTCGCGAGGGTCTGATTTGTCGGAATTGTCGCGCGCGTCAGGAACACGCTTTTTGACAAGCGGCAGGTTGTGTATCACGTGTTGTCACGTGGCGAAAGAGGAGCGGGGCCGGCGAATCACGTTCAGTGAGAAAGCTCTTCACAGCTTCATGGCTCCTCCTCCGCCCAGCTGACTGGAGGAATGAATTAATGAGTGAGGAGGCTCTGGACAGCCCGCCGATATCCCGCCCTCCAGAGCCATATACCTTACCGTGATTGGTTCGTTTAGCTCCGCATACAACAACTGTCATTCATATCAGCCTTGCGGGCCGCACCAACAGTAATCTTTCATATGAAGACGAGGGCCGCAAATTATCATAACGCGGGCCGCGAGTTTGAGACCCCTGCTCTATGGTGTTCCAAAACTCTACGGCTGTAATATAATATCAGCCTCCAGGTGGCGCTGTTAGCACTTTCTTTGCCTGCAGCCATTGGTGAAATAACCCCCAAGTGAGTCAGACCTGGGATGTTTTTGTGTTAGAAATTCCCAAAAGTCTTCATGACCAAAATGGAACAGCAAACGGATAAAGAGACGTACCTCTACGTCTCTCTTTAGCATATCAGTTTGCTGTTTTCATTGGAAGAACGTTTGTTTTACTTAGCTCTGGTTTTTGAATTAAAAACGTCCAGTGAGGCCTTGTTCCTAAAGGTTTCAAAGATCAATGTTAATTTTTATTCTTACTATTAATGTGTGTAACCTTAATGAATACAGACTCAAAATATATAAATTAAACAATATTCTGTATTTCATGACATGTAAAAAAATATTGTAGTTGGGCTGCAGACTGGGATCCCATTTAGATTTTGGCCCTTTAAGCGAAAAAGTTTGGGCACCCCAGATCTAGGATGTTTTATTTTGAAGCTTTTCCAGGTTTTCAGTCAATAGTTGCTAGATTTGGTGCATATTTTCTCTGTTTGACATGAATGGACACTTTAAATCAGGGGTGGGCAAACTTTTGGATTTGTGGGCCAGAAAGGGTTCTAAAATTTGGCATAAGGGCCGGACAAGGAGCAGATGGAAGGAGTGATTTGGTAATGAACCTCATAAACTAAAAAGATAATATGGAATTTAGAGAAAAACATGCTTTAATTTTGATTAAAATTCACATATATTCATTTAAAAACAGAAAATTGGGGAATTTTAATTTCTAAATTTTGATTTTTGTTCTCTTTTTGGTGATCCAATGGGTTGATGTTCTATAAAGGGAAAACGGGAACTCAAAGAAATCCGAAAAATCACCTTCTGACTCAGAAAAAAACACACACGAACACCAGAGAAACAACACCATTCATGAGAAGAAACCAGAAATACAATGAAAATAAGACAATAATTAGGATTTTTGATTCAATGTATTTTAATTTGGAGGGCCAGATTAAGTATCTTAGGGGGCCGCATGTGGCCCCCGGGCCGTAGTTTGCCCACCCCTGCTTTAAATAGATGTGGCAACCATCTGACATTGCAGAAAAGTCTGTTTGGGTCCAGTCCCATTAAATGAAATGGCAACAATTCTACCTGAATGGATAAGGCTTAAGAAGAGATGACAGCCATTCCCAGAGAAAGGACCAAGTCCTCACCAAGTTTCAATAGAGATGCAGCAGAAGGAAGCGGTTGTTCTCGGACAGGAAGTCTTGTTTGATCCATTACTGTAAATATCAAAACAACGGGCTGCACGTTTGGCAGCATCCGAAGCAGGAGACTGGACGGATCTGGAGTTTTGAGTGAATGTGGTTTGAGTGTTTCCCTCATTAGAATGCAGGAATGAGCACGCTCAGAGAGCTGCAGACAGCTTGGGTCCAGCTAAAAGGATTTATAAAGTTTTAGTCAATAATAATGGTTCGACAACTTGATATGATCCACGTCTGCTGATGAAAGAACCTCCATATGTTCGCTGTTCTTCACCTTCTGGAGCGTCCGGCTGCTGTGCTGGTTGATTGTGTCCTCTGACCTCAGGTAATGAAGACGTGAAGATTTTCCACTCAGACGTCTGACAGCCTTCATGGTGGCTTCCTTTGATCTCGTCCTCACAAAAGCTCCTTAAGCTCCCCAGTAGAAAGTCAGAGAAAGTGCAATAGCTGGGCCATCAGAAATGATTAGAATAATAAAAGAACATTAACAAAGTATCAAACCTCATTAGGCATTTGCAGTGTGCAGATGCTTGTTTTAAACAAAAGTTAGTTGCAAGATTAGTTTTAATTCCATTTCAGCCTGCCAAATAAGCTCTGAATCTCTCAGCAGCTGTGTGACAGGGTTAGTTCGTCACGGCACCAAAGCAACGGGAGTTTCAACAGAAATAAGTTTCACTTGCCAAAATGTAATAAGTTTGGAATTTATTTAATCCCTGAATCACACGGTGAATAGTAATATGTCTTTACCTTAATCATTGTGTCTCCAGCAGGGTTCAATGGCAAGCTGCATTCCTCCCCCCGACTTCTCAGCCGGGCTCACAGAAAAGCCTTTCATTCCTCGTCATATCACTTTGACAACAGTATAAAATGCAGAGAACATGGAAGCACGGCCCGGCGCTGCTTCAACCCCAACAGTAATCCACCTCAGATCCTCCTAATTCTGTTAAAACAACAGATCAGGGCAGGCGCATCTGACAGGAAGATTTCAGGAGCTTATTCTGCACCTTTACACAAAGGACTAAACGTGTTCCTCTGCGCTCTACCATGTTTGATTATGCATGCCTGTATGAATCTGTTTATCTTATGCAGCTCATAGAAATGTGCAGGAATGCAATAATCTGCAGGAATCTGCTTTAAATAGGACTCATGAACTGGAGCTCTCCCTTTGATTTGACTTCAAAAAACGGTTGACAAAGATGTGGTTTCTGTGGTGTACAACCCAGTCATTGCTGGGCTATTCTTCTATGTTTTGGAGATGGAAGCTGAAATTTTAGGACCAGTCAGTTCACGGGGAAGCCACAAGGAAAATTTGATTTTCAAATGATTTAGTTTGATGAAGTCATGTTGCCATGGTGATCACTGCTGGTAATGCAAGAGTCATTTACCGGGCAATCTAAAGAACAGGACCTCTAGTTAAGATGGTCCCTCAAGGGTGTTGGATAGGGCTGTAACGAGTATCCGGGTGCTCGAGTATTCGCAATCTGCTCCCGAAATTTCGGGTACGAATAACCGCGACGTCCAAGATCGCATATTCACGATCTTTATAAATATAGTAAATTGTGGTAAAATATGATCAAAATATTATCTGGGAACGATGTATTTTTGCTCTGAAATGCAGATTAAAGTTGTATTGTAAGCTTATGAACTAAAACAAAGACAAAAAAGCAGTGGTACCGCTACCGGAAGTAAACATCTTCGTAACAGTGAATTTCCTGTTTTCAAAGTAAAACTAAAGAGAGCTTTTTTCCGTTCAGAAACTGAGACTGAAGTTCTGTTCAAAGTCATAACTTCTGAAAAAAAAATGATTAGCTTTAACATCTGAGCTTTAGCTCCAGTGTTGACATTCTTTTGGTTATGATAACTCTTCAACAGTTGATGCAATTAACTAAACTCCATCTTATTCTGAAGAAATGCAGCCTCACGCTGCTGAAAGGCGGATGCAATCAACATAAATCAGATGATTCTGCTGCAGAAAAAAACGACTTCTTTCATACGGGCTCTGCACCAACATGTAATGCTTAGAACGTAAAATATTGAAGAACTTAAGAGGATAGAAAACTGTGGAGAGAATTTTCAGGTTTTGCTTTTAAATGATCCAACACATCAGTGATTTGTATCCTTTTTATGTTACTGCGAACTTAAACAGAAGATTGTCAAAAGAAAAAAAAAAGTTTAAAATGACAAAAAGCATTTCTTTCTATCTGAATTTTTGTGGGTTTTTTTAATCAGTTTTGTTGATTCTGATCTCCTGTTTTAAATAAAGGTTTAAATAATGATTAAATACAAATAATTTAAAATTTTCATCCATCAAGTAAACAGACATTCACATAGCAATAAACATTATGTTAAAAAGTAAGAATCGTGGTTCAATTCGTGAATCGTCGAGCTTGATTCGTGAATCGAATCGGATCGTCACCTGAGCAACGATCCACAGCTCTAGTGATGTAGAAGCTGGATGGCTCAGTTGACCGCGTGTAGGACAACCTCGTGGGAAACCAGGGTTTGTTTTCAAGGGCTCCTTTGGCTCAAAAGTCTTCTTCCTCCACCAGTCCCCAACCCGTATATAATACAGCGTCAGGCTCTGGTAGAGCATCCGGCGTAAAAATAACTTCCTGCCAAGAGTGGCCCTACTTGATATTGGGTTTTGGAGTGTGGAGTTGACTTCACTGCATTAGCATTACTTAACATGTTTTTTTAATTATTTGTTGTTTCTCAACTACTAGTTGTTATCATACAACATCTACACCGGTTGTCATCATTGTTCTGCTGTTGGTCTTTGTCATGCTTGCTGTATTAAAAAAAAAGAAGTACAACTCACTGCGCAATCAAATGTTTAAATCATGGACTTGTTTTTGACATTTCTTTCTCCTTTTTTTGGACTGGACGGAAAAGAAGAAGAGGTAGGTTGGGGGTGGGGGGGGTAAAGAAGGGGGTTCAGAGAAGAAAGAAGATAGCAACAAAGGAAGGCTACATCATAAAACAACCAGGTCTAAATAGTTACCTGGAATGGGCGGGGCCTGTCTACACACACACACACTCTGTAGTTACACACATACATGTTAGCTAAAACAGTCTCCACATTTAAACTAGACAAAATGTACACAATACAACTGCAGCTAACAGACTTAATCATTTAAACCGACACAAATAAAGCCTTTCATTCTGTCACACATAGATCGAAGGTGAGCTGATACCTGTGCTCAGGTGAGTGTTTATGTCTTGCTGAGGTGTATGATGATGGAATGTACAAAGAGGGAGAGCGCCCGGCCATCCCCCCGCCGGGACAGCAGCAGCAGCCCAGACCCCCCAACACCCGCAATGGAGCCGCAGAGAATATCCGCGCGCCGGGCAATCCCGCCAAACACCCAGACCAGGGCAGACGGGACCGTTGAGAGGCCCCCCGCACCCGAGAGCAGCAAGAGAGAGCAGAGAGTGCAGGCCCCAGCCCAGCCAGAAGAGCAGCCCCCCCACCGCGCCAGGAGGGCTCACTCGAGGCCCCACCCCCGGAGAGCCCCCCAATCATGTTGAAAATACAAACTCTAGTCCAGATTCTTTTCCTTTGTTTTGACTTGAAGCTCCTGGATTTCTACATTTGCCCTGGAAGCTCCATCTGCATTCATTCATGCATGAACCACCATCCTGGACGTTCTCATTCTGCTTCTGCCCCACCAGGCTTCTTGAGATTTGGACTTGATATTCGGATCTTATTGTGGTCAGATGCTGAAGTTTCCCAGTCGTTGTTGTTTTGTCCTAAAATCCCACATGGATCAGGATATTCCCTCTTGTCTGACAGTTGGATTAAATCTCATAAGGGGCCTCTAAGTTTTGAAACCTCAATAACAAAAGCTACCATTTGATTTATGGGTTTAGTTTTAATGACGCATTAAAATGCAATTAGCATCTTTATCCAGAACAAACTGCAACCAGTGAAGGACGTTGAGAGAAAAACACATCTTGTATTTTTTTTAACTGCATCTCCAGAAGCCTCTCAGCATGCAGCTTTGGAGTGTTTTAACTCCAGATGAAGCAACTGCCTTTTAATGGGAACCTATTAAAGGCAAATACATTGACTCTCTTAGCTAAGCAGAGTGAAAAAAATCTTCAGATGAAAGTACCTTAAGATTGCCTCCTGGAAAAAAAAAAAACGGATTGATTGATTTACCAGCCTTTTGTGTCTTTGTTTTTGTTGTACTTTAACACTACTTGCAAAGAAAATCAAGCACACATGTGTAACCGGCTCAGCCTTGGTGCTGGCTGCTCCAAGACGATCTCTGCGTTGTGTTTGCTTTTTTTAAACGACAGGACAGCCGACTTGTCTTTGATTCCGTGTTTATTTTCTGTACATGAAAAATGGCGATGGTCAGACACGGAAGCCTCCCGCCCGCATTACACATGCAGCACGCTGCAAAAAGTAAGAAGTTCCTTTAACATACCTGCATTAGCTAACTTAAAATACATTAGGGTAACAAAGATACAATTGAATTGCATAAAACAAAATAATATTTCACAAGACACGGATTACAAGTGAAATACATAAATAATACGGAGTGCTGCAAAATGCAAACTACCTCGGGCGTGTCTGTGTCACAACTGACAAAGTTTTGTTGCTGCACAACTAATACAGACACGCACTGATAGGGGGCGCCAGAGAGACCATAAAGAGATAATTTAAAAACCGTGCTGCAAGTGGATTCACATTTATTCTGTTACACATGCTCTGTGTGGACTAAGTCACAATCATGGTGGGTTTTTGTAAACAGATAAAAATACAATAGTAATAATAAACCCAAACGAACTGAAGTCCGTTATGGTAACAGAGAAAACCAAGAGTTTCAGGACAAACTTTGTGGTGTTACACTTTGATATAACCCATAAGGGGGTCCTTATGTGTTAGGTATGATACTGGATGGGAACTGTTGTGCTCATGAGTTTACACATCCTCGGAGAAATGATGATTTCCTGGTCATTTTTATTTTTTCTGGTGAGGTTGGAGAACCAGGGCTCCTATTGAGGTCATGGTTGCTCGGAGTGGAGATCCTAGGTCTGCACCCTGGGGGGGGCATGTCCAGTATGACACTCATCTTATCTTGTGTTACCATCTGCTCCAAACTGTCCTATCTGAGCCGACGAAACTCAATAAAGTTCACCTCCAAATACAAAAGAGGGATTTATTGGCACAAGTGATGCTCAGCTACAATCTGTGTTTTAATTTGGTGGCCAGGACAAAAAAAGATATTAAGAACAGGCTGTAAACTTTTGATTTATGTAATTTGGAAGTTTCTGTTGTTTAGCAAAAAAATGTCTTTATCCTAGCGTTAAACATGAGTGGGAAAAAAAAAACAAGTTTTTATGTTATAATTCCTATTCTCTAAAAGAAGTCATCATTTCTTCCAGGGTATGTAAACTTATGAGCACAAGTGTACAAGTAATATTGTAATATTTCATACTTGTCTTGATTAAAAAAAGTAATTGCATTACTACAAACCTTTTCTGCTGCTAATTATATGAATGGAACCTCTTCCAGAACACTGGCACAGTTCAGGACAAGTCAGAGTAATCAAGCAAGCCATAAAGCATGATCTTGACCTGCCTGAAGAAACCCACACATGTCATGTACCAGGAGAGAAGGCAAACTCTACAGTGAAGGCTCTCTGCTTGGATTTGAACCAGGACTTTTTCACTGTGAGGCAAGAGTGCTAACCACTGTGCCACCATGCAGCCCTGTGTATTAAATTAAACAGACAAAAGTTTTTACCTGGTTTGGTGGCTATTCATGCACTTTTGTGAATTCCATTTTCAGGAAACTGCTGTCCAGATAGACTGCAGCCACTTCTCCACCAACTCTCTACAGAGACACTTTCATCCAACTTCATTAACCTAAATATTTAAATCCACAATGTGACAATGATGAAGATCAATTAAGACAAGAAGTAATGCAAATAGAAGTAGTAATACAACACAGTGTCTCCAGAAAGTCAGTTTGTGTTCACCTCCCTTCCCTTTCTTAAGTCCTCCTGGTCAAAATTGATGGGTTTGTTTTGAATTATTACGATTTTTTTTTTTTTGATCAAATAACATTTCTTAATATAATTCCTTATGTAAAGCAGAGTTTGCCTTAAACAAAGTCTCAAATTGGTCTTTAACATGAATTTATAAGATTAGACGGAAAAAAAAATAACTGCAGCAAAAATACAAATTCGCACTGAAACTGTATAGAAAATGGATATTGAATAAAAAAATAAATGAAATACCTAATAGTGCATTCACACAAATTCACATCAGCCGCCTCTCTTTTCATGCCTGTCGCATTTACTGCCCAACACCTTGATGCTCCTGCTGAGGAGCAACCGCTGACGTTGTTGTTACATTTGTTAAAATTGATAAATGGCTGTGTTTGTTTTCAGCAGATCTTTCAGTCTCTTTAGTTCTGTGAACTTCACTTTCATAGAGGGGGAAATAAAAATAAAACTGGAGGATCTTTTTATTATTGTCTGGATGAAAATAAGAAAAACATCATAAGCTGAGGAAGCTACAGTGATCCCAGCCAAAGCTGAATCCCTGATTGGTTGACCCGCTGTGTCAAGCTCGCCGCCCCCCCACTGCTGAAATCGCAGCACGGCAGATCGCGTCTTTACATTGACATAACATTGAAACTTGACGCCTTCACCGCGCCGGCCGCTTTCGGTGTGAATGCACCCTTAGAGGCAACTCAGCAGGAAGTTGCGTGTGTGAATCCATGCATTTAGTGACATGTTACTCTCAGATCAGAGTGGACTTTGTAAATCACATTTGCAGGATCTTAGGCTTGTTCTGCTGTCTCCAGGAGCACAGAGCTTGCAGTGCTTTCCTTCATCATGTCCAAAGAACTGGACCGCTCGGTACCTCTTGATCAATCAGCCACTCCATATGGTTTGAGATGGAGCGCAAGACAAACATTAAAATACATCAGCTCTGTGTGAAGATGATACACTGATTTGTCGTGAAGGTGTGGTTCACACAGGAAAGAGGAAGACACACCTGTCCAGCCTGTGTAAAGACTTCATTCATTGTTTCATCTGGAACACAGAAGAGTTTTCATTTTTGACTGGGAACACCACAGTTGTAACAAAATTGATTAAATCAAGATATATTAAATAAGTGAACGTCACTTAATGTGATGCTCAGCTGCATAGTGTTGAGGATGTAAACCTTGGATAGCCATCTCCAGCCCTCAAGGGCCGCAGCGTCTGCATGATTTCCACACATCCAGGTCCTATTCATGACGGACTACCTGTTTCAGGTGTGTCCTGCCAATTAGAGCACGCCAGAGCAGAGGATGTTGGAAAACATGCAGAAATGTGGCCCTCGAGGCCTGCAGGTCCCTGATATAAACTCTTAAAGCAATCAGATGCAAAACACAACATTTATGAGAGTTTGAAGTTGTAAATTGGTCAGATTTGAATCAGACAGGAGGGTTAAATATGACTTAAGAAAGAAAGGGCAGTGAGAGCCACAGCTGACATCGGTGCATGTTGGCCTGTATGCTGATTGAGGAGGCATGCAGAAAAAAAAAACAAAAAGCTGTAAAGTAGCTAGAGCACCATTCTCTGGGCTTCTGCTGCTTCTTTTATTAAACTTACAAATTTGAAAACAACTTGGTTCCAAAACTGTTGCTGCCAAAAATGTTCATGTCATCTCAAAATTAACAAAAGATTTAACTTGTGAAATTCCTGGTAGCCTCGTTTTATTTTAAGACACTGGAATAAACTGTGAATGTAAAATGAATAAAAAAGATCCTGGAAGAGATCCTTGTTTACTTGGAATAGCTTTGAGGGACTGTAACCTTTTCTTTAAAGTAAATAAACAAAATAATTCCAAAAACTCTTCAACAAATTGTCTGCAAGATTTGCTTTTCCTTCAGAGACTTTAAGCTCTTTTGCAAATCTCTTTTCATCCTTCTCTGCAATGATCACTTGCCAGGAGCTTTTGCCAACTTTATTCTTCATTCAAGGTTTCTTAAACTAAAATATAGTGAACACAGTGCACTATCAAACTCTGACATCTTGAGTTCTGTGACTCACTGTGGTCAAAATTCCTCATGGAAACAGACCAAAGACCCTATTTTAACCATTTTTTTACCCTTTAGCTCCTATCTGCAGGTTAATAGACTTCTCACATATTGTACACGCCTGTTCAATGCCCAGAAACGTCTTCCAGATGCATCCTATGCCCATGGCCAGAAGGTAAAGCAATCAACTCTGCCAACTGGTGGTTCAATTCCTGGGTAGGTAAAAGTTAGATAAAGCGTCATGTACATTAAAGGAATGACCACTCACTGATCAGTGTGTGAGAAGCAAGATAAGACCCACTCACATCCATCAAGACGGAAGGCAACCCAACCCAAGCCCTGCTCAACCAGTGCTGTGGTTCTCAGGACAACTTAAAGATGAAACTGTTGGAGGTGGAGGTCCTCGCCTGCTGTGCAACATGTTCGGCCTGCTAACCACCCTTTTGAGAAGCTTTTGTAAAGAAATATACATCTAATTTACAGACAGAGGCGGGGGACCTTCACATTTTGTGACATCTGTAGATATGTTTTTTTTTCCTTAAAGTTTACCTTCTACCATGACTAGCCTCAGACACACCGGTGGTGGACGGACTCTGGACACTTGCTGTGGAGACCCCATAAGGCAGCAGCTAAAACACAAAGAGCAGGGAGCTTCAAACTCTTCCCTGTGTGTCCTCTTAGGATGTTTTAGCTCAGTAACAGATTCAGACAAATATATGAGCAATATGTAAGAGCAAATGGCTCTAATGTAAGTTGGAAGCTAAAACAAAAATGTATTTTTGTTGAATTTGTTTGGGCTGAAAAATTCTAACATTAAAATTGCCTTAAAACTGTGAAGGTTAAAAGTTGTCCATTGCACACTTTGGCAAACAGATCATAATGTGTCCAACATTTGGAAAGCTGTTGATTTTTTTTCTGATTTTTGATTGTCTCTTTTTAAACTGAACATGTGATTGTCTCCTATGCTTATCTGGTTCTAATCAATGGAATTATAAAGACAAAGACAGCTATCCAAGAAATATTGGATTCTGAAATGGTTACAGTTCAACAATTTTATAATTGACTTTGACATGTTTACTGTTTTCAGCAATTGTTAGGAATAACAATCTATTCTCCTTCTTTCGCTCATCCAGAACCGGGTCATGTGGGCAGTAGTCTAAGCAAAGATGCCCAGTCTTGCCTCTCCCCGGTCACTTCCTTCAGCTCCTCTGGGAGGACCCTGAGGTGTTCCCGGGCCAGCAGAGAGACATGCACGGACCACCTCTCCAGGGAGGCGTCCAGGAGACATCCGGACCAGATCCTCAAGTCATCTCAACTGGCTTCTCTCGATGTCAAGGAGAAGCAGCTCTACTTCGAGCTGTCTCCAGGTCATTGAGCTTCTCGTCCTATCTCTAGGGAGTCCCCAGACTCATTTCAATCGCTTGTAGTCAGGATCTTGTTCTCTCAGTTATGAACAGAACTCATGACGACAACAGCAATAACAACAGACCAGTACAGCGACTACAGGAACCACCATCCCTGTCTGCCGGTCCACTGTTACGGTCCCTGTCTACCACACAATGCTGCAGAGACATGTCACCCAGGACACTCCAACAGCATCCACAAACTTGAGGTACTCGGAGTGACCTCATCCACAGACGGAGCTTTGCACTACCACAGTGACCTCAGTTCCACCCCTGAGTCCTCAGCCCAGGGGCGGAGTGGGACAACTTTTCAGCCCGGGAGTTTAATGGTCAAGACCGGCCCATTTTTCGCCACATGAAAAATTAGGCAACCATTTAGAATATAAAAAAATGTTTTATTATAGTTGTGGAGGGGGTAGGGGGTCATAAATAACAAATAATAACAAACAATCAATTACATTAAAAACTTGTTTAACAGAAATATTTCCCTGTATGAAATCTACTGCATAAGCCACCACATAAGAAGTGAACTTGTTTCTGCTACCTTATTTGTTACTTTGTCACAGTCAATTAACATAAAAAAGTATTTATCTGTTGACATGAGCATAAATGCCTCCAAGTGGACCTGACTGAGCATGCTCCAGCCTGTTTTTAATGAACTTAAGAATGAGGACGGTTCTCTGACATGAAACTTGGAAATAAAAGCTTGATGAGAATGTGTATGTCAGCCCAATATCTGGGTATCCATCTGTGAAAACGTTATATTGTGTCAGTATCAGGGCTGAGAATCTCAAAGTCGATTACAATAAGATGAAATTCACAATAAATGGCTCACAATACCAACAACATTTCTGCAATATGCTAAACAGCTAAAATTAAAAAAATCACATTCTTTCATATTCAAATTCACTTTAATTTTACATTTTATGTCAGACAACTTGTTTTTGTTGAGGCAACCTATAAACTTTCAGCCTGTTAATATTATAGATATGATGTTTTTTAGAAAGTGCTGCCGTCCATATTCAATTCCCCCTCCTTATATTCAATTTTCCCACACTTTTCTTTGATAATAAACACTTTAGTCACGGGCTTCACGTGTGTGCCACGAGCATACATACGGATATTATTCACAATCGAAGTTTAAAACGGGTGACAAGAGAACTATGGTGAACGAACATTCTTGTAGTACTTGAACGCATCACTCACGGACGAATTTGTGAGACGTGAAGAGAGTCTCACGATAGATTTGTGCGTAACTTAGGCTGCGTGTGTGCGTAAGAGGTGATCCGTGCGTATCTTTAAAATATTTTTATGTGTAATTAGTTTCAAGCTGTTGTAATGTTAATTTGTGCATGTGTAAATTGTATTTTTTTTTTTTTTACTTTTGCACAAAACGTATTATATGAGCTACAAATCAAGAATTCCGCACGCACAAATCAGAGTGAGTCTATTTTCTCTCCATACCCAGCCGCTCTGCATCCCGCGTGTTCTCACCTGTGGAGCAGGTAGAGAGAGCGTGAGAAGCCCCGCCCCTTCCCACTGCAGAGAAAGTGACTCCGTGTTTGCGCAGAACCCGCGCCAATATGTTTTTAGAAATAACGTGCACGCACCCCTAAAACAGCGTAAAATAAAAGATAATAGAAAAACTTCAGTGTCGCAGACTTTTTTTTACACCATGAAGCGCTGAGCTGGCGGCTCCTCTGAATTGCCGCCGCGCATGCGCACGCAAATAACGCCAAAAACAAAACCGAAAAAGACCAATACATATATCTGAATAAAGGCCAGGCTCAGATTCGGTTCAGATCAGTCCGACCCGTAAACCGTCAGCATAGAACGTTATTTACGTCAATAGTCCGGCCCAGACATTTCAGTAAAGCGCACTCCGGTGGACTCAACCAACTGTGAGAATCTAAAGGGGTGTTTATGTTAAATTGTAGCTCCAAAACTGACGGTGAGTCTCTTTAAAGGGACGGACGAACACTGCTACAAAGATTCATTCATGTTCTACCGCGATCGTTTTTCCATGACGGCGACTGACCGGCCCATAAATGGAGCGGCCCACCGGGAATCCTCCCGACTCTCCCGTTTACCCACTCCGGCCTTGCCTCAGCCTCTCCTTCCACATGGGAAGGCGTGTCATTAGGGTCGAGGAGATCCTCAAAGTATTAATTCCAAAGCCGGACAAGATCTCCAGTTGAAGTCAACAGCTCCTCACCCGCCAAGGAAACGGTGTCTGCAGAAAACTGCTTTCCTCTACTGAGGCACCTGAGGGTTTGCCAGAACCTCTTTAAGCCCAACCAATAGTTCTTTTCCATTGCCTGACCAAACTCCTCCCGGGAGCGAGTTTTTTCCTCAAAAAACAGCCCGGGCCACAGCTCGCTTAATTCAATTCAATTCAATTTTATTTATATAGCCCAAAATCACAAAGAATTTTGCCTCATTGGGCTTCATGCAGGTAATTTTACAGTTGCAAAAAAATAGTCATGAAACATGAAAGAAAGATCACTAAAGACTAAACAGACTAAATAAACTGGATATCCTTGCTCTTAGACCCTCCCTCTCTGTAAGGAAAAACTCCCAAAAAACCTGAATCAGGAAAAAACGAAGAAACCTTATGGATTCCCACATGAGGAGAGAATCCCATCCCAGGACGATACAGAACTGAGATACCAGAACTGTAAGGAAAAATGGCTTCTAAAACTAGGTATTTGAATAGAGTTCATTCAGATAGAGCTGCAGATAGAGCTGAGGGACGAGTGGTGATGAAGTCCTCAGTCAGACGAAGCAGAAGTGCAGTCCATGACCAGGAGCAGGAGCGTGGGGGATCCACCTGGATCTGAAATCACTCCCGCTCCCCAGAGGGGAGAGAGAGAAGAACAACATGTGAAATCGAACTGCACCAACAAAAACATGGAGAACTTAATACAATGAATAATAAGAGTAAGAGAGAGAGGAAGAAATAAGAACAGAGAACAGACCCCAGACTGATGAGCTAGAGAACAACTATGATAGAAAATCTAGCAGAACACTAACCTGTCCAAAGAGGAATGTTTTAAGGCTAACTTTGAAGGTAGAAACTGTGCTGGATCTCTGACATGAGCTGGGAGCTTATTCCAGAGAACAGGGGCTTGATGGCTGAAGGTTCTACCTCCAACTGTACTTTTAGAGATTCTAGGAACTACAAGCAGTCCTGCATTTAGTGAACGAAGTGTTCTGATTGGTTGATCTTTAATATAGGATGGGGCCACACCATTCAGAGCCTTATAGGTTAACAGGAGGATTTAGAACTTAATCCTGGATTAAACTGGGAGCCAGTGGAGTGAAGCCAACACAGGAGTGATGTGTTCTCTTCTGCTAGTTCCTGTTAACAATCTGACTGCTGCATTCTGAACAAGATGAAAACTTTTTAAAGAACTTTTTGGGCATGCTATTAGTAAAGAGTTACAGTAATCCAGTCTAGACGTAACAAATGCATGGATGAGTTTTTCAGCATCACTTTTAGATAACATATTTCTGATCCGAGCTATATTGCGAAGGTGAAAGAATGCAGTTCTACAAGCTTGTGATATGTGAGCCTTAAATGATAAATCCTGGTCGAATAAAACCCCCAAGTTTCTAACTGTAGAATTGGAGGAAATATTTACATCATCCAAGTAGACTATCTGATCCGAGAGAGCATCTCTCAGGTGTTTAGGGCCCAGGATAATGACCTCAGTTTTTTCTGGGTTAAGGAGGAGGTAATTAATTGTCATCCAGGACTTAATGTCTCTAATGCAGGAATTCAGTTTCTCTAGGTGGTCATTCTGGTCTGGTTTAATGGATAAATACACCTGCGTATCATCTGCATAACAGTGGAAATTAATGCTATGTTTCCTAATTATGTTTCCTAAGGGCAGCATATAAAGCACGAACAGGATGGGCCCTAGAACTGAGCCCTGAGGAACTCCGTTGCTAACTCGAGTACAATGAAAAGACTGTCCATTTACATTAACGAACTGGTATCTATCAGATAAATAGGATTCAAACCACTGGAGGGCAGATCCTCTGATCCCTATGTCATGCTCTAGTCTCTGGAGTAAGATGCTGTGGTCGATGGTATCAAAGGCTGCGCTGAGGTCTAACAGGACCAGAATAGAGAGTAGTCCTTTATCTGAAGCCAATAACAAGTCATTAGTAACTCTAACCAGTGCAGGTTCAGTGCTATGGTGAGGTCTAAACCCTGACTGAAAATCTTCAAAGTGACTGTTGTCCTGTAGGTGGCGCTGTAGCTGCTTAACTACAACTCTTTCTAAAATTTTAGAAATAAATGGGAGATTAGATATTGGTCTATAGTTGGCCAGAATGTCAGGATCCAGGCTGGGCTTTTTCAAAAGGGGTTTAACAACCGCATATTTAAAAGACTGAGGCACATAACCAGTTTCTAGAGAGGTATTTATTATGGTTAATATGGAGTCACTAATTAAGGGGAAAATTTCTTTAAAAAGTTTAGTGGGGATTGGATCTAAAAGACAAGTGGAAGTTTTAGAAGACATAATAACTGATGTTATTTCTGTTTGGTCCACAGCAGTGAAGCAGTCAAAGGTTACAGACGTTTCTATGGATGCCTTCATTTCTACAACTTCAGCCTGCTTTGGGCTGATGGTGGGAATAACCACATTTAGCTTGTGTCTAATATTTGAGATTTTACTATCAAAGAATTGAAGGAAATCTTCAGAGCTGATAGTAGAAGGAATATGTGGTTCAATCGAGCTGTGGCTGCTGGTCAGCCTGGCTATAGTAGTAAAGAGAAATCTTGGATTATTTGCATTTTCTGCTATTAAAGTTGAATAGTATTGAGTTCTCGCTCTACGCAGGGATTTTTTATAACTTAAGAGGCTACATTTCCAAGCATTTAGAGAGTGCTCTGAGCCGGAGCGGCGCCATTTTCTTTCTAACTTGCGGGTTGCTTGTTTTTTAGGGAACGTGTTTCAGCATTGAACCACGGTGCTGCTCTGTTCTGTCTAACAAGCTTGAGTTTCAGAGGGGCAACAACATCCAGTGTTCCCCTGAGGGCTTGCATGGCATCATTAACAAACTGATCATTTTCAGAGGGGGTTAAAGTGCTCTGAGAATATTCACTAAGCATGTTACTAAACATTGGTTGAACTACGAGTTTAAATTCAGACACGGAACGGTCAGATAATGTTCGTTTAAGCTCTTTCTTAGTTGTTGGAGCAGTAGCATTTTCTAATATAAACTGAAAGGTAATTAAAAAATGATCTGAAAGTATGGGATTATGAGGAAGGACATTCAGCTGACTAATCTCTGACTAATCTCAACTCCATAAATCGTGGTTCTTGATTAAAAGATGGCCGACACACAGCCAGCACAGGACGCTGGAGCTTCTGTATGTGCAAACTGTGCTCTCAATTCTCAGTTATATACAGATGTATGCAAGTTAAGATCTGAGCTAAAGGAAAAGAACCTGATGATTGACAAAATGATGTCAATAGCGTCATCCCAGTCGGCATGTATTTCACGTTTGCAACTATCTGGTCTTGGACACCCGCCAAGTCACTTGCTATCTACAACAGTCCCATGGCATGATGCATCCCACAGAGAAACCAACATCATGGACACCGACAGCCACATAGTGGAGATTCGAAGCCCTGTAAGAGAAGCGGAGCTATCTGACGGAGCCAGAGAGAATACAAGCTCAATTCATCCTGAGGCCGAATCCACTTCACCAACATCTGGTGCTAATTTCGGAATGGAACTCAGAGCTCCGGCTCTCTACTCTACCCCGAAGCCGGCATGGGTGAAGGTGGCACGCCGTGGCATAGGGATCCGCAAACCCCTGCTGAGGACTACCACTGTGTCTCACCCCGTTCTCTCCAACCGCTATGCTCCTCTGTCGGAAGGGAACAATCTCTCCACATCGGCAGCGGCGATCCAGATCGACTCGTCTGGGGCATGCCTGCAGCGAGCCCGGCATGGCTCCACCACCGGCTCCCCCAATTTACCTAATCCTGCCGCGGTTGCTGCTCTAGCAGGGCCAATTGCCCGCGCTTCCTCAACCCCAGAGCGCTGCACGGAGTCGGACCCGACGACAAACGGCAACTCCGCCCCCCATGCTCCAGCCTCGCAAAGGTGCGTCTCTCTTTCACCCGACACTGCGGTGCCATCGCCGCAGCCCTGCGCTCCTGCCCTGTCGTTTAGGCAGAGCACCAAAATGAGGCGGTGCCGACTGCTGCGTGACGCCGTGATCCGGCGCACTAGCGAACCTCCTCAAGCGCCGAACTCACCCTGCCCAGAGCCGCTGATCCTAGCGGAGCCGGACGCTGCCACGGGGCAAATCTCCACAGAACATCAGCGAGGGTCTCATTCACTCCCAAAGCGCTCTTCCCCCCCTCTTTCCTCCAACAACGTTGATAATTGGAGACTCCATAATGAGAAATATTCGCTTTGCTAATGCGACTACCCACTGATATCCTGGTGCTACAGTCTCAGTTATTCTGGACAAACTTCTCTATCTACTTCCCCATCTGGCATCAACAATCACCAGAATCATCATTCATGTAGGAATAAATGAAATCCAACGACGTGAATCTGAACTCACCAAGAAGGACTTCCTTCTTCTATTTGACATTCTGAAGAACAATGATAGATCTATTTACATCTCTGGTCCTGTTCCATGTATTAACCGTGGAGCTGAACATTTCAGTCGGACTCTCGCCTTGAACACTTGGCTTCTGAATATGTGTGGGAGAAATGATTTTATTTTCATTGATAATTTTAATTTGTTTTGGAATTGCCCTAGGCTCTTTAAAAGTGATGGTGTCCACCCAAACATCAATGGGTCTCGAATCTTAGCAGCTAATTTACAGTATATGGTCCAGAACACGTCAAAATTATGACTAATCAAGCATAATCAATCGATTCAAACTTCCCCATGCCTTTCTGCTAAAAGCCCTTTGCCCAAAAGTTTTACATTACTCTCATCATCATCCACGCATAAAGCCCTTTTTCCCCTGAAGCCATCATTAATCAGGCCTTTGATAACTTGTAGGCAAAGAACCCATAGAAGACAGCCCTGGAGGAACTATAATAATCTAAGAATTGTTCAGAATCACAACCCAACCAATTCTGATCAATGTAACCTGCAGACTCCCCAGGGTCCTAGTGCCGCTGATATGCCATATTCACCTGTCAAGTTTGGCCTGGTCAATGCTAGATCCATAGTAAATAAGACTTTCATTCTTAGAGATTTCTTTTTGTCCAATGCCTTGGACTTTATGTGTGTTTCGGAGACATGGCTGCCTGTGGGTGATTCCAGTGTTTTTTCAGAAATTTTGCCTCCTGATTGCACCTATTTTAACTCACCAAGAATATCAGGACGGGGAGGAGGATTACTGACTGTCTTCAGGAATCAGTATAAATGTAAGCAGCTCACTTTATCAGTGTCCTTGAACGTCACCAGCTTTGAACTTTGCCTATTTGAGCTGACTGGACATCCTCATACAGTGTTATGTGCAGTAGTATACCGGCCACCTAAACAAAGTACAATATTTCACAGTGAATTTTCCAACTTTTTGTGTGAAATTATGTCAAATTATGATCAAATACTTATAATGGGAGACTTTAACATCCATGTATGCTGTCCTGAAAAACCAATGGTGAAGGACTTTATAAATCTTATTGATTCATTCAATCTTCAACAAGTAGTATCTGGCCCCACCCATGAGCATGGCCACTGTCTAGATTTAGTGATGTCTTCTGGTCTTCCAGTCCTTAACACTAAGATTTGTGACCCAGTTTTTTCTGACCACATGCCTGTTTTCTTTGAAATTCAGTTTATGTCCAAACTTGTTCAGAAACCGACTAGTCACCGGCTCTGTCGCATTATCACTCCCTCTACTCCGGTCCACTTCTCTACTGCCTTTAATCTAATTTGTGCCACTTCTCTGACTAATGGTACCACTGAGGAGCTCAGTTCATGGTTTCACTCCAGCTGTCAAACAATTTTAGATTCTGTGGCTCCGGTAAAAAAAAAAAAGCTCAAAACCAAGTCTGAACCCTGGTTAAATGACTCCACTCGTGCAGCCAGGCGTGAATGCCGTAGAGTGGAACGTCTATGGAAGAAGAACAGGTCAGAAGTTTTATTTCAAATGATGCGAGACAGCTGGCGGCAATATCAAAGGCAGTAAAAAATGTCAAAAATAAATATTTCTCTGAAATCCTCAATACACATCGTCACGAGCCCCGTGTCTTGTTTAAAACAATAGACTCTGTCCTCAATCGCCAGCAGGCTGCTTGCACAGATGTTTCTCCTTTGTCATGTGAACATTTTTTACATTTTTTCATTGATAAAGTTTCCAGTACGAGAGCTCAAATTCTAGGTCCTAGTTGTGATCCTCCTGTTCAATATTTTTGTTCTGTCAGCTTTGAGAGGTTTGAGCCCGTTACTCTGGACATTTTAGAGGAAATGTTTTCTCATTTAAAGCCCTCAAGCTCAAAGTGTGATATCATTCCCCTTCACTTTTAAAACAGGTTTTTCCCTCAATAGGCTCGGCTGTTCTTGAACTTGTTAACAGCAGTTTAAGTTCGGGTGTTGTTCCCTCTCATTTTAAACATGCTGTTATATCTCCTTTACTTAAAAAGCCTTCACTGGATCCCACAATTTTAGCTAATTTTAGGCCTATTTCTAAACTGCCTTTTATCTCAAAAGTACTGGAAAGAATTGTGTATACTCAGTTGATGACTTTTTTAGAAGAACACTCAATCTTTGAGCTCTTCCAGTCGGGGTTCAAGGCTTTGCATAGTACAGAGACTGCTCTTTTAAAAGTTTTTAATGATATCTTTTTAGCTACGGACTCGGGTGATTGTGTGGTTCTGGTGCTTTTGGACTTGTCAGCTGCTTTCGACACCGTTGATCACAAAATTTTAGTCTCTCGCCTAGAGCAGTGGGTCGGAGTCAAAGGACAGGCATTGGAGTGGTTCAAATCTTACTTGAGCGGGCGAACCTTTCGCGTGAGCCTTGGGAGCATGTCTCCTCTTCTGCCCCTCTGACTTGGGAGTGCCTCAAGGTTCTGTTTTAGGCCCTCTCTTATTCTCCTTATACCTGTTACCACTTGGCTCTTTAATTAGGAAATATGGTGTGTCCTTTCATTTCTATGCAGATGACTGCCAGCTGTATGTGCCTCTTAAAAAGAATAACCTGTCTGTTGAATCACTCCACAAATGCCTTTTAGACTTAAAGTCCTGGATGACACAAAATTTTTTAAGTATTAATGACAGCAAAACTGAAGTAATTGTCTTTGGCGACAGCTCTGGGTCCCTCACTGCAAATCTTGGCTCTTTAAATGAATATGTTACATCTTATGGAACAAATTTAGGAGTCAAGATGGACTCTGAAATGAAACTGGATAAACAAATTAATTCTGTAGTGAAGTCTAGCTTTTTTCACCTGAGGCAACTTGCTAAAGTCAGACCAATCCTGTCATTCACGCAGTTTGAAACAGTGATCCACGCCTTTATCACCACCAGGCTGGATTACTGTAATTCTCTATATGTGGGAGTTAGCGCGTCAGCAATTACCCGACTCCAGCTAGTGCAAAATGCAGCTGCTCGTCTCTTAACCAGAAAACGGAAATACGATCATATCTCCCCAGCTTTGGCGTCGCTGCACTGGTTGCCCGTTCATTTTAGGATTCATTTTAAGATTCTTTTATTTGTTTTTAAATCCCTACACGGCTCGGCACCGGTCTACCTCTCTGAGCTGCTACAGCCTTACGTCCCCCCCCATCCTCTGAGATCAGCTGACCAGCTGTTTTTAAAAGTTCCTAAAACAAAACTCAAACTCAGAGGGGACCGTGCCTTTGCTGCAGCAGCTCCGAAACTCTGGAATGATCTTCCAATTCATGTTAGAGAGTCGTCCTCATTGCCTGTTTTTAAGTCTCTTCTTAAAACCCACTTTTTTAAATTGGCTTTTAATACACAGTGAAGTGGTTTCTTCTCTTTTATGCTATGATATTTTATTTATTCTCTTAAATGTACTGTTTGGAATGTGTTTTTGTTTTTTATTGGTTACTTTAGAGCATGCTGTTGCGTACTTTTAATCTTATTGTATGTTTTATCCTCTATCATTGTACAGCACTTTGGGCCTGAGTGGGCAAATTAAGTGCTCTATAAATAAAGCTTATTATTATTATTATTATAAATTAAAACAAGGTCCAGGGTGTGCTTGTGACAGTGAGTAGGTTGATCTACGTTTTGTGTGAAACCAATAGTTTCTAATAAAGTTGCAAATGCGTTTCTAAGACAGTCACTGGAATCATCAATATGAATATTAAAATCCCCTGTTAATATAATTTTGTCAGAGTCTAAAATAATATTTGATAAAAAGTCAGAAAACTCAGATAAAAATTCTGAGTACAGGCCGGGGGGGGCGATAAATAATTATAAACAGAACTGCTTTTCCAGTTTTTCTATTTGGGTGATTTATAGAGTATGATTAAGAATGATTCTGAAATTACTGCTAACCCACCTCCTTTCCCAGAAATCCTGGATTTCTGATAGTTATTATAGCTGGGGGGGGTTGCTTCATTCAGCCGAACATAATCATCCTGTTGTAGCCAGGTTTCTGTTAGAGCTAGCATGTTAAGTTTATTATCATAAATCAGTTCGTCGACTAACAGGGACTTTGAGGAAATTGATCTAATGTTTAGACTGCTGGTAACTCTCAGCTGCCTCTGGAGTCCCATAAGGCAGCCAGATTTGGTAGGACTCCTTCTTAAACTTGACAGAATCCCTTACTGCTGGTTACTTTTGGTGTCCACCACCAGGTTCAGGTGTTGCCACCACGACAGGTATCAGAGACCTTGCGACCACAGCTCCAGAAAGCAGCAGAGACAATGGAGGTGAAGAACATGGTCCATTGGAACTCAGTGTCACCTGTTGGTACCTGTTTGAAGTTCGTCTGGATAGGGAAGTTAAAGACCTGACAGAGGGCTCAGTCAGATATTCCAAGCTGACCCTCACAGTGGGTTTAGGTCTTCTGAATCTTTCCAGCCTTCTTCCCCGTCAGTGAATCCAACTCACCACCTGGTAGTGATCAGTGGATAGCTCTGCCCCTCCCTTTACCTGAGTCTCCAAGACACACGTCCAAATGTTGCCTGAAACGACAACCAAGTCGATCATTGATCCCTTACATAGGGAGTCCCGGTGCCAGATGTATTGATGGACAACTTTGTGTTCGTTTTGGACAAACTAGGATGAGCACAGAAGTCCAACAACAAAACACCGCTCAGGTTTATGGTCAGGAAGGCTGTTCCTCTAGGTGAGCATTGAAGTCCTCCATGACAACGATTGAGTCCCCAGTTGGGGCACTTTCCATTACCCCTCCGAGGGACACCAGGAAGGCTAGATACTCCGGACTTCTGTTTGGCTCATAATCATTATTAGTAACACACAAAATTGGCTTCCAAACAAACTGAATTTTGAATTTCATTCTAGGAGCAGAATTAATTAGATTTCCCTGGCAATGTTTTTGTTTTCTTTTTTTTTATCATAAGTGATACAGATATGTGGGTTCATCTGCTTTTTGCTATGCAATAAATTTTCAGAAGATACATTTGAACTTGGACATGATGACCATGTTCATTAAAAAACTGAAATAATAAAATGAAATAATTCTCCCCACTTTTGGAGCAGTTTTGTTTTTGCTCCTGTAAATGCCTTTTACAGTAGTGTTTACTCTAAAATGGAAATACTTTTGTGGACCTCCCTTTTAGAACTACTCATTTTGTCTACTAATCAGTTGCTTAGAAGAGTGTGCAGCACGTTTACTTTCCATCTCTTCCTTTTCTACAGTATAATACACAAACTATCAGGATCAATGCATGAACATGAACAGAGAAGTTTGTTACAAACTGCTGCCAACTCACCATTATTTTCAGTACTTTGGCAATTTTGCAGACTATTAAGTACATTTTTTTTCACAATGAAAAAATAAAACTTGGCTGGAATCCTGCAGGTGTAGACTGCCCTCTTGCATTTTATTTAAAAACTACACAGATGACAAAAGCTAAAATTATTAGGCTCATCCAGCTTGACCAAGAAAGATTTTCCATAATTTCCTTTATTTGTTTAAACACCCAAAGCGAAGGTTAACTGCAACATTATTGGGAAAATGAAGTTCTCTGGAGTTGGGACATTAAATGACAAACTAACGATCATCTGCATTCGTGAAAGAGCAGTGTGTCGATTCAGAAATAGAATTGGAAGTCAGAAATGCTTGTTCACATCTTTATAGAGTCAGAATGATTCACAACTAGTGTGACCTGTGGGAGCTTCAACAGTTTAAGAAAGAAAGTCTAGGTATTACATCCAAGTCTTTAAAAAGACTGATAAACGGTGCAGTCTAGAATCTGAATAGATGTTGGGTAAAGCGAATAACTTTCATTGGACCCCTTAAATCATGCATCATGTAGTTGGCAGGTTCCACTCTCCATCCAAATAATATTAGAACATTCAATCATTTCTTGGAGAGGAAAAACACAGTCCTAAAGACAGTTTTTACTGAGGAGAACCAGAAAAATGTCCGTGATGCTGCATTTAAGATCCACTATTTACATTTTCAAACATAAAACATACATATTTATGGGAATTTAAGCGTTTAATTTGTTCCCCTTCAAGCCAGACACTTTCTTCATGCATCATAGGGAGTTGGACTGAAGGCAGCTCTCCTTCTGAACTACAGTCCAGTGCAAAGCATTGACGAAGAGGAACACACTGCCGTGTTATTCTAGCCCACTCCTGGAAATTGTATTGGGTATTCAGCGCTCTACAGCCTCCAGTTCTAGAGTTATTGATGTAAATGTTAATGAATCCTTCTGTCATGAAGAATGCAGATGAAACAGTCCGTACAACGCCAAAATGCAGTTAGTGCAGAGCTGATTTGGGCCTGTGTTGAGGTCTATGGCATCAGTTCAAGATGTTTTAGCACAGATGGCATTTGTTCATTTTCTGTCAAACAATGACAGTAAATGACAGTGTATAGTTGTAGAAATATTGTTGCTATACCTGCTGATTTATCAGACTGAACTAAAATCATAATTTTACAATATAGTTTTTAAAACACTTTTTTAAAATTCTGTCACTTAAAGAGTTTTTCTTCCAGGTTGTTTCTCTTTGTGTGCTTCAAGGAATTTTTTCCAAATTGGTTAATAGAAATGTGCATTTTAAAAACAGAGTGAACAGTCATTTTATTTATATGAAAAACCGGATTAAAGGGTGCATTTACACAAGAGATATCACTAGTGACACCTAAACAACACAGGCACACACTAGCCCTTTATATATATATGTATTGTCTTAGCACCAGAGGTGAAAGTAAGCTGGGGCGATGTTCCGCTAAAAGAATTAGAGGCGGAACGCCGCTCTGGCTGGAGAGATCAGCTGTCCGGCCGGTTCTCACTGCGTAACACGTGACCCAGGTACCAGTTCCGTCTGGTGCAGCATTTCTAATGGGGTACGTTTGATTTTTAGTTCGGAAGCATCGATTCGTTCACCAGTGTATTGAAATGCTAGGTGTAACAGGACAAGAACAACAATAAATGATTCATAAATTGTAATCGGTTTTGTGATTGGTCAGTTTAAATACAATATAAATTTAGTTTAAGATAGAAGAGGTTAATGGTGACATTGTGAAATAATGCAGCAAATTATTTAAAAGAAAAACGTAAATCAAAAAAACAATGACCCCACCCTTACATTGATGCGACCCCTCTCATGACAAAGGTGGACAGGATTTCATGTCTGCCACAGATACCAGTGAAAATAAAACATCCTTGAAGGAAAAAAGTTGGGGTCCAGATGATCCCAACTTTTAATGTAGACATGTCTTGGAGAGGATGAAGAAGAGAAAAGGGGAGATACAAGTTGCAAGGAAAATCCGTCAATCTGGACAAAAGAACGATATCAGCAACAAAGCAGTTCTTTGGTTTCGGTTCCTATTCTGTGCCAATTTTGGAATTTCAATATTAAAAAAATATGCCTACATCTTCCAGGTGTGCTCAGCCAATCAGGTCATGCCACATCAGGGTATGTTGGAAAACATGCAGGAAGGCGGCTCTCGAGGACCAGGGTTCCCCACCCCTGCATTAAATCATAATTTTGTGATAAAGCACAAACCAACTCGTGTGGTAAGTCATTCAGAGATCAAGTATTTTTTATTTGATTCACGAAAAGGGAGCATTTAGGTGATGCCACAGCAGTGCGGCGTGCATGAAGCGCAGCTTGTCCATTAACCAACAGCTTCAGATGCGTGAGAAGTGCAGTTATAGATGAAGCAAAGATGAAACTTCGATTAGTGATTTTAGAGATGTGAATCTTACAACAACTCTCAATTCGATTCTGATTCTTGGGGTGCTGATTCGATTTTCATAAAGAAACGGCATTGATTTATGATTGAAAATAAGTTGTTTGAGCTTCTGTCAAACATAAACAAATGTAGAAATCCATTTTTTGGGAGGTAAAAGGTTCCTTTTATATTTTTTCTTTTCTTTGTGCCAAAAATAAACATAATTCATATTTTGTATTAAAAAAAGAAGGTCATGAATGAAAATCTAAATTTCTTAAAGGCTAAGTAAGACTATGGGGCTCGTTGTAGGTTTTGATCGGTAGAAATCGAGCCCAAATGCTTCTTTTACTGTTACAGGTTGCCGACTCCTGACCTAGCGTGAAGGCTACTTTCTCCACCTCAGAATTGAGTTCTATTAATTCCATAAACAGTTGAAGAGTTAACGGCAGTCGGATGAATGTGAACATTAGAGCTAAAGGAGTTAAAGGGTTAAATGAAACCAAACAGTCAAATAATGTGAGATGACCACACGACCCAGAAGACTGACAGGCCATGAGGTTGATGATTGATCAGGGGGTTGATGGGAACTTTTCTAACCGGCTGTGTTATCCATGCGCCGCTCTGTTATTTACAGGGAGAGCAACACCACAGATAAGCCAAACTTTTCCAACAAACTCACAATAAATCTTAAGATTGTTATGTTGTAACTTTTTCAGTTCATTATGTTGAAGCTCAGTGAGTAGCGCTGTGCCAGGCTCCTGACCATGTAGTTCTCTAACAATCCATCAAGAGGGGCAGCTTTTTACTAAAGTCTTACTAAAGTACTTAGACACACTTTTTCTTGCTGTGTACTACAGTAAACAGTTAAAGGACAGTAAGCACAGCCAAAACAGATACAAAATTGTTGATTTAAGAAAAAGTTAAAGAATTTTAATGGACCTTATGGTCCAAAAAATACATGTTTTTTCCAGAAACAGATGTTGTAAAATGCATAAGACCTACTGCATGTTATTTTTGTCCAATCATAAGCAGGTTTAACGCTGCATACACATTTGGATCTAAATATAGTTCATGGTTTGGCTGAATTGCTTTGGAAAGCTGACCTCCCTGCCTACTGCATTGACCTTGACACGCCCACTTTAATCTGGACAGACCTGTCCAGTTTAGGAACAAGAAAACAGGATCAGTCTAGTGATGTCATTATGAACCGCCTTATAGCATCAGATTTGGCCACTCTTAAGAAGAATTTTCATCAAATTATGATGTGCAGTGGAATTTGCTTTAGACATACGTGTGCTTTACTTGTACTATTACTGAGATCATGCATGAAAGAGAGCTTTGTTTGCTTACCGTGATGAACGTTAGAGATGTGTGATGGTCTGAAGCAAACAGGAAGAAAAAAGTTGTTTATCCAGTAAACAAGCCGAGTGGAAGTGACAGGACGGTGACGGTGCAGACACTTACCGGGTGCAGCGCAAGCTTCACTGACGTGAAAGAAATGTGCGAAATCTGCGTGAGAAAAACCATCGGGAGCCTTTCAAAGGGAGGGTGAGGTGTCCAGGACGGCTGCTCTCTGTCTTCAGCGGTTTCAAAATAAAGCAATTAATAATATCTGCTAGATTGAAAAATCCAGAGCTGTGATTTTATCTTCTATGAAGAAAGCTCATTCTGTGAATCCAAACCCCCTCTGTGATACAATTATGCAATTAGCACAGGTGGAACATATGGGTTTTAGAGAGTGATGCAATCACTTATGCAAATGTGCAAAATAAATTTCTGAAGATGAATTGCAGCCTGTTCACGTGCTGGGAGCCATGTCACAGTTTTCTGGTGTGCAAATGGAAATCAGGAAGAGTCCTGTATGAAGAGACTTCATTTCACAGTTTGAAGTCCTCCAGTGATCTGATGGTATGAGATGAACATTTGTTTTCACGTTAGATCAACGCAGTAAATCAAAAATAATAACAACAGAAATGATTTTGCCCATTAGAGTCAAAAAGCTAGTGATGGGTAGATGAAGCTTCATGAAGCATTGAAGCATTTCATCCATTTTGGTTTTACTTCATCAATGCTTCATGAAGCTTCATGTGCTCTAGGAGGACATCTAGTGGACACAAAAAGTGTGGTATTTGGACAAAAACCCTTTAAACCTATGATGTCAGCAAAACAAAGAAGTTGACAAAACATGTACTTTGTTGTGTACTTTCTTTGTGTTTACTTATGTTTTTGATAAAATAAATTAAAAAAATAAATTATTTCTTTTCTCAACCTCAAAGGAAAATTAGAAAATGATAAAAATGATCATTTAAATTGAGGTGAGAGTCGGGATGGAATTATGGATTTAATTGGTTCCGGTACTCTAAAGGTGTGGGAGTGTTCGTGGGTCGGGAGTCTTTTCTAGAAACTCATTTTCTTGTTTGACTATTTTTTTCTTGGTGTACTTTGTCACCAAGTATGAAAATTGCAATATAAATGAATATTGATGATTGATTAAAACGGTTTAGGTCTCTAGAGGGTGGAACAGGTGCTTCCAAGATCAAAAATAATATTAAAATAAAATAACACACTAAAAGTGTGTCTCAGGATGAAGTAGATGTTTGATTCTGACAGGTACTGCAGCTCTGCATCTCCATCGTCTCACCAGCAGAAGTAAACACAGATTCCACTTTGAGTTGCTTCATGCTCCCTCGCGCATCCTCATCACCCCACCCCTATATGAGCCCGCCCACAATCTCTGGAAAGGTCAAATGATTGGCTGAAATATAAATGGTAAATGGCGTATACTTGTATAGCGCTTTCTACCTTCCTTCGAGGGCCCAAAGCGCTTCACAGTCACAGACACATTCACCCATTCACACACTGGTGGTGGCTCCGCTGCTGAACACTGGCACCAACCTCCCACCAGAGGCAATTTAGGGTTCAGTGTCTTGCCCAAGGACACTTCGACACATGGGCGGGCAGGGAATCGAACTCACCATCTTCCGATCATGAGACAACTGCCCTACCACTGCACCACTGTAATTTACATTTCTAAAACAAAACACCAACATTTGTATTTTTATACAGTACCAGCACCGACTTGACACCGACTTGTTTTAGCCATATAAGGTGGTTTGAGTTTGACAGTGATCATATTTTCATAACACTGAGATCAGTCAGTGTGTTCAAGGGACAAATATTTTTTCCTACTAATATTATTAATAATAATAATAATATTTCCAGTTAATTTCCACTCTCTGCAGACGATCTCCAAGCTCTCACACCAAACATCCACAGCGTGAATGGAGCCTGCTGGATGAAGCGCTTCATGAACCAGTCAGGTGGTACAGTCAGACGTCATCATTTTCAGCTCCTCCCCTACATGAAACACACCTTTGTTGACCGGGCAACTCCTCCCCCGCTCGGCACCTTCAAACATCTGCAACTAGTTTTATAAAATAAAGATGAATCTTTTGCAGAGATTGTCTTCTATGGTTGGTTATTTTTAGAACCTGTCTGTCTCCAGCCATGAATGGACCACTGTGGATAATGATTGCACTTTTGGAGCAATTAAATATGGCCAGCTACTATAGTTTATGAGACACGCTGTTGTTTTTTTTTTTTTTTTTTAAAAAACAGTTACAAAATCTGAACCGCTCCATGAATCAGTCACATGGTAGCAAAGCCTCAGACGTCATCTTTTCGGCTCCTCCCCAAGCTCCTCCTCCACTACTCGACACACGCCTCGAAGCAGCGATGCATCACTACAAAAACCCATCAGGGCTCAGCTGAGTTTTGGGCCCAACACACCCAAAAGCTGATTCTGATTCTGACGATGCTTTTGCTGGAGACGAGGTGCAGGAGGATTCAATTATTTATAATTAGACGTGAACATTTTCTTGATCTTGTCCAGTAAAGAAGAAAAATGTACTGTTTTCTCAAAACTGTATATATACATATATATATATTATATATATATATATATATATATTTATATAAAACGAAACAAACAAAAACTTGCATACACCAGTTACATTAAAATATTTCAATTGAAGACGTTTCTATGGCACTTTGTACACGGTCAAACATTTTAGTCTCTTCATCTTGAAAGTTGAGCGAAGAACAATTTTTAATTAAAACTATTTGATTATTTTAAAACAATGTACTACTTCAGAATACATGTGAAAGGAGCATGTCACAATAGTGTTCAGATAAAATACAAATCATTACATTTACCCCACCACCACTCAAAACACAGTACATGAATTCTAGATGGTTTGGACCAATTAAGAACGGCTGATGAAAGCGGCGAAGATGTGTTCCTGACGTGTGAGTATTTACCTGTTTGCTTCAAAGCTGAAACAACCAAAATTGTGTGTAAAACATCAAAACCTGTAAAAAAAATTTATTTCTGGTTTTCTTCATCTTCACGTCATTTTAAAGGAATTCAATTGATGCTTCAGTTAAAGTGATTCTTTGCTGATCTTAATATTTACCCTATGTTGCATCTAAAAAAACTATTTACTGATATTTTAAGTCATTCTCTGAACACACATTAAAGTTTGTTTCTCCTTGTAATCATCAGAAAATAATCAGTTTGATTGTAGTATTTTTTATTCAAAAGTTTTGATGCAAAATATAGGATAAAGGATATGCATAATGCATAAAGGGTCATTCTAAGTGTGTAATTTAGGCAGATAATCCCTCAAATGCAAAAACATGTAAAGACTAACATTTAGAAAAGTCTTGGGTCAAAAATTCGTATCAATCATACAAATTACCGCACACCTCATGAAATTTATGATAATCCAAGCAGGGACACAGTCATAATTGCATCCATTTCTCACCTCTTCCGGTGGTGAGACACTCAGGACTCAGCGTGTGCCTCGTGCACAATCCATTATCCTTTACCCTTTGTGTGTGATGAATGACACAATTATGGGCTATTATTTCACTTGTTTTCTATACTCTGCATTTCTCTGTCTGTTGCTCATGTGACTTTTTTTTCTCCCCAAAAGGAACATGCCCATTTAGTCTTCATCATAGTCTTTCTTGAAGGTTTGCTGTTGTGTGTCCGAGCAGGTAAACTGGTTGATTGGTTGTTTAGATTAGATTAGATTAGATTAGATTAGATTAGATTAGATTAGATTAGATTAGATTAGATTAGATTAGATTAGATTAGATTAGAAATGGTTTATTTCAAGCAATCAGGAAAAAAGTAAAAGTCATGTGCAATGAGGACGAGTCAAACACAGGATAACTCATTCCTGTCAGAGATTGCTTGAGAGGGAGTGGGAGGAAGTGAATGTATATAATCCCACCCCGGCTCGACCTTAACATTTCCTTTACATATATTATCATTATCCAGTTTGTAACATAGATTCAGATTGTTATGAATCCTCAGTTAATCACATAATTGTAAGTAAATATGACATTATTTCAGACTTTTTTGTTGCATATGCAGATCTATGACCAAAATTAAGAAAAAAATTGCTAATTATTTGTCATTAGAAAAAAAATCCCCAACAAAAATCAAGTATCAAACATCAACAAAATCATTCAATAAAATGTATGCATGCTATTTTCCATTTATGGATTGATTGATTACATCTGTGATATCAGATGGATTCAGGTCCAGGTCAGTTTCTGCTTATCTGCAATATTTTATGTAATAATTGTTATAAATTAGAGTCCACTCAGAATCTGATTTTGGTATCATCCAACTTTTGTGTTTTTTTTACCTATCCAAGTAAGAGCAGACAATTCAAGTTTCACTTCTTTTAAATGTTGACTTGGAATTGAATGAAGTCTATTTGTTTCTCCACTAATTGGAAAAATCTGGTGACTGATGTTCAGCACCTTTATTTTGTTCTTGTAACCAATCATCTGGAGCTGCAGCTGGCATCTCCGCCCCTCCACAGTTGAATGGATTTGGATTCAGTTGTGCTTCCAGCTGCTGGAAAACGACAGACATTTCATTACTTTCTTTTAAAGGGGCCATACCTTGATTTTCAGAGTCTTTCAGAGTAAACTGTATCCATGTAAATCATCGTATATTAACTTTGGAACAAGAAAAAAAACAAATTATTTATTAGATATGAGTTATTTTTATGGATGTCCCGATCCGATCATGTGATCGGAAAGTGGGGTCGATTACGTGGTTGAAGACTCGATCGGAATCAGGCGTTCTCCCCCGATCACGATTGGATATTTTATGTATTCTTATTATGATCATCGCTTTATATTTCAATCAAATTTTTCCAGATAAATACTCCACTAGATGTCTGCGTGTCATGAACATTTTACAAAATGTTGTTGCTGCAAAACGCAGCAGAAACAGCAGCAGCTTAAACCGAAGGCTAACATAAACAAATCAGTAAAGCTAGCGATGTGGTCACTGAGTCAGATTTCCGGGATCAATAACTCTTTGAAAAAAAATGACAGCAAGTGTCTCTATTGGTTTGTCTTAAATTAAACAACACCATCTAAAGGTATTTCAACAGAAAAAGAGTCTTTGCTTATTTTTAATGTTAAGCTCTTCGTTCTGCCGACAGACAGACGGCTGCAGAGCAGCTGCTAACCGTGCTAAGCTAAATGCTAACTCTACAACCCAAGGTGTTCTTTGATATGCCTGTCTTATTTATCTGACAGAGAAATAAAAGTAAAAATAAATTAACTACTGTGGTAATAAAACCAAACATATGATGTCTTTAAAAAATGAATCACATAATCTTAAAAAACAAACAAACTACTAAATGTTTCTAATGATATCAGCTAGTCATGAACAATCATCATCAAGTTTATCCTAAAACAAAGTCATCATTCATTTGTAAGAATTCTAAATGAGAACAGGAATCACATTTGGTCAAAAATGTTCAATAACTCTAAAGATTTTAAAGCTAAAGTCACTAAACTTTCTCACATGACTAATTATCACTTATAGAACAAGAAAAATGTTTTTTTTTTCCCCGTTTTATATTTTTTCTATTTTTACTTGTTTATTAAAGCTACTTCACAGAAGTGTTCAAGTTTTTAATGATGAAGGGTTAATTAATGATCGATTAGCAAGTAATGTTTGCCTGACACAGCACACAATGAGTTTCTATCCAGGCTAAACCCTCAAGAGGTTTCAGACTCAGGTCATCTCTTTGCTTTATGATGCTATGTTCACTTTGGACCCGGAAGTGCAGTTCACAGCAGACATATTATCCCATGTTTCTGCTAAGAAGAAGCAGTTAGTATGGGTTAAGTTAGTAAGTTAGTAAGGCATGATGGGATTGTATGTTTGTTTTCTTTTCTACAGTCTGTTTAGATGATGACGATGTTTACATGATCGCATTTGTCAAACACGGTGTTTTATTGTGAAAAATTGGTTATATTTTGAAAATAAACCAGATTTTCTCATGTATCTTGAGGTAACTTCCTGCCAGAATTGACGTGGATTGCTCGCACATCAAGGACAAAATAGACCAGACGTTGAAACAATCCGCTGCACGGCGCGAGGCTTCCGCGGCTGCAATGGAATGGGAATGGAAGCGACCTCTGTTCCACGTCGCTTTCGCATAGCTTTTGCCTCGCTCTGACGCCCCGTCATCCAGTGTTAACCAGGCATCAGATTAAATATTTGTGAGAATATTTTGGATGTTCAAAAGTCTATTACTCAAATGAAGACACATACAGACAGTGGAAATGTATGAGACACTCCTCTGTAGATGTCTTGACCACAAACACAGAGTTTGAAGAGGATTAAAGCTTTTTCCTGTTTGAAGAACGGTTTGTGCTGTGCATGTTCAGAGGCTGCAGCTTCACCCTTCTTCCCTCATATGGTCACCACGTAAAGCCCAGAGAGATACGGAGTGGATTTGGCCACACACGTCTGTGATGCCTCGTCGACAGCGCCTGTTTATCTGACCTTCAGATCGACAGCGACCCCTTTAGCACTGTGCAACACTCTTTATCTGAAAGCACACTCTTAAAGCTAGTTTACATTCAATATAGCGCATCAAGGTCATTAAGGGGACATGTAAGCCATACATCACTGCTGCCGTCTGGAGGCACTTATTCAAACGAGGAGAGAAGCTCTGGGGGGCGGCCTGGTTCTCCTGCCAGCCCCACAGCTGCTCTTTTACGGCGTGAGCTCACCTTCCAACAACAACTTCACTCCCAGCTGCTAAAAAAATCATGTTCAACAACAGTTTTGTCCATCTGATGAACAAAGCGAACACTGCAGCTCGGGTCTTCTGAGAATGGAAACATCTTTTCCTTTTTTCAGAGCACTTTTCCATCGGACTCATGCGGCGCGCGGCATCCAAGGATCAATGCAGGCACCATTAGGGACCCCTGCTGGGCGTGGCCTCCAAGCATCGACCTGTCCTCCCTGGTTTCTGCAGAGAGAGCCTGAGACCTGCCGGCAGCTGACGACTGGCCGTCTCCCGTTCCAGCTGTATCAAATCTGGAACGCTCCGAGCACTGGCGCATCCTAATGAAGGGCTTTTGTTCATGACAGTCATTACTGAAAGCTGTTTAAAGTGTTTATCCAAAGCCAGCTTCCTGCGAGAACAGCCGAGCATCTGGGACCGGCTATTAGAAATTCACTGTTAGAATGGCAATAAATTGTGTCTGATTTGAGAGGCAGCAGACTGAAATCTGCAACTGTCTAGGTGCAAACCAAATCAGGCAAGGGACAGATGTTAACAATTGCTGTTTGTTTTATGATTATCTCCAGATCTGCATATTCCAATCCCCCCTGAAGGAACAGCTTATCACACATGTTATGTACCAGTTTGGAAGTAATCCCCAGACTGCTTTCTACCACAGCAGCTGTATAAATACTCATCTATTGTTTTGTTTGCAAGTCTCCTCTCACCCAGCGCCATGCGATTCTCCATCTATTCCATCTCCATGAATAATGTGGCACATCTCATGTCAGATGGAAAGATAATGGTGTCACAATGCAAGCCGCACATCTACCGCTCAGCACAATTTACAAAAAAAGCCATTTGGAGATTTCAGCGCCACTTCATGCCTCCCTCTCCTGCCTGTTGAGAGGCTGATTTTCCGAGGAGCCTCTCCTGACCTTACCCACTCATGGATTCACACAAAACACGCTTGTTGAGCGCAGAGAGCCGGGATGCTCCTGATTGGACTGCTTTTGTCTGATTCCTGCTTCCCTGCTGTCAAGAAGCTGGAGCAGACAGGAATGTCGGCTTTGTTTAGACATCAGAGGATCCTTTTGTTTGAATTGATCTGTGATGAAAGCTGAATATTGCTGGATCGTTCAGACTTCTTTTTTTTCGTGTTGAAATGATTTGGTTGGGTTTCATTTCCTGTCTTCATGTGACACCTGAGTTCTGTAGCTCATTCCTAACACGCCTCTGGTTAGTCTCTTTGGTTTTTCACGTTTCTGCCTCATTTTCAGACGGTTTTTGCATTTTTTTCACCGTCTTTGCAGTTTTCCCATCACCTCATGGTTTTTTCATTTAGTTCCAAACTTTTAGAGATTGTTTATATTTCCTGTTCTGCAAAGTTTTTCTTTTCATAAATCACCATCTTTCCTGTTTTTTCACTGGATTCCTGCATCCGTCAGCGTGGACATTTGTTTGGTTTAAAACTCCTCTTTTTTCAGATGTTTTTTGACGTGTTTTTGGAACCACAGTAGCAGGAGATTCAGATACATCTCAACATGCATATCTCCACTCCTGAATGGATAAAAGCAGCTTTTTTTAAGAAAAAGTGGGACTTTTCTTTGTTTAATATTTCTTTTTTAAATGTGTGTTAATGTTTAATTAACTCAATTTTTTTTTTTTTTTAATTTTGTCTCTGTTTAATGAACTCAATTACCATAATGACATGATCAAACATTTATGAGTGACTTTTGTCTGTCTCAGCCAGGGGTCTCCAACCTGCGGCTCCGGAGCCACATGTGGCTCTTTTATTTAAGAAAAAATAAAAAGGAGTTTCTAAATTTTAAAAAGTAACTATAATAAAAAAAAGTGTGAAAGTTGTAAAAGGAAAAAAAGTAACTCAAACTTGAACTACTTTATAGTTGAAGGACAGAGCGTATCAAACTACAACATTTTGACACATTTTTGTGTGTTTTGTCCTGTACTGAAAAAAGAAAAAAAAAATATATCAATGACAACAGTAATCAGTATTGATGAGTACCAGATTATTAAGTGAATTTTCTATTTTTTTTTTTTTTAATGAAGGAATTTTAAGTGTGTTTGATAAATATGGCAGGGGTCATTTAATTAGCTCAGATTTAATTTTGGTTTGTTAGATTTACATTTCTGGCAGAGATGCACCAACAATAGGGAAATTAACTATTTTTATTCCATCACTGCTGACATGACATTTATTACTTCTATTTTTGCTGCATTGAGATGATCATATGTAAAAGGGTGACTTTTATTTTGAAAGGAACTTCTGTCAAAAGTTTAAAAAAAGCTGTTTTCTTTTTAATGTTTGTGTTTTATTCATGCAAAACGAACAACAGTTCATAGTAACAATAGCATAAATATAAAACCGTATCTTATTCTTTTAAAGGGTGAAGGAAGACTGTCTGGCTCCTACTGAATGGTTCTTTCAGAGTTGAAGGTTGCAGGTCTCTGGTCTAGGCTAATATATATTTTTTTTAATTTTATTTTATCTTTTATAAATTAATGCCTTGAATCCATGAAAAAGTTGAAATCTTTTCAAGAATATTTGTGTAATTTCATAAAAATGATGTTATATTCTGTAAATATAAATGGATTAATTAGTTAAATTTTGCTTGTAACTGTAGAATTAATAATGATATATTGTTAAACTGCACCTGCATTACCAGGATAATCTGCCAGTAAAACAAGTGAGAACTTTGCTTCCCATTCTAGCACATGTAATTTTAAACTTTAAAAAACACATCATTATTCACTTCCATCTGTGCAGCAGTGCAGGTTGTAAATGCACCAAAACTACCGTGTCCCTCAACACATACTGGATTTTGCTTTTTACTTGCATTTTTTTTAAATATAAGCCTATTTACATCATTTTGTTGATTATTTTACTCCTGATAGAGAAGTCTTGACCATTTCTACCATGAGGCACCACACAAACCTCCACACAACAGATGAAGGGTTTTGGCTTTGTTTTCATTCACACATCTGTACATATAACAATACTGCAGATGACTTTGAAAATACAAAATAATAAATAAAAAAATAATGTCATAAATATTTATCCTTTCATACGTGCGTAAGAAATCTGGTCTTCACATAGTAACCTAGTCCAATGGAAACATGAAGCTAATAGAAATGTGAAATAAAGCTGTGTGTTTTTGTATTTATTAGCTGTAATTTCTCTTAATGACTTCATTTCATTCTTTTAAACGTTCTGCACATTGTTGCTTTAACCTAATTCATCTTTGTTTCTTTGAATAGACTTCATTATTTCCTGTTTTTATCTTTTTTCTCATTCCATATTTCAGAACTATGAAGGAGAAAACTAACTGAAGGAGTCAGGAGGATATTATACAAGCAATGTTTACGCTGTTTCTGTCCTGTTGACTCGAGTCAAAGTCATGGCCCGGGGGGTTATTCTATCTGGCTCTACAGATCATTTTATTGTTATTCATGGGCTGATGTTATCTCGCGCTTATTTGTTTATTCTTTAATTTACTAACTTTTCAACTATTAACACAATCAACGTAATTCCAGTAGATTCTGAATCGTGAACAGTTCACGGATCACGATTTTGTGTTTAAGCCTCACCGGCGACGCTCCAGGTGTAAAAGGGTCAAAAAGTTCCGTTTTTAAAAGTTTTAAAAATGTTGTTTTGGTTTGTTCAATAAATGTTTATCCTATTCCGCCTCCAACCTAACGCCTGGTTTACACGGGATGCGGGAGCGGCCCAGAACAGAAGCCTCTTCCATTCGTCGCCCTTCAACCTTTAACACTAAAAGAGCATCGGGTCTAGTTTTTTTTTACAGACCAGAACCCAACCAGAACCACAAAGTCCCACTTTACTGTTAAAAAAACGCAATAATTATGCTTTTTTTTGTCAATTAATTTTATAAACATAACAAAAATATCAAAATACTTAAATTACAACAGTGTCTGTAGGTTTATATGTTTGCAAAAAGAGTAGCAACTTCTTTTCTTTTTGACAGCAGCACACACTAGTTCCTTTCAAAATCAAACCCACCCTGCTGTGTCAAAGAAGTTTGTCCCGCTGCAGCAGCTTTACTTAAATCCCAACTGCAGACAGTCAAACGTGTTTTTTATTATTTGGATTTTGGTGTGTCACCATCATTTTTCCTTTTATTCTCAGATATGAACAACATTTTAATAGAATCTATTTAAAAACTTAAAACATTTAGAACAAACTCAGATTTTTATTGTCATTCTCAAAGATGTGAGGCACAAAACACACAACTGTAAATTTGTTCAAAAACTTCAAACAATTTAGTGTGATTTAGCAAAATCAAACAGAGTTTGGAGACTTTTTTTTTACTAGCGTTAGAAAATTCTTCAGAATTTCTGACGGTAAATTAAACTTTTTTTTATGTAGTTGTTTAAAATGTTGAATATTTCAGCAGAAAGACAAAACCAAAAAAAAAAAGCATTTTCTAATAAAGCCACAGAGCCACAATAAAGGGATAAAAGAGCCATGGGTTGCAGACCCCTGATCCATGCTGCGGTTCACACCAGCCGTGGAGCGCCGCGGTCCTCCGCGGAAGGCTCAGACCGCGCCGCGGATCGTTTCGCCGTTATATCAAAATATAACCAATTTTTCACAATAAAATGCCACGATTGACAAATGTAATCATGTTTTTGTATCTAAACAGACAGTAGAGATGAAAATAAACGTATGATCAAAACACACACAGATCAACATTTTAGGCTATTAACTTACCCATGATAGCGAGAACAAACATAAAATAAAGTTCTAGCAACCATCGACCGTTGCAGAAAATTGCGCATCTGGTGTGAACTGCAGGAGAGAGCGGATGCTTCGCCCACTCACGCTGCTTCTGTGTCCAGGGTGAACTTAACCTAAGACGTGTTCTAGATTTTGGCCCCCTCTGCGATTGAGTTTGACACCCCTGCACCAAGAAAATCAAAGACATATTTTTTTTTTAGAGGTTTGTCTTTTAACCAAACTGGAACAAATTCCTAGTCCAGATTAATTTATAATCAAAGCTCCAGACAGGAGAAGAACGATGACTCCTGGTGTTTGCAGGAAACACTGAGAACCAGCAGCTGTCATAGCCGAGCAAACTGTGAAGACTGTCAGAAAATAATGTCTTCATCCAAAACGGTTTGGAGTCAGTTGGTTTGTTTTGTTTCATCATCTTCAGTCAGAGCTTCTCCAGAGTGGGTTGACACAGAGCGAGCAGCAAGCTGACCGCAGCGGCACAATCATTCATTCAACTCGGCTCTTTAAAGGAACCATTATATCTGTCAAATCCATCAACCTTTCCCGTCGAGGCATTTTCTGGCCTGTGAAACTGATCATCTACCTTGGGGATTGTAGGGAGCCATATTTTACTGCCCCTTTAAATACTTAATGCAGTGAGGTGCCAGAGGCTGGGCCATAAAAAGGACCCCATGAATCCAAGGGGCCCAGGCCAGTCTCCATCAGCCAAACGCATTCTGCAACACTTTACCTTCAGATGTCTGATCCAGACTGTTGCAGCAACACTTAATCTGGAGGCAATCTTCCGTCAGAACAGAACCAGTCAAGTAATCTCGTATTCGTTCAGGGTAAGTAGTCAGACTCTCTGTAAAAACCTGTTATCCTTCGATTTGACTGATTGTAATCAACTCGCTGCAGAACTTCCTATATAGCATCTCTTATGCTAAATTGGCTTTAAGTGTTTCCTGAAGGAAATATGTGCATGAGATGAAAAAATTACACTGCAGCTGTATGTTTGTGTGCCAGTTTGTGTGTATGTGTAATTATGTAATGTAGCAATCGTGAGATATGAATTTTTGCATCTTTGAGTAAAGAAATGTCCCCTTAAAAAGTAGAAAGATTTACATCTTCTAAATGTTACTTTTTGAATCACCTAAGGCAGTAAATGTGGAGAAAAGAGATGACAGTCAACACTGGACAGTGTTATCGCCTGAGTATGGATGCTGCAGGTTTTAGGGTTGTCTGGGCCAAAAGAGGTTCATAGAGAGGAGCACAGGTGTGTCATGCAGTTCTTTTATGGCTTGTTAAAGTCTCCCATGACACATTTTTTAATTTAAAAGAACGTTCCCAATAGTGTTTTAATTATGAAGTTTTCAACCACAATCCCACAACCTAAATGTCTTCAAAAACCATTTTTCATGTTGATCTGAAGCTTCTGTTTCCAAAATCTTCCCTGAGGGGGCGTGGCTTTTGGTGCTCAGCCTCTGATCCCCCCGTCTGATTATGATATTTCTGTGTCTCTCTATAGCATAAATCTTCCCCGCTGCTACATATAAACCTCCATCAATCTGGATAATGTCCAGCCGTATGGTTCTGATCCGGATGTCAGCTCAGATCTTCATGGACAGAACTTCCTCCAAAATCCTGATTCTTTCTCCTTCCAGTTCACCAAAGACTCTTTGATGTTTCTTGACGTTGCTGTGATCAATCCATTCAATCATTGGTTTCTCAGAGCAGAAAATAATGAAAGCTAACATCCAAATGCTCTTTCATTCATTTACAATCCTTTCCAACCGCTGTCAAATGAGCCGCCGTTCACATTTCTGTGGTCACATCAAGAAGCTCCGTGGAGTCTGTTGGAGATTTTCCAGCGTTCTCAGGACTGCTACCATAAGTATTGGATGAAACTCTCACCAAAAATCCAGTGACGGCTGATTGGACCACAGAAATGTGAACGGCGGCTCATTTGACTGCAGTCAATGTGAAGATAGCATCTTCTCTTCTCCAGAACCTGAACTAGACACGCTAGCCGGACCAGATGAGGGTTTAGTGCATGTGCAGCAGAAAGAAGATCATTCAGGAAAAACAGTCTGTCCAAGACTGTTGGATTGATTTAAAAGGAGAAATACTTGGAAATGAAAAAACTAAATGATTTTTAAGGACATTTGTTCTCTTTCATTAGAGAAATGCCACATATACATATTAAAACCTCAAGAAAATTGATTTTTATCCGAGGGAGTTTTAAGGGACATCATGAAAATAGAAGATACCTCTTCATCATGTGTATGATAAGTGTATCGTCAAGTATTTGTAAGATAATGTTAGATACTCTCTGTACAGAGGTTGGTGTCACACAGTGGGCTTACCCCAGCTATGGTCACATAACCCAAAATGCCAGCATGCGGCGACCTAAATGCAGTTTTTCATCAAAATGGGTAGGTGGTGTTTGTAATCAAGAGGTGGCAGTCACACGTTTACATTCTGTGAGGTGGCCCCAGAGGTTGTAAGAAAAAATTCAAATTGAGCAGCGACCAGACAATTCTTTGACATTAGTTATTGGCCGCCCGGGCACATTTGGAAATCCCACCATGGCAGTTCAGTGACATGATGGAGCCAAGAAGGAATAATCGACTGATGGGAGGGTATCCAAGGTCCCCAAAATCATCTGAACATCGTCCAACTTCAGACTGCCACCCTCCAGTCACCCCCCTGGCCCCGTTCTGCCGTCTCACTGCTACAATCTGATTGATGAAACTTTTTGGCAGCAGTATGGATATGGGCCAGGGTCCCGGCGAGGATCAGACATCTATCTGACAATCCCGCCACCCTGGACTCCCCCGGCTTAGTGTTCCCTCTAATTTTTCACGGGCAGAACATGTAAAACTTCCTCCCATTCTCAAAGGCAGACAGAGTAAAAGAAAACAAATCTTCTTCCCTGATGGATATTTTTTTTAATTCAAAGGTGAGCTAAATACAGACAGCCGTTTGAAAAACAAGCAAAATCTTTATAAATAATTAAAAATTGTGATTTTCTAGCTTTTTAAAAATCATGTTAGATCAATTATAAAAAGCATACAGAAATATCAGCATTTCAGGATAAATTCTCAGTTAAATTCTTTTTGGTGGTAAATGTGTTGCCTTGTTTATGGCTAGTTGTTTACATTGTTTAAATTCCCAGCATTTGAAGACCTCCTAGAATCCGCTGCACAGCAAGGGGACTGAATGAAACCCGAATGGACGGATGATCTTGTTGCTCGGGTTCAAAGTTAAACTTTTGATGGAGGACCAGTGTTTCTGCATTAAACCAGGGCACTTTCTGCACAAATCACCGCAATTTTTCTTCAGGACAGGAGTGACAGATTAGCCAAGAAAGGTCTATTGTTGCATGTGTAAATACAACCTAATACCTGCCCAAAGGATTCAGCTGAACTGTGAAAAACAAAGCCTTTGTTTTCTAAATGGGTCGTGATCTGTTTTCCCTCTGGAGTCCAACAGGTGAGCCATTCGTCAAGCGTGCACGTTCCTCCTCTAATCAATTTACACACTCTAGAGTCATCCATCTCCATATCCCTGTTTGACTTCTATATTAGATGCAGAATGTCAGATAGTGTAATAATGGTGAAACAGGCCTTGGGATCATTGCAAGATAGCCAAACACAAATGAATGTTTTTCTGCCTTATCTTCCTGTGGCAGTCAGCCAGCTTTCTCTGTGGTGGACATCAGAACACCAAGATGTGCAGGTGAAGACGTTAAGACTGGTACATAAAAATTCAATAAATCATTGATCAGTGAGGTGATGAGTTCAAAAGTCTGATAGAATCTATTGAAATCTATGCTTTCTGTTCTGTTGTTTGGAAGAAAAGCTAACATTTAAGCTACTGGTGGACAGAGTCCTTTATCGTGCTTGATTCAGACTCTGTTTTGGGACATCAAACCCAATGGTTCATAGTGAAGAACAATGCAAGCTGGGATTTGACTAATTCAGACAATATAATGAAATAGCAGTCATTTTAACATAGTAGCTTCTCCATGAATGTAGTTCCATTGCAATAGACCCCATCATTTACTCTTGACTGTTGTGTGCAGTTACCATTCACAGCCCACCTATGCATCAACATTGGATCTTCAACTCTCTTATTAATTAAGAGTTTTTAAGTGTCATCAGTTTTAGAGTGAACTATTTTCTTGGCAGGTCATGATTTACAGTGGTGCCATAAAATTCCTTGCTTAATTATAGGTGGATAGAGACAGAACAGGAATGTTTTTACCAGCGCTGGGTATTGATAATAATGTCCAGAAACAATTCAATTCAATTCACAAGAGCCTGGATCCATTCAGGGATTCAGATTTTTTTTTCTTCTTTCGATCCTTTAATTCAATTCAGTATTAAGTTTACACATTTATACACATTTGTTTAGAAATACTTTAGTCTTCTACTGTCTTGTTTGAATATAATTCTTTTAATCTGATCCAGTTCACATACCGTAAATGTATCAATGAAATACTGAGATTGTTAATATCATCCAGTGTTTCATGGATTCTCTAAAGGAGAAGTTCTAACTAAAATGTTCAGATCATTAACATTGGAAACATTGTTCTGCTTCTCCTGGAGTTCAGTCTGGCCACTAGGGGGCGATCGTGCTATAGCAGTAAACCTTATTGAAGAAGAAGAAGAAAGTATGAGCAAAAGACTGTGTTTTAGACCACAGATAGTTACTGTAAAATTAAAGGAGTTTGTAAAATTCATGTCTGTGAGTTAATGAAGATGTTCATTTGGTCAGCAATGTATGTTTAGGTTGACCGAGCGTTAGCATTAGCCGTCCTATGGGATATTCAATTAAACGTTAGCATCAAGCTAGTGGACTAGCTTTATATGCTAAATCGATTATATTCTTACTAATCAATTATTGATTTTTTAAGCTTAAATTAATTCAAATTGAATAATGGATTTCATCAACCCAGCCCTAGTTTTCAAGAAAAACATTTTCATCTATCCATCTTGTGTTCCAGTTGGTTTTGTGTAGAGTTACAGGGCGTGCTGGACATTACCCCAGCCACTTTAGCAGAGTACACCTTGGACAGGTCACCAGTCCGTCACATCAGAGCGTTGAGACAACCTACTCCCACCAATAAACCTGTGAGGTGAACATTCAGATTGCAGACCACACCCCCACCTGAATGTGAGGAACATGCAACCTGCACATAGAAAGAATTAGAACCAGGTGATTCTTGGTGTGAGGCAAATGCTCACAGCAGTCTCTGTGTAACCTTTACAGCATGTGTCCGGGGGCCAGATGCGGCCCTCTGGGTGTTCAGGTGCAGCCCGCCAGATCATTTTACATTATTGTTATTAACGGCTCGATGTTATATGTTTCTCATTACCAAGTTGTCATATATTGACGTCTGGTGGAGGACCCTTCAGTGTCAAAAATGAACATTTTGGGTGTCCCCAAATCGTCATTTTTGACATGTCAGCTTTTCCAATTAAATCAGGGGTCCCAACCTCCGTGTCGCAAACTGGTACCCGGACGTGGAACGCACCGTTATCCTAAACTTAACCATTTACCGGACCGTCGGTACTGGACGCGGATCGGTATTGGTTCCAGATGCGAGCAGGCTAGGGTTTAGGTACTGGTACCGGCCACATCCCGAGGTTGTCCACGTTAAAAAGTTACGTTTTTAAATTGTAAAACATTTAGTTTTATTGTCTTCAATAAGTGTTTATACTGTTTGGGCCACAACTTAAAGTGTGTTTTGGGTTTAGGCCCCTCGTTCGATTGAGTTTGACAACTCTGCCTCACAGTATTCAGTCCAAGAAAAAAGTCTGGAGGATGATAAGGTGGAGGAAATAACACACCACTACACACATGCAAGGTGTCATACCACTTTAAATATTATGTATTGTATTTGACAGGCATATTGCATTTGATTTTACATTTCAAAAGTAAAAAAAAAAACTTTGAAACATTTCTATTCTAGTAAACTGCCCAGTTCCCTGACTTCCTGTACTCATGAATAAGGAATGCCCCAACACTGGAGGGCCTTCCTCACAGACCACAGGGTGATTGGTGAGTTAGGGTTTTACTCAGGACCCTAAATAACTTGATAAATTACCAACACAGAATACCATTTACTTCAACTCCTGAATTTATTTATTCTTTACTCATCCAAGCAGCTTAACAGGTCAAGAAGAAAACTTTTAGCCTCAACTTTTTAAATCACAGACAAACTGTGTCTAAAAATAATGGATTTTTCACAAATGTAAAGCAGTAAAATCACAAAAAAGAAACCAGGCTGTATTTTACTGACAGCTAAACTCAACTAAATCCCAGATTTTAAATAACCAGTTGTGGTGCTGTGTAAAGTCTCCCTGGTCTGCTTTATTTTAATCTTCCAGGCATGAACACTTTTTGTTCCCCTGGTGGGAATTGGTGAGAGAGTTTTCTTTTTTAAATGTATGCATTTTGCTCCCTGGATATGCTTCCACAGCTGGAAAACCTTTCAAATCCCTCTGTGTGATCCGTGCTGGTGCCTGTCGTATTCAGTCCACATCCCACAGGGCTTGGTATTTTTGCTTCATGCTTCTTCCGTATCAGATATTAATCCTCATTAGACTGTAGTGCAGCACTCATTGACTGCTCCAAGGTCTTTGAACCTGGGGGAGTCCTCCAGCTCCGCAAGGTAAAGAGCGGCCCAGTTTTACCCAGGGAAAAAATACAGACGACAAGAAACCCAATGTCTAATATATTCTGTGGATTCACTGATTTATCTGAAATGTACAACATTTAAATCCAAATTAAAAAGGGTGAAAACAATAACCACATCATCTGGTTTTGGGACCAACATAATTCAGATGTGAACAAAAACCCATCAAATGTGGTAAACATCTGCATAAAACAGGATATTTACACTATATGTTTTTCATGTGGGAGATCAGAGCTCTGTCTCCCGAGTTCTGACTAAACTACATCTCCCAGCAGCCCCAGCACACACTTCCTGGATGCTGCTCAGCTGTCTCCAATCTGACCTCCTGCTTCTTCAGCAACACACAGAGCCACACTCAGTAAAAAGTATTCTCTTGTGCCGTCCTCCTTCATTACCAAGCGCTTCATTTAGGACCTGATCTTCTGTTTCTGATCCTACTCGATCCGTCTGTTTGCTGCCTGCCCTGACCCTTGCCTGGATGATGACTGGATGATGGACCCATCAGAGCAACAGGTCACGGTAGATGTTTTAGAGATAAATGAAGGGAAGCAGATGAAGATGTTTGGAGAGGAGGAACAGTGATGATGTTGGTGAAAGGGTCCTGAGGTTAAAGGTCTGGGTCAGGGGTCTGCCACCTGTGGCTCTTTTACCTCTCCATTTAATCTTTGTTTCCTCCAGAATACACAGATTTCAAAAACTTTGGTTAATAAGTCTGTTTCTTTATCAGTTTAGAGCTCATATTATCTTCTGCTGTCCAGAGCTGCACTGGGAGGATCCAGTCTGGCACAAGGAGTCTTTTATTTTGAAAGGAAATCATACGAGCTTCTATCAAACTTAAAAAAATAATAATAATTTCGCATGTTGAGAAAATGCTAGTTTCTTCATGCATTTCTGTTTGTACTCATGCCACCAAAGAAGCATAATTCATATTTATTATTAAAAAATACTTTGTAATGAATGCGCACAGGAGTATCAAAATAAGACTTTGCAGTAGAAATCAAGACCAAACGGCTCTTTGGATCATCATGGATGTAGAATGGTTAATGTGAGAAGAAACTACACCCAGTGTGTGTGTGTGCACGTCTCTTGATATTCTATTATGTTTAGTGAGATTCCAATTCCTTTGTTTTGGAGTCAGTTTGTGTTAAACTTTTGTAACAAACCAGTAAACCTTAGGGAATACTCTACTCTCTGTGTTGTAAAATCACAGACGTTGCGTGGATTAAAAATAAAATAATTGCACAAGTGACTGACGGGTTCTCAGATTACACGTGTCTCCACGCCTGATATCTCTTAACTCATTTACCACAACTATTTGCAGTGAATATTATTTGCTAGGTCTGAGTGCTGAGGTTAGTGCATGATACTACAAATGTGATTCAATAGTAAATGCTGACTCTAAATGATCCTGTTAGACTCCACATTACACATATCAGCTTCTGTCTGGACTGAAATAGGCTGACAACCAGTTCAGGTCCATCTAGTTTACTGTCAAATAGCTGGGATATTTATAATGACCCTATTTTCTAGATGTACTTTATTTATTTATATATTATTATTAATATTTTCCTGTGACAATGCAAACATTTGAAATGAATAATTAAAACATTTCTGGTTTCCTGTTTAAAGATGTCCGTGATGATAGTGGGTTAAAATTCACATTTCCCTTATTGCTTGTGATTTTAGACTTGTTGTAGCATTTAAAAACTGAGATTACTGCACTAACCAGAGATGGTTAAGCATGACAGTTCTTACAGAGAAGAGCCACTGCCATAACATATCAAACATATTTAGCAATTGAGGCACACTTTTTTCTAAAAAAAAAAAACTGAAAGGCCCACTCTAATGAAAATTGCTTTTAAAATCTTCTTGTAACATTTTTATGATGATGGAGGACCTATATAAACAAAATTAAGCTAAAATGTATATGTCTGAGTATTTTTTTATGCAAATGTTTTTGAATCGAGAACAGATAAAGAAAATGCAGTTCGAAAAAGTCCTTATTTTGACTTAGAAAATACGCTGGATGTGTCACAAGCCCATCCAGGCCTTTTTCACAACCATGTAACATTTTCTTCCATCACTAATGCACCTCGAGAGGTAATCCCAGAGGTAAATAGGAGGCGGAGCAGCTGCAGAACGAAGATGATAGCAACATCTGAGTGACGCTGCGGAGACAGATGATGCTGTGAGGGTATTCCTGTACCTCTGAAGCCGTCAACACATAAATAACCTGTATTCCCCAACAGCAGTGAGAACCGAGTAAGATGCTCAGATGAGAAGCTGAACATCTCCCAGATTAAACTTTCAAAGTCCACCTGGAGAACAGAATCGTGTCAGAACATCAGCTGGATGACTGAGAATCTGCTGACATTTATTACCTCTGCAGTTGATCCGAGCAACTAAGTTGATACAAATTCTAGTTGGAATTGACAGAAATTCTAGATTTTAAAGATCTTTGATGATCCGTCAATTAGATGACTCTAATCTGTCCTACCTGTAGGTAACAATGAATCTCATAATAAATGCTTAGAGACTGCTAAAATGTTCAATTATATTGGTAAAAAATGTTGATAAGTGCCACAAGAGAAAGAGTTGTACACTATAGTGATTAGCTCTCTCACCTCACAGTGTAAAGGCTCTGGTTCAAATCCCAGCTGGATCTTTTCTGGGTGGACTTATGATGTTTGCCCCATGCATGTGTGTGAGGATTGTAAGCTTTGGTTTGGTTTTTCTCAGCTTTGTTTTGGTTTTCGATCACGTTTTGAGTTGTTTTTCTCCGAGTTCTCAATGATCATCCACAGCTGTTTTCATTTCTGTCCATTGTGTATTGACAGAAGTGTGTGGAAGTGTCAAGACATCTGCTCTGTTGTCAACTTTTTGTTTCTCCATGGTCTATGTCATGTTGTGGTTAATTTATTAAATGCTTATGTTTCTTTCTTTAATGCGTTAATAGTGTAATTAGCACTAATGTCTTTGATAATGGTAAGTGGCGTCCACTTTCTTAAAACTTTTTGTCACTGACCTTAGACCCAAACTTTGACACATGGGTGGGCGGGATCGGAACTGAACCTATGATCCCCTGATAAGAAGGTTGACCACTCTACCATTGCACATTAGGTGCTGCCCTTTAACCACGTCAGTCTCATAAACTCAAGTAACACATTATGATGCTCTTTTATAGAACTTGTAGTAATTATAAAATGTTTTGATCTTGCCAGAATTGAATTAAAGTTTTTAAAGATCTGTTTGGTTGTTTTAACAATGTTATTCTTCACTTTTATAGTTTTTCCACTTTAATCGGTTTATTCAACAGAATGAAAGAAGACCTCACCAGGTGACATGTACCCTGTTAGTTTTGTGCGTTTAGATCAAAAGTAAAGCTGAAGACGTTTTTGCATGCAGTCCATGTTGCTTCTTGTTTGTGATTGGACAATCCTCTTTAGTTCTGTCTATTATTCCAGCAAAAGATTTATCCTGGCATATAATTGACTCGAAAAATAAAATCAATCAGCTGTTTTTTTTGGAAATCAAAGGTGACATTGGTTTATAATGACTTTGAGGTGACAACTAATAAATAACTGTCACAGTGTCCAGGTCCCCAAACACGCCTATATAAATGCATGATGTGGAGAGCTCTGGCCAGGCTTGATTTCTAACCAGGACATGACTGATATGCATGGCTTACTCTGGTAATTTTCCTGGTGTGTTGGACCCAAAGATGGACAAAGCAATCTTATCAGCCTGTTAATGTAGTCTGCTTCAGAAGAGAGGTATCAGTCCCTTTGTGGCGCAGTGGCTCGTTCTCCTCCAGAGGGTGTATGAGGTGACCCAGCGAGCACGCTGACCGTCCTGATAGTGGAAGGTCACTCTGACGCCTCTTGGGAAATAGGCTCATCATCATCGGCTATATGTGTCTCTGACGGCCATGTGAATGGATAGATTCCCCATTATGTAGTGCAGTATTGGGATTGAAAACACAGTTAAGTTTAGTCCTGCCATTATTAATAATAGAAAGGCTTATTTAGGTTTTGTTGAAAATACATTTTTTGAAGCATCTTGCCACTTCTTGTCTTAATAAAGTAGAAAGGGCAAGTGTAAGCAGATTCCGTTACATGTTTTGATTTGTTTTGCAAACAGAATCTTTCCTGAAAGAGTTTGGGAAGTTGAGCCAAACACATTATTTTCTTTATTTGCGGTGGACTGGTCGGGTTTGGCAAATAAGCAAGAATATAACAGATAGGAGTCTCAAATTCAAAGCCCAGGGGCCCGTTTCAAGAAGCAGGTTAAACAGATTTACCTGAACCTGAACTCAGAGTTCACCGGGTCAAAATTCACAAAGATTGGTTGAGTCCGAATTCCCCCCCCACACACACACACAATCACTATATAGTGCTGTCTGAATCTACTAAGTCCAAATCGAGTGCGCTCGAAATTGCCCAGAAATTTTAACAAAAAACGTGTTTGAATGAAATATTTGAACAAACCATTCACAGTTTCACCTTCAGAACACAGTGAAGTCATAAATAAATGCCTTGAATTGTTTGTTTTTATTCAATTTTCACTTTGGAAAATCAATGACGTCATATCCTGTTTTTAGAAAAACAAATGTAAAGAAGTGAGCATCGTGTCTGAATTACCTTTAAGATCCAGTGAACTATACTGCTCACAAAAACTACAGGAACCCTTTTTTTATTGGTCCTGTCATGAATTGAAGTAAACCTATCTGATAATGTTCTTGTTGGTTCAGCAGCTGAGGACCTCGTTCATCAATTTCATCTGTATTTGTGTTCATGAATTAACAACAGGTGCACTTCAGTGGCAACAATTAGAAAACCCTCCAAACAGGACTGGTGTTCCATGTGGAGGTCATTTCAAGTTTTTTTGGCTGGTTTTCCACTCCTGCTGATTTTGTCTTGTGTAATTCTCTCTACTGGCAGTATGAGGAGATTCCTTAACCCTACAGAAGTTGCACAGGTTGTCCAACTTCTCCAGGATGGAACATCCACACGTGCTGCAGCAAGAAGGTTTCATGTGTCTCCCAGCACAATCTCCAGAACATGGAGGAGATTTCAGGAGACTGCTGGTTATTCTGGGAGAGCTGGACAGGGCCGTAGAAGGTCCTCAACCCCTCAGCAGGACCCATACCTGCTCCTTTGTGCAAGGAGGAACAGGCTGAGCACTGCTCGTGCCCTACAGAATGACCTCCAGAGGGCCACTGGTGTGAATGTCTCTACCCAAACAATCAGGAACAGACTTCATGAAGGTGTCCTGAGGGCCCCACGTCCTGTAGTGGGCCCTGTGCTCACTGCCCAGCACCGTGGAGCTCCACTGGCATTTGATCAAGAACACCAGAATTGACAAGTCCTCCACTGGCGCCCTGTACTTTTCACAGACCAGAGCAGGTTCACCCTGAGCACCTGTGATAGATGTGAAAGAGTCTGGAGAAGACCAGGAGAACGTTCTGCTGCCTGCAACGTGGTTCAACATGACAGGTTTGGTGGTGGGTCAGTGATGGTCTGGGGAGGCATATCCATGGAGGGACGCACAGACCTCTACTGCCTAGGAAATGGTGCTCTGACTGCCATAAGGTATTCAGATGAAATCCTTCAACCCATTGTCAGACCCTACGCTGGTGCAGTAGGTCCTGGTTTCCTCCTAATGCACCACAATGCCCGGCCTCACGTGGCAAGAGTCTGCAGGCAGTACCTGGAGGATGAAGGAATTGAAACAATTGAATGGCCTTCACCATCCCCTGACTTAAACCCAATAGAACATCTCTGGGACATTATGTTTGGGTCCATTAGGCGCCGTTATTGACTTAACATCAACACTCAGCTGTGAGGGTTCTGTGGCTTTGCTTGGTTTGTCACTATTTAAATGGAGGGTTGCCTAGGCCACTCCTCTTCATGTGTCGGTTCCTGAGGAGGGTTTCTGACCAGAAAGCAGGAGCCCTGTTTTCTGGACTTTAGTTTTGCTTCTATGGGTCCCCTCCTCATGGGTGTTTTGGGCATCTGGGATCTGCCATTTTGGGGAGGGGTACTGTCATGATTCTGTACATAGGTTTTGTCATGTTCTGTTTTCCCTGCCAGTTTCACCATGTTCTGGTTAAATCATCCACAGCTGTTAATAAACTACCCTCTGATTTTCAGTTCCTCTGTGTCAGGTTATCTACTCTGTTCTGCTCCGTCACCATATTTGTTTCTCCGTGAGTTTTTGTCATGTTTTGGTTATTTATTAAATGTTTGAAGTTCCAGTCAGAAAGCCTGGTTTCCTGCATTTGGGTCATGTATCCACCACTCCCTGACACTGACCCCGCGAGAATGTGGTTATTTGATAATGCTCATTACAATCTGGTTACCCAAGAACACAATCCCAAACTTTATCGTAAGCTTCAGATTTACACGGATCTTCATGCATGTTCTGCTGTTTTCAGACCTGCTTGCACTTTTACCGCACTGACCTGAAGTCCTTTGGAGGAAAACTATTCTAAGGAACTAGGTTTCACAGTATTTTTAAGCCAACTTGATTTAACTTCGGATCTTTACAGGAAATGTCGGGTTTTATAAAAACTATGCATTCTGCCTCTTTTTCTTCCTCCTCTTCCTGTCCCCTCTGGGTGAACTGAACAATTCTAATAATCAGTATTTCTTCCTGCTGGATTACAGCAGCCTCCAGTTATGAAAGTGGACTCATTATGTGTCTCAGCTCTGTGCAAATAAGGTGTTGTAATTTTCTATGACTAACTGGCTATTTAGCTGTTTCCACGTGCAGCTTGCAACATTTACCAGAAAAAAAATGTTGCATGGTTGCACCAAAAATCACAAAGATGAATCTATCCTGAGGCAAGCTGTTAAGGGCTTAAAAGTTAGACACGGTTGTTTTGAGCATTCACTGCACTGACAGACTGAACATATGAACATCATTGGGATTCGGACATCCAGTCAATCACTCTGAGAAGCAGACGCAAACCTCACTGGAAGTTTGTCTGGGTAGAACAGATAAAAGTGACGAGGGAGGAGGAAGTCTAGGAATCTTTGTTGCAACCATTACAAGTTCCTTAAAGCATCAGAACGCTGATGCATTGTGTGCGTTTCTTTATAGTAAGGAGATAACAGATAAAACCAAATGTATTTTAGAAACTGAGTATATTAGGGTATCTCAGCCTCTGTGGGTTTTTTATGTGAGCCATGAAAAAGCTGTGAAATTGTGCAGAGCATGTTTCTGACGGGTTGCTTGGAGCAGATTGAGAACTGCTGAGATGTGAACTTCTGTGCTGAGAAAATCAGTGGAGGAACATCCCTGTTTGGTGTTTTTGTTGTAGGAGTCTCGCTGCGTCTTCAGGGCTGAATGTCTTCAGTGAGCACAGAGCACATTGGAAATTCGGTTTGTGCTTTACAGTTGATAAGTGAATCAAAGAAGAGTTGTGTATTAATTATTTAGAGCACAGTGTGAGACAAAGAAAGAAAAATTGTTGGATTAGACTTGCTTAAATGAAACAGAACGACTGTGTTCAGAGGTGCAGCCAGGCTGCTCCTGCATGTCAATAGGCTGTTTATTCAAACACGACTAACCTCCACTGTTTACTTTTGAAAAAGAACACTCAAAGGGTTTCAGAGAATTGTCCACACAAGTCTAACTTTTTATAAATTGTTTTTAGTTGCCATGGTTACTGTTTTATGAAGCTTGCAGCAAACAAAGTTGATTTTGGTTAAACCGAACAGAGATTAACAGTAAAAACATTAAACTCGAAGCAAGAAAACTACTGCTGTGGAAACATTCAAACACATGAAAGAAGCAATCTGTTTCTTTCTGAATTTCAACTTTTCTGTCACAAAGTGAACTCATCCTTGGCAGGTCATTAATATAGAAAACTGCTATGTTTGGTGGATGAGAAGAAAAGGGCTGCAGGACCCAAACACAAAAGGGTCCTTTAATTAAAGACACGGGAAAAATAATGTCAATCTGCTACATGGGCAGACGAGAACACAGAACATGGATGGAATGAAACCTCGCAGGAGAGTGGAGGAGGATTGGATCAACAGCAGAAACCAAATGGAGTAAGAAACAAGAGTTCAGAAAGAAAATATAGTTTAGAAAAAAGGTAAAATGGTGAATAGAATATGCAGTCAAAGTCACATTCACTTATACAGTACACTCACACACTGACGGGGGTCATTAGGGGTGTAACGACTGATCATCTTATTTGATGAATTAATTTATATTCCTACAATCCAACTTTGTGTCAGTCTAAGAGAAATTGTTAAAAGAATCAAATCAAATGGACCAAAATGATATCATTCATGATGACATGAATTGATTATTTCCATTTTAGAAAATAGATCTGGGTTTGGATTGAGGCTCTGTAGGATTATGTCACTATAACATAAAAACATCCAAGTGGCACCAAAGCGGAAGACATTGAAACATGATCAATGATCCACCAGTCTGATGACTGGAAATGATTTGAATTTAGTAAAGACACGTCACCATACAGTGTGATAGAATGTGATGCAGCAAAACTAACATGAATGGAATTCCCTTTCTCGATTGTTTGTTCATATATTTGATTTACTCTTTATTAAATTGTGTAAAGGTGAAATATGTGAGATACCTGCTTGTTAGTGCTGTCCACATAATTTGTTACTAGACCACCATCCTACCCGTACATTATAAGTAAATGAAATTTATATTATCCTCATTGATACTTGATAATATATTTACAACAGGCACAACAATATGTTCCATGTCTCTTGAGGTGGCCGTACGAGCAGTAAAGGAACTGCACTCCAGCCCCTCCTCTCTACGACCCACCACAGGCCCGGACGACTGAAAAACCTACACATCCGCATGCGAGGTTGACCCGTATGGGGATACGACCAACGCTTTAGCATCTATGCTAGTAAACAGAAGCTACGTCTTCCACATTGATGCTGTTAACGAGTTTTATTTTTAAACATTTTATTTTTTTTTTGCCTGTTTTCAATCTCTCTCTAACGCTGTCACTCGAAGAATTTGAAACACGTTTCATTTTCTTGCTCTTTAAAAGTGGTTGTTAAAACTGACCTTCACCAGTCTGAGAAATGTTCAACCCCCAAAAGCAAAGTGGGTAATGATGGATATGTCTAAAATGACAGAAGAACAAACATGCCTATAGATGAGGAACACTAATGTGCAGGAGTCATCAAGCTTTGGTCTTTATATAGAAGCACTCAACATCCCTTTTTAAAAATGCTCTTAATGTGATATTTGATATTTTTAAAGGGAAGCCATTAAGACCTTTACTTAAGTGGCAGATGTTTTATTAAAATGCATGTTTGACAGAAAGGATTTCCAGTTGAGTTGCATTTAGTTGGAGATGGTGGCAAAAATGCATTTCCACTCAGATTGATAGAAGTTTGAGGCGGGAAATGAAGTTCATCTCAGCAATGTTTAGAATTCACTGTTTTCCAAATGTAAATGTTCACATTGTGCCATAAAGACTGGAACACTCTTCTGAGATGAGTGACTTTTCCAGCAGTGTCAGTTACACCTGGTTCACTCTGGGCGTGGAACGGAGGCCGCTTCCTTTGTGTGCCTTATGTTGTGGTTCACAGCGGGCGGGGAGCGCCGCGGTCCTGCGTAGAGGGCTCGCACCGTGCAGCGGATCGTCTCGGGGTCTGCTCTGTTTTGTTTGAGTCAATTCTGGCGGGAAGTTACATCAAGATATCTGAGAAAATCCAGGTTATTTTCAAAATATAACCAACTTTTCACAATAAAATACCATGATTGACAAATGTGATCATGTTTTTGTATCTGAACAGACTGTAGTGATGAAAATAAACATCCAATCACAACACACACATTTCTCTCTATAAGTCTCAACAACAGATTAGCAGAAACATGAGGTGATATATTAGGTTATTAACTTAACCCATGATAACAAAACGAAAAAAAAAAAAAAGCTCTAGCAAAGCTCCTGTCGACCGTCACGGAAAGATGCGTGTTTGGTGTGAACTGCAGGAGAGAGCGGCGATTTTGCGGCCAGTGTGAACTTGGCGTTAGTTACTCTCCTGTGGATCTTCTACGTCCTGCAGAGCCTTAACAATGTTGGTATAGATGCAGAGACTGGAGGCAGAGATGAAGATGCTGAGGTTCTCTTTGAGAGTGACCAGGATGGATCAGGAATGAATCCATCAGAGGAACCAACAAATTCTCAGCCTCAAGTCGTCACATATTGATGTTTGGTTATGGACGCCTCCACGTCACTTCTTGACGTTTTGGGTGTAATAAGATATTTATGACATCACTGCTGACTTTACATTCTTCTTATGTTCCAATTTGAATAAGATATTATGAAGACTGATCGATGTTTTCACATCAGTTCTGAAAGTTATCTTCAAAAAAGTTTAACTTTATTAGTAAAGATCGTATTGGGATCAACATGAGCTACAGGCAGTCAAGAATCACTGCAGCAGATGTAAAGCCCACCAGGCCGTTGGCCTCTGAGGTCCTAGGAGGACGCCAACATGTCAGTTTGGCTCTCTGTGAACATGTCTCTTCGCTGTTCTAAGTCATTTACAGAGCATGCAACAAAGTGGAAACCACATCTCCAGACACGGTGAAACATGCCTCACAGCCTGTTTCCGGACATGCCACTAATGGAAATAAAGCACTTGAAACCTTTGACAGCTTTGACAAATCAGCTGAGCCGTTGTATATGCTGTTTTAATTTAGAGTTTAGAATGAAGTTGGAAGAGGACAGAAAGCCAGAGCCAGAAGGTAATATTGTGTCAGGGAGCTGCGGTTTACAGAATCTGTCAACCCATCTTCCTGAAGTCAGGAACACCGTGAGCTCGACTCCGGAAAACTTTAAATATTTTGCTTTAAAACATGAGGAAAACTTCTCCACAGACCAGAAAATAAAATGTAGAACTTCCATCAGAAACAAATAAAAACAGCGGCATTAAGAAATGCATCTAAAATATTGATTGGATAAAAGATTAATCCACAGGATTGGTAATAATCGTCTTTAAAATGTTCTGTGGAAAGAAAACTTTTTTTAGGACATTGTTAAAACTATAAAGAAAACAAAATTGATCCCAGTCTAGAACCTTGTTAATTAATACCTCCACTAATTTAATAATACCAGAGAACTGCAATGTGTCTAAACTTAATATTTGATTAACTTGTATTAAATGTTGATGGAATAGGATGATTATTTAAAAGTTAAGCTAAATCAGTTTCGCTTTGGTCCTAAAATATTCTTACAGTCATGACCTTTCATCAGATATAGTGTCACAGAATAGTTTAGGATAATTTATTTAAACTATATTTGGAAAAAAGGATTTGTATTTTCGTGTTTTAAAAGAAATTTGGAAAAGACTGCAGATGGTAAAATAATAGTAGATCAAGTGTTTTCTTTTTAAAATCAGTTGAAAACAGTTTTTGTATGAAGGAAATTAATCAGAAAATCTGTTCAGTATTTTGTGGATTTAGGTAAACACTAAATATATCATACCAAAAAGAAAATAAACATTCTCCTTTATATTTATAACAAAGAATAATCAATGTGCAAAGAACTTTTCACTCTACAAGGTTAAGCTTTTAAGTTCAAACAGACTCATGATTTAAGGAAATTACACAGGTTTACTTTGGATATCCATGTGTTTAGTGTTGCTGAGAAAATGTCTTCAGTTCTTCTCTGTACCAACTCATAAAACAGAATGTTCTCATAATTAGCCAGAATGAAGGCAGAGCAAACAAACAATACAATATAAAAACATGTATCCTGTTCACTATAAATATATATTTTGCAAAGCAGAACGGAGGCCGCTTCCATTCGGCGTCCGTGTAAACCTCTGGTTGGGTTCACACCAGGCGCAGAGCGACGTGGTCGTCTTTAAATGCAGTAGATCATTTCAGCATCTGGTGTATTTTGTGGGCGAGCCGTGAGGCATCCATGTCCATTCTGGCACATCATATCAAGATACATGAGAAAATCTGGTTTATTTTCAAAATATTTTCAATTTTTTTATAATAAAACACATATTGACAAATGCAATCATATTTCTAATAGACTGTAAAGAGGAAAATAAACATAAAATCAGGCATTAGATCAATATAGCAGGCCGACTCCGGAGCGGGTTGTGGCAGTTCTTAGCAGAAACATGGGGTAATATTTACAGGTTGTTAACTTTCCTGTGATGGATCTTATTGCAGGAGAATGTGGATGTGGCGCTCACTCCACTCTGCGCCACTTATCGTCAGGGTGCAGTAGGGTCTTCCAAGAAAAACAAAAACGTCATGCTTCTGTTAAAATAAATTAATTTGCCTTTCAAACTTTAATTCATATTTTAAAAATGTATTAGCAAATTGCTCAACCTCCTAAAAATGGAAAGGTGAAGTTATTTACTTACAGTTTCCTGTTACATAGATGAAACTGAATTGGATGTTTTAAATCAACTAATCCCAAAATGTAAAATAATATTAATAAATAAAGATTCACACATGTGGAAGGACGAATCTATTTAAATGATGCATCCATGGGAGGTTTGATATTTAACCAACAAATGAGTAGGGGACCTGTGTTTGCTGGAATACACTGATACCCGCTCAGAGCTGCTGTTTGGTCAAATAAGAGATCAATCAAGAGGGACTCTTTGTTTTGCTGGGCAAACTGTGTCCCACAGTGTCCCCCTCAAACTTGAACAATATTTGATGTGCTAATATTGCTCTGAGTGATCATCACTTCCCCGCAGGACGGCATGAGTGGGCAAACAAATAGAACGGATGTGTACAGTTGGAAGTATGAGGAGTCTCCAGTGGCTGATTATGCACCGGCATGCTGCTGAGCTCCGCTGTCTTTTTGGATGTATTTTGGACTGACCTTTGTGGAGCCGGCAGTCAGAAAACTTCCTTTGGTTCTTTTGTTCGTGAAGTGTACAAAGTCTCGTCTTTTTTCCCCACAAGTTTTCGTTTAAATGCAGCTCTTTCAGTGGTTTGTTGTGGGTTTGGTTTTGTCAAATAAATATCTTAGTTTTGGTAAAGTTCTGTTTTAAGTTGTCCCGCAGTCGGTGATTGTCCACAGACGTTTTCATTTTAGGTGATTACCCTCAGTCTATGGAAGCGTCTGGCAACCAAATAGAAATAAAGTGTATAGTTGGAACCATGAATTCATGAGTTTCTAGTCTTGTTAAAAATATTAAATGAAGACGTTTCTGACACAAAGTCAGGTCTCTCAATTTTTGAGTCCTACAGCACAGATTCCTGACATATATTTTTGTGTGCAATTTTGGATGGTTTTTTTAATATTATTTTTTTTTTCCCACATTGTGCATTTTGTTCTGTGTCCTGATTGGCTGTGGATAATTGTCAACATTTCCCCTCTGCGCTGTGTCTCCTGCACAAAATCCTTACAGTTTGCTAATTTTAATTGTAAAATTTAAGATATTTATTTTGATTCTATAATCTTGGACTTATTTTTCAATGAAGGTTTCAGTTTAAATAAGATAAAAATGTGTGAAAATGTTCATGTATGTCTGAGAATAATGTACAGTGGGTACTGAGCAGTTGAACAGCCTATAACCATTGTAAAAAAAGAAATAAATAACTTTGTGGCTTTTGTCTATCGCAGGTTTTTGTTAGAATATATCGCCTACGATAAACACGGACCACTATATTAGATTAGTTGTCCTGACTGAGGACACGACGACGATCAGACCTGAGGTTCAACCCCTGAGCAAAGGACCGCTTCATCCCAGCATGTCCCAGTTCAGCCAAACTGGGCTTACCCTACGTCTAATTTATAGTCCCATCCAAAGCTTCTCTTCCCAGGTTGATGATGCAAAAATAGCAATGACATCATTAGCTTATACCCGTGAGAGTGGGAATGTGCTCTGTAAATTTTTGCAATATTTCATTTGGATGAATGTGACGCCAGTAGCTATGAATAAGTAGGAAAAGGCTGTACTTTAAACATTCTATCAGTTTTTCCACATAATATTCTTAACAGATCATCACACATTTTTCTTGGCATTTTTCCCCAAAACACTAAATTAGAGGTAATAATAAGAACCTGAGATGAAAGAATGGACGTCATTTCTTCTGAACATGTGCAGGAAAGGAAGGAGCCTTTATTTGCTGCATTAGTTAAAGAAAAATCAATCTCCTGCCTTTGTTTTCTACCGTTTTATCCTTTGACGTATTTATCTGCAGAACAAAGATTAATGGAAATGTATACAGCATCGCGGTTTTTATTGCACATTGTTCATACTTGTAAATATGAGGCTGTTTAGGGGGAGCCAGCGCCGTGCCAAGGATGGATGACTGTGGATTTTGTGAGAGAGAGGGCTGGCAAACTGACAGAGCTGCAGTGGTGAATGCAGAGCAGGTTGGAGACATATAGTCGGATCATTTGGAAGGGGATGGTGCAGAGTCCAGCTGGCAGAGGGCTGAAGGTCCAGCAGCTCACATCCATCCTTGGCCTGGCCTCCATGTGGAGATCACAGTGATGAGTCGGAGCAGCCATGTAGAACTGATGCACAGGTGAGACTGTGAGCACCCTCTCCCCAACCAAAGAAAAAAAAACTGCTCACTGCTGTTCAGTGGTCTAACTCCACAGGAAAAGAGACGCATAGATAAAAAGTGAGGCAGTAATTAGAGTACACTTCAGTGAATTAATCAGCCTCACTTGTGTGATGAGGAAGAACACTTCTAGTTTTTGTGGACAGGAGCTTCATTAATCATCTTCCGAAGAAACACCACTTCAGCTCGACTTGAGCTGAAAGCCCTCTTTCTCTGTTGCAGCTTTCATGGACACTGCTAAAAAAAAAAAAAATCACACATTAAGAAACAGAAATGAAGCTTTTTCTAATCAGCTTCCTTCAGCTTCAAATAGAACGTTTCAACGTGCTGAATCTCTCTCATTCCAGATTTCTCCTGACATACGTCTATGTATAAATAAGTGAAATTAACACAACAACTTTCATTAAGCTGCATGACAGAATTTAAGAATTGTAGTATGCAAATATAGTGGAATGTATGGAGTTGGGGGTTGAAAAATACAGTTAACGAGTTTAGTTGTTGTTTTTGCTGTTTTATTATTTTTTTTTTTTTTGCGGTCAACTAATATAAAAAAATATACATCCCTACCAACTTTTATGTAAAAACACCTTCATGGTCTTTATTCCTTAGTGAAAGTTATAAAACGGACCAATCGGATGCCTCAACAAAGATAGGAGGTCTCACGTTTGACAGATTTTCCCAAGGCCCCGTTCAAGTTGTATGGGCGTGGCCTTCCAACAAGGTCACTCCTGACTGGATTAAGTGGTTTCCATAGAAACAATGAGTAATGGTGCTTTCACATCGAATGCGGCAGACGAGAATTTGACGCCTTTTTGACGCCGGTCAAATGTTATACTCAACGCCTTGACCCGGCTGCTGTGGAGCAACCACCAAAGATGTTCTGGAATTCTTCCGTTATCACATCATGGATGATGTTGAGCGAGTATCTTGGGTTTCTATGTTTTGGAGAGCGCTACAGAGACACCAGTAAACACACCACTGTGTTTGTTTTCTCCAGATCTTTCATAGTCTTTCTGTGTCCTTCACTCCTGCAGAGAGAGCTACACCTGAGGAATTTCAAACGTTACTTCCGTCTTTAACCCAAGAGGGGGGAAATTTTAATTATCCTCTTGTCTTTTCATCTTGATGAAAATCATTAAAACATCAGAAGCCTATGAAGCTAGATCAGTCCTGCTTGCTACAACGGCACTCTCAGCGCCTCTCCTCCAAAACAGTGACGGGTTAGCATAGTGTGCTTCTCTGTCTAGGGACCCATATCCTGGAAAGTAGATCTAGCTGGATCTGCTGGAGCCTGGACAGCAGCGATCAGCATCAGATCTGCCGGAGCCTGGGGAGTGGTGTTCACAAGCTCACTAAGCTATCCACCGGGTGGATGAGTAGCGCACCCATCCATCCAGCTCAGTGAGCTCTGCGACGGGCTGACGATCTATCCAGGGTGTCCCGCCTTTACCCAACAGTAACTGGGACAGTGTCCAGGATCTAGCGGTCTCCACAGGTTGAGAAAATGGATGGAAGTTCATCACCAAAATATTTGCATCGAGCATCCGTCTTAAATGTTTGTTTCCACTCTTTGATCTAGTCACTGAAAATGTCACATACCCAGAGCTGAGTCCCTGATTGGTTGACGCCTCCACCGCGCCAGTAGAATAGCTAGCAGTGACTGGCTTGAACCAATCACTGCTCATTGACGGCATCTGGGTCTAACATGGCGGTGCCCATATCAGACAAAATGGTGACTGAATTGAGTCCAAAAATAAACCCTTTTCCTCATGGTGATGTCACACACACTGTCCAGTTCTTTGAAACAGTCAGTGGGACAGATGTTTCTTTTTGTCATAACTTCTCTTGAATGCTGTCATCAGTGTACTTTCTTTTGAAATATCCTATGTGATTCACAAGCTATGATTTAACATGCTGTGAAAAAAGCCCATTCTTTATGAGTGCTGTATTCTTTACAGCACTGTTTCCTATAAATATATGTTGAAGCGATTATCATGTGTGAAGCAGACGCCTGAGGGGCCAGCTGGGTAAAATATGGAATGTGTGGACAGCACAGGGGAGCAGCACATATTGATCTGAAAAACAGCACATTCATTTAGTCCAGCGGTCTGTTAAAACATGTCCCCTTCAGAATGTGGTGCTGCTTCCCCAGAGAGCAGTTGGTTACTGTAATTAAAGAGACGTAAAGTGTGGATTTTATGCAACACAAACTCAGTGAGCTCATCACATTCTCTCTGGCAGTCTTTAGACGGGTTTGCCACGTAGACGGGTGAAGAGTGAGAGGCCGCTTTCTAAGAGGCTCTTCTGGCTGGGGTTAAGTCATTCAGGTGTGCTCGTTGGCTTCTTCATTAAAGCCCCTTCTCTTTCTGTTTCATCTGCAGAGTACCGGTGCAAACAGCCAGACACCACTGACCTTGAGTGCAGCTATTACTTCTCCCTCGCAGCCATATATAACCAACATTTATCAGCCGAGCTGCTTTATATTCATGGCACACAGCAATCCTCACTTCATAAATAAGGCATTCCTATAAAACACAGCAGTAATACCCGACTCCCACTTTGGCAAAATCCTCAACCTGCGCGACCTCTGAGGGGTCAGCGTGTCAGCCAAACGTTTGCAGGCATAAACAGGGTGCAGTGGGGGTGCGTGGAGGGCTGGGTGGGGTTGCTGCCTGTCATGCTCTAAAAACAAGCCCCCCCCACACCTTTTGACTGAAACAACACGCTGCCTGCAGGCATGTTTGCTGATTTTGGCACACAAACAATATGCTGTTTTATTCTTAATATTTCATGAATCTGTACTCTTTAGTGAAAGAGAACATGTTTAACAGCACTGAGCACAACTATAGATGCACTGTGTGAAAGTAAAAAACAACTGGGAATGCATCAGCTTTTAATTTAACATATTTAATCTATTAAAAGTATTAGGCTTCTTCATAATGTACCTCTACAGTGCTTTCACAACATAATAGGACTTTTTCTTTTGTTTTCTAAAACAAAAGTTAGTAAAACTAACTATAGGAGGAGTCCAGACTCTGATACAGACCAAACATCTTTTGACCATCAACTGTCATCTCAAATAGATGTGATTTTTTTAATGATTTAATTTGTGTTGTACCATGGTCTGAGTGAATACTCAATTCTGATTGGCTGTTGGGTATGGATTAAGAAGTGATAAACCACAGTGATACTGAACACCTAAAAAAGAAGTTCCGGTCACACAGCACCAATGTTCTGTATCACTGCGCAGGCTTTTAAAAACACACACACTATATACTGTACATACCGCGTGGCGCAGAATCCACTAAATGTTTTTTTTTCATACAGGTCTGTCACTACCTGACACTAGCACATGTACTCATAGGTGGAAGAGGCTTAGTGTGAAACATCAAAGCAGTTCAAAATCTTGTAAATCTTGCTCCAGTTTTTTCTTCTCCACAGCTCTGTTCAAGTCTATGAAAGACTTAATGTCATATGATTTTCAGCAGGAGAGAAACAACCACAATTATTGATTTCCCCAACATCATCATTTTTCAAATTGTTGGCACTTCTATGTTTTGCCAAGTTCCCTGACTGAGGTTCGGGCTGCTGGGGCACGTGCCTCTGACTCCTACCCAGCCTGGCTCCAGGGTAGGGCCCCGTTGACGCCAATACGGATGATGTAACGGGATCTTTGATGTGATGACTCAAAAAGGGGTTCTGAACCGCTCTTTATCTGGCTCGTCACCAGACAAAGAGCGGCAAAAGCCCTGGACAGCATAGCTCCTGTGATCACTTGAGCACTGAAACCCCTCCACCACAATAAGGTGGCGGTTCACGGAGGAGCGGTTTGCAGTGTGAGGTGGCTGAGATGAGGGTCAGCACCGCTAAATCAGAGGCCATGTTTCTGGACCGGAGAAGGGTAGTTTGTCTTCTCTCATTGGGTGGAGAAGAAGGGTGGAAGAATTTTAAATATCATGGGGTCTTGTTCAAGAGTGAGGGAAGATTGAAGTGTGAGATCAACTTTAAATTTACATGGCAATGCATGAACACTAGAGTTTTGAACGCAGAAGCCTGAAACACATTCATGTACATTCAAAGCAGTCGCTTGATCAGCATTTCCAACCCTGGTGGGAATCGTAGCATTAAGGTCCTGCAAAATAGTTCTTCTTTGAAGTGTTTTTAGTAACTGTTCCAGAAGGTTATCTAAAATGATTACAGCCCTGCTTCTGTCTTTTTAAAGACATATTTCCTAAAAAAAAGCCCTTCCCCGTTTTGTATAGCATGATTGTTAATATGTTGGGGTCGTACATCATATTTAAAGCTGAGAAACAGACTTCTGTGAGGCTGCTTCAACACTGAGGCTTCTAATTACACTGAACACATGAAGGGATAAACAGAAAAAAGGTTGACAGCAAAAGCGGGATAAAAGTAGCTGAGATGTTAATATTCAAAACCAGACTTTGATATTAAGTGGTGTTTAAAATCTTGGATCAATGTATGTTGCATGTTTGTGGTGTATAGATTTTAGATTAATTCACAGATCACTTCAGAATCTGTCTCCAATCTGCATGTTCTCATCTGGTATTCCCATAAACGGAATTGATTAACAATATCTGCAGTCTTTGATGTCTGTGCATGATTTGCAACTGAAATCTATCGATCTAGTCATCAATAACAATTTGGCCACAGTATTTATTGTTGATCTTTGCAAGAGAATTTTAATGCACACATTGACTTATTCTGTTTAAAAAGAGACAGGTAGGAACTTTTGAAATAATTAGACTCGAAAACCTTAATGTGTTCAGAAACCATTAGATTGTGTTTCTTCTTAACATTTTCTTCTTTTGAGGACATTTTTGGATCAGGCTTTTCAATCCAAAGCGGAACCACAAATCAACTCTACGACTCTACTTACATGCGGGATGAGATGATTTATTGTGAATGTCCTCTTTACATGGAAATGTTTCCTGGACATATTTTAAATCACATTCTGTATCAAACTTTTTTAGCAGATTCTGATGTCATGACACAATTCATTGATCTCCATCAACAACATACTTTGGCTGGAAAAATGACTGACAGAATTTACACAAAAAATGACATTATCTCAAATGAAGAAATGAAGGCTTAGATACCCCAGGACAGCATGGATAGAAGTTAGCTTTATTGAAATCACAAATGAGAGGGAGTCTTATTTTCAAACCATTTTATTAAAGGGAAAGAGTGAAACCTTTTCTCACTGTAATTGGGAATGATAGAATTTTCATAAAATTGAAATATCTCTTGTTTTAAATGTATTTAATGTGGATTACAACATTGTTCAAGTCAAAATGATCAAACATGCTTCACACCAAACACGATTTTTGCAACAAACTCCCATACCCCACCCCTCTTTTATTGTGCAACAAATTCGCTGTAAAAAACTGTGATACTGAGCATGACGCTACAGCCGCATGTGGGAGGAGCTACTAGCTAATGTATTTATGATGATCACTATAAGGAGCAATATCTTTGGATATGTCACTAGAATGTATGAAGACACAGATGATGTTGAGGAATGAGGTTTATTTATTGTGGAGAGTTCTACAGAAACATCAGTAATCATTATGGATGTCCCGATCAGGTTTTTATGGGCAAAATCCCATAAATGAGCAGCTTCGTCCCACCCTTTGGCAGGACAAAGCCGCTGCTCTGTCTGTTATAGGGGAGGGCAGTATGGCAAGCAAAAGGTGTCATGAATCGCGAGCAAAAGTGGGCACTGCAGCGCCTCACCTGGACATGTTCTACGGATAATCATCATCATTTTAAATATTGAAATGTCCCCACAGTTTCAGTAAATCAGTTAGTACTAAATAAATAATTGAAGTTTAATTTTACCTGTTTCATTTAGGATTTAATTTAGAAATACGGGGGGATGACAAGAGAAACTTTCATTTTTAGAGGTTTCTGTAGATAGATTTGGTCAATTTAAAACTACTTTCAAGCATTCTTCTCTTTTTTAGATTTGGTCTCAAGACATGTAAATGTCATCAGAAACGACATGTTTTAGTTTTTGGTTTGTGTCCAAAGTTCAAATAAATAAAATATATATATATATATAATATTATATATATATATATATATATATATATAATATATATTATATATATATATATATATATATTATATATAAATAGGCCTCAATGAGCAAATGTTTTGATGAAATAAATGTGAGAGTATACTTTGAAGTACTGTATATATGTTTATCAATTCTATGTTTTGAAACTTTTTCAAAAAAGTAATTTTAGGCTTTTATTTCATTATTTTTTCCTGTTGTTTTTTTTTTTTTTCTTAATTTGTCCTGTCCAACAGCTGAGCAAACAGATATGGGCTGAGAGCCTTTTGCGTTGGACAGATTTTACTGTCAATAGGGGTTTATTGAGTATAAACCCCCGCTGTATTTTATATAAAACTTTATTTATATTGATAATGTTGTATCGTTTTTCTTTTTTTGTTGGACCAGACGGAAACGGGGGCGGGGGGGGTGTTAAAAGAGGGGGATTGAGAGAAAAGAAGATGATAACAGAGGGTAGTAACATCATAAATACCACCACCCATATCTGGAGTGGGTGGGGCCTGTCTACACACACACCCCATATATGCACTCACTTGTTACCTTTACCTTTATGGTTGTCATGCTGACACAAATAAAGCCTTTCATTCCATCACACATTCTGTTAGTGTGAGGTGAGCTGACACCTGTGCTCAGGTGAGTGTTTATGTTTTGCTGATGTGGATGTTGATGGAATGTATAGAAGGAGAGAGAGCCCGGCCACCCCCACGCCAAGGCCCCCCACCGGGGTGGCAGCAGCAGCTCGGACCCTCCCAACACCCACCAAGGAGCCACGGAGAGAATTCGTCCGCCGAGCAATCCCGCCAGACACCCAGACCAGGGCACGCAGGACCACCGTAGAGGCCCCCACGCCCGGGAGCCAAAAGGCACGGGGGCACAGAGAGTACAGGTCCCAGCCCAGCCGGAACAGCAATCCCCCCACCACGCCAGGAGGGTAAACGCAAGGCCCCACCCCCGAAGAGCCCCCCAACCCCAGAGGAACAGCCCACCACCACCCAGCAGCGCCGAGCATCCCCCTGCCCCACCCCAGGTACAAGCCAGAGCTCCCCCAGGATGACCCGCTTCTATGCTCCAGACGTCCACCCGCTCCCGCCGTGACCCTAAAATTGTGACACGATCTGAACCGTGAGTTTTGGGATCCGTTAAATCCGTACTGTCCAGTCAAAGCTGAAGGCCAGGAGCTGCCTTAAACAATTACACTTTACAATTCACCAACTCAATTTCGATTTTTCTTTGAGCAGTTAGATGTTGGGTTTGATAATCAAACCAGGGTATGATTTTGCCCAGGGAATAGACAACCTAGGCAGCTGCCTAAAGTGTCATCTGCTGGAGGAGACACCAACTGACAATGATTATTAATTATTATTATTATTTTTTATATTTCTTTTTTTCAAAGCAGTTTGGTGAGCCACTCATTTTATAAAAAAAAAATAATTTAAAAATGAAGTGAAAAGTTTGATGTAATCAGTAACTGCAGTGCAGTGCCACTCCCTTCCTGTTGCTGCTGCTGTCCAAGCTGGGTTGAGCGAGGAGAGGGGCATGTGCTGTTCCGCCGCTGTTAGTGCCTCTTTAAAACTTTAACGGTGAAAAAATGAGGAAACACGGGCTCAAAGCAGTAGTTTGTATTTTCTGCTTATATAAAATTGCTTGGAAATTCACTACATTTCCACCTCAATACTGAATGATTGGTGGCACAGTCAGTTAGCATGCTTGATTTCAAATGGAGTTATCTGGTTTGAGCCGTGGCTGGGACACTTGAATTTTGAATCCTGCAGGGGGCGCCACATTCAGTTTTTGCTTAGGGTGCCATGTAGGGCCAGGACCAGGCCTATTTTTGATACTGTCTGACTATGTAGTCACAAAGGCACCCAAGTCTGGATCTCCCTGTGCTGGTCCCCAGCATAGGAAGGGCATCCGGCGTAAAAATCTCTGCCAAACCAAATGTGCAGCTCAGTGACAATCATTTAATTGTAGGTTCCCGGGAAAGGTGGACAACAATGCCACCACATGCTATGCCATGTGCCTTTTTTTTCCACACAATTTAATTGTTTTTATGTTGTAATACTATAAACCCTAGAAACAAAGCAGTCCTTGGTCTCATTTTTAATTGACAGTAGTGAGCAGAAGCATCATAATCCAGCATTCGTGCTCCATCTGTGACGCAGAAGCTTGCAAAGTTTCAGTCTGTCCTCTAAAGACAAAAGCTTTAAAGTTTGAAGATTTCCAATTAGTCGTTAACACTTTTGTTACACTATTACGGGCTTCAATGTTCGGGTTTTTTTCCTAAAATGTGTGAAGATTAAATTGTTTTAGTCCCATGATGACTTTGTTAAAACAGTTTATGAAATATAAAATACTCAGCCAGCAAGGCTAAGAGGAACCCATGGTTTAAATGTGGCAGAAAATGTGGGCCACAATTGAGATTGTCCACGGTTTCAGTGGTGACCCCACATGTGTTTGCTACATGGGCCTAAAAGGACTCTCGGTGGGTAGGCCCACTAAAGTCAGCTGCCTGCTGGACAGTGGAGCTCCCTAGCTTGCTATGGCGCAGCTCGCCACAGAGGAGCTCGTTAGCTCCCTAAGGCGGACCTGACTTGCCTGCTAGAGTGGCGCTCGCCACGGAGGAGCTCCGTAGCTTGATACAGCGGAGCTCTCTTGCCCAATACAGCGGAGCTCGATACAGCGGAGCTCGATACAGCGGAGCGCACTATGCCATCCACCTGACGGCTGGCTAGCACAGTGAGCCTACCCACTATTTAAAGTCCCCCTCCAATGAAAATCCTGTTTTTTGAGTTTTTAACATGTATGTGTGGCATTTTTCTTCTGAAAGATAAAACATATGATAAGAAATCATTACGTGTTTGCATTTCAGAGTATTTCTCCCTCTAAGTTGATGTCAATCAAAGTCCCTGAGAAAAACTCAGTTTGAATTCCTGAAACTTTCGTGCGTCAGAGTAGTGGACCAATCGCAAACTTAAACGTCATCAAGCCGCAACCCCCTGAGCCGATCTTCCAGGCACAACAGAGATGGTATCTACACGGAGAAGATAATATAACGTCTCACTTCTGTGCTGTAAAGGACTGTAATTTAGTGAGAGGCCATATTGATGTTAGCTTTCATTATTTTGTGATTGATTCATGTGTGCCCCCACCCCCGTCATGTAGTGAAGCTGCAGGTTGTTTTTAAGTTGGCCTCACGTATTTAAAATGAAACTGAAAGTAAAATCCCATCAGTTGTCACAAATATGCTGACTGTTGCGGGCGGCCGCAGGCAGCGGCGGACAACCGGTGGCGACCGCGAGCAGCTGCGGTCCGAGACGGGCGGCTGCGGGTAGCTATGAGCAGCGCTGCAACAGCAGCTCTGCTGAGGATCCACCGGGTGGTTTAACCAGAACCGTTCTCCTGAACGTAACCCTTCATCTGCATCTAAAAACGTCAACACTGCTGCACGTATTTGGAAACTGACATGCGATTAGACCCGCTCTGTATTCTGACATTTCATTTCATTAGATTTTTTGTTCAAGTGAATTCAACAATCAGCATGTGCTAGCATGAAATCAGTTCTGAACCCCAGATAGTGCTTCAATGCATCATGATCAAGTTTTATTTTATCTTTATTTTTTAATGGGCCTTTCAAAGTCTGCTCGTTACCATAAGCCACGCCCACACAGAGGGATTTTTCTGAAACGAAGGCTTCAGATCAACAGGAAAAATGGCTTTTTAAGACATTTAGGATGTGGAATTTTGATTAAAAACTTTAGAGTCCTAATTTTAAAACCCCACTGGGAACATTTAAAGAAAATAAAAAAATTGTTGTAGGGGGGCTTCAAGCCAATGTAGCAAACACAGGTGGGGCCACCGCAGAAACTGTGGACAAACTCAATTGGGGCCCACATTTTCTGCCACATTTAAACCATATGGGGCCACTTGGCCTTGCTGGCTACTCAAACCTCAACTATGAAAATGCAGAGGTGCTCAGTTCTGCACGGTTGCCTTGTTTTTCCCTCTCTGTCTTTTAGTGGTAAAAGTGAATGTTTTTTTTTTACAGCCAGAAAACTCCCATAAGGAACAGATTTAAATTTCAAATCAAAATGTCAAAATGTTTGACCCATGAGACATCAATTAAAGTGATAATATTCTAGATGGTGTTTCCTGCACTGTCAGCAAAACTGTAAAGTAGATTAAACAACAGATGAGATGCTTCACTGAAACGTGTCATAGCACCTGTCAGATTATGGGTGTGAAAGAGCGTCTTCTCTCTTCAAAATGAATCCCATGCTGATGCAGGAGAAAAGGATAATGTCATTTTCTTTGTTTCAATCAGGCCTCTGCGTATCTGGAGTAAAGATCCTTCTGTAAATATTCCTATTCTGATTAAAAGAAGCTTCAGCAGTAATGGAGGATATTCTGGGTAAACAGTTGTCTTCTGTGTAAGTTACAAATGATGCGCCCCTTCAACCCTCAATCCTGCACGCTCCATCAGGGGTGGTGTCTCTGAGCTGCTTTATAAATGTTTTTATTTGCATTCGCAGTCAGATAAATGCAGACGACTCTGTCATCTTCTTGCTGTCAAAATCCTCCCTTCATGCATGTTTAATACATGCAGCAGAGCTTTAAAGGAGGGGCAATGCAAATGCAAAGAGGGGAATGGAGAACATGGCGGAGACTGACCACTGCTCAGTGAAGCATGAACAGACACCAGAGAATCCTCTGTAAAAAACAGACTTGTTTTCCTCTCTTCCATGAGCGAGCTGTGCTGCAGGCCCGCTGCTCCAGCCTGTCAACACTTTTAGCTGTTCCTATAGCTGCTACAAGAGGCAGAGCTGTCTTCTGGAAGACAGGACAGACAAAGTTGTTGCCCTTCTTGACGCAATGCTGGTCTAAAAAGGACTGTTCTCACTATTTTATTCACTATTTCTTTCTTCATATTCTCAGACTTTCAATATGACTATTTCAATATAAAGAAACTTTTGGAGAATTCTTGACGTCCAAAACGATGAGTTTTGTTTATGAACAAAATTCATAAAATTATACCTTAGCTCTAAAACAAATGAACTCCATCTTGTGAGAGCTCGGTGGTGTGTTGGAGAAAGAACATCTCCAGTTCAGGAATCGTAGTTTTTGTTTGGAGTTTAGATACATGTAAACTTTGATCCCAGACTTAGAACATGCTGGTTTGTCCTAGAGCCCATGCAGCTTCAGGGACCATGGAGAGCAGAAATTAAATGTCTAAGCCGGGATGGGCAAACTTACTTACTCGTGGACCTCCGTCTGTGGTAAATCAGAGTGCTTCAATGTTGAATATTTTTCTTGTACTTCAGTCTTTGCCGTTCTACAGGACATCGCTCAAAGATGCAGGATTTTTGACATCATCTCTGTACCCTTCTCATTTGTCTTTTCTGGGTGATTAGTGCCGCCAGATTTATATGGCTGCTGCCATCATTGGGCAATGTGTCTTGTATGTGTTGTCCACCAGTTTCTCTTGTTATAAATAAGGTATGATTGATCAATTGATGATAATTGAGTCCAGTTTGGCGGGGAAGATTAAATAGCTTAACAGCCGCATATGGCCCCAGGGCCGGAGTTTGCTCACCCCAGGTCTAAACCAGTGAGTTTAACTAATGATTTCAGAAACATTTTTGCTGCTTTTCACTTTATCATTCACTTTGCAAAGGGACAATTTGGAGAGATTAGTGAGCATCTTAAATCTACAATAGGATTTGACCATAGTCACAACAGCAAAATAAAACATAAGAATTTACTTCACTTCTACAGAGAAGAGAAGACATAAAACATGTTTTTTAGCCACTCTTTGATATGCCCCAGTCCATCTGCAGCATCATGGGAAGCTGAAAGCTACCCTGAATACCAAAAGGTTAGGTTGGAGAAATGTCTCAAGTCAATTACAGGTAGAGCATAGAAAGGAAACAGTCGACTCTGCAGGTGCAGCTGATTCAGGATCACGAGTCAACCTGAAACAGCCAAAGCACCACACAGAGAACATGCAAGAAGGTGCTGGTCTCCATGCACTTTACCCAGACGGCTGTTGTAATTATTCTTTCAGGCTCTTTAAAAGTCTGATTCATTCACTAAAATTGGTCCATTTTCTTTCACATATAAAAAAACGTGACTTCACGCTGTTTTCCCTTTAGAAATGTAGATAAAGGATGACTTTCCTTTTGCCCTCAGTGGACGAACACGCAGCCTTCTGTGCATCTTGTGCTGGTCTGACAGGATGAAGAGCTTCCTGTTCTGGCTTTTGTGTTCTCCTTCAGCCTTTGGAAGCAGCTGAACCTGCTTCAGCCCCGCTGGGACCACACCAGCTGAAGGTGGCAGCGTTCTCGCCTTATAAATGACATTATTCAAGAATGGTGTGAATGTTTGCAGGAGTAACAGGAAATGAAATGCCTCATAAATGAACTACCCAGGGTGTAATACAGCTGCGGGCCACTAATGAGCCAAAGCCCACGTTTCCAGAATCAATTATTTCTACAGTGACGTTTCTCTGCTGGTAAAATTAAGTTACACTGGTTTAGAAAAGTCAAACATTTCATCTGATCTACATTACAAAGTTTTGTGTAGAAACATTTTCTAGTTCAAAGAAAGAAAGAAAGAAACTCTGACAAACGAAAGATGATTATTGCAGGTGATTTTACTTCTCATAGAGAAATGCTTTTCTCTTTGAAAAAAGTCTATCATCTTCAGTTGTGCATGAGCAATAATCTCTCTCACTTACAAATATGTGACATATCAACTGTGAACCTTCCCTAAAACTGGTTTGTATCAACATGCGTGTGAGAGGCTGACGGAAAGATATTCTACTTTGAGCTTCATCCATCTTCTCCAATATGGAAACACTCCAGGTCTACTGCTTCCAATAACCGTCAGACCATTGCAGTTTTTGCATACAAATGAATGTAGATGTGATTTGAGAGTCCCAGTTTGTGCTGTCTGGGTGTCTGAGCATTTCATGAGCTTGCTTTGAGTGTTTCTCATCACGGGGGGGTGGGGGTGTTCCGAGGACAGCACAGTCTTAAATAAGGAGTTTGGCCACAAAGATGTATGTTTCACTGGTGTCCAGACCACAACAGACAGCTTGCATTTGTACAAACCAATCAGAAGACAAGCAGAGATGAAGCAGGTGCTTCACCTCCTATGAAGTCCAGATCATCCTCCCAGGTCTGCAAGCTTCAGTTCTCTAAAGGAGAATCTGCGGATCATGTGATTATTTAAAGCTCGGACTCAGTTCAGGTTAAAGCAGGACAATTACAGCTGCAAATGAGGAAGATCAATGACCGTAACAGAGGTGGATCTGAATGCATTTTTCATCAAGTCACACACTTGTTCCGTCCTACAGTCCTATTGAACAGCAGTTTCCTACTGAAATAAAACTAGAGTTCCTCCTTTGGTTGATCTCTTTCTTTGATCTGCAAAAATTCACAAAAATCAATCAGTACATTTTATTCTTCTAATTTGTTATCTACGGAGGTTTTTTAGACTCATTTAGAGTTTATCTTCTATTTTAGCAACAGACTCAGTTTTTAACTAACTTAGTTTACTGAGAAATTTTAGGCAGTTCTTAAGTAGGGTTGGGCACCGATGGGATCTGATGCGGTTCCGGTGCTACCGCGGTTCTTTGGTTTCGGTTTCGGTTCCCTTTCGGTGCTTATTGCGGTACTTCAGTAATAAAAAATAATGCCTTTATCTTCCTAAATCCAAAGCAGAACGGCTTCAAACAAGCGCAGACTCCCTCCTGCCGTGCAGCTGTGTGCACGTAATATAAAGCATAATATAAAACTCCGTCTTAAATAAACTTAAACGTCCTTGAAATTTTAGCCTGACATTTTATCAAATTAAATCAGGAATGTGGCATTTATTTGCAGTTGTTTTTGGGCAAAAGCAATATTTTATTTCAATAAAACAAGGCGGAAGATAAATGTCAATCACACGGCTGCAAAGCGCAGCAGATGATGACGACCCGCTGTGGTGGTGGGCGGAGCCGAGCCGAGCTTTCTGATCATCAGATTCTTTGGAGCATGCGAAGCCGAATAATTACCTTAACTATTGTAGAGGAACTGAACTTTATTACTTTAACTTGCAGACAAACTCGAGAACAACTCTCCGCACGCTAACGTGCGCGCGCGCCCTCCCTTTCCTTTCTCTCTCCTTTTTCTCTCTCTCCGCAGCACGCGCTCTCTCTCTGCGGCACGCTCTCTCTCTCTCTCGCTCCTCTCAGAGCGCGCTGCTCCTCACATGCACACGCCCCCCCCAGCTTCGTAACAAGCTGAGATGCAGAAGTTGGAGCACACACTCATCTCACAACAACAAGAAAGTAAATAGATAGGCTGAATCGTAAAAAATCAGAAGGGAGTACAAGTGATTGACATGTCCACAGACAAATGAAACTTCAATGAAATTTGGAACCGAAATCCGGCACCGTTTGCAGCCGCATCTTTCGGTTTCGGTAGAACCGCGCAAATCATAACGGTTCCTACTTGGAACCGAACTTCGGTGCCCAACCCTATTCTTAAGTTTAGCTTTCTTTGGCTAATTTGGCATTTATTAAGGTTTTTATGCTAATTTGGAGTTTAGCCAAAGATTTTTAGCAACAGGCTAACGAATTGGCTAATTTGTTATATACTGAGGTTTTTTTGGGCTAATTTAGAGTTTAGCTTCTATTTTCATGACATGCTAATGTTTTTGACATACTCAGTTTAATGGGGAATTTTAGACTTTTTTGAAATTTAGCTAGTATTAAAGCAACGAGCTAGCTTTTTTGACTAAATTGGAACCTACAAAGTTTTTTTTTTTTGCCTACTGGGAGTCCAACTCATATTTATACCACACTAAATATTTTTGCAAAATTTGGTATGTATTAGGGGTTTTAAAGCAATTTTACTATAATTTTTTTCAGAAACTTTTAGTCAATTTAAAATGACTAGAGTTCTTCCTTTGGTTAATCTCAGTCTTTGATCTGCAAAAAGTCTGTCTACATTCACGCTAAATAAAAACCAGGAAGAAGACCCAAAGAAAACAAATAAAATCTTTTTTTTTTTTTTTGTTGAGTGCTTTAATCTTGACATGTTTAATCTGCTGCCAATATGTAAAGAATGTATTAACCATCAGGCTTACAAGGTGTGTCGAAACAGTCCTGATACCCTAAAATGAGTCAAGCATGTCCACCACGCTGCACCAAACTGCATCGCTCTCCAAAACTAGCCCTTTGAATATGCCTTACCTAAAGGAGAGGAAAAGAAACGGCAGAAAGATGAAACCATTCATTTTTTTTTCCATACCGCTTTATCCCTTTCGGGGTCGCGGGAATGCCGGAGCCTATCCCGGCGGCTAATGGGCGAAGGCAGGGTTTACCCTGGACAGTTCGCCAGTCTGTCGCAGGGCCACATTTGTGCACACAGTCACTCACACATTCATACCTAGGGGCAATTTAGAGTAACCAATTAACCTATGAAGCATGTTTTTGGACGGTGGGAGGAATCCGGAGTCCCCGGTGAGAACCCACGCATGCACGGGGAGAACATGCAAACTCCACACAGAAAGGTCCCAGTTGGTGTTTTTCATCCCCCAGCTGGGATTTGAACCGGGGCCTTCTTGCTGTGAGGCAAGAGCGCTGACCACTGCGCCACCGTGCAGCCCCAAGATGAAACCAGCAAACTGCAAATGAAGGGAAAATAAACCTGACAGGAAAAAATTACTTTGCAAAAAAAGAAGGAAATGAAAGTGGAAAAAAAGAAAAGCAATAAAGAAGAAAATGGAAGGGCATGAAGAAAATAATGAAATAGTGAGAGAAAAAGGTTAAAGGGAAATGATAAGGAATAAAGGAAACAATCATTCTGGTTTCTTACCATCGGATGCAGGTTTGTCTCTGCAACTGTGAGAATTGGTGCCTTAATATCACTTTTTTTATTTTATTTTGTTCTTTTGGGAAAAATCTTGGATGTAGAAAAACCTGGATGTGCAGAAAATATCATTTGGACTGAATCATCTGGTATGCAGACAGCTATATTTCAACAATTTTTAGATGCCTTAGTCACAACTGTTCTTATGGGGGGGGGGGGGGGGGGGGGTTCTTTAGGCAGAAAATGAGCAAACCTATACAGGGCATGTGGGGGACCTCCAGGAAATATTGACCGCAGTGTGAACAGGAAAAATGTTTTATGAACATTTTATTCAGCTGGCATGCGTGTTGCAAGCGACAGGTCGTAGCGAACACTTATACAAGACATGAGGGTAAGTAAGAGGGAAGTATGTGAGACGCAGGCATGATGTACAGATTTTTGCACAGGAGCCATTGTTTGCAACTTGACTGTTAGAATTTATGAAATAAGCCGATCAGTGTCATTAGTGTGAATATCCTCCAGGCATTGACAAGTAAAATGTTCACCCTGTGCATGCAGCATTGACATACACACAGGAAGGAACTGGTTCTCACACCTCATGAACTCCAGGGCTGCATAAAGGGTTAAATGGTGAATACTTGTAGAACGCTTTTCACCTTCGTTCGAAGGCCCAACGCGCTTCACTGTCACACACACATATTCATTCACTGTGGTGGCTCTGCTGCTGAACACTGGCACCAACCCTCCACCAGATCTGGGGTTCATTGTCTTGCACAAGGACACTTCGACACATGGCCAGGAAAGGCGGGAATCAAACTCGCAATCTTCCAATCAGGAGTTGACCGCAATACCGCTGCACCACAGCCGCCCCAGGGTTAGGGTCATCCATACGTCACAAGTGTGCATAACTTTCTTTGTCCTTGCTAATACCTCCCATTACCTGAGGTGTTCCTATGAGGTTCTAGGGAACTGCAAGTCCCGCCTGCAATGCCTTTAAAATGTGTCCGCTCCTCTATAACCACAGACCTCAAACCTTTAAACCCATTCAGACCAACCCCTGTACAGGTGGAAGTGACAAAGGCTTGTGGAGAGCTGCTGTATGTCTGTACTCTGCTTTTAGTTGTGTGAACGTTTAGTAATCAATCACACCAAAGTGATTCTCCTTTCAGATGTTTTTCACCAGGTAAAAATTCTTTCACACTTTTAGTGATTTTAGCAATCTTGGTATCAAAACGTTTGTCTCGTTCAGGACATAACGGCTTATATTTTTGGTATTCACAAACTTTACAGTTTTTGAAATATTTTGGAAAATCTGTCCCCTAGGACATGAAAGAGAAAGTCTTCAAATTTAAAACTTTTATGTAGTTGAACAACAAGCCTTTGAATACATGCATGGTCTTCTTCTTTAGTAATTTTAGCTAATATTTTAGCAGCGTGCTAACAATTTGGCTGATTTAGTTTAATGAGAAATTTTAGGCAGTTTTGGAGTTTAGCTAGTATTTAAGCAACTTGCTAGCTTTCTTCTTTTTTTTTTTTTTGGCTAATTTGACATTAACTGAGGTTTTTTTATGCTAATTTGGAGTTTAGCACATATTTTAGCAACACGCTAATGTTTTTGGTTAATTTGTTATCTACTGATGTTTTTAGGGGAAAATTTAGAGTTTAGCTCCTATTGTAGCAGCAAACTAACGTTTTTAATTTCATTTAGTTTACTGGGCAATTTTGGGATATTTTGGAGTTTAGCTTTTACTTAAGCAATGAGCTAGCTTTTTTTGGGTAACTTGGAACCTACTATGTTATTATTAGTATTATTGCCATTATCATTTTTGGCTAGTTTGGAGTTTAGCTAGTATTTAAGCATCACACTAAATATTTTTGCAAAATTGGCATGTCAGGGATTTTTAAGGAATTTTAATCAAGGTTTTTCAGAGATTTAGGTGAATTTCAGCACTATTTCATAGTTCTTTAATGAATTTTCCAGTCTTTTAGCAAATTTAACATTTTGTAAACAGCTTTTTTTTTTGGTAATGACAGACCAAATTACTTTTTTGCAGTCATCCCCCCGTGAGCAGGAATCTTCAAACATTCTTCCTACTGACGTCTATTATCTGTCTCCTGATTGGCTGACCAAAGCTGGTCTTTCATGAGAAGAACTAACTCCTGTAGTTTAATCAGATAAACAATAGGGATGTGAATCTTAAAACGACTCACGATTTGATTATCTTTCGATTCTTGAGGTGCCAATTTGATTCTGAATCGGTTTTTGATTCTCGATTCAGAAATTTAGAACACAAAGGAAATCTTTTGATAAAGAAATTGACTTTATTTATGATAAATTTATATTATACAGACCCTCCAGGATTTCACAGCAGATTTTTAGGATTGTTGCGGCCTCAAGTGCCTGATGTTGCTGCAGATTTTGTAAAAAGTTGCAATGTTTTTGTATATATATATTTAAAAGTACCTAAAAAATTTTATTATTCATATTCTCATGTTTTAACTCTTTTTATTGTGACACATGCACAGTAAATCCAGTATCATCATCTATGGAAGTTTTTTTATGTCATAATTCAAAGTATTATGCATTATTCAATTGACAATTCAGTTTGCAAATTCATCATGCAATTTGAAAATGCATTTTTCAATTTGAGATTCCATTTTTCAATTTGCAGTTCATTATTAATTTCAGGCTTGCAAAATGACAATTCATTTTGCAATTTACAATTCAATATCACAATTTTTTAAAACAAAATATTGAATAAAAAAAAAATCAATTGCATTGCATATTGTCATGGGTTTTTGATGTCATAATTCAAATGACAATGCATTTTGCAATTTACAATTCAATATTTTAAAATGACATTTCAATACATGGCTTGCTTCAAATAACTTAAGATCTATTGTCTATTAAAATCTCCCATGCTCTGTTTGTGTCAAAACTCATTCCAACTTGCAAAACAGCGCCCCCCTGCTGTAATGCATTCTCAGTTTTATCCAGGCGCTCCAAGTCGGTCAAAATTCAAATCGTTTTGCATTCTGTCAGACGCTCATCAGGGCGGGGCGTTCCACCTCCCTACATTTGCTAAATCCCGCCCCCACTTCCTTACTCAACTAACCAATGGAGTTGTTTGGTGTCGGAGGTTAGAGGAGAGAATGCTAGCTGCTATCTGCCAAAGAGTTAGCTTCTGTCTGGAGAACTTGCACTTCAACTGCTGTGTGACAGCATTAAAAGAGATTTTGGAGAGAATCTTTAGGGCTGCAGTGAACTTCAAATAGCAGCGGTCCGCAACCCTCGGGCCGCTGACCGGTACCGGTATCGGTCCGTGTGTCACTTGATACCGCGCCACAGACAGAAAAAAAAAAACAAAAAAAAACACACACACATATGCGGGGGGCTATTTCAATGGTTTTAAGAAGTCTAAAGGTTTATACTTACTATTTGTGGTTATATTTCCCCTTCACTTCTAAGGAGATGCTAACCAGACTGCTAACTTTAGCTGTGTCTGAATTTGAAGGTGTAATGGATAACTAAAGCAAAATAAAACGACACAACTATCGTAAAACGGGTCTCTCCTGAATATAATCATAAACGTGAATCCACCGAGTGTCCGTCTTTATTATCAGTGTTTGTGAAACATTTGAGACTGTCATCACATCCTTACACTCCAGATTTCCAAATTTCCAGTGAAAAAATGTTAACTTAAAATCATCATAAACAGCTGAATCCTCGGATGTTCTCAGAATCTTCCTCTTTATCTATTTCAAAAGCATCACTGCTGAGCTGCTGGTAGAGGAAGACGAAGGCTTTGAGGAGTTGATCTGGTTTGAATGATCTGCTCTGTTTTAAAGAAGCTTCTCTCATGTCTGTAGGTTTGTTCTGGAGGAGGTTCTAGATGGAATTCTTTTCCTTTGTATTAGCAGTTAAAGTGAAATGGTTCCAGATTTCCAGAGTCTCTCTCTGTCTTTCTCTTCATCCTCGGTTCCTGTTGTGCAGCAGCTGTGCAATATGACAGACCCATCTGTACCTGCGCCCCACCCCGCAGTGTGCACGCCCGGGGAGAGCGCACCTTCACCCTGCCGCGTGCATGCAGCGCATGTCCACCCGCGGGGTGACCGTTCACGGCTGTTTTCAAGAGGTAAAAATCTGAGTCATAATAAGAGAGAGCACGGCTCCTGGGAAGGAGTCAGAAGGGAAACAGTCACGTGTTCATCCATGACTGTCGTCACAGTAGATTGTCAAAGTTACAGTAAAGTTGAGGTGAAAATAAAAAGCTGCAAGGTGCGCAACAAATCACAGGTTTGATTAGATTTACATTAATAGTTTCAATCACAACATCAGGAAATCCTGGAGGGACGGATGATTTCAACAGTAGAAGGCAGAGAAAGACTTTTTAAACTTGATGCTCCGGTGATGAGATGAGATATGAGCGAGTATTTGAAGTGTTCCCGAAATATTAGATTCAGCAGATTTTGTCATGTCATGTTCCTTACCGCGGGATTTGTAGAAACCGAAGTGCGCCCAAACATTTGCCTTCACTGACGACGGAACAGGAGGAATCTCCTTTTCTTCTCTCATGTTGTAGCGTAGCGCGCTCAGTAAGCTCCGCTCGCCTCCAGAGAAAACAAACTACGGTAGCCGTTTTAGGACAAACATTCAGGTTTGCAAGTAAGCTAGCAGGTTCGAGCCATTCATGAAATATATAAATGCAGGAATATGGGGGGGGGAAATTCAATTTTTGGATATCTAGAATCAATTCTGAATCATTAAAAATGAGAATCTAGATTCGAATGTGAACTGATTATTTCCGGCACCCCTAATAAACAAGCTTTTTGTACATAATATTAAATAAAGTGCAGATCTTTTTGTTCAGATTCACATAGATGCTAACATGCTAATTCTCCAATCTGTGTGTTAAATCAACAGAAGCACTTCCGATAAAACTTCCTAATTTAGGCAGCAAAGAGAACCTTGGGCAGTTTCAGAGGCCTCTCTCAGCACTTTAGTGTAAAAAAGTTCAATCACAGCAGATGGAGCAACAGCAGAGATCATAAAAATGAAGGTTGGAGGCTGTAAAAACCATATTCACATTTCTGTGCAAAATTCCTAATTATTGAGTATGGTAACTTCATCTTAGGGTGTTATGAGCTGAAAGAGGAAGTAAAAACAAATCTCAAGTGCCTTCAAAGGCGACCTTTTGTGGGCGTGGCTTCTGTTGCTGTGAAAACAACAATATTTCTGCTGACAACAGATCCTCACCCGAGCGTCCATTAGGTCTGTTTGGAGTCTGGGCCCGTACATGTTAAAGCATCTGGGCTTTCAAAGGTCTCCATTTAAAGACACGATAAGAGATATTCTCTGAACTTCATGTCAGTCCGCGCCTGACAGACTGCGACAGGAAAACAGACAGAGTGTTGGGGTTCAGCAGCAACATCCTCGTCCGCCTCAGGCTGCTGTTTCTTGATACACCCGATTCCTCTGAGCTTTTCGTTTCAGTGACCTTTCCACCTCACATCTCAGGCAGGAAAAATCGTTGCAGAACATGCTGCACGTCACTGAGACAGCAAAGAATGTGATAAAAGGTTTGAGACAAACTCTGAGTGGGATTTTCTGCTCTGAGAGTTTGTGGAAGTGCTGAAGGATTCTTCAAAGTCTGACTTTTATGAGGTTGATGGAGAGACTCGACAGCTCCATCCACAGCTCTCTTCTAATAGTTTTGCTTCTTTTCCCTCTGAAAAGGCTGTGGGTTGTGGACAAATGTCAAGGTAACATTCAGCTCAGTGAAACCCAATATCCCGGTCCAGCAGAAATGACAAATGTATGTTTCATCGCAGATAATTAATCAGTTAATTCATTGTTTGGAATGTACAGTTAGAATTGTCTTCTTCAGAGAGAAGTTTTTTTGAAAAAAAATAAAAGATAATTGTTTCACTTTTGTCTTTATATATGTTACTCCTTGAAGAGCTAAGAGCATTCATAAAGAACTAGAAACTGGACAGACAGCAGAGAAGAGGTCTGGAAGGGAAGATTAAAAAATAATTTAAGTAAAATAAAAATCCGATTGATATTAAAGAGGCCTCCATCATGCTTTTCTTGAATCTTTCAGAATAAACTATATCCCGCCTCGTCAACCCCCGGGTGTCCCCGACTCATCATCCCTCAACACACCGGCTGGCACCGGACGCGGCACCGGATGCAAACCGTAACCGGGTTATGGTACCAGTTCACTTCGGGTCCTGGCACTGGAACAGTTTTAGCTCACGACCCGGAGGTTGAGGACCCGTGACTTAATGGAAACAGCACGCATGTTAAAAAACGGTGAGTTGGGGACACCCAAAACGCCAAAAAGTGGGTCCCAAACATCAGCATGTGAGGGATGTGTTGTTACGGAAGCAAGATCAGGAGAGAGAAAGATCCAGAGCATTTAATAAACTGGCCGATATGCCTCTAAAAACGATGAAAACATCTAAATAAAGTGCTGTCTGCTCTCAGCTCGAGTCTCAATTTTTATTTTTCCTTCCATTAGAGAGACCGCGGCTTCTGTCATGAAGCGAAAGATGGCGGCAAAGCTGATCTTCTTCCAGCCGGAGCGGCGTTCTGCTTCCATATCTTTACTGAAACACCGCTCTGGACCGCTCCAGCTTATAATAGCTGCAAAAGTAAATGAGTGGAGGATAAATTAACAGAATAAAACTGCAGAAAAACAAATCAGCAGCTAACATGGGCTGTACTGGAATGACTCCTCCCCCTGATATCTATTAATGTAAACACACATCAAACCGTTTCTGATCCAAACGTAGCTTTATTTAGCAAAACCACAAGTGTTTCTTTTTTAATGATTGGAAACAAATTCAGGCATCAAGGAGTTAAAAATACTTCGTCCCACAAAAACCTTTGTTGCAAGAATGGTTTGGCTGTTTTGACATCTACTGGGGGTTTTGATCTTATTTAGAGATTAGCATTTTGCTAGCATTTTGGACTATTTTGGCATTTACTCAGACTTTTTAAGCTGTTTTGGAGTTTAGCTAATATTTTAGCTAAATGCCAACTATTTTGACTAATTTAGGGCTTTTTTCAATTTTTTTTTTGATATTTGGAGTTTAGCAAACATATGAGCTACATGCTAACTAGTTTGCCTAATCCAGGCTTTTTTCAGTTTTTAGGCTATTTTCACATTTAGATAATATGGCTAATTTAGGTTTTTTTTCAGTTTTTTAGGCCATTTTGGCATTTAGAACATATTTTAGCTTGCTATCAGCTTCATCCATTAGCTTCAGCAACTTTATCTCTCATCCAAAGCAATTTCAGCTTAAGCGTTTTTAGCTATCAATTTCAGCATCTTCAGCTGCCACATTCAGCTTACAGCATTCACACTAGCATTATCACAGCTATATCACATGCTAAATATCTAATTACCCCTAACACCTAACACCAAAGCTCACTCTGGTTTGACAAAAGTTTTAGAATTAATTTAGTCTAAAGGGAATTTATCACAAACTTGTGTCAAAAGGTGAAAGTGTTCTGAAATGTATGTGTTTGTGAGGGATTGCCTGAACTGTCCACAATACAACCAGCCGAGGTAACCGCTTCCACCTGAGCTTCAAGGTTTCTCTGCAACACGTCTTCATGCAGGACCACAGCTCTCATCCAGTGAGAGGGAAAAAACTGTCCGGACTCCAGGACTTCACCAAACCATGCAAAATTAATGAATAGCCAGCAGAGATAACAACGCTACATTTTTAATGCACCTTGTCACCGGCGGGTCTGCTGCAGCTTTCTCCAGAGACATTGATTAGCAGCAGATGGAGTGACAGACGAGCCCCCTGGGGAGTGCAGGGAGAAGAGGGAGAGCCGCTGCGGCTGTTGTCCGCTCCACACACTCATCGATATGTCATTAAACAATGACAGTGCCTCGGGGTGTTTAATGAAGTGTTTGCAGTCTGATTTGGATCTCAATCGCGAGGGCATTAAGGAGTATCTGCTCTTCCAGATAGCTCCTGTTTACTAAGCAAGAACCTGGGCTTGAACCAGTCACCGAGCTGTGCAGACGCATCAATGCAGGTCTGCACAGGTGATGTCTCTATCATTATGATGTAAACAGGCCTGTCTGGAAAAGACTTGTCCTTGAGCCCAGATTTGAAGGTCCACATCAAGGAACCGCAGAGACCGTGTATGTTCTGCTGAACACTGTTTATCAAGATTTCACTTTGTGTTCCAGGATTATTTTGTCATGTAAAAGTCGAATGCTTCTCCGTGCACCCACTGGGAGCAACGGAAAAGCAGAACAAAAGCGGGAATCAGGTGTTTCTTTGGAGATAAGGGACAGTTTAGCCGGAGCTGCATGTGTGAATTTACGTGTTCACAACTGACGTGCGCTCTCTGCATCGTTTCATTAGTCTTTCTGTACGAGGCTTTTACACGGCCCTGGAGCATTACAACAATTCACTGGAAGAAAAAAATAGAACTCCCAAATCTAGGGAGATGTGTGGTGATAACACAATCAGTCGTTTATTAGACTGCCGTATGACTTAATATCAGATTTCATTTCATTTTGTCTTCTTGGCTGATGCAACTGAGGCGCCTCTCTGACTGCAGCTGTTTAAAAATATCTGTGAAACTAATTTACTGCCTTTCCAGTTTCTAATCTGCTGCCAATGATAAGGACCTGCCCTGCTAACACCCTCGCTCGGTTGTTACCACAATCATCTGTGCCTCTTTGTTTTGCTTCTCTGCACTGAAAGGTTGTTGTTTTGCAAAACAGAAAGTTCTTTAAATGAGCTGTAAGCTGCCATCACCCTCTCTTTTAAAGTTATGCTTCATCTTTGAAATTTGATATAGATTATAGATAAATCACGGAGAGGCCCATAATATGAGGTCAGAGGTCAGACACCAGATTCTGCTGGACCCTGACGCCTTACGTCTTAGGATTCTGTGCTCGGGTTTCTGCAGTGCTTTAGTCATGTTCTGTTTTTCCTGTCAGTCTCACTACGTTCAGGTTAAATCATCCACAGCTGTCTTCATTTCAGGCGATTATCCTCAGTCTGTAAGTATTGGTTTCTAGGTGTTCCTTGTCAGTTCATCTCCTCTGTTCAGTCACCAGTTTTGTTTCTACTTGGGTTTTTTTGTAAATGTATTAAATGGTTTGAGTTCTTGTCATCAAGCCTGGTCTCCTGTGTTTGGGTCCTTCACCACCATTCCTGACAGAATGACCCGACTACCTTGGGCCCAGCAGGAGAACCTTTGCAGGGTTGTCTGCAGCTGCAGTGCACGCCACGTCAGATGGGATTTCCTGCAGCCTAAATCAAGTCATGTCAAGCCACACCCACCTATCCGTTCCTGAGGGGGTCATCAGTTCTGTTCCTCTTCACGCCTGTTCCTGTGGAGGGGTTCTGATGCTCCTCACATCTGTTTGGCTGCAGGATCCATAAATGTTTTCTGGACTTTTCTTGTTACGTTCTTCTATCCCTCCTCTTCCTAGGTGTTTGGGCATCTGGGATCTGCCCCTTTGGGGAGGGGTACTGTAAGGGTTCTGTGGCTTTGTTAGTAATGTTATTATGGTCATATTTGGTCACACTAGTTCCAGGTTAATCATGATTCACAGCTCTTTTTCATTTCAGTTGATGCCTTCAACCAATTGAAGTTTTTAGTTTTCAGTTCATCATTGTCAGGTCATCTGTTCTATGACACTTGTTTGTCATGTTTAAGTTTATTTAGGTAACATTTAAGTTCCTGCCACCAACTCTTGTCTCCTGCACCAACAACCTTGACAAAATGGAGAGAATTGGTTTTAGGATTTCTATTCTATATGCACTAATCTAAATTGCATTCAAGTGTATGTAACTGCTTTTTACTGAATAAAATGATTACAAAAGACAATTATTTTATAATCTTCTTGTTGGAAATGACATCTTAAATTTAGTGGCAACATTTTTTTTTTCTTTAACAGTTTGTCCTTTTATTCCTTTATACTAGTGGTATATAGTCCATTCTGCAATACATTTTCTTAGCCTGCTATGTCCTTTTTGGGGTCATGGGGTTCCCGGAGCCCGTCCCAGCTACTTCTGGACGAAGGCGGGCTCTCAGCCGTGGTGTCTGAGGGGTTACCAGGGCTTTCATCTCACTCGGGGGGTGTGTCTGGATGACAGCCACTTCCGCTGTTTCTGTGTCTCTGTGACTGAGTTTGAAGGCTGTTCTGCATTAACGTGAGAGAGGAGGAAAATATGAGACCTGTATTATTGTCTCGATAAAAATAATAAAAACATCTCAGTTCAGGAGCATCTGTCTGTCTGCTGGTGTTTTGAGTGAGCTGCGCTGAAGTCTGGGAGTCTGGCTGCAGACAGAAAACCGCCATGCTGTGACAGGACAAAATGCTCATATTAGATTAGTATTTTACCCGCTGATCAGGTCACTGAAAATGTCACGTGTCCAAAGCTGGGTTTCTGATTGGCTGATGCAGCAATCCAGGAACCTGTCAAACTTCTGTGATCTGCTGTGAATGCAGTCAGACATTTAAGCGCTGCGCAGTGTGTGGTCTACAAAATACAGAGATTTTGATTATGATAATAATATAAATTATTAGAACCAAACAAAAGCAAAATATCTTTATACCCTTAAATACCCATTAAAAAAAGTCTTATTCCAGGTTTATTTTAAATAGACACCGTATTCATATCCATATTTCCTGACAACTTCATGCTTCTTTATTTCAGGTGAGCCTGTTTCTGAAGGAAAGTGTACAGTTTGTATTTTAAACTCTCTGATCTGTCATTCATGATCTACTGGATGTGGATTGCAGGCTAAAGGGCTTCAAGGCTCAGCTCCCAGAGGAAGGAAGGATGTCTTCCTGTGTTTGAGGGTCAGGTAAAGCAATGTGGGTGCATCGTTTCCCCTCCTGTCCCTAAAGTTTTCTCTGTGATCTTTCACTTTAAACTCCATTTTTATGTGGTTCCTCAACTCTCAGAGGCTAAAACCTCATTGAACTAAGTCCTAATATGTTTGTGTTCCGTATGTAAAACATGTGACCGGTTTTGACTCACTGTCAGAGTTCCTCAGATCTGCAGTGACGGTGGAACATGCAGACGGCGAGGAACTTGATCCTGCTGCTGTGTAGGCTGAGGCTTCAGAGGATTCTGTCAAGGCTGCTCAGAATGAGATTTGGGACACTGAAATGCTGTCACAGGTACGGAAATGAAGCAGCAGTTTATGATCACATTTGCAGAGGATGTTAACGCTCTTCAGACGACTAATAAGGATTAAAACCTCACTTCCTGTTCCACCTCTGAGGCTTCTGATGCAGCGCGACCTATAAATTACCATGGAATTTGGAGAGTGATTTCCTTCCTCTAATAAGATTCCCCTCAAACATTTTCATTTTTGCTCTCATTTAGAAAATCTGTTAGAAACAGGTGATTCCCATTTACTTTAGAGAAATCCTTCTGGTTATACTTTCTATGCAGACATTCTGAAAAGAATACTCTGGAGAAATCTGTGTATGTTTGTGTTAAACTGAGTTTAATGTCACCTGCACAGGTTCCCCACATGACATTCACTTGTCTCGGTTGGTCACTTCAGACTTGACAACTAGCCAGTAGACCGTCCTTGATCCTATCCAAAATCTGGGAAGCGTCATGTTAGCAGAGCGAGGCAAACCAAACCCAGAAGATCCCGGAAAGCAGAACGATCATTTAAGGCTCTTGTTGTTCGTTGGGTGTCTGGACTTTCACTTCACTGCCATTCACATCAAGAAGCTCCGTGGAGTCTGGTGGAGATTTTCCAGCGTTCTCAGGACTGCTACCGTAAGTATTGGATGAAACTCACACCAAAAATCCAGTGACGGCTGATTGGAGCACAGAAATGTGAACGGCGGCTCATTTGACTGCAGTCAATGTGAAGGTAGCATCTTCTCTTCTCCAGAAGCTGAACTAGACACGCTAGCCGGACCAGATGAGGGTTTAGTGCATGTGCAGCAGAAAGAAGATGATTGATGAAAAACAGAGTGTGTCCAAGAATGTTGGATTTACGGATATTTAGAAGGAGAAATACTCGGAAATGTAAAAAAATAAAATAATTTCTTATTACGTTTGTCCTCTTTCTGAAGAAAAATGACACACAGACATGTTAAAAACTCTAAAAAATTGACTTTTTAAATAATTTTTCAAAGTAATATTTTCGTCAAAAAGAAAGTCTCTCAGTTTCACCATGATGTGTGCATCGTTTAACTTTTCTAACCAGCCGATTGAAAAATGTGTCTTGAAATTTTGCAAAGCAATGTAACAAAAATTTAAATAAACACATCTGAATTGTGTTGAATGGACTTAGATTTAATCTTATTTGGCACAAAATTTTGGTTCTAGACAGAACGTGTAACCCTTTCTCTTAGTTTCAATACCAAAATAAGATTCATCTTCAGAATGTGGCGATAGCTAACCCGCTAAGACTGTCAGGATCGAGCTGTGTGGGGCCAAAAATACAACAAACTCGTCTCGGTGGCCGAAACCTAAACATTTAATGATGAAATGTTTTCATGCCAGCAGCAATAGCAGTGACTACCTCGACAATAAGGGACTGAAAACCAGAGATTTGAATACAGAGACAGAGGAAACATTCCATTCTTCTCTCTGACTGATAACTTTTGTGGCGTTTAATCCACACAAAAACAAATAATTTATTTTTTCTTTCAGAACTGCAACTTGTTTTCTAATTGTTTTGGCAAATTCAGAAGTTCTTTGCAAATGATTTACGGTGACGGCAGTCTCGGGTCTTGTTCTTTGAGTTTTGGTGTTATTAGCAGAATAAACAGTGCAGGCTGCCGGCGCACACCTCTTTGGGTTTGATAAACGGGGGTTTCATTTTATGCCACTGCATCAAGACACAGACACAGTTAATCCATTTTCTGTAGGAAGAAGCTGACAACACAATTAGCCACTTCCTTTAGCCTGACAAATAAACAATCATTACTCAAGTTAGCATCTGGAGGTGCGAGTGGCGGCCAAAGAAATCAAAGCAGGGAGAAATTAGAAGAAGTTCATTTTGGGAATTTGGACCGAATCTGAGCGTGACTGTTCACATGACATCAGGACTGCTAAAATCCATTTATTCCAGCTGGTTCCCGTGGAAAAAGATCTGTCTTCTTGCTTTCAGAGCAGCCATACACTTGTGTAACCGTCTCGCCTTCTGCCAAGTTACACAAAGCAAACACTATGTAAGCAGATTGAGAGTGGGCCGGCTGCGCCGAATCCATCCTGCGATAACTGTGCCTGTTATCATTCGCAGAACAAGCCCACAGTTCTTCCAATTCTCTGGTCTCTATTAGCAAACACTAACAAGCTGCTCACGTCTGCCTGTCCAAAAGACACGTGTGCTTTTCTGCCAAAACTGATGTGCAGCAGGAAACTGTGAAGAGATTTACAGGATGAAATAACATGCAGTCGATGCAGACTGTCGCTGACAGCAAGAGAGGCCACTTGATAGAGGCTTTGAGATCCGAGTCAGTCGTTTGGTTGTGCACGCACGGCGGGAGCTTTGTTACATGTTTGATATATTGAATCTGAAGCTGATATCTAACGTCCTCACAAAACCACATTTCCATTCAACAAGAAACACAGACATGAACAGAGCAGCTGGAGGCTGAAAATGTTTGTGCTGTTACCCTGTAGTTAGATAAAAGGAACCCAACATCTGCAGGGTAGAGCCATTCAACCACAATAGATGACAAGTACGACTCTTCCTGAAGGCTTCATAATACCTGTTTGGATGTCCGGGGTGATTGATTGATTGATTGATTGATTTGATTAGTTCCATTCTTCTTCCTTATGTTTTAGCTAATGCCAGGTTGGGTAGAATGTGTGTGTGTAGGGGTGTGTGTGTGTGTGTGTGTGTGTGAAGTCATCTTCTTTCGTTTTTGTTTTGGGGGGACCATGCAGTATTTCAGTCCTTTGGTCATCTATTTCACAAAAATGATTAAATGTGGTGTGCCAAAATGTCAGTGTTGCGATATATTGTCATGTCTGGTCCTGTGATTGATTCCTGATGTGTTCCCACCAATTATTGATCTTTGATTTTGTATTTGAAGAGGCTGTAAAACTTTATGTTCATCATCCTTTTGTGAGATGTTCCTCTGGAGGTAGATGGGGGCGCATGTTGCACCAATTCATTTAATTCCAATTCAGTTGGTGTCAATGCTCGTCAAAGACATACTATTACTGATTTCAGCAATGTTGCACTAAAGTGGCTAATATTTGTTGCACAAAATAAGACACTAGTCGTTTATTATGATTGTGTTCAAGCTAAAAAATAAACGGGGATGTCTTTTCCCCCCAAAAATGTGTGGTCTTCCATATTTTGTGAGTTATCAGAGATGATTTTGACCAAATATCGCAGTATTGCGATATCATCGATATCGTGAGCCATGTATCACCTTGTATCGTGACATACCCTGGGATTCCCAGCCCTAAGTTGGAGCTCATTGCTGGACAGTTAGATCAGATACTTAAGTCAAATTAAAAAACTATTTACAAAGTTCAAATTAAAAAAAAAATACAGTACATTAAAATTCAAGCTAACGGGTCACATTTCTGATGTGAAATTGTCATCTGACTTTGAACAGGAACCACCTTGATTTCGCACATTAAAGTGTAATGGATTAAAGAACAAGTCAATGTAAACCTGTCATTTTCTCAATCTTCATTTCAGCTCTTTGTGACGATCATTAGCTGGTTTTCATTAAAGAATGTCTGTTACAAAATGTCAAATTCTGGCAGAAAGAGGAGCGGTCCTGATGATGATGATGCGGTCAGACTCAATATGCAGGAGACCAACCATTCACTTAAATGATAAACTTGACCATGCTAACAGCCATGAAGACACGATAAGCTGTCAAAGATGACCTGAGACTAAAATAAACTAACCAAAAATCAGCTGTGAATGACTGGAAACCTGAACTTGCTGTGACTGACAGTGGGACTCATAGAAGATCACTGAGAAAACAAACGAAACCAAACAAACTCACTTTTCTGCACATTGGTAATTCTTAATATTTTTTTAAGAACAAAATATCAATAGTTTGGCAAATGAGTAAATGTCAGAGTTTTCCCTCTTGCATATCAGATATCTAGAAGAAGCTTTCTCTCTGCATGTCATACTCTGAATAGAAAGGACGACTGCATCCTCAGGTTCTGGCCTCACTGAATGTTAAAGTGGAGCGAACACAAAGCAAATGATTGAAATGATGCAGGTTCAACTAGAGACCAGGTAAACAACCAGAGGAGTCCTGCTGGCCACAACGCACGGAAACTTCCAGAAGTGCAGCACTTGATGCAGAATCTAAAGCAAAACTATAACAAGACTAAAACATTTATGCTCTAAATAATAAAAAACACATTTTATGGGATGAAAACATCAAATGAGCAGAACCCTCCTGCAGTGTAGAATGATGGTTAATGATCTGTGTGATGCTTTACCATAAGCATGCTGCAGTTTAGTCCACTTTCCTCCTGATCATTCCTTAATGCCGTGCTCTTTGAATGCTTCATTCCTAAACGTTCTGGTCCATTCAGCAAATAATGAACCTCCAGAACATGGAGACCAGGAGCCCGTTTCAAGAAGCAGGTTCAACAAATTCAGAGTTCAAACCTGAACTCAGAGTTCACTGACTCAAAATTCTTGAAAACTTCAATTTTCAGTTTCAGTTTGAAGAGTTGATTCAATCAATTCTGACTTGTTGGAACCAGAATCAGGTGAGAGCGTCACGATCATTAAAAGCCCTGATCAATGGAGCAAAGACAGGACGATTCACCATGGCAACGAATAAACATCTTTAGGGCTTCATACTTCCAGTGACGGAAATTGATGAGTTCCGTCAAGCAAATGCAGATTACGAGAACATTGTCTACAAAAAGATTAACTCAGCTGCAGAGTTCATGCGTACGTCTATATTTGAATCATTTCAATTCAGGAGAAGAACTAAATCATGTCAGGAATGTCATTTTATCACATGTTAGGTAAGGAATGGTTTTTGATCTGTTAATAATTTAACCAGTAATCTCTGTAATCGCATGAATGACCGTTTTATGCATTTTATGCGCGAGCGATCAGCATCAATTCTGGCAGGAAGTCACATCAAGGTACATGAGAGAATACGGACTATTTTCAAAATATAACAAATTTTTCACAATAAAACACCACATTGGACAAATATGATCATGTTTTTGTATCTAAACAGAGTGTAGAGATGAAATAAACATTTCTCACTTCTCATGTGTCTCAACAATTAAACAAGTGTAGTTCTACTAAATACTTTCTTTTTAACAGAAACATGGGGTCATATTTTTAGGTTATTCATTTACCCATGATGGTAAAAGCAGACGCGCCTGTCGACCGCGTCTGGTGTGAACTGCAGGAGAGCGTGGATGACGCCGCGTGAACCCGTCATCAGGATGCTGCTGTTTGAATCTGTGACTGTCAGGAAAACATCCCCATGTGTTTATTTGGGCTTAATTAAAAGAGGCTTTCTCTGAGGAGTTGCGCGACTTCCATTACCTTCTTTCGCTTTCACAGCTTTGCAGGATTTTGAGTTTCTCATGACGACACGCTCATCAAGTCCTGCATTCAGCGGCCCATTATCCTCTGACAAATAGCACTGATCACATTGCAAAAGGTCTCATTTGGCAATTTGGGGCATTTGGATGATTGATTATAATGATAGCTAAACGAGGAGAGGAAATGTTATCTTCCTTTATTGCAATCCTTCACATTCGATGAGTGAACGTTGACGTTCCAAATATAACTACCTTGGAGTTTGCCCCGGGGAGAAAAAAACACTTTTTCCAAAATGTGTTTTCAACTTGTAAGCCTTTCAAATAAATAAAATGGAGGCGGTGCGGCGTAAATGCATCTCAGCTGCTCTCCTTTCCACTTCCAGGAGGGAGAAGTTGGGGATTGAGTCCAGGTCACTGCCTCTGCGTGCATTGTCTTCAGCATTACTCTGATTGTTCTTCATCTTGTTTTTGTTGTGTTCATTTTTTATAAGACTAATGGACTCCCGCACCGCCTCTTCCCTGGTCGATATTGCCCTTTGTACTTCTGGATTTATATATAGACACGTTGGTTGCAGCAAATGCCCATTGTGTTTCTGAAGGAAGCACGCAAAGACCGGAGCGGGACGTTCACCCCGCCTGACTCAGCTTTTCCATCTCCTCAGTCAGAACCGCACCACTTTTCCTAAAAACACCCTCAAGTGACCCAGAAAGTTTCCGCTCTGGCTTTCCACCATGGCTGACCATCAGAGAACACATTTAAAGCTTGTAAACTGACCTCAGCGGAGCCTTTCAAACCCATGAAAGCTACATTGGATGCAGTCTTTCTATGGCTGCTCCAGATTAGTGGTTTCACAGTTATTTCTTCCTTAAGTTCTTAAACTTCTGGTTCAGTTTGATGAATTCTGGGCTTGATCCAAACTTTATGCAGTTAAACTTGCGTTGAGTCTGTTTCAATGACTTTGGCAGGGCGTCATCTCCCAGCTCTCTTTTCTGCACCTTCAGAACCAGAAGACAGCCGCTGATTTGTCTGTCATGGAGGGTTTTGCATTTCTCCCTCTTCCCCTCCAGATTCAGTGACAGTACAGTCTGTCGGCTGACTTCTTTGGCTCAGCCTTGGGGGTTTCTGCTTCTCATCCTCATCAAGTATTCTGCCTGCATCTGTCGCTGCCCTTACCCCGCCCCCCTCCTCGTTCTTTTAACCCTTCTAGCTGTGGTTCAGCGGCTATAAATGAGGCATTCTTCACCGGGGTCCACTATCGATCCAAATCACACAGGACATGGCCGCCTCTTTGCTCAGCAGCAGCGGCTTTTAAAACAGTTTGTGTTTGGCAACAAGGTCAGCAAGGTAGAAATCTCAAAGAGGGAACCATGATGCGCCGACTATTTTCTACACAGTCATGTGCGGGAATTAGTAACCCAAAGCTAAGCTTCTGTCTGCTTGAAAGGGATGGAGACATGGAAAAAACAAATCAGTTTCAATTGGCTTGAACATCTCGCAACAAAAGCTCTTTTAGTTTAATAAATAAAAGTGGATATAGTGTAGAGTTGACAACGAAAAGATGAAACAAACCTCAGGCTGATGTGAATCCAAAAGGTTGTTGCAGAGTTAAGCTGAACAACGTTCAATTCACAGAGCAGACTGTATGGAAATGAACATTTCAAAATTCCTCATTCATTACAGATTCAATATGATTTTGTTTGTTTCAAGCTTTACAGAGATAATTAACTGCAGACTTCAAATAAAATTCCTTTTAAAAACAGTTTATATTTGGAATTTTGCCGGGACAAAATCATTTTTTGTAAAACGTGTTTTGTATTTATTGTTTACTGTAAAAACACTGATAGTTTTGTGTCCAGAGATTTTAGAATTGACATGTCGAGCAGCTTGTACATGACTGTTGGTTATTAAGCTCTTGCAGACACACAGTGTTCTATTATTTCTTATCTGTAACCAAATAAAGAAATAAAACTTTTAGCAAACAGTTTCTCTGCGGTTCATCCAGTAACATCCGTTTCCCCGAGAGGTCAATCCCTATAAAGTCTGCAAACGGAACGTTTCAGTTTCTGACATTTTTATGACAGCTGGATGACCTGAGTTACTGAAGACACCTGTGAACTTTGCTTCACCTGGTCGCGGCTCGTCAGTGAAACTTGAGCTGAGCTGAACTCAGAGCTGCAGCAACTGAGGACGAACGTTCCAGCTACAGCGGCTCATGCAAATGTCTCTGTTGTCCTGCGAGTCGCAGCGAAGCTTCAGAGACTTCAAAGACGACCATGAGCGTGACATTCCAGCGCCTGCGGCGATGGAGGACATACCAATGTTGCGCTTCCTGTAACGTGCGCTAAATCATACCTTCTTCTCTTGAGTCTGGGCAACGTAATGACAGGGTTCCTCCCAAGGTGAAGGACATACTAATTCTCTGTGGCCCCGCATTGTTTTGATGTGGAGACAGCTGCAGAGAGAGCTGAGTGATGGAGCTGTCCAACGGGAATGAGAGGAGGCCGGGCCCTCTGTCACAGCCAGACAGACAGATGGGGCATCATGGGAAACATGCTTGAGATCATGGAGAACTCTGCAGGACATAATGAGACACTTTTTTGGAAGGTGAGGGTAACTAGGGGGAGAAGAGGTCACTCCCAGGAAGCCATCATTTAATGCCTGTTCGAACACCTCTGATGAGTGACTTGTTTCTTGTGATCTCTCAATCTGCAGCTTCCTGCACCTTCAAAGACCTTCAGACGGCGGCTCCTTAAAACTGCCTCTTTTTGTCTTTGATTTGCGTCCATGACATCTTTACGAGGCTCCATCACAGACGGACGGTCCGCTGCAGCACATCCATCAGTGCCACAGCAAAGGTGGATGGAGTTTCCAGATTGCCTGAGAGTTTCTATCAGTAACACCCCTCCATGAGTCACCCGTCAAAGCTCCTGAAGCCAGACAGCCTTGTTTTACTGCATGGGCACATCTTTGTTTTCCTTACTCACTGGAGGGGAGATTTTCAAGGTCTAAGGTGGTGGAAAAAAAGATAACAAGTCTAAGAAAAAGCAGCTTCCTGGCTTTTTAAGGGAAAAGAAGTGAGGCAGGGGGATTTCTCTCCCACAAATGATCAGATGCCGTGATTGTGCTTTTCTTTTGCCTCTTATCTTGAATACACTTTTGGCATTTTCATATAGAGGTCCAGCTTTTATCGAGATGATCTGCGGCTCTGTGAAGAGCCCCGTGGAGGAGCTTAGCTTCCCCCTGAATTCTTATTTCCATGGCCTCTTTTAAATGTGAGACCCTTGCAGAAATGTGGCTAAAGAATGCAGCGGGACGCGATACTGGAGCAAAGGGAGTCGCTGCCACATATCGACAGGATCGTTACCAAATTAAGCTCATCTCTTATGATGTATTAAAAAGCCATGAGAGATTCATAGCAGCCCAACAGACGCAGGAGCCACAGGGCACGACTCACCCGCCCGCCTCTCACCCCCACCCACCCTATCACTTACTGCTCTATCTGAATTTCGCATTACTGCTGCTCATGCTGAAGACTGGAAAGGTCATCCATGAAATGTGCAGTGAGGGATTATTCGACTCGCTTTTCCCTGTCATGTGGAATTGGAATTCATATTACTCAGTGTCTGCCCCTCCGTGCATCCCTATTGAAAACAGTGCTGCAGCAGCTCTTTAGCTTCATGAAGAAAATGCTGCCCTGAAGTGCATTTAACTCAGATCCTCTTTAAAAGGCAGGGTCATGTGTGATGATGTTTGACTCTTCTGTTTGGCTGATAATATCTGAATTTCCCAGTACTGGATGCTGATCGTGATCATCTGTTAGATTTCATTGCATCTTTGTTTTCTTTGCCAATGACTGTGGAAGAGATGGACAAATGTTTTCATCTTGTCACCCATGGACTCCCTCAAGCTAATTTGAAGCCATTCATGAAGCTTTGCAGTTTTCACTGCCGTGGCCGGAGATGACGTCAGTGAAAAGAAACCAGAGACAAACAAATGTGGACATCTTAAAAGATTGCAATTTATAATTTAAATATTAAATTCACATGTTGATAGAATTAAAAAGTCTTAGAAGAAATAAAAGTTACAGAAAATAACAACTGACTGTTTTCCTGTGTAACTCCTGGTTTGCAGAGCAACTTCTGGTTTTATGTTTTATGTTATCAGAGCCTGAAAAAATCCACACGTTGGCTGAGAAATCTGTCGCCATCTTCACTGAAACTTCATCAAGGCAATGCTGTAAGTTTGCAATTTTGTTGACATTCAGAGGAACCTGAATGTGAGTGTTTAGTGAGGATTCACATTAAAGTGATTCTCCTGCTCCTTTCTGTAGGTTTTTCAGCACAAAAAAACTCAATCACACTTTTAGGGATTTCAGCAATTTTGGTTTCAAAACATCGAGCTTATTCAGGACATTATTGCTTGTTTTTTTGTTATTCATAAACTTTAAAGTTTCTGAAATATTGAGCAAAATATGCCCCATGGGAAATGAATGAGAAAGTCTTCACATTTTAAAATTTTAAGTAGATTAGCAAAAATACCTTTAAATATGTTCATGGTCTATGTCTTTGTATAGTAATAAAAAAAATGGAGTTTAGCTAATATTTGAGCAACGTGCTAACGTTTTTGGCTAATTTAGTTTACTAAAATATTAAGCTATTTTCTAGCTTAGCTAGTATTTAAGCAATATGCTAGCTTTCATGGCTAATTTGGCATTTAAAGCTAATATTTTAGCAACATTTTAACGTTTTTGGACGATTTGTTAACTACTGAGGTTTCTATAGGCTGTTTAGAGTTTAGCTACTATTTTAGCAACAGGCTAACATAATTACCTATTTGGTATATTGAAAAATTTTAGGCTATTTTTGAGTTTAGCTCATATTTAAGCAACACTAAATATTTTTGCAAAATGGGCATGTATTTGGGAATTTTAAGCAAATTTTCTAAAAACTTTCCAGAAATTTAGGTCAACTTCATGGAGCTCTTTCATAGTTCTTTAAATTTTTAGTCTTTGAGCAAATGCAACATTTTTTAAATAGTTTTTGCATTTTCACCAAATCCCAAAGTAAATTCCATCACCATTTTCAGCTAAAAGCTTCAGCATCTTCAGTGACTACTTTCAGCTAAAAGTATTCACACTAGCATTGTTGCAGTTAATTCTATGCAAACTTCTCTAGTTTGTATAAGATCTGATCTGTCCACTGTGTATACCACCGTCTCCCCAAAGTAGCCAGATGAGCTATAAAAATATAAAATATATCTATCTTATCCTTACAAATGATATTGAAAAAAAATCAACAATTCAAAACTAATTTTTTCATTAATGAGTAACACAATTGTTTTGACATTCAAAATGTTTTTTTTAATATATATTTGAATTGCCAGAAACAAATCCAGTCACTAAGATGAAAGGTTTCACTTCATCTCAGCATCATGTGAACTAACTTTTATATTATTATTACAGATTAATCACATAATACCCTGATAAAGCATCAATGTGCTTTGAAGCCAAGTTTTGACTGTCTACAAATAACTGGTTGGAAGTGATCATCTCCACTGTCACTGCTCTTTCTCTGCCATGCATTGAATTTGAAGAGTTTGTCATTCTTCCCTCTGTCTGCTTCCTCATCAGAAAACAAAACCCCAGCTGCAAACTCCTAAAGGGCCTGGAGCAGCAGAAGGACACTATTACACCTGCAAAGAATCTTTACAATTTCAACAGGAGGAAAGGCCATTAAAAGCAATTATGACGACAATGGATGCATGCGGTCAAAGACGGGATTGAAAAGGACCTCATCAGTTGAAAGGAGAAAAAGTCTGGCTTTGTCATTGCAGCCAGATTTCATCCATGCTTGGACCATGGTCATGAAAGAAAAAAAAAATGACTTACTCAGCGGCTCTGACAGCCGCGGAGATCCAGTGTGTCTTCACTGCTCACCTTAACCTGGTTGTTGCCAGGTCAGGCTGTGCTCGGTGAGACAAAGACATGCTGGCTCTTCCTCGGGGCGACACAGCAAAAGATTTGTCTGAATGAATCTCAGACAGTCCAATAAAAGCTCAATAAAGATCTGCTAGCCTCTGAGAGTGCAGTCAGAGTGGTTATTGTCAGAGCGATGACAGAGGAAGCAGTGCTGAGAGAGTCTTGATGGAGTGGTTTACATCCAGCAGAAACAGATTAGAAAACAAATCCAACTTTTCTCCTGTTTACACCTTCAAGCATATTCTCTGCTTTGTCAAGAACACAGAAAATATTCACTCCAATCACATTTTGATCTATTTTCAAAGTGTTCCTTTCAATTATCATTATGCAGTTTTTAGGTAAAATAATTTGAAATAGTTTTCCTGGACATAGTTTCTGCATAGCGGCAGGAATTCATGAGGAATTCTCCGGTGAGTTGTGAGCAGGACTGTAGGCGTTGTGTAACCCCGCCCCCCTTCCTCTCTCGGAGCAGGAGCAGGAGCTTGAGGCCCACCCAGCACATTTCCTGCATCACAAACATGATCTTGTTCAAACTATTTTTTCCTCTGCTCTTGATTCACAACAGTTTGAATAAAGAAGGTACGATGAGTTGAAGATGGTAATTCCAAATGTTTGAACCTACGGACTAAAAGCTTTTCTAAATCAACCAATGAGTTTTCCATTATGTAATATGCTGTGATAATTACTGAAATGTTTACAATCAATAAGGTATTGATTTTCTTTACTTGATCTGAAATATGTTGCAATGACTGGATTCATACTTGTATGTTCTAATGATAATCAATATTGAGTGGATCATTAATGTTCACTGAAAATAACAATAGTTATTTCAGAGAATGATCAATATTCACTCTATTCTTACTGTAAAACTTGGTTTTCAATATTTAGTGATTATTTTTTGTGAATATGAAATCGTATTCTGATGATATTAAATAAATATTACATATCTGTTACATGATGTAATGTTTACTGAAATCATGAAATAATGATTTTTGAGATTAATCAATAATCAACAAACACTTCACTTTGCTACTTGAAAAAAAACAAACTTACATTTGATCTGATCAGAACCAGATTACAGAACAACTGTTGGGATTATATGAATTCACTTCCTCCCACTTTTTTTCAAGCAATGAATCAAACTCTACTTGACTTTAGATAATAATTACAACACTTAATTAATCAAATGTGAAAGAAGTGGTTTTTGTTTATCTTTTCTATTTTCTAATCGACACATTTCATCATTTCTGTAATGAGTCTGAAAATGTGTGTGTTTTGTCCTGTATTTTTTATAATCTATGCCTGAATCAGTCAATCAATCAATCCATCAATCAATCACTAAAGACATATTCAGAAATGCAAGTGTAATCTTAATTTTCTTTAACCCTAGAGCACTATCGTATCGGCAGGTGATTTTCCCCCTGAGCAAAAGTATTTACATTATTTTAAATTTCTTGCATTTGTTTTAGTGTCATGGTCCTGGGTAAAGTCTCACATGTCCCAGGAATGAGTGGACCAAAGGCCAAGTGTTCAGTATCATTATTTATTTTTTTTTAGGAATTTTTTCTTCTCAAATTTCTACTTTTTCAGTCATTTTTCAAGCATGTTCTTATGATCTTCTTATGCTTTTTTCCCCACTTTGTTGGATAAAGCACAGTTTGAACTAAAACAAAAATACTCTAATTTATCATGTGTTGTCATATCTTGACATATTTTTTATGAGAAATTCTTTTCATTGGGTATTTTATATCGGGTAAAAAATACCCGATATAAAAGTGATGGTGTAACTTTTTATAGTGAAAGAGTTCTAGGGTTAAATATGTTCTCTGTCATAAAAAAATGAGTTGAAAAACCAAAAACCCAATTTTCTGTATTGGGACTTTCAGTGAGGATGTACAATAAAATTACATCGGAATTAATGTAATTTTCAGATAACTTAGACTGCTTTAACAACTTTCACATTTATACTTAACTGGAACTGCGTTACAAGCTAATATGAAGATATGTAGCCTTAAACTGAAATGCTTCTATGATTTTTGCTCACAAAATAACTTTTCTCTTCATTTCGCATGACTTCACTGTAAAAATAAAGGTCCTGAAGATGTGGATGTAGTATCAGCCTCTTGAATATATCAGAAAAGACGCAACAGTAAAATATTTTACTTTTTTCCCCACAAAGTAAGAAGTGCTGCATTAAATTTGTAACAGTGAAACACAGGAAAGTGATTTCTTTTCTTTAACAAATGTGCTCTGATAAAAATGTCTATTTAGGTACTTTAGTATGGAAGAAAATGGCTTGTTGTTTGAAACCAACGGCCCTTTTAAAAGAACCAAGCTATTTTTACAGATTTCTATCTCCAGAGAAGGGTGAAAACACGCACTTTTTCTGCTCCAAAGCTAAAAGTATTGTCTGAGGGACAACTGATCTGTATGCTTTGCTGCCAAGGCAGGCCACTTACTCCATCATGGCAGAAATCCCTGCAGTACAGCCTTCTCTTGTACATTTACAGGCCTGAGTTCATCCCTGTATCCCACCTGTCAAGAAAGAGAGCTAAACATGTCCATCTTCCTCCGCTCCTCAAGAAAAACACAGAGGAGAAGCTGTGGAGGTGTGCTTCTCCGTCCTTTCTTTTTTTGTTGTAATCACAGAGGCGAGTGGGTTGCATTTTTATAAATATTTGATCGCAGTGCTAATGCATTGCACTTGGAGGAAGAGTGCCCACTTTAGCTGTAATTACTTTAGCACAAGATCCTGCTTGGTTTCACATGGGAGTCCCTTTTCTGACTTTTTTTTATCTGCACACCAATATAGATATGGTTCAAGCTGCTGTTATCAGACAGGTTATTTAAGGGCTGACAAAGTTATAGAACTCTGAAAACCTCCAATAGTTTCTGCTGCTTCTGTGATTTTTATAAAGTGGATCCAGTTTGGTTTCAATGGTTTCCTCTTGGATCCTGTTAATTGTAGGGTGCTGTTCTTATTAAGCCCAACACAAATCCTGAACCAAATTTTTGATTTTTCTGTCTATTTCACTTTGGAATAGTAGATAAAAACAAGTGTTCATTAGGTTTTTTTTTTTTTTTTTTTAATCCATTCAGAACTGACTGATAGATTTAACCCTTATATTTTGTTCAGAACAAACTTGACCCACAAATATAACCTTTTTTTTTAACGCTTAAACCCAATTATAACTCAATTTAACCCTTATAGTGTCTTCGGGTCAAGATGGACCCACCCGATTTAACCTGATGTAACCCTTCAACCCAACTTTGACCCGATTTAACCCTTTGTGCTATCCTAGGGTTCAATTGAATCTAATTCTGGTGTTCAAGTGACCGATAGAATCAAATGAATGCGTTTTCTCAGATCTTTGGGAGACACAGACTTCATTGAGCTTATAGATGGCGAGGTTCACTCTGGACGTGGAAGCGGTGCAGAAGTAGAGCAGCATCTCTCCTGCAATTCACACCTGACATACGTGTTTATGTGTGCTGTGATTGTGTGTTTATTTCCATTTCTACAGTCTGCTCATGTACAAAAACATGATCGCATTTGTCAATCGCAGTGTTTTATTGTGAAAAATTGGTTATATTTTGAAAATAAAGCGGATTTTCTCATGTATCTTGATGCAACTTCCTGCCAGAATTGAGGCGGAACGCTTGCAGCTCGCGCCGACGAGGTTAACAAGGGCGCCAAATGGAAGCGGCCTCCGTATCTATGGCGCTTCTGCATCCAGAGTTAACCCGACGTTAATAAGCTATAGATCACAGATAATTAAGGCTACATTATGAGACTTTTAATTTAAAATTTGTTTTTTTATGACTTATTTTAATGTGTAAACAAGCAGTCAAATGATGGATCATTTTAATATCACTGGGTTTTAATTACATTTTTATGGTTTTATCAAGAGATTTGTGCTGCTTCCTTCTTTCTAGTTTCTAAAGGTTGAAGGTGAACAGCTTTATTTAGAATCTTCAGGTTTGTTAGATTTTGAAGTTTTATGCAGAGTTTAAACCTCAAGTCTTTTTTTTTTTTTTTAAAAAAAGGTTGTTAAAACAAAATATCTGAAAAAAAATGTGTTAGTTTATTTCAATAAGAGGTCATCTTTCTTTTTTAGTTTGCCCAAAATTCAATAAAATCACAGCTGCAGATTCACTGCACGTGTTCACTTCATAATTCAGTTTTTTTCTTTTTGAACAGGATGAGTTTCAGGATATCTGTCCGGTTTGTGTTCACCAAAAAACCAAACAGAAAATGAGCAGCCTCATAAGCAGTTAAACAAGTTAAGATCAAGCAGAGCTTTTGAATTTTTCCCAGCTGAGTCCGGATGATTCTGGACAGATAAGAATGGATGACACATTTGTGAAGAGCATCATCTTAATAGTCCAGTTCTTTAGGTTGTCCGGGCCCATCGAGGGTCATGGAGAGCTGCTGCTGCATGAGAGGAGTTCCATTGTGTCTTGCCAACAACTCTTCATTTTTTAATCAATCTGAAGTTACAAAAAGTTTTTTTTTTGTTTCTTTTTGTTATATGTAAATAAAGATATCTAGCCTAAAAAAAGTTAAAATACAAATATGTGCACATTTGATTAAATCATAAAGCTTATGTTGAGATGTTGAGACTCTAAGGAAAGAAGAAAATTGAAATCAGTGTCTGCCTTGATCCTCCTCCCAGCACGCTCAGATTAGACAAAGAAAACAAGTCCTATACTTGTCCACTCAGAAGATGTTAAATCTTCAGATTCTCTGAGAGCCAGAGTATCTTTGACCAAGATCTGTCTGTGAGTGTGAGCTTGCATTGTAGACAGTTTCCTTTGACCTTTAAAGAGCACGAACACTCAGTTATTACAATCCACTTTGAGCATTTACAAATAGGAAACAACAGTAAAGGTGAAAAGAATGATTTTTGTTCATTTACCCCCAAGCAGCTCTGCTTTATTAATGAGTTAAAAGTCTGGATGAAGAACAAAAGAAAACTAAAAATGTTGCATTACCTGCGATAATGCTAATGTGAATGATTTTTGCTGAATGTGGTCTCTGAAGTTGTTGAAGCTGTTTGCTGAAGATGCTGAATACATACTTTTAATTGCTGAATAATTTCATGTTGCTAAAATACTAGCTTAACTCCATAATAGCCCAAAAAAACTCATTAGATGTCAAACTAGCCAAAAATGTTAGCATGTTGTTCCAATATTAGCTAGACTCTAAATTTGCCTCAGTGGCATTTATTAGCCCAAAAACCCCAGTAAATGCTAATGTGACCAAAAAAGCTAGCACATTGCTAAAATACTAGCTTTACTCAGAATTAGCATCAAAAACCTCATTAGAAGCCAAATTTACCAAAAACATTTGCATTTTGCTAAAATATTAGCTAAACTCAAAATCAGTCTTAGTAGCATTAATGTCCTGAACATTTATTTTAGCAATGTGTTAACTTTTGTGGTGCTTTTTTTGTGCATTCACGCAATAAAACTGTAACTATCAGCATTTTTTTCCTGTGATTTTTCTTTTTAGATGTTCTTGTAAAGTGTGTAATTGGTAAACACACAGCTCTGGATTTTAAAAACATCAGGATTGAAACACGTCCCTAAAAATTCGTATTTATTGTTACCAAAAAGTCTGACTAACAGAATGCTACAACAAAAGTTAATTCAAGTAAATCAAATAAATGTCCATCTGAGCATCCTTGTGAATTTATAAATGCGATGTCTGCAGATTTTCTGTCTGAGGCTGACTAAAGCTTGGACAGACTGTCTGTCGGTGTTGAATGCAGGACTGACGGAGGGAAATCCATGCCCACATTCATCCCGGCACCTCGCTTTCCTCTGAGGATTGATGGAGCATCTTCAAAATTTCAATGTACAACTCTCATTTATGTTTCTGAAGCAAAGAACTGCATAGCGAAGCTGACAAAGAGAGATTTTGAGGCGCGCATGAAGCCAGTGAAGCTAACCGGCAGAGGAAAACACTCCTTCACCTCTGGCAGAGGAGCCGTATTGATTGCCCCTGATAGTACATTTGGAGAAGATTTTCTATCACAGCACAGTTGAGGGGGAAAAAAGAGCATTAATCCAAGCAGCAGCCTTACAGGCTGTGCTGAACACATCCTTCTTAAACCTGCCTGAGCTCCCCCACACACACACACACACTCCCCCCCACCACCTTTAGTTCCAGCTCCAGGAAAACAGTCAAGTACACCGCAATGTGACAGCCACTCACCTTTGGACGTGCTTAAGGACAGTTCCAATGCCAACAACAAGGTTATCAACGTCTTGCACAGATTGCCACAGGCGTTTAGTCTCCCTAAAAGGCTGCCACACTGGCCTTGTACTGACCACAATCCCATTGGGAGGGCTTTGGAAGATCAGAAAGGAGGAAACAGGCTAATGGGTGCTGCACAGTGGTGAGATGTCTTCCTGTCACACTTCATCTAAACTGATGCTCCGGGATTGTTTCGGCGCTCAGGCTGAGCAATTACTGTCCAATTCCAATTTACTCCTCAGCAACACTATAATGAAAAATAATTAAGAGGCTGAAAATGAGTTTTCGCATGAAATGGTTTCAGTGGCTGAGCACAATCGTACTTGGCAGATGGCTATGCAAGTGTGTTTTACCACAGCAGAGACAGTTCATCATGTTCCAGGTGCATTTGGCAACTTTTAATGCTGTCAGCACCTGGAGGTACGCTGCTTTGCCTGTTTCATGGAAGGTGTTGCAGAGGTGGGCGGGGGGGGCTCAAGGTTGAATGAAACATGTTCAAAAGTTCATGAAGGCCAAACTTCATTTGAATGTCAAGATCTCGTTTTTAAACTTGAGTCTGATTTTATTCTCTAAGACAGTGTTCTTCAACCTTTTTTGGATCAAAGTTACACTTTTTCCTTGACAAAAATCCTGCGGCAGACCAGCATCCAAATAAGTAAAACAAGAGAAACTTTTCTCTAACATTTTTCTAAAATGTTGTAATAAAAGTTGTGATCAGTAATAAATTTTAACTTAATTAGTTGTAAATTTTCTCAAGTTGTTATCTTCCCCAATATTCTTAACTTTGTTAATATGCAATTTTATGTGACCTCACCAAAAAAAAGAACAAAACTGGAAAATATTCTTTCCAGAAACTGATATATATATATATATATATATATATATATATATATATATATATATATATATATATATATATATATATATATATATATATATATATATATCATTTCTTTAATTGTTTGTGCCTGTAATTTGTAAACAATTATATGATCACAACATGCTTGTTTTTTACACACAAAAACACATTATATTCATATTTATGTTCTATTGTAACAACTCAAAAAGTCAACAGTTTAAAATGTTGTTATTTTTTATTTAGTCTTCATACAAAATGTAACTAAAAAAAATGTTTTATTTATTTTTGGGTGAATAAATTGTTTTATTTTAGTGTCATAAGAGGTGCTGTCCCTTTAACCCAATGCATTCTGGGATTCTGGTTAAGAACACTACTCTAAGATTTCCGGTTTTGTGAAAGCAGGTCTGGAAGGTTGGCTGAGATCTCAGACCAAATTCAAATTCAAAACCAGTTGCCCTGTCTGGATATAATAATTCAACAACCCACCGCAAGGAAAACTGAGTTTTTAACATGTTCTTGTGGAGGACATATGCAAATAAATAACTAAAATAGTATTTCTGAGTATTCCTTCATTCAAATCATGGTGAATCAGGAGCAGATGAAAAAATGCTTATGGAAACAATTGTAGTTGTTTCATAAAAAGTCGGTGGGCCACAAGCTCCCTGCTCCACTCCATTCTGATGCATCCAAATAGATCCATGAACGTCTTTGGCCTAATCTCAATTATTCCCTTCTCCCTTATAGATTTACTAAAAGGAACGTGAAGTATTACTTTTAGGTAAATTAATAAAGAATTGAGGTGAATCCTCTTCAATTTGGCTGTTTGATTCATCCACCTGAGTTCTGCTTAACATCCTTAAGAAAAACAAGACAAACCATAACAGCGATATATTTGGAGGGACAACTTTTGGCTATGTTCACTTTTTCCAGCTGAGCTTTCAAAATTCCAGTTTGGGAGGAAGAGAAAAGCCCTTTTGAGACATCTCTGCTGTTTACGACTGTGCAGAGCTTCTTTTGAGTTGGTTGGAGTTTTAAATTGAAGTATGTGCTTGTTCTCTGTGGAAACTGGATTTCAGATGAAGTCCAGCTTTACTTGAGGACTTTAATGAACAACAGAGGCAGTTCTGAGAATCACAATCATTAGAGAAACTATGAGGGTCAACCTAGTTAGGAATAAATAAAACAAATACATCATGTGACAAATAGATATCTACTGAAATGTTGGCATTTAATCTCCTCATCAATCAAAATCAAACAATTTAACAGAATTCCAAACAGGTCTGTAGAATTTTGATATTTTAATTGTCTGTCTCTGCACAGTCTGACTCCTCTGGATTTGTTTGCCCCCCCTTCTAACTTGGTCATCTAAACTTTTGGAAATGATTATTCTGTTAGGAAATACGAGTTGGTTCCCTGCTTATGCCAGTCCAGCTCCCATCAGCACCAAGTGGGATGTTTTGGCTCAGTTGCTGCTACTTTTGCTTTGTTACTCATCTGGGTACTGTGATTTGTTCTCAGGAGTCTGTCAAAAGACACAAACACAAATCCACGGAGACCCAGAACATTCAAACAAATAAAACAGTTCAATGGGAAAAAATTACAAAGTTTTTTCTAAACGTTTTATTTCAACAGTATGCTCAACAATTAAAAAAAAAAAAATGAAGGGTAAAGTTTATTTCTCAAAAAAATAAATGCGTAAAATATACATTAACACATAAAATCCTCCTAAAATTGTATTAAACATCTCTGTCCTAGTCATCTAACTAACAATGTTGGGCAGAATATCATTAAGGGAAAAATAAAAAAAACAGCGGCAGCTCTGTTAACTCACTGCTAAACGTGTCTGTTAATCACCGAAAAAAAACAAAAACATGCTTGAAACAAACAGGTAGGAAACCACTATTTCATTACTGTGTGATTAAAACTTCAAAAACCAAATCAAAGAAGAAAAACAGGACAATAATGACGACTTAACTGTTATATATCTTTGGTTTATTCTGTGTTGATTGAGAGAAAAAACGACATTCTTAGTGTGTGGCTGCCGCTGTCTTGCCAGCCCGATGACCGCGCAGCTCCACAGCCACATGCGCATGCCCGATACCCTTACTCCAAATGTTTGATGACAAAGAAGAAAAAATAATCCCACCTCCTCACAGTGATCTCACTTCCCTTTCTAACTCTGAGGCAGTCCGCTCTCGTCACCACTAAACTCTGTGTCAGGGGCGATTGGACATCAATAAATAAATACGTTTGACTATTTAAAACTAATATAGTGAAATAAATCTTTTATTTGTATAGAATTGTCTTGATTGGTTTAATTACAAATAGTGATAACATCAACTACAGGCTTCTAAAAACAGTATGAATTGAGCATATGACAGCATGTCGCCCATTTTATTTATATTTTTCTAAATACTAAAAATTAATATAGGCCTAAATATCGGCTATCTCCAACCCAGAATTAATTGGTCGATCCCTGTTACAAATATACTAAAAAGACATTTCAGAAGCATGTAAAGAAACACTTTAACTGCCTGAATCCAGTGGGTGAGAAAGTGTCAAAAAGGTAAAGTAAAAAGGGACACAGTCAAAAAGGAATTATTTTTTTATAATGTAAAAACGAGAAATACATTTAACCTCAGAGATATGAAAGCCATCTCTGCTGAAGGCTGCTTCTGTCTAACGTTGAAGTGTCTTGAATATGTACAGCACAATGGTTGTCGAGGGTTGTTGCTTTAAAGTGTACAGGTGTTCAGAAATTGTAAAGTCTGACAAGTAATCTTGGAAGGCTAATCAGTTTATGTACATTCAATTTTGAGCAATATAACCTCGTTAGGGTGTTTATGTAACGTGGCGTAAGCTTAATTAGAATCTAATCATATTTGGCTGTGTAGGTGTGAATATAGAGAGTAGCAAATGCTTTGAAACACTCCAGAATCCCCCTGATTAACTTTTTCAAATTAAAAAGCTCAACTTTTCCACATGTTCTGTTTGTTTGTACTTTGTATGCTTTTTGTTGTTGTTTGGTTTCCCACCCAATTTGACCTGTATTTTCTCTAAAGACGACCCAATTTTTTAAAGTTATATATTCCCTCCTTGAAAAGGCTGTTTCTACAACAACTGAATTGAAGTTTGACAGGGTAAAATCTCGGCGCCTGACACTTCAGCATCTGAGCAACCCCCGAGTCGGTATTGATCAGCTAGAACAGCCTCAGCTGGAAGCAGGCTGCTTCAAAACAAAACTCCCTGGAGCGTCAGGCTTGTGTATTGTCTGCCTGCAAGCTCCCAGTAACCCCTGCTGGTGTTTAGTCGACATTCTTCTCCGGGAAAACAGACAAATTGTGTGTACTGTACGTCTCGCTGGAAACCTCTTCCTGCTGTATCTTTAATTTGTTATCAGTCGATGTGGATTTGAAACCAACAAGTTTATTGTTCAGCCAAAATAAAGAGATCTTTTATTGGCAAAGGATGCTGCTGTCCTTGAAATAAGACGGTAAAAAGTGAAAATTGATCCTAACTCTGTTCTTAACACGTTGAACAATCAATACGATCCATATGCAAGGCATTTGCAGTCTAACACACTTCAGGGATTTAAAGTCAACTTTTTGAGATGTAGATCTTCTTCCTGGTGCTTTGGCTAGAAATCCTACAATTTAACTAACCTGATTCAGACAGATAATATAACATGAACGTTTTTTTGCATGATGGATGAACGAATTGCATGTTTTCTGTAACTAAAATGAATTATTTCCATATAATACAGAGAGGATTTAAAGGAATGCTAAATCCTTTTTGTATTTATTCCTGTCTGGAAAGTCAAAATCATCAGTGATTAAAGGAAATTTTGGTCAAATAAAAGATAAAGATGAGATGAAATGAATGTAATTGAAAGAAAACAGGAGGAGGAGATCATTGGTTTTACAAAGTTAGACTTCACTGTCTCTACAGACAAAAAAATGCAAAGAGATGCATCACTCCAAACTGAACTGCAGTGATGAAATACACAAAAGCAATTACTATGTCATGTTAACATGTATTAGAAGGAAAAAGAATCCCTGGTGTCAGTTCTCAGTATGCTCCGTGTTTTAAGACAAAAAGTGATTTGGTCTCAGATGTCTGGATTGCTACATGGATTTGTGTTTTGATTGGAGGTGGTACCTGGTTCACACTGGACGCGGAAGCCCGACGGGAGCCCCGCAGAAGCCCCGCAGAAGCGCCGCAGAATGGAGGCCGCCTCCACCGCGTCCTTGGTGTGGTTTACACGAGGTGCCGCGGTCCCCCGCAGAAGGGTCGCGGCGCGTAGCAGATTGTTTCGGCGTCTGGTCTATTTTGTGCGCGAGCCTTAAGTGATCCACGCCAATTCTGGCAGGAAGTTACATCAACATACATGAGACAATCAAGTTTTTCAAAATGTAACCAATGACAATCATGAATATGTCTTTATGTTTTTGTATCTAAACAGACTGTAGAGATGTACATAAATGTTCAATTACAACACAGATACACAACAGACACACATACATACATATATATGCTGTATGGTTTTGGGGGAATCCAATTATAAAACCTCCTAACAGCTGTAACATTGATGTAAATTGTTCAATTGTGGCTGTAAATTAATCCCAATTTTCAATTTAGTACATTACCATTATTTCATCAACCTAATGAGTACTTCAACAAAATTCTACTTGTGAAAATATGAAGTATTTTTACTAAATACCTTTTGAGAAATACATATCTGAAATATTATAAAACTGTAATTTTGACATAATTTAGCTGACTTTGGCTCAGTATCTTTGGCTAGGTATCTCCAATTTAGTAGGAGGATTTAGGACTTGATCCTGGATTCAACTGGGAGCCAGTGGAGTGAAGCTAACACAGGAGTGATGTGTTCTCTTCCACTAGTTCCTGCTGGAAGTAATATTTACACCATCCAGGGTCGGAGAAAACTTCTCTCAGGTATTTAGGGTCTAGTATAATGACTTCTGGGTTTAATTGTCATACAGGTCTTGATGTCTCTGATGCAGGAATTAAGTTTTGTTGTTTTGTCATTCTGGTCTGGTTTAATAGATAAATACAGCTGTGTATCATCCGCATAACAGTGAAACTTAATGCTGTGTTTTCTGATTATATTTTCTAAGGGCAGCATGTAAAGCATGAACAGGATGGGCCCTAGAACTGAGCCCCTGTGGAACTCCGTAGCTAACTCGAAAACAAAAAGAGGACGGTCCATTTACATGAACAAACTGGTATCCATCAGATAAAAAGGATTCAAACCACTGGAGGAGATCCTCTGATCCCCGTGTCATGCTCTAGTCTCTGAAGTAAGTTGTGGTCAACAGTATAGTATAGCTTCTTAACTACAACTATTTCTAGGAGAGAATACGTAATAAGGAACCATCTGAAGAAAAATGTGCTGCATGGTGGAGTCCCCAGAAGAGAGCTTTTTTTTTGCATAAATGCTTCAAAATGCCTTTATTTTCTTTAAGCTGCTATGACAAGTGAATTTCTCCCTGTGAGATAGATACATTTTGAAAGTTTCTGTTTGTGGAACAGCTCTTCCTCTCCATAGGGGGCTAAAAGGTTTGTGGAGTTTGTTCATCCGGCCCATATGTGTTTGGTAGACTTGGAGAAAGCGTTCAACCACAACCCTGGGCTATCATGGGAGTCCTGTGAGTTTGGGGTCTGGGGATCCTTTCCCTGGGGATAAGATGGCAACAGAGGGAAGCAACATCATAAAACAACCAGGACTAAGTGATAAACTAGAATGGGCGGGGCCTGTCTACACACACGCTCTATAGTTACACACACACTTGTTGGCCAAAATAGTCTCTACATTTAAACTAAACATACTCACATATACTATACATATACTACACATGTACGCAATTCAGCTATAACAGCAGCTCACACACTCCATCATACAAACCCATTCAGATAAAGACTTTCATTCTGTCACACAAACGGTTAGTGCTCAGGTGAGTGTTTATGTTTCACTGAGGTGGGTGGTGATGGAATGTACTCAGGGGGAGAGCGCCCGGCCATCCCCACGCCAAGACCCCCCGCCGGGGCAGCAGCCGCAGCCAAGATCCCCCAACACCCGCCGTGGAGCCGCGGAGAGAGACCGCCCGCCGGGCAATCCCGCCGAGCACCCAGACCGGGGCACGCGGGACCGCCGCAGAGGCCCCCCCACACCCAAGAGCAGGAAGGCACAGGAACACGGAGAGTGCAGGCCCCAGCCCAGCCAGAGGAGCAGCCCCCCCCACCCCGCCAGGAGGGCCAACGCGGGACCCCACCCCCGGAGAGCCCCCCAACCCCCGAGGAGCAGCCCACCACCACCCAGTGGCGCAGAGGACCCCCCGCCCCACCCCAGGTACGAGCCAGGGCCCCCAAGGGCAACCCACCCACACTCCAGACAACCGCCTGCCCCCACCGCGAAGGTCCAGCGGAGAAGCAGGGCAGAGGCCGCCCACCCCCGCCGAGCAGAAGAGAACCCAAGAGAAACAGAGGCCCCAAGGAGTGATGTACAAAACAAGGCCCGACCAGGCACACCCACTGATGGAGTTAAGGAGAGGACTAGTTCTCGAAAGCAGGGACCGGATTCCGCACCACCGAGACCTGGACACCCCCCGGCTCCGATGTAGATTGATCCCCTGCTAAATCTCGGGGATCCCACTCCCGGCGTGGGGAGGAGACTGCCGGGCCCAGGAGACCGGCACCCAAGAGACTAGACCACCAGGCCGAGGTTCCCCGCATCCCCGCCAGGGATGGGGTAGGGGACAGAAGGTCGAAGGTCCCACCTTCCTTGTGTGATGCGTGCGTGTTTGCTTGTTAGAGTGTATGTTTGTGGTGTTAGAGGTGTGTGTACTAAAGGGGTGCGGTTAAAATTGGTGAGAAGGCCTTAACAGGGCATCTCCTGATTTCTCGCCAGTGGCCGGATGCCTCCTGGAAGCCTCCCCTGATGAGGTGTCCTGGGCAAGTCCCACTGGGTGGAGGTCCTGGGGAAGACCCAGGACACACTGAAGAAACTACATCTCTCAGCTGGGCTGGGAAGGCTTCGGACTCCCACCAGGGGAGCTGGAGGAAATGGTTGAGGAAAGGGAAGACTGCTGCCCCGTGATCCGGTCCATGACGAGCGGAAGAAGATGGAAGGATGACTATGGTTCATAAGTTCATTTTTGAACTCTCTCATAATCCCTCTGCATATATCTGGACTTGTTATCGGCACAAGAGGCCACTGGATTGTGAACCCTTGTGGTTGCATTACACACACACTTCTCTCTCTGTGTCTCAGCAATAGATAAATTAAAGAAGTGTAGTCTACTAACTACTTGCTTGTTCTTAGCAGAAACCCGGGGTAATATCTTTAGGTCATTAACTTACCCATGATGGCAAAAACCAAGAAAAAAAAAAAAGCTCTAGCAGAAGCGCCTGTTGACCGTCACAGAAAAACGTAGAGAGCGGATCCAGTGTGAACCTAGCATGAGGGTGGGTGGAGTTAGGTCTCACTTGACCTTTTCCTCCCCAGTCTGCCAGTTTTGGCACATTGTTGATATGGGTGGAGATAGGTCTGAGAAATCTACCAGTCACACTTCAGGCTTCATGTGTTGTTCAGAATCTGCTGAATCTGCTCTTGCTGAGACACACTTGCTTCTCCCCACACGACATTATTTTAATAAAATGCAAATAGTTAGTTGGAATAAAACCTAAAATTTCTCTAATCAAAGCAAAGGCTTTAAAAATCTCAATAAAAACCAAAGGTGAGGCGAATAGGAATCACAGCTAGTTCATTTCGTTGATCTGATAGTTATAGTATATAATATATAAATAGTAAATAGTATATAAATGTAACAACTACATGGTGAAATAAACATGCATTAATGTGAAGCAACAGCTGAGAAGTCAGTTCAGACAGATATCTAAGAGCATTTGTCTGACAGTCTCATATCCAAACTGTCAGATTCAATTTATGTATTTTTTATCTCCAGTTACTCTTGGTAGGTTTCACAGGTTATCTGTCCTGAAGTTGTTGCATTTTCTGATCAACAGAAACCAATAAAGAACTTTTCTCGGACTCTGTTTGGAGAAAACTCCTGAAACTTGTTTGAACACAGTAAACATGCTGCTGTTCACCAATAAGATAAGAGTCCTCACCATAATGTTGAGCCAATGTGGAGAATTATCTAAGAATGTTGCTGTGTAGAGAGTTACAACTTCAGTTTTGTTTCATTTTCCAAGCTTTGAAAGACTTTTTGTCTAATTTATTTACTCTGATACCAAGACAGCTTTAAAAAAAAAAAAAAAAAAACTCAGTAAAGACTAGGGATGGGGTACTGAAACTGCTGTTTAGTACAGATGCCACATCATAAATTTTACAAAACTGATAAGTTTCAGTCTTAACTGTATTGTTTACGGTACCGGTATGGTGGAACAGCAGCATGTTTGTTCTTATGTGGCTTAAAAACACGGGACGGCTCTCCTTTGTCCTCACTGCCCTACATTTGAATGAATGAATGAAATGGTTTATTTACATTAAATAGACACATATTACATAATCAATCAAAAGCAGATCGCTTGAAAGGGAGCGGAAGGAAGCGAATTTATATAATCCCATCCTTGCCCAACCTTACCATTTTCTTTACATGAGCCATCATCATCCAGTTCAGGACTTAATATAATATATTTATACCCTACAATCATAGATTCAGGTTATTAAGGATCTTTAAGATTTGTGATGTAATTTAGTGTTCAAATTTATATTAATCGGAACCTCAAATCTAAATATACTCATATCGTTAAAAAAATATAATCTACATCAATCAATACGAACAATCCAAGCGTATTCGGACCACCATCACCAAAAAAAATCTCCCGGACTTACCAGCATAAAAAAATCCAGAGCGTACAGAGATGATTAATAATCATCCAAATATATTCTAGACTATATCAATATATCAATACAAAAGACATTCCCCGTTGATAATCATTCATGATCATCAGAAAGAAAAATCATCTACATTAGTCAATGCAGAAAAATCCAAAATATACTCATTATAAAAGAAAATTTGTGCAGATTGTTTTCATAAAAAAATATTAATCTTAAATCCGACTTTAGGAGAAAGGAAAAAAAAATCAAGAATATGTGCAGAATCAGTGATAGATCACAGTCTAGGAAACCAAGTCTATCGACAGGTTTACGAACACGAAATCCTTCTTCTGCTGTATTTTACAGCTATGATTGTCATTGTTATGACTGGAAGCTGTTTTGTCGAGTCCATCACTTTTCCGCTGATATCATATTAAGTAAATTGTGCTTAATTTTTCTGTAGGTCAGCTGAAAAATCGGGTCAAAGTTCACCTTCAGAAGTGGTAGATTAGGCGTCGTTTTCTTGAAATCACATTTTATACTTATTTTGCTTCACATAAAGGCTCAGACATCTGTAATCTCACACTTCTCAAAGTCTTTCATGCTTTTGATCTCCAGTGGGTTGGTCAGGTCCGGTGGACTGAGTGGTTTAACAAAGATCCTGAAGTTCTGCACCCAAGTTCCTTGGATTTGTCGTCTCTTCCGTAGGAGTCGAGCGTGCTTTGCAAGGTCAGCATGATATTTCAACAGGTGATCATTTAGATAAACAGCTGAACCCTTCAGGTGTTTTCGTTGTTTCATCAGATCAATCTTGAGCTGTCGACTCACAAACCTGATCAGGATCGCTGGTTTATCCTAATTCTTTCTCTGATGAAGCGGATGACAGACCTGAATAGTATTTAGATCTAAGGAAATTCCTTTAGACGTGTGGAATATTCCAATTTGGTTCTCCACGGACTCGTTAGCATCTCCGGCTCTAACAGCTCAGTTAGCTTCAATGCTAACATCACTTACACCAGGCCGAGCCCGGGGTTTGAGTTGAAGTCCCGTGAGGACGATGTTATTCATTCTTGCTTGCTGATCCACGTCGTTCATTCTTCATCTTCATTAATCTTGCCGATTATCTCATTGCTCGTTCCGTGCCTTTTCCTGTCAGAAATCTTCCATGAGTTGTAGCAGCGGTGATAGCTTAGCATCAAGTTCCATGAGTGCTGTCTTAGCAACTATAAGAAGCGGTGGATTAGCTTAGCCTGGATGTCGGCTGATGCAGCTCTTAGCTCCGTCAAGTTGGCTTCTAGGTTTTTCTTTGTGCCATGCTCAACTCTCCTTGTTGCAGAATTACAACTGTTTTGCAGTAGCTTTGTGATTAAAGTCGATGGTAAACAGCTTTGAAAAGACAAAGAGTTGAGGAGACTTGAGGACACACGTCTGCTCATATGTGAACCGGAACCTACTTTACTTTTCCTGGTCCAGGGCAGGTGAGGAGCTGCTCACACCCTCTAACTCAGACACATTCAAGTGTGTAACAACAACTGCTTGAGGATGGCAGAGCAGCTGTGAGATAGAAGGTCCAAAGTGTGGAGGTATTTTGCCAAAGTAGATGCAGACAGTGCACGCTGTCTCAGATGTAACAAAAATGTGGCCTATAAAGGCAGCAACATCAGATTCTAATGCTAATGCGACTGAACAACTGAATGCAAGAAACCAGCAAATATCTTTAAAAGCAGTTAGATCTCACTGGTGTGTACAAGGACAGCCAGACTGCAGAAAGTCCCCTCAGACATGCAGCAGCAGAAAGCTTTGATGTAAAACTAGGAAGTCTCCACAAAATAATAAATTAGGTTTTGGAGTAGCTTGAACTTTTTTCTCCAGTTTCTACTGATGGATCCCGCAGAATTCTGTTTTTTATTTTTTTTATAAAACCCATAAGTCTTATCTGTGCTTTAGTTTCTTACAAACTGTCTTTGGATGATTGCTGCAGCAAACAAACGGTAACCAGCTTCACAGCCTACCGGGAAAAGGTTGTTTTGCATGTTTCTCAGGAAGGATCCTGCTGATTTTCATGTCAGAGAAGCAGGTCAAAGCTGTGCATTATTTATGCATGAAATCACCAATCACAGCCTCCTGTTAGCCTGTTGCAGTGACTTGTTCCTGGAGTTACATAAAGACTCAGCTGGCAAAAATAATATTTTTCCAGCTTTTTTTTTAAATTCTGTAATATTTTAAAGTTAGGAAATACTGTTAAGTATTTGATCAAAATTTAAGAGATTTATTTATTGGACTGCAGGTGATCTTTTTCTCTACAATCAGTGATGAGGAAGTTCTTTTTATTGGAAAAATCTACTTTTTTATTCAGTTACTGGACCCGAACAGTCTGAATAGATTAGTTCAGATATAGAAATTGACGTCAGGGTACTTTCATTTGGCTTCCTGACAACAAAAGCTTGAGAATAACACTGAAACTGAGCACTATGGGAGACTGAGGGCTGGAGGAAATATTAGGTCTTCCTCTCATCCGTCACACCTTTGACATCTCTCCTTGAGATAAATGGACCCGGTGACTTGGGAGAGAGTAAATTGTGTGGCGTTCTCAGAGGGCGGCGAGCGCGAGACAATCAGGAAGCGGTCTGCTGACAGAGCTGACAGCGACATCACTCCTCATCTGCTGCTCTCCCTGTAGCCCACAGGTGAATGTGTGACAACCTCTTCCTTAAACGGACACTCGGTAAGCAACCATCCAGGAAGCCGACCGGTTGGCTGAAAATGTGTGGGATGGGAAAAATATTTGTCATTTCACTTCCTCTCCTGCACCCTGGATCTCCAGACATCCATGCAGCATCACTGGAGGGTTCTGGATGAGGCCGTCTGTCTGCAGAAATAAAGCACCAAACAACAAAACCTGACCCTCTATTTGAGCAGAAACTCAGCCTATCTGCTTCAGACTGCAGTAATCACTCAGGACTGCGGCTCCGCACTGAGAGGAAAATCACAAAAGCTGCTGAGTCAATGCTTCCTCCATTTCCACCAAATCAGCAGAGCAGAGCCCAGATGCATGACCTCATTCAGGACATAATGCTTCAGGGTCAGAGGTCACACAAATGAATGTGTGGCCTCTTTGCTGGCTTTAACCTGGTGAGATTCCAGCTCAAAGATGCTTTGTGTTAGTGAAGTGTCTGCTGTTTCTTTCACAGATACAGACACAGAGTATCATTGACATAAATAAGTGAGGTTGTCAGAAAAATCTCAAAGTGTACAAAGTCCAAACTGGGTTAAAAGAGAAAGAGGGAGCCGAATCACAGAGGAGCTAGACCTCCGATCTACCCCATGGCGTCAGCAACTGGTTAGAAACAGAGAAATGGAGTTAGCTGGCAGCTCCAAATATGATAATGAATGAAATCGGAGTGTAGGGAAAAAGAGTTCAACGAAAGGGTGAACCAGCGTCATGTCTTCATGCAACCACAGTCAGGTGCAGACATTAAAGGGGCCATTCCATGATTTTCTTAAGGCTTTCACAGTAACCTCTATCCGTATATTACGATCTATATATTATAGAACACTGAAAAACAAAGTATTTATTAAATATGAGTTATTTTTGTTAAATGTTTTGACACTTGTAATTAAAACAATTCGATCTCTGAAGCTCCGCCTTTCACTCCCTGGGGGTTCCACCCACTTCATGTCATTCTAGAGCCGGTTTGTCACCCATGGAAAAATGAGAGGAATTTTTTTTTTTTTTATAACATTGATGTAGGCCCACATGTAGTGCAGCTCAAGTGTTTTTCCCCAAAATTTAAAGACAGAATGGTGATGTCTAATGGGTTCATTTTGAGAAGAAAGTGTTTTCTTCAAGTGAATCACCATGAACGCAAACATTAACTTTTAAAATGTTTAATAATAAGTGAAGGAACTTTCTTTCTGGAGAACTCTTGACGATGAAAGAGGAGTTCCTGGAGCATTTGTACTTTCTTAACCCTTGTACTATCTTATGGGGTCCAGATGACCCCACTCTTACATTGATATGTGGTCAGTTTGACCACAGACTAGATGAAAAAAAGAACTAACGAAGCAGGATTTGATGCAATCAAAAGAAGTTAATCTGTAGTCTCAGAGGCAGGAGAAGACCAAAAGTGTGGTTCCGAACATCACAGGGGATGACTGACAGCACATCAGAAATCAGTGGATCAGTAGCAGCCGCAGAGGGGAGCTGAACCAGAGACAGAGTGACACCACACTCCATCAAAGTCACAGTGAAACATGAAGGTGGAAACACTCTGGTCGTGTTTGGAGTTAGACTCCACTTTTCAGAAAAAAGTTGCCCCTCTGTTTAGCATCTCTCTGGGAAAGCCTGGATGTGCAGCAGCAGAGCTTCTTGATAAGCTTTGATGTTCTCTCCTGCAGCTAACCTTAAAGCTTTGCAGGAACTGCACTTCCCCCAGTCTGAACGTTACATCAGGAAAAAAAAAAAAAACACCTCAAATTGCTGACAGAGTATTTAATATGAGGCCCAGTCAGCTCCTTTGCAGTGGCTTATTTTGAGCCTATTAAAGTGTTTGACTTGTTCTGATGGAGTCATTACACGATGTAATTGAAAATGATGCCTCTTGGGAAAGTTGACCTGAAGCACATGTGTGCCACACTTCTCAAGCTCCATTTGCATGATGCCAAGTGTTTGCTCAGCCTCTGTCAGATGGCTCTACACACCCAGCAGATGAGACATTTCCACCTAAAAGTGTATTCGCACCAAAAGCGATTCGTGTGTCAAATTCACGTGTTCCGTCCGTCTTCATCCACAACAAATTCGCTGCTCGTCGCCTGTCAAAAAATGTGTTCCTGAGCTTGACGCTGCGGCCGTGGGAGGAGCTACCAGGAAAGGATCATCACTTAAAGAAACGATGTCTGTGGGTATCTGGCTTAGAATGTATCAAGACACAGATGATGCTGAGAAATAGGGTTTATTTATTGTGAAGAGTTCTACAAAAACATTAGTAATCATGTCTCCATGTTTGGCTTTATACGATTATTATAATATATATATATTTAATACTATTATTTATTTTTATAAAGATTTTCCTGGTACAGGAGGGTGTATCTGTATGACAGCCACTTCCACTGTGTTTCTCTGTCTCTGTGGCTGAGCTTGAGAGGCTCTCTTTTTCCTATTAACTCAAGGAGGATGAAAAAATAAAATTGGGAGAAGCCTTCTTTATTTTTAAATATCTGGTTGAGGCAGCTTCTGCACCCTGCAGCAGGTCTTTGTCTGCCGGCATATCGAGTGAGTGAGCTCCGCCGTGGGAGAGAAAGCTGGTGATCTGTCCAGAGTTTATCCACCTTTGCCCCAAAGTATCCAGATGAGCTCTGAGAACCTGCTGCTCCAACGGGTTAATAAAAAAGATGCTTGTTTTAGACTAGTATTCTAGCAGTTGATCAAGTGAATGAAAACATCATGTGCCCAAAGCTGAGTTCCTGATTTGCTGAGGCGACGCGGCGACCTGTCAAACTTCAGATGGTAACATTTCGGCTATGCTGCCCGATTCTCACTTCATCGCTTAAATCAAGTTGCTGTCAGGTTTGGTGAAGGTGGACCTCGACATGCAATGAGTCAAGGAAGGAGGAGAGTTTTCAGCAGTTTACTAAGAGAGGCAGTGAAAGCTTCCAAACAGTAGGGGGCGTCCGAGAGTTCTCTGGGTAATGAATCCGAGTCAGTCGCCTAGTAAATCCAGTTCCAAAGCAACGGTACCAGAGGGCAGAGACAGGATCGGAGGTCCAAATGAGAGCGAGGTCGAGGCGAGGCAGAAATCAGGCAACTCAGGTATACTCTGGATAACAGGGTGAAAATGACCTCTATCTGGTACAGAGTGTGGTGTGGCAGAGTCTTGGCGAGCACACAGGTGTTTAGAATCAGCCAATAGCTGCAGGGGAAGGCGGGGCTGGAACCTGACAGCTGCTACCAGACCCTTCGCGCTGCACCCATCGATCAAATCACGACGCTGGACTTCAGATCATATCAGTATGTTCAATTGACTTAAAGGTTAAGTTGGAAGCTGACTCCGCCCACAGTTGAAATGTGAAAATCCAGTCAGAGGGATGGGTTTGTGGGCAGGACTGTTATCATTACTGGATCTGCAGATCGTGACATCAGACTTCTAAAACTTACATGGTTTGACCAATCACAAAATTCAATTGTAATATCTCGTTTAAACCTTTAGGGGGCAGCACACAGAAGGTTTTTGACTATATTCAAGAACTAAACAAGTTAATTTTAATTTTTTAAAAATTGGGCAGTGACCAACAGAAAGCACTTTTGAAGTCCCGTTTATGGAGATCAACAGACAAAAAAAATGGATTTAGGGTTTGGTTACTCTGACAATGAAACTGGCCGCCTCCACGTTCGGTGTGAATCCACCTTCAGGTACAGGGAGCATCTGTACCCTTATAAAGATTAATAAAGGACTTTGTTACTGTCCTGCTTTCACATAGAGAATGTCCTGGAAGTACCTCTCTGTTTTTGACTGGGTTAGTTTTTTTTCCACCTCTTAAACTGATCTTTCCAGTTCAGCGGTGCGAGTGTGTCAGCTGTGAGCTGCAGTTCATTTCATTAAAGGCAGAGAGGTGAGTTTTAATTGCTCTCAGAAACTATTTTCAGCCTCACGCTAACATAGTTGCCCAGCCCTTTGAGAGGATCCTGATACTGCGGAGGAGTGTCCGCTGTGGTGGATGGGAATTTGTCTTTAAACTTTGTTGGCATGGCATCATAATTTCCCCCTGATCTGCAGGATGCAGGTTCTGCTTCATTAATTATTAAGCCCAACTCCACACACACAGCCACAAGGCGAGCCGCTCTTTCCGCTCGGCTGAACCCCCCACCGCCTGTAATTATAAAGACCCGCCATTTAGTACGTCAGTCCATCTCCATCTTTGATTTCCTTGTCAAAAACTATTAAAGTAGCTGCTGGTCTTCTGCTCAGGCTCAGCATGGGGCACCATTTGAATCAAATCAACTAGATTTCACTGGCATATTAAAAAGAGAGCAAACATGGACTGAAGACCCCATTATCCCAAACACAGAGCAGCATCCTTGGTCACTCTTGGTACTGTGAACTTGCGTAACTTCAGGCTCTTTCTAAACCTGTTTGTTCTTGAATCTGAGGTTCAAAACTTTCCTCTCCAGTACCCAGTAAACGGTTAGATCAACATTATAAAAGTTAGGGGAATATAACTTAGCTACATTAATTTGTATTTAATTATCCGAGTTACATCAGACTTACTTGAAACTTCTTTTCTGATTTGAGCTTATTATTTTAGTTTTAGTGCATTATATTTGTTTATATTTATTAGTCCAGTTGTGTGTAACTGTTTGTCTTAACTTTGTTAAGTGAATACAACAATTTTCTAGATAAAGAACAGGAAACAGTTTCCAGTACCATGTTAAATCTGGGCAACTAAGCATTAAGATTCTGAAAGCAAAACCCAGTATACTATAAAGATGTAAACTAGGGGTGAAGGGAAAAAATCGATTTGGCGACATATTGCGATATTTTGTTTGGTAATACTCGTATCAATTTAAAATGTTGCCATGACGATATTTATTTAGCTATTTATTGAGCATCCTTCACAGTCTCACTTTTGTTTTCCACCTCCGACCACTAGTTGGCAGCAGAGCGCACTGAGTCTCTTTGAGCTGCTCTCCGCCGCGGCCAAAACAACACCAAGATCTGTTAAATGTTCAGTCAGGCTCGTGGTTTTGGTTGTAATGAGACACATTCTACTATGTTTCTACTTGGAATGTAGACTAAACTGAAACTGTACCACGTTGCTGCCAGTATCATAGACAGATGTGGATTTTGAAGCTCCTTAGCGGCTCAGATGAGAACAAGTGAAGCTGTGGAACTGCAGAGGGTTCATACACGGAGACTCCATCAAAATGCTGTCGGCAAAGTGAGAAGAAGTTCTGCTGAACTTGACAGCAATAGATTCTAGTTCAGAGACCTGATGGATCAGAGTGATGTGTACAACGCTCTCTGGCTCCTCTCGATGCGGAGGAGAAGCAGCTCTACTCCGAGCTCTCTCCGGGTGACTGAGCTCCTCCCCCTATCTCTAAGGGAGCGCCCAGCCATCCTCCAGAGAAAACTCATTTCAGCCGCTTGTAGCCGGGATCTCGTTCTTTCGGTCACGACCCAGAGCTCATGATCACAGGTGAGTACTGGAACGAAGATCGACCAGTAAATTGAGAGCTTTGCTTTCTGGCTCAGCTCTCTTTTCACCACAACAGACCGGTACAGCGACCGTAAAATGGCGGACGCCGCTCCAATCCGTCTGTCGATCTCACGCTCCGATCTTCCCTCACTCTTTAACTCCTTCACCTGAGGCAAGAGCACTTCAAAGCACATTCATTAATCACAGTCATTCTATTAATTCTTATACTGAAAAACATTTTTTTGTGGAAATCAGACAATATTCACTGATCCCTGACAAAACAAGTATTTTGTAATTTACCAAAAAAAAAAAAAAAAAAGCAGCATGAATTTCTGGGTAAAGCTACTTGTATATGAGATACAATCACTGCGCTTAATGCTGTGATCATTTCATAAAATAAATTTTACCATTTTATTACAATGAAAGACATTAAAATTCAGGTAGATTCAATTGAAGTCATACTTTTAAAAAATATGAAAAATTGTTCTGGTAGAGTTTTGGTATATATCGTGATACATATCGTATCGTGAGACATGTATCGGGATACGTATTGTATCGCCAGACTCTTGCCAATACACACCCCAAGTGTAAACTGAATGTACTTTCAATGTTTATTGTTTATTTGTATGTATTTATTTATTGTTTTAAGTCAGCTGCTTTAGTGAGTGTAAGAATCTATCACCGTTTTTTTACTTGTCTTTATTGTGGTTAAGTGACACAGTGGGAATTAGACGATCATCTCATTAATCAGTTCAAGGTCCCTCATTAAATCCTATTTAATGGATCTGCTAATCTTTTCACCTTTATTAGACTGAAGGCTGTTAAAAAAACAACACAGGTCATAATGGTGTATGGATCCTGAGTGAGCTTCTGTACATATAACTCGAACCTTTTCGTGTCGTCCAGACGACCCTATGTCTCTGCTAATGAGGTGATTCTGCCAGAATATGGTGTATCGTCGGCTAAGGAAGTAAAAGTGCTGCTTTAGCACATCTCACCTATTAGGCGCCATTTTTACCCAGCCTACATTGCAGCCTGGTACTAAACACAACACTAACCTCCACCTGTCTGTGATCAGGCACAAAAATCAACACACGCAGCACACACATATCAAGACTACCATGGTTGAACTCCAAAGTAAAATAACAACACACAGCAGTGTAAGACTGCTGAGGACAATGAGGGGAAAAGAACAGAACAAAAAAAAAAAAACAGCCCAACCAGACCAAACCTAAACCTCAAACCCAGCTACCTCCTGCTCTGCTCGCTGCCTCTGACTTAAATACCTGGCAGGTGCTAGTTAAGAATGGGAGGGCATGTTCAAGAATTGCAGCACACCACTTCACCCATAGATGATGCTGAAGTTGATAGCTAAAAATGCTGAAGTTGATAGCCAGCCAAAATATTAGTTAAATACCAAATTAGTCTAAAAAACTGAAAAACCCCGTAGGTTAGCCAAAACACCTGGCATGTAGCTTAAAAAATAGCGAAACTTCAAAATACCTTAATAAAAAAAGAAAAAAAAAAAGCCTAGATTAGCCAAAACAGCTAGCATGTAGCTGAAATATTATATTATTACTTTGTACATTTCAAAGGCTTGCATCCCACATTTCCTATGATAGAAGTTATTATTACTTTGTACATTTCAAAGGCTTGCATCCCACATTTCCTATGATAGAAGTTAGTATTATATTGAGTCTTAGATGACATCATTGGCCAACAGTGCAGAAGCTTCTGCCTGTGTTCCACGTCTCCATGCAGCACTGTTGTTACTCTATTTTTGGCTTGACATCCAAATGCTGAGAGCCCTCAATTTGTTGTTCCTAAAATCTCTTTATTCGCCTTTCTTTCCCAGAGCGGTTACAACTCCTTTGGTGTCAGGTTTTGATGTGTTTATTTGGATGCCTTTGATCTCAGCTCCGGCTGGGGAAAGTGATGTCAGAAGTGTATGTGTGTGCGTGGGAGGTAAACGCTCCCTGTGGAGGAAAGCACTTGTGAGCACACTGCCATGTCCACTAAGGCTGAAGAGAGACAGCTGAAGGGGGGCAGGGACAGACGGCTACATTGCAGGTTGTGTTTCTCTGAGGCATAACGCAGCACTGGTACAACACAGTCAGGAAAACGCCACCGACCCATGAACACACTTTCACTGCAACAGCAGTTGGTCACATCTGAGATTTAGGCTGCAGAATGTCTCATGAGTGCAAGAAGTTGCAAATGAGTGCACACAGTTCTGCACTAACCATGGAGTCTGATCTGTGTCCACCAACATAAAGCAGTCAAACTGTTGAAGGCGTTGAAGGTTATAAAAACCTGTTCTCATGTTGGTTTAAAGTCCCACTCCAGCATGTGCTCATTTCTAATCATCCCTTCGTTTACACGCTCTCTGCTAGCTTACAGCCCATCACAACCAAAGCTAACGATAGCGGTGCCACAAAAATGGTGATCAATATTGGAGCTATCCAGCTGTGGATGAAGAAAACAAAGACGTACATGAATCTATCCGTCTGGAACCAGATGTATCAGAATGGAGCGGAGCATGAAGACTGTGCAATTGTCTGTAACAACTATATTTTTCAAACAGGATTTTCCATTTTTCCATCTGTTCCATATTCATAAGGATTTGAATAAAGAATAACTGAAGAAAGACATTTTAATTTTCATTATCTTCATATATGTCCTCCATCATTAGAAAAATGTTACAAACATACTGAGGAGCAATCCAAGGATCTGACAGTGTCATCAATAAGTTACAAAATACACGGAGAGAATAATTTCTGACTTGTGCACGCTGTTTCATGAACTTTTCATGTGGTGGCTGCTTGAATGCACATCAGCGCAGCCGGCTGGTGTATGAGCAGCTCCCAGCTCGTGTTTAAACATGCGGCACCAACACTAACACCTGCGGTGTGAAGACATCAGGTTCGCTGTAGAATATGAGGATCAGGCAGCAAAATGCGTCACAAGAAGTACAATATCTGCAAGATTTGTCTCATCAATCGTACAATGTGGAGACACACGTCCAACATGGCCGCCCCAATCTGACGTCATCACACAGCCCCGTCACTGTGTTAAAATTGAACAACTAAGCAGGTAACACAATGAAAACATCCCAGATCTATTTCTAAAGACTTCCAGTGTTACCTCAGATAAACACCAGAAAATATCTGACTCCATCAGAGAGTTTATAGTTAAATCTCTGCAGTCTTTTTTCAGTGGTTGATAATGGAGACTTTTGTCAACTTTTTTTAACCCACAAAATAGTGTACCAGCACGTCCATGTGTCACAGAAAAATCTATATATACCTGCTCTTTATGAACAAGTGTTTAAAGAGATTGAAAACGACTTAATAAAAACACAACTTTCCACATCCAGCTGAACTTCCTGATAACAGAGAACTTTATCTCTGTAAATGTTCATTATATGACGGTCCTCACTCGGTAAAAATAAAGAGTGCAGAACTGCAGAATGTCAAGACTTAAGAGAACAACTTAGATTGTTGGAGTTTATTATATTCATGTTTACAAGTGTCGAGGACTGAGACACTTTTACATTGGATTCAATTGTTTACAAGTTTTAATGTGAACAAGAGTTCTATGTAAGTGTGATTCTGCAATAACTGCCAAATGCTGTTTTTTTTTTTTTGTTCAATACGTACCAAACTGTGACCCTCGTATCGAGGTACGTATGCAATCGTGAACAAACTGTATCGTTGCATCTCTAATACATAGATATAAATATAATTTTTTGCGCTTTTGTGGCAAGATCTAATATCAGAGATAGTAAGGGGTAAACTAAAATGTGACTTTTCAATCCCAAGTGTTAAAAAATAATTGGTTTGTTCAACAATGGATGACTGTCTTTGTTTGGAAAATTGTAAAATACTGTAAAGGAAAGGACCTCCCAGACCTCATTGCCAGTTAAATGGCCACACTTGAGGAACTTTATGAGTTTCCTGTAAGATAATACTAACCAGTAAGAGAAACAACCATTTCCTTTCATGTTTCTATTGATCTAATGAAAAACTTGAATGAAATAATGAATATTTCTGGTTTCTCATTGATGTCTTGTCACTAGATAACAAATTTAAATGTGAAAATATAATTTAGAAGATTTTCAATCTCCAAAGCTTTAGAGTTTACTTTTCCTGCTGTTAGTTCACTTTCTTCCAACCACTGAGAATCAGCTGTTGACTTTGTGCTGATTACATCTTCTCCTTTGACAGGTGTGTTTGCACTGACATATTCAATGTCCTTCAAGTCAGCTGTCTGGGGTTTTAATGTTGTCCAATTGAAAGAGCCACTACCAATATCTGACATCTAAGCTCATTACTCTAACATGTCATACTGGGAACAAAAAGGTACTGCTGAAATGAGATTGAAGTGTGGCCACGACAGAATGGTAGCGATGGTTGAATTTCAAAGCTTGTCTTCTTCCTTTGATCTTGAGGGTTAAACTGTTAAACATTGAAATGTTGGCCTCGCTGTCCTCTCTGCCTTCCACTAGGGCTAAAATATAGATGTGTGAATGTCTGTTTTTGTGATTTTTGCAGAGTTTGTATTTAGTTGGGTGTGTTATATAGTAGTTTTATATATATATATATATATATATACATATATATATAAAAACCATAATAAACGTGTGTGTTTCTTCAGGTCTTAGCAGCATGGATGATAATTAGATGGAGACTATTGCCAGACAGAAATGTGTATTGGTAAGATCAAAGGCGTCTTGTTTCATAGATAATAACAGTCAAGATCTAGTCCTTCTGCTTGGCTTTATGATAAGCTTGTATACAAACTGAGCCATCTTGTTAAAGCAGATTGCTTTTGGATGTTCCATCTTTGCAGAAACCAGGCACTAAAGAGGGAGATAACACAATGAATAACAGCACAGTCTGTGCACAATATGAGCCTGCTCTCCAGACTGCCGGCAGGATCTGTAAGAAGTCTGCTTAGAAGGCTCCTTTTATGCTCCCTGCGTTCAACTCTCTTCTTTAAAAACCAAGTAATGCTTTGTTATTGACAGTCGGAGCCAAGAAGCCATTTTTCTTAGAAGTAAATAGTTGTTTTCCATTTAGGCCATTCCAAAGGCAGTCGCCCTGCTACTTCTTCACAAATTGAAATCACAGAGCTCGGATGGATCATGCATTCTTTGACATTTACGCAGCAATTTAGCGGATTCTTGTTATGCATTTATTCATCAATTCATTCGTTTAACTGCTCATGAATACAAATGTGATGGGTGACCTGTCATATCGCACCTTAGTCCTCGCTGGGTAATTTTGCCACTGAGGTTGATGCAATGCTTCCTCATGCATATACATCAGCTCAGTAAGAAAATGAGCAGCTAGGAACACCAGAGGAAAGTGCTGCCATGGAATTAAAGAGAAAGCTTTGTTCCTCTTGTTAGAATTCACATCGCACTGCTCATTGTTTAAATGGAAGTTTAGAAGGTGAGCTAACTGCTGAGAGGGGGTGAATGTACTGTGACACCGTCTTCCTGTGTAGTTCCCTGTTAATTATATCAGAGATATACTCTATTATACTCCACTGCTCACAGAGAATGGATCTTTTTGTTTGTTTTTGTACTCTTGCATTGCAGGTGAAGGCATGCAGCCGTGTAAAACTGACTTCACTTTAATCTGAGCTCAAGGAAATTGAGAACATTTACAAACCTTTTTAGTCATTGATTCAGTTTGAGAAAGTTCACGTCCACCACTGGCAACAACAATCATAGTCTTCATGATCATGTAGATATTTTTTCTGTCTGTATAGCAGGACTTCTAGTGATATACTGTTGTCATAGAATTAAGTCACCAGCAGATTCAAGTATAGATTGGTTTGTCAGACTATCAGGGGCTTACTCACATTAAGTACTCTGTACTAATCCATGGTGACCACAGTTATTCAGCTGGTCTGAATTCTTTCTAGTCAACTCTCATACTTATCAGTCTGATCCAGACCAGCCCCTCCATCAACCGCCACCTTATCGTGGTGTAGTGGTTTGAGAGCTCGAGTGATCCAAGTATCTGAGCTGTCTGGGAGGGTACGACAGACAGGTCCAAGGTAAAGATCCAGACGTAGAGTGTTTCAGAATCTCTTTATATGTACTAAACATCAGGGCGTCTAGATTGGGGCAGCCGTGGCACCACTGTGACATTTTGTAACAAGCCTCTTCCATCCATGGCTACATGCATTTGCATTGGGTAATGACAGTCCAGTGTAAACAAAAAGCAGGTTCAAGAGCTGAGTTCAGTGTGTCCTTGAATGCATGAAACATCCCCAGTGTGAGCTTGTGTGATGCAAGCGTTCACATACCCATACTCTGCAGGCCATTGCACATTTGACTTAAATAAGGCTGCGCTCAAAAAGAAACATTTACAGCTACCAAACAAATTGTTCCTTGGTTGCAAAATAACAGATTTTCTTTCTTTCACTCAATCACTTATCATTGTATGTAGCCTTTATGACAGCTAGATATTAACTTGAATGTTTAACACATGTAGACATCAAGAGGCTTAAGAAATGGAATTAAAATTTGTAGAAAATAAAAATACAATTTTAACAAAGGTATGATAAATCTACAAAGAATAAAGACCAAAGAAAATAAACAAGTCTTTGATATAGATTTCTTTTTCAAATCTGAAATAATAGAAGGTAATTGAGCAGTGAAATAGTTTGGAACCAAACACAGGATAAGCACATTCACCAAAACTTTTGTATGGGGACTAAACTTAACTGAACAGAGTAGATGTCCAGAGGATTGCAGTGCTCTACCAGGGTTACTGGGAATTAAAAGCTCATTTAAATATAGTGGTGTAGGTCAAGGGCAGCTTTAAGAACAAGCATTAATCATTTAAATTTGCTTGTGTAATGCAGTGGCAGTGGAGGTAACAGGGGTAAAAGAGTCGTGTATGAAATTAGAGGTGTGTCTAAGGAGGCAAACAGTAGAAAAAAAGACGTTTTTCACACGGATTTACAATGACTGACTATATCCAAATGTATTTTTGGTATCTTAAAGTTTATTTCAAATTCAAGAACAGACAATTGGGACTTGATTCACTCTGTGTCTAATGCTAGGTTCACACAGATTCTCTCCTGATATTCCCACCAGACGCGCATTTTTCTGCGACAGTCATCAGGCGCCTCAGCATGAGCTTTTTCTTGTTTTTGCCATGATGAGTAAGTTACTGTAATACACTTAAAGTATTACCTCATGTTTTTCTAAGAAGAAGCAAGTAGTTAGTAGAGCTACACTTCTTTAATTTATCTGTTGTTGAGACACAAAGAGAGAAGTGTGTGTGTTGTGATTGTATCTTTATATTCATGTCTACACTCTCTTTAGATACAAAAACATGATCACATTTGTCAATCGCTGTGTTTTATTGTGAAAAACTGGTTATATTTTTAAAATTAACCAGATTTTCTCATGTATCTTAATATAACTTGAACCAGGATTAAGAGTTCAGTGATAATTTAGTAGCTTGTGTTTGATATGTGCAATACATATCATTTTAATGTCAATTTAAAGGGTTTTATTTTAGATAAAAGATAATCTTGATCAAACATGGCTTAGAGAAAAGGGCTGGTCAAATTTCATATTGCTATAACATTCTTTAAAAATGACAAAGCTGTCAGTGTCTTTGATTAAAAGAAAACTTTTTTTTTAAAGACACATCATCAGAGTTTGTAAGTCATAATAATGCCAAAGAAAGAAAGAAAGAAAGAAAGAAAGAAAGAAAGAAAGAAAGAAAGAAAGAAAGCTGAAACAGTAGTAATTATATATGTAAAAAAAACAAATAAAAGGAAGTCTCTCTCACCCACCGCGGGTGGTTTCTCCTCTCAGCTCGGGTCCTCTACCAGAGTCCTGGGATCTTGAGGGTCCTGCAGTATCTTAGCTGTTCCTAACACTGCACTTTTCTGGACTGAGATCTCTGAAGTCTTTTCTGGTAAACTGTTTGACCTTAAGGCCTCTGAGGAGTTGCTCTTCTATCAATCTATTTGCTCTTAAGGGTGTCTCAGAAACGGTCTTCTTTCTGTCCAAGTTGGGGTGGTTCTACAGGAAGTTTAAGAGTCTCCATCACACTGTTTTCCTTGTCTGGTCTAAAGGACATTCCTTATGAGGGTAAATATGTGTCTAAACATCCAAGCGTAAATAATACACACACGAGCGAGAATCACACACACACAAGTTTAATTCACACACGCACGTAAAACTGAATATGAAGTTGCAGGACAACGAGGAACATGTGAGAAAAATGTGTACTTGTGGAATATAATGTGAGAACTTGCTTGACAATAACCTTAACTTGTGTGTCAAAATGTTACATGTGAAGAAAAATCACACACACGCACAATTTAACTTGAGGTTGTGAGGAAAAACACAACTTGTAAAACTGTGTTGAAAAAATTTTTACTTGTAGCTTCAGTTTTCTTCTGTAGAAGAGTTTCACACAAATGCTTTTTGAGTCTCAGAGTGTTTTTGACTTTTGACACAGCCCATGTGGAAGATATGTGTCAAAACTAATTTGCAGGGAGGAGGGGTCAGGCAGGAGGAGCTCTCATCGGAGATCAGCCAATCAGAGGACGGGGGATGCACCAAGCTGGGCTAAGTCTCTTCAAATTACTGGAGCTAGCAAAGTACCGACTACAGCCAACAAGTGAATAGTTCATATTTTTATTCTCTATGATAGTGTTGAATATGTTAATAGTACTATCTAATGATCAACCTAGTCCCAATTCTCAGCGAAGTCACTAATTCACAGAACCGAAGTAGAGTAGAAAGTGATGCCGTCGGAACCGGCCGTTACATCAACCCCTCTCTGATGTGCGCGGCCGAACATAGCTGGTCTATAAACGGGATGAACACTCCTACATATATTCTAGCTCCATCTCATCACCGTGTTTAAACTAAATAGCTTTGATGTTTATAAAAGGATGGGCGCATAATCATTTAACGTGGCTGGTTTTCAAAATGTGTTGTTGGTAAGAGTATATTTACTACAGAAAAGCAAAAAAAAGTAGTATTTTGAAGAGACTTCCCCCAGCTAGGAGCCATTGCTGAAAGAAAAATAGCCCCCACTGAACCCCCGTCCTCTGATTGGCTGATCTCCGATGAGAGCTCCTCCTGCCTCACCCCTCCTCCCTGCAAATTAGTTTTGAGACATATCTTCCACATGGGCTGTGTCAAAAGTCAAAAACACTCTGTAGCTCAAAAAGCATTTGTGTGAAACTCTTCTACAGAAGAACACTGAAGCTACAAATAAAGATTTTTTCAACACAGTTTTACAAGTTGTGTTTTTCCTCACAACCTCAAGTTAAATCTTGTGTGTGTGAGATTTTTTTTCACATGTAACATTTTTACACACAAGTTAAGGTTATTGTCAAGCAAGTTCTCACATTATATTCCACAAGTACACATTTTTCTCACATGTTCCTCGTTTTCCTGCAACTTCATATTCAGTTTTACATGTGTGTGTGAATTAAACTTGTGTGTGTGTAATTCTCGCTCGTGTGTGTATTATTTACACTTGGATGTTTAGACACATATTTACCCTCATACTTCCTCCTCTAAAGGACATTCTTGTCTGTTCAGAGTTCATCTTTGGGACGCTCTTGACTTGTCCTCCTGTTCCAGAGGGGTCTCCTGGCTGCAGGAAAGCCACCTTACAAGATTCTGTCCTGAATATCTGCTTCATTGTTTGTTGTTTCTCCTGACGCCCGAGTGTAATAAGAGCAACAGATATCGCTGTCTCTGAAAGGAGTTATTGTGGGAATATGTGTCTTTGCTTTAATTAGTTTGTAGAAAGTATTTATTCATGTTATGTTTGTTTTTATGTTGAGGTTGTCATCTTATTTATTTTTTTTTTTTTCAGTTTTAACACACCTTGTTCACATCTAGTTTAATTTCTAATTACTATATATTTCTGTTTTGCTGCTTTTTATTTGACTATTTTGTTTTGCACTTCTACCCAAAACCAAATCAGGTCCTTGCTGCACCAACATTTTTACTGTTTTTGACACAATAGACTTTTTGACTCAAAAGAAACTGTATTTTTCCACAGAACCATTTGAAAGCATTTAGGGAAACTTTACATGCGTGTGTGATGTCATGGTCACTCAAAACAAATATCATACTTGTTCCAGAAGACAAATCTCCATTGGTACACTGTTTTTGTAGTTTATGAACAAGTACATGTTTGCACATATTTTCACTTAAATATATAACGCATCATACTTGAATCCATTGAACATGAAGTTTGTCAAAACGATTTAATAAATTGATTGAAAACTGTTGGAGGATGCGACTTTTACTAAATTTTTGCCAAACAAAAATACAAGCAGAATCGCTCTTTATATATGATCTTTGGAATAAAACAGCACATCCATACGTGGACTCATCACCTTCTCAAATGTATATGTCATGAATCAGTCTGTTTTTCCCTCAGACCACCAGAGGGAGCCATCACCTGAGTTCTAACTCTCCAGAGCCTCATTTTCACTCAACTTCCCATGAGCCTCTGCTTGCTGTTCCCAGACCTCACCAGCTGTCCCTCATTAAAGCAATCACCACAAACATTTATAAGGAGGCTTCAGGCTGTGCTCAGTTGTGAAGTCTTGTTTCTGGTTTGATCCTCCAAGTCTGAGCGTTACTCCTTCTGTCCTGTTTAAACCTGCCTCGACCCCAGCCTGTCTTTGACCACTGATCTGCCTCAGCCGGTGACTTCTCCTCGCCGTGCCTGACCCTCGCCTGGACCCTTACTACTCTGGTTTTCCTCTGATGTCCTCTTGCTGGTGCTTGACCCCTGCCTGCCTGACCCTGAGTTAGTTTTGTGGACTTTTAGCTGTGCATCACGCCTGTTGCACTGTCTGTGCCGAATAAACCTGTTGCACTTGGATCCAGCTGTCTGCCAGTTCTTGACAGAAGACTTCACCAAAACATGGATCCAGCAGCAAGTGTGCCCAGTCTGTCAGACCCGGCTGGTTATGCTGTCATGCTACAGGAGCAGAGTCGCCAACTCCAGCTGCTGACTGCTGCGACTGAAACCATAACCGCACACCTTCAAGCTAACCTGCCAGACGACGCACCTAATCCACCTCCGGCTCCCCTTCCGGAGCTGAGGTTGGCGCTCCCGGATAAGTTTAATGGAGATCCTGAGCAGTGCAGTGGTTTCCTCTTACAATGTGACTTGTTCCTGCGTCAGCAACCACTCCTCTACCCGACGGAGGAGACAAAAGTGACTTTTGTTTGCTCACTCTTGACTGGAGAAGCGAGAGAATGGATTGCTGCACTTTGGACTGGAGGAGTGCTGTCCTTCCAGTCATATGCTGCCTTCACACGGATGCTGAACGACGTGTTCAATCACCCAGCGGACGGCAAAGATCCTGGTGAGCAGCTATATGGAATTCAGCAGGGACAGCAGACCGCAGCTGCCTATTCACTCCGGTTCCGGACCCTGGCGGCGCGTACTGACTGGACTTCCAGTACGCTGAAGACCGCTTATCGAGTGGGGCTCACAGCAGAGTTGCAACGAGAGCTGGCCTACCGTGATGTGGACTTGGATTTGGACCAGCTCATCACACTCTCAATCAAGCTCGATAACCTCCTGAGGGTCCGGCGGCCGCAGTACCCAGTCACGGTGACCACCACGCCCGTCTCATCTCTCCCCGTGAAGGCCTCCGGTTACAACCACGAGCCCATGCAGCTTGCTTCCACCAAACTCTCTCCAGGGGAGCGAGGGAGGCGTTTTCGGGAGAACCTATGCCTCTACTGCGGTCACCCCGGCCACATTCTGAACACCTGTCCTAATCGCCACCCACGGCGCTCTGCCAGGCCGGTGAGTGACTCCACACTACTATTTACATTGCCAGTGACTTTGTGCTTTGACGGCCATGTAGTAAAAACACAGGCCATGATTGACTCTGGGGCTGCAGGGAACTTCATTGACCTAGCTTTTGCCCGCACTCATAATGTTCCTTTGCTGTCCTGTAACACCCGGGTGGCAGTTACCGCCCTTGACGGAAGGCCCCTGGGGCCCGGCTGTATCCAGTTCCTGACTCCTGACATCCAGATCACTGCACCCGATCATCATCATGAAGACCTCCGTCTCTTCACCATCGAGTCCCCCTGCTGTTCCATCATCCTCGGTCTGCCTTGGCTGGAGAGGCATGATCCCACCATCATCTGGTCCGAGCACAGGCTGACGTTCTTGTCCACGCACTGCCAGCGCCACTGCCTTCGGCCTATGAGAGGGCCTACCGACTGTGCAACCATTGCCGCCACCAACTTCACTGAGTCCAGCGCGACAGGGGAAGTGGAGGGATTACCAGTTTTTTATGAGGACCTACAGGAGGCCTTCAATAAGCAACGTGCCACACAGCTCCCTCCACATCGGTCCTACGACTGTGCCATCGACCTCCTGTCTGGAGCCATGCCAACCAGAGGTAGAGTCTTCCCACTTTCTCAGCCCGAGACGAATGCCATGCAGGCTTACGTCCAGGAAGAGTTGGCTAAAGGCTTCATAAGGCCATCCACATCTCCATCTTCAGCTGGTTTCTTCTTCGTTAAGAAGAAAGATGGTGGTCTGAGACCATGTATAGACTATCGCAGCCTGAATGACGTGACTGTGAAGTATCGTTACCCCCTGCCCCTGGTTCCTGCAGCACTGGAGCAACTACGCACTGCACGCTTCTTCACAAAGCTAGACCTGCGCAGTGCGTATAACCTTATTCGGATCCGTGCAGGTGACGAATGGAAAACCGCATTTTCCACTACCTCGGGCCACTACGAGTACCTCGTTATGCCCTTCGGCCTTTGCAATGCTCCCTCTGTGTTCCAGGCCTTCGTAAACGATGTCTTCCGGGACCTGCTTAACAAGTTCGTCATTGTTTACATAGATGACATCCTGGTCTACTCTGACACTTTAGAGGAGCACGTGTCCCACGTCCGTCAGGTCCTGCAACGCCTCATCACCCACCGGTTGTACGCCAAGCAAGAGAAATGTGAATTCCACCAGACCTCAATCCCGTTTCTGGGCTACGTAATCAGTGCTCAGGGGGTGGCCATGGACCAAGGGAAGGTAGAGGCTGTGCTCCAGTGGCCGCAGCCGAAGTCTGTGCGGGAGCTCCAACGGTTCCTGGGATTCGCCAACTTCTACCGGCGTTTCATCAGGGGCTTCAGTACAGTCGCCGCACCGCTTACCTCGCTGCTCAAGGGTGGTCCGCGTCAGCTACACTGGACACCTGCGGCCACCCTGGCCTTCGAGAATCTCAAGTCCCGCTTTTCCCAGGCTCCCATTCTCCACCATCCAGATCCCACGTCCCAGTTCATTGTGGAAGTGGACGCCTCTAGTACCGGCATCGGGGCGATCCTGTCCCAACGTCATGGTCAGCCGGGCAAGACATACCCCTGTGCCTACTATTCTCGGAAGCTCACTGATGCTGAGCGCAACTATGACGTGGGAGATCGTGAGCTGTTGGCCATGAAGGCGGCATTTGGTGAGTGGAGGCATTGGCTGGAGGGTGCTTCGCTACCATTCATTGTTTTGACTGACCACCGCAACCTAGAGTATATCCGTACTGCCAAACGCCTCAACCCTCGCCAGGCGCGGTGGTCCCTGTTCTTTTCTCGTTTCCTGTTCCAGATAACTTATCGCCCTGGCTCCAAGAACGGCAAGGCTGACGCGCTGTCTCGTATCCATGACACCACCCCTGATGCTTCTGCTGACCCAGAACCCATCGTCCAGCCTACGCTCATTGTGGCTCCAGTACAGTGGGACATCATAACGGAACTTGCCCAGGTCAACGAACAACATCCTCCTCCTCCGTCGTGCCCAGCCGAACGCACCTATGTTCCTCCGTCACATCGCCAGCAAGTGCTCCACCTGGTCCATGACACACCTGCCGCTGGCCATCCAGGTATTACAGCCACACAGACCCTAACTGCCAATCTGTTCTGGTGGCCTACCCTACAGGCGGATGTCGCACAATATGTAACCCAGTGTGTTACCTGCCAGAGGACCAAGGCGCCCCGTCAGCGCCCTGCTGGTCTGCTGCAGCCGCTGCCTATTCCACATCGACCCTGGTCGCATATCGCAGTGGACTTTGTGACAGATCTGCCCCAGTCTCAGGGTAACACCGTAATTCTAACCGTTGTAGATCGGTTCTCCAAGGCATGTCGACTGATCCCTCTGCCAAAGCTCCCATCAGCTCTAGAGACTGCTGAACACCTGCTTCACCACGTCTTCCGGTTCTATGGACTTCCTGAGGACATAGTGTCTGACCGGGGTCCTCAGTTCACATCCCGGGTCTGGAGGGCAATGTGTGATGGCCTGGGCATCAACATCAGCCTAACGTCTGGTTATCACCCAGAGTCCAATGGCCAGGCAGAGCGTATGAACCAGGAGGTGATCCGCTTCCTGAGGACGTACTGTCATAAACAACAGGAGAATTGGAGCCGTTTCCTGGTCTGGGCAGAGTATGCCCAGAACTCCCTCAAAAAGGCTGCCACTGGGCTCTCTCCGTTTCAGTGCGTTCTTGGCTTCCAGCCTCCATTCTTCCCCTGGGCGGGGGGTCCTTCAGAGCTGCCGGCTGTAGATGACTGGTTCCGCCGCTGTGAGGAGACGTGGGAGGCAGCCCATGTCCAGCTCCAGCACGCAGTCCGCCGCACCCAAGTACAAGCAGACAGACACCGCAGAGAGGGTCCCAACTTCTCTCCTGGTCAGTGGGTCTGGCTCTCAACCCGGGACCTGCGCCTCCGGCTGCCCTGCAAGAAGCTGAGTCCAAGATATGTGGGGCCATTCCAGATCATCAAGCAGGTTAACCCCGTGTCGTTCCGTCTTCAGTTGCCTTCACATTATCGTGTCTCCCCCACGTTCCATGTCTCTCTCTTGAAGCCAGCTAGAGGTCCTGATGTTGCGGAGCCTCAGGCGGAGGGTTCGGATGCTACAGTCACCCCCTTGATTGTGGATGGTGAAGAAGCGTACCAGGTCAGAGAAGTGCTGGACTCCCGACGCCGGGGTGGACGCCTGCAATATCTACTGGATTGGGAGGGGTATGGTCCAGAAGAGCGGTCTTGGGTGGACCGTGATGACATCCTTGATCCTTCCCTTGTGGCTGACTTCCACCAACGCAATCCCTCCGCTCCGGCACCACGGTCCCGTGGGCGGCCTCGTCGGCGGCATGTCCGTCGCTTCTGGAGCCGCTCATCGGGGGGGGGCTCTGTCATGAATCAGTCTGTTTTTCCCTCAGACCACCAGAGGGAGCCATCACCTGAGTTCTAACTCTCCAGAGCCTCATTTTCACTCAACTTCCCATGAGCCTCTGCTTGCTGTTCCCAGACCTCACCAGCTGTCCCTCATTAAAGCAATCACCACAAACATTTATAAGGAGGCTTCAGGCTGTGCTCAGTTGTGAAGTCTTGTTTCTGGTTTGATCCTCCAAGTCTGAGCGTTACTCCTTCTGTCCTGTTTAAACCTGCCTCGACCCCAGCCTGTCTTTGACCACTGATCTGCCTCAGCCGGTGACTTCTCCTCGCCGTGCCTGACCCTCGCCTGGACCCTTACTACTCTGGTTTTCCTCTGATGTCCTCTTGCTGGTGCTTGACCCCTGCCTGCCTGACCCTGAGTTAGTTTTGTGGACTTTTAGCTGTGCATCACGCCTGTTGCACTGTCTGTGCCGAATAAACCTGTTGCACTTGGATCCAGCTGTCTGCCAGTTCTTGACAGTATATAACTTTCTCTTCTTCGTTCTCTGGGTCGCTGTCAAAAAGGAACGTCATGCTCGGTAACATGTCAGAAACAGACTCACTCTGATCATTTTTAAATCAGCTGATGTGTCTTAGATTTTCCAGTACACTGGGATCGTAATCACCTACAAGCTGTAGTAGAAGAAAGAAAAATCCTGAGATGCTCTACACTGTGTATTGATTTCAAGCGATGTTCAAATGTTACTTCTTGAATCAAGCAAAAAAAAAACTTTTATGAGTTGAACTAGCATGATTCAACACTTTAACTTCCTGAAGAGATTATCTTTTTAATAATAACTAGTTTGATCAACTCAAAAACAATGTAAAGAAGACCAGTTATTCTGCTTGATTTCTTTATTTATTTATTTTCCTCAGCAGACAAACTTCTGTTTTGGTTGCAAAGGTTTTTGAAAACTCGTTTCATGCGTATTGTTTACCTAATCAGGAATTTTAATTGCTTAGGGGGACTAATTAACTTGAAAGGTAACAGGGGTGTTGTGTACCCCCATGTCTTAGGATTTGTACAGGCCCATGAAATATTCATTCATGACGGCAGTTTGTCAGCTTGGCTGTGATCTCAGCTCGTCTGGTGTCCTGACACCGTCACCATCGGTTATCCTGACAGGAATCGTAAAACAACGTCAAAGGCAGCAGTTTCCAGGAAACAGAAGAGGCTGAACCTCCTGAGAACCACTCAGAGCAGTTCTGTACCGTCTGCTAAATTTGGGCAAAGAGTGTCCCTATTTAGCAGATTTATTTAAAAATTCTTCATTAAACCTAAGGAAAAAAAATATCTTATTGATTTTATTTCTGGTGACATCATACTCTGAGGTCAAATGTTCTAAATTCTTTATACTTTAAAAATGATTTTAGGATTCAGTTTCTGCACCCCTGGGTGGGCCTACCCCGGGATTTGTGCATTTGGCTCCAACAATCACAGGCTGTCAGATCTTGTTATTTGGGACAGTAAACAGTCTTGTCTCTGTAACTTGATGATGGTGAACCAGCACCTGAACAGCACAACACAGCAGAAACAAACAAACCAAACAAGACATTTTCCAGGTCTATGGTTATTGTTATCTCTGATAGTTTATTTACAGAGTTAAAACAAAACCACTTACAATTTTTAGAATACTTTATTCACAAGTTGAAAAGAGAGAAAAATCGAACCCTTTAATAATAATGCACCACTTTTTTTTTTTTTTTTTTTTAAAGAAAACTTTGACTTTTTCAAACAGTGGAGGGTCCAGACATGGTTTCCCCAGAAAAACAAGTTTCTCCTCATATGGCTTCATGGTTGTTTCAGTAAACAGAGAACCAAACCTAGGGGAGAAACTTTTGGATAAACGGTTACAGTGTGCTGTGTGGACCGCACAAGTTACGTGTCAATACCTGCAAAGACAGGTGCAATGCCGCCTCAACCCTTCCCCCCTTTAAAAGATGTTTGGTAATTAACGTAGAGTTTGAAAGACTTTCAAACTGAGAGTTAAACCCTCAGAGAACAAGTTATGACTTTGGCTACAGAAAGATTCAGTGACAAAAATCCTTAAATTTAATGAGGGTAGGGGAGATGGGGCTCCTGCTCGCACCCTGGTACCTCATGAGTTACCGACCAGCCAGGTAATTTACAATTCATCCATCCAACAGTTGTACGGTCAATATAAAATACATCAAGTGGATTGTTGTCTCGTTTGATCGGCAGTATACAGACACAGCGCAAACATGTGGTGGTTAAGTTTAGTTTGAATAGGAGAGTGTGGTGGATGTATTTCAAGTGATCTACTTGTGATTCATTCAGTGATATGTTATTTCATGTATTTGTCTTTGTCTTTTCAAATAAAAAAAAATACATATATATATATATATATATATTATATATATAAAACTTTGTCAAATTGTGTTGTCTGTGAGTCCAGCATTGCAAGCAACTGGGTTTTATTAGTGATCAGGTTCGCTGACAAATGCTAGTGTGAATCCTTTTCCTGAAAGTAGTTGCTAAACATGCTGAAACTTTATGCTGAAAATGGTGACACAATTTACTTTAATTGCTGCAGGGATTTACTGGAAATGCAAAAGCTATTTGCAGAATGTTACATTTTCTAAAAGATTAAAAAATGTGTTAAAGAACAATGAAAGAGTGTCGAAGTTTACCTAAATTTCAGAAAAATCGGAGTAAATTTGCTTTAAATTACCTAATACATGCCAATTTTACAATAATTAGTGTGCTTGCTAAACTCCAAATTAGCCCAAAAACCTTAGTAGATGTTAAAATGCTAAACTCCAAAAAAAGCCTAAAATTCCTGAGTAAACTAAATGAGTCAAAAATGTTAGTCTGTTGATAAAATATTAGCTGATCTCTTAATTACCATGAAAAACCTTACTGCATAACAAATTAGCCAAAAAGCTAGCACATTGCTCAAATACTAGATAAATTCCAAAATACTCTGAAATTACTCATTGATCTATATTAGTCAAAAATGTTAGCATGTTGCTAAAATTGAAGCTAAACTCAAAATTAGACTTAAAAACCCAGTAGATAACAAATTAGCTAAACGTTAACATATTGCTAAAATATTAGCAAAACTCTACATTTTTTTAAAAATTACTATAAAAGATTTAAAAATAGTCCATGAATGTGACTTTCTCATTCATTTCCCATGGGGCATATTTTGCTTAATATTTTAAAAACTATAAAGTTTTGAAGTAATGTCCTGAATGAGATAAATGTTTTGATACCAAGATTACTGACATTGCTGAAAGTGTGATTGAGTTTTTGCATTTCAAAAACATTAGAGAAGAATTACTACGACTTACTAAGAATTCACACAATGAAGGAGTTGTTACCCTGCTTTTATACGCAATTTAAAGCTGTACTATGTATTATGTTTGTCAGTCATAAAAAAAGCATGCTTTATGTCTAATATTTACTCCAAAAACTTTTTTAAATATGTTTTGTTTAATCATCTTTACTCCAGGTGGTGATGGAGGTCCTTCAGATATTAGGTTTTATTTTCGTGGAAACAACTCCCTATTTCAGTTTGGGACGCAGACACCATCTCTGTCCCCTTAGGGTAGGCCTACGATTATTCATTTTCATAAAGCCTATAATTAAGGTTGGTATGTGTGACCCTGAGCAATGTGACTTCTGCACCCCCCATCCCACCCCCCACCACCACCACCACCACCTGCTTTCTGTGAATTATGACTTGTGAGTTTTCCAGGTTGTGGAGGGAATAGTAATTGAATAAAATGTAGTTAGGAGGTAAACAACATTCCCTGTCATCAACATGCAGTGGTGTTGATGACTCACTCACTCATAATTTCCCTCTCTTTTCTCCATCTGTGAGGGACTAGAGGGCGGAGTTAACAACCTGATCCATGAGGGGAAAGTTGTGCTACGATTTCATCTCTGAGCTCTTTTGCTTTTTCTGCTTCTTCCTGTCTGTCTGTGTAACCCTGAACCACAACTCTAGTTTGATTTGCTATAATATCGTATTTAAATTGGGGTTTCCCTTCAGATCGTTTGTGCATTTGTTACTCTGTACCTCTCCTCGCTCCAGTAGTATTTTCTGCAAAGATATATGTTGCTATGGGTTGCTAAAAAGTAAATATTTTATAGTATAATAAATGCTAATAAGAAATTGTTGGTGACTTTAAAAAGCTATTATAATCCAATGAAAACAATCTGGTCTCAGAGTTATGTTTGCATAGAAATAGTCAGCAATGATTTGGATTATGACATGATGTTGATGTTGCTCAGACAATCTTCTGAGAGAAAATTGAACATTTGTGGTAAATTGTCACATATCAAGTTGGTCTCCTTCTCTCATGGCAATTAGTGGCATTTAGTGGCATTAAATGGCAGATATATGAACCTCACATGCAGCAAATATCACTTGGTTGAAAATCGATTTCCTGACCTTGATAAAAAACGTTTTTTCCCTCTTAAAAATAATGTAGCAATATCACAAAAGTGGTATCAACGAGTGTTTTCTGCCTTCCAGCAGATGAATACTTAACTTTGTGATTTCAGTCAAATGCTTTAAGTGCTACCATGGAAACAAGATCATCATCTCACAAGAAAAGCCATATTATCTAGATTATATGTCATGAAATAACTGTAATCATGAAGCTAAAGTGGTGATCTGGAAGCAAAGGTCGATTAGACCAATGGTTATTTTACAGTCCTCACCAGACAGGAATCTGCCAAACCATGAAGCCTGTGCATTTGCTTTTAGAGCTTTTTTTAAAATGTATTTCTTTTTTAATTTGAAGCTCCATTGTTTGAGAAAAGCGTCATTGGCCCCTCCTCACCTGAAACTCAGTTGTACAGCTGACAGATGTTTCATATTCATGAATATTCTGTGGCCCGCCCGCCCGCCGCTGTGGCTTTGATCTTCATTTCAAAAGAATCGTCTTGAGCTGCCACCAGCGTCTGACTCCTTCAGCCTGTTTGTTTGAGTGCAGCAGCGCTGCAGCGTTTGGACTTCATCAGCTTTGACAGACGGAGGCGGAAGGCCGCTCCTGGAGCCAGGGTCAGGGTCGTCTGCTGCATTTGTGGCTTTGTTGTTTGACAAAAACACAGAAGCAAACAAAGCATCTAAAGTATAACAGAGTTCAGAGTTATGATAATCCAAATATTGTAAATGTTTCATCATGGAGATGTCAATGCCATTCTTAGGGTCATGTGATCCTCGTGGCACAGAAACGAGAACTGTCCAGAGGTCTGAACTTGAAGGTTTTTGAGCTGCCCTCATAGATTTATTTACCCTTTCACGATATAGGTTCACACTGGACAGTGAAGCGACGCAGAACGACTCCTTTCTGCTCTGCTGTCAATGCCATGTCCTACTGGTGACATCCCTAAACATTTAGCTTTAGGAAAATAATACATTTTTAGGACAAAGCTGTCATTGGTCTTTTTAGTGCACATTAAACATTAAACAATACCATATCAATCAATCACCAACACCCCTTTTGCTGTTTTATCTTAAAGAGTAACCAAAGGAGAAGTTGGAGGCTGACTCCACCCACAGCTGAAATGTGAAAATCCAGTCAGAGGGGTGGGGCTTGGGGGCTGGACTGTTATCATCACTGGAGCTGAGAATCATGACGTCAGACATCTGAAACTTATATGGACGTTTTTTTTTACTATATTCTGAACAATTAAACAGTTTTATTTCAATTAGTCAAAAATTTGGCTATGACCAACAGACAGAACTTTTAAAGCTTCATTTATAAAGGTCAATAGTCAAAAAAAGTTAATTTAGGATTTGGTTACCCTTTAATAAAAAGAATATTCATAAAGTAAAACATGAAAACATAATTAATCCAGGAAATCTAATAAAAGTGTTGAAGCTAAAGTGGAGGTGTTCTGGAGTAAAATGGGTCTACAGCTGGGGTGGGCAAACCTTTCCACCCGTGGGCCACAAAGGCTTCTAAAATTTGGCAGAAGAGCCAGACTATATATATATATATATATATATATATATAATAAAGTTTAATTAATTTATAATCCTTTTAATCAAAATAAAAAAACATTGTTTATGAAATAAAAAAGAACCAAATATCTTTTTTTGATCTTCATAGAAATAAGTCTGGAAAAAAAATAATACTAGCGTATTTCAAAAATATAATCAACAGCCTGTCTTTGTTATTGTCATGGTGCTCCTTCTCCGCCTCCTAATTGGACCCAGCTGTCGGCACTCATCACCCCTACACCAGCCTACTTAAGAGGAGCCTTCTCCAGCATTCCTCGCCAGTTCGTTACCTTCCGCGGTCTTCGTCATCCACGTGCCGACCTGGGTCCTGCTACGCTTCGTCAACGTCGCTCCGCTCCACTCCATGCCACGCACCATCCGCCGGTCATCGCTCTCCCTCTCGGCCACCGACTCTATTCAAAGTTCTGGCCGCTACTCCACGGACAATAAACCCCTTCTTAAACCCATTTCTGCCTCTCGTCATCCTTCTGGGTTCCAGCGTCTGGGTCTGTCTCGTCACACGAACATGGCAGAATGAACTGGCCATACTCCAGGCCCAGCTGACCCGGAAGGTCTTCGTCATGCTGTCACTCAACAGGGCACCCTCCTGGATCATCAGTCCAACGCTCTTCAGCAACTCGCCTCAGCTCAGCAGGACATGTTTCGCCGGATTGACAGCGTCTCGCAAGCTGTTATGGATCTAACGGGCCAGTTAGCTAAATTAGCGCTGTCTCCTACCCCGCCACTTCCGCAAACAGGAGCCGCAGCTGCTACCGCTTCCGCCACGTCACACGAAAACATCCGCCTACAACCGGAGGCTTTCCACGGGGAGGTAGAAGCCTGCGGCGGTTTTCTGTTACAATGTCAACTCATTTTTCAGCAAGCACCAAGATACTACCAAACGGATCACAGTAAGATCACTCTAATTATTAATTCGCTCAGGGGCCGGGCTTTGCAGTGGGCCCAAGCTTATTTGTTCGCCCATCCCATTTCCGGTTTACCGTTTGACCGCTTTCTAACTGAATTTAAACTGGTTTTTGACCAGCCTCGTGAGGCGGATGAAGCAACGCGTCACCTACTTAGCCTCAAACAAGGTAATCGCACCGTCGCTGGCCATGTCATAGACTTTCGTATCCTGGCTGTTGAAGCAGGTTGGCCGGACACTGCATTAAAAGGGATTTTTTATCAATCCCTGAATGAGTCGATCAAGGACCACTTATGCTCACAACCTGAAGCCCGCTCGTTTGAAGAAATGGTGTCTGCGGCGTTACGCTCCGACGTCCGTTTAAAAGAGAGACAAGCTGAGAGACATCCTCCCCCACGCAGAGCTGTGCTTGAACCCCGTTACCCTCTAACGTTACCTCTCTCCCACTCTCAAGCACAGGAGCCCACACGGAGACCCGGTGAGGAACCCATGCAGATTGGGCACTCCAAACTCTCATCAGAGGAACGCCAGAGAAGGAGGGACGAGCGTTCCTGCTTCTATTGCGGCAAGTCAGATCATTCTGTTGCTCAATGTCCCCTCTGTTTAAAAGGCAGGACCCCCCGCTAGAGGACAGGCCGCGGGAGGGTACCCCGGAAGTCTTCCCCTGCGGAAGTTTCCTCATCTTACCTGTCAAGATTTGCCTACAGGCCAAGTATCATGAAACCCAGGCACTCGTGGACTCAGGAGCGGAGCAAAGCTTCATTGACCAAGACCTTGTATCACAGTTACGCATACCCACCGAACCTCTAGACTCGCCAGTCAAGGCCGCTGGCTTAGGGGGTCAACATCTTTCCCGCATCACTCATCGCACTCACCCTGTCCTCCTCATAACCTCAGGTAACCACAGAGAACACGTACAATTTTACATCACTCAAACCCATCAGAACCCCATCGTGTTAGGGTTCCCATGGCTCCAACTACATAACCCTCAGGTTGATTGGGTTCAATGTAGAATCACTGACTGGAGTGATTTCCGTCTGGCCAACTGTCTCCAGTCAGCCCTCCCCTCTGTTAAATCTGCTCAGTCGGACTGTAAAGAGACCATTGACTTATCTAAGGTACCCAGTTGCTACCACGATCTCAAGCCTGTTTTCAGTAAAACCAAGGCATGCTCTCTGCCACCCCACAGACCTTACGACTGCTCCATCGAGCTGCTCGCAGGGGCTAGTCTTCCCAAGGGACGCCTGTTTAACCTGTCTGGTCCTGAAAAAGAAGCCATGGAGAAGTACATTCAGGAGGCTCTCTCCACTGGACTCATTCGCCCCTCCTCCTCTCCTGTGGGAGCGGGGTTTTTCTTTGTTGACAAGAAAGACGGCACACTGCGACCATGTATCGACTATCGAGCCTTAAATCAAATTACTGTCAAGAACAAGTATTCGTTACCTCTCCTCTGTTCTGCACTAGACTCCGTTCAGGATGCCCAAATCTTCTCCAAGCTTGATTTAAGGAATGCCTACCATCTGGTCTGGATAAAGGAGGGTGACGAGTGGAAGACGTCTTTTAACACACCTTTGGGTCATTTCGAATACCTAGTTATGCCGTTCGGGCTAACTAATGCTCCCGCAGTCTTCCAGCACTTAGTCAATGACGTCCTCCGGGATTTCATTAATCGTTTAGTTTTCGTCTATTTGGACGACATACTAGTTTATTCCCGTGATCTCGCCCAACACAAAATCCATGTCCGTCGTGTGCTGGAACGCCTTCTAGAAAACCAGCTCTATGTTAAAGCTGAAAAGTGCGAGTTCCATGTTTCCACCATACCTTTTCTCGGTTTTGTTTTTGAGGCCGGTCAAATACGACCCGACTCGTCAAAGATTTCCGCAGTGGCCCAGTGGGAGCCCCCTACCAGTAGGAAGAAGCTCCAACAATTTCTGGGTTTCTCAAACTTTTATAGAAGATTTATACGGAACTTCAGCCAAATCGCTTCTCCGTTAACAAAACTTACATCTTCGCTTCAAGCCTTCAAGTGGACTCCTGAGGCCCAGAAGGCATTTGACACTCTAAAGACCAGCTTCGTCTCAGCTCCCATCCTCATACAACCAGACCCCAAGCGACAGTTCATAGTAGAGGTGGACGCCTCAAATTCCGGGGTTGGCGCCGTCCTATCCCAGAGAGAAGAAAAGACAGGCAAGCTTAAACCTTGTGCCTTCTTCTCTAAGAAGCTTTCCCCAGCCGAGCAGAATTACGACATCGGAAATCGAGAGCTGTTAGCCATTAAACTGGCTTTGGAGGAGTGGCGTCATTGGCTGGAGGGAGCGGCACAACCATTCATTGTTTGGACAGACCATAAGAACCTCGCTTATCTACGTACCGCTAAAAGACTCAACTCACGTCAAGCTCGTTGGTGCCTCTTTTTTGACCGTTTCGATTTCACTGGACAAACCGGCGCCGCAGACTTACTCTCGAGCCTCCTCCAGAGCCTAACAACTCCTGTGTTCATTGCAACACGACCAATTCCTCGAGTATACCTCCCGACTGCATTGTTGGTTTATTAACATGGGAGATTGAGACCCGTGTACGTCAAGCCCAAGGTGAGGAACCGAATAACGTACCGTGCCCTCCTGGAACCCTGTTTGTTCCCTCTGCCCTCAGGTCCGACGTTATCACCTGGGGTCATGCCTCCCGCATATCCTGTCATGCCGGAGTCCACAGAACCCTGGCCCTGCTGCGCAGACGCTTTTTCTGGCCTTCCATGCAGAGGGACGTCCGGGAATACATTGCTGCCTGTTCCACCTGCGCCAGATCCAAGACAGCCAGTACCCCGCAGTCAGGTCTGCTCCACCCTCTACCCACACCCAGTCGACCATGGTCTCACGTAGCACTGGATTTCGTCACCGGCCTGCCTCCCTCGAACAGTCACGCTGTCATCCTCACGGTTATCGACCGTTTCTCCAAGTCTGCACAATTTATTGCTCTGCCTCAGCTCCCCACTGCTATGGAGACCGCCAACATACTGGTCAATCAGGTTTTCCACCACCATGGCATTCCTAGTGACATTGTTTCGGATCGTGGACCTCAGTTCGTTTCCCAAGTTTGGAGAGCTTTCTGTTCTGCCCTAGGTGCTACTGTCAGCCTCACTTCCGGATACCACCCCCAATCCAACGGCCAAGCCGAAAGGGCTAACCAGGAGCAGGAGGCAGCCCTTCGCTGTGTGGCAGCTCAGAATCCCTCGGACTGGTCGTCCTTCCTTGTCTGGGTTGAGTATGCCCACAACACCCATCCGTCCTCTGCCACCGGTGTCTCGCCTTTCGAGGCCTCCCTAGGGTACTCTCCCCCTCTATTTCCCTCCCAGGAGGCTGACCTGGCTGTGCCCTCGGTCCACCATCATCTCCAGCGGTGCCGCCGCATCTGGCACCAGGCCAAGGCAGCCCTCCTGCAGACTAAGGAGCGCAACTGCGCTATTGCCGACCGTCATCGGACTCCTGCTCCAGACTAAAGGTTTGGCTCTCCTCTCGCCATGTCCCCCTCCAGGCCTCGTCACGCAAACTCTCTCCCCGCTACATCGGGCCCTACGGGATCGACAAGATCATCAATCCGTCCTGTGTCCGCCTCCGTCTACCTCCTGCGCTTCGTGTTCATCCCACGTTCCACGTCTCGCAGCTCAAGCCTGTCGTGGAAAGCCCACTGTGCCCGCCGTCCGCGGCCCCTCCGCCCGCCCGTGTCGTTGACGGCTCCCCGGCCTTCACGGTTGACCGGATCCTGGACGTCCGGCGCCGTGGGCGGGGTTTCCAGTTCCTGGTGGACTGGGAGGGTTACAGTCCTGAGGAGCGGCCCTGGGTCTCCCGCTCTCTCATCCTGGACCCCTCTCTGATCTCCGCTTTCTACCGCTCCCACCCTGACCGGCGCCCTGGACCGCCTGGAGGCGGTCGTTGAGGGGGGGGTACTGTCATGGTGCTCCTTCTCCGCCTCCTAATTGGACCCAGCTGTCGGCACTCATCACCCCTACACCAGCCTACTTAAGAGGAGCCTTCTCCAGCATTCCTCGCCAGTCTGTTACCTTCCCTGGTCTTCGTCATCCACGTGCCGACCTGGGTCCTGCTACGCTTCATCAACGTGGCTCCGCTCCACTCCACGCCACGCACCATCCGCCAGTCATCGCTCTCCCTCTCGAGCCACCGACTCTATTCCAAGTTCTGGCCGCTACTCACGGACAATAAACCCCTTCCTAAACCCATTTCTGCCTCTCGTCATCCTTCCGGGTTCCAGCGTCTGGGTCTGTCTCGTCACACGAACATGACAGTTATGAGAGGTTACCTTTTTCTTTATCTCGTTTTTCCTCTTCTCCTGTTTTAATTTGCTATTTTTTAGTAAATTTGCTACCAGATGCTTTTGACCTTTTTTAGTCAATCTTTCTGGCGTTTTGGCAAACTTCCCCACCAAAAGTGTCGATTAAACCAATTCTCAGAGCTGCAGGAGGCGCTAATTCGCTGGTGCCGTTGAAAACCGTAGCATGCAGTTTCTGTTTTGTTTTGTTTTTTAACTACCGTGCCGGGCGACAGCCCGAACGACCCAAACCTAAACCCACTGCTGCTTCGTCAGAGTCATTGAGACTTTGAAGGCTGCAGCTCCTCACACATCTCAGTTTGTTCTGTTTAAGAGAGTCATGCTGCTCAGTTTTAACCCAGAGATTAAACAGGTGCGCACAGGAGCAGAAAGCGCTTGCAGGGGTCTGAATTGTCCGCAAGGAATGTTTGCATGGAGATTTTTCATTTCTGCGTGGAGATTTGACAAATATAAAAATGCCATACGCGCATCACTCGTGCCTGAGAGAGCATCTCGTGCCCACGGATGTAGACAATCTCTCGCGTGCGTGAGGACTTTTTCTGCTCGCGAGAGGATTAAATATCAGTGCGCATCACGATGCTCAGAATAATCCGCGAGTAATGTGTGATACGTGCGTGGAGATGTATTATTTCTGCGTCGACTTTTGACTTAGAATAACCAGCAGAACTGCACACATGGAGACGGGGAAGAGGAGATGATTGAGAAGGTCTCAACCAATCAGGACACAGAACAGGGTGCGCTGTTTGAAAAAGGGCAGCAGCATAATTGCCCTGAAAGAATCAGGGAGATGCAAAAGGGGAACTGAGATGTAGGAAGAAAACACAAGATTCTGTTCTATTTAACAGAGATTTGGGGGGTTCAAATAGGGAGAAGGGAGAATAAAAAACATGTTTTATGTGGATCCTGATCTGTGTGGCCAGATGGAAAATAAAATCATGCCTTTTTTAAATTGTTCAGCGGGCCGGACCAAACGTGGGGGGGTGTAGTTTGCTCATGTCTGGTCTACAGTCTCCACTATGCTAAAACCATCCTGTAGCAGGAGGGGAAATGGTTGCCTCCAGCCGTACTTACTACAAACGTTTTCATTAAAAAAGTGCAGAACATCTCATCATAGTCAACAATTTACAGTTCAGTAGACATAGTTCTATGCCGCTTGCTTCTTTCAGTGAAAAGGAGGTCAAAAAAATTGGATTTCCCCCTGTGTTGAGATGATGATGATTTCAGTCTCTTGCTGTAGAGTGAGAGGAAGGATGATCAGGACATTAACAGGTCAGAAGGAGCTGTGGACTTCAGTGGATTGAACACACAGGACTTGTGGAACCAGGAACTACACAACAAAAACTGCCTAATAAGTCACCCCAAAATCTTTTTCTGATCTTTTTCAAAATATTTTAACACATTTTTTTCCCTGTATCTTAGTGTTTTTTTTTTTTTTTGTTTGACCTATTTTTGTCTGCCAGTTGGTGGTTCTGTCTTTTATGTTGGTGGTCAATTAGATGATTTTATGCTGGTTCTAAGGGGAATTTCATAACCTTGGTTTAACATTCTTTTGCACTACTTTTATTCTGTGAGCCTGTGTTTTTTATATAGACCTGTTGTGTTGACGAACAGTTAAACAGACATGTTTTTGTCTCAATTATTTAATAAAACTTGGTTTGAAAATCCTGTCATGCATGTTCTTGGCAGAGCTTTCTATTGCCGACCCTTTTCTGGACCTCATCCCTGAGCGATTGTCCTTTTCCATCCTGACTGTTTCTATTCTCATTTTCATCTGGATTTTGATGCTGAAATAGATATTCTCTGACTTTGAACCCACTTTCTGTTCTTGACCCTGAGAATCTTGCGGTGGATGTGTATGCAGAACAGGAAAAAACACAGGAGGAGAAGAGTTTACTGCAGAGGAAACTTCCTCCCTCACTCTGCTAATGATGCTGTTCACCTGTCGTCTCGCCTCTTGACGTTTGGAGCAGTCCTACACCGGCCACATTTCTCTTTCACCTCCCACCTGGAAGAATTGCACATAAGCTGAGAGGCAAAGATAATAAGGGCAGTCATAAACTTACCCTTTCTCAGCACAGAGGTCCCGATTCATTGTGCAGGAGCTGCACAAATCTCTTATCTTGACAAATGTAAGAATAACATTTCAGTTTATCTGTGAAACATATGCACCTGCAGTTATTTACCTTTCCGTGTCCTCCCATTTTTTTTTTTTTTGTTTTGATTGTTTTGTTTTTTTACAGGAACTGTGGTTCTATTATTCAGATTTTATGAAGCAAGGGAGGAAGACTGCTTATTTTCCTTCCTATGACTTGACTTGTTCCAAAACTTTAACTTTACTTCTGGGTCAGCAGCGGTCACACAGACGCTTTAGTCCTTTCAGCGTACAAATAATAACGGTGATTTCTATTCTGATTGTAAACCTGGACTCGGACTCTAGACCTGACAGCAACAAGGTGGTCAAGTTGACTAAAGAGCTGAAGAGAAATCTGTTGTCAAAGTTGAGTGAAGATGAGAAGAAACTGTTCATCTTTATTATGAGGGACAGGAGCCACTTAGTGAAAGACTCATCCAATCAAAACGCAGCACAGATCTCCACCGGAGGCCATCAAAGTCAGTTACTGTACTATAATAACTGCTATAAAAATCACTGTAGCTATGGTGTCATTTCATGCACTCATTTGGACGGCAGACCAGTACGAGTTAGATTTTCAGGTCATCTGGGTCCATGTGAGGTCTTAGAGAGGAGCAGTCACGTCTTAAGGGGAAGAGTAGGTCCGTCTTACAGTTTCCTCTAGACTTGTAAAGCCACCCAAAGAGGAGCCATGAAAATGGAGGCTGCGATTGATGTATTATAAAGTATTTGTAAGGATAATGTAAGTTACATGCATTAATCATGTAAGGATGATGCTATCATTTAATACCCTAAAACACAGCTCCAGCTTTTCATGAGGTACATTCACCAGCTCCTATCTGACCGCAGACAGCCATATGCACCTGAAAGGGCAATTACGGCAAAGGTATAAACTCAACTCAATAAACATGATTTTCATTGGAGGGGGACTTTAATGATGGAACCATTAGTTTTTGTAGTTTCATTAATCATTGTTTGTTTGTATTTTCTTTTCTTACTTTTTTGCATTTCAAGCCAAAATAGCACATTTTTCTCATTTAAGATAACTTTTTACATTTTCAGGAACTGTTTGAATCAACATTCTTGTCCTTCTTTAAACATAAATTCTTCTGTTGTATGAAAGTAATTACTTAAAGAAACAGATTTCTTGATCTTGGTCTGGATTACAGCCCTTTGTGCTTCTCTTAATCCCAGTGTCATTCCTTTTGTTGACAAAAGGAAGCTCTTTTGTGTCTCTGCCACTTTTCTGAACCAAATTTTATTCTTTTCATTGGAAGCATTATCCCCATTCTGACACTTATCAATGGCAAAAGAATAAAGAACAATATGAGAGATAAATATGATATGACAGCCTGAAAGCCTTTTTCATCATGAAAGCGACTTTTTTAAAAAACTATATAAAAGTGGGTTTGCAGCTTTAGCTCCTTTCATGGCAGGAATCACAAAGACATAAGCAAAAATAATGGAATAAGGAAGAAGATGTCTTAAAAGTCAAAGTGGATGATGATTTGTACGTTAAAATGAATGACAGGCGGATGTCTGTGAGGTATGTAAAATACTTTGGAATAGGTTTGTTTAAAAACCAACTCCGTTGAAAATAGGCTTTTTAGCATGCTCTCGTTGCATTTATGTGATGATGGAAGACACAAAAATGATCTCATAATTGTATTTTTGAGAATGTTTTTAATTAAATAGTTTTTCATTTAGGAGAAGAAGAATACATGGAGTTATATTTTGTTCAGTAAAAATAATACGCTGGGTGGGCTACAAGATCTCTGCTCCGCTCACGCTGGTGCAACCACTTACAGATCCATGAACGTCTGCTTTCATGGTAGCTCCAACATTTTAGCTGCACTAATCTTATAGGTTGGTGGTTTGAGGGATTGTAAACTAGTGGGAGAGCATGTAAACAGACAGCTCTCAGTTGTGTTTGGGGATGGTGTGTGTGTGGGGGGGGTTCCAGTCCCACCCACGACCCAGAGAGGATTTCAGAAACTCTGTCTTAGAAAACTACGAATTTGATAATCATGATTAAATGATGACTGAGGGGGCAAAGAAGAATACAGACGAAAAGAGGACAAAACTTTCGGTTAGGATCTTGAGTTGGGAAAAGAGCTAGTCGGACGCTTCCTGTTGTCATAAAACCTTTCCACCAATTACATTGTGTGACAACAGAAGCTCCGCCCTAACGGGTCCATTCCATTTTTCTATGGTCCTACGACCTACGGGGGACCAGAAATGGTACCAGTTGGTCCTGATTAACGGGTCTATTTTGTAATGGAAACGCTCAAAAGTCCAGTCCGGCCCGGTCCAGTCCGGTCTGGAGCCATAAGAACGTCCTTATCATTCTATTATTGTTATTTAAATAAAGTTAATACAAAATTCTCTTAAAGTTCTTTACAGGTGATGTAAAGGTCCTTAAAGAAACATTTCAGACATGTTTTACTGCACTGAAAAGTCTAGCGTCTGTTCCACGTTGGAACTGTTGTTTACTTTAGAGTGGAACAAACCACTTGTACTAAGACAAAGAGACAACAGCCGTTCAGTCTGGTGCCACGGGTTCAGCGTCAACCCCTCGACCTCTGAGAGAAGTCCCCTGGTTTCCATTCAGCCTCTGAACTTTTCTCATCCTCTCACATCCCCTGAAATGATATTAGTTTCTGTCAGAGGAGCCTTTGATTGGAGAGCAGCTCTGTAGTTCTTTTGTTCGGCGGCCTGCATACAGACGTATCTGTTTCCTTGTGAGAGCTCGGGCAGCACAGAAGCTCGAAAGACTTTGGAGTTCCCTTTAAAGACCTCTACAACCTCACTTCCTCCAGAGAGCGACTCGGTCTTTAGCACAAATGAATCATCTTCTCATTACTGGACATCACACTTTCAGCAGGAGTCTGTTCATGATTAAATAAAAAGAGGAAGCCTGCAGGAATAATAGGAACTTTACTGAAGATTAGCTTCAAAGCTGGAGAAAAACTAAATATAGAATTTTCAGCACAAATATATCCTTTAGTAAAAAACTGATGAAACTGGTGGACAATGACAGAATCACTGGTTCAGGAAAACCTGAGTAGTAACTTGCGATCTGGCCTTTTTTTCTATGAGGGGAGGGGCTGCATCCCAGAGGGAGCACAAGTGTGTCTTGCAGTTCCCTTAAGGATCATACGACCAACTCAAATAATAATATAAAAATGTAACGTACCATTGTAAGTGTATTGTGAAGCATTAATGTTAGTTGCATGTACTTATGATATACGGTTGATTGTGTTGTATGCTGTTGTTATGACACTCTTGTCAGTAGTAAGGTATGAGTTCTGCCACGCTACTGCAAATGTACTACAAATGTAGCATGCACCATATGTGCAAGTGATACGTAAGTACTCATAGTACACAACTACTCATAGGACACCTATATGATTGTTTACACAAACTACACTCTGATTGTTTTATTGAGTATTTATGGAGTGTGTATTTATTACTTGAACACTAATGGACTCCTTATTTTTCCCAGGATTTTGGGGTGGAAAAAAGTTTAAAAATCTGTTCAACATGCCTGCATCTCACCACCTTCAACCTTACTTACCCTTACGTGTTGAGTTGTTGTCCGCAGCACACCTGATGGAGTTGTATATACATTTATCACACATTTGCACTGAGTAATTTTAACTTCTCTATCTTTAATCTTCTTGAGATCATGTACAGCTCACGTATTAAGAATCATGAACCGAGCCCCAGCTGAAGGCTGTGAGAAGCTGATATAAAGCAGGAACTTGAAGAAACCGTCATCAGCCCTCGTGAACAGGAACATGGAGAAGTTTACTATCAGTGATGGTAAAAACCAGTCAGCAGCTGTTTTCTCCAGAGCTGTAGACCTCATGGAATCAGGAAACACCCTGAATGAAATAAAAGAAAAGATTCGGCAGAGCGCTTCAGAGGGAAGTGGAGACCGTCTTCTTGCAAGTAGATCTGATTCTGACCTCACTTGTGTTTCTTGCAGTTGTAGAGAAATGTTTCAGGTTGTTTAAACCTAATATTTAATTGGTCCCAATATATCCCAAAGTACCTACTAGATCCCGGTAAGTGTGGAGGAAACCAGGGTGAGACTGTGGCCACAGCAGGTTCGCTATAACCTAATCCTGCCTTCAGGGATCCTGGTTTCAGCCCACCATCAGGATCTGGGGGTCGACGGGGAGCTGAAGAAGAAAAAACAACAGAGGGTGAGCGACTCTTTGGTTAAAAACAGAAGAATGATTGAGGGTCATTGAACGTAGAAAACCCTGTAAATCCTAGACTAACAAGTACATAAGTTTGCCAAAGTCCGATAAATTCCCTTTGTTTAGTTTGTGTTTAACAAGTTATTTGTGCGTAATTTTTAAAGATTTGTGTGTAATTACTTTAAGCTGTTGTAATTTTAATTAGTGCTTGTGTAAATTGTAGTTTGTAATTTATTAATTTTGTAATGTTTGTACTTATGCACAAAATCAATATAAATCAGGAATTCCGCACGCACAAATCAAACTGATACTTACTTCTCTCCATACTTCAACACTTTATTTCAAAGATTTGTTAACTTCTGGTGACAGTAGAGCTGTCACTGATATGAGCACTCCACATTCTGCTTTGTTTAGTTCATAAAATTAAAATCCAACATTATTCTGTATTTCAGTGCAACAAAATATTTTACTATACTCTACTATATTTATAAAAATCGCAAATGAGCAATCTTGCACGTCGCAAATATCCGAGCACTTGAATACTTGTTACAGCCATTCAGATAATTCATGCTGCTGAAACAGAGTAAAACATTTCATTCCAAGGTTACATTTTATTACAGTACAGATCATGCATGTAATGGATGATAAACCGTTTATAAGAATGTCCTCATTATGTTCAACAACAGATGCACATTCCTTTGAAAAAAGAAATCCGGATTTGATTCCATTTCCGACCTTAGTGGAACGCCTTCACAGCCAGTTTGCAGCTCCGCAGCAGGAACGTTGATCACTCCCACTTGTCCAATCAGCGTCTTTCCCTCTGGAAGATGAGCACTTCTCCCCACTGTTAGCTCAATTATAGCGTCCCGCCGCCTCTTCTCTCCCTCTAAAGTCTAATCAATATCTGTCTTGTGCTCCAGTATAAACTCTGGTGAGAACCGATCACTTCAACCTTGAAGCATGCTGTGCTGTGTCAGCTTTACATTTCAAAACGCCTTAGCATCAATCCTGGAGAACAAAAGGAGGATTCTTCCTCCAACTGTGGTTTTGTACGCAGACTAAAAATATAAATAGCTTTCTCTCTGATGCTTTTCCGTACATTTAGGTCCTTTTAAACCCGTTTGAATTACCATTGACAAGGAGATGCAGGAGAGAGTTTAAAAGAAAAAACATCCAACATTTTCCAATATTTGTCATTATAAACACTTGTTTTAGTTGTTAAGTTATCAGATATACTGTGTTGCTTTCAAGTAACTTAAAGCATTTCTCACAAACTTCAGCAGGAATCCTGAACCCATGATAAAACCCTTGCAACAACAACTCTGAGGAGAAGGAGTTTACTGAAAATAATGTTTTCAGTAAACTATTTAACGGGATGCAGCTCAATCCTAAATTTAAATTAAATATGCTTGTTCAATAGGGCTGCCACTAACATTTGTATCAATAGTCGACTGATCTACGATTATTTTGTTCAACTAATCGGGTCGCGCTTCTACTGGATGTAAACTGGTCTTAACATTATTATTTTTATACTTGAAGTGTTTAAGCTATATGCTAACTGAGCATAAAAACAATAGTTTATTAAGCTTTAAATGAATCATGAAGCTTTTTTCCGTCATTTATTTCTGGCATTAAAACAAGACTTCAATCAAATGAGGTAATAACTGAATCAACTACAGACAAGCAAATAAAAGCCTGCAATTATTTTTAAAGCTTTAATATATACATTTAGTAAAACTTATAAAGTATTTCAAAACCTATAGACACATATAAACTCACTCAAAAATACTTGCTCACTGAGACGTATTAATACAAACAAAACACTAATGACATCTTTGAACTCAAGATATTCCTGTAGATAAAAAACCTGAGGATGTTCATATAAACAAAGAGTTTTGAGACATTCTATCTTAAAAAAGAAGGACTATGTACATGTTTTAAAAGGTAGAAAATCAGGGGATGCCAGAATGTTCTAGTATTTGCATTCTTTCACTGCCTACGCCCTCTGCACATGTGCAGACTGAAACTGCATCATATTTGGCAGACAGCCCATAAATGTTATGGTTATCATGCTTCTTTTTCCTGTTTTTTTGACTTTGGGTTACATTTAATTGTTTGCTCAATGCACCTAATGTAAGACGTGTCAACTTAGCTCTGGAATTTTGGGTGACATCACTAGTTCACTTCTGGACCTCGTACGTAGTTTTCACATCGCTCCATAACTCTGCAGCAGATCTGTACCGACACTCAGCATCTCTGTCTGTGGAATGAACGTTTCAGAAGTTTTGCTCTTTGAATCGAACAGCTTGATCGCTGCACGGAGTATGACTGAAGCCGTGGACGAGCGGTTCCTTTCCAGAATAAATTCATAATTTGAGCCGTTTAGTTCCAAGAGCTCAGATTATGAAACGTTCACTGCGCAGACAGAGGAACTGTAGATCTGCAGATCCTCTGGGTTATCGTCACACATCCCATCAATGACAGCTGCACAAGATCTATTTGAACCCGGAAAACTGCTGCGGCTGAGCTAGCTAGCTCTCCATTAGCGTCGATGTTAGCTTAGTTTACCTGGATGAAGCTCTCTTTTCAGCGTTTTCATACTCAGTTACAACATAGTTCTGCTGTTGAACACAAGTTCTGCCGTGCAGAGATTTCATTGGACACATTTCCTTTTATGTTTTTCATGTTTCCCACACTTTCAAGCTCTGTTAGCATGTTGTTATGCTCCCCGAGCCTTCTCCAGAACTTCCTGTGACATCACCACTTACCGGATTAGCACCACTGCACATGTGTGACACAGAGAACGACAGACCCGTCATTAGAAACAGTTTTCCTAGTTTTGAGATCAAAACTAGGAAAAGAAAAAGCAAAAAACCACGCTTCAATGACCAAAATAGTTGTCGGCTATTTTAATACTCGATGTAATTGTGACATCCCTACTCTTCAATCTGATTAGTACTTTAAACTTTGTAAAGACAATAATAAGCATACATTTTTAAGACGATGTATCTATTCAAGCTCAAAAAACATTTTTTTAACTAAAAAAATATGATATTTATATATATTAATATACATTATATTAGAATATTTATATTTTAATATTATCCCTCTTTTCCCCTGTGTATTTTTACCGTGGAGGTGCTTTAGAACATGCTTTATTTCAATAAAATGAACAAAATGTAATTTCTTTTGTCCAGACACACATTATTCAAGAGCCTTTGTGGCGTTTCTTGTGAACGTTTCATGAAACACTTAAAGGACTATCGGTTGGCCTCATAGAGATTCTGGCAAACCCTGCGGCGCCTCAGGAGAGGATAACTGCTGCTTTCAGTGCAGGTGGGGATCTGTTGACTTCCACTGGGGACACTGTCGGGCGGTGGAAGGAATACTTTGAAGATACACAACATTTTAACATTCTCAAATTTGATCAATTTTAATCTTTTAAAAATGATTTTTAAATGTCTTAACCAATTAGCACCTAAACCTTTAAGCACTTTAAATTATAAACTAGAGAGTTCCAGCAGACCCACTAGAGCTGGTCAAGTGGAAACTGCAATGTTCCATTTCTCAAAACCTCTTTTGCTTAGTCTGCTCTCTCTGTGAAGGGAACAGGACTCTGGAATTCTCTCCCTGCTGATTTGAAGTCTATGACCAGCCTCAGTCGTTTTAAAAAACCGAGTCCTGGCTGCACCAGCAGCAGCGTTGCTCACAATTTTTATGGACAGAATTTCTAGGTGCAGCCAGGGGCCGGAGGAGACCTGGTTTGAGGACCACAGGATTTCATCTCTGCTCTTTGCAGATGATGTTGTTCTGTTGGCTCCATCGAGCCAGGACCTCCAGCATGTATTGGAGCGGTTTGCAGCTGAGTGTGAAGCAGCTGGGATGAGGGTCAGCACCGCTAAATCTGAGGCCATGGTCCTGGACCGGAGGAAGGTAGTTTGTCCTCTATCGGTGGGTGGAGTGATCCTGCCTCAGCTGGAGGAGTTTAAATATCTTGTTCACGAGTGAGGGAAGATCGGACCGTGAGATCAACAGGCGGATTAGTGCGGCGTCCTCCATTTTGCTGTCATTGCACAGGTCCGTTGTGGACACTCTGGAGAGACTGTCTCTCGGCTGGCCTGGGAACGCCTCTGAGTACCTCCAGAGGAGCTGGAGGAAGTGAGCAGGGAGAGGGAAGTCTGGGTGTCTTTGCTTAGACTGCTGCCCCCGCGATCCGGTCCCGGATGAGCAGAAGAAGAGGGATGGATGGACCTAAAATCTGCACATTGGTAATGTAATTTTTTATTTTTAGTTCTTAAACAGTGATGTGTGGTGAAATCTGTGACTGGTGAGTAGCTGACTTCATGTAAATGAAATCCTTCTGCTAATCATTCTGGAGAAAAATCTTTGTGGTTTTGGTGTCTTTTCGTTTTTGTAGTAGTTTTACACTTTTAGGCTTTTTAAACTTCGAAGCTTAAAGCCCTATAGGCTGATTAATATTTCCATTTGAAAAACCAATCTTAAAAAAAACTTTTGAGCTAAGATTCTACTTGTGCTGATTTTTTAAGCCTCGTTTTCTTAAATCTTTATTGACAATTCAATATTCAGATGAAATGTGAACACATTTGAGAGCAATGAACAAAAAAAACTTAACTGATAAGAACTTGATTTATTGCAGTCATGTAAATCAAACCCTGAGATAAACTCCTATTGAACTTTGATAGCAACTACCAAAGAATTTTTGTTTTAGTAGTTCCTGTCGGCGACTTTAAACACTTAGTATCAGTATAATTACGATTTATTGATTTATTGTGATAACAGGTGAAGAGGCACCTTTTGAACTGTTTCCTGAGACGCAGCATTAGTTTCCTGTCTGTCTTTCTGCTCCTCTACATAGATGAGTAATTTCTGTGAACTAAGCTGATATAGACGACCCCCCCACACACACACACACACTTACACCCTGAAGTGTTGTGAGCATTCAGAGCTTGTAACCTACGATCAATTAGCACAATTAACCCGTCAAGTTGTCTTTAAACTGCCCTCCACCCTCAAGCGATACGTGGATCAGCATAAGCACCGGTTCTGATGATCTCCACTCTTCCGGATCAGTCCTCAGTAAACAAACGCATCCTTTATTTGATGCAGATTTGAATGCTTGCTCAAGTTCAGATTCTCACATTTTATGAGGAAATGACAGAAGCTTGAGGGCAGATGGATACCTTAAAGGTTTTGAGCAAAGATGAAGATGCTTTCAAGCATGTGATCCATGTGACCTGCGGTGATCAAATTAAAGCTGAGTTCGTCACTTGAGAAGAAGCCGGCTCTCTTGACGCCCACACAGACATTATCTCAGGGAGGAGGTGAATCATCCTAACCTCCAAACACTCTTTAAACTCAAGGATTCTTTAACACACAGCCGCTCTCTATTGTCGCTCAGGAGGGATTGCCTTTCTGCAGCTGAGGGTCTCTGGGGAATTCATTTGTATGAATTGTGGTCAGGTTGATGTCCTGCTGGGTCAAAAAAAACAGAAATCAGGGACTTAAACATTTAACTTTACACCCGAAACTGTCAAGGAATTATGTTTATTTATTAGAGAAAAAGGCATTTACATCAAACACTGCAAAACCCTAAATGTTACAAACTTAAATGTTAGTAACACATTGTGTAATGTATACATGTATAATGTACAATAAAACATGTTAATAAACATTTTTATATAACAAAACTACTAAACTAAACCTGAAAGTTTCACTTTTGATTCTATTTTACCATTCCAGTCAATAAATATTGCTCATTATTGTTTTAAAATGGACAAAATCAGAAGAAACAGAAATGACGTTTTACTCATAAGTGATCCTAAAACGCATGAGCAAGTCCATATTTCTTTGTTTGGCCTGGCAACACTGATACTGAGGCGTTCCTGTGGGAGGCGGCAGGCACGGTCCAATCAAACGTTCTTCTCTAAAACATGACGATTACAGAGATATTTACAGTAAATCAAATGTCTGCAGGCAGTTACTTTACTGTCTGATCTCATCACATCACAACTAAACAAGAGTTTTTCTGTTGTGTTTTAATAAATTCCAGCATGTAAACATAAACTTCTTTTATATTCAACAGTATTATTCCCTGGAGGGAGATTGAAGATTTACCAGACCGTATATATTTATACTTCTGCAGAATATAACATTTAGGTCAACATCATGACAGAGAAATTCAATAATACAGTAGAGATAAGTAATGTAGAGATGACTGGATGCAAAATGTGAGTAAAAAGGAGTGATCTGTGAACGGACATTGGTCCAATTTCTATTTCTGACCTCACAGCAGTGATTCTCTGTTTTTTAAGTCTTCTGTATCCTTCAGATTCTGACTCTTACTCTCAATTTGAGCCAAATAAAACAGAGGGGCTCCTCTAAGGTGTCTGATACCTGAAAAAATCCCCCCAAAAAAATCCCAAGACCTGTAGTGCGGTCCTCCATAGAAGGCTCGCGCCATGCAACGGATCGTCACGCCGTCTGGTCTATTATGTATGCGAGCGATCAGCATCAATTCTGGCAGGAAGTTACATTAAGATAAATGAGAAAATCCAGTTTTGGCCGGAGGAGGTGCTGTGGTGGGACGTGGAGCAGGGGGCAACCAGAAGAATGAGTCTGAATGTGAGTGTGTGGGTGGGGACAGACCTCGCCATGTCCCGCTGGGGCTCACCCTCCCTTCAGTAGGATGGAGATGGCAGAGGGGAGAGAGGGGTGGCTAGGGAGAGGGAGGTTGTAGTGGGTGGGAGGTAAGGGAGGAGCTGTAGGCGCATCATGATCTCTGGGTTTCCCGGGCCGGGCGCCGGTTCTTGTGCTGTCTGTGGGTGGGTGCAGGCTACTGGGTCCCCTCGTTGGCTGCCGTTCGGTGTGGCGGAGTGCCCATTGCCTGGGGGCCCAACACTAGGGCTACTCATGCTCCACGGTGCCAGGGGGATCCCCGTTGGGGGCCCCCCTCTGCACCCTTCTGGTGGGTGGGCGGTCTCCCTGGCTTGAGCTGTGTGCGTCCCTTTGGTGCTCCTGGTTCCAGGGATTCTCCTGCCCCCCCTCTCCTGACCTGGCCAGCTGGGCTGGGGAGGACCTGGTCCCCCTAATGATCACATGGTACACTGCACCAGCGTGCATGCATTTCCACCCCACTTGCACGAGTTCCCTGTCTGTTGCGTCCCTCGCTCCTAACCCACAGTGTATCGATGGGCATCTGACATTTTTTGGTATGACCAATGATCCGTTTAAAAAGTGTCTTATTTTGAGAATTTCATTTTTGGATAAAACCTTTTTCTCTCCTGCTGATCTAGCACTAAGTTTGTGAAGTACAAAATCCTAACCAGCTCAAATTAGCAGCTTGGCACCTGTATCTCCTCATTTCCTCCCCCTCTTTTCTTTTATTTCACACCCCCACCCCTTTTTTCTTCGTCTTTTCTTCTCCTCACACTTTTCCCCTCTCTCCCTCGGTCAAAAAAGAAGAAAATATAAATGTATAAAACATAAAATGTAATAAATAAAAAACAATAACAAACAAATACACTTCTTGGAGGTTATAAGATACATAACCCATATTGTAAAGGTAAAGTCTGTCCAACACAGAAGGCCTTCAGCTCCTGTTTGCTTAGCTGTTGGACAGGATAAGTTTGAAAAAAAAAAATCTAAAATCTGGTTTATTTTTAAAATATAACCAATTTTTACAATATAACAAATGTGATCCTGTTTTTGTATCTATACAGACTGAAAATAAACACACAACCACAACACACTTCTCTCTGTGTGTCTCAACAGCAGAGAAATTAAAGAAGTGTAGCCATATTGCTTCTTCTTAACAGAAACATGAGGTCATATTTTTAGGTTATTAATTTACCCATGATGGGAAAAACAAGAAAAGTGTGTGTCTGGAGTGATTTGCAGGAGAGAGTGGACGCTGCACGCTCTCCCCTCCGTGCCGCTTTGGGGCGCTTCTGTATGAACCTAGCATTAGCCTGTGAAGCAACCTGTTATGGTGAGGAGCTCAAGCCCCTCAAAAGCCATTCTTCAGGAGGACACCCTATGACCAAACTAAATGATTTTCTTCTGTTGTATCTCTGATATCCTGAATAAACACAAGTGGATGAGCTGATCTCAAACAGGTACGTTTTGGTTTTCCATCACTGTTGAAATGAATGAATGAAAGTTGAGTATGTATTTATGATGTAAATAAATTCAAAAATTATCTGCAACTTGGATTGGGCCGGGTCAATGTGGCGCCACACAGGTCAGTAGCTTCAAGTTCTTGACTTGCAGCTCCTAAAGTCAGAAACCTGTAAATTCCTTCAGGTCGAAGCATCTGCAAAATGCAGACGTGAACTAAACCTGATTGTTCTTCTTATTGCGTGGCTTTATTGTCTAAAAGAAGTTATGACCAGGAAAAAAATGGTTTATAAAGCTTAAAGAACCCCAACTAGTCCTGCAACGTTCCTGTATGATGATCCTCACTAATGTTTCTGTTTTTGCTTACAGCGCCCAGGGCTGACGGTCCTTCTCCTCCGTTTGGTCCACTTCCAGCGTCTGGTCATCAGGATTGAGAGTTGTGTTTGAAACTGCTTGTTTGACCAGCAGCAGAGTTCAGGAGAGCGTTCACACCTGCCAAACGCTGTGGCCTCTCAGAAGACACAAACTCTGGCGAGCCAAGAATCTGTCCTCCTCGAGCGTTGCTTCATTCCTCCTCCGTGCTTCAGACCACTCCTCATCAGTCTGTTCAATTAGTCAGAACATCCTCAGCTTTGAAGGCTGGGGAAATGCCAGAACTAATTATACATGCTTTGCTTTTGAGGCTTGTGTCAAAGAGGTTGTCATTTTATTGCATAATTTTTTTTTTAGTTTGCAGACGAAAAATGTCATCATGCTTTTAAAGTCCAGACGGAGAATTTCTTGCTATTAGCAAACTAATATAAACATGAAAGACAAGATCAAACCACTGAAATCATTTGTCTGAGGGGCCTTCAGATTCATATGCAGTCAGGGGTTTTTGTTTGGGGTAATTCAGCTCTCTCTGTGTCATCCTGTAGGATGGAAAAGGGGCACGCATGAATATAAAGCAATCTCATCTCTGGAGAAACAGTTGGCTTCTGGGAAAAAATCTGCCTTTGAAAGATTGTGCAACACTTGTTTTTAAAGGTAGGAGTACTTTTACTTTACTTTCAATTACCAGGTTTTTAAACCAAGGATTCTTTCATTTCCTAACCACAAAAAACAGATTTTGAGTTTACATCATCCCACTTCATTTCTCTTGTTTTACAAAGAACATTATGAAAGTTCAGTTTCCTCCTGCATTGATGCTGGAGAATACAGTTTGCATGTTACACTGTAAATACTGTGTAGGTATTTTGAATTTAAGATATTTAATTTTTAAAAACCCAAAGCTGAAAATTTTATTAAAAAAAAAAAAAAGAAGAAAAGTGCTTGGGTTGTTAAAACATAATTATTACAATAATAATATTTAAAACAATATTTATTGAGGTTTTACATTTTATATCAGTGAATTTGTAACTCAAGAAATATGGTTCTGCTTGAACAAATGAAGCAAACTGTTACCCTTAAATATCACCCTTTTTATTTGACACAGGGGTGGATGACTTGACAGCTGGTTACCTTGGTAACCACAAAAAGCTGGTTACCCTATGTCTGTGCTGATGACGACCAACGAGTCCTGACCGAAGTTTGAGTGCAGGCGGTGGTCAGTGCCATCCATGTTAGCTGCCCCAGCAGCTGAAGTTGGAGAGGAAGAAGAGGGCAGGAAGAAGATGGCCTTTAAGCAATGTACACCATAGAAAAGTAACTTTGGAGGAAAGTGACACAAAAGCCAAACACAGCAACTCTGAAAAAAGCGTTTGCCTAAATAGTCTTTTAAAGTCTACAGCAACTGAAGGAATCCGAGTCTCATAAACCAGAGTCTGGAATTTATTTTTATTATTTTATCTAACCTAAATTATAAATAACTACAGTCAAAGTAATAAGGTCATTATTTGTACTTTTTGTCACATTTCCTTAGTCCATCCTCGTCAGGTTGGAGGCTTGTGGATCATGCTCGTCCACTGTCATGTTTGATGAACCCAGAACCAGCACTTGTCCCCTCATAACTTCCACACTGAAAGCACTCGTCTTCTGGGTGTGTAACCTAATCGATGCCCGCTCTCATTAGTGTTTATGCAGATATCCAGATGAAAGATAATGTATTCTATAGGGGGACGGCGATCCATGAAACAGGATTTACCGCAGGATATTTGATGACGGCACTTTACATATCACCAAAATTGATTTTATCCTTTGAATACGTTATGTGATTTATATCTATTTTTCCCCATGAAACTCCCAACAAATGAAACAACCCAATGTTTTCCAAGAACCGGGATGTTTTATTCAGCAAGCACGCGTACCTGTGCAGGACACATCCCCTCCATAAAACAATTTAAAAGGGGCAATTTCTGAACTGCATGAATAATAGAGAATATGCTAATATGGTACCAAGGAAGGAGAGCTATCTAGTTGTATCCACAGCGTGGAGGAGCCTCCGTTATCGCTGCTGGCTCTGTGCTTCGCCTCGGGGGCTTTGCTTTGAAGCTCTTAATGAAGATCTCTCATGATGAGGGAATGAAAGAGTGACATCTGCTGCGATGCAAACATGGATGTGGTGGTTATCTAGGAAGTGAGTCCAGGTTCAGGAGCTTTTTATAAAACTGATCATGCCTGTAAGACTGGGTAACTCATTACTGCAAATGTCCTTGATAAAAAAGGTGCTGGAGAAGTCATTAGTGATGAACACTGCAGATCCACCATGATTCATCAGTCAATATCTTGACTTTATTGTTCATCTTTAAATCATGACGTCATGAGCAAAGTGGTTAAGTGCTCTCTGTTTAATCAGAGTGTTTAATAATGCATCAGCCCGAGATTTACGATCTCCAGTCCTGAGTGTGTACCGTAGATCCTGGTGTCGCCTCACTCCGCTGCTCTCACTAAAACAACATGATTGCAGCATTTCCATTTTTATGATCTCCCACTCGAATGCAGCTGAACCACCTTTAGGGTTAGCATTCTTTTGTGCAGGTGTCGTTTCTCTTTCAACCCAAATCCAACACGGAATGCAACGCAAGAATTTTACCCAGAAAACAGAGATGCTGCATGTGAACACAGCAGCCATTTCAAATACAAGAATCTAACTTATTCTTTTGTTCTTAGGCAACAGAAAATTTAAGAAAAAAGTCAAACATTGATCCAGTTCTTCAGTTCTTGTTTTAAACTCTGGAACCTTCAACACTTCAAATAGGAATTTGGGTCGATATCTCAACAACTAAAACCCAGTAGGACCCTTTAGAAAAATAAGATGCTAGTTTATATTAATGCTTTTGTTACTGACATTATATATTTAAAAAATATAAATAAAACATAAACATGAAGATAATTTCTTTTTTTTTTTAATATGAAAGAGTTTTGACAGAGCTTTCCATGACTCCTTGCCATGGATCCACCTGCTGCTACCCTCTCCAGCTGCAGTCAAATGAGCCGACGTTCACATTTCTGTGGTCCAATCAGCCGTCACTGGATTTTTGGTGTGAGTTTCATCCAATACTTATGGTAGCAGTCCTGAGAACTCTGGAAAATCTCCACCAGACTCCACGGAGCTTCTTGATGTGACCACAGAAATGTGAACGGCGGCTCATTTGACCGCACTTGGAAAGGATTATAAATGAATGAAAGAGCATTTGGATGTTAGCTTTCATTATTTTCTGCTCTGAGAAACCAATGGATTGAATGGATTGATCACAGCAACGTCAAGAAACATCAAAGAGTCTTTGGTGAACTGGAAGGAGAAAGAATCAGGATTTTGGAGGAAGTTCTGTCCATGAAGATCTGAGCTGACATCCGGATCAGAACCATACGGCTGGACATTACCCAGATTGATGGATGTTTATATGTAGATTTATGCTAACTAGACACAGAGCTATCATAATCAGACAGGATCTGGCAGCTCCAACAGCCACGCCCGCTCAGAGGAGATTTTGGATACAGAGGCTTCAGATCAACATGAAAAATGTTTTTTTAAGACATTTAGGTTGTTGGATTTGAGTTAAAAACTGCATAACCATCATTAAAACACTACCGTTAATGTTTTTAAAGATAATATAAAATGTCTTAGGGGGACTTTAAACAGGCCTTAACCATGTATATATATATTTCAGTCCATAATAACATCTCAAATCTATGAGAAATCAAGAGAAGAATCTGTTTGGAAATAAAAAGACTGCATCTGTTCCATCTAGTGTCGTTTTCTTTCTGCATGAACCCACTAAGAGATCGACTCTTTAAGTTCACTTTATGTTGTTGTTCATTTCTGTCAGATCAACGAGTTAAATTCAGTTCAAGCTGTTTCTCTGTTGGTACTGAAAAACCCGACTGAATAGGTGTTGAAACACTTTTTTTCGGGGGGTTCAGTTTCGGTTTTGATGAGCAGAAAATGTGCACTGGGAGCGTTTTTCCCTTAATCTCAGTGGCTAGAGATTGAGAACGTGTAGTGCTTCATATGGGATCACAGCAGCTGGGAGGATTTTTCTTGGTCAGGAAAGTCAGTCTGAGGACAGGGGTGAGGAAGAGGTCGATTTCCCAGGTGATGCCAAAATCTGCAGAACCCGGCTTTAGTTCCACAGAAGGATTATGGAGTAAGGCAAAAAAACATCTTCTATGCTTGTATGGGTGTGTATTTGTTTGTCCAGATGTGTGTTTTTCTTGCATCGTGTAACAACATAGCGACTGTTCAGATGGTGCGGTTATCCGTAAGCAGGTTGCTTGGCTGACATTGGTACAGGAGGTGGAGAGACGGGAGCCAGCTCTTATCCTGTTCTCTTCGGCAGTCTGAACTACCAGAGATGCTTAATAATATCCCAGGGGCACAGATGAAACGTTTTCTTCACAGTGGCTGTTTACTGAGGAGTGTGTTTGAAGTTGAGCTCAAGATGTCTTCATTTCTGTACCAGAGGAATGTTCCAAGGGAGAAAATTGTAATTCTGATACGGAGAATATGGAGCAAGAAAGAGAGGGAAAAAAAGGTTAAGAGAGGAGCGCAGACTCTCAGAAAACAGGCAGTTTTTTTTCTTTTTGCTTCTATGTGTTCATTCACACAGTTTAACATGGGTTACTGCAAACACAGACATGTGCCAGTGTTACATTGATATGTATAATTAGCTTTTGCTTTAAAAACCGTGTTGAACAGGGGATTAATGCTGGCTGCATCATTTATTCATTCTGCTCTGCAAGGAAAGCGTTGTTGAGCAGATCCATGAAGGTCCAGCCCATCATCACTCACACTCTCTTGACCTTTTTCTTTTGATTTAGTGGATAAATACAGAGATTTATGAATAGATGTATGAATGAAGTCCAGATCTTCGACGGCTCCAGTGTTTCAACAAACTGCCGTCAGTCTGACATCTTTTGATCACTTCTATTCTCATCCAAGCAGATCTTCTAAAACATGGAAGATGAAGTCAGAATTTTAAATGACAGTCTGGGGTTGAACAGATGAAGCCCTGAAAGCCTCAAAATTGACTTTGCCAGAATCTCTCCTTCCTTCGTCTTTGATCTTCATCCTCGTGGTGCAGATTTCCTCTAATGTGCTCTCTGCAGTCGGAACTTGCTTTTCCTGTGTTGGGTTCAATTTGAGGCCAGGGGGCGGGACTATGAGGAATTCTGGGATGCAGTCTGTTGGATGAAGTCATCTATAAGTCCCTGTCATACCTATTTTCAGCATAATCCCCCTCAAAAAGCTGAATTTAGTCCAAAACAAAGCCATTGTGTATGAAATGAAGTGGAATTCAGATGATTAATTGCTTTCACATGCAAACCGTCACAGAGCAGCCAACCCACGGCAAACGGCGCCTCTTTTTATCTGCCCGGTGCTGCTCTGCTCATCGCTGACCCATAAGTCAATCAGCCCACTGGGAGAACTCCCACCAGTCCAGATGGCCCGTTTGCCACCGGCCTGACTAATTACAGTATCTACTGTGTGAACCCACTTAAAGCAGGACACTGATATGGCACAGTAATTTTCTGGATCACATGCGATAGTTTGCATCACAGAACGGATCATCCTGCTAAAAAGAGTCACTTCCAAGCTGAGACCGGAAGATCATTTGAAGGCCTCCAAAACGACAGGTCGTGGACTGTTTCCACTTACACGTTTACTGAATATTATTGAGGAAATAAATGAACAAAAAGTCTCTAAAGTGAGTCAGGGATGCATGGACCCCTCATCGTTTAGTGGATCGCATGGCTCACACTTTAACCCAATTTGACATAAACCAAAAATCACCAAATGTAACACTCCAAACAAAGACCACTTGGTGGGAGTAGGAAAAAAGAACAACTTACCATTGATAATGATAATAATACTGGATAATGTTAATTAAAATTAAAATCTGTAAGTAATGAGTCTGGTTTCAGATGTTTTCAAAGGTTTATTTTTTTAAAGCAGCCCCAACCATCAAGTTTAAATGTGGCTCCTGATTGGGTTTGTCCATTGTGTATTGAGATAGCGAGCTCGCTCAAATGTTAAGGGTTAAGAGGTCGAATTAAGTTCCTTTAATCTGGTGATAAAGATTACTTTGGCGGTGGTGCAGTGGTCGACCTCTAATGAGAAGATTGTTCACTATAAAACTCTGCTTTTTATTGTCAACTTGCGACATATTCAGACTATGATAGTACAGACTATACAGCTATTTTCTGACCATAATTATCACAGTTCTCAGAGTCAGTGAATGCACCGGGACTTAAGTTACCATCCTCATGGATTTCGATTGGTCCTTCAATGCGCCACAACAGGGCCAGAGAAGCTGAAATTTTCAGATTCGAAAAACAAAATGAAAAAGAGTTGAAAGTGAAAAAAAAAAGTTTGGAAAATGAATTTTTGAGTTATGAAGCAAAAAAAGCAGAACATTTGAAGCTGAAAATAATCAAGTTTTATTTTAGAATAGCAAGAAGTTTTGTACATTTTACATTTTTTGACCAAACACAAATATTTTTTTCATTTTGTTTTATTTGGGTTTCAAATAGTCTTCGCACCAATTTGCCTCCATAATAATTTAGTTTTAGTTTTCGGGATCAGTGTGTGAATGAGTGAATGGGATTGTGACTATAAAGGGCTTTGGGCCTTCTAAGAAGGTTGTAAAATGCATTGAAGAATAATTTTAAGTGAACTGAATCAAATTGATGTTGTTATTCTAGCACAGTAGCAATGTTGGAGCTACATAAATAAACTAAATTCCAGTGAATTTTTATTTTTCTCAACCTTAGTTTACCTTTGGTGCCTTCAGTGGCCCCAGTATGTTTCTGTGTCCACTGTCTATATATTTGGTCCATTGTATATGTCAACTGAACATGTTCATTGAACATTTGATCATGTCTATGAACTACTAAGTAATCTCACCTGTGAGATGACAGGAGCTAACAATGTTATAATAATAATAATAATAATACATTTTATTTATATGGCGCCTTTCTGGGCACCCAAGGTCGCCTTACAGATAAAAACAAAACACAGCTTAAAAATATGACAGTCATAAAACTTATAAAATGTATTAAAAATTCAATTTGCTAGGGTGGATATGCCAGTCTGAAGAGGTGAGTTTTGAGGTTTTTGGCAAACTGAGGGAGTGAGTCCATGTTCCGTAGATCAGGGGGAAGGGAGTTCCAGAGCTGGGGAGCAGAGCGGCTGAATGCTCTGCCCCCCATGGAGATGAGGCGATTGGGGGGTACAACCAGCTGAAGGGAGGAGGAAGACCTGAGGACCCCGGGCAGGCAGAGTGGCAACATGGATGAGGTCACGAGTAAGGGAGGGCGAGGTTATGTAGGGGCTTGAATGTCAGAATAAGGAGTTTGAAGGTGATCCGTTGTGGCACAGGCAGCCAGTGGAGCTGCTGCAAGACAGGTGTGATGTGAAAAGTAGCGGGGGTTTGTGTGTAATGATCCGGGCGGCAGAGTTTTGAAGCAGTTGAAGCCTGCGTAGAGTTTGTTGGGAAGTCCAGATAAAAGGGAGTTGCAATAGTCCAGACGGGAGGTGATGAGACTGTGCACTAGAAAGATGTGGAGTGTGGAGTGATGAGGGACGGAGACGGCGAAGATTACGGAGGTGGAAGTAGCTGGTCCGGGTGAGTGATGAAATGGGCAGTAAATGAGAGAGTGCTGTCAAGATGACACCCAGACTCTTACCTGTGGGGAGGGGAGGATGGAGCTGTTATCAATGAAATTGAGAAGTTATTGAGCTTTTTTAGGTGGTCTTGGTTCCTCTACAATGAGAAGTTCAGTTTTACTACTGTTTAATTTAAGGAAATTTGCAGTGAACCAGGATTTTATTTCGAAGAGGCAATTGGAGAGGGAAGCAGGGGGAGAGTGGCATCGGGTTTGGAGGAGAAATAGAAGCTGGGTGTCATCCGCATAGCAGTGGAAGTGAATGTTGTGTTTACAGAAGATTTGACCAAGGGGAGAAGGTAGATGATGAATAGCAGGGGGCCCAGGACAGAGCCTTGGGGCACCCCTGCTGTGACTGAGACTGTTGGAGAAGTAAAGGATTTTAGTTGAATGAATTGGGTGCGGTCTGAGAGATATGACTGGAACCAGTTGAGGGGTATGTTAGAGATGCCGATGTTCGAGAGTCTGTCCAGTGGATGGGGTGAGAGATGGTGTCGAAAGCAGCAGTCAGATCAAGCAGGAGGAGGATGGAAACTAAACCAGAGTCTGCGGCAAGAAGGAGGTCATTGGTGATCTTGAGGAGGGCTGTTTCTGTACTGTGAAGTTGACGGAAGCCAGACTGAAATTTTTCATAATAAATTATTGGAGGCGAGGTGGTTATGGAGTTGCGCGGCAACAGCTTTTTCAAGGATTTTTGAAATAAATGGAACATTTGAGATTGGCCGGAAGTTATTGAGATTGGTGGGATCTGAGCCTGGTTTTTTGAGGATGGGGGTGACTGCTGCTGTTTTGAAAGCAGGAGGAACGGTTCCAGTTTTAAGGGAGGCATGGATGATATTTATAATGAGAGGTGATAAGGATGGAAGAGCAGCCTTGACCAGAGCAGTTGGGATTGGATCGAGCTGACAGGAGGTGGTTTTGGATTTTTTGATGAGTTCATTTATTTGCTGTGCTGAAGGCAGAGTAAATTCTGAGAGTGGCTGATGAGGGGAGAAAAGAGCTGGCGACATTGTGCTTGAAGCAGAGATAGGTTGAAGCTGCTGATGAATATGATGAACTTTAGAGGAGAAAAATAATGCCAGGCTGTTGCAGAAATCAGAGGAGTATAAGTGAGGAGGGAGTGAATTTGGGCAGGTCGTTGTACGTGAGAGAATGGAAAATAGGGCTCTTGAATTGCCTTCTGATGAGTTTATTAAACCAGAGAAATAATCTGCCTTGGTTTTGGATATGGCATCTTGATAGAGGTGGATATGGCTATAATACATGTCCTTATGAACAGTGAGACCAGTTTTCTTGTAAAGTCGTTCTAATTGGCGTCCTTTTGCTTTGAGTTGTCTGAGGTTGGGGGTAAACCAGGGTGCAGAGACATTGAATGAAATAGACCTGGATTTAACTGGAGCAATAATATCAAGAAGATTATGGAGATTACAATTGTAATGGGAAACTAATTCATCAGGAGTGGAGAGACCATCAGTGCTGGGTAGGTTATTGATGAGTGAAGATAGGTTGTCCAGGTTAATGTCCTGAGTTTTGCGGAAGGTTATGGTGCGTGGAAGCTTGGATCTGGAAATTTTGAGATTGACATGGAATGATAGTAACACATGATCAGAGAAAGGGAGCGGGTCTGGTTTATAGTTCACAGGTGTGATACCTGAGCAGCAAACAAGATCTAGTACATGACCCTTGATATGGGTGGGAAAATGAATATGTTGACTTAAACCAAAGCTGTCCAAACAGGAAACTAATTCTTTGGTGAGGGAGTTATTCATTTTGTCCATCTGAATATTAAAATCCCCTAGAATTATTATTTTAGGTGAGAGAGTAGAAATATGGGTGAGTAAAGCAGAGAAGTCAGTGATAAAATTTACATTTGATGGGGGGCGGTATAGAGAGCAACAATAATAGTCGGAGCAGAGCCAGAGAGCTGGCAGACAGTTGCCTCAAAAGTCTCGTAGGCGGGGACAGTCACGGGAGTAATCTTCCAACTCTCGCGATAGATCATCGCGAGACCTCCACCGCGGCCGGCGCCACGAGGTTGCGCGATGTAAACAAACCCCGGAGGTGTGGCATCGTTCAGCGAGGTGAAGTCATTTGGCTGTTGCCAAGTCTCTGTGAGGCACATAAAATCCAGCTTGTGGTCGAGGAGGAGATCTTGGACGAGATGCCCCTTGCTCGTGAGAGAGCGGATGTTTAGTAGACCAAAGCTGGCGGTGGTGCTGGAGAGCTTGGCAGTAGGCGCCCGAAGTAGATGAGCCAAGTTGTTGGGATCGGCGTGACGACCAGAGTTTCTCTTTGGGCGGCGAGCGGAGGACCAAAATGCCTTGATGGAGTTGGAGTTGTCATTGTGGAAGATCCGACGTGAGCCGCGGTGGATGTATCTCCGACGGGGCTGGTATACGATGTCCGGGTGCTGGAGCAGCGCTGGCGGAGGTGAGTCGAGTGGAGAGGAGCGAAGCTTAGCAAAGTCAGCGGCTGAGTACTGGAGCAGAGCTGTCAGTGGATGCTTGACAAAAGACAGGATGATCCAGGCGAGTAGAATCCAGACACAGTTGATCCACATTGTAGAAGCCGATTGGAGAACGTAGCAGGTAGGCTAGCTCAAATACGGCATACGAGCTTAGCTAAACTTTAAATGTAACTAACCGGATGACAGGCTACGGCTAGTTTCAAGAAAGTTATAGCCCTGGAAACAATGCACATTGGCAGCAATAACTTAGTCCATATGAGCACATGAACTTGGAAAACAGTTAAATTAAGTCCAGGGAGCAGCGGCAGCCAAAACGCGCCAGCGTTCACTCAAACCCGGAAGTGAAGTATGATGTGATGTTAGCAAATGCAAAGTTTAAACATGAAGCTGAAACATCACAAAGCAAATACAAAGCTATCATCAAAGAAGCGTGGACATGCAGAAGATATTGTTTAGTAGACATTAAAATTTAATATTAAGGCAGGAGTCACAAAATATCAACTTCTGGGCCGGAAATGGCCCGCGGGCCGCCAGTTTGAGACCTCTGTACTAGATGTAATGCAGGAAGACCTTTACGTTTTCATAATTGACCCTTTTAGATTTGTTTTTCTTTGTCTATAAGAAACTATTTGTTCCTTTATTGTTCTTAATCATTTTTTGGGGATCTTGTTTCAAAATGTGGAGATGTGACCAGGGTGTGGATCCAAGATGGACAATGTTCTCCTCAGGGGTGTGAAGCCCAGGATCTGTGCCCGGGTTAAGGATTCTTCTTAAGATTTACGATAACCCGGCTCCCCCAAGATAGAAGCAACTAAAAAGCTCAAAACAGCTTTCACATTTTTATATGAACACAGCTTCTCACCATCTATTTTCCCCGTTTTATGGTTTCCAGCTTTGCTTCTGGTTTTCGTTCTTTTTTTTATCACTTCCTGTTTCTGCAGTCGTGTTTTAGGTTCATGGTGGCTAGTTTCATTGATCTCATCTACAGCAGTAACAGGAGACCAACACTCCAGGGCCTCCACCTTTGTCGTAATCCGATCACCTGTGCACCTGAAGCCCAAAGCTCATGTCAGATCCCATGGAAGGTCCAGTCTCATGGGCACTTTTAAACACTTTCCCAAGGCTGGACTCTCAGGTTGGAATACAGAATGGAACATAAGAAGTTGAGTTCATGATGTTTTTCATTCCATGAGTGTAAATCTTCTTTGGTCGGCAGGATCCCTCAGGATCACTTTTTCTTGGCAGGGCCAACATACCAACAATGTTAGGTTGTGAAGATAAGCATCTGTGAGGGACCTGGATAAGAGCCACTGCTCCTCCACAACAAGCCTTCTGTTAAGACTGCTGGTTCCTTACTGTCATTACTTGGCTCCATCTTAAATCTTAAACCCTTTTCCTCATTTTTGACCTATTTGTTCATCTGAATCATGTCGTCTGTACGAGATGAGGCTTAATTTACAGAGAAAATAATAAATCCCAGCTTCTCCACCAGAAGCAGTAAAACATTTCACTGTATCAACTACTGTTTCAGTGTTTGCAACGACCCATTTGGAAAAGGAGACAAAATTTCAGCCTCTTTTCACTGGGTTTAGAATCTACTCATAATCTATACCCGTTTATTCTAGATTAATGTCTGATCCCAGTCAGCAAGACCAAGTGGACCCCAAATGGGTTTGTTCACTGTTTCTGTGATGGCCCGACCTGTCTTTGCCCATATGGGCTTAAGTGGGTTGGCTCACTCTGCTAGCAAGCCGCCCAGTGGACCTCGCTAAGCTCAATACAGCAGAGCTCCCAAGCTCAGTATGTCGGAACTAGCTAGCTCGTTACAGCGGAGCTTGATGCAACGGAGCTCGAAACTGTGGAGCTCATTAGCTCAATACAGCGCAGCTTGCTAACTTGCGACAGCAGAGCGCTCTAGCTCGCTACAGCGGAGCTCGCCAGCTTCATACAACAGAACTCAATACTGCGGAGCTTGCAAGCATGCAATAGCACAGCTTGCTAGCTTGCTACAGCCGAGCTCGCTACAGCTGAGATAGCAAGCTCGATACAGCGGAGCTCTATACAGTGGAGCTTGCTAGCTTGATACAGCGGAGCTTGCTAGCATGCTACGCTCTCCACCTGGTGGCTGCTAGCATAGCGAGCCCACCCACTGAAGCCAATGGGGGCAAACACAGTGGCACCACCATGGAAACTGTGGGCAAAACCATTTGGGGCCCACATTTTCTGCCACTTTAAGATCATGGGGCACACTCGGCCTCGCTGACCAGGATGGTTGTTGTGCTCGAGTCCATCTGTTTTTATACTGTGATCAATCTGGACAGCACAGTCCATATGGTTACTCCTCAAGGGGAACCTCTTTTAGTTTTGGTTTCTAAAGGATCTGAACTTTACTTGTAAGTTTGGTTTTTTTTATTGTTTTTGGCTCAAAGATCAAAAATGTAGCACTTCTTAGTGACGCTACTTCAGCAATTCACAGGAAGTCAACCATCTGGCTGAAATGTATTTTATGTATCTGAGAAAGATTGAAACTCCATTCAAACCACATCAAGTAAATTCAGACAGATCTTTGAATGTTATAATTTGTGCATTAAATTACCTGGCTGATGTAAAATTCACCTGTTTGTCTCTAGGAATACTCAGGGAAGCTTTTTTGCTTAATTTATGTAACGTTATCTTCAGATGAACATAACACAGTGCCTAGATAGCTCTGGTGGTCTGTTAAATGTTTAATTGTTCTCCGTAAACAACAATGATTACTGTGTCACAACAGCTTGTTATTCAGAATAACCCCAGTGTTTTCAGACATTGGAACTGAAAAAGCGAGCCGCTCTGTGGGGACTGAATGTGACCACTGTGTTGTGTTTTGTCGCAGCAATGAACATTGTTTACTGTGAGGTGCTAACAAGCAGAGAGCTTCTGCGAGCTGAAGGGAAAGCTGTGCTTTCTTACAGAAGGGGATGAGACAGGGGTCACGGAGAAGAGTGGCCTCTGCGGTGCCGCTGACCGCACGGCGTCCTGGCAGCTCCGGTGACAGGAGCGGCGGGCCGCTGATTAAAGACGACATGAAAAGCTGGATACAGGAAGGGGCTGAGGGAGGCAGTCGAGCTGTCAGCCGCGGTCGTGAAGCGGCCACAGCAGAGGGAAGGAGGCGCTCGTCCACTGACAGCTCTCTATCTGTCTCCCCTTTAGGTGAGCCGAAGGGGCCGCCGGCCGCTGTACACTGATTGGCTGTCTGCGCGGACACACCGAGGACCAAGGGTCTGAATGCTTTTCAATTTAGGATTTTGAACTTTTGACCTCAGAACTACCTGCAGTCGCACACTGAGGCAAGTATCTCTGTAAAAGTCCCATTTTCCACTTTAAACCTTAGATTGTTTTTTTTTATTGTTTTGGTTAGTCTGCAATGTGATGTAGATAACAGAAAACTTTTATTCCAGCGTGAGTTGAATTTATATATATATATCAGGTAAGTTTACTTTTTTTTTTACAAGAAGATACATCACTTTTGTCAGAGAAAAAAAGTTTCCATATTTTTCTCCTTTGGTTTTCCCCATTCCATCAATAACTGAGAACTGTGGAGTCCAGAGATTTAGAGTTGATGTAAGTTTTGGATGACTGCAGAAAGGATTGCAGACGGATTCCAGTCGTTGTGTTAATGCATAATAATGTTTAATTATAAATAATTAATAATTAATAAAGCATTAACACTGCAGTGATTCTGCCGCTCCATTCCGTATGTTTTTTGGCACGTAAAAAACTCAATCACACTTGATAGCAATCTTGACATCAAAACATTGAGTTTGTTCAGGACATTACTGTTATATTTTTGGTATTCATAAACTTCTGAAATATTGAACAAAATATGCCCCATTGGAAATGAAAGAGAAAGTCTACAAACTCAGTATTTTAAGTAACAAGTTTTTTAAATATATTCATGGAATGTGTTTTTCATCTTTTATAATCATTTTTAAAAATCAATCAGAATTTAGCAAATATTTTAGCAACATGCTAACATTTTTAGCTAATACGTTATCTTCTGATGATTTTTTGGTTAATTTATAGTTTAGCTTTTATTTTAGCAACAGGATTAAGTTTTTGGCTAAATCAGTTTACTGAGGAATTTTAGAATATTTTGGAGTTTAGTTTGTATTTAAGCAACGAGCTAGCTTTTATGTATACTTTGGAATATATTGGCATATTTAAGCCACACACTAAATATTTTGTGTGTATACATTGGCATATGGCTTAGCGATTTCTTTAAGCGATTTTACTTACTTTACAACTTCAGCACTCTTTCATAGGTCTTCAACAAAATTTCCAGTCTTTTAGCAAATTTAACATTTTGCAAATAGCTTTTGCGTCTTCAGTAAATCCCTCCAGATATTAAAGTAAATTGCATCACCATTTCCAGCAAAAAGCATCTTCAGCGACTACTTTCAGCAAAAATCATTCACAGCACTATCACAGGTAATGAAACTTTTATAGTTATTCTTTATTTATTCTTCTGTACAAATTTTGTTTGTAAAAACTCAATCACACTTTCAGTAATTTCTGTGATCTTGGTATCAAAACCTTCAGATCATTAAGGACTTTCCTCCTTGGTAACCTTTTGGTATTCATACATTTTACAGTTTTCCTGATTAGACACAGTTTATGCAATTTTTCAGCCTGATTGAAAATGAATGGGATTTTTTTTTTTTTTATTTACTGCAATCAAAACATTCGGCATGTTCAGGACTTTTTTATTTTTTTTAATTACTCAAATTTGGAAATTTTATGCCAATTTTATAATATTTTCTTGTAATTCTTCATATAGTTGTGCTTTTTCTGCAAATTGTGCAAGTTTGGTTTCAAATGTCAGCATGTTCAGGACACTCATGCTATTACTTATGGTATTTACATAATTTACGCAATTTTTAATTTTTTTTTGCAATTTTCACAATTTTTCAAGAAATTTTTAAAATTTTTGAGCACTTTGAGAAAAATGATGCAGATTTGGCATCTACATTTTCAGCTAAGATAAAAAAAAACTTGATTAACCTTTCAATCATTGTCCTATTGATTTTTTTTAATTGTATTTTATTTCTATTTTAATTTTTTAAACTGTATTTTATTTTCTTGTATTGATGCCTTTGGTCCAGGTCTCCCTTGAAAAAGAGGTTAAGTCTCAATGAGATTTCCTGGTAAAACAAAGGTTAAATGAAAAAAAAACAGCTTTAGCATCCTCAGGGACCACATTCAGCATTAAGCATTCATATTAGCATTATTGCAGGTAATGCAAGGTTTCTAGTTTGAAAAGTTTAAAACAGCTCTCTGAGCTCGACTGGACAGCTTAAGGCAGAGAGATCTGCAGCCTAAAGGACAGAGCGAGCCTCATTATGGCAGACGTATTGATCAGTTCATGCAGCTCGGGATGGGAGCTGGGCTGCACAGAACATGGTGGCGAGCAGCTTTGGAAGAAAGCTGCAAAAATAAGAACCCCGTAAACTGAGGTTTCTATTTGTTATCTGTTGTGTTTGTAAAAGGGATCAGCTGAGCGTCAGCTGACCTGACCTGACCTTTCATAATGATCACTTTCTATCTTTTGTCTTAGAAAGCTGCCTTAAATAAACTAGAGAAAGGACTGAGGACATTTTACAAAATGTTGTTTGTCAAATTTAAAATGTTATTTATGTCAATGTATTTTGGATGGAAGAGCTTAAAGTCCCACTCTGACCTTCTTGATCTTTTTTAGAAGTGTTCTCAGTCCATTTTAGTTACAATTTTTTGTTCAAAAAAAAAAAAAAACCCAAACATGTTGTTTTCTAGTATTTAGTTTCTGCAGAGCCGCACAATTTCATTAGAAATTAACCTCTGAATTTTTAGCACAACAGTTGCTGGAGGCTCAAAGCAGGTGGCTTGTGTCTTGCACAGCATGTTTTATACTTCACAAATGAGCTCGTTTCCAAATGACATTTTTGTCATCCATTCCTTCCTCCCTCCATCTTCAGAACCACCTGTTGAATTCCTTCCTGGGTCACTGGGTTCCTGGATCTGACACAGCGACTGTTGGTTGAAACGATACACATAGGCAGCCGCCTAGTGCACAATCTGCTGGAGGGGTCACCACTCATTTCATGTAAAAACAAACAAAATTAATAATTGAAAAAACATTTATCCATGTTGCACATGGTACAAAAACATTATTATCATGACCTGGGAATATAATTTCTGATGATCAGAGTTTTTTCCTTTTTAAAATTGAACCAAAATGAAACATTTTATGGTCGTTTTACCGGTCCAATATGGCGTCCACAACAGTAGAAAGCCTGCGTGTCATCTCTGCGACCTGAACAGGTCACCAGTCGGTTGCAGAGCCACACACTCACAGATCGGTCTGTGACACGTGTTTTTGAACTGTGGGAGGAAACCGGAATGCCGAGAGAAAACTGTCTCGTGCAAAATCCACCCGGCTGGGATTTGAACCCGGACCCTCTGTGAGGAAAGAGCTCTAATCGCTGATCCTAACAGTTTGTTGCATGATCAGAATTAAAAGCTCTCAGACATTTTTAACAGCCTTGACATTATTTTAATCCTTTACTGTGAGCTTTTTAGGACAGAGATGATTTGAAATCCTTCAGCTTTCTGTATGTTTCCTCTCTGAGCCTGAGGTGAAGCTCAGCTGGAGTTTCCTGTGTGAAGGTCCAAACCAGTGATCCTCTTGCATATAATGTGAGGAAATAAATCCTGTATCCTAAAACTACTTAAAGCATCCCTCCTCTCACACAGGCTACTTGCATTTATACACAAAGAAACAGAAAATGTTTGCTCCAAGCAGAAGCTGGAATCTCTTTAATCTGAAGCAGTCCGTTTAGGGTCGTAGTTTATTTAAATTGTGAGGGATTAATTGCCGTTTCTCACCTTTCATTCTAGGACACACCCCTTCAACACACATGGAAGGATCCAAAAACCAGAAGAGCTCCTTTGAGTGGATGAGATGATTGATGGATGCAGGCCTGTGCTGGGAATATGAATTACAGGTTTGATTCTCACTCCCTTTGGTACATTGTGGGACGTTTGCTTTCAAGACAGGAAGAAGGATGGAGGATTCCCCTCAGTGAGAGATGTGGACACAGAGAAGAAAGTTGCAGGACATAGTACACAGAGCAGATGTTGGAAAGACTACATATGGATTCAAGTCACGTTCTTTACAAACAAAAGATTCTTTTGAGAGCTGCAGCTGCATATGTCTGTTCCTCGGTGACGATCCATGGACTAACTGGGAATTTCATTTAGGCGGTTTGTCTTCTCATTTAAGATGGAGGCTACATTTTACTGTGAAGTAAAAATAATGCCATGAAAGGTTGGTCCCAAAGGGAAGGTTGATGGTTTCTGTGTTCTGCACAAGGACACGATAACAAAGAAGATCAAAAATCCAAACATCAGTCCTTCAGCTGGATGACAAATAACTGATTACTGTCCTTGTTTTTCTATTCTTTCAATTAGACTCTTGCTGGTGGTCGATGGCGTTTAAAGTTAGTCCACATGTCCTTGAAGCAGACTGAGCCTCACATTACTTGAGATGGACTCACAGTCTTGTGAGGATTATCACTATAGTGTGAATGCTTTACAACATTCACACAATAGTGATTCTCCTGCTCCTTTCCGTACGTTATTTCTCTAAACTCAGTCACACTCTCAGCTATTTCAGAAATCTTGGTATCAAAAAGTTCAGCTTGTTAAGGACATTTGGTATTTATAAACTTTATAGCTTTCAGATTATTGAGAAAAATATGGAATCCTTGAAATCCTTCAAAAACTTTGTGCACTTTGAAACTTCTGAACTTCCACATAAACTTTCAGCTGCAAACATTCAAACTTAAAATGTTCAGCACGACTACGATTTTAGAATTTAGCTTTAATTTCATAACATCTAAAATGTTTTGGCTAATTTAGACATTTTTCCTGTTTTTAAGACAATTTGAAGTTTAGATAATATTTTAGCATTTTGCTAGATCTTGTGTCATAATTAGACTTTTTTAAAGTTATTTTGGCAAATTTAGTGTTTAGCTAAACTTTTAGCATTATGCTTTTGTCAAATTAGACTTTTTTTTTTTAATGTAGGGTAATTTAAGGTTTAGCTAATATTTTAGAATTATGCTAGCTGTTTTATCAAAATTAGACTTCTTTTTTTTAAGTTCCTTAGGCAAATTTAGAGTTTAGCTAATATTTTAGGATTACTTTTGCTGTTTTGGCAAAATCCGACATTTTTCCAGTTTTTTGGCTAATTTGGTATTTAGCTAATATTTTGGCAAGCTTTCAGATTCAGTCATCAGCCTTAGCATTTTCAGCTGTCAGGTTCAGCATTTTCAGTGGCAACATTCGGCTTCACACGTGCATTATCGCAGGTAATGCTATATATCTAGTTTCATTTGTATTTGGTCAGCTGAAATGCATGGTGTAGTAGTGGTTAGCACACTTGCTTTAACAGTGAGAGGCTCTGGTTCAAATCACGACCTAGATGTTCTCTTCATACTTCCAGTTCTCCCACAGTCTGGATAGGTTGAAAGTTGATTCTAAATTGTCCCTTGTGGCTCATGTGTGTGTCTTTGGGACAGACTGACAACCTGCAGGGTGTACCCAGAGCTGGACCAGGATCTGCAGGTGCTGGAGCCAAAGCCTGCTTCAGGACAAAGGCGGAAGTTCACCCATTCACTAGTCCATTATGGAGGAGAATATACATTACATTCTCTTAATGCTTTTGTTTGTTTTCCTTTGCTGAATAATTTGTGGCCGATTACACTCGAATCCTGAACAAAGTCCATTCAATTTTGCACATGTAAAGACCCACTCAATGCAAATGATGTTTTTGGATTTATATGGCAGCATTTTTCTCAGAATGGAGGACACATTGTATATAATAAATGTGATATTAAAATTGAATTTCTGAGTATTTCCTTGTTCAAATCCTTTTGAATCAGGATCAGAAAAAAAAGTCTGAAATATCTTGTAGTTGTTACGGATCAATCCCAATCATTGGACCGCATGCTCCCTGCTCTGCTCTCTTCTCATGCGTCCACATGCAGACACATAGATCCATGTACGTCTTTGTTTTCCTTGTTTGAGGTTGAATCTGGATTAAATATAACAGCTGGATGGCTCCGACATTGCTCGCCATTTTTGCTGCACCGTTAATGTTAGCTTGAGGTTGTGAGGAGCTGTAGCTAGCAGGAGAGAGTGTAAACTAATGATGATGGGAAATCCTCCTCAGAGGTGAATTTCTGATTAGATCCTGCTGCTCTGCAGAAACTATGTCCTAGAAAAGTACACAGATTTTTTAATTATTTTGTCCAAAGGCAGCATAATTCTGATCAAAAGATGACTGGAATGAGACTCTTGAGGATCTTAGTGAATCAGTGTTTTCATGTGTTGATCATTTTCATGGTATTTACATGCATGGGGTAAGAGGGGTTTGTCTAAGTTCAAAGACGACCATCAACTTCCAAGAAAGGAGTTTAGGGACTATCTACTTTTCCCTCCACACACAATATATTTGGAGATTTCTTCCTCAAAAGTTGAAGACGGAACATGAAAGTTTTTTAGTAGTTTTAGAATCTGCAGTACTCTTGAGTCCATACATTGTTTTCTTGGTGAACGTGGTCCAAACACTTTGATTAAAAATGAAGCAATAAAACCCTTTTTTCACCCAGAACTATACAGCCATGTTTGTATATCTTCCGTCCTGAGCTTGCAGGATTGAACCGTTTTAAGAAAAACGGAGAAGTGGCCTCATGCTAAACTGACTTGAAAGTCAAGCTGACGGTAGCACGTGTATAGATGTGGCCTCTTACTGGTGTTAAGTCACACCCCATGTTACACCATGAAACAGCTCCATGCTTTGTTTTCACCCCCCCCCCCCTCGCTTTTTGAATGAGTTCCACTCACCTGCTGCAGAGACGCCTGAGACTAAGAAGTAGAGAAAAATGTTTGATTGCCTGCTTTCTGCACTGCCCAGCAGGCCCAGTGCAGAGACCTGTCGGGCCAGTCAATACTGAGTAAAGGCCCCATTTAGCAGGAGCGCGCCTGGCAGACGGGGCCTCCTGAGCTGGTGGAGATGGGAGGAGGGGATGCTCGCCTCTGACAGAGATGGATGGTGTGAGGCTCCACAGCCTGCAAGGACAAAGGGACACCCAGCCTTACTGGCCTCTTTCAGCCGGCGCCTTCACTCACGGGATCCGGAGCACAGGTGAAAATGAAATTATTGCAGGGAGGAGAGGTGGAGGAGGGGGTGAGGGCACCGGAGCATTTTGCTGATGAAGTGGAGTCTGCTTTTCTGACACTGTGTGTTTTGTCACCACAGCGAAGCGGCTGAATAATTCATCATGGGAGTTCCAGCAGAGACGGGCGCAGAGCTGTTCCTGTCCAAACCTCCACCAGGGTCTGATGGGAAATGAAGTGCGGTGCAACACCACTCACTCTGAGTCACCTCTCACCTCACAGAGCAAAGGAGACTTTTTATTGAGAAAAGAGGCTTTTTTAACACTTGAACAAACGCAGCACAGTGACAGCACATCATACTGTCTCATCAAACATAAGAAGCTCCTGATTTTCTACCGAATGAGTTCTACACAATGTTTATTTATTTATTTTTTCATACTTTGAACTACAGAATTAGACAGAATAAAAACAGATTTTTCACAAACAGTAAATGAGAGCTGAACAGTTTTCTAATACGCTTTAAAACTGATCTACAGTCTCTGTTTTCAGATTATCAAAAAAAAGCTAATAATTTCAAAAAGAAAACATAAAACCTTCATCAAACCAAGATGGAAAAAATATTTAACTTTTTTTTTCAGCTGACAGTTCAGTTAGATTTGACAAATCTTTCCCTAAGGTAAAAATGTTTAGTAAATAAATTGGCAGCACCTTAAAATGACTGTAGTGAACATAGACTTTGGGAAACTTTTTGTTTAATATTTGAACAGGCTTGTTATCCAATGAGCTGTGTAACTAGATTATTTATAAAGGACAATACTTTGTGACTTCAAGTGTTTGACAAATTTCCAATCACAAGGTTCAAAACAAAACAAACTCTCATCAGATGACGAATGGGCTCATTTACACCAATCTCAGGGAGTGAAGTATTTCAGGTTTTATCAGTTTACTTTTATTTACTACTTAACAACAATTAGCTTTTTGTCTGGATGAGATGATCACCTTTTACTTGGACAAAGCAGCAGCTGTTCTCAGCAGAACTTGGCGACCTGCTGCGGTGACGCAGCTCAGAACTTTCTCAGATTCCTGTAAGCTGGTGAAGGCCAGTAATCATCACCTCCCACTAAAACTTTAGCACATCTCACTGTTAAAAGAAAAGTCCTCTGAAAGGACAAGAACAACAGTTTGACACATTCCATAACAACATTCTGCTGGTGTGAGTTGGAATAAAAGCCATCTGATTATACAAAGAAGTATTCTCCTCCTCAGAGTGAACAACAACCGTCTTCATTGTCTTCTTCCTAACAATCCAAGTTCCTCAAAAATATGACGTGTATTATATCTGTTGTGCTTGGTGTCATTTTTAACAGTTCCTCAAGAGTGTTACATTTGTGTGTATTTTGTGTTGGATACACAAAAGCGCCTGCACTGAAAATGTTGACGGCTGAAGTTTATATTTTTAGTTAAAAACAAACCAACTTCTCTGTAAATGTTATGAAACCCAAATTCAGAAAAATTTGACTGAAGATGATTTCAAAGACATTTGAACATGAATCAAACCACATTTTATTGCTACAGAAAACATACTTAGGGGACATCCTTTATGATTTAAACACATTTTTCTTTCATGTAATTTGATTAAAGTAACAATCAAGACAGATGTCACCAGAAGGCCAATGGAGGAAGAACTGATTCTGATCTTATTTACTGGGTGGTAACATTAGGACGTCTAAAGAACCTTTAGAGTCACTCAGAGATATAAATGAACAGAAATCCCATAATAACACAAGAGTCTTTAATTTAAAATAAATAATTTAGAAAAAGAGTTTATACCACAATTATAAGTATTTAAGAAAATGATCCATGTATTTTTAAACTTCAACACTAGTGTTTCCTACATATATATTCAGTATATTTATATGTTATTTGTACTTGTTCTCATTATTTGACTTAATTCTTTAACCATTTTTGTTGCATATTCTTTATATTCTTTTTTTATCCTTTAGGGTTTATTCTTTGTGCTTTGACTGAATTTGTTCTGTTAAATTGCATTTTGTTGAGCGGGAAAAGTTGAGAGCTGTTGTGTGTGTTGAGTGTGTGAATGTGGATTTGTTATATTGGTTATATACTTTATATGTTTTTGTAATTGTACTTTTGTTTGTCGATTACACTGTACTCTGTTCCTGAGGAACCCCTCGAAAACGAGATGTGACATCTCAACAGGCTGATCCTCTTATTGTTTTTTGAAATGTTAAATAAATATATATATATATATTTTCTTGTAAACATATATATATTCACAAGAAAATAAATATGCCGACTAAATATTTGTTGCAGCAAAAGCAGACTTCTTCTTTATACATTTTGAAGCTTTTTTAAAAAGAAAATTCAAATCATCAATGAATTCTGTGAATTAAGATATTTGTCAGTCTTGTTCACCTGCTCATGTTGACACTTAATAAATTCAGACCAGAGATTAAAAAACAAACAAACAAAAAGTCCTCGTGTTTTGTTCGACAAATTTTGTCATTTACATAAACACCAATACCACTATGTGTTCCCGTTCATCTTTAATGACATGTTTTTATTTAACTTTTATCTATAACTTCTATATGTTTTAATATGTTGAAATATATCAATCCTGGAGCAGAAATGACCTTACTCCAGAAAGTGGTTCAGAAAAGTACATTTAGTGCGGTGTGTTATTTGGCTTTACACTCAGTTCACAATGGACGTGGAAGTGCCGCGGAGCGTAGAGCGTTGTCTCCGCCTCTCACCACATGCAGATTTTTCTGCAACGGTCAACAGAAACTTCTGCTAGAGCTTTTTCTTGTTTCTGCCATCTTCGGTAAGTTCAAAACCTAAAAATATGACCCCAAGTTTCTGCTAAGAAGAAGCAAGTCTTTAGTAAACCTATATAGACTTCTTTAATGTATCTGTTGTTGAGACACACATGGAGAAGTGTGTGTGTGTTGTGATTCTATGTTTATTTTCATCTCTACATTCTGTTTACACACAAAAATATGATCTCATTTGTCCATTGATGTGTTTTATTGTGAAAAGTTGGTTATATTTTGAAAATAAACTGGATTTTCTCATGTAACTTCCTGCCAGAATTGACGTGGTAGCTCCCGGCTCGCGCATAAAATAGACCAGATACTGAAAAGATGCTCTGCATGGGATAGCCTTCTGCAGAGGACTGCGGCGCTCCACGCCTGATGTGAACCGCACTATAGGTTAACAAGGGCGGCGAATGGAAGCGTCCTCTGTTCCACGCCACTTTGTGGTGCCAGTTCTGTCAGTGATTTTGAGTCTTGTTTTTTCATTGCTTTTACTGTTTTATTTCTTTTGCTTGTTTTTTTATTTATTTATATTTGATTTTACATTCAGCACTTTGGTTGCTTCTGCTTTTATAAGTTCTCTACAAATAATAAACTGATTGATGTATCAAGCTGCAAAGGTCTGAATCTCTGTTCTAGCTGAAAGATCCAGAAAACCATTGGATCATCTGTTTTGGGGTCATGGGATCACAGGAACATATCCCAGCTACCTGTGACTCAGATTCACACCTAAGGACCAATTAAGAATCAATAACCATTGAAATATGTTACTGGACTGTGAGAGGAAACCAGAGTTCCCAGAGAAAGCCCACGCATGATCAAGGGGAAGAGGCGAGCTCCATCTTAAAAGTACCTGGCTGCTGTTTAAACCCGGGGCTTCTCACTGTGAGGAGAGTGCTAACCACTACACCACCATGCCTACCCCCACTGGATTATCCTGACATCAACAAGCAGAAGAATCAGGACTGTCGAATATATCTTGAAAAAGTTGATTTTTGTTCTGTTTCCAAAGTTTTGTTTAAATGTGTTTAAGAATCAAGTCTGAACAACACAAAGTAAGTTCCAGTGTTGTCCACAGAGAATGCTGGCGTGGTTCTTCTTGCTGCTGGCGTGGTTCTTCTTGCTGCTGGCGTGGTTCTTCTTGCTGCTGGCGTGGTTCTTCTTGCTGCTTCACCTGGTGACAGTGCAGACTGCACGTGAATAAGTAAGTAAAACTGATCATTTATGATGTTTTACAGCCTTTGACGGAGCGTAAATCACACACACTAAGATAACTGCTGGCTCACTTATCGTGAAATATTTTCCTTGCTCCCCATAAAATACCTGACTTGTCAGTTTTTAATGGTTCCAAACGGAAACTGGGAGGTCTGAGCGTGGCTGCAGCAGACGCGTGTGCTTGTGTGATCGCTCCATATTTTTTAAATGAGCACAGCCATAAAATTGTGAAGAACGACAGATATGATCTTCCTCTCTATTAGACATTTCTCACGCACTGCCAGTTAAAATCAACGGCTTGTGGAGGAAGGAGTGTGTTCTCATCGGTCTCCCCCCAGCCGTTGCATGTTTGCACGCCAGCGGCCCCCGCCCAACATTTGTCACTTCTCTGCTGTAAGGAGAAGTGGAGCGGCAGCGTTTGGCCCTCGGTGTCAGCAGAGAACCTGCTGTGGGGGGCGCCGCTGCTCCCCTGCTGGAGGCGACTCCGTTCTCAGTGGGACGTTTCTGGTTCTGCTGTGATCTGCTCCCACTGGGGGCCGTTTCAATGGGGCAGAACTGTGAGACCTAGGCGAACACGGGGCTTTTGAGAAACCTGCAGGAGAAGGGTGTAGACGTCTGCTGCAGGTCGTGTGAGGCGTCGCAGAAGCAGCACGACGTCCAGACCCAAACCAAATGTGTCCGCTCAAAGAGCGGGAAACAGGACGAAACTCTTCACTTACTGCTGCCGAGTCAAAAATCACTCAAACATGCCCACCCTGAGAAAGTTTTTCATATTCTAATACACTCGAAAGTTAGATTTTTCATTTTCAAATGTGATTAAGAAACTCTGTAGAAGAAAATAAAGCAGAGAAGTTGTAATATTTTCCTTTTTCCACCGGCTGACTGCAGACACACTGTGAGTGATGAGACCAGATTGTTGCATCTGCACTAAAGGCAGATGCATTTTTCATTCCTTCATTTGACGTTTATGCAGATAGATTATTGATGACTCCATTTTGTGTTGTTGTAATTTAAATGATATTGCTCCTCCACCCTGAAAACTCTAGTTTTCTCTTTGTTTCTGTGATCTGCTTGATAGAGATGGCAAACTGAAATGGACACATCTGTTCAAGTGAAAGGCTCAATCCTAATTCTTCCCTCCCTTCCTCTTTATCTGAAGGAGGAGTTTGATCTAAACTCACAAGTAGACTTAAGGTTTTAATTCAACTAAAAACTTCCGTTTGTGGGGCTGGTATGATGACAAACTGAATAATACGAGTTTGAACGTGTTCTTAGTAGTTCATGAGTGCAGTTTTGCAGCCATACCTTTACCATGTTTTTCTGTTTGTTTAGTGGTGTATATCTAATATTGCCTTTTGTACATGAAATAGACTTATACACAAGCCAAAGTGGAAGCAACATTACAAATACATTCAGCTTTGTGGCTCCTGTAGTTACAGAGAAGGTAAAGGAGGGCAGATATGATGAGCCATCGAGGCTGATAAGACATTTCTCCCATAATGCCCTCATGAAGTCAGAAGACTTTTGTTGACAGTCTGTGGTCAAGATGATCTGCTGCAGTTCAAACCGAGCATTGAATGGAGAAGGAAAGTGATTAAAATGATTTTAATGTGGTTGTTGATGTCAGACGGGAGGGTTTGAATATTTCAGAGACTATGATCTGCTGGGATTTTCACCCACAACCATCTGTAGGTTTTACAGAGAATGGTCTGGAAAAGAGAAAATATCCAGAGAACAGCAGTTCTGTGGACAGAAATGACCGGACTGGGTCCAGCTGATTCAAGGCAACAGTGACTCAGATAAACCATTGGTTATCATCTCAGACTGGTTGAACATCATGATGAGTTCCTCAATGACCAGATCTCAACCCACTAGATCACCTTTAGGATGTGGTGGAACATGAGATTGGCATCATGGACATAGATTAAAAAGAATATTTCCTTCATTATTCTTACGTTGTGCCTTTGCTTTAACCCTGTTCAAATTCAAAATAATGGGATAATAACAACAATGTAAAAAATCTTATTGCTGTGGTCTTAAATATCAACATGATTATTGTGCTCATAAATATTGCTAATGATCATTTTACATGGATTTCCTTCCTTTCATCCTCTTCATCTTCATCAGTCAGGAGCTCATTAACCCAAAGTCACTGTGTTAAGTCTACCTTTCTGCTGCATGTGGAATAGTCAACAAGACTTTTAGACATTGACAGTTTAGATGAAAATAACTATTAAACATAAAGTAAGTGATGCAAAAGTCATGAGAACACTCCAGTGATTGATGAGGTTTTATAGTGTCAATGTAACTTCCATAATACAGTCTGTAAGTGAACAGTTGAATCCATTTCTTCAGACTGGATTAAAAATACTAAATAGCAGAGGTGGGACCAAGTCATTGTTTTCCAAGTCCGAGTCCCAAGTCAAAAAGCACTCAAGTCTTAAGTCGAGTCACAAGTACTACTATTAATGCTTCAAGTCATTTCAAAAACAGAGTAATATTAATTCCACAGATTATTTGTGCTTTTATTGACAGTATTTTGCGAGCATATTAGCTAAATTGTACTGAGTTCATGCATCCCCACTTCAAAAATCCAAAACCATTTCTCTTTAAGAAAATCTCAGTTTTTCACATTTGAAATGTGGTAAGATGGAGATGGCAGGAGACCAGGCTATAGTCTGGATACTTAGGGGCTATATCATGGTTTTCTTCAGCCTTTCAGAGTGAAATATATCCACATATTGTTTTTTTTTCTACTGCAAGTGAAACGACTCGACTCCACCTGTTCGCTGTGTGTGGGTGCCGCCCATTTCATGACATCATCCTAGAGCCAGCAGCGTGTTTTCGTTTTTTCATGGAAATAAATATCAAAATATTTTTCAAAGATGGATGCACATTCCGTATATCTGCCCTAAGTAGATCCGGCCATCGCAACACTGGTTCACAACACAAATACACAGGACATCTGAACGACTGTGCTGGACCGGGGGTGGGGGATGGGAGTCTTAACGGAGACCCGCCCACACCTGAAGTAACAAACACCTGGAATTTATTCAAGACAGGACACAGGTGGAAGATATACAGTATTCTGCATCTAAAATGAAAGTTTTTCCTGATCACCACTAGCTCTGTGGAGAAATTAGGTGTTGGTATTAGGACTGGGGGCGGAGCTGTCAGAGCAGACTCTTCCTGAAAGGAAGTCAAGTTGTCACGAGTCGGGGGGTTAGAAGTCCAAGTCGAGTCTAAAGCCTTAAATTCATGACTCGAGTCTGACTCAAGTCCAAGTCATGTGACTCGAGTCCCCACCTCTGCGAAACAGTCAATCACAATGCAAGTCCAAACGTTGTGTAAGATACTTTATTTTGTAAAACCTTTTTGTGCAGCGTGTGGAGGAGAGGAGCTGAGAGAGTGCAGGATCTGCCAGAACAAATGGTGGAAAAACCCAACACATGTTTGAGAAGAGACAACTGTGATCTGTAGAATCTGCGATCAAATCATGAAAAACCATCAACATTTGGCTCCAGAGAATAAAAGCTGTCTCTGCTTGGATTCTACCAGCCGTTTCCTGGTGTCAAAAGATGTGCTGCTAAGTAAGCTGTGAAAATGAGTGAGTAATGCCGGATGTCGAGCTCTCATCAAGCGCACTAGCAGTGTTGAGATTGTTTTTCTGCTCAGGGTTGGATTTTAAAAAATGGACTCTGTTGTGAAGGGAAAAAGGTCAGCCTTCTGTGTGATTAATGGCTTATATCAGAGAAATCAATAAATGTAAATTCAACGTGTAAAACTCCTGCCGGGTGTCAGGCTCTTCTCCGCGGCGGTGCTAAATGCGCGCCGACAGACGGAGCTGAACGCGCTGCCACTCCTGATGAGTCCATTTTCATTTGCAGCAGATGTAGGAGGGATTGTGGGCGAGAGCGGCAACAAGTTCCTGAGAGGCAGCTGGACTCTCCGGGTTCAAACACGAGATACACCCACAGATGCTGAGCTGGAACCAGAGGAAATGCTTTTAGAAAACCGCAGGGCTGGATTTTACACATTTGATTAGACAGGAATGTCTTGATGGAGTTTTATTTGTTAAGTTATTTCATTCAAATTCATGTTGTGTTTTTGTGTGTCATGAAACTTTGTTCCACACAAGCAATTCCACCAAAACTGTTTGAAAGTTTAAAAACTTGAAGAAATGTAAACATTCTAGACAGGAGGTTAATAAGTATGACATAGAAGGATTTCTGTAGATTCTTATTCTTTCAGGTTAACTGCGCAAGTGGACTCAACTAAAACGAGTCACAGCTCATCCAAGTCATTCTTTAGTTCTCACTGCTGATGGAAAGCTCTGCTTTTAACATTACAGTAGTGTGCTCAGCTGTTAGTAAGGCTGGGATTCAGTTGAAAAATAAATAATTAATTGCAAATCTGGAAGGAAATAATCAAGATACAGTTTTTGTTACAATATTTGGCAGCCACTTAATAATTGCAAATAATTGTCTAGTGTAAATGCACCTTAAGACTTGATTGAGTTTGATTGATTCAAATTAGTTTATCAAATTAGCTCCATGTCTTGACAATAATTTACCCTTGAAGCCCATTTATAGAAGAATCAACATTACAATTCTGAGATATTGCATGATATAAACTTTAAAAACAAATTCTTCACTTGGCTGGATGTGAGTGGAGCTTTTGGTACATTTTCAAGCAGCCTTCTTTCTCCAAAGAAGCAGAAACACACACAAAAAAAAATAAAAATACAATTACTGCATGGTCCTTCACCAACTCTGTGACTGCTGGGCATAATTTACCTGCTTAAATGTTAGTCATTCAGTCTTTCCTCACATATTTCCCTTTTTCTTGAGGTTTGAGCACACATGCAGAGATCGCGTGGACCCATTATTCATGCTTGTGGCCTCTGGTTGTTGGAACAGCACTCATGCTGGGAGAGACTGACCATGAAGGGGACTTTCTAAAGGGAAGCAGAACAATGGCCTCATCCTGATGTCCCACTCTAAAGAGTTTTGGCTTTTCTCAAAATACAAAGTATATCTTTTTCTGCCACAGACTGTGGTGAATGTATGTGGAGCCCAGAAAACATGTTCACTCAGCATCAGGTGGTCGAGGTGTTCAGTAGCTCTGGGGCAGAAAAAACATCTACAATAACTGTTAAACCTTAGAGCAAAATTAGATGAATGAACGTCGACATTTCTTTATTCTGTGACTACATGTTTACACAAATTACTTAAAATAGGTAAAAATTTCAATTTACCAATAAAATGTGAACATTTGTGCTTAAAAAAAAGGGGGAAGACAAAAATGACTGGAATGCAGTTGAAAAACATTCTTTTAATCAATAATCTGCTCAGTTTTAGTAACTCTCCAAACATTTTTATTTTCTTTTCACCGACAGCAGGGTCTCTAACCTTTCGTCTAAAAGAGCCATTTGGACCGAAACCCAGCGAGTGGCACAAACCTCACCTGAATGTTTAGAAAAATACACTTTATTTCTGTTTTTCTGGTCGTTAAGCCATTTATTTACTAAATTAAACTTTTAAATACTGCATTGATTGAGTCATTCTGAACAGAATACAAGTTTACTATGAAGAAACAACAAAAAAAACTGATTTAAATCTCTTACCATCATTTTTCTGTCATTTGGCATTCAAAATCTAAAATGTAAATTACTAAATTAACTAAAAAATAACAAATGATTTACATTTTGTGCATTTCTTTTTAAAGCAATGAGCCACAATGGCGGGTTTAAAGACTCCTGGTCTTGATAATCTAACTTCTCCTGATAACTGTGACTTCAACAGCTAAACAAATATTTGAGTGCAACTTTAGTTTTCCCTCTGATGCAGAAGCCAGGTCAATTCTGTGTTAACGGAATGTCTTCAATACTCCAATCAATGACTGTAAAGAGCCTGTAGTCCATGTTTAATTGTTTTAGCTGATCAGCGCGGGTTTGTGTTCTAACACTGTCTGAACACAGAGAATGATAGCAGACTGGCTGTGTTCACCTGATTATTGAGAGCAGCTTTTTCTTTTCTAAAGTGCTGATTGTAGAAGCTGGTGCATAAAGCTGCGAGCGGCGCCGTGGACATGATGGATGTTTTTTCACGGAGCGAGCGGTTGCAGCAGCAGCAACATCAGCGTTCTCTATTTCAGCTTGGCGCAGACCTGCTGCCATATCTGCACGCACAGCGGCGGACCAGAAAACCGGAGTTTGTCACAAACATTCTACTAATTATGGAAAACAGCTGGAGTGTGCCGAGCTTTCAGGAGAAAAAGTGTAAGGCTGGGTATCGATTATGATTTCCAGAAATGATTTGATTCAGTTCACACGAGGATCGATGCGGTTCAGATTTTTTTTTCTATTCTTCAATTAATTTCTATTTTGAGTTTAAACATTTATACACATTTGTTCAGAAACACATTAGAAATCTATTGTATGTTTTGAATATATTCATATTAATCTGATCCAGTTCAAATACTGTAAATGTATCAGTAAAATACTGAGATTGTTAATATCATCCAGTGTTTCATGGATTCTCTAAAGGAGAAGTTCTAACTAAAATGTTCAGATCATTAACATTGGAAACATTGTTCTGCTTCTCCTGGAGGAAGTTTCAGTTTGGCCACAAGGTGGTAAATGTGCTACAGTATTACACCTTATTCCAGAAGAAGAAGAAAGAAAAAAAACTGTGTTTTAAACTACAAATGGTTACTGTAAAATATATTTCTTTAAAAGAGTTTGTCTGTATATAAAGATGGTCATTTAGACAGATATGTATATTTAGGTCGACCAAACGTTAGCATTAGCCATCCTATAGGAAATTACATTAAACGTTAGCATCTAGCTAGCGTCTCGTTAGGATTTAGCTTTATGTGCTAAATCCATCTTTTTTTTTAATTGATTATTGATTTATTAAGCTTAAATCAATTCAAATCAATTAATCGATTTTAGCAGGTCTTTCTTTCTTGTTTTACCAAACTCATAAATGCAGATTCATAAAAGCCCTGCTGGATTTCTGATGTCAACCAACATCCTTACAAGCCCAAACTTAAAGAGGCCAGCCATAACCTTTCTGAGAACGTTGTTTTTTATGCTCAGAGAACCAGAGAGAGTGTGTTCTCATGCTTAAACTCATTCCTCCCTTTTTTCTCCAAACTCTCAAGTGTTGCAAAGCATCGAGGCTTGAAGAAGACCCACGAGGAAGACGGCAGGTCAGTTGATTTGTTCCCAGCCTCCTCGGTTGCTGCTGCTATAGATTCACCCGGCGTGTATCATGTTTTCCCCGAGCAGCAGAGGTGTGTGGGAGTCCAGGCCGTCCTATCTGCATTGTTTTGCTTCTCCCCCAAAACTCCAGGCTCCACTGTGCCGTCTCCTTAGCAACCATGCAAAGTGCAAAACAAAAGTCTATTGAATTTCTTCCAATGTAAGACAGATAGAGGTTTGGCGTCGGTGTCTAAAGTGCATGGAACATAAAATCAATATTCCACTTGGCAGAGAACTTTAGACGCCGTGTTGTTCGCCCGTTGGCTCGTTGGTCAGGGGGTCAGCTCTTGGAGCATCCATCACGGGCATCTGCGTCTGCGGTCAGAGCCGAGCCTGAAACAAGCTCCAGCCGAGAGGGTCGGCGTAGGGGGAGGAGGGGGAGACAAATGAGCTCACGGGGAGACGGGTCGCCTGTCCTTCAGTCAGGTGAACAGGAGAACAGCTTGAACGCCACCGTCCAGAGACTTTTTTATCCTCCCCCTTCAGGCCCCCTTTCTCATCTCTAATTGCCTTTTCCTGAACACGCTCCTCTTGTTGTGCGATGATAAAACCACTTCCTGCTTTACAAATTGGTCTTCAGGAGCCGCCGCATACCAAAGTGTCCTTCTAATTGCCTCATTCTTTAACAGCCATAATTGTTGTCTCTATTAAACAAAGCCTCACACATACATTAGATAGTGTGGTAGAATTTATTAATGAGAAGAAAGGATGAGAAGAAAAATAAGTTCATTAATACTACACAAAGCATTGCACTAAATAATTTGCCAAATTAGTTGCAACATGTAAAACAAATTGTCTCCCTCCCAGGCGCGGCACGAGAGGAGAGGCGTAGCGGCACAAGTGGCAGCATCTCAGCTGCAAATGGAGCTAATTACAGCCTCGTTTGAGGCTCACCATGCGCTCTGCTTTTTTCAGCTTGCAGGGTGTTTTCCTCAAAATGGCACGGCATTGTGCCGCCGCACCAGAACTGAGTGGGCTGAGAGTTAATCATTTGGAGATCGCGTGGAGATTGCTCTGAGGCTAATTTCGTTCCTTACAGATGCTGATTAATGTCTGGTCTGGGAGGTCAGTGGAGATAAGCAAGCGGCCTCCTGCCTTTAATCCCAGTCAAGATAATGCAGAGCAGACTTTATCAAGGGCATGGAGGCAAGGGGAGCCCGGGATACTGGTGGTGGTGGGGAGCTCTCCATGCGAACAGCTATAACGAGATATTATTGCCCATCAAGCAGCACAATCAATTACCTCACCTCTCCAGGGCTTCTTGTGGCAGCAGTGGAAGACAGAGGGCACGAGACGTCAAAGGAAATCTTTGAGAATTTACTCACAGCAGTGACCTACTTTCCCTGTGGGATCGTTTGTCCACAAACTCAGGGAAATTATAGGAAACTCAAATTGAAACCAGAAGTCTCCTAGTTTAAAGTATTGGTTCTTGGGTAGCCGCGGTGCAGTGGTAGGGCGGTCGACTCCTGATGGGAAGATTGGAGGTTTGATTCCCGCCTTGCCCGCCCATGTGTTGAAGTGTCTTTGGGCAAGACATTGAACCTCACATTGCCTCTGGTGGAAGGTTGATGCCAGTGTTCAGAAGTGGAGCCACCACCAGAGTGTGAATGGATGAATGTGTGAATGTGTCCGTGACGGTGAAGCGCTTTGGGCCTTCGAGGAAGGCAGACAAACGCTTTACAAGTAGAGATCAGAGACGTGTCTGATGGCGTCTACAGTGAGGCATGTCCTGTAAAAATGCAGCATACTGATAAAAATGACCTTTGGCTTAAAAAAAATATGAACGTTTTTTGAGTTAACTTGTTAGTTGTTTTGATGATCTTTGTCTTGTTTTTGTGTCACAGTAACAGATTCTACTTTGATCTGCTGTTACCTAAACAGTTGTGTTTCTCTCTTTCTTCCTTTTGACATTAATTTTTGGGTTCTTGCGTTGAACAGTCCTTCATTTCTTCTCTTGTTCTGTTTTCTTTTGTGAGGAACTGATTGTTGTTGCAGTTGTTTTGTGTTTCTTCAGAGTTTTTTTTGTGGCCCTTTGTGTTGCTTCTCCTATTTTCTGGAAATGTTGAACTGAATTTTGCCATTATAGTAGTTATCAGCCATTCTTGTCTTTTTTTTACTGTCTTTTGTCTCACTGTTTTTCCTGAGCCTGTTTTCTGGTTGGAACCAGCTTTGTGAAGCCGTGGTTCTTCAGTCCGCTGAGTGTTTCTGAATGAAGGTTGCATGACTACAATAAGCTCAGTCATCAATAGTAATGATAAAGTCATTTTCCTGAGGGTCAAAGGGGTCATCAAACTCTTTCCATCCGCTGTGTTCAAAGGTTTTGTTGTTTCAGCCACAGAACTTCGTGGAAGCTCAGCTCAGCTGGTCCTTCGGCCTTCGTCACATATGCGCCCGCACAGAGGCTGTGGGGTTTTGGGTTGTCCAGGTCCATGGAGGAGCGGCTGCATCTTATGTGGAGTGCAGGTGTGTCTAGCCGTTTCCTTTAGCTTGCATAGGGACGTCATAAAAATAGAATGTACGATTTTGAGTGTATTGGGTAGTTTTTGTAATAATGATGGAAGCTGCATGAGGTACGGGTGTCGCCGGCATATGGTGTCTTACCCCACACATTAGTAAGGTGTTAGGACTGCCCACAAAACCTGCATGCATGGGGTGTGCACATGATAAGTAAATGCCAGTATCTACACAAACGGCGCTGTTTGTCTAATTTCCTGAATTCTAACAGGCTGTGTGGAAAGTGTGCACACTTATCACTTGAATCATGCTAACGGGCTCCTTGTGGAGTGTGCAGCGTTTTGAGAAGCTGAAAAAAATGGAAACTACAATGTCACTGCGTGTCACAAGTTTGACCCTTATTCACACTTACATGTTAATGAAATGTTCCTCACAATCTGCATACCTGTAGAAGAACAATTTGGCTTTGTGGGTTCACTGAGCAACTGCACATCCCATGTCCACCTCTAAGGCGTTATGGTCATAATGTGGCTGTATTTTAGTGTTATGGTTCAGTGTGACGGCTCACACACCTCCAATTGTGCTGAGTCTCTTTCTAAAAGAAAATGAGTTTCTCCTCAACTTCATGTCCCTGAAATTTGAAACAAAAACAGCCTACCACTGTTTTGCTACACTGATGTTAGCTTGGGCTTGTGAGCTGTAAGCTAACAAGAGAGCATGCTGGGAGTTTAATATTTGCCCATTTCCCTGCTAGCAGTTCCACCCACAATCATCTGTGGGCTGGACTGGTGATGTGCAGAAACTGTGTCTTAAATATGACAAAGGCTTTTTGATTTTCACTAATAACTGCATAATCTTCATTAAAAGACCACCCACAAAAAGATATCCCTTCTGATATCGCTCATAACCCGTCATCCTTTTGCTGCACTTTCTCCTTCTTGCTTATAGCCCCTAATAACCCCAAGCTAGCATTAGCAATTCAACAAAAATGATGAGCAATATTTGAGCTATTCAGTTCAGTTCTGAGCCAAAAGCATTTTTTCTCCGGTTTTATTCACAACGACTTGGATAAAAATATACTCAGAAATGTAGTTTTGATCATAAATTATTTCATAAATGTCCTCCATCATCAGAAAAATACTAGAAGAACATATTAAGAAATATATATATATTTTTTTAACAGATACAAGTCAATAGACCCTTTTAAAGATGATGTCAGACGAAATGGTGACAGGATCAATACTGTTTAACACAGTTTTACATAAACAATAAAAGGTAACCTTACCAATTTCAACAGAAAAATGTACAATATTTCTTTGCTGAATGTCCTGTTGAACTGTGTTCTCACTTCCTGTCTTAGATCGTTCTCAAATCTAAATACAAATTTGAATAATCCTTCAATATTTGAGGTTTTATGGAAAATATTGACCTTTCATTATTTGAGCAGATATTATTCAAATAGTTTCTATTGTTATTGATGTTATTCACATGTGTTTTTGATGGAAATTCATGTTTGCTACATTTAATAGGAGCTGCACATCGCTGCACGTCAGCCGCGCGTGTTTTACCTGCACCCAAGGATAAATTTAGTTGTTGTACTAAGGGTATTTGTTGTTTTTTGGGGTATTTTAGGGGTAATTGTAAAAATAGGAATGCTTACCAAGCGGCACAGTGAATATTTTAAATTCTGAGATGAAGCAACATATTTTGAGCTTTCAAAATAAGAGCGGCCAAGGCAAAAGTTCAACTCTGGCCGTACGCATTTAGAAAATTACAAACAAATAACAATATCCTTATATTTATTTTTGATGGATTCAAATTATTTTTATCCTTGATTACCTTTATTATCCTGCAGGGATCAGACACACATGAGCAACAGCAAAGAGGAGCTACATCAGAAAATAACACAACTTACTGTTAGTGAAGACAGAAATGTAATCAACTTTAACTGGACAGAAAAGATCTTCTGCAGATCTACGTCTCAACACCATCGTGGAAAGCTAGCGTTAGCATTAGCATTGATTAAAAGTATTGCATTTAAATAATTATTAAAGCAGTCACTTAAGTTATAGCCAAATGTGAAGAAAAAATATCAGAATTTGATCAATTACTTTTTGATGTGAAAGTCCAGGAGAGACGTCGTTTCATTTAGCAGAAGCTTCTCTGCTTCCCTTTGAATATCGGTGCTTCAAATGTAACTGTGAACATGTTCTCAAGCCAAACAATATTACTAAAAGTTTCAACATTTACTTCAATTGTTTGATTTTTCTTTACAACAGAAGTAACTCAGGAAATGATCTGTCAGTCGTGAATCATTGGCTCTGAAAGCCCCTGGTTGTTCTCTTCATGATTACAAACATGCGTCTCTGAAGTGATGGAGATGTTAACACATCATGCAGATTAGTTTTGATTGCACGTTTGCCATGGGGATGTGCCGCACTAGTGGAGAAAATATGATTGGAATCAAGCTGAAGTTTGATATTTCTTTGAAACTGGCAGGAATTAAAGTCGCTCCATGTGAAGCAATTTTAATGACTTTACCCAAACAGAGGGGCAGAGGGACCCCCACATGCATTCTGAACGGCAGCACAGGATGGAGATTATATTAAGCCTTCAGTACATCAAATTAATGACAATTATGCTGGATCTGGTGGTCAGGGCGTCCACATCACACGAGGATCTCCAGGCGATCTGAGTGGCTGGTTTGTTTGTTTGTGTGAGGAACGAATCCCCTCAAGTGTCTCCTAATTAGACCCAGCACGGCCTCACCGCCTTCTCACAGAGCGCCGCTTCACTCTACGTCCAATTATTTTAATCCCGTGATTGCTCAGGCCTGAGAGTCTGCAGAGACGCGAGCTTCTGCCGGAGACACGCGGAGCTGCAAATGTGGACGCATCAGCTGCCACCGGGGCCTCATCACCGGCCCCTCTGCCCCCGAGGGCTCGGAGCTCCGGCCTGCTGCGGGCTCCGCGGAGGTTAGTCCTCCTAAAATAAGATGTCAGGGGATTTTCAATGCTCCTGTCAGCATTCCTGCTCGCCTGCCAGACTCCCGCTCTGACTCCTTAGTGGATTAGCAGAAGGCATCATCTATTTACCAAGACAGTCCAGTAAAGTGGTTTAAAAATAAACCCCCGAGTCTCCACTTCAGCAGATAAAACCATGAATTAATTACATTTGAAAATCCCAATCAACTCTATCTCAAGAAATTCACCTCTGGTGTCAGAGGTGCACCTCAGTTATCAATAATTTCCATAATTTTCAATCAAATCAACATGTTTCACACACATGCATGCAGTCTCACAGTAGAGATTCCTGTCACAGCTGCTGTCGTGTGTTTTTTCAGCTTTAATAGGCCGGGATAGAAACAGTGAAGCCTCATTTCAGAACATTTAACCTCCTTCCTAACAAACATCTTTCTGGAGACTGTTCCACACAAATGGCATAGAAATAAAAATATAATTTCTAGAAATCTGAAATATATATGATTTCATGCCTAGTGAAGGTAGAATACAACTAAACGGTAACTTTAAAGTCCTCCTCCAATGAAAATCCAGTTTTTAGAATTTTTATCATGTCTGTGTGTCATTTTTCTTCTGAAAGAGAACAAATGTAATAAGAAATCATTTAGTTTTTTCATTTCCGAGTATTTCTCCTTTTAAATCAATCAAACAGTCTTGGACAGACTCTGTTTTTCATCAATCATCTGCTTTCTGCTGCACATGCACTAAACCCTCATCTGGTCCGGCTAGCGTGTCTAGTTCAGGTTCTGGAGAAGAGAAGATGCTATCTTCACATTGACTGCAGTCAAATGAGCCGCCGTTCACATTTCTGTGGTCCAATCAGCCGTCACTGGATTTTTGGTGTGAGTTTCATCCAATACTTACGGTAGCAGTCCTGAGAACGCTGGAAAATCTCCACCAGACTCCACGGAGCTTCTTGATGTGACCACAGAAATGTGAACGGCGGCTCATTTGACCGCAGTTGGAAAGGATTGTAAATCAATCAGCTCCAAAAGCCACACCCCCTCAGAGGAGATTTGTGAAACAGAGGCTTCAGATCAACAGGAAAAATGGCTTTTTAAGACATTTAGGTTGTGGGATTTTGGTTCAAAACTTCATAATTGTAATTAAAATACAACTGGGAACATAATTTTTAACAAAAAAAATTTTGAGGACTTTAAAACTGGTAAGGATAAATTGCAGGCTATCATTTTACTTAGGTTGAGTTTTATTATTCACCACTCTTTTTTGTCACAATTGGATAAAATATAATAGTATGATATTATATTTATGACGCCTGGATCAAATTGTATGCAGAAGCTCTGCAAAGTGGCGTAGAACGGAGGCCGCTTCCATTTGGCGCTTTTGTTAACCTATTGTGGTTCACACCAGACGCAGAGCGCCGCGGTCCTCCGTGGAACGCCTCGCGTCACACAGTTGATTGTTTCGGGGTCTGGTCTATTTTGTGCGCGAACCGAGAGCGATCCACGTCAATTCTGACAGGAAGTTCCATCAAGATACATGAGAAAATCATAAACAATTTTTCACAGTAAAACACAATTATTTTGTGATTGACAAATGTGATCATGTTCTTGTATCTGAATAGACTGTAGAGATGAAAATAAACAAACAATCACAACACAAACACACTTCTCTCTGCGTGTCTCAACAACAGATAAATAAAGAAGTGTAGTCGACTAACTAGTTGCTTCTTCTTAGCAGAAACTTGGGGTCACAGTTTTAGGTTATTAGCTTAACCTAAGTTAACTGGTGTTTTGTTGGTGCCTTTCATCACAAGGAATCTCAACAACCAAAACAACAAACCGGAACTGCATTTTTTTTCAGTGTTTTTTTTTTTTTTTTTTAGCATTTCATTACAGACCAGTCATTCTTAATTTTTTGTTTTTAATTCTATAATCTCTTACATCAATATCAGTGCAGTGACAGATGCTGACGTTTCTTTGTTTGAAAAGTGTCTTCTGCAGGAGGGAAAAGGCTTCCTAGTATTTTAAAGTGAACCTCTCATCTTGTACAGACAACCAAGAAGGCTTTCCATTCATCTTTATTTAGTTATGACCTAAATTTGCTGTTTTTTCCACTGGGAACAATGAAAAGCGAGGAATTAACACTGAAGGTAAATTCAGCTTTATGAATGTTCCTGAAAGGAACGAACTTCTTCAAGCTGACTTCTATGTAAGTAAAAAGTCACAGAACCCTATCAGTGTTTTTTCTCCTCCAGTGTCCCATCAGAGGCAAAGTACATAAATCTGAGTTTTCTGAAGCTGCATGGAGACAAGAGAACAGCATCCTGATATTAGAGAAGCTTAAACAGACGTGGGCCTGAAGTTCACGTGTGCACACTGCTCTGTACCTGCTTTTGCATCTGATTCTGTCTAACTTGATGCTGTCACACCACACAAGATCACATGTCATATTTTGACACTTCTTTTAGAAACTATGATTAATGTGACAGGCATGAACTTTTTTGCCGCACACAGAGAAACACACAATACTCACTAAAACCCCCAGAGTCTCATCTAATTGATTTAATAGTTTCACGCCCTCAGGTTAATAATCCATCTGCGACTGGAGTTTCATTTCCAGCCCTGTGTTCTCTAACCTCATTCATCTAGACTCCCTGGGCTGCAACACATTCCAAAAGGGAAGTTGTGTAGGTATTTTATATATATATATATATATATATATATATATGTATGTTTTAATCTACTTTATTGTTCTGTTTAATTAGAGTTTTAAAGCAGCAGCACTGAATCCCAATTTACATCCAAAAAATCCCCCTAAAAATTCTTTACCTTCCAGGTGAGTTTGTCATTTTTATCAAGATACAATAACCATAACCTTCCATTGCTGTGAATGAGAATCAACCAACCCATCAGTTTGATCTATTCTCATAAGACAGACCCCACACTATTACCTTCTCCAACTAAAGTAATATTGTCTGTCTGACCTTCTTCACATAATCCGCAGCACCACAAGACTCAGAGAGTCCAGACAGGAGCCTAAATGGAAGCTTTAAGTGTCAATAACAAAGCTGTGGAAAATTGATCACTGGGCTCACCGCAGCACTTTGAAGAGAGAAGGCAGATCAAAGAAAGATAGAGTGAACTTCACAGATACGGGAATAATAAGAGGTTAGGATTTAGCACTCCGCGGGATGACACGGGGATCGCTGCTTCCAGAGGAAGGACTGCGCTCGCAGGATGAACTTCTGACAAAAGCAGGTCTGTCACCTTAAAACGCAGCTTCCTTCCCCTCAGTGTTTTTAACCGACAGCATCATCAAGCAGCAGCTTTGATAAGGGGTGTGCCAAAATATCTATATCCAGATATTTAGTCCTGTGATTGATTCTTGCAGGTTCTCACCAGGAATCCATCTTTCATTTTCATTTGAAGAGGCTGTAAAACGTTATATTCATTATCCTCTGTGAGGCGTTCTTTTGGAGGTAGATGGGGGGGGGGGGGGGCATGTTGTTCCAATGTGTCTGGCAGATACTTGAATGATTTGGTTTTACTGTAGATATTTACTATTGTTAACACTGAATTTTAAAGAGAATTCCAATTCAATCTTGTTGCAAAAAAATGTGTGTTATTTGTTGCACAATATAAGACAAAAGATGTTAACTGTGTGAATGCTTTAAACTATAGAGATTCTCTGCTCCTTTCTGTACATTTAATAGCACAATAAGTCTCAATCACACTCAATCTTGGTATCAAAACGTTCCGCTTGTTCAGGACATTACTACTTGGACTTTTGTTATTCATAAACTTTATAGTTTTTGAACTATTGAGCTAAATATTTCCTGTAAAAAAGTGAGAAAGTTTTCAAATTTCAACATTTTAAGTAGATTAACAACAAGCTTAAATTATATTAATGGGCTATGTTTTCATCTTTTATAGTTATATTAAAAAAATAATAAGAGTTTAGCTAATAGTTTATCAATATGCTAACATTTTTGGCTAATTTATTATCTAGTGGGGTTTGTGTAGGTTAATTTAGAGTTTAGCTTCTAGCAACATGCTAACGTTTTTGAATAATTCAGTTTTCTCAGGAAACATAGGCTATTATGGAGTTTAGCTAGTAATTAGCCAATGAGCTAGCTTTTTCTTGGTAATTTCGAATCTACTAAGGTTATTTGGGCTAATTTAGAGTTTAGCTCTAATTTAAGCAACACACTATTTTTTTTGCCAAATATTAGAGATTTTTCAAGCAATTTTATACAAATTTTTTAGAAATTTAGGTCAACTTCTGGGTTCTTTCATTGTTGTTGTTTTTTTTTAATGAAATTTCCAGTCAGCAAATCTCTTCAGTAATTAAAGTAAATTGTTTCACCAATTTCATCAAACAGCTTTAGCATCTTCAGAGAGTACTTTCAGCAAAAAGCATTCACACTAGCATCATTGCAGGTAATGAAACTTCTCTAAGTATGATTGTGATTAAGCTAAAAAATAAATAGGGATAAAAATATTTGTTCTCATATAATCTGAATTATTAGAGATGATTTTTCCTGATTACCGCAGTATCGTGATACCATCGATATTGGGAGTGATGTGTCGTATCATGAGGTACCATGCAGGGATTTCCAGTCCCATCTCTGAATGTTTTATTTGTGGTTGTTCAGCCAGAATTGTCTAACATCACACCAAACTAACATTTCATAACTGTTAAATATTCACTCCAATCTTCACAAAAGGAAAAACGTTAACAGGAAAAGCTTCCTTAATTCAAATAGAACAATAAATATGTTTGAGTTTTTGTTCATTCAAGTACTCATGCCAGCATCTTCCCAAAAGTCTTTTTTCCAAACAACTCTGAGAGTCGGGTTATTTGTCTTCAGGCCGTCAACCCACGCTTTCTCAGACGAGTCACCCGTTTGTCTCCTTCAGTTCTGTTGGGGTGTCCAACATTCCCTCTCTCTGGAGACTAGAATCAAAGGGCTTTCCCAGCAATTATGCCCACTTCATGCAGCCAAGTTGCTTGGAGGTGTTTAAGTATGTTTTTGAACATCCCGTTCAGGCTCTCATTCTCTCCTCGTGTAGAGGATAAGAGCAGAGAGGATTCATTTAAAAGAGAGAGACACACAATAAAAGATGAGGATGTTTTTGTCTCCTTTTGTATTTGATGTTCAGCTCTTGAGAACAGAAAAAACAGCCAATGTGCTTGTTAAAGTACCCTCAAGTTCTATGTCCAACAACAGTGTTGCTTAGCTATTGTTGCTTGGAAAAAAAGAGAAATAAAAAAAAGAGGAAATCCAGTTTTCTCATCTGTTAGAGGGACAGAAAATCCCTGCAAACATCCAAAGGCAGTTTTATTTTCCAAATATGTCAGTGGAAGTCTGAGGAGGCTGTTCCAACAGCTCCTGTTTCTGGTTCCAGACATTTGTTTTACAAATTAAAATTTTCTAATCCCTTGAGCTTTTCATCACTTCTCACAAACAGCTTTGTTTGGAATTACGCTTATTTCAAAGGATTTGACCCACTCAACTACAACTCATCCCGCCTTAAGCAAAAGAAAGACGTCAACACAGTCCTCATTACTGTCTGTCCCACCTGTTCAGACCATAGAAAACCTTAACTAAAGTTTTATCATTGACAGTCTGCGCTGCGCCTGTTCAGTAATTCCCCGTTACAATATTTGAAGGATCTTTAAGATTACCTTTAAGAAGTGGGATTGATGTACCATTGATGCTCAGTTGTTCAGCATCCTTTGGGGCGGGGCTAAAGTGCCAGGAAGAGTTGTACCTGAGGGTGTCAGTGATAATGCTATCAAAGGAAATGAGAGTATTTATGACACACCTATACGCTTGCTCTTTCATTGATTTACAATCCTTTCCAACTGGTGGAGATTTTCCAGCGTTCTCAGGACTGCTACCGTAAGTATTGGATGAAACTCACAGCAAAAATCCAGTGATGCTGATTGGACCACAGAAATGTGAACGGCGGCTCATTTGACTGCAGTCAATGTGAAGATAGCATCTTCTCTTCTCCAGAACCTGAACTAGACACGCTAGCCGGACCAGATGAGGGTTTAGTGCAGCAGAAAGAAGATGATTGATGAAAAACAGAGTCTGTCCAAGACTGTTTGGTTGACAGTTATTTAAAAGGAGAAATACTCAGAAATGAAAAACTAAATGATTTCTGAATACATTCGTTCTCTTTCAGGAGATAAATGACACACAGACATGATAAAAACTCTAAAAACAGGATTTTCATCTGAGGGAGACTTTAAAGTTCAACTCCTACAGCCGCTGTGAAAGTTCACCTGCAGACTTAGCGACCAAGTCTTAGTTTGTTTAGGAATGAGAGTTTTGTTTTACTTGCAGATGAACTCTGGTGCGCTTCAGTGGCTAAATGCAGACAAACTATCAAAAGGACTGATCCAGAGTTCAGAAGTTTGGTCAAAAAGACGTTCTGCGTTAACTAACCAGGTGTGTTGATGACTTGTCAGTGGGTGGAGCCTAAAACCAACATGGAAGAGAATCTCATCGTTGTATTCCTGAATTTTATGAAACGTTTCCTTTTTTCAACAAAAAAAAAAAGATCATTTAAATCAGATTTTTTTTCTTGATGCAAAAACACATAATTCTCTTTTATAACTATAAATTGCTAATTTCCTTTTGTGTTTCTGTTCTATTCATTTCTTGTCCTCCACAGATGGTCACATGGCGGCAGTTTTAAGTATATACAAAGCTTCTCTATTTCAGCAGCTTGGACACTAAAAACAAGAAGTAGGATAATCTTTTAGAATTTTCTGAATATCAAGTAAAATGTTCAAATTGCTGGAAACTTTGAATTCCTTGTCCAACAAGAGAGAATATATTTCCTCTTGCTGCATGTTTGAGAGGATCAACGTGTTAAATAGAACACAAATAAGTGATAAGTAATCCTGTCAGATGTGAGCAGATTCTCCATCTTTGCGTGTCAGTCATTCTTAGCTCTCTGGATTTGAAGTTCAGACCACAAACTGATTTCTTTAACAGCTTTTGAATCCACATGAAAGGCCAAGAGCACATAAAAGCACTTTTTCCACTGAAATATCTCTAAAGTCACAGGAGAAATAAAGTTTCCACTCTTTTTATGTGACGGCTTCCCTCATCAGGACACAATTAACTCATTTCGTCCTTCTTAACAAGCACTCGCTCTGAGATCCAGCAGCATAGTTTAGTGACACTTATTGAGGCTGTGTTCTTGTATAATTCCAGCTTCTCAAGTGTCCAGTAATTACATTACAAGACAGAAGTGTGTAAAACCTTGATGGCACCTCGGGGGGAAATGAACAAGCTGACCTGAGGATTTAAGGTGATCAAGAAGACCCACAGGTTATAAAGTATGTTAGTCTGCAGCCATAACTTCAGCCCTCAGCAGGGGCATAAAAGCAGAGGAGCTATGGTTTCCGAACAAATGTGCAGGGATGGTTTTACGCGGAGCTGCAGGGATACGACTCCTGCGCTCCGTGCATTGTTTTGTTCCACTTTATTTTCATTTGGATTTGGTCCAAGCGGGGTTAGCTCTCCTTTGGGGAAACACTGTTTGTTTCTCTGGCCAAAGAGAGACAACGCGAGCAATCAGCCGTCGGGCTCCAGATGGGGTCTGCATGTACGGCGGGCTCCCTGAAAGAGTGGGAGGAGGGTCTTCGGGAAAGTGTTAACCTGCTAGCAAAGAGGGATTTCGCTCTGTTCTCAGCCCGAGGCCCAGAAGGCGTCAGCAAACGGAGCTTCGTCTCGCCCCCATCAACATCTGTCTTTAAGGCAGCTGAGACTCATCCTCTCCGTGAGCTTTACTCTCAAAGGTTGGGGATTTTGCTCTAAATAGCTGCTTCGGCAGCAGAGATGCTGTTGGAGGTGTGTGGTGAATGCTTTGTGTGAATGCCACATGAAATGAGAACGCTACTCCATCTAAATAAATTTGTTCTCTTCTTCTTCTAATCCTATCCTCCCGTTCTGAGCCCGTGTTACCATTCCAATGAGTTCCAGTCAAAATCTGGTGTCTTAAGAATAAGGCTGATTTTCATAATCATTACTCTTGGGTCCTCAGGGGGAGCTTAGGTACAATTCCACTGCGGCTGTAGAAGCAGTCTGTCTGCTGAACTGCTGGCTAATTCTTCTATTTATAGAGGGTCATTAGTCAGTAAAACAGCACAGTCCTGCTCTGCTGTTAACTCATCTCCTACTTTAAAACAGGAGCTGAGGTAGAGTCTAGTCTGAGCGTCCCAACCACTTAAAAGTCCATTAAAGGCAATTCCCTTATTTTTTATGACTTTGAAAGAGCAGTAAAAAAAAAGGCACCCAATCTAATTTAAGTAAACTTACAGATAGATTCTTAAATGTTTTAGAAAATCAATTATTATAGACATTATAGTTTACATTTTTCTTTTTGAGTATGGGAGTGTCAAAACTGAAGGTAATTTAAAAATCCTCTGCAGTAGTTTTCCCCTTTCTCTGATTCATGACTGTAAATGAGCTTTTTTTGTATGTTCAGGATTTTAAACATCCACAGTTATCATACCCAAAAATATGCAGATTGTAGAATTAACCAAATTAACATTTAAAAGTCTGTGATCTGATGTGAAGATCAAAATAAACTCAGCAGTGCATCGTTTTATTCTTGAGACTTTTTAAGCTCATTCTTGAAAAAAAAAAATCCACAATAGAAGCTATAGGAAATAAATTTGGAAAAGTAAAAAAAAAATCACTGGCCAACAAGCTGTTGAGAGGCATAGAAAAGTATTGTATGGCATCAAAGCTAAATTAAACATGTATACCGTCCAAACCTCCACCTTCAAATAAAAAACAGAAGAGTTAACAGGAAAGGAAATCATTGGAAAAACTAAAATTCAATTAATGAAAGAAAACTGTTCAAAAAGTTGCATTATCTGCAATGATGCTGAAGTGAATCATTTTTGCTTAAAGGAGTTGATTGTTCATGATGCTGAAGATTTTTGCTGAAAATGATGATGTAATTCACTTTAATTGCAGAATGGATTTGCTGAAAATGCAAAAGCTATTTGTAAATTGTTAAATTTGCAAAAACACTGGAAATTTCGTAAAAGAACTATGAAAGAGTTGTGGAGTTGACCTAAACTTATGAAAATGTTGTATTAGAATTGCTTAAAAACCCCTGACACATGCCCATTTTGCAAAAACATTTAGTGTTGCTAAAATATGAGCTGAACTCCAAATTGGCCCAAAAACTTTAGTAGATGCCAAATTAGCCAAAAAAGCTAGCTTGTTGCATAAATACTAGCTAAACTCCAAAATAACCTTTGAAGGTGTCCAGGTGTCTCTTCCTGCAGGGACTGGTGCTCCGACAGTCATGCCTCCACTGGGCTGCGATTGGTTAGAAGTTAGTTGAAACTATAAACCAGTCCTTAAAATACATGCTGGAAATGGGATGAATTTCCATCCGTTTTTGAGCTGCTCACACATAAATGTGTGTTAATAACATCAGCTTGTCTTTGATCTCATGTATGTGTGACGCTTGTTCTGACCTCCAGTGAACAGCGCCCGCTCTTCACTAAGAACGCTTTGAATAATGAAAGTATAGGAGTGAGTGACTGGCTACTCTAAAATAACTTGTGACCGGGATTACAATGTTTGAAAAGTAATAAGATTCTCGAAATGTAAAAAGAGGTTCAGGAATTTAGTTTACACCACAGAAGGGATGTACCTGAGGAAGGTGTACTCAACTTGATGTCCTTGTTAATCTTGTTTTATAAGAAATAACAAAGAAGACTGGACATTTTCTAAATTTCTTATTGAAATTGGTATTAGCTCCCACACATGCACGAGCTGCGAGCGTGCATGTGTGCTGAGGTGGCACAAATAAATCCCAATCCAGAACCTGAATATGTGATCCAAAGAAGGAGCTTCACCTTGATGGAAGCATGTGAACATGCAGCTCAGTCTTTACTGCACGTGTGGCTGTGAGTATAATAGAGGATCACTGAAGCTTACAGCTGGGATGCAGGAGCAGCTCCACTGGTCTGATGATGAGTGAGAGGAATATCTGAGCTCTTCATGTCGCTCTCGCTGAAGAGCTTTGAAAAAAATAGAGAAAAGAAGAACTCAAACTGGAAACTCCTCCTGAAGTTTCTCCACTTAAGAAGGTGTTTTTTCCTAACCTGTACCATAGATCTGGAGTAGCTGTCCTGGTGCTGCTGAGCAGAAACAGATTCAGTTTTCAGCCGGCAGTAAAGTTTTAATCTCATGCAAACATCTCTCAGCAGCTCATTACAACAGCCTTTGATGTGGAGAGCTCCACCTGCATTAACCACACATCATTTCAATCTCACCGGTTTGGTTGTACGACTAACAGCAACGCTGCTCTTCATTTAGGTCCATTTTCCAGTCAGCTTACACATTACAGCTGATGACTTGTGCAGATATTAGATCAAGTTGATTTGCATTAAACACCGTCAGCTCATAAAAATGCAGAAAGAATCAGAGTTGTGACCTTTTGGATTTTAATGAACAAAACTCTATGTACCTCATCCCACAGTAAATCCCAAAGTAACTTTAGCTTTCTTTGTTGCACAAAATGATTTCTATATTTATTATTTCAGGAACCAGTTGTCCTCTGGTCAATGATGAAAGCTTTTGTTTGAAGTTATTTGTCCTTTCATACAGAGGTCAGGGTAAGAACAGAAGCTGATCGGCGTCTGGTCCATTTTGTGCAAAAGCAATCTGTGTTACATCAAGATACATGAGAAACTCTCATTTATTTTCAAAATATAACCAACATTTCCCAGTAAAACACTGCGATGGACAAATGAGATCAAGCTTTTGTAAACAGAAAGCAGCAGGCTGAGCTTCAAGAATCGAGTCTTTTACTTTTAGGGAGGAAAAAACTCACAAAAATAACAAATATTTCATACATCATTTGTTTTTCAGTGTTCCAAAGGTAATATATGATCATATATTTGGAGATAGTTTACTCTGAAAGGCTTCATAAAATCCCGGTATGGCCCTTTTGAACTCCTCTGTTCCTTCACAGGAATGTTCTCAGACCACCTGTCTTCCACTCTTCATCTTCAATGTCTTCCACTCTTCATTCTTACTGACCTTTGCCCTTTCCTGCTCCACAGTTTCCACCTCTTCTCCTGTGTATTCTCTAACCTCTTCCTCATTCATCAGCCCTTCTTCCGTCTTTCTATCACACTAGTAGAAGCTGTCAACACATTTCCATCTCTGTCCTTGATCATCCTGATCTGCAGCATTTCAGCTTCCATCATGTGATCCTCTGTTCTGCTATTTGCCCTCTTCATCGTCCTCACACCTCCACCCTTTGCTGTCTGGCTAGACTCTCCCAACCCCAGCTTTGCAGACGCAGATCTTTTTCAGATAACAACATCTGAACAAAATGAAAGTGACTTGAGTGCCCCTCCCTCTGCTTCCATATGTCCAATCCCATTGCTCCTCTTTTCAGAAGGCCATTTTCAGTCTTTCAGTAGAGTCCACTACCTTTTCTCTTTCTTCATGCCTTTCCTGAACACCAAACTTTTCCATGGCTCCCTCATCTCCTCGTCTGTTAAAGTGTGCTCCAACATCTGTCTTTCTCGCTCTCTAGATCAGGAATCTCAAACTTAATTTACCTCAGGGCGACTGAGGGCATGTCTGGCTGAGGCGGGGCTGTATGGGGTTCCATTTGGGCCAAAAACTATCTGACACTCTTTCTAACTCCATTGTATCCCTTTCAGGGTGGCATGGTTACCAGAGACTGTTCTGGCTGACAGAGTCAGGTACAACCTGGACAGGTCCACAGTCTACTGCAGGACACTCCATCACTCACACACATTCCTACCAAAGGACACAGAGGAAACCCACGAACACAAGGGGAGAATGTGCAAACTCCACACAGCATGGTCCTATTTGAACCAGGCCTTCTCGCTGTGAGCCGAGAGCACTGAACCACTGCACTACCTCCAGAACGTTCTTATTCATCTCCTTCATCTTCTCCTTCCATCCACATCATGCTGAAACAGCCTGAACCTGCTCAAATCTATCAGCTTTAACCCATTACCAAACCTGATCTGCAGAGTGGAGGAAATGAGTTTCATTTACAGACTTTGCTATGACTCGATCACGGATTTAAACCCACAACCTCGAGTGTCAAAGTCGATGCTCTACTACCAGAGTACAGAGCTGGTTGTAGTAAAAATGTGTTGAGTAGTTTTTTGATTGAAATCATCGTTTTCCCATTTTCAGCAACATTTTCATCCTCATCTTTTAGCATTGACAACATTTGATTTTCTTCACTAACATATAAAAAAACGAAAAAAAAAAAAAAACCATCATGGAAAAATAGATTTCTGCTATTTTTTCCCTTTCAGGAGTTGTAAGTTCAAAGGTCATTCTTCAAATCCATAAAACATCTAAATGTCTGATAATTCCATTGCATAACAACTGCTTTTGTGCCCGTTATCTTGACCTTTACCTTGACCTTTGATGTGTGGTCATCTCTGGGTTTACTTGAATGGAGAAACAAACACGACTGTATCTGCACCCTGATGTTGCACTGCAAAAGAGTTCAGACTTTCACTGGGTGGTTGTCGCACAGATTTTCTGGAAAAGCATCATCATTGTGTATCTGAGATGGTGAGAAAAACAGAAGCTGCTTGTTTGCAGCAGACCCGGTCAACTTTCTGAGGGAAACAGGACAATGACTTGTGTCAGCTTTGATGGCAGAGGAACGCCTTCTGGCAGCCGTAAAGGAGGATTTTCAAGTTGTGCAATTGCATCTGACGACTGTAACATGATTTTTGAGAGAAACGTAGAGTTTGAGCTTCAGAGTCTCAGGAAAGTCTCATCCTTAGCAGTTTTATTCGCTGACATAAAAACCTACAGAGTTTTTTGAAATGGGGTCTCAATTAAATTTCACGGGTCAATAATTGTGCCAAAAGTAACAATAAAAGTGTTTATCAAGAGTAAACAACTATAACATGACTGTGTAACTGTGCTCAAATATTAGTCAATAACTGGCAGAACAAAGTAAAAATAGTGTTTATGTTGGATATTAAAGATTTAAGAAATACATTACTTAAAAAACATATACTGCTCACAAAAATTAAAGAAACACTTTTTTCTTGGTCCTGGCATGAATTGAAGTAAACCTGTCTGATCATGTTCTTGTTGGTTCAGCAGCTGAGGGCCTCGTTCATCAATTTCATATGTATTGATGTTCATGAATTAACAACAGGTGCACTTCAGTGGCAACAATTAGAAAACCCTCCAAACAGGACTGGTGTTCCATGTGGAGGTCATTTCAAGTTTTTTGGCTGGTTTTCCACTCCTGCTGATTTTGTCTTGTGTAATTCTCTCTACTGGCAGTATGAAGAGATTCCTTAACCTACAGAAGTTGCACAGGTTGTCCAACTTCTCCAGGATGGAACATCCACACGTGCTGCAGCAAGAAGGTTTAATGTGTCTCCCAGCACAATCTCCAGAACATGGAGGAGATTTCAGGAGACTGCTGGTTATTCTGGGAGAGCTGGACAGGGCCGTAGAAGGTCCTCAACCCCTCAGCAGGACCCATACCTGCTCCTTTGTGCAAGGAGGAACAGGCTGAGCACTGCTCGTGCCCTACAGAATGACCTCCAGAGGGTCACTGGTGTGAATGTCTCTACCCAAACAATCAGGAACAGACTTCATGAAGGTGGCCTGAGGCCCCACGTCCTGTAGTGGCCCTGTGCTCACTGCCCAGCACCATGGAGCTCCACTGGCATTTGCTCAAGAACACCAGAATTGGCAAGTCCTCCACTGGCGCCCTGTACTTTTCACAGACCAGAGCAGGTTCACCCTGAGCACCTGTGATAGACGTGAAAGAGTCTGGAGAAGACAAGGAGAACGTTCTGCTGCCTGCAACGTGGTTCAACATGACAGGTTGGTGGTGGGTCAGTGATGGTCTGGGGAGGCATATCCATGGAGGACGCACAGACCTCTACTGCCTAGGAAATGGTGCTCTGACTGCCATAAGGTATCCAGATGAAATCCTTCAACCCATTGTCAGACCCTACGCTGGTGCAGTAGGTCCTGGTTTCCTCCTAATGCACCACAATGCCCGCCTCACGTGGCAAGAGTCTGCAGGCAGTACCTGGAGGATGAAGAATTGAAACAATTGAATGGCCTTCACCATCCCCTGACTTAAACCCAATAGAACATCTCTGGGACATTATGTTTGGCTCCATTAGGCGCCGCCAGGTTGCTCCTCAGACTGAACAACAGCTCAGGGATGCCCTCACACAGATCTGGGAGGAAATGCCACAAGACACCATTGGTCGTCTCATTAGGAGCATGCCGCCACGTTGTCAAGCATGCATACAAGCTCGTGGGGGCACACAAGATACTGAAAAGCATTTAGAGTTGCAGAAATGAAGTTTTGGAGAAAATGGACGAGCCTGCCACATCTTCATTTCACTCTGATTTGATGGTGTCTACACAATTGAGCCTCTGTAGACTGAAAACTTTAATTTCATTAAAAGACTTGACATCCTTTTGTTCCTAAGACACTGACCTGTTGCTATTTGTAGATATCCAACTTCATATTGAGATCTGATGGATCTAATGGGTTTCTTCAAAGTGCTCCTTTAATTTTTGTGAGCAGTGTTTTTATTTTTTATTTAAAGGAGCCCTACCATGAAAATTTTACTTTTTGTGGTTTTAAATGCAATTTACTGTTCATTCCTCACTATAAAGAACCCCAAAGTGCTATTTTGATCCATTCATGCATTTAAGAGTAATCCTCTAAAAACCTGCACAGTCTGCAGCAGCCCCTCCCATACCCATGAAAATGAGCGGTTGGAAACGCGCTGACGATCGTTGCCCTCCAGGAAGTGTGTGTGCTGCAAGTTCCGCCCCCAAATTACAACGAACACACCCCCATCTTCTCCATGGAGCTGAGGTAGGAGATAACTACCTACGCCCATTTTTCAATGTAGTCTCGCTTTGTTTCCAATTGGACTGAACTTCTGTTCACTCTGAGATTCTTCAGTCTGAATATGAAACGAGAGCGGAACAACTGAACCTAAACGCCCACCGTACCCGACAGTCACGTGATGTAAACACGGTAGAAATGAGGTGATCGGTGAGTTGCGGACAAATGTAGAGCATTAATTGTCATGTTATCCAAAAGGAATTTTAAATTTGTTTTTTTTCCAAACGTGTTACTCCTTTGTGTTAGCAACGTTTATTTAACACTGAAAAACGTTAGAACTCTCTTTTCTGTGTCTCCTACCGCGGCGCCGGCTGCTGCCGTGAAAGATCTATTGTAGTTTCAACAGAATTCTCTTAAAAACAAACCATTAAACCACAATGATGAGACACAGAAACTCATTAAAATGTGGTTGGATGAATTCATGCCCAATAGAACAATTTTTTACATGATCCACATTGATTCTACAGACGTGTCTTTTATTGTGTGTTCCTGTATCTCCAGTAACCGTCATGCAGGATTCCTTAAACCAGCAGTAAAAATGTTGAATCTGGCCTTAATACAGATGCTCAAAATCCATCAGAAAAATAAAAAGTTTGCAAAAGGGAAAAATCCAGACAAGATTTTGCAGACTGCAGCGCATCCATCTTTAGTCACGTGGATTTGTTTACAAAGTTTGCTCTTGCTGAGAGCATCACAAACCACCCACAGCAATTTAGTCCCTTCCCTACCCAATAGTGCACGTATCAAAGTCAAGGCCCGCGGGCCGGATCTTATGAAGAGATACTTATGGGTATAGTAAAATAGAAAGCTTCCTGCTCAAGGGGATGCCATTTGACAACAACAATGATGTTGTTGCAGTTGGATAGTTCAGGTTCTATTTTACATCACTTTGAACGATTTGAACAGTCTGTTGGTGAAGCAGCAGTGGTTCATGGGGGATGGAGAAACATTTACCTAAATTAATTATTGGACAAAAAAAGAAGGCTGTGTCATATCATTCAAAAAGATGACAATATTAGCTATCAGGATTGAGCGACACGTTAGGAGATAAAAGCAAATGTGATCTCGGCAAAAGTCTGATATTTTAATCCACTTTTGTTTTTTCGTTGCGTGTGTGGAGTCTTTGCATATTGTTTGCTTTTTCTTTATAGATTGTGTACTTAAAGGCCCTTCACCATCTTTCACAAGATCCAGAGTTGGATCCTCTATCCACCTTTGAGTGTTATTGTTTGAGAACATTGTTTACTCTCTTTAGTTTTGTTGTTTTCTGGCTTTTTTTCATGTTTTCTGTGTTCCAAGTATGACAGTCTCTGCTGTCTTTATTTAGGCTAATCATCACCCTCTTTAACACCAGAGTTTTAGCTCCTGTGTTGACATTTTTTGAATTATCTTAATATTACTTTAATTCCAACAGATTCTGACCCAGTGAAAAGTGTTTCATATTAGAGAGAAGTGTTGTATATCTGTAAAAATTGGGTAAACAGCAATGGCATCAAAGTCAGAGCACAAAGAGCTTGCATTATTTCTGCTGTATCTTGCAGCATTTTTAGGTCAATTTGAAGTTTAGCTAATAGTTTAGCTTATGCTAGCTGTTTTGGCCAAGTTATATATTTTTCTGTTTTTTGGGGGCTAATTTGGCATTTAGCTCATATTTAAATGTTATGCTTGCTGTTATGGAAAAATTAGAAATTTTTCCAGTTTGCATGGCTAATTTGAAGTTTATCTCAAATTTTAGCATTAGCTTTTTTTTTGCCAAAATTAGAAGTTTTTCTGTTTTTTGGGCTACTTTTGAGTTTAGCTAATATTTTAGTATAATGCTAGCTGTTTGGCCAAATGAGACATTTTCCTGTTTTTTAGGCTAATTTGAAGTTTAGCTAATAATTAAACGTTATGCTAGCAGTTTTGGCAAAACTATACATTTTCCATTATTTTAGGTTAATTTGAAGTTTAACTTAAATTTAAGTATCATGCTTGCTGATTTTGGCAAAACTATACTTTTTCCAGTATTTTCGGCTAATTCGGAGTCTAGCAAATATTTTGGCCAGCTATCAGCTTTAGCGTTTCAGATATTAGCTTGAGCCTTTCTAGCTATTAGTTTCTGCATTTTCAGCTATCAACTCTTGCATCTTCAGCAGCCACACACCTTAAAGCATTTAGACTTGAAATATTGCAAGTAATGATATATATCTAATTTATTGATATTTTGGATTCCTGCCATCAAACCTGGCATCGTGCAATATTGGGTCCTGATGAGTATAGGGTTAGAGTTAAGTATAATAATGATGATAAAAAGATGTTTACTATTAATAATTGTTTGTACATAATATAATAAAAAAGTGTAGATTTACAGTTAACCTCTGGAAAGTGAGATTTCTCAGCATTTAACAGAACAGAAATAGAACTGCAGCTGCTTCCTGGTGGCGTTCTGCAGCGTGTCGCTTCTGAACGCCACATCACGTCGGTTCATGTCAGCTGTGCTGCAACATCTGCAGGACCATGATCTCTGTTTTGTTCTGGCTCTGTAATTCTGAGATTCATAATTCAAGATTTTAGGGCAATGCAGCACGAGGCTGACTTGAATCAGAACAAAAATGTAAATGTCCTGCACAACTGGATAAAAATAATCAGAGCTTAATTTAGATCTTTGCAAAAACGCAATTATATGATTATAAAAAAAAAACATTGTTTCTAAATGAAGGCATAAATAGAGGGAAAATATTGGCATTTGGTTTGATTAAAGTAGACATGCACAGAATACATTTAGAAAGAGTAAAACAGAGGTCAGAACATGTGCGAACACTGAAATTATGCATCGTTATACTCTGGTTTTTCTACTTGGATTAAGATCATACAGTCACCAACGGAGTACACACGTCATAAAAAAAGCAATAAAACTTACACGTCGATTGTTTAAATACATTTCGAGAAAAACTGCAAAGGAACAAGTCTAAGAATTCCTGTATATCAAGAAGAAGGCGCTTTCAGAATGCAGATCCATGCAACCAGCCGATATTTTTTCACGCTGGAGTTGGCACTGGAAGCTGTGAGATAAAGGTGCCGTCACTTCCCCGTTCCCCATAGTCTGGCCTCCAGATGTGATGTCAGTCATCTCTCAGCTGAACCTTCAAAGCTGATAAAGAGATCAGTCAGATTCCGGCTGAAACGAGGGGTTCTCCAATGACAGACAGCCGCTTCTGACAACAAACTTCCCCTGCTGTTGACTTCTGTGCAGCTACATTCACAGCAGGAGTGGTTAAAGTTTAATCAAATGACTGCTATTGTTGGTAAAGGTTATTAGCTAAATCTTTCAGCTGCAAATACATCATTGCTGTTTGATGTAATGTTCTTTTTTAATTTGCAGGAATATTTAAAGGAAAATGTTCAGCTTTTCTGGTTAAAGCTCAAAATAAAAATATTCAGTATTTTATTTATCAGACTATTTTAGGATACTCAAGATCACTACAAGAAAAGAAGCAGCAGAAGCCAGTTTACAATGAAGTCATGGAACAATCAAAGTTAGAATGTTGTGAGGATTCTGTAGTTCAGTTTGGATTTTGTTATATTTGATCATGTTTTAAGTTTCCCTCGTCAGTTTCAAGATTGTCACGATCCACAGCTGTCTTAAGTTTGGTTAATTGCCCCCAGTCTATATTTAAGTGTCTGGTTTTCAGTTCACCCTGGTCAGGTCATTTATGCTGTTCTATTCTGTTCAGTCACCATTTCTGTTTCGCCATAGGTTTGTGTCATATTTTGGTTTTTTTTTTGTTTTTTTTGTGTGTGTTTTAAGTTTCTGTCACCAAGGCTGGTCTCCTGAACTTTATGAATAAAGTTAGAGTGATTGAAGTCTGATTTGGGTCCTTCACCAAAAGTTCCTGACACTTTTTAAAATGACTTTAAAGGAGCCCTACCATGAAAATTCTGCTTTTTGACATTTTAAATGCATTTTAATGTTCACTACTCACTATAAAGAACCCCAAAACACTATTTTGATCCATTCATGTATGTAACCCTTCCGCTTTCCTAGGCTTGTTTACATAACAGTGGGGTCATCTGGACCCGACAAGACGGTGCGCTAAACTTTTTTTTTTTTTTTTGTCTCAATGATTGTCGATCTTTACTGGTGTCCAATGACAGACGTGAAGTCTTTTCCAAATTTGTCATGGAAGGGCTAAATCCTCAATGTAAGGGTGGGGTCATCTGGACCCCATAAGAGAGCACAAGGGTTAAGAGTAATCTTCTAAAAACCAGCACTGTCCGCAGCAGCCAAACCCCTACCCAGGAAAACGAGCGGGTGGAAACGCGCTGATATAAGATCGTTGCCAACAGTTCTCTCCAGGAAGAGTCTGTGCTGCAAGCTCCGCCCCCAGACTACAACGAACACACCCCCATCTTCTCCGTGGAGCTGTGGCAGGAGATAACTACCTTCCGGTACCAGAACTGCTCCTGGCCCCATTTTTCAATGTAGTCTCGCTTTGTTTTCAATCAGACTGAACCTCGGTTCACTCTGAGATTCCTCAGTCTGAATATGAAACAAACCGAGAGCAGAACAACTGAACCTAAACGGACACTGTACCCGACAGTAACATGATGTAAACATGATAGAAATGAGGTGATCGGTGAGCTGCGGACAAATGTAGAGAATTATTGTCATGTTAGTCAAAAGGAAATAATTGTTCCAACTATTCACTTGTTAGAATGTTTATTGTAACACCATTAAAAACATATAACTCTCTTTTCGGGGTGCTGCCATGATGTCATCTTTAAAGCTCTATTGTAGTTTCAACAGAATTCTCTTAAAAACGAACCATAAAACCACAAGGATGAAACTCATTCAAATGTGGTCGGATGAATTCATGCTCAATAAAACAACTTTTAATATGATCCACATTAATTCTACAGACGTGTCTTTTATCATGTGTTCCTGTATCTCCAGTAACCGTCATGCAGGATTCCTCCGCGGTACCAAACCGTGTTGAATCTGGTCTTCATACAGACGCTCAATCTATCAGCAAAATAAAAAGTTTGAAAAAGGGAAACGTTCTGACAAGATTTTGCATCCATCTTTCTTATAGATTTGTTTACAATTTTGTTCACGCTGTGGGAGGCGGGTTCATGTATGACTTTGAGAAATGGGCGGGACCAACAAGGAGTGAAACGCGGAGGCTCAGAAATTGAGTTGTTTTAATTCTGGGTATTAAAACGGGACACAAAAATGAATAATACTTAAATAAAATCATTGTGGGCCCCTTTAAAGTCCACCATAACAATTTCCTCCTTTATAAAAAAAAAAAAAAAACCTTCCCAATAGTATCTTAATGATGATTATGGAGTTTTTAACCAAACCCCCACAACCTAAATGTCTAAAAAAGCTATTTTTCATGTTGATCTGAAGCCTTTGTTTCTTAAATCTCCTCTGAGGGGGCGTGGCTTTTGGAGCTGAGCTGAGTAGCTCCGCCCCTGATTACGATTACGATAGCTCTGTCTCGCCGATGCACATCTTCACCTCTGCTTTACAAAAATATCCAGAAATATGGTATGTCTTTGTTTTCATACCATAGAATTATTTAGAGAAAAGTGTGAAAATGTTTAATGTCTGTCTGAGAAAAGTGTACAAAGTGTGGAGTCAGAAATATTACAGCCTTAGTACATCTATTAAAAAAAAATGGCTGCATGCTTTTTGTCCATCAAGGTTTTTTTTTTTTAGAACATAACTCCTGCAATAAAGAAGGAAGTACTGTACTGTACAGTTTTTACTACGACTTCATAAATGCTTGCTCTTGTGTGCATTATTTTTGTCCAAAACCCAAATCTGATGTATTATTTGTGCATATTTAGCAACTGAAGGCCAGGATGCTGATTTCCCTTTCTCTCTGTTGTCTTGAAGATGATTTCAAAAAAATCTTTGAAGCTTTGATTGGTTCATCTGAAAGAAACTTCTCCAGCCTGCAGTCGGAGAGTTCTAATCTGGTGGGATTTATCAATAATTCATCTATCTGCAAATACCTGCAGACATCACAGATTTACCTTATGAAAAATGCATGCAGCATCATGATGCAATTCTTAGAGGAGCTTGTCACTAAAACCAAAGGTAGCAGGATGTACTGTTGAAGACTGTGACTGCTATGTGCTTTCTCCTCTAACTGAAGCCAGCAAAGGTCCATATTTTCATGCAGGGTACATTTGCAATCAATAAAAGCCGCGGGTGACTGTGCTAATCATAGCTCGCAGGGGTTTGAACCGGAGCAGAGTTCACATTTTACCGGAGACTCAAATATGTCATCATCACTTATCACTGATTACTGAGCCAGGCCCTCCCCGCTCTGGCCTTTTTCTCCTAATCTGAATACATTTAAATGCAGAGGAAGTGCTCATCGCACAGCTGAGGCTACGGGTTAAACACATCTCTGCGCGGTCTGACACCTTTTTATAGGAGGCTCCTGCTTTTTTTCCGCTCCAGATAAAAGAGGCGACCTGTCAGGTTCATCAGCTGGAGCTGCTTTAATCAGCAATGTCAACTATCCGAGCAGCTCTCAAGCAGACTCTAGCCTCTTATTGATGTTTGCAAATTATTAAGCAAATATTTCCCTGTGGCGTCACTTTGGTTCTGCACACGGAGAATTGATTACTGATTAGAGGCAAGCCGTTTTGCTCATGTAAGCTTTTTTACTCTGCCTGTGATTTGATGTTTACATGGGCGATGAAAAGGCGTGCAGCACGAGCGCAGATGGCGCTTTATGCAGGATGATTCCTCGACAGACGTTCTCTGAATGGTTGTTCAATGTTAAATGAGCTAAGTTTGGCGGAGGAGGGGTTGGCAGCAGAGGTAGAAAAATAAGGAGTTGGTTTCCACATGCGTGCTTTGCATTTTAATGAGACGTGAGCTCTGCAGAGACACACATGTTCACCCACCTCCCACTGGAAAAAACACAGACAGGATCTGCAGACCTGACTGGATCAGCGACTGCTGAGTCTGAAAAGATGTCAACAGATGCAAACGCTGCTCAGTGACTGAACAAGCTTTATTAAGTCTACCCTTTATCAATGCCCACACTAGAAACCATGCAGATGTTGTTTTTGTGAGGACAAGCTAAAGCTACTTTTAAGACTAACCAATTTTCAAAAAACAATTGTTTGGAGACTGTTGGCACTCACATCTGAAATGTCATTCATTTACAAAAAGTCTGTAAAATCAGATTAAAGATTTATCAAAAACTTATTTTCCATGATTTTCTTTAAGAGTAGAATCTGCAAACCTTATTTTACATGTTTTCTCACATGTTGAAAAACTGTTTCACCACTGACAGAAATTAGCCTTCTCTTTTATTTGCCCGTTGTTTAGACTTGTCTTTAACAATTATTAACTCTCATTGCCTAAAAGTAGAAACATATTTATAATGATGCAACACATGGATGTAAAGCTGCAACATTTATTTGTATTAGTCTGGTTGTAAATCATGGAATCAATATTGTTGTAAAGTTTTTTATTTCTTTAACTGTCTGGAGCCGGTTTTGTCCGTACTTGACATTTCCGGATGGAACAACCAACCATGCTAAAGTTCCTGAAGAGTTTGCATTGTCGGCGCTCCAAGCTTTCCTGACAAAAATCACTGTCCGATTTTCAGGAGGAACCCCACCATGGAGTCTGCTCCACATGGATGGGCTGCAGGACATGGTGCAGAAGGGCACCTTATGGATAAGTGGGGAGAAACTCTGATAAATATTGGCCTACTGGAGGGAGATGGAGCCTAATAGTGTCATTGCTTCATGGGACACAGACTTGTCAGGGCAGGACTTGGTCGCCACTGTACCACCCAAAAACATCTTCTGTACAAAATGGCTAAACTGCTGGGATGACATTATTTGAGGAGGAAAATGCAACTACATCTGTGAGATCCCAGCTTTTTTGGTCTTCAGAGACAGACTTCCATGAAGCTGCTCTCTGACTAAAAATTATGCAGAGTTGTAGAAATGCTTTAAATTAATTAGTCATATTATTAATTATATCTCGCTCTACAGCCTCAATGACGCTGTAGATACAAATGTTTTCCCTCTTCGTCCGACTCTCCAAGTCCATTAATTTGGCCTCCAACCGTATTTGCAGCTCTGTTATTTGCATCATGGCGTCCTCCATGTTTTGGATTCTTTCCTTCATCTTTTTGATCCGTGCTTCTGCCTCGTCCGTTCTGGCAGTCATCTTGGATATTTCTTCCTTAATTTCGCCAGAGGAAAAATTATTTTCTTGGCGAAAGTCCTTTATTTCTTTGAGTACTGCGTCAAGCTTGATCCTGTCATCTCACCTCGAGGTGGAAATTCACCAGCATTTGAGGCTTTGTGGTAACTGAGTTAATGGGGAAATTAGGGCCATCTCTCCCTCTCGGTGGAAGTGTCTACTCCTCCTTTTCTTCATTTTCAACTGAGGTTAGTTTGAACATGTTTTGATTACTCCTTCATTTTTTAATTTCGAGGTACAAATTCTAATGGTTTTAACGGGGTGAAATTATTTAATTTTGCAGGTTACTTTGGGAGCTCACTCAGTGTTGCCATCTTGATGACGATCAAACTGGAAAATGTATTCATGCGTATTGGATGTTTCATCCTGGATAGTAGCTTCTATGCTCACTAGTCCTCGGCCTCCTTCCTTGCGGCTAGCATTCAGTCTCAGGGTGCTGGATTTGGGATAGAACCCTCCACGCATGGTGAGGAGCTTTTGATTCATAACATCTGTGCTCTGTTTCTCTACCTTTGGCCATCTTATTATTCCTGCAGGGTTTCTGATGACTGGCAGTGTGTGTGTAACTTTATTGCCCGGGTCTTGTTCTTGCCATTGAGCTGGCTTCTCAGGACTTGTCTTACTCGTTCGAGGTATTTGGCTGTTGAGCTTTCCTTGTTGTCTGTTCCAGGTTACCATTTGTCTGTGGAATTCCAAGGTACTTGTAACTGTCCTCAATGTCTGATATTGTTCCTTCTGGGAGTGAGACCCTGTCAGGAATGACACTAGTGGAAGCCCCAGGATGCAGTGACTCAAGACAAGATTCAAAAAGGAAGAAGATTTTATTGTCTCTTAGGTCTTGTAGTTACACTCTCTCTCCAGTACGGAGGAATGGCGCTGGTGAGTAGAGTGAGTTCCTGAGGGTCTTTGAGAGAATCCACGGAGAAGTGCAGACAGTGGTACGGAAGGCAAGGGAGAATCAAAAGATGAAGACTGGACCTTGTCAGGTAGGCTTGACGTGGTGCGAGGCGGGCTCGGCTTGGCTTGACGTGGTGCGAGGCAGGCTCGGCTTGGCTTGACGTGGTGCGAGGCGGGCTCGGCTTGGCTTGACGTGGACCTGGCGTTGTGAAGACAACTTCCTGGCGAGGAGGAATGGGAAGGGGGAGACTTAAATCCTGTCCGGAGCAGCTGGTAGTAATCAGGGTGATTGCCAGGGGACGGATCTCCACAGACCCCTTCTGTATTGACTACCTTGCCTCTCTTAGTCACCATCCGACTGCATTTCTCAACCCTGAATGACATCCCAATGTCAGTCCTGTAGATCCTGGTGGTGTGGATCAGGGAGTCAATGTTGCGCTCGCTCTTGGTTGGTGTGTTGTGACCTGCAGTCTTGTGTGACCTTTCTGTCAACCAGGAGTTGGTGTTTGCCTCCTCTAGAGCCTCTACCAATGCCCTTCTGAGTGTTGCTCATGAATTGATCCATGTTTCTCTGTATTTTGGTAGCAATGATGCCTGACATGAGCTTCCATGTTGTGGAGAGACAGGTTATTGGCCAGTAGTTGGATGGGACTGCGGGATCCCTCAGTCAGGATTGTTCACCCTTCCGATAGCCATTCAGGGGAAGTCCCATCTCTAAGCATCTGGTTCATTTGTACTTCCACGTATTCATGGACTGGAATGAGTTTCTTAAGCCAGTAGGCGTGTATCATGTCAGGGTCCGGTGCTGCCCAGTTCTTCACACCTGAGGCTTTCTTTGATGTCTGTGACGGTTACTGAGTTCTGTTCAGGGAGGTTGCTGTGCTTTAGTCTTACTGAAAATATCCATTGATCATTGTTGTTATGCGCTGTTTCCAGTACTGTTCAGTTTCCAGCCTTGGTGGGTCTGCTCTGCTGTTATGACCTTGGCAATGAGCGTACAATTCCGCAGGTTGATTTTTGAACAGCCTGTTTATCCGTTTAGCTTCATTGTCTTTTGTGTAGCTCTTTAGGTGCCTGCTCAAGGTCAGGAGCCTTTGTTTGGTAGTTTCCAGGGCTTCAGGTGAGAACACCTGGCTGTATCTCTAAAGCACTTGTTTTTCCATTGCACCTCTTTATAATACATATATTTCCTTCACTAAAGTGAGTACACCCCTTACATTTCTGCAGATTTTTGTATCTTTTTATGGGACACCACTGCTGAAATGAATTTTTGACACAAAGAAAAGTAGCCAATGTTTATCTTGTTTATCAGTGTAAATGTATTTTTCCTTTAAAATAAATAATAATAGCCAAACCCCTGTTTCCTCAGACCAGCAGAGTCACGGCCAAGCACTCGAACAATACAAAAAATGTTTGCAGATCCTTCTCATCAAATTTTGGAACCAACCTCAAGTCGTTAAGTTAATCAGAACAGTGAACCAAAGAGCTCAAGAAACATAGAAGAAAACTCCTGGGAAAGAGTTGAAACTCTCAGTGGATGACAAAGAAGATCACAAAGGAAGAGAAGGTGTCAACAATCCCAGTGGAAATGGAGATAACAACTAAAGACCTCAACACAGATTTCCAGGAGACTTGGCTTTTCCATTTTAGATGCTACGTTTTCAACATTAAATAGCAGTTTGATACCTACAGGAAGCTCAGGAACAGCTTGAAGTACAATGAGTCCCTCTTACATATAGATTATAGTGAATATTACTTGTGCAAGTCAAATGAAAAAAATACAATCTGTGCATTTTGGATGTTCATGCAGGCCACTCTGCACACTTGCAGCACACCGATACATGGTGCTCTACACCATGTATCGGTGAACAACAACTGCACACCTTCTGCTCCATATCACTCTACAGAAGACATCCCCCTGTCCCCATCCGGGCACACCTTGATTTAGTTCTGAAGGTAGTGGGAGAACAACACCCACAACTCAGCATTTTTTCAGCAATGGACCTGTGTAAATCACGACAATGGAGCATATCCTGGTGGAATCAGAGATGTAGTCAGAGTGGTAGTTTCCCCTACATGGGAAAATAACTTCTAGTATTTAGTGATGTAACTTTGTTCTTGATTCATTGCAAAATGAGGCAATTCAATTAGCTTTGACACCCTGTTATGTTCCTATTCTAAGAAAATACACAAATTATTTTCACAAGTTAGCGATCTCTCGGTGTGATTCTTTGTGTAAGTTAAGGCCAAGTAGAACTGGTTGAAATATTGACCAGATATTTTTCTTGCTAGATTTATTTTGTAGAAGAAACAAAAAACGGTTTGTTCTAATTTAAATTATCCAAATACTTTTCTCATGAACCAAAGCACATTATTGAAAAAGGGACTTGAAAATATAAATTTCACATGAGAATCTAATTACAATGTATTTAATCTACTTTGAAATTACCCATGGCAGGGTTGCAGTTTGCAGTTAATGTATAGAAAGAGTGGGAGCTTAACCAACATACATAAGTGTATTTTATTTTTGTTTGTTTTCTATTTTCTAATCAATGCATCTCATTGTTTCTGTAATGAGTTTGAAATAATTGTGTTTTGTCCTGTATTTTTTTCAATCTATGCTTGAAATCAATCAATCAATTAATCAATCAAACATACATTTCTAACAGCACATCTACTTAATACAATATAAAAAAAACAGTTTGAAGTATGAATAGTAAATTATATAAATTGCTTAGGAAGACCTTACATTTTCATACCAAAGAACATATTGGCCTAATTCAGTTGATGTACCAAAATAGCATTGGTTTATTAATGCCATCCTTTTATTGTTTTATTAGAGTCTCAGTACTTTTCTGAAGTTCAAACAGAAGTTTTGTAACCCTGTAAGTTAGGTTTAACCCAAAGACAACAGTGAATTTATTTTAGACTTTCATAGCAGTTGTAAAATGTTCAGCCACATGCCGACACCTACACTTCACACTTCCAGTCTCACCAATGAATTTCTATTTAAAGTCATAGTTACAGCGGATTGAGTGTGAGTCTAAAGCAATTCACACCCTTCCCATAGCACATCCCTTTTATCATGCAGCGAAAAATGAATTCTAAGATGATGATGTGAATGACAGAGAAGGCAGCAGTGCGGAGAATGAAATCTGTCCTCTTATGAACCCTTTTTTAGAACGTGTCCATATGGACAAAGAGAGCATTTCAGGTGTTGAAAAGTTTTTAAAAGTGGATTAAATTCTTTTTTTTTTATGATAAATATTGTTTGCAAAAATTAAAATTTGATTAATGAAGCCACAGATGAGTGTGTGTCACAGACCCACTGGACACTGAGGCTGGGCGCATAAAGCATATCCTCTTTGCTATCACAGAGAGCGCGAGGCATCAGCTCTCTCCTGCAATTTACACCAGATACACAATTTTCCTCAACAGTCGACAGAGCTTTTTTAATTACCTAAAAATATAGCCCCATGTTTCTGCTAAGAAGAAGCAAGTAGTTAGTAGGTCTACACTTCTGTAATTTATCTGCTGTATATACTCAGAGAGAAGTGCGTGTGTTGTGATTGTATGTTTATTTTCATCTCTACAGTCTGTTTAGATACAAAAACATAATCGCATTTGTCAATCATGGTGTTTTATTGTGAAAAATTGGTTATATTTTGAAAATAAACCAGATTCTCTCATGTATGCTGTAGTCTCTGTTAGCCCGAAGACTGATTAAATGGAAGGATGCTCCGCCTCCTTCATTTATTCAATGGGTGAGAGAAGTCATGTTATGTCTGAAAATTGAGTACTTGCGATATAGTTTACAGGGTTCAATACATTACTATAAAACATGGAAGCCTTTTATCACGTATGTTGAGGGTCTGCCTTTTGCATGAATGAGAGGGTATAATTACTATTGATTACTTATAAATAAGCTGTCTTTGAATGCTGCAGTGCTGTGAGTCAGTTGTGTGTTTACTGATGTGTATATCTGTGAATAAGATACTTTGCATTCTTTTTATTATTTATTTTCTTCTAGTGTTTGTTTGGTATATACTTTGAGATGTAATTTAGTGTCTAATTATTTTTGTCTGTTATTGTATGTTTTATATTTCTTTAATGTTTCGGGTTTAACTATAATCGCGCATACCACTGGTTGCTATGACTGTGAAATGTATTCATTTTGTTGGTACAAATCCCTTTTTCATATGCTCAATGGTCTGTAAAAAACAGAAAATCTTTAAAGTTCTCAAAAAAAAAAAAAGATTTTCTCATGTATTATGATTAAACTTCCTGCCAGAATTGACGTGGATCGCTCGCAGCTCACGCATAAAATAGATCAATTTGCTACGTGGTGTTAGCTTTCTGCAGAGGAATACTGTGCGCCTGGTGTAAACCGCACAATAAGTCATTTCCGCAACACTTCCACATCCAGTGTGATCCATGCTGGCTTAAGGCAGAACTCCAGTTCTTGCTTAACTTACTTTTTAGAAATATTGATAGATTTTAACAAAACATTAGAAAAACAGGTTTGATGGTATAAAATGTGTTCACTTAAATGTATATTTTGTGTCCTTCACATTGTGGACAGGCTGGCTGTGGTGCAGAAGAGGAATGGTTGACTTCTGATCTGAGGATCACAGATTCAGTTTCTAGCCTTCCCATGAGTCAGTGTCCTCGGGAAAAGCTGCATTGCTCTTGGTGGTTACAGGTTGGAACAAAAGTAAAGTCCTTTATGCCTTAAAGCATGGCAGAAAAGCACTAATGCATTCACCAGTCTTAAAAATGGCAGTTTTTGGACATTCTACTAAATGAACAAATTAAGAAAAATCATATTTGCAAAGTGAAACAGTTCTCCTCAAAATGTATTTGAAGTAGATCACCCAAACAATCCTCAATCCATCCTGTGTCCTGCAGCCCAATACATACAAACATTTAGCCAAACTGTAAACTCAGATGAAAGATTTATCATAATTTTTTTACTGTTGTTCTTTTTCTTTTTTTTTGTTCGTTTGTTTTTTTCTTGTCAACAAACTACATAAGACTAACGAGTTAAAAAAATGGTTCAGAGACTCTCAGCATTCACATTTGAAATGTCGTTCGTTTACAAAAAGTCTGTAAACTCAGATTAAAGATTTACCAAAACATTCTTATCCAGGATTTTTTTAAGAGTAAAATCTACAAACCTTATTTTGTCCCATTTTCATGAATAAAATGCTCAAACCATTTGAATTTCTTTTTGTCAATGTTAGTCTGAGTTAAGTACCAGAATTTCATGTTTTTTTTATACGTTGAAAAATTGGTTCACCATGAAAGAAATTAGCTTTCTCTTTTTTTGCCTTTGTTTTTTAGAGTCGTCTTTAAAAATGATGAACTCTCATTACCTAAAAGTAGAGACATATTTGGATTGCAGCAACGCATGACTGTAAAGCAGCAACATTACTTTTTATTGTGTGACAGCAGAAAGCATTCACACAATAGTGATTCTTTTGCACCTTCAGCACATATGTGTATATATATATATATATATATATATATATATATATATATATATATATATATATATATATATATGTGTGTGTGTGTGTGTGTGTATATATGTATATGGATGTGTGTGTGTGTGTGTATATATATGTATATGGGGGTGTGTGTGTGTGTGTGTATATATATATGTATATATATGTGTGTGTGTGTATATATATGTATATATGCGTGTGTGTGTGTGTGTATATATATATATATGTAAGTATAGACATATATATATATATATATATATATATGTATGTATGTGTGTGTGTATGTATGTGTGTATACATACATGGACCATATAATCCACACCATGGGGTGTGTGCTTTATACATTTTTTATTTATTGTTTTAAATAATTTTTATTTTTAATTTATTTCTCAATATTCATCTTTTTTTTTTTTGTATTTTCTTGATGTAAAAAAAATAAATATATATCTCATAAATAAAAACTAAACATTTCTCTTTCTTTAACAATTTTAACAGTTTGAAGACTTGCTGTCCCGCATTATACCTGGAAGGCAAAAATACAAGTAGAATTCAAGGATTTTTTTTTTTTTATTGTCTCAAGGAAAATATGAAAAACTTCAAATAAAGGACACCCCAGCAGACTGCCTCCCCATGCCGCTGCAGCTCTGTCTGCCTGCCAGTCAGCCTCTAGAAGCAGACGTAGTGATCGTGATCGCTCCAGCTCCATGAGCCTGCCAACAGACCTACCCAGGGTGTACCTCACCTTCACCTAACCGCGCTGTGGCTAAAAGGGATACTCCAGCTAAGAAACTGGATGGAATTTCAGGATGAGAACGCTTGGATTGATCCGCCGTGTACTGCTAGAGTCAGCATGTCACATGCCTATTGGTTGATGCGACCAATGTTCAGATATTTGAGCTGTGTAAACCGCGCTGCTGCCAGACCAATGTCTGCGCCCAGCGCTAAAATCACGCTGCTGGACCTCAGATCGCGTCTGATGTATTGGTGATTGCAATAGGTGTGAACCAGCAGACAAAAAGAAGAAAAGAATAAACAATCCTCCCTTGAGAGTCAACTCTTTCGGTTCTTACGCCTAGTTCCCACTGGACGCCCTTGTTAACCAGTGATGTGGTTCACACCGGACGCGGGCGCCGCGATTCTCTGTGGAAGGTTTGCGCCATTCTGCGTTGATTTTGACAGCAAGTTTCATCAAAATTCATGAGAAAATCAGATTTATTTTTAAAATATTAGGATTTTCCACAATAAAACACAGCGATTGACAATTGTGATCATGTTTTTGCATCTAAGCAGACCGCAGACATGGAAATAAACATACAATCAATCACAACACGCACAAAAAAAAGCTATGGAGCGGGGGTTGGGACTGGGTCAAAACAACAAGAGAGAGCAGAGAGCAGCTGGCACACCATCACGGAGAAATGGGTATCCAGAGTGAATTGCAGGAGAGAGCGGACGCCGCGCACACTCTGCACCGCATCCGCGTCCAGTGTGAACCTAGCTTTAGAATCGCTGCTTTTTAGAATGACCCATCACTGAAACACACACACCACACGCAGGTGAACGTTCACAAAAGAGACCAGAATTCGATCTGACTTAATATCAATCAACAAGAATGACCTGAGCTCTGTGTCTTCACTGCAGGGGAACTCATCGGTCCTCTTAAACAACACCCTGCAGGAATGAGCGGAGCTACCTCACACTTCAATCCAACTGAAGGACAAAAGCATGAAACTGCTCTAGGTTTTGTCCTCCAACAAGCTGTCCTTCATTTCGAATTGGTGTCAAAATGACACACTGCAGCGCTGGTGTGCTGCCCTCCTGGCTGGACAGAACATGCTTTCCGCTGCAAATAGCCCAGAAATGGGAAGATCCTTGCACGGACTGCCTCAATAACCATGGAGACCTCGCCGTTGTTCTCAATGCTAGATGATTCGTGTTGAGCTACATCTGCATGTGTGACATGTGCTGTTCCAGATTAGATCTAAGTCTACACAAACTGCAATCCAGAGGTGCAACAGTTCTCATTTTTCTTATTGTTCTGTGCAGACGAAAGTTCAAGGAAGTTTAATGACGACAGAACCAGCAGCTTCAGACTGAGCACATACATCCTCTGAATACTGATGTGCTCTGTGCACATAAAGCCACATTCCTTCCTTTCTTCACAGTAGATTTTACAGATAACTTTGTTTTGTATGGCTGAAAAATTCAGCCTCCAGGAGTTGTGTTAATAATGCAGCAGGGGCTGGAACGATGTGAACACTAACACAAGTGTTTTCAGAGGTGATTAGAGAATACTTGCGTTACATTCCTCCTACTCTCTGTTAGACCCACCTTTTTAAATGTAGTTTTATGTGTTTTTGTCCAAAGAGTATTGTTTTCCTGCAAAGTGAATAATTTAGACATTCTCTTTGTTTCCACGGACTTTTGGAAACTTTAAAGAATTGTCATCAATACTTCTTTTTGTCTCACTCTTCAAGGTTCTTCCTTTGCTTTTTTAATGCCGTATGTCAGAATAATCTCACCAAGTTATAAAGATGATCAAATGAAAATGATTGTTTCTGGACGAGTCTTACTACATAAGGGTATCTTAAACTAGGTGATCCGAGTGAAATCTTTAATCATTTTTGCGGTCTCAGGTGGCTGTGCTCCTCTGTGGGAGAGTTGACATGAATCCAATTCAACAGAACTTAGAAGAGTCTGGTAATGTCATAACTTTCCTGCCTGCTGTTCCTGCTGGAGAAAAAAAACGAAGCAAAGGCTGAAGTTTGCTTCATACTGATAGAGACCTCTTGTGGCTGAAGAGTTAATGAAAGACATTGCTGCCAAAGACTGAAATACACATAATATATATTCTTAATTTTATCCTGTCTTAAAAATGGAGTAAATGTGGATAAATCTTTAACTACTGATACAGAGACCGTTTCTCCACCTATTCTTAACAAGGCACCTTTACACTGACAACAGATCAAAAAAGTTAAACCTGTTTAGTTAATTCTCTAGCAAATTCACATTCACAGGCTGGATTTAATTTATGAATGTGAAGAACCTGCAGCAATTCATGTGTGTCTGTGTTAATGTGTGTGTTTGCTGTTTGATCAGCTGCACACTGACATTAATCCTCTGAAACAGCGGATTAGATTATCTGATTGTTACATTAATTACATTTCTTTTAATGTCAAAAACTTTGAGATTCATTGTTTGCTGATGACACAAATATGTTTTGTTCAGGACAAAATATTAAAATGAGTTGCTGAATGATGTTGAACAAGAATTTAATTTGATTAAGAAATGTTATCTCTACAAGTTATCTCTAAATAAAAACAACACTAAATCTATTATTGTTTCTGGTAATAGTAAGGTTGAAAATTATGTTAAAATTATGTTTAAATGATGCCTAAATCTAATATGTTAAAGGAAAAAAGGTTTTAGGAGTAATAATTGATGATAAATTATCTTGGAGATCTTGTATAAATTTAATAAAACCCAAAGTTTTTATGTATAGGTATTCTGTTTAAAATTAGAAAAGTATTGAACAAAAAGAGTTTGTATGTGGTTTACTGTTCATTAGTTGTTCTGTATCTTTCATATTATGCAGAGATTTGGGGAATGCAGGAAAAGCTATAATGGATTTTTTTGGTTAAATTACAAAATATTAAAATATTTAACAGAGCAAGATATTGTCAATAAACAAATTCTTTATTTTGTTTGACTAAAAGTTTAAAATTAATGGAAATTGTTTATGTCAAGGTAGTAGAAATTATTTATAGAGTGAAACATAATTTAGTTTTGAAAAATAAACAGAAAGTGTTTACTTTAAGGGTTAGCCGGTATAATTTAAGAGTTTTATTTACTTTGAACAGGTCTGAAGATTGAACCAATGTTAAGGCAAGATGTGTTTCAGTTCTTGGAGTAAAATATTGAATTAATTGAATGATAGATTAAATTAGGTACTTCGCTTTTGCAATTTAAAAAAAGTTTAAAATCTAATGTATAAATGATTACAATACACATAAGGATTTCACCTGTGTCTGTTTGTAAATTTTTGATTGCATCTATTTCCTTGTCATGCTGGTCAGCATGGACATTGTTGAGAAAAGGCTTCGCTTCAAAAGCTTCATAAGCTTCATAAGCTTCATAAGCTTCTGCTTTCTTTTTTCACTGGTTGTTTGTTTATACTCTATATTGTGTTAACAGTACAAATGGCAAACTAAACTAATAAACATGAACCTTGGGCTGCTTTCTGCTACAGACTATCTGAACTACACTGGTTTACAAGGCAAACAGCACGATCACATGACATGTATAGAATTAGGGGTTGACAATATTCTGAAGCATTTAGAAATTAAATCATGAACACTGTTGGGGAAAAGAGGTCTTCCAGTTAGAGTGCACAGGAGTTTTAACCATTTGTCTTGTATTTTTCTTCAGTTTACAGAGCCAACAGCTGGCCAAAATATCAACATTGTGATATATTGCGGCACTTCGACCAGCGATTGATTCTCGATGGTTTCTCACCAAGTATTGATCTCTTATTTTATTTGAAGAGTCTGTAAAACGTTCTATTAATCATCCTTGCGTTGCCCTGAGTGGTGGCTCTGCTGTTCAAGTTTACTATAGTTAACACTAATTTTTACAGATAATTCCAAGTTCAATTGGTGTCAATGCTTGTCAAAAACAGTATTAATGATCTCAGCAATGTTGCACTAAAGTGTCTGTTGTTTGTTGGACAAAAGGAAACACAAGTTCTTCATTATGATTGTGTTCAAGATAAAAAGTAAATGTGGATATATTTTTCCTAAAAAAAAATTGTTTGTTTTTTTAATATATTGTGAGTTATTAGAGATGATTTTTAGCAATTATTGCAGTATCAAATGTCATTGATACCGTGAGGCATATTTGGTCCATCTTGAGGTACTCAGTGATACCAAGTCCTACCAACAGCACACACAGTGTTGTTTGTCTCCTCTGCACACACGAGTCGTGCCTGCCTTCATCACCCCAGCAGCTCACACATATGCCTGAACAAAAATATGTGTGTATTATATATATATATATATATATATAAAGTTTAGGGGTTGTGTTATATGCCTCATGGCCAGGACTCCCTTGAAAAAGCGACTTTCTGATCTGATTTCTGGGATTTTCTTGGTTCTATAAAATAAATTCCTAAAATAGAAAAATAGACTGAATGACAATACTAAAATCTGAAAACAGATTTCTAACGCAAATTAAGGAATCCATGTGTTTCTGTCTCAGTAACACATTTTAACAATAAAATAAACAAGCACACTGAGGACTATTTATTTTGTCATTCTGTTAGTTAGTGGAGATCGTGAAAGCAGATTTCATTTCATCATAAACAGCTTGACTTTAAGAGCCGGGTCTTTTTAGACACACATACTTTTCTCCTGTGTCATTTTTCCATTCAAGGTGATGAAAAGCATACACTGGGCCATTGTACCTCTGAAGTGACTCGAAGACGGATTACACCACGGTTCTTATCAGTCCTGAAAGCCAAAGCATTCTGGGTGTCAGAGCAGGTTTGACAAATGAGCGCCAGGCGTTCTCTTCCAGCCTGTTTGTCATCAGCGGCGTGACAAGCGCAGCAGCCATCTGAGCAGAAGCATTCTGCTTTCCCTTTCCATTTGAATATATGAGCAGCGTGTCTGCGCTGCGCCTTCACACTTTCAACATTTGTCAATGAGATGTAGAGCCTGGGAAAATGCAGGGAAGCCTTGTTGATCTCTCAAGGTTTAATCATTTGGCTTGTTACAACTCTCCACGTCTGAACATTTGCTCTGAGAACGTCATTTTTTTCCCGTCAGTACGGTCGTAAACACTTGGGTGGAAAGAATCCCCGGTGCAGCGGGGATTTTCAGACCTGAGGGAGTCTGCGATCAAAACGCCAGCCTGAGCATCTAAAGGAAGCCTCTGATTTCTGCTGACTTCCTGCGGCCCTGAAGTGGGTCACGAAAACGACATGCACAGATGTTCCAGCTTGCTTTACCAACCTCTAGTCACACCACGCCGAGCTGCAGGAGCAGAGGGGTCTGCTGGGAGTTGTTTGACTTTACAAGCTCCCCTCTAGACGTCACACAAAGACCAGCAGGGAAACGTGTCTGCCATCTTGCAGGTAGGACATCTCTTTATGGATATCCCATCAGCAGTGGTGATAAAAGTTGTAGTCATTAGAGGGAGGCCCACATGCAGCAGCTTGTTCAAAGGAATGGAGGGTTTGACGAGGTATCGTAGCTGTCAATTAGAAACCTGTTCATCAAGAAAAAGTTGTCTTCATTCAGACAAAGTCAATCTGAAAAAATTCTGAATACAACTTTTAGATTAATGTTTAACATGTCCCTGCCCTCAAGCTTTTGTTTTAGACAAAAACAAACAAAACAAACATGTATGCTGTAAAAAACAGTATTTGCATTTTGCTAATTTACAGTTTTCTAGGGGCCACACTAAAAAAAAACAACTTTTTGAGCTTTTAAGTGAATTATACTGTTCATTCCTGTATGTAAAGAAGCATTTAGAGCAGGGGTGGGCAAACTACGGCCCGGGGGCCACATGCGGCCCCTTAAGCTACTTAATCTGGCCCTCCAAATTAAAATACATTGAATCAAAAATCCTAATTATTGTTTTATTTTCATTGTATTTCTGGTTTCTCCTCATGAATGATGTTGTTTCTCTGACGTTCGTGTTTTTTTCTGAGTCAGAAGGTGATTTTTCGGATTTCTTTGAGTTCTCATTTTCCTCTGAAGAACTTCAACCCATTGGATCACCAAAAAGAGAACAAAAGTCAAAATTTAGAAATTAAAATTCCCAAATTTTCTGTTTTTAAATGAATGTATGTGAATTTTAATCCAAATTAAAGCATGTTTTTCTCTAAATTCCATATTATCTTTTTAGTTTATGAGGTTCATTACTAAATCTCTCCTTTTATCTGCTCCTTGTCCGGCCCTTATGCCAAATTTTAGAACCTTTTCTGGCCCACAAATCAAAAAGTTTGCCCACCCCTGATTTAGAGTAATCTTCTAAAAACCTCCACTCTCAACAGCAACCCCTCCCGTACCCACGGAACCGAGCAAGTCTTCACAATCTGATGTCACAGAGTGAGAACCGCCCCTTTCAGGAAGTATTTATTTAAAAAAAGAAATACCCAGAAATGCAGTATAACTTAATTTTCTTTATATATATATATATATATATATATATCAGAAAAATGTGACAAAAAATGTTAAGAACACCAATAACAGTTTTCATTGGAGCGGGTTTCAAAGATAATTTAATTTGTTTAGAGTCAATAGAGAGAAATTCTTCTGATAAGAGCAAGGAAACACAATGTTGATGAAATTTACACCTGAGCTAATCATATTTTTTCTATTTACAATTTTCAATAGAAATTTTTGCAATAAAACTCAAACTGCTTGTGAAGCACTGCAGTGACAGGCTAATGATTTACCTGTGCCCTTATACCCAGAATTTTTTACATGTATTTTTTTTTTTTAATAAACTGGTTAATAAGCCTGTTTTACGGTGACGTAAGACAAAATGGTGACAGGGGAGAAAATGCAAACAGTGACTTCTGCTGTCCCGGTTTAGAACAGCAAAGCGAACAACTGACACAATTTTACATAAATAATAAAAGATAACCTTACCAATTTCAACAGAAAAAATGTACAATATTTATTTAATTAATGTCCTGCTGAACTGTACTTTAATTTCCTGTCTTAGATTGTTCACAAGATCTTCTGCAGATCTACATCTCATCGCATGGTGGAAAGCTAGCGTTAGCATTAGCATCAATTAGAAGAAGAAAATCAGAATGACCTTCATAATCAAACATTCAATGAAGTTCCTGTAACCTTTGTCTAACTATGACGGTTGTAGAGAGAAATAATCCACGATGGTTTAATATCATCCAGAGGATTTTGTGGAGCATTCTGCTGGAGAAATACTGACATTAGATCTGAGAGGGAAACAATACAACCAGGGAGGATAATGAGGAAATAAATATTGTACACATTTATGTTGTAATTGTTGGGTTAACTTTATTATTGATGTAAAATTCCTTTAAACAGCGTTCAGCTGTTGCTTTGCTGTTCTAAACCATAGACGTGATATATAACCTGAGGTCTCTGGACACTTACACTTTACAGGTTTCAGAAGTTCAGGCTTCAGTTTATTAAAGGTTAGAGGCTGATAACTACAAAGATGAATCTAAAATCATCATGGTCTTATCTAACAAAACTAAATCTTTGTATTGATCAAAAGTCAATCATGGTAGACTGCAAAATCTGTATGTTAAATAATCAGTTTTACTTTAACCTTACATTAGAGTAACACTACAGAATGTCTTCTCTGAACACTAATGACTCATCATTGCTATTTTCATATAAACAGAAGATCTGTTTCAAGGAGTTCAGTTTTCATTTATCAGAGAGATAATAAACCTGAGATGATTGCTTAAAGCGGTTTGCTTTTCACTCTTGTTGGCGCTCGACTCTTTAGAAGAAGCTCTTCTTCCCGTCGTCCTCACATTACACAGAGGCTGCTGTCTGGAATTAAGCGATTCCCTGAACAAGTCCAGAGCCTCACAGGCGCCACAAGTACTTAAAGGCAATTGAAAAGGCGTAAGAGATAGGTTGAATCAATAGTCTGTTTTTCACTCCCCTGTCAACTCTCATTGTTGATATCTCCAGCATGCACACAAAAGGCTGGCAGGCTGCGGCGTAAAAATAGCTGCCGCCTTGTATGGCAAGCGGAGGATCCTGGGAATAATTGAGAGAAGTGGTGGTGGATGTGACGCAAAGATTAAGTGATTAACGCTTTGCAGCGAGGAGCCCGTGGCTCTGGCTTAAATGGGATAGATGCCTGCTGGATACAGTGAATTATACACCTGGTGCTGCATTGTTTAGCTCACCTGTTCAAGCTCAAGGAAGGCTGTATTTTCTTAAAGCTGCAGTAGCGTGGGCATTTGGACGGAGGGTGGTGGTGCGGCATGAAAAGCCCCAGCAGCTGATGCAATCACCCTCCTGTCTGTGTTTGGAGTCAAACCGTCACACACTGACAGGAATCAGAAGAATTTTAAAACCAGGCCAGGTTGCAACCACGTTTCCTTGTTCTTTACGTGTGTGTGTGTGTGTGTGTGTGGGTGGGTAGCTGTGTTGACAGTCGTGGTCAGTGCTGCAGGGTAACAGAATGAATTTATTATTGAGGCCAGGCTTTGGTTCACATGTGCATTTTTGAAGGAAATATTTGAGACGGCGACACTGGATTGACAGTAGACAGCGGTCTCGTTTCTGTCTGTACGAAGGGGGGTGGGGGTGGATGCCCTTCAAACGAGGTTCTTCCATCAGGAGCTGGAGCCTGAGGCTGTAACAGTATCTAAGCTCTTGCTGGGACTGTGCTCATCTGATTAAATACTTGCTGAAACGGTCTCTCAGTGAATGCGCCCATTGTCACTGAAATGCTTGTTTTCTGCTTCCTCTTTTAGCACCAAAGCTAGCCGTGTTCCTCCTGCAATGACCATCCTGTCCTACAGGGTTCCACATCCATCAGCACAGACAATGGCAGATGCTCAGCCAGCCGTTTGTAGGGCGCGGCTGATCAAATGAATTCATTTGAACCGATTTAAGCTTAATAGATCAATAATCGATTCGTTAAAATATAGATCGATTTAACACATAGCTGAAGTCAGCTAGCTTGATGCTAATATTTAATCAAATTTCTCATACGACGGCTAATGCTAATGCTCGGTCAACTTAAACATACATCGCTGACTAAATTAACATCTTTATCCAAACTTTTAAAGTAATTTTTTTTAAGCAATCATTAGGTGTCTAAAAATCACTGTTATTTCTCATTCTTTACTTATTCTTTTTGAAAAAAAGGTGTAATTCTATAGTGCAATCACCACCTAGTGGCCAAACTGAAACGCCTTCCAGGAGAAGCAGAACAATGTTTACAATGTTAATGAACTAAACTTTTAGAACGTCTTTTGAGAATGCAAAGTATAATAGAATATATACTCTTAACAATCTCATTATTTCACCAATACATTCTAAGAACGTCCTGCAGCAGAAAAGACGTCACATCACCTTTACCTCATTTGGAATCATGGGAAACATGTCCCAGTAGCCAATGAGCTCAAAGCCCCGCCCCCATGTAAAATAAGGATCAGATTAGCAACAAACACCCTGAGTTGAAACTGAAAACAGAGAACGGAAAACAAAGAAATTAGAAAGAAAAAAAACTAAAGTTGAAAGTACAAATAAAAATTTATTTTTTGAATTAGTAACACTTTTAGTTTTGTTTGTTCAAGTTTCAAATTAACTTTTTTTCAAATTATTAATATTTATTCTAAGTTTTCAATAATATTTTTTAAATGTTCAATCTTAGTTGTTCAAATTTTCAATAATTCCTTCCAAGTTTTTCAAAATGTATTTTTGATTTTAAAACTGATTTCAAATTTTCTAATTTTTTTCTCCTCAAATTTTCAATCTTGTTTTTCATTCACTTTAAGCTGAATCGGATTTAACCTCGTAAACACCGATTGTCCTTTTGACCCATTATACTGAAACTCTGAGGACTAAAGTAATCTGGATGACCTAATCCTTTGATTCAAGTGCACCTAACAGAAATTTTCAATACAGGAGTTTCTAAAACTTGCTGGATCATATCAAGTTTGCTTAGATCTGCTCAAATGAAGATTTGTAGATCCACGCTGCCCACAGGATCAGAGGTGAGGACTTGGAAAAGGACGGCGCTGTGAGGAAGAGTCTGCAGGACTTTTGTGACCTCACTTATATTTTGATGTATGATGAACATTTTAAAAATTTAACAAAACCATTCATAATGTATTGTTTAGAAGTTTTTTATCATGAGTATGGGTCTTCTGTAAAAACAAAACAAAAAAAACTTTACAGAGCTTCTGCTCCATTCAGCAGGAAACTTTTTTTTTTGTTTTTTTACGTGCTCACTAAAAATCACTTTAATTCTATTCTCTTTTTATCTGTAAATGCATTTCTGTCTTTTCAAAGCTGGTACCATGCAGTAAACTGACATACACATTTGATTGTTTTATTTTTTGCATGTGAGACCTGCCGCTCTGTCTGCAGGAGTTAAAGTTTATTTTGACTCATTTTCAAAGTTTCTAGAATTTTTTTTTTGCACATTTGTATTCTTTAAAATGGTAAAAGTTGCTTAGAAGTATGTGAAAAAAAAAAAAAAAGAGTTTTTAATTGCATAAATTTGAAACATTTCCTATTGTTTTTTAATGGGGTTGAAAAATCACATTAATTGTGTAAAATCTTAAAAATATGAATACCAAGAATATGAACAGGAGAGTCATTCACGAGCTGAATGTTGTCATATTAAGATTGCAGAAATTGCAATAGAGCTTTTACAAATCAAAAACGGAAGAATAAATAAGGAATAATAATAAAGAGAAACAGAATGACTACAGCATGAAGGCTTTAAAGTATTCACACAATAAAAAGACAGAAGTCAGACATACTCTTCCTAATTTTTTATTTCAATAATTTACTTCTGTAACATGAAAATGTCACTATATCTTGGGGTAAAAATTACTTTTCTAAAAAAAGAAGAATTTATTTTTATTGAAAGTAATCCATTTGATGCAGGGCAGGCTTACTGTGGTAACAGATGGGGCAGTAAGAGGGGCATCTTGTCTTTAACAGGGTTGTAACTTACAGCTGTATGTTATTCTATTGATCCACTCCATCACTGTATTTTACGGCCTCTTTTGTTGACAGCCGGGCCGCTCTTTGCCAGCTCTCTTGATGTCCTCGCCGTGGTGGCGAGGAGATGTTTGGCAAGTTTGCACAGACTCTGTTGACACAGTTCATTGATGTTCTCTTTGTGGAGTTTGGTAGAGAAGATAAAGGGATGTAGTCCTGCAGATGGTCTGAGCACCAGGACTCCAGCTGCCTCTGTCTTTCAGAGCAGGATATTGGGGAGAGCTATGGGGTAAAAAGGCTCTTCTGACCAAAATGAATATTCTTTAGAGAGGTTTGTAAACTTCAGTTTGTACCTCAGCGATCCATTTTATCCCCTTCTGTTATTTTTGGGTGGGGGCCAGCGTTTTATTTAATCATGACGACAACTTAAATTATTTTGGGCTTTTAACATTTGAGCAGTTTTTTTCTAAACTAAAAAACTTTAAGATGTTATTAAGACTAATTGACGAATGATTGTTCTACATCACGAACATATTGAAGGAAAGTGTGCTTCATTTTTCATTTCATGCATTTCTTTGAGTTTCTCAGTGACTGCTCATGCTCGATGAACCTCTTCAGTTCTCGCTCTTTTATCTTGTTTTTCCATGAACTCAGCTCTTGCTTGCAGGATTTCTCAGCATATGAATAAATAAATGTAAAAATATCACACATGAACACGTTAAGAAGCTAATTAGAAACAAATATTAGGAATTTCACGGCATTTCGTCATGAAGATCAGCGCCTGCAGATGAGGGCGGAACCAGAGCGGAGCTCAGAATCAAACCTGGTTCTTGTGGATTGGAGTGTAAATGCGGCACAGGCAGACACCGGTTTCAGATGTCCCTCCCTCGGTTTGTAAAGGTAAGCTGAGGGTTTGAGGGAGTTTGACAGGTTTTGTAGAAGCTTACAGGATTGTGCCCATTCTCAAAGAGGAGATTTTCATTCCTGAAGAGTTCATCTCAGACCGAGGGACACAGTTCATGACACGGCTGGACTGTGACCCAGAAGTTCATGACCAGTTTCCATCCACAGTCAAACCTTACAGAACACTCAAACTGCACCGTCAAAACCATGATTACATCTTGTTTTGACTCGTGGGCCACAAAGGGTTCTAAAATTTATAAGGGCCGGACAAGGAGCAGATGGAAAGATGACTTTACAAAAACTGCTATAATTTAGAGAAATTAAATAATTGGGGAAAAATTTAGGAGTGTATTTGCACATTCGAGTTTTAAATCTAATTTGAAATGGGGATTTCTAAGCCTTAGATGTAGAATTGATGTGAACGAGAAAACAAAGATTAATTTTTGAACCCGAAAGTGAACCCACGACTCAATGTGAACTCAAAGAAATGCTGCATTTATGTGGTGTAGGAATAATCCGAAAGATCACCATCTGACTCAGAAAGGAACACACACGAACGTCAGAGAAACAACACCATTCATGGGAAGAAACCAGAAATACAATGAAAATAAAACAATAATTAGGATTTTTGATTCAATGTATTTTAATTTGGAGGGCCACATTAAGTAGCGTAAGGGGCCACATGTGGCCCCCGGGCCGTAGTTTGCCCACCCCTGCTTTAGACCAACATGAAACTGGGATCAATGGATCAGAGAGTCAATACGGCCTGTACCACCAGACTCAGGTGAAACTTCAGCAGAGCTCTTCAGCAGAGCTCTTTATATATATATATATATATATATATATATATATATATATTATATATATTATATATTTTTATGTTTTCAAAGCGTTCATGGATCTATTTGTCTAGTCAAGTAGATGCTTCGAATTGGGGTGGAGCATGGAGACTTAGGTTCTACCCATTTACTTGCTGTCACAAATTTAAGCTTTTTCAAACTGCAAATGTTTATAAATTTTTATATACTATATAAAATATACAGTTATTAGTTTATCCTTATTAAAGAACTGTGTTTCAAATAAAGCGCTTTATGTTTACCAGTTTGAGAGTTAATCGTTTTCAAGTCTTTACCCAACAGTAACTGTTTTTGGGAGCCTAGCGCCCTCGTGAGTTGAGAAAATGGATGGAAGTTCATGACGAGAATCTTCTCATCGAGCAGCCATCTTGAATGTTTATTTGTACCCTTTGATCTATAGTCTTTGAGAACATCCCATGCCTAAAGCTGAGCCTCTGATTGGCGCCACGCCCGCCACCGAAACTGCGCAACAGCAGGTCGCGTCTTTACATTGACTTAACATTGATACTTGATGCATCATTCACGTTCGGTGTGAATGCATCATATTTGTACAAATTATGCTGAAAGAGTTGGTGTTCTTTCCAAATATAATCCGCCTGATCTGGTTGCCGGTCAAACAGCCAAAGACAAGGACAGCCAGTCAAGCTGAAACACTAACTTCACCTGGTGGTTTAACCAAAACACCAGCAGAGAGAGGACAGCCTAATAGAAAGATGAACTTTACCTCAAGTCTACCTATTATGTTAATGGATGCTTACTTCTGTGAGGATTTGCAGTTGAAATGAATCCAATTCAATCTATAATTTTAGTTGAAAACAGGTCAACAGATTTACTCGTCCTTAGAGGCCAATATTTTTATTTTAACAAAATAACTTTTTTGTTTTGCTTAAAGCCTGAGGACGCATTTAGCTTCACTTTATAGCCGGATCATCAGAGCTTTTTTCCTGAGAAAACTGTTGGATTAATTCCACCGGTGTTAGCGTCAGCTGTTGGTGGCGCTGCTGCTTTTATATACATTTTAGATTCTCCCTGCTTAAAATACATGGACATTTGTGGATGCTTCTTATCTGATTTATGAAGCATTTCCTTATTCTGGAGCAAATTGTCTTTGATTTTAACATAGTGTGTCACTCTTTACACAAAGTGTTTTCATGCTGAGAAACTCATGGCTGCGTTGGATGTGAACATTTTATGCATTTATCCTACAGCAAAGCTGATTGTATCTCAGCTAAGTTGACTTTTTCAACTTTCTGGCAACTTGGCTTCAGATAGCAGAAATTTGCATTAATTAGATAGACGCTTTGAGGAGCGAGAGTATGCTGCAGGATGAATACATAACAAGACTTCCTGTGACAAACCCAAAATACCAAAACAACAACGAGATGGAGACTGCAGAGAAAACGTACTGAGAGCACAGCTTCATTATTTATTCACATACGTCTTTCATCTGGAAACCTGTCTAAACAAAACAATCAGGATTATCTGCTTTGTCCACTTGTAGCTGCTTCTCTGCAGGTCAGGGTTGAATTAACTCCTCTGCAGACGCGTATACGAGGTTCACACTGTCCGCAGAAGCGTGCAGCATCCGCTCTCTCCTGCATTTCACACCAGACGCATTTGTTTCCGTGACGATCTACTGACTCTTCTGCCAGAGATTTTTTTTGTTTTTGTCATCATGGGTAAGTCAAAAACCTGAAAATATGACCTCATGTTTCTGCTAAGAAGAAGAAGACCTACTCCTTTAATTTATCTGTTGTTGAGACACAGAGAGAAGTTGTGATTAGATGTTTATTTTCATCTCTACAATCTGTTTAGATACAAAAACAAGATCACATTTGTCAATCGTGGTGTTTTATCATAAAAAATTGGTTATATTTTGAAATAAACCAGATTTTCTCATATGTCTTGATGTAACTTCCTGGTAGAATTGGCTCGGATAACCTATGGTTTGAACCACACCATAGGTTAATGCTGAATGGAAGCGGCCTCCGCTCTTTTAACGTTCTGCTGTTATGTATATTTGAGTACTGGAAGCTCCACGCTAAAGCTAGCGGACCGGCGATTAATGATGACATCATCTATAGGAAAGTGACGCCTGAATTATGAGACACTATTTTTTCACAACTCTCCCTACATGAAGGGAGAAGGGAAGAATTCCGATCGGGCCACAGTCCCCGTCTGCGTTCAGAGTTTTTGATTTATGGGGAATGTCAGCATTCTGTCAAGCAAAATGTCAACTAACAAGGTTTGATTTTTTCTGAAATGTCATCTGAACTTTAAAATAAACGAGATCTTTCAGGAAATTCAAAGCAGGACCTGAACTGAAACCTTCATTAGAAGCTTTCTGCAGCCGTCTGAGTCTCCTGCTGAGACTCGGACGAAGACTCTGACAGCTGAGTGGACACCAGGAACACCAGCCGGATAAACAACAGATTGGACTGTATGAAAGACAGTTCTGTGGAGGATCAAGAATATGAAGGAAATGTCAGGAAAGAGAAACTTTTTGACACAAATTCTGTCACTTTGCATGAAGCACCTCGAGGTTTTCCAACCAGCGACACCTTATAGAAAAACAAACAGACAATTTCCTGGAGACACGAGGACTTCTGCTTTAGATGCTGCTCAGATATGATGAGCCACATTAAGGACTGTGATGTTTTATGAAATTGTCTTGACCATATTCATTTGGCTCAGCTACAGAAAAGTCCAACATTGCTGTGGGTGGTCGCAGATAAAGACATTAGAGTGTAAGGTGGACAGCAGGAGCTCCAGATGCAACACAAACTCATCAAAGTTCTTTATTTCAATGAGGTTAGCACTTCAGGTAATAATCAGGTGCTGTAGATGATTACTCTGGGTCAAAGCCTGTGACTCAACATCCAAACTTGTAGAACTTCTTAAATTAAAGAGGCTTGTTTATTTAGATTCCTTCAGAAATGTCCTTCAGAAGTGCAGCACAATGACAGAACGGTTGTAGGCGGAGACTTGAACTCGGAGCCAGAAATGGGCAGCATGGTGGACCTCCAGCCTTTACATGTAACAGGACTTCAGCTGCAGCACGTTCAACTAAAAAAACAGCAAAGCTGTGCATTGTCTTTTTTAAGCGCAGTTTTACATTGCCTTTGGGTCTGAAGACAAACAAATTGAAATCATTGAGCTTCAAAGCAATGACGCTCAAAGTTTCCACCCCCTCCCTCTGCACAGAGAACGTCCTGAGGATTTACCCGCGCTGAGGAAACTTGAACTGAAGTTTTTTTTTTAACATTCATTTGACTGAAAGCTGTAAAACCTGGAGATCTGACGTCCAGCGCAGAAAAATCCATGAAGATTGAGGCTCTTACATTTAATGTTGCACATGCAACGCAGATGGAGTCGAGTGTTAGACATGACAGATGATGATCAGCTTGATGCTAATGGTAGGTATAATCATTACACAGGTACCCTTCACTCAAGAATACTCGAGTACACTAGATATCTCTTTAATGAGGGGGTTTTGGTTTACATATTTCATGAAAAGTGTCTGGCTCGTTTGTAAACCATTATTATCAGGAACAGTTGGATTTATCCCAGTTCAAGCTGCAGACGATGATCTCTCAAGAGCTTCTCGTGGTTTGTCCTTCTCCTTGCTGATAACAAAAGAGACCAGATTCAAGAGAATCTAAAACTTGAAAACTTAAAAAATGAGAGGAGGATTCTTTAGATTAAAGATTGAAACTTGTTTGTGAATATTTCATTTATAAGAGCCACAGATGACTGTAAATGGTGATTTATAAACCATAGAGATCTTTTAAAGTCCCCCTAATGAAAATCCAATTTTTTTTCGTGTTTTTGACGTATGTGTGGGATTTTTCTAATGAAAGAGAACAAATGTAGAAAGAAATCATTTTGTCTTTCATTCCTGAGTGTTTAAATCACTGTCAATCAAACTGTTGCAAAGACGTTCTGTTTAATTAATGAGCTGTTGTGATGTCACAACGTCACAAAATGGGAATATTTTTGGCAATAGAAAATTTAACACTACCGTGAAATTGATGATTAAGGACACACAGAATAAAAGAAAACAAATGATTAAACTGTTTTGTTATTGACCATAAATTAAGGAGTTGAAAATGTTGCTAAAAACGTCGAGGATCCTCGAGATATGAAGCATGATTAAGTGTGTGCATATATTGTATTTAAGAACATAAGACATTAATAAGAAGATCATAACATTAAGAACATGCTTCATATCTCTTTGACATTTGTTGTGTTTTGGGGACGTATAGAGAAAAATATCCTAATGTGTAAAAATGTTACACAATTTAACTGAAAATTTTGGAAATGTTTTGGTTAATTCTACTTCTTTTTTCGAGAACAGTATTGTTTGATGTTTTGGTTTTGTTTCTTCTGTCTAACTATGATATTTTGTGCTTGAAAATAAAAATTTATTAAATCAATAAAGCTGTAGAGTTAGTTTACTAAAATTAGTAAGATATTCACAGACCCTATTTTTGTGCGCCTCCTGCTTAAATGTGTATTCTGCTGTTTTCAGACAATAATATGTTGGGATCAGTCCATAATATACAGACTTCTAGCAGAATATTTACAGTATCTCATAAAAGTCAGTAAACCCCTTAAACTTCTGAAGATTTTCATTTATGTCTTTACATGAGATAACACTGCTGAAATGAGTTTTTGACACAATCTATCTTGTATTTCAGTGTAAACGGATTTTTCCTTCAAAATTACTTGTTATACAAACATCAAATCCCTGATCTCCATAGTGAGTACACCCCTAAGTAAAATGTTTAAATTGAACACAATGATTCATTATTCTTCTCAGGGTCATGTGACCTGTTAGTGTTACAGTTTCTCTCTCTCTCCTCTGATGCCTCCATGCTGGTGACTGACCTCTGCCTGTCTGACCCTGATTGAGCTTTCTGGACTTTCAGCTGTTCTTAGTTCCTGTGTGAATGAATAAACCTGCTGCGTGTGGAACCAGCTGTCCGTCCGTTTGTAAGCGTGCGCTTCGTTTAGGGTACGTTTGTTCTCCGGGGACGCTCAATTTATTCAGTCAAGTAGACATATTTCTACAAGTCAGAAGTTGTTTGTTTGTTTGGTTAGTTTGCAATAATAAATAAATAAATGATTCATGCAGTTTTTTAAACCAATTGTGATTTATAGTTCAAGATGAAACAGGTCTGGAATAGTTAAAGTGAAACTTGTGACAAATTAATTTTTATCAGTGAAAGTCCTTGAAAAAAGAACAATGCAGAGAATATTATTCAAGAGAAGATTAAAAGTGAGGATGAAGATGTTCAAGCTAAAGTAAGAAGAGAAGAAAATGAGAAAGGAAGAGCTTCCTCTGCATGATCTTTAGTACAACAATCTATTAAATATTGGCTTTTGTTTTCAACAAACTGGAATATTCAGATATCTTCAGTTGCCGGATGCTTGTATGAATTTATCCATGTTTATAATCTGGTATTCTCACTCTGACCAATATTAAACACTGGATTACAGTGCATGCATCAGTACTTATTTTTAAATGTTTATTGATATCCATTTTAATGTTTCATTTGACTAAAACACAACGTCGAGCAAGCAACTGTTTACACAATTAGTTTCTGATGGTTCCACTTCACCAACATGTGAGGAATGAAGTAACGAGGGTTTACTGTAGTCTAGTAATTATAATGTAATTACTGAAATTTGAACTGTAATTGATACTTGATACTGACAAGGATTTAGTTTGTTCTTCGTCCACAGGACTTGGAATTAAGCAGAGAAATTGGTCTTAATTGTTCATAAGAAAAGTCTTAAATTTAACTTGAATAAGCGTGTTGGAACCCTGTCTGACATCCTCCCACACTTCAAAAACAACCTTCATATGCTGATTAGTTACCCTAAGTTGTCCTTATAGTGTCTTTGTCCTTGTGATGGACTAGAAGTAGAAGATAAATTGAATTGATGGATGATTGGATGGAGAAAATACATCATGATGAATCTTTGAAAACTCAAACCTGCAGACTTCTTTCTTTGCGTGCATCTATCCTCAAACACTTTGTCCTTTAATTGTTGTTGGAGACTGTAGAAGATTACGGTTGTCATATTATGTTTATGTCCAGATTTGATGAGTTTACATTCCTTTTCTTGTGCGTTAGTTTTGGTGTGCAGCTCATATATGCCTTTCTCCAGGTTTCTTCATTCTGTGCCAGATCCCTGCGTTGTGTTGTGTTGGTTTAGCTCAGCCTGGCCCCTGTGCCCTGTTGATTTTTGTTGCTTCTGTTGTGTTTTTTGGATTCTTGTACAACCTGCCACCTTCCTCTCCTCATCTGGCCGCCTCCTGCACGTGTGTTTTTGTGTTACGCTTCTTATTTCTCGCCTCATGTTCTGGCGTGGACGATAGTTGCTGCGTCTTTCATTGAAATCTCAAAGCAAAATATGGAAAAGATTTTAATTTTAACCAAGCAGAATCCTATTAGTGCTAAGTGTTGCTGGTCATAGTAGATGTAGCTAAGAGCCAGAGAAAAAGTGAAACCGCTCCTCGTTTGGCAGCTTTAAAGCCTGACGGAGCAGTTGATGGAAGGTGAGGATTAAGCCCCCTTTATTTCCCCACCACAGCGCTGGAGTTTAGCACCCAGAGCTCAGGTGCACAATCTCCACAGACGGATTGGGAGGTCACCTCTGACTACATGAAATATGGATTTATTGCCTTTGTGTTTGTAATTGAGAAGACAAAAAGCCCCTGAGAAATGAAAGAAACATCACTTTTCAATGACAAACTGACTCCAACAAGCTTTGAATTGAAAAAAAGGAACGATTATGGAACTTCTGCGTCTGTAATAAAACAACCAAACTGAGATGATAACCGGAACAAAGAATGAGTTTTTTTAAGAATATTCTCCTTGAACTTTTTCAGTCATTTTTTAATATATTTTATTTTGAAGTTGAGTCCTCCTTGCCTTTGGTCACGTGTTTCAAAGGATTCTGCTCTTGGGTTTTAAAGTCTCTCTCCAATGAAAATCCTCTGTTTTTATCATGTATGTGTGGTAAAACGATACAGCTGGGCATTACCGAGATTGCTGGACATTTTTATGTAGCAGCAGTGAAGATTTACACTAATGAGACACAGAACTATCATAATCAGATCAGGGGTGGAGCCTCTCAGCTCTGCTGCAAAAGCCACGCCCCTCAGAAAGTTTCTTTTTTAGGTTGTGGGATCTTTGTAAATTAATTCATAACCATAATTAAAACATTACTGAGAACAATTTTTTATATTAAAAAATTGTCAAAGGGGGAATTTAAAGATTTGCTCAATTTTTAATTTTTTTTTTTTTTTCTTTTTTTAGGCTCACGGTAAAAAGGTTAAAAAAAAAAAAAACTGCATCTAATTCAAAAGCTAATTTATTTTCATTCATGTCAGCTCTCTTTTCCAGCTTTTCCTCTGCATGCTCACTTTTGGACCTGAAGTGAATCCGTTTCTCGATTCACAAAACACATTTAATCTTTTCATTCATCACTGATTGAGAGTAACGGGCAAAAACAGGTATTCAGAAATCGAATCAGAGCCATCCGACTGACAGCTACAGCTTTGCCTAAATTGGGTCATGCAGGAGCACAATGGCTCCCAGCCCAGCGGCAAATCTGCATCAGAATAACTGGAAAATACATAAATAAATAAATCCAACAACAGCCTGTTCCCGTATTACAGGGAGAAAGCCGGACCCCGAAGATCACGAGCTGCTTCTTAATTACAGACAGACAAGGAACCAGATTGTCTTCAAGGTCATACGCGTTCACTTAGACGCTTTACAGGAATAATTAAACAAACGTGTGCGCCGTCAGACAACGGATGCAGACAGGAGTAAACGGGCTTGTGGAAAGTGAGGGACAGAAAGTCTAAAATGAGGTGTGAGGATAATGGATGAGCAGCAGAAATAAAACGCTGCAAACCTTCTGCATTTTATGTGCAATCAACCCCTCTGAGGTTTGAGCAGAGTTTCCCAACCGCTCTCCTAAAACGGAGGGCTTTCTTGTTCCTGCACAGTGAATGTGGGTCATCGGTTGATTGAATTCTGCCAAAACAACTCCCTGAGGACGGACAGCGAAGACCGCTGCCTGTGGCTGTTTCTGGAACATCTACCTCTGAGATGAGGAGGAGCTCCACAGCTGTTTGGAGACCTGTTTCAAAATGTCAAACAGTGTTTTGGACTCTTACTGCTACAGACTGAAGTATTTCCTGTTATTCCTTCTAAATTTATTCATTTTAAGACTTAAAAATTCGTTCAAAAAGCCGTTTTGAAGAAATAAAAAAGTCTAATCTGACATTTTGCAAGCTGAAAAATGAATTTTAGGCTTCGGATGAACCAACGCGGAGGACAAACACTCTTTAAAGCACCAATGATTTATTTAAAGTCATTAATATAAAGTGATGTGAGAATGATGTGTGCATGATGCCTAATGAAACCTGTGCGGACCAACAGAGCAGCAGATGCTTTCTTGTTTCACTTGTCTGGTTTCAATAATCAGAATGAATGCAGGAGCTCCGCTGTTTACCAACACTGGAAGGTTGCAGGAAAGCAATCCAAAGCAAGAGGGGAATACTCTGAACCCGGAGAAACAATTAAAGCCCGGGTTTTCCAGAAATTCTGATTGAATTTCTCCATAACTTGGTTGCAGAAAAGTGAGATCATTTAAGCTCACTCCAGTTACCTTAGAGATTCACTCTGTTTTCTAATTTTGAACTGATTTGGAATAAATTTAAATACACGAGTAGCACTAATGCTGATTTATTACATGTGACTTAAATTACTACAGAGATCATGTAATCCTTACAGAGAGCAGAGAACATCCAGGATAAATCAATTGTTGTAATTAATCTTTGAGTCAAACAGAAATGTGTCTTTTCTGACCAACTTGTCTGGATGAGCTGGGTTTTCTAATTCCATTTTAGTACAAAGTGAGAGGAATTACACACGTGTTAATATACTCCATGTTCTGTTTCATGCTGCCGACACCATGTTCCTGTCCCGTTTTCTATTTTATTTGACCAGTTCATCTTTTTGAGCACATTGTAATTACCCATGAGGCCCACTGGGACAGTTCTAACTGCATTTCTATTGGATGACCAGCTAACTCCAAGAAGATGCGTGTCTAGTTCAGCTTCTGGAGAAGAGAAGATGCTATCTTCACATTGACTGCAGTCAAATGAGCCGCCGTTCACATTTCTGTGGTCCAATCAGCCGTCACTGGATTTTTGGTTTGAGTTTCATCCAATACTTACGGTAGCAGGGCTGAGAACGCTGGAAAATCTCCACCAGACTCCACGGAGCTTCTTGATGTGACCACAGAAATGTGAACGGCGGCTCATTTGACCGCACTTGGAAAGGATTGTAAATGAATGAAAGAGCATTTGGATGTTAGCTTTCATTATTTTCTGCTCTGAGAAACCAATGATTGAATGGATTGATCACAGCAACGTCAAGAAACATCAAAGAGTCTTTGGTGAACTGGAAGGAGAAAGAATCAGGATTTTGGAGGAAGTTCTGTCCATGAAGATCTGAGCTGACATCCGGATCAGAACCAGACGGATGGATCAGAACCCAGATTGATGGACGTTTTATGGAGCAGGGGTGAAGATTTATTCTAGTGAGACACAGAGATATCATAACCAGACAGGGAGGATCAGGGGCGGAGCTCCAAAAGCCACGCCCCCTCAGAGGAGATTTTGGAAACAGAGACTTCAGATCAACATAAATGTCTTCTAAGACATTTAGGTTGAGGCATTTTGGTTAAAAATGTTATAATCATAATTAAAACTCTACTGGGAATGATTTTTTAAATTAAATAATGATCATAGGAGGACTTTAAAGATTCTATAATTCTACTATGCGGATTTTCGTGGGTTATTTTTAGAACTTAACCTCAGTAATAAATGAGGAAACACTGGATCTCCTCAGTTGACAGTAAAACAATTTCAGAATGATTATACTTAATTCAGAGTTTTGAAATGTGACTGAATTAATCATGAAATCACATGATCCTTCATTTTGACTCATTTTTTGTCCATTCCCAGTTCTGTTTGATGGACAGCAGAGCCAGCCGCTCAGCCGTCCTCCACACTCTGAAGATGCCACAGAAACTTCATGTTTGCTTGTGTTTGTGTGTGTCACATGATCGGCCATGAGACAGTCCAGACAGACACAAAATAATCAAAAAGAAATTCTTCAGTTGGAACCCCATGACCAGAAAGCCAGTCGGCTTTTCAGAGTTTGCAGTTTTTACATCTCGGAATGTGGAATCACAAGTTGACGTTCACGTCTTCGATGCTGTCCACCTTGTCAAACCTTGTTATTCCCAGCTGGCCATTACCCTTCCCCTGAAGAAACCTTGACTGAAGACGACACAACATCTTTGTGTTTGGAGCAGAGGTTCGCTGCAAACTCTGTCATTTCATTGGAATAGAAGCACGAGGGTCTCAGCCACCTCACTAGTTTAAACTTGCACTCAATGACAGGAGTGACTCATCCCCCAGCATGCTGTGGGAGACCACCGGAGATAATGACCACGGACCGCGGTGGAGCCTCAGTTAACTTTGACCTTCTACAGATCGTTCTGCAACAAATACATCAAGAATAAAGTAATTAGAAATCAAAGCCACACCTCCACAGTAAAAGTTAGTTCCTCATGTTTGGTAATCAGGCCATGGTGTCTGCATGACTCATTCACTGCAGCAGACCTCTCCTCCTGAGGGCGATGGCGGAGGAGCTCTGCGCTCAGTAAATGTAGATCAGAGAACTTAATATTCTCCTGATTTGTTTTTATTTGGGGAAATAGGCCTGAAAATGGAGCGGCGCACTTTCCGCTCAAACAAAGTCACAACCGATCCATTCTCGTCCGTGAGCCCCGAATAATAGGACAAAGCTTCCTGTGACTGCCCCACATGGGTATTTATACACAGCAGAGAGAGCTGATGGATGGATTTCACATGTTTCTCCCAAGAGTCCGTTCGGGTGTTTCCATTTCTGGAGCGGGAAAAATGTTCGGAGCGGCTCAAGGGAATTGAGTATCTTAGGTGTCCGTCCTGCTCTTTCCACGCGATTACCTCCCCACAAAATGCTGCCGTTAGTCCACCTGGCTTCTGCACCAAACAGAGCAAATGCATTAACATTATACATAATATATACAGGCGTGTGCTCGTGCACACACACGCACGCACGCGTGCGGGACTTGAAAGAGTTTCATCGCTTCCCCTTCACCTTCATTTCTGCCCATAACACACTCATTTATTTCAGCAGCCGGCACGCTTTAACTAGAGAAGACGACCTGAGCACCTTTATGTTCTGCTCTGACGGTAACACCGCTTATTTCCCACATGGTCTTAGTCTTAACTATGACTTTCTTTCTGAGAACACATTTTACAAACACATCTAACGCATTCCCAGACAGTCAAACTCATCGGCAAAGGCCAATTCTTCTGATATTGCCTGGAAGCCCAGGAGACTTCACGGAGCGGTCTTCATCTGCAAATTCACTATCAGAGGCACAGTCTAATTCCTGAATTTAATGCAGAGATGGCCATGGGATATGGAGCTCCACATTTCATTTAAAGCATGATATTCCAGTGTTTTGCTGTTTCCATTTTTTTTCGTCATACAAATATATCTATACAGCATATATACAGTATAGTGGCAAAAATATTTGACTGTGAGAGATTCTACAGAAGTTTGGTCTGTAATATTTATCATTACTTATCTTCAACTGTGTGAGACAGAATGAAAAGAAAAAGTATTTAGTTCCAACAAGCAACCATGAATTCTGTCTCTAACAAACCTGTAACTCATTCTTTAAGAAGTCTAACACCCTCCACTGGTTATCTGTATTAATGTCATCTGTATGAAAGACACCTGTCTTCACTCTGAAACAGTCAGACTGCAATCTCTCCACCAAGAAGAAGACTAAAGAGCTGTCGAAGGACACCAGGAAACAAAATTGTTGACCTGAACCAGACTGGGATGAACTGATCTGCAAAAGAGAAGAGATCAGCTGCTGGAACAATTATAAAAAGAGAGACAAACAGTTTAAGACCCAGTCCTGATTCTTCTCTTCTCCTTTCCCCTCATTTGAAGAGGTATTTCTGGTGCAAGTGCGTCAAGAAATTATTTTTCTTTTAAATCTGACCCTCCAAGCGTAGGGATGCAAAGTTGTCTGTCGTAAGTGTGAACCGCATCGCGCTGAGAAGCGCTTTTCTACACATAGGTGCGCTCTGAACCACTGAAGGTTACATTTAAAGGTAAGTTTTGTTTAGTTTGACCTTTTTAGAGTTATAAAACCACTGCTGTTATGTACATTTGAGCACAGGAAGCTCCGCGCTAACGCTAGCCAACTGGCAGTTATTGGTGATGTCATCGAATGAAAGTGACGTCCAAATTATGAGACACTCTTTTTCATAACTCTCAATTTGAAGGGCTAAATGAAGGGCAAGTGAGAAGGAAAAATTATGATTGTGCTGAAGTGTTGGTGACGAAAGAATTTTTTTGGCCTTTTTTTCCATGGAAGCAGCATGGAACAGAGGCATGCGGCGCCCTCGTTGACCTGGCGTGGTTCACACCAGGCGTGGAGCGCCGCGGTCCTCCGTTGAAGGCTCAGCCGGCAGCGCATCATTTCGGTCCATGTCAATTCTGGCATGAATTTACATCAAGATACATGAGAAAATACGGTTTACTTTGAAAATAGAGCCAAGTTTTACAATAAAATAAAGTGATTAACAAATGCGATCATGTTTTTTTTTTAAATCTAAACAGAGTTTAGAGATGAAAATAAACATACAATCACAACTCACACTTCTCTCTGTTTATCTCAACAACAGATAAAAAGTGTGGGTCTAACCGCTTGCTTCTTCTTAAACATGGGGTCATATTTTAGGTCATTAACTGATCCATGATGGTCAAAACAAGAAAAAGCTCTAGCAGAAGCGCCTGTTAAAGAAAAATATGTGAAGAGAGAGCGGATGCTGTGTTCACTCTGCACCACATCTGCGTCCAGAGTAAATCTAGTGTTAATTATACTCTATAATACTGTAAAAATAGCAGTAAGACTAGTTCAAGTTTCAGATCCTGCGCCCTCCTCCTCTTTAAACTAGTAATTATTCCTGTATTAAAAAGTCTGCATGTATGTCTGCTGAACTCATGTAAATCAATAAATTCAGGTCTGCTTCCAACACTCATTCTGCTGTACTTTAATGCAGCTGCCTGAAGCTGATGTGTGACCTTTCAGAGCTTTTTACAGAGATGGATCCATGCATTTTCGTCTTCAGAATAAACCAGGCTCCCATCATTTTTTAAGGGAAGGTCAACTGACTAATGCTCTTTACTTTTACATTTTTGGGAAAGAGAAAGCCCTTCCAGTGAGTATGTGCTTGATCTCTTGAAGTCTTTTTTTATGAAACAGATTAGTCACATTTTGCTGGAGGAGAGCATCTCCCGGGAATTCTGCAGTAAAACTGACCTGTTAAACATTTAAATGTTTTTAACTATACCTCATTATCCAAAGACATCTGCTGTCTGCTGCAGAGTCCACCTGTAGTGAACCACACTTTACATTCACAGTCATAAAAAAGCAGAACTTTATGTATTTGAAACAACAGATTTAGGTGTCACTTCTGTCGGGACGGGAATCCTTGTGTTTGTTTTTGGGCAGCACACAACAGAGGGTCTCAGGAGTTTCATTTTAACTGACAGAGGTGATCACCATGGAAAGGCTGACCAGCAGAGGCAGCTTCAGGGCCAAGGCCCGGCTCGGTGCTGAGTAGTGGAGGGGATCACGGCCCAGAGGGAGGCTGCCACAGCTTGCATCAATCCTGGATCACAGAGTTATCTTGGTTAGCTTCTCGTTCTCCCCGCAGGGATCAGAGACACTAGCTGACCACTCCCATGAAGCCCCTGCAATATGTGAGGACTCAGAGATGTGGCAGAAGACTGACCAAAACTTTGCAGGGAGTTTCTGATGAAGCCGTAAATCATGACATCCAAATTAAAATGTGTGGTGGGTTCATAAGAGAGTAAGTTTCCATGCTCCACTTAGTAAAAGAACACCAAAAGCTGAGACAATAACACAGCAGAGGGAGAATTCAACAGCAATACTTTTTTCTCTCATTAATTAGAAAACTAACACTGGATTTGTTCTGCCGTAAAGCCATAACTGTTATCTGTGGTGACATGTTGGTGTCATGAGAGATTTACCTTTTTATGAAAATGTAGCGCTAGGTCATCACTGACATGGAAGCGGCGCAGACCGGAGAGCGTGCGGCGTCCGCTCTCTCCTGCAATTCACACCAGACGCACATTTTTCCACACGAGTCGACAGGCACTTCTGCAAGAGCTTTTTTTTTTTTTTTTTAACATCATGAAGTTAATAACCTAAAAATATGACCCCATGTTTCTGCTAAGAATGAGCAAGTAGTTAGTAGACCTAAACTTTTTTTAATTTATCTGTTGTTGAGACACAGAGTGAAGTGTGTTTGTGTTGTGTTTGTATGTTTATTTTCTAACAGTCTGTACAGATACAAAAACATGATCACATTTCTCAATCACTGTGTTTTATTGGGAAATATTGGTTCTATTTTGAAAATAAACTGGATTTTCTCATGAATCTTGATGCAACTTCCAGCCAGAATTGACGCGGATCGCTCGTGGTTCACGCACAAAACAGACCAGACGCTGAAACGATGCGCTGCACGGCGTGAGTCTACCGCGGAGGACTGCGGCGCTCTGCGCCTGGTGTAACCACACCATAGGTTAACATTACACTGAATAGAAGGGACCTCTGCTCCGCGTCCAGTGTGAACCAGGTGTTAAACAGTTTTTAGAAAAACTGACAGAAGATTTCAGAGTAGACATGGAATCATCAAGTTTTGACACTCAAGCAGAAGGAGGCTTTTGTGTTATTTTTCTGATTGTTTGTTACAAAGCTTATCCCCCATTTGAACGTTCCAATGTGTAAAAGGAAAACATTCACACAGGAACACACCTTTAACATTTCAACTCCAACAATTTTGGAGAAAATTTTATATCTAGATCAGGGATCAGCAACCCAAAATGTTGAAAGAGCCACATTGGACCAAAAAAAACAAAAATCAAATCTGTCTGGAGCCGCTAAAAATTAGAAGCCTTATAAATGAAGACAACACATGCTGTATGTATCTATGTTAGCTATATTAGACTACTATCAAAATAACTAAGTTACAAATACATAATGAGCCTTCATGATTGAATGTTTATTTTCCCTGCAGCGCATCCTGTGGAGAATGACGCACCACGTGACTCTGTTGTAGGATGCTGCCTCAAGTTTAACTTCATAACAATATTAATGAATTACAGTTTATTTCATTGCTTTGATGAAATGAAAGAAATGCAATAAAGAAATTTGATTTCTGATGTCATTTTTATTTTGAAGATTCAAAAAAACAACAACAGTAATGGAGTTTGGAGATGAATCCACTTCTTAAATGGATTTTTGGTGATGGTTTTCTGTATCTAGAGGTGGTTGGACACCTGGGATGTGTCTGCGGTTGAATCTCAGTGAGGTTCTCCATCATCCGGTTCTGCATCTGTTGTTGATGTGAGGAGCAGCTTTGATCTCTCACCACATCACCAGAACCTCCAGCATCTCCACACTTTCTCATTTCTGGTCCTCCAGAATCATCAGCTCCAGCTTACAGGACACTGGAAGAAAAATATTTTCATTTATTGGGATATTTATTTCCTGAAAACACGTAAATGTATGCCTATTTTATAAGATTACTTATAATATATGAGTAAAAAATAAGCCAACTCACATTTGAATGACATTCCTCTCAAACAGTTTGTGTTTCAGAGTAAAAACTAGCTCGTAAGAGTTTGATTCCTTCAGAAAATAACCCAGAAATGCAGCTCCACAAACGTTACCTTTTCTCTTAAAAATGATTCCTTCCGTTGCTCCTTTGCTCTCAAAATCTTCTCAGAGCCTTCATGAAGGCTTTATTTCCCACGATGATTGTCTTTCAGACATTTTCCTTAATTTTTTCACCATTATAAAAACTCTTTTTGGCCGCTCCGCTCTCTGCATCTCTCCTCCGATCTGTCTCTCACCAGGAAACAAAAGTGCTTCCCGCGGGCTTCTGGGTAGAATTACCATAATGAACCAATATTGACAATAAAGAGCAATGTCTCAGCTTTCAGAGACTGTTGGAATTGTTAAAATAGAGCAAACCGTTCAGGTATTACGGTAAAATAAACAGCACTTGAACAATGTGTCACCATCAACACGCTCGCCCTTAAAGGGTTAAAACGAAAAGCATTGTGATGATGGTGTTGGGTCTGGCATCGCAAGGAATTTTGGGTAATCATTTATTTTGCTTTTCTGGTTGGAATTGGGTTTAAGTTAGAGTTTTCATTTATGTGTGTTGTTGTCTGACTGTTTAACACTGTTTGCTTTTGTTATTTTGTCCTGTTGTGTTTGACGTCTTCCAGCACCTGGAGTGAGGATGAGGGAGAGGCTGATGGTGACCCTCTCGTTCTATTGTGGTTGAGTAGTCGAAACAAATAAAGACAGTTGCTCTCAAATAATCTTTGGGCATTCATTGTCACTGTATTTTTAGATTTTCCCTCCAAGCTTCTTTATGATAAAACATGAAGGAGCCATGAGCTAGCGCTTGAAGAGCTGCATGTGGCTCCGGAGCCGGGGGTTACCGACCTCTGTTCTAGATACTTCTATTGGTTACTTATGTTGCTTGTCCATCTTAGTGATTTTTTTTAATGCATTGTCTTGTACTGTCTTAACAGGTACATTTTAATTGATTTTCTAGCAATGGAAAAGTAACGTGTCAGTGTACATGATTTTTTTAAGCTTAACTATTGGATTATTGGAGTGAGATGACTCGCTCGATATGCCGGCGGACAGAGAGCCGCTGCGGGATGCAGAGGCTGCCGGCTCGGGCTTCATCCAGACATTTAAAAAAAAGAGAAAGTTCTCCTAATTTTATTTCTCCCCCTTGAGTTAACACTAGACAGAGAGCCTTCAAGCTCAGCCACAGAGACACAGAAACACAAAGACAGTGGCTGTCATACAGACACAGCCCCCTGTACCGGTAAAATCTTTGAATAATAATTATATAAATCCAAACATGGAGACATGATTACTGATGTTTTGAATGCCTGTTTAGAGGGTATTTTTGACCACTGACAGCTGTGCTGGTCCTGGTAATTCTCTCATATTCTAAATGCTGATGACTAGAGGTTAAATTAGACATCAGAAAAATTAAAACTGTTACAGTATCAGCTTATGGGTCCGGTGACTATTGTATTCTTCTCACAAACAGTATTTGAGTCCATGTCACACTCAAACTGGTCAAATGAAAACTTTTTTTAATGGAACTCCAATAAAGAAAAGATTCTACAACCTTGACATTGAGCGTCATGATTAACAATCAAAGAACAGCCCCCCCCATCAAAGCTCTTACAAATGTTTTACCAGAGTTGGTTTTGGGTTCTGTGTGGAGTGTTCTGGCCGCTGACACACTGAGGACACAGCAGTATTCAGGGTTTGACCAAAGACAAATGTAGAACACGCTCTTATCTGGTGGACAACCGGTCTCCCCCTCAATCTTCAAATGCTCAATCCAGAGCTCCATTGATCAGCCTGAGTGATTAATGGCAGAGTTTGGATCTTCTCTGCTTTGCGGTTGTTTGTTGTTTAAAACTAGAATTTGAAGATATTAGCATGCAGATGGTAGTGTGTGTGAAGTGAGGGTCATATTAAATATGCTGCCAATTGGAGGACTTACACCTAAATCAACATCAAGGAAGTGAACAGGGAGCTCTTTGAAGTGAAGTGGACCAACAGGACATGGCTTGAGTTTTGATTCTGAGGCCTGATTAAAATCTAAATGGTAACGTCTTCCTTTTATATTTGTATTTTATCAATAATAAATTAGACCCCATCAAAGAGTTTTCAAACACACAACACCTCAACCTGATAGTCTGTTTGGTAGTTTTCTTTTTAGCTGATCGGGATCATAATTGATGTTGGTTGAAGGAAAATTCACCTCAAATGAACAGAAACAGATGATTTTTTTCTAAAACTGATTTAATAAAAAATAAATTAAAAAACTACATAAAACAGAAAGTACCTTGGCCTTGCTGCATGGGCTCTACAGTAAATCAAATGTCATCCCTGCTGTTTTTCCCCAAACACGTCACCCCCAATAATGGGAGATGAGGGTGACTCTCTGAACGCAGACAACATGCAAAACAGCAGAATAGTTTCAGCAAACAAATTTAATGGTCCTGGTTATCATTATGCATGAAGAGAGAACTTTTGCAGCACGGAGATCCAAGACGAGAGCTGAGGAAGTTGCTGTGCAGCTGCAGCGTGACAACTGTATCCCCCACGGCCATTTCTAGTGTGTTAACACGTCATTCAGAGGTACTGCTGCATGACACAGCTGGGATGGATTCATATTTGATGACTGTAGAAGTGGGGGGCGTTTCAATAAATGATCAAAGTAGCAAAAATCTGAATCACATGAGAAGATAAATTAGAAAAACAAATGAGGTAATCGCTGTGTGATCAGTTCCCATTCCAGAATATTACATGTATTTTCAAGTCACGTTGATATTTGCCTGTGTGACTAAAAAAAAAACAAAAGAGGGGTAAAAATACTTTGAGCCTTTTCTCAGCCCCGGGGCCGTGCTACTGTTGCAAAAACATCTGACATTTCCAGCAGTGTAATAAAAGTGTGCAAAGGATGAAGAGGACTACTGACATTTATGGTAATAGAAAGAGCGGCGGGCGATGCTCTGTATGTGTTTGACCTCATCCCATGCAGGGAGTTGACTATGCATCGCCTTTTGAAGTGGCCACGTAAACGAAAGGCGACTGGTAAAATAAGAAAGTAGCCAGACTGTCGATGTGTTTGAGGTTGAAGGCGAGGAACAAAAGAATGACATTCTGCAAGTCGGAGGACTTGAAGGACCCGCGGTCGCCGACGGGATTGGAGGCTCCATTACGAAGCATGCATGACCTCCGTCCCAAGAGCACGCAGCAGAAAGCACCAACTCCACCTATACAGAAAACAAGACAGTTCTTAACGTGACTCGAAATCCACAAAAGAAAATGAGTCGTGTACAGTCGGTCAGTTATGAAACAATATAAAACATTTGAAGATTAACAATGTGTTGGTGCTTTCTGCATTAGAGCTATCATAAAGATAAGACATCAAAAAATAAATGAAACAAAACATGACAACAAAAATTTATGAGAATTAAGTTGTAAAACTATGACAAATAAAAATAAACTTTTAGAAGGAGAAAGTCATAAAATTTGAAAAAAAAAACCAAAATTACATAAATGATAATTTTATAGAGGTGTGTATCTTACTCACACAATTTGATATGTATCTCAAGAGCTTCAAACATTAAAACCGACATTTTGGATCTTTTAAGCAGATTTTTTTTCTTTTTTGTTAAATTCCCCCTCCGATGAAAATCCTGTTTTTAGAGTTTTTATCATGTCTGTGTGTCATTTTTCTTCTGAAAGAGAACAAATGTAATCAGAAATCATTTAGTTTTTCCATTTCTGAGTATTTCTTCTTTTAAATCAATCCAACAGTCTTGGACAGACTCTGTTTTTCCTGAATGATCTTCTTTCTGCTGCACATGCACTAAACCCTCATCTGGTCCGGCTAGCGTGTCTAGTTCAGGTTCTGGAGAAGAGAAGATGCTATCTTCACATTGACTGCAGTCAAATGAGCCGCCGTTCACATTTCTGTGCTCCAATCAGCCGTCACTGGATTTTTGGTGTGAGTTTCATCCAAACTTACGGTAGCAGTCCTGAGAACGCTGGAAAATCTCCACCATTTTTTTTTTTTTTCTTAATACTAAATAATTGTCATAGGAGACTTTCAAGCCTTTAGTGATTCTCATTTTCCTGTGAAGTTAAATCCACTTTTGTGTCAAAGTCAGATAAAAGTTCAGCTCTTACACATATCACCATACCAGCTGTTTAGTGATGCAGTTTAAGGGGCATATTTTCCAGAAAGTATCCTTATTGAAGCATTTGGTGAGTGGCTAAATGTCCGTTAACTGTCGACCATGTTGTTGCAGATACAGAAGTGAAACATACGGAGCAATCACCTCCAAACCAAAGGGAGAGCTCTCACACATAAAAAGATGTCATTTGCGTGAGACAGATGTAGTTTGTGGCTGTGTTAGTGCATGAAACACTTCTTAAGATCTTCAAGGGGAAACAGTTGACACTCTGCAGTGTAGATTGAAGCAGGAGTCCTTTCTGCTCCGCCCCACACACAAACGCAGCAGTTCCTCTGAACGTCCAGACTGTCACACGGGTCCACAGAGCAGCCCTCTCTGTTGGAACACGCCACATTCAAGGTTCATTGGCTGCACGCGGCGGCAGTGCTTCACTCCACCATGACACGTCCTTGAGAGGAAACCGACGCCGCGGAGAAATGAGCTGCGCACGCCGCTTAATACCAACACATTACCACTCCTGACATTAATCGCACCAAAGTCTGAAAAGTGGTACGGAGCCTCTCACGAACACCCAAGTGAAACATTCATTTGCTGCTGGAGTGGTAACTGGGCTAAATGGGCCCGGCGCCGTTAATGGGGCCATCACTGCCGCAGCGAGGCATAACTCCGAGCTTTTGCAGAAATTATCTACAAACCCTTGAAAATGAAATGTGGTTTCTGTAAATGGGTTTTATATGGAGGTTAATACCATGCATTACTGACTCTGAGTGGAGATAAAATCCACCTGCAGATACTCTCCCACTGTTAGATACCATCAGCCGGCTTTGTTCAAACTGTTCCAGGACGGGCGCTGTTGTAATTCGGTTTTTTGGTTGATCAATCTCGTGTCTGCTCCTGCTTTGAGCTCACGTCGCCGCGTTTGACAGAATGGCTTTTGACGCTTGTTTCTGTGCAGGAGGGGGGAAGCGGCACCGCGGGAGCCGTTTCCAGAGGAGAAAAGCCATCAGACAGGAGGAGTCATGAAATCTGATGTCAAGAGTAAAGTAGGAAAACCTGACACTTCTCACCGATGTGTGAGAGTTATTACACTCCATTGTTGCTGCTCCTGAGGGAGCTGCAATGCAAAGGCTCCCACCTCCCGAGAGAGAGGAAGGTTTCACAAACCCCCCCCGCACGCAGTCATCCGCATGGGGTTAAAGAAGAACTGGAAGGGAATCAGCATCCGCCCATGTGATCATTTATGTTGGAGATGTCTCTGTGACCTCATGACCTGCTGACTGTCTACAAGTGTTTGAGCTCCGTTCTGTTATTATGAAGCAACAAAATAACAGTTTGTGACACATAAGCTGTGAAAGTAATATTTGTTTATATTAGTATTAGTATACATCATTTTTTCTTCTTCGTAACATTCTTCCTGTTGGAACATTTTACTTCTGACTTAAGAGTTCAAGCAGAATAAAGTCAAAATACTGAAGTCGTTCTCTTTTGAAAGTATCTTTAAATTCATTTTGCTTTCTTTCATTGAGGTTAATTCAAATGAAAGATCATTGTTTGCTTCTGTAGTCATGGATGAGATGTTTGGGATGTTCCGGCATGCCTGTGGTCTCCATGCTAACGCGATGAAGAGGATGTTCGGTGTGAGGAAGGAGGGGAAAACCTCGGCACAAGAAAAACAGACGAACCTGGAGCTCACTGAGTCAAAGCACCGACACTGGCGAGGGTTTCAAAGGTTAGACCCGTATAATGGTAGAATGTTCCGGTAATTTGACATCACTCAGGAAGAAGTGATTCGTTTTAATCTCCAATTTGAAACTGATATCTGATTTCTAACAGGAAATCTTAAATTCATAGACCGAGCAGTAAAGCTGTTGCTGTGGACCACAGGTCGAAGTGAACACCTGAACAAACCTTTCTATGGAAAGGGTTAGGGTTAAACTTTTAGTTTCACACCAAAACAAAACACTAACAATAATTGAAAATGTCAGATTTTATAATATTACAAACGTACGCTTGGTTTCATTTTTACAGACATTTCTGATGTCTGAACTTTTCTTCTATGTGAACCAGTGAAGTTTCAAGTGAAGGAATGTGACTTTTGCTGATTAAAAAAGCTCATCAAGAAATTTGATTTTCATTTATTGAGGTTTATGAATTAAATTTTTCCTGTTTTAAGACATGTTCATGCGTCCACCAGGCACACCTAGAGTCCAATTTCCTGACAGAACCAATTAAGAAAAAGATTTTGGTTTAATTTTGGAAAACAATCAAGACTCTCATGAAGACCCAATGAGTCATGTTAGACAATCATTTAAACTTCATTTCCTGGTTTAAAGTCCATGTTTTCTTTCATTGCTTTTCAAGCGTCTTGATTATCTGTTAGATATTTGCTGTAAACAGTTTCTCACATTCTGGCTCTTCAGACGGTTTGTGTGCGATGCCAAACTGCTTTGTCTGCACCTCGTTTTGTCCCTATTTTCCCCGTCAGATCCCATTTTCCTCCAGACGGCTGTTTTGCGATTGTTCAGAATGGGAAAAATAAGCCCTCCGTCTCGAATGCCACATGTCAGACGTGTCTGACTGACATAGATTGCTGAGGATAAGATTTCAGACCCAAAACTTCCAGCTTGACACACTCTGCAAATCTGGCTTACCAGCGAGGCATGAAGAACTGTCGCGTCTCCTCACAGAGGTTCACTTTGGAGGAAACTTTGTCTTCTAAACCTTTTGACAGTATTTCAGTCTCCATTTTTACCCCTCCAAATACATGTCACAGAGCGTGAGCTCCTTATTCTTATGTAGAGCGCATTGTTGAAAATGTTGGATCCATCACGCCTTTGCTTTTTGTTCAGCTTCTGCAGAAACACGGCTTTTATTCATGAGACTCTTGTTCATTTCAATCATTTTTCTTCAATGTCGTTTTCCTGACATCTCTGACAAACAACCTTAATTATTTGCTTTGCCCTGTTTATATTATTTCTTCTGTTGAAGTACATTTTTCAAGAAATCTTAACCTCCATTTTGATTTAAAATGGAGGTTCCTCATCTCTGATTTACATAAAAAAGACAATCTGATTGTTTGTACGTAATCTAATTTTTTTATATTCCTGAAACTATTTAGAGCTCAATCACACAGGGAGCACAAATCAGAACCAGACCTTCGGTCACGGGCTGAACAGGATAAACAAGTACTGAACACTTTAAAAATGTCACTTTAACATAAAAATGAATAACAAAGAGGAAGGAATAAATTAATGTAAACCTTAAAAACTTTCAAAATTCTCCATAAAAATATATTTTGTCAAAATTATCAAAGTTATAAATAGTTAGGTTAGGTTCGCCCTCTGTCATTTTCACCTGCGGCTTCTCGAGGGCGTGTCCAGCAGCTCTGTGAGCAGGTTGGCTCCCCGCAGCTGAGACCCATCACCCTAATGTGCTTGACCAGAGTCTCTAAAACTATGAAGAAAAATTCACAACAAAGAAAATACACTACAAAAACAAAAACATGCACTGTAACAAAACACAACACCATGCAAAACTCAAACTGCATTAAAGAAAGACTCTGGTCTAGGACACCAACGTCCTGCACCGTGTGGTTGGTCACCGTTATTAATCCTTCAGAACGACTGATCACATACAAGGTGCTGGAGGTACAACGATGATGTGAAAGACTTGAAGGACTCACCTGGTTTCAGATCAGAGTGCTTCTATATTTAACCTTTTATTATTATTATTTTTAATATCTAGTTATAATTACACATTACTGAAATATAACTGGAGCTCTGCTATTGTTTTTGCTATTTTATGCAGACAAAAGAACATTTTGATGTCTTTACACAATAAGACGGCGCTTTGAACGGGTTAGAACGGCGTTTTGGACGCGCGGTTTGTACGTGATAAACTCTGCTTTTTACACCCCACTTCAGACTATAAGAGTATTGACTGAGCCATTTCTGACTGTAACTATCACAGTTCTCAGAGTCGGTGAACGCACCAGGACTGAAGTTACCACCCTCATCAATTCTGATTGGTCCTTTGTGTTAGCCCCGCCCCAACGCGCCACAACGGGGCCAAAAGCTTTGAATTCAAATTTTTAGATTCAAAAACGAAAAGAGAGAGGCGAGAGAGAGAAGACGATTTGAAAATGAAAAGAAAGTTTTGAAATTGAAATTTTGAGTTTTGAGACCTAAAAAACAGAACATTTGAAGCAGAAATGAATCATGTTTGTTTTAAAATAGTAAAAAGTTTTGGACTTCTTACAAGTTTGTTGGCCAAACACAAATTTTCAATTTGTTTTGGGTTTCAAATATTTCTCCATTCAGATATCATTCCCCTGATCCGGCCCGGGACTGCATACATGAGATTTAGATCATTATTGACGTTTTTAACCGATTCATATCCTTTTTCACCAAAGTATTCTTTTCTGACTAGCAGTGACACTTAGGACTGCTGGTTATGCTGCTCCTAGCGTTTCTGAATCAACATTACTAGTTTTCTGTTACATATTCTCTATAATTCTCTTTACAAAGCGTAACGTTACATTTAATTTTGTTCTCAGATCCTCCGAGAGAAGAGGTCAAGGACTTCTGAAAGCTTTAGTTTTTCTCTAGAATTTTTATTCAAAAGAAAGTGGAAAAAAATAAAACAGAAATCCTTCATTTCGGCAAAGTTTAGCAATAATAACCCATTTTATTCCAGAAAAGTTGTATTATTTTGTTTGTGGAAGACTTTCCGAGCCAAAAATGAACAAACAGCGTTCTGCAGCCTGACCTGAAATTGCCAGGATGTAAACAGAAAATGTGTAACAAATAATCCAATTTCAACAACAACAGTGGAGCTATGAGGCAGGCAATTGCCTTCATGCTGCAGGTTGGCAGTAAAATTGATGTTTTCAAAAGTATGTCTGTATTTTCAAAGCAGCTTCTGTTCAGAGGATTCAGCTGCTCTTCAGATTCTATTCGAAGAGCTTTATTTTGCACGCTGCGTCTGCGGCGCCTCAGGTAATTGTGCAATAGATCTCTGCCAGATGGTGACCCTCTGTCAGCGGCGCTGTAATGGGGACTGGACTCTCGTAGGTTCATTTTGCTCCCTGAGACGTCTTTTAGGAGCTCCGCCTGCTTTGGATGCAGTTTAAGATCCGGGCTCGGTGTGAAGGACTCGGAGAGACCGGCATCGGCTCTCAGACCTTCACCGGATTTATCATCCCTGCCGTAAATGGTTCCAGCCAGGGAAATGATAGCTAACTGCCGTCAGACAGACAGTACAGCTGTTTACAAGCCCATCTATATTCTGCAGTCTCATAACCTTCTGTTATTTACAGCTCATGGCCCCACTTCTTCTGCCATCAACACCAGGCTGTTATATTCAACATGAGTGCAGAAAAGCAGCAGTTTCAGCCTCAATAAGGCAGCAGAACATCAGCCAATCCTGCAGGAGGCCATATTTAACCTGTAATGAGTGTTAGATCATGGTCTCTTTGGCTGAAGGAGTGAGTAACATCTTTGGAGGTGAAGGTCAGGACCAGCGAGGTCTCAGGCTGTGAGTAAGAAAGATGAGCAGCTGCTAACAAACTCAGTTCATCACAGGCTGCAAGGTCACGTCTTCAACCTGACAGATGTGCTTATGCAGAGATAAAGTTCATGGAAATATTACAGGATAGCCCCCACTCTGCTCTGTGGAGCCAACCAGGAAGTACCACATGTTGCAGTTCTTTAAAAGACCACTAGAGGCAGGTTTCACACTTTGGCAATCTTTCTGTTGTATTGTAGAAACTTCCACTGTTCAGCAATCATCCTAGACTTTGTAGAACCTTCTGATCAATGCCAATCAATCTGTAATTTATGGAACATTCCATGTGCAGAACCTTCATAATCTTCTTGTAACATGTAGTTCAGTCAGCGTTTTCTTGCTGTTCTAGATGCCGCCATGTTGGAACCAGATAATGTCAGTAAGCAGGGATTTCATTACATATATAAATCATGAAATAAAGTTTAATGAGATTCATCAATAATCAACAGGCACTTCACTTTGCTACTGGGAATTAAAAAAAAACAAAAACTTAATCTGATCAGAACCGGATTACATAATTACGCAAAACTGTAAAATAAAGTAACTAAGTATGACTGAGGTTAAATACATGTGCTTCTTCCATTCCTTTTCAATAAATCAAACTTTAGTTAATAATTACAAAAATTAATTACTCCAAATGTGACATAAGTGTGTTTATTTGTAATCAATGCATTTCATTATTTCTATTATGAGTTTATAATATTTGTGTGTTTTGTTTAGTATTTTTCATAATCTATGCTTAAAATCAATCAATCAATCAATCAATTAGTCGAAGTCAATGTAAATCGTTGTTTCTATGGCAACTACTCTCACCAATCAGGAGTGAGCTTGTTGGAAGTTGAAAGTGGGCTCAAAAGAATCTGTCAATCAAACGTTTTGAATGCTGACCAACATTTTTTGAGACATCTGATTGGTCCGTTTATGACTTGAATAGCTTGAAGCACAGAAAAACACATCGTGATGGTTAAACGTATGTATGAACATTGTGAATGTTTAACTAAAAGACAAAATTCAACATTTGGATGAAGCGTTTGTTTGATCTGAAGATCAGGTTTGTTTTACTCATTGATTCCTGCATCTGGGTCACCTTCCACCACTGCATCTTTTTATAACATCAGTGAGTTTAATAATGGTCCTGTTGGTCTCTGAAGTCATAACAATGCATTTTATAACAGATCAATTAAGGTTTATATACCCACATGCACATTCAACAGCTAATTCTTATTAAACTTCTAGGGAGGTCTCCTCCAGGGCCTCGTGACACAACGACTAAAGCTTATTATAAACACTTAATATTAATGAAATAACTAATTGCATTATATGTGGTTAACCACCGTGAGCACAAGTCTATTTGAACTAACTGTCATTTTATTAACAAACTCAAGCCAAAGGTTCAAATTTAAGGTGACATCAGTGTTTTTTTAGGAAAGTTCTTTGATTCAAAATCTGCAAAGGACATCAATGAACATCACTTATTTGAAGGTAAACTGATTATTTATCAATAACTATTTATATCTAATTAAAAGACTGCAGCGAGTTTGCAAAGACAAAATACTACATAAACTCAGGAAGCCCCAGAATGCTTTAGAGCAGGGGTCTCAAACTCGCGGCCCGCGGGCAATCTGCGGCCCGCGGGATGATAATTTGCGGCCCCCGTCTTCATATGAAAGATTACTGTTAGTGCGGCCCGCAAGGCTGATATGAATGACAGTTGTTGTGTCCAGAGCTGAACGAACCAATCACGGTAAGGTATATGGCTCTGGAGGGCGGGACATCGGCGGGCTGTCCGAGCCTCCTCACTCTTTAATTCATTCCTCCAGTCAGCTGGACGGAGGAGGAGCCATGAAGCTGTGAAGAAGTTCTTTCTCACTGAACTTGATTCGCGGGCCCCGCTCCTCTTTCCTCACGTGATACACAGCCTGCCGCTTGTCAAAAAGCGTGTTCCTGACGCCTCGCGACAATCCGCGCACGCATCAAACATTCCGCGCGGACAAGTCTGACCCTCGCGAGCGCTTTTTCCTCCTCCACGAAAAGAAAAAGTCCTCGCGAGAGAGACGGACTACTTCCGCGTGCGTGAGTGATGCCCGCGAGCGAGTAGAATTGTGGCTGCATTTTCTGTATGCGGAAGCAAAACGGTTGCACCGCTCTCCCGCATGCGCGAACCACCGGAGCAGCGCGGTCACGCACGCAGCAATAGAGAGGAGATTCTTCTTCTATGGTGTTTATCATTAGCGCTGCTGCGACTGTGCGTGAAATATTGAACCGGGTTGAAGACTCAGCGCGTGCACGATTTGTGCGCAGAGCTTGAGACCAGATTTAAAGACTTGCGTAGCAACGCGCGCTCCCGACGCGGAGGCCAGGAATTCTGGTGTGTGCGCGTTTGCATTGAACTTTCAGTGAGCGCGCTGCTCTCAGCTCAGAAATGAAGGAGGTTCTGTAAATACAGACGTTTGAAACTGAATAAAAATAGTTTTCTCTTGTCCAGTGTTTCTCAGGTATTTTCTCTGACAACCCCCCCCCCCCCCTTCAGCTGCAAACATTAGTATCAGTTAATTTGCTCAAGTTAAACATATATCTCCTCAAAATATCATACTTTTATTATCATTAAAGAATAATAATAATAATAATAAAAACTTCTAAATAATCAGTTTTATTAATTTTTCTCTTTCCTTTTTAGAATACTTCCAAAACTTCCAGACAAAATAAAAACAAGTCTTTCCTTGTTTCCCTCCACAGCAGTGATGGTCTTTTCTCAGAGATTCAGTTTTTCGCACTGATTCACTGTAAATTGAGTTTTAGGTTGTTTTTGCTGTATTTAATTTACAATGCAGGATTATGCACAATATCCATCACTAATGTAAACATGTTTTTATTTGCATTCCCTCCAGGGGGGCGCGCCCCACCATTTGAGAAACACTGCTGCAGTCAGTCAATATGTGGTTTCTGCAGTCGTCTGTGTCTGCTGTATGATCATTGTTATTATTTTAATTATTAATGATTGATTTTCTAATTCATTTTTTAAAATTAATTAATGTAATTCATTCACTATTTTGTGTTAAAAATAAAGATATTTGAGAACATTGGAATGTTTTATCAGCGATTTGCTTGTGGAAATCCTGATGCGGCCCGGCCTCACCCAGACTCTGCCTCCAGCGGCCCCCGGCTGAATTGAGTTTGAGACCCCTGCTTTAGAGGATTAGTGTCACATAGCATCAAGGTGTTTTAGTGTGACTGAAGTCCAAAATTTAGCCTGAAGTTGTCAGAGACTGAATCAAGTTTGTCTCTTTTCAAGTCTTCAGCATTAAAACAGAACCAAATTCATTTGGACTAAAACTGAGAACAAACTTCTTATTTTGTAGATGCTTTTATAGTTTTCAATACTTTGTCTTAAAGCAGGTGATGATTTTTTGGTTTAAATGAAGATTTTAAGCGGATTTTTCCCCTCATACCTCACAGCACGTTCATTTACAGGCTGAAATGTGGTTTTTGGTCTGTGGATGTGTCGATCCTGACAGAGCTGTGATAATAAAGAAGGATATTACTGATTATCCAGACGGCAGACTGCTTTTTATGACTTTCAGACAAAGTGAGAGTCAGCTGCTGAAGGAGAAGAATATGAAACTCTCTTATCATATTCTTTCATCTGACTCCTTTAATTTAGCTTTATGCCATTATAAAACTGAATCCGTGCCAAAGAGAAGATTCCAACTTCACGAAAAAGCCTTGAGTTAAAAATCTCTTTCTGAATATAACTTGAAGATGAAAGTTGTCTTTCTTGATGTGGAGAGTCTTAAAAAAACACTTCAACAGAGTCTTTTCTGCAACAGCTTGCAAATACCTGCATTTATTTCAGTCTTGTGATTTTCTAATGTTTGGTTTGCATCAAATCTATATTTGCTGAGTGGGAACGCAACGATTCAGTCAAGCCACGATTTGATTTGATTCACAGTTTAAAAGTCATGATTTCAATTTTTTCTGATTTTTTTTTCTCAGCACAATGAATTAAAGGTATTTTAGGGCCAAATTTGTTGTCTTTTTGTTCCTTACATCAAACTGTCTGTTTTCTTACCAACAGAAAGGATTCAATACAAATAAACAATTATACAGAATATCAAAACGATCACAAATCCTTTCATATTCTGTTCATGTTGTGCTCCATGTGACGGACCGATCCATACCCACGCCCGCTCAGCGCAACCTCCACAACCGCTGCGCTCGCACTTGTCCGCGCTCAGACTCGGTGCAAATGAGGGTTCAAGTGCAGAGAAAAAAAGACAAACAGAGCGAGAGTTAATAAAAAAGAGCGGGACTCAAGGGGGGATTTAGAGGGGAAACAGTCCTCCATGACTGTTGCTGTGGTAGAATGGTAAAAGGTTGGATGAAGATGTAAAGTTGCAGAGTGGGGAAGAAATCTCGCCTTTGTTTGAATTTGTGTTGATAGTTGCAAAATCCTGAAGGAGCTGCAAGGATTTCCTTGGAGGGGGCGCATATAAAAAGTACACAGCCCCTCTGGCACGCACATACAGGCGTGAACACACTCACAGTTGCACACACATAGGCACGACCAAACACACACAGATGTGCACACACTCACAGGCGCACTCACACACTCACAAGTGCGCCTGCATACTCAAAGGCACGCCCTCACAGGCATGCCCGCATACTCACAGGCACACTCACAGGCGTGCCCACACACTCAAAGGCGCGCCCACACACTCACAGGCGCGCCCACACACTCAGAGGCGCGCCTGTGAGTGTGTGGGCACGCCTGTGAGTATGCGGGCACGCCCTCACAGGCATGCCCGCATACTCACAGGCACACTCACAGGCGTGCCCACACACTCAAAGGCGCGCCCACACACTCACAGGCGCACTATCACAGGCGCACCCACACACTCACAGGCGTGCGCGCCCACACACTCACAGGCGCGCCCACACACTCAAAGGCGCGCCCACACACTCACAGGCGCACCCACACACTCACAGGCGCGCGCGCCCACACACTCAAAGGCGCGCCCACACACTCAAAGGCGCGCCCGCATACTCAAAGGCGCCCCCACACACTCACAGGCGCGCGCGCCCACACACTCACAGGCACGCCCACACACTCACAGGCGACACTCAAACGCGCGCCCACACACTCAAAGGCGCGCCCACACACTCATAGGCGTGCCCACACACTCAAAGGCGTGCCCACACACTCACAGGCGCACCCACACACTCACAGGCGCGCCCACACACTCACAGGCACGCCCACACAGGCACGCCCACACACTCAAAGGCGCGCCCTCACACTCAAAGGCGCACCCACACACTCACAGGCATGCCCGCATACTCAAAGGCGCACCCACACACTCACAGGCGCACCCACACACTCACAGGCGCGCCCACACACTCACAGGCACGCCCACACACTCAAAGGCGCGCCCACACACTCACATTTGCACACACAGGCATGCCCACACACTCAAAGGCGCGCCCTCACACTCACAGGCGCGCCCACACACTCACAGGCGCACACTCACAGGCACGCCCACACACTCACAGGCGCGCCCACACACTCAAAGGCGCGCCCACACACTCACAGGCGCACCCACACACTCAAAGGTGCGCCCACACACTCAAAGGCGCGCCCACACACTCACAGGCATGCCCGCATACTCAAAGGCGCCCCCACACACTCACAGGCGCGAGCGCGCCCACACACTCACAGGCACGCTTACACACTCAAAGGCGCGCCCACACACTCACAGGCGCGCCCCACACACAGGCGCGCCCACACACTCACAGGCACGCCCACACAGGCACGCACCCGCACACACTCAAAGGCGCCGCCCTCACACTCAAAGCGCGCCGGGCCACACACCTCACAGGCATGCCCGCACACTCAAAGGCGCGCCCACACACTCACAGGCGCACCCCCACACTCACAGGCGCGCCCACACACTCACAGGCACGCCCACACACTCAAAGGCGCGCCCACACACTCACAGGCGCACACACAGGCATGCCCACACACTCAAAGGCGCGCGCACACACTCACAGGCGCGCCCACACACTCACAGGCCGCACACTCACAGGCACGCCCACACACTCACAGGCGCGCCCACACACACAAAGGCGCGCCCACACACTCAAGGCGCGCCCACACACTCAAAGGCGCGCCCACACACTCACAGGCATGCCCGCATACTCAAAGGCGCCCCCACACACTCACAGTCACCGTGCGGCCCACACACTGGCGCCCACACACCCACAGGCAACGCTTACACACTCAAGGCGCGCCACACACTCACCAGCGCCGGCGCAACACACAGAGGTGTTTTTAACTTTGTGTTAAAGTTTGGCCGTCTTGATTTGGATCTTCGCGTGTCCCAACCTCTCCTCTGTTCCTCTTTTACGGCTGTTTAAGTTTCTTTTTCCTCGTTCTTATTAAGAGACCAAACGCACCATCTCCCTTAACTCTCTTTCCACCCCCTGGCTGTAATTGACCTGGACAGCCTTCTGAGTCATAACATATACGGGAATTAAGGATGGTTAATTGCATCTTTCAAACAGCTCTGTGGCTGCGGGGCATTGGCTTCTCTGTTTTCGCTCTATCAAGAGTTTTCTACACTCCTCAAAGGAGGGGAAAATGGAATATGAAGTAAATCTGCGCCGTCATCACTCTGTGCCGGGTAGCAGCACACCTCATACATCAAACCCTCATGCATTTTTTAGCATCGCTCCCAAACAGCGTGCCATAGCAAAACAAACAGCTTCCACAGTTTACCCAGATCCTGAGTGACCCCAGCTATTACCACGGAAATTAGCGGCTGGACTGCTGAGTGTGTGGAAGCTGTGAAGTGTTAACTGCTGTACAGCCCAGCACCCTCCTTTTTATAGAATATGTGTCATTTGCAGGAGTTTAAATGAGCTTTCTTATTACTTTTATCAGTTGTGGCATTTCTCTTTACCCCCTCAGAAGGTAGGTGAGTAATGTGGAAGATCATCCTGCACAGACTCCTGCTGAGGCTCCTGCAGATTAGCCTTAGGAGACGCCTCTGCCTCCCTGCTGCCCTGTGCAGATTATAATGAAGACACAACACAGCTATGGACCTGCTGCTCCATCTGTCCATAACACACCAGCTGATGCCTGAATCAGCTCTTTCACTCTTCAGAAAAACTCTACCGGCCTAAGAAATCGTTCACGTTTCTCATGACAAAAAAAAAACAAAAACGTGTCTGAGTCAAAGAAACTTCTAGATTGATGTCTGGTTGTTTTCAGCTGTGAGGCTTGAATTGAGACTTCACAATATAGTTATATCCTCCTGCTCCTTTCAATTTTTGGCACATAAAAACTCAATCACACTTTTTGTTCAGGTATTTATGAAGCTTTTAAAAATATTGAGTGAAATATGCCGTACAGGAAATGAATGAGAAAGCTTCAAATTTCAAAATTATAGGTTGATATTTAAGCAACATACTAAATACTTTTGCAAAATTGGCATGTCTTAGATATTTTTAAGCAAATTTACTAAAAAATCTTCTGAAATTTGGGTCATTCCGCGCTCTTTCATAGTTCTTTAAGGAAATTTCAAGACTTTTAGCCAATGTAACATTTTGCAAATAGCATTTTCAGCAGACAGTTTCAGCATCTTCTGCGACTACTTTCAGTAAAAAACATTCACACTAGCATTATCACAGGTAATGCAACTTTTCTAGTTCTCGTTGCTTTTGTTTTTATCTTTAGAAACGACTTCTGTCTAGTTTACCTCAGAGAAAACATCTGAAAGTGGTCACTAAAAACTTTTTGTTAATACAAAATCCTGCTACCTTTATCTTTTGATCTAATGCAGGGGTATTCAACTCCAGGCCTCGAGGGCCACAGTGTCTGCATAATTTCCAGATATCCAAACTCTAACCATGACTGATTACCTGGTTCAGGTGTGTCCAACCAATTGGAGCATGCCAGATCCGGGTATGTTGGAAAACCTGCAGGAATGCGGCCCTCGAGGCCTGGAGTTGAATACCCCTGATCTAATGTCTTCTATTAAGATCATGCTGTTTTTAGACTAAATCAGTTATTTTTCCAGCTTTAATCCTCACACTTTTACATTTTCAAGACATAAAGAAAGATGTTCTGATGTTGAAACCCAACTTTTTTTAAGTTATTGTGTTAGGTTTTTCTCACTAGGTCCCGTCTCTAAAGTTTTCAAGGTGATGAGACTGGTAACCAGAGTGAGTCTAAATGTATTAAAGAGGTTAGAATAACAGACCTGTGATTGTCTGCTAATGATTTTTAATCCTCTGCTGTTGTTATCTCAGTGAACAGAAGCATTGACTGACTTCACTGTTAAGACAGAACAAACTAAAAGTGAGAGACAAGCTGTCCTGAAAGTTTTCACTCTGTAGCAGAAATAGTATTTGTGGGAAGCCGGTGAAAAACCCAGTAATTCTAGTTTCATTTTTCCATCTCAGTCATGTTAGAAATAGAAAATGTCTAAATGAAAGTACGTTGACCTTTAGTCAAAGTGAAATATCACAGGCCTCATTATCCTGAGCTATGTTTAGAATCTTCAAGAGGAAGATGTGACGAATAAGGTAGTTCAGCTCTATCTAAAAAAGATAATTGTGATTCAGCTTGCTTTCTCCTCACCCTTTACACTGGAGTGCACTTCAATTCAAAACACAAATTACTGATACATTTGCAGATGATACTGGTGTGGTAGGAATTAGGACCGACTGTGAGAAGACCCTCTAGGGAGGGGTCCCGGCTTTCCCATTCTTATTTTTTATTCCTGCTTGTGGTTTTTCCTTGTCTTAGGTCAGAAGTGAACATTTGTGAACAACAGTATGATTTCATACCCAGGACAAGAACCACAAACGCAGAAGGAAACTTCCGGAGAAGAACAGAGAAGGTCTGGAGGAGCTTAATTGGCCCAATCCGAATTCTTCCCTTCTCCTTACCCTCCATTTGAAGAGGCATTTTAGTGCAACTGGGTCTGGATTTTTTCTTTTTTGAATCCAACTCTCCAAGTGGAGGGATGTAAGGCACTGTCATGGATCCACCTGCTACTACCCACTCCGGCCACCAGAGAGAGCGCTCACCAGAGTATTGACCTCACCACCTGCTTTCACCTGGACTCCTCAATCACAGCTGTTTCCCATCAGCTCATCACCTCCCCAGTATTTAGTCTGGCTCCAAACTGTCCTTCCCTGCGAAGTATTGTTTTGTGCCACCCTGCCATCAACACCGAGCGTTTATTCCTGGACCTGACCTTCTGTACCTGACCTTGCTTCCTCTGTTTGCCTGCCTCCTGCCCCGATCCTCGCCTGGACTCTGACTTCTCTCCTGCCTCTCCTCGGATGATCCCCAGCTCGTGTATGACCCCTGCCTGTCTGACCTTCTAGTTTTTGTGACTTTTAGTTCTACTAATAAAACCTGCTGCACTTGGAACCAGCTGTCTGCCTGTTTGTGACAGAATACTTCGCCGCCCCATGGATCCAGCAGCAGGAGTTCCACCCCCGACAAACCAGCGGGGTATGCTGTCTTACTGCTAGAGCACGGTCGCCAGCTTCAACGTCTGACCACTACAATTGAATCCATCATGAACGTCTACAACAACCCAACCCCTGTGAGCAGCGTCTCCTCTGCGGCCTCTTCAACGTCCGAGCCGTCACCTGCAGCCGCCGCGCCGATCGACACCTGCTCATCCACCGGGCCGCGGATGGCGCTTCCGGATAAGTTCAACGGGGATCCAGAGCAATGCGTGGGGTTCCTCATGCAGTGTGATCTATTTCTACGGCAACAACCGAGCCTCTATCCGACGGAGGACGCCAAAGTGTCTCTGGTGTGCTCTCTACTGACGGGGCTGCACGTGAATGGATAGCGCGCTCTGGACTGGAGGATCGCTGTCCTTTCATTCGTATTCAGCCTTCACGCAGCAGTTACGTGAGGTGTTTAACCATCCCGCGGATGGAAAAGACTCTGGAGAGCAGCTGTACGGCATCAAGCAGGACGCAGACCGCTGCTGCTCTTATTAAAAAACGCATTCAGAACTCTGGCGGCGTGCACAGACTGGACGAGCAGCGCGCTGACAACGGCCTTCCGTGAGGGACTCACCACAGAACTGCAGCGAGAGCTGGTGTGTCGTGACGAGGGACTGTCATTGGAACCTCATCACTCTCACCATCAAACTTGACAACCTGCTGAAAAGACGCCAGCCATGCCTCCCCGCTCCATTGAGCTCCAGGGGCGGCTCATCATTTCTCCCGGGGCCCCTGCCCAACCACGAGCCCATGCAGCTCGGATCCTCCCAGCTCTCACCTAGAGAAAGAGCGCGACGCTTCAGGAGGATCTTCTGTCTCTACTGTGGTCAGCCAGGTCACGTCCGCAAACATGCCCAACCGCCAAACCATGTCGCTCTGCAAAACCAGTAAGTGAACCTGTTTTCACTTTATCTACCCATTACCTTGCACTTTGATGACCGTGCAGTAAAAAACAAGCTATGGTTGACTCTGGGGCAGCAGGAAATCATTGATCTGGACTTTGCTCAATCTAATAATGTGCCTCTGCTCTCCTGTGATGCCCGGGTGGCTGTCACCGCCCTGGACGGAAGACCCCTGGGTCGGGTCAGATCCGGTTCCTGACCCAGGATATGTCAGTCATGGCGCCACCAAACCACCATGAGACCCTTCGCCTCTTTGCCATTCAGTCCCCCCGCTGTCCTGTCATCCTCGGGTTGCCTTGGTGGAGATGCACAAAATTCCCTCAGGAAGGCTGCCACGGGGACTCACCCCCTTTCAGTGTGTGTTGGGGGTTCAACCTCCATTCTTCCCCTGGTCAGGCGGATCTACACAGAGCTGCCGACTGTGGACGAGTGGTTCAGTCGCTGTGAGGAAACATGGGAGGCAGCACACATTCAGCTCCAACGGGCTGTTCGCCGAACCCAGGCGCAGGCCAATCGGCGCGGCGTGCAGGGCCCGATCTGGTTCCGGCCAGTGGGTCTGGCTCTCAACCCGAGACCTCCGCCTGCGGCTCCCCTGCAGAAGCTTAGTCCAAGGTATGTGGGTCCGTTCAAGATTCTCCGTCAGATCACCCCTGTGTCCTATCGCCTGCAGTTGCCTCCTGAATACCGCGTCTCACCCACCTTCCACGTCTCGTTACTGAAACCTGCCAGTGGTCTCCCGGAGACAGAGACCCGGGCTGAACAGTCAGAGGTTGAGGTGCCCCCGGTGATGGTGGACGGGGAGGCGGCTTACCTCGTCAAGGACCTCTTGGATTCCCGGCGCCGGGCGGGTCGGCTTCAATATCTGGTGGATTGGGAGGGATACTGCCAGAAGAACGCTCCTGGGTCGCCGCGGATGACATCCTTGACCCCTCCCTGATCAGTAAGTTCATCCATCCGTTGCCACCCAGACAGGCCTGCTCCCCGAACCCGTGGACGTCCCCGGCGTCGGAGAATTCCTCGCTTCCGGAGCCGCTCGCAGGAGGGGGGCTCTGTCATGGATCCACCTGCTTGTACTACCCACTCCGGCCACCAGAGAGAGCGCTCACCAGAGTATTGACCTCACCACCTGCTTTCACCTGGACTCCTCAATCACAGCTGTTCCCATCAGCTCATCCCTCCCATTTAGTCTGGCTCCAAACTGTCCTTCCCTGCGAAGTATTGTTTTGTGCCACCCTGCCATCAACACCGAGCGTTTATTCCTGGACCTGACCTTCTGTACCTGACCTTGCTTCCTCTGTTTGCCTGCCTCCTGCCCCGATCCTCGCCTGGACTCTGACTTCTCTCCTGCCTCTCCTCGGATGATCCCCAGCTCGTGTATGACCCCTGCCTGTCTGACCCCTTCTAGTTTTGTGGACTTTTAGTTCTACTAATAAAACCTGCTGCACTTGGAACCAGCTGTCTGCCTGTTTGTGACAGAATACTTCGCCGCCCATGGATCCAGCAGGAGTTCCCACCCCGACAACCCAGCACGGGGTATGCTGTCTTACTGCTAGAGCACGGTCGCCAGCTTCAACGTCTGACCACTACAATTGAATCCATCATGAGACGTCTACAACCCAACCTACCTGTGAGCAGCGTCTCCTCTGCGGCCTCTTCAACGTCCGAGCCGTCACCTGCAGCCGCCGCCGCCGATCCGACACCTGCTCATCCACCGGGCCCGCGGATGGCGCTTCCGGATAAGTTCAACGGGATCCAGAGCAATGCGTGGGGTTCCTCATGCAGTGTGATCTATTTCTACGGCAACAACCGAGCCTCTATCCGACGGAGGACGCCAAAGTGTCTCTGGTGTGCTCTCTACTGACCGGGACTGCACGTGAATGGATAGCCGCGCTCTGGACTGGAGGATCGCTGTCCTTTATTCGTATTCAGCCTTCACGCAGCAGTTACGTGAGGTGTTTAACCATCCCGCGGATGGAAAAGACTCTGGAGAGCAGCTGTACGGCATCAAGCAGGGACGGCAGACCGCTGCTGCTTATTCACTACGCTTCAGAACTCTGGCGGCGTGCACAGACTGGACGAGCAGCGCGCTGACAACGGCCTTCCGTGAGGGACTCACCACAGAACTGCAGCGAGAGCTGGTGTGTCGTGACGAGGGACTGTCATTGGATAACCTCATCACTCTCACCATCAAACTTGACAACCTGCTGAAAAGACGCCAGCCATGCCTCCCCGCTCCATTGAGCTCCAGGGGCGGCTCATCATTTCTCCCGGGGCCCCTGCCCAAACCACCGAGCCCATGCAGCTCGGATCCTCCCAGCTCTCACCTAGAGAAAGAGCGCGACGCTTCCAGGAGGATCTCTGTCTCTACTGTGGTCAGCCAGGTCACGTCCGCAACACCTGCCCCAACCGCCAACCATGTCGCTCTGCAAAACCAGTAAGTGAACCTGTTTTCACTTTTACTCTACCCATTACCTTGCACTTTGATGACCGTGCAGTAAAAACACAAGCTATGGTTGACTCTGGGGCAGCAGGAAATTTCATTGATCTGGACTTTGCTCAATCTAATAATGTGCCTCTGCTCTCCTGTGATGCCCGGGTGGCTGTCACCGCCCTGGACGGAAGACCCCTGGGGTCGGGTCAGATCCGGTTCCTGACCCAGGATATGTCAGTCATGGCGCCAGACAACCACCATGAGACCCTTCGCCTCTTTGCCATTCAGTCCCCCCGCTGTCCTGTCATCCTCGGGTTGCCTTGGTTGGAGATGCACAAAATTCCCTCAGGAAGGCTGCCACGGGACTCACCCCCTTTCAGTGTGTGTTGGGGGTTCAACCTCCATTCTTCCCCTGGTCAGGCGGATCTACAGAGCTGCCGACTGTGGACGAGTGGTTCAGTCGCTGTGAGGAAACATGGGAGGCAGCACACATTCAGCTCCAACGGGCTGTTCGCCGAACCCAGGCGCAGGCCAATCGGCGCCGGCGTGCAGGGCCCGATCTGGTTCCCGGCCAGTGGGTCTGGCTCTCAACCCGAGACCTCCGCCTGCGGCTCCCCTGCAAGAAGCTTAGTCCAAGGTATGTGGGTCCGTTCAAGATTCTCCGTCAGATCACCCCTGTGTCCTATCGCCTGCAGTTGCCTCCTGAATACCGCGTCTCACCCACCTTCCACGTCTCGTTACTGAAACCTGCCAGTGGTCTCCCGGAGACAGAGACCCGGGCTGAACAGTCAGAGGTTGAGGTGCCCCCGGTGATGGTGGACGGGGAGGCGGCTTACCTCGTCAAGGACCTCTTGGATTCCCGGCGCCGGGCGGGTCGGCTTCAATATCTGGTGGATTGGGAGGGATACTGCCCAGAAGAACGCTCCTGGGTCGCCGCGGATGACATCCTTGACCCCTCCCTGATCAGTAAGTTCCACCGTTGCCACCCAGACAGGCCTGCTCCCCGAACCCGTGGACGTCCCCGGCGTCGGAGAATTCCTCGCTTCCGGAGCCGCTCGCAGGAGGGGGGCTCTGTCATGGATCCACCTGCTACTACCCACTCCGGCCACCAGAGAGAGCGCTCACCAGAGTATTGACCTCACCACCTGCTTTCACCTGGACTCCTCAATCACAGCTGTTTCCCATCAGCTCATCACCTCCCCAGTATTTAGTCTGGCTCCAAACTGTCCTTCCCTGCGAAGTATTGTTTTGTGCCACCCTGCCATCAACACCGAGCGTTTATTCCTGGACCTGACCTTCTGTACCTGACCTTGCTTCCTCTGTTTGCCTGCCTCCTGCCCCGATCCTCGCCTGGACTCTGACTTCTCTCCTGCCTCTCCTCGGATGATCCCCAGCTCGTGTATGACCCCTGCCTGTCTGACCCTTCTAGTTTTGTGGACTTTTAGTTCTACTAATAAAACCTGCTGCACTTGGAACCAGCTGTCTGCCTGTTTGTGACAGGCACGAGGATAAACCGAAAAGCTTAGAGGCGCTTTTCTTCACATTGGTGCGTTCTGAACCACAGAAGTTTACATTTAAATGTAAGTAGATCGTTTTTTTAATCCTGAATCATGAAAGTTATTAAACCAATGTTGTTATGTATATTCAAGCTCCACGCTAACACTAGCAGGCCAGCAATTGCTGGTTAATGTAATTGAACAAAAGTGACATGGGAATGATGAGACACTATGTTTTCATAAGTCTACGTTTGGAGGGCTAAATGAAGGAGAAGTGAGAAGGAAAGAATTTAGATGAGGAAGTCAGGAGTGAACATGAGAGTTGTTCCAGACATGAACGATAGCTGGAAGACATGTTGAGATGTTCTTAGGTGTGACAAAGGAGTTCAAGGTGGAGGTGGGACTGCAGCAAGGATCAGCTTTAAGCTCTTTCTTGTTTCTATGGTGACGGACAGACTTGGAGAAACAGGAAGGTGTGATGATCTGATGAGCCCTTTTCCATGCATCATCATCTGATGTGCTATGTCAGGCGCGCCTGATTTGAATCAATCTCAGAAGTTAGACCAGGGTAGGTCTGGTTAATCCTTGAACAGGAGACCACCTTCCACTACCAGGTGCAGTCATTTACTAAACCCACGTGAAGGCTTTTTAAAACTGTTTTTATGTCCAGAAGGTTGAGTCAGGACGGACGTTTGATTCAAAGTGATGACTCCCCCAATGCAACCCATGGAGGGAGTAATAATAATCTGATAATGACAGCTGTCCAATCATGAGAAATTAAATCAAAATCAATATGTTCACATGAAAGAAAAACTTCCCATTTAATCCATTAAAGATTTGAATTTTATTTACCTAAACGAACTACAAAAGACGGACGTCAGAGAACCACAGATGAGAATATGGAGGAACTGCCATCGCACAGAACAGAGAACATGGTTTACAGTAAAGAAGTATCAGATCCTCAGTATCAGCTAAATCCTAAACCTGTTGTAGCCTCCATGTTTATAATGAACAGACTGGTGGGCTTTTGATAAACGTACCAAGAAAACAGCAAGTCCAGCCAGAGAGACCAGGTGGACTTCAACTGAATCCACTCTGGAGAAGAGGACAAAGGTTTCAAACATGTGGAGTGACACGTAGATAATGTCAGGCAGAAACAATTCTCCAAACTGGTTTAATTCATAAAATACTGACCGTGTTATATGAAGTCATGGAGTTGTTTACTGGGTGGAACAGACGGCGGTCTCGCTCTGCACTGACAGAACAAATACTAAAGGAGACTTTTGCATGGAGGAATTTCAAAATGGGCTTTTCTGCATTGGAAAGTGGTAACCTTGGTTTGGGAATAAGTGATCCCGGGGATTTTGGCACAACTTAACAGGGACGACATTCGCCTTTGGCAGGAGGAATTATACGCACGGCAAATAAAAGGATTATTTGTGTCTGTGTTTTTACAAAGAAGTCTTAATTCACTGGCATACGTATTGATAGACTCAGATCCATGGCATATGGATCTGCCAGGGACGTGACCACAGTACAGTAATAGAAAGACAGCAGGTAGGGTGGGGGTGGCAGAGATTTTGGAAAAATCCCAGATTTTGGAGTAAGAGCTGAAAAGCAAAAAAAAAATCTGTTCATACAGAGAAAATCCAAAGAAAAATGTCTGGTTTCGCGCCTGACATGAAACACTCCATCATCATATTAGCAGACAGAGACTGTAGAATTATGTTTGTTAGTCTAATAATACACTGCATAATAGATTAATGCATGCTTTGAAGTGTAATATTGTTCTTTAAAAAGACTCTGCGGTTCTTTGTCACTGATTAAGCTAATTGTGTTTGCCTGTAACATGATTCTGTACAAATGAGAGTGTAAGGAAGAGAGAGGTTAGGTGCCAGAAGATGCATTGTCTTCCTTTAAATGCCCCATTAGGCTGGAGCTAAAGGATTATGAGAGTGCTCGTTAGTTAGGCCGTTCCTCACCACGACGTGCCGTCTCTTCTGGGTCTCCCTGCTGTCAGGCTCTCTGAACTCTGCTTAAACAAGGCCGGGGCTTTGTAGGAGAGGACAAATTCAATTATGAAGCACCCAAAGAGAAAAGCTCTGCAGTTTTTGGTATTTCTTTCACTAAGGTTGACACATTAAGCCACTAAATCATTATTTTCTGTAAATCCCAATTGTTTGTTATTTAAGTGTTGCATTGTTGAAGATGCTGACAGGGAGATTTAAACACCTTTTCCCAGTCAAATAGAGACAGTCTCCTGGATTTTTACTCTCCTAATTGGGAAGTGACTCACACACAACAACAGGTATGGAGAGGCTGATGTGGGAGAGGATTAGCGTTCATACTGTATCAACCATTAAGCTTAGTGGAATTCCGCATGTCACCGGGAGCATCGTTTCACAGGATAGTGGGAAGGATGCCGCGTTTTTACAGTTCAACAGGCAGCACGGGCTAAACTCTGTTTACCTGTCACCAGAACAACAGTTAAATCCCATTTTAGAATTTCTTCCATCTCTGTGGAAAAGGATTACTGTGGTGTGGAAATCAGCAGACACAGGCGCGAAAACATCATGGTTTTATGGAAACCAGTGGTTTTTGAGTCCAGGTGGCGTTTTAGAACCGCATTTAGCAGGAGGAACGTCTGTCCCAGCCGTCTCAGTTCTGCAGAGGAGTTTCTATCGCATCATCAGAGGCAGACATTGATCGCTGTCTCAGAGGGAATCCAAGTCGATCAATCAGCTGGGTGAGGTGCATCCCAGATCCCCCCTTCATCAATACAGAAGCAGAGCCACTGATGGTCTGAGGCCAGCTGCTGCCATGAACCAGACGCTCAAATGCAAAAGTCCTGTTTGGTTTTCATACTTTAGAAACTGAAGCTGGAAAGAACGTCAGCTTTACTAAAGAAGTGGCCTCTCATGTTGACATGACAACCACCAGAGCAAATATTTGACACCTGGATGGGATGTTTGTGTGGTTTCCGTGGTGATAACAGATGAAAAAAAGGAAGCCACGGTCAAGTGGAACTGCCCTTCACCCCCGACTGGAGCCGGCTGGTCTTTTTATGAGGTCTTGTGAGTTTGAAGAGTCTCTAAGCTGTAACTGGAGAGCCAGCATTTACGTCCCCTTAAAAAGAACATTTTGTTGGTGATGCAGCTCAACTACAAACATGAATATTTTGATGGATTGGACTCCTGCTGGCATGAGATCAGTAAACACTTACAGCTGGATGAAACTCTCATTCTTTTCCTTTTTATTTACATTTACAGAAATGTCAAGGTAATTCATTAATCAAACACATCTGAGGAATATATCCACTTTCATTCAACGTATCAAGACATCTTAAGAGTATTAAAAAATGTCAATGATTTACACTTTCCCTCTTTAGAAGAGTTTCAAATTAAGGCATCAAAAATCGTAGAAAAAATAAAGGAAAAATGACAGAATTAAAAGTTTAAATGATAAAGTTTAAAATGTTCAAATAAAGCAGTGAGCTTTATCACAGAGAACTTTTTAAACAGCCCATTCCGTTTGTTTGCTCACACAGTTTTGTTTACTCAGGTTAGGTTGAGGTGTAATTAGATTTTAGTCACGTTAATTAAATCCCATTTATGTGTGTGACCGTAGAGACCGACCTCTGCTGGTGTCTCACTAAAGTGACAGAAAGCATTAGATCTCATCTTAGCTCTTTATTGAAAATCTGGAGCTGCTGCCAAGGATGAAGAGTAGCTGCATAAACAAACCAGCAGGTTGCAATAACAGGAGCAAGGATGCCATCAATCTGCAGGTTTTATGAAACGATACTCCTATTGATTGAAAAGACTTTGAACGATCGCAAAGCAAGTGAACATCAGCAAAATATTTACAGTCACAGTCACATTTGTGATGAGAGTGAGCCGGACATCAGAAATAAGTTTGTCTCTGATCAGAAAATGTAACACCAGAAGAAAATCCTGTAGAAAATGTTTATTGGAAATAACAGGTGGGATGGAAAAAAAATCGCACGTTTAGAGCAGAGCGATCAATCACAGGAAAAGGCAGAAACTATCAGCGATCAGACTGAGGAGAACTTCACAGTAAACACAAATGACAAACAAAAAAAAAAAAATTACACTAAAATGTATTTTAGTGTCAAACTAGAAAAGTTGCATTACCTGTATTACCTGCTAGTGTGAATGCTTTTAATAAAAGTTTTTTATTAAAGTTTTTTGTTGAAAATGATGACAATTTACTTTAATTGCTGAAAAGATTTGGTTAAAATGTAAAAGCTATTTGCAAAATGCTAAATTTGCAAAAAGAATGGAAATGTCATTAAAGAACTATGAAAGTTGACATAAATTTCTGAAAAATTTGTAGCAAAATTGCTTAAAAATCCCTATGATAAATATGAGCTAAACTCCAAAGTAATACAAAAAACTTTGGTGAGAGCCAAAAAAAAAGCTAGCTCGCTGCTTAAATACTAGCTAAACTCCAAAATAGCCTAAAATTTCTTACTAATCTATACTAGTCAAAAACAGTAGCCTGTGACTAAATAGAATCTAAACTCTAATTTAGTCTACACAACCCTCAGATGACAAATAGAACAAATTAACCAGAAAAGCTAGCACGTCGCTTAAATACTAGCTAAACTTTAAAACAGCCTAAACTTATTCAGTAAACATGTTAGCCTGTTGCTAAAATAGAAGCAAAACTCTACAAAAGCCTAAAAAACCTCAGAAAACTAATTAGCCAAAAACAGTATTATGTTGCTAAAATATTAGCAAAATTCCAAGTTAGCGTGAAAAACCAGTAGATGCCACATTAGCCAAAAGAAAAAAGCTAGCTCGCTGCTTAAATGCTAGCTAAACTCCAAAATAGCCTAAAATTTCTTACTAAGCTATACTAGTCAAAAACGTTAGCCTGTGGCTAAATAGAATCTAAACTCTAATTTAGCCTACATAACCCTCAGATGACAAATAGAACAAATTAACCAGAAAAGCTAGCACGTCGCTTAAATACTAGCTAAACTTTAAAACAGCCTAAACTTATTCAGTAAACTAAATTAGTCAAACATGTTAGCCTGTTGCTAAAATAGAAGCAAACTCTACAAAAGCCTAAAAAACCTCAGAAAACTAATTAGCCAAAAACAGTATTATGTTGCTAAAATATTAGCAAAACTCCAAGTTAGCGTGAAAAAACCTCAGTAGATGCCACATTAGCCAAAAGAAAAAAAAGCTAGCTCGCTGCTTAAATACTAGCTAAACTCCAAAATAGCCTAAAATTCCTCAGTGAAGTAAAATAGTCAAAAACAGTTTCAGATTGTCCTATAAAAGTTAGATAAAATGGTCCATGCTCTAAAAAGACCCCTGTCTTACAAATGACAGAGGAGGAGTTCTCCGTACTACCTTAAATATTTGTTATATTCAATCTAAAAGTTTCTGGTGCTCATCAGACCAAACCCATAACATTAGCCTACCGTAGCAGTGCTTGTTTATTCTCTACTGACTGTATTACTGACATTTATTCTAAATGAAGGATTCAAGAGCAACACACCTGGATACTTTTTGACAGTTCTCTCTAATTCGCTCTTTAGTGTTTGATGATATAAGACTCTTCTAGAAATCTACGTTCTCTTGAATAACAGCACACAAGAAGAAATGTCAACAGATTTGTATTATTTTTGATCATTTTTCCTGCTTCTTTTAATCATTTTCAGTGAAAGCAGGAAAGGTTGTGTTGTCTGAAAGAGCAGCTTAGATACTTGTGTGTTTCTGCCTTGCAGACAAACACAAACACACAGTAGAACTCCAGGCAGAAACTTGTCTTGTACAAAACAATGTTGTTCCCTTCAACCACTGCTCAAATACATGAAAAACAACACTTTCCATGAACCCTGAGCTCTAATTAAAACAGCAAGAAGAGTAATTGTTGTGCGACAGCGCTTTGCTTTCTCGCTGCTGCATCGGCTGCATTATCCTGATGCTTATAGAGGGCTTTTTTGGGAAGGGGTTTGTTGTCAGACAGCTCAGAAAATCCTTTGCTTTTGGCTGCTCTTGACACTCTGGTTGAACCCGTCCTATTAACGCTGGATTACCGTGGAGGGGCCACATCTCCTCGACGAGGGAGCAGAGCACAGCGTCGGAGAGGGGATGATTTCATCTTGCATTTTTTAATTGCTTCAGCATCTCGTTGTGCACTTTCAAGATCTGCCAAACCGCTTTAGAGTCCCAGAGAAAAAATAAAAAGGGAAGGAAATGTTTAACAGAAATGCTGTAATTCCAAACACTGAAGGTTTACAGCTTCAGCGTGATAGCTTTACAGTCTCAGATGAGGAAACCTGTCCAACCAGATAAATGCTCTGAAAACAGCTGCTGGATTCCATTCTGGTTTGTGTTACATTCAAACTGCAGGGAAACCAGTGGTTATGTTTGTCTATAACTTTTCTGTAATTAAAATCATTTTTCTTTTTCTTTCACATTGTGTTTGAGTCAAACAATGTAATTTTATAAAGATTGTTAAGTATAAAAGAAAAACCAAAATCAAGGATCTAGTTGGGTTTTATTTGGGGGTTTAATTGGTTATGTCCATGTCAGATTGTTCAGACGGGGCCTCCAAGCCACTAGGGGGCCTCATAGCCGCATCTAAAGCCTCAAAGCCAATGGGGACAAAAAAAACCCACAAATAATATAATAAAAACAAGAAAAACATTAAGAAAAGACGATCTTGCTGTGGCTTGGTTTTTAGTGGCACAACCTCCATCCATCTTCAGCACTGACGTCATCGGTTCGCCTTATGGAGATGCTAACTTGAACTCATTTATCAGACACTTTTTGCACCGCAAAATGTGAAAACAAAAAAGCATTCTTCCTTTGTCACTTTGATTATGTAACAGAATGAGCGGTAATGATGAAATTAGAAACACAGTTTGGATGATTATTTTTTAATTTTACTTAAGAAACAAGAAATGCAGTTACATTGTGAAAATGAAAAGCATTTCAGTCAATCCAATTGGAAATCCACATTAATAACATGTTTGGATTACCAGAGAAAATAAAGTATCTGGAAGTGGTGCTGTATCCTCTAGTATCCTCTGTCGTCATGTGAAATAGTAGAAGAAGAAAACATTTGTAGTCACTGCAAAATCATACGGTCCTGATCCTTAACCTGTCTTTTTCCTTTGGTTTTTTTCAACAATAAGTGAATGTTTTCATTATGATAAAAGTTTTAAGTGATATAGTAACATCCTAAGATGTTATTATTGTTGTTAATATCTGAAAACCGTAAAATACTTTAATGGAAGTGACGTGTGGTTCTTGCATGCAGGAGAGCGGTGCAACAGATTTGCTTCTGCATCACATGTAGCGACACTCAACACTAGCAGGAGCTGTGCACACACCCGGTTTTTCTAAATAAAATACAAAAAAAAAGATTAAATTAAAAAAATAAAATAAAAAAATGTAGATAAAATAGTTGCCAGAGCATTTTTATTTTTTGTTACACATAATTAAAAAATGCCTAACTCGCTTTTCAGGGTGCTGCCATGACATCATCTTTAAATCTCTTTTATAGTTCTTAAAAACAATGTCCTAACACCACAGCGATGAAACTCATTAAAATGTGATTGGATGAATTCAAGCTCAATAAAACAACTTTTAATGGGATCCACATTGATTTTACCGCCACAAACACTTATTCGTGTGTACCTGTATCTGTAATGTCTCCAGTAATCTTCATGCAGGATTTCTCCACGATTCCACAGCTGCAGTAAAAAGTGTTGAACCTGGCCTTCAAACAGATGCACAAAATCCATCAGAAAAAGAAAAAGTGAGGTGAAAGTGAAAAATCCATCTATCTTTCTCTTCTGTTTTGACCTGCCCCCATAGCTGCTGGCCAATGACTGAGGAGATCCTTGGTCACGTGGTTTTGTTTATAAAGTTTGGTCCAAAACAGAAAGCAGGCTTGCTGAGGAGGCTCGGGGAGGCGGGCTCAAGGATGACATCATGAAATGGGCGAGGTGTGCTGGTGTGAACCACACTATGGATCAACAAGGACGCTGAATGAAAGCGGCCTCCATCCATGCTGCTTTGCACAATTCTGCTGCGCTTACACGGCACTTCTGCAGCGTCCAGTGTGAACCAGGCATAAGAAGACCCCATAAGTTTGTTTCTGTTTTGTAAACACAATCGTTTTTTTTTTCCAACACTCTGTTCTAACTTTGTAACATTTAAAACAAAAAGTCAATTCAGAGAGAAAGAAATGATTAGATTGTATCTTTACTTTCCCTGCGTTAACATCATTTCACGTTTTTCAAATGTTTCACTTTATATTCGATCCTTAAAGCAGCATTAGTAAAACCACAACACCTGAATAAGCGCTTAACCTGCTTAAGCTCACCTTAATTAAATCTCATGCCACTTTTTTTGGGCATTTTTTGCAGAACCTGCAGTACAAATTACCTGTTTGAAGGCCCCCAAGACTCATTATTCTGAGCCCAGAGAAACCCAGTTATAATTGCCCCCCCCCGCCCCCGCCCCCACCACACACACCCCATCTTCAGACCTGTCAACACTGTAGTGACTAAACTTAAGCACTTCATTTCAATTTTCCCTTTTAAACTCCGACCAACAGCCACTGAGGGGCTGTGGGTTGATTAGCGCACATCACCATTAACAATGATCACATCAGGGATGAGAATTCAATAACACTCCTCATGCTTTTCCCATTCTGTAATGAATAAAAACCACTATGGCTGAAAGTACTGCAGCTCAAACAAGCAGCAGTTCTATAATTTGCCCCACAACAATTGGACCAAATGATCATTTCAGTTGTGTTCTGCTGAATTTCACAAGCAATAAGTGATATGAGAGCCGCTGAGGGCTCAGAAAGCAGTGATTATCTGATGTTTGTTTGCTAAGATTCTCTGTGCAATCCTCTATTTAATAATTTACCTTTTTACTCCGCCAGATGAGAGCTGCTTTTTTCTTCATAAGTTGAAACGTTTGCACCTCTTCCCTCAAAGAAAACGGTCTCTCAGCATTCATTTTTTTGTGATTTGTGAAGTTTTAGCATACAACTTTAAGGCAACCATTTAAAGCTCAACAACTCAAGCTAAGATAGCAAAACAAGCAAAAAGGAAGGCTCTTGAGGTTATTCACATGTGACATCTCGGCATATCCATCAGGAGTTGCGACAACAAATCAGCTTTCACCGCTTGGCACAGGTGATTTGCCTCCTGACACAACCCTGTAATTATCCGGACTGGGGACCAGCACGAGGCTCCCGATTGTTTCGGTGTCTGGTCTATTCTGTGTGCGAGCAGTGAGCGATCTGCGTCAATTCTGGCAGGAAGTTACATCAAGACACATGAGGAAATCTGGTTTATTTTCAAAATATAACACATTTTTCACAGTAATTGACAAATGCGTAGTGGGCCAACTCTGCAGGGTGGGTGGGACTGTGTCTATATCAATTAATGAAGTGTAGGTCTACTTAATTGCTTCTTCTAAGCAGGAACATGTATTATAGGTTATTAATTTGTCCATCATGGCAAAAACACTGGACGCACTTCCGCTTCCAGTGTGAACCTCACAATAGGTTGTAGAGTAACAGGTCTAATGACATATTATTTTACTAGACCAAACAAGTTATTGATGTCACCTACTGAAAACGCCTTACCTCCAGCCCTTGCTAAATCAGCCTTCTCCATCCGTTCTAATACCACACCCCTTCCATTGAAAGCAGCTTGGGTGAAGCTGTTCATACATTTGAGTTGGGGCCAGCAGGCACCACATGCTTTTACTGAGGTATCCGAATCTTCAGTTTATGACTTAAATAACTTGTGATGAGAAAAAATATCTTTAAAAAGATCAGATTAGAAAAAATACATTCAGAAGATTGTATAAGAGCAAGAACAGTTAAATAGAAGATGGAGTGATAACTGTCTATTTCTCAGTAGAAGTCTATGGGATTTCTGCCTTCTTGAAACCAGCAGGTACTTCCTGTTTGGAACACAGAGTGAAGGGGTTGAGCTGTTCAGTGAATATACTGTCAATGGTCTTGCCTAAGAGATTGTTTAAAGACCACAGGATTTCATCTCTGTTCTTTGCAGATGATGTTGTTCTGTTGGCTCCATCAGACCAGGACCTCCAGCCCGTGTTGTAGCTGTTTGCAGCTGGGATGAGGATCAGCGCCGCTAAGTCTGAGGCCATGGTTCTGGACCGGAGAAAGGTAGTTTGTCCTCTCTCGGTGGGTGGAGTACTCCTGCCTCAGGTGGAGGAGTTTAAATATCTTGGGGTCTTGTTCACAAGTGAAGGAAGACTGGAGCGTGAGAGACGGATTGGAGCGGCGTCCACATGTTATGAAGTCGCTGCACCGGTTTGTTGTGGTGAAACGAGAGAGCTGAGCCAGAAAGCAAAACTCTCAATTTACCAGTCGATCTTCGTTCCAGTACTCACCTCTAGTCATGAACTCTGGGTCGTGACTGAAAGAACCAGATCCCAACTACAAGAAATGAGTTTTCTCCAGAGGGTGGCTGGGCGGTCCCTTAGAGATAGAAGCTCGGCCACCCGGAGAGATCTCGGAGTAGAGCCGCTTCTCCTCCACTAAGAGAACCAGTCAAGGTGGCTCAGGTATCTGGTCCAGATGTCTCCTGGACGCCTCCCTGGAATGGATGGATGGATGGATGGATGGATGGATGGATGGATGGATGGATGGATGCTTTTTGGGTGAAGGCTGGGTAGACTCTGAACAGGTTGCCATTTTGTAGCATATGAATACCTAAGGACAAATTGGAATTAGCACTTAAACTGTGAAGTCTTTGGACTGTGGTAGAAATCCACACAATGATCCAGGGAAATATAACCTTTCATCACCTTTGTACAGCCCCTTTAACCACTGCCAATAAGATAAAATTTTAGAGGTGAATTATTTGTGTTTTATTGTTGTTTCTACTGTAGGTCTACTGAAGAATTTTTGTCTGAAGCTTTTTACAACCTTTTTTCTGTAATATTGTTATATTTCTCTCTATCAAGGCTATATATACATATGATGTTCATTTCAAATGTAAGCAAATATTGTTGTCGAGGACAGATCAGAAAGTTTACGCTTTGTTCTTGTGCCTGAAGGATATTTTTCCACAAGTCTTGTGCTTGTTCAAATGTAGGTTTGGTTTGAGGATAACAGTGGAACTTCCACGTTCTGTCTATTCAGAGGCAGATTTCCTCCTTTACCTTTGAAACTGTACATGCTCCGTAGATTAATCGATTTGAATGGATTTGAACTTAATAGATCAATAATTGACTATTAAATTAGGATCGATTCAGCACACAAAGCTAAAGTCTGCTAGCTTGATGCTAACGTTTAATGAAATTTCTCATAGGACGGCTAATGCTAACGATGGGACAACCTGAACATACATCAATGACTAAATGAACATCTTCATAAACTCAGACATTAATTTTACAAACTCATTTACAGGAAATATTTTTAAAGTAACCATTTATGGTCTAAAACATGTTTTTGCTCATTCTTTCTTCCTCTTCTTGAATAAAAGGTACTGCTGTAGCGCGATCGCCACCTAGTGGCCAAACTGAAACGCCTTCAAGGAGAAGCAGAAGAGAATCCATGTAACACTGGATGATATTAACAATCTCACTATTTCACTGATACATTTTACAGTATGTGAACTGGATCAGATTTATATAAATATATTCAAAGCATATAGTAGATTATTAATGCATTTGTACACAAATGTGTATAAATGTGTAAACTCAAAACTGAATTGAACTGAGAGGATCCAAAGAATAGAAGAAGATCTGATTCCATCAATCCAGGCTCTTGTGAATCAAATTGAATCGTTTCTGAAAATGATTACCAATACCCAGCTCTAGTGTTCAGTCTTCTTCGGAGTGTTCTGACATGGACATAGACCTAAACGAGTTCTGTGGAGTCTGAGATGCAGCTCTCTGTTTCTTTGGTTTGGTTCTCTCAACGTGAGGTTCTGTCAAAGAAATTGTTTTATTATTATCATTGTTTAAATGTATTTTATAATGTTAGCCCAAACTGTAGCTGACAGATGAGCTCTTCACATCTTAGGAACAAATGTTCCTGCTTCCTCTCCCAAGCTAGGATGAGGGGGGGTTTACGATGCACTGTCCTCAGCAGGACAAAGGATGGTTTGAATTGTAAATGTCCCCAAATGGTTCCTTACATGATACCTGCAATGAACTGTCTTGACTTTGCTTCTTTGTTTGAATGTTGTAACCTCCCACTTTGTGCTTTTGAAATAAAAGGAGCGCCACATGCATCATTCCTTTAAGAAAAAGGGTGATGGCATCTTTCCCATCATTCTTGTTTCTTCCTCACATGTGAGTAACTTTGCTTGTTGGTTTGGTCATTTTACTGAGTTCTGTTTCTTTCTAGTGTCGAGGTGAATTTCCCTGACATTCTTTGGTCCTTCGAGCCGGATCACAACACATCTGCAGCCCTGGGAGCGGACCTGGAGATTGAAGTCTGTGCACAGGCCGTGAGAAAGGTCTCCGGAAGAAAGCCCGTCGTAGTGAATTCTACGCCGGCCAATCTACTGGTCCGATCCCTGGGACCAGATTGACGTGATCCATAAACCAGTTGTGACCTCAACAACAAGGCAAGTAAAGCGCATTAAGGCCAGAATTCTTAGAAAGGTACAGGTTCGAGTCCTGTAGCCAAAGTAATGCGCATTTAGGGGTTCGAGTCCCCTTAAGGCCAGAATTCTGAAAAGGTACAGGTTCGAGTCCTGTAGCCTAAATGATGTGCACCAAAGGGTTAGAGTCCCCGGAAAATTGTCTAGACTGGAAGATCTTCTGCAGAAATATATAGGTTCGAGTCCTATATCAAAAGGGTACCAAAAAAAGTGATAAAAGTAACTCTTGAAAATAGAAAAAGAAAAAAAATAGTAAAAGTTTTTTTGTTGTGTGCATGTTTGAATGGAGTGATCTTGTTCGAAGCAGCGGGCAGCTGGAAACCTTGCGGTGATAACACAAAGCTGCTGATCAGTTGAAGTAGAACAAGACTTCATCTCATTAGGCTTTAGGTGAAAAGAACCCAGAGTCTAAAACGTTTTTCATTCCTGGGAGGACCCTACAACGTGTGACCGGATCAGACAATAGGTCTGACCTAGAAGCTTGTTGCACGAGGAGTGAAATTCTGTCCAGAGAGGCATTCTCTGTCGGTTCTGATCACACTCTGTGACTAGAATAAATATATAAATAAATATATATATAAATAATAAATAAATAAATAATGGGGAATTCAAATAGAAAATTAGAATTAACTGGGGATCCAAAATATATGGAAAGAGCCCATCCGGGTTCGACTAAATTCCCACCATCCAAAAACATGTTTCATAGGTTGATTGGATACTCTAAATTGCCCCTAGGTATGAATGTGAGAGTGACTGTGTGTGTGATTGAGGCCCTGCAATCTGTCCAGGGTAATCCCTGCCTTCACCCATCAGCAGCCGGGTTAGGCTCCGGCACCCCCGCGACCCCGAAAGGGACTAAGTGGTTAAGAAGATGAATGAAACAAAAACTAGTGAAAAAATAATATGTGCCAAATTGAGGTTAAATGAAGCAACAAAAAGACAAAATGGCATTCAGAAAAGTAAAACTAAAGAAGCATGTTTGGTGTTAAAGACAGAAGATGATGAGTCAGTTGTGACATGCAGTATCAGACCCCTGCAGTTTATGCAGATCAGCTGCAGCCTGATGAAGAACAAAAGGAAAAGGGGGGTTGCAGAATCCAGCTGGTTTCTCCCCACCTCCTTATCAGGAGCCAACTGCTCCTCCAACGAGTGATCTTTACCCATCGCTGACTGATTTTAACAAACCAGAAAAACAAAAAATGACATTGAGAGGAAAACAGTCAAAACTAGAATTGAGTAAAACTATGGGGGTTGTACTAGAAGAAGCTGGAGGATCATCAGAAGTGGCAGAAACATATCCAATGATTGAAGTACCCAATCCTAGAGCTGGAGAAGATGGCCAGAGGCCTACACTTCTTGTGTTTAGGACCTGGACAGTAGAGGATGTTAAGAAAGCAGTGGAAGGAGTAATTCCTCACAGAGAAAATCCAGAGGATTTTCATGAGCAAGTGATGGAAGTTAAGAGAGTTTACCATCTGAATAGCATTGAATGTCAACAAGCATGAAGACTGCAACGAAAGCAGACTGGGGAAAAGTAAAGGGAAATTGGTACTGCAGGCATGACAACGATCCTCCCAGACCGCTTCTACATAATAGTCCTGAGTTAATCCAAAACTTACACTTTTAGGATGAATAATTAGAGAAGCTTTTCCAGTGAGACCAGATTATGGTAAAATTGGTCAAACAAAGTAAAAAGATGGCGAGTTGGTTTCAGACTTTAGAGTCAGATTTGAAGAAGTGTTTAAAGGTAATAGTGGACTCAGAGATGATGATAATGATGATGGTCCCTATAGACAGCAACTGAGACAAGCTTTACTTCAAGCTGTGAAACCAGAGATTGCAGATAGCATAAAGAAACATTACATAGATCTGCCTACAGGAGCACTGCAACAGTTTATGAATTTTGCTATTCATGCAGAAAAAGTAGTGGTGAATAAAGATAAATATAGGGCTCAAGGTGAAGATACATTGTGGCAGGATGAGAGGAATGAAGTGTTTTGGATGGAACATGAACAGAGGTAGAAGTTGTGGATGTGGCCAAGAGCGTGGCGTGGAAGAGAAAACTTTAGAGGAAGGTTTAAAGGAAGTAGCAACAGAGGGTCAGAGCAGGATGATGATGGATGTTGGAATATGTAGACAGAGAGATCATTGGACAAGAGATTGTCCTAGAAAGCTGAAATCTGATTGATTAGAGGATAGGAAAAATTAGAAGATAAGAGGTGAACCTGAGTCAGAAATGAGTGATGGATTTTTGGAAATTTAGAGATTTTTGGAAAAAGCAAAACAAGAGGGGATATGACAATGCAGTGAGTAAACTATGGCATCAAAAATACACAATTAATCATTTGTATTGGAAAGATGAAACTAATTTTTGTATTGTGACAGCTATAAAAAAAAAAAATTAGAACATGATATTTATATCAGTAAAGAAGAGAAACCTATTTTGCTGAAATTTATATTCAAATGGGAAGCTATTTTGAGTCATGGGCTTTGCCATGTCTCAACACGGGGGATGGTAGGCCCAGTATAGAAACATTATACAACTTACGGAGTTTGTTGAATTGAATAAAAGCAAAGGATTAAAATGCTGTTCAGTAATATTTGATGTTTTTTCTAAATGGTTAAGAACTTTTTATATGTTCAGCACCAGATTACACAGTGACTAAAGCTATTTGTAAAAGAATAATTCCAACTTTTGGCTTACCATAAGTGATAAGAAATGATAATGGTACTTATTGTGTAAATCAAGTGATAGAGGAAATGGCTCAACACCTTTGTTTAGATCAAAAGAGACATTGTAGTTACCACCCACAGAGTGCAGGGTTAGTTGAGAGAACAAATGGCATTGTCAAGTTAAAGTTAAAGAAATGCATGGAAGAGACAAATAGACAATGGCCTGACTGTATTGACTTAGTTCAATTAAACATGCGCATCACACCTACAGGAGATCAAGCATTAACACCTTTTGAAATGTTGTATGGGCGTTCTTATAGGTTGCCAGACCTTGATCCTACACAGCAACATTCTCCAGATGATGATGTAACTTTGGTTGATTATTTGAGAAAAATGCTTACAACTAAAGATGTGCAAAGAACAAATCAACTGCCAGATTCCTTTTCATCTCCACAGGACATCCCACCAGTGGAGGTTGGTGACTGGGTGTTTGTGAAGGCCATAAAAAGGAAGTGCTGGTCCAGCCCACGGTGGGAGGGTCCATACCAAGTCCTGCTAACTACACCAACAGCTGTCAAGATTGCTGAAAGGACGTCTTGGATCCATTTGTCACACTGCAAGAAGAAGCATCTTGGTGAGGCTGATTCCAATTGCTAGGTGGGGAAGTCTGACTACAAAGGGATTCAGCTTTTTAGGGCTGTTTGTCTCAACGTCAGTGAAGCAGGGAGATCCACCTAGTTTTAGGGAGGATAGCCCACAAGAACTCTTTTGCACCACACTGATCCTAGACACTGTTAGAGGATTTGAGGAGGTGAAGTGCTTGTAACCTCTCCCACCTGAAGATAGGTCCATATCCACCATGACGTGTTCATCTGGACTGACCAGCGTACCGTTCCTGCTACTCCTGGCAGGAAGCATCACATGTATTTGGTTCTGTTGGAATCCTTATCCACCGAAAAAAAAAAATAACCAATGAAGAAAGACTGAACATTTCCAGACGATGGCTAAGTATTGACAAACATGATGTTTTAAATGGTCCAAAAATGAACATAACTCAACTGTATATGACAAACTCTTGGTACAGGTATGTTATGTTACTGACTAAGGAAATGAATAGATGTGATTGTTATGTTTGTTCTGTAATGCCAGCTTCATCCCTACACCCTAACCTGAAGGCAAAACCATTTTCTGTGTGGGAAAGCGACTGTATTATTGAATATAGTGCTAAAGGGTATGTTTATAATGTAAACGTTACAACTCCAAATGGTACTGTTCTAAAACCAAGCTGTGAGAGTCTCTATAAATTTAAAAAATTTAAATTAACAAAATCATTATCTCGCTTTGCTAGTGTGGAACCAGGAACTGTGTTTCCGCATTGTGTGACTAACAATGGCACAGTATTCTTGGGAGCACTGCAAACGAGGATGTGTCGTGAACTTCTTGTTCCCTCCACAGTCCAGACAATCCATGACAGAGTATTCCATGGAGATGCGGTTCCCTGTCCTGGAAGACGTTGTGTTGGATCTGCTCCAGATTTCATTCCAGGAAACAATGGCACTTATGTGGTAGACCAAATGTTTTGGTTATGTGGGCAGGCCCTCTACCTCAGTCTGCCTAGAGACTGGAGTGGGATATGTGCCCCGTCAAGGTCACAGATCACTTTATAGTTTCGGCAGTCCATGAACCTCACCTGCGCCACCGACGTAATCTTATTGACGTCAAGCCACATGATTCCATATGGGGATCAGACGTTCCTGAAGATCACAAACACTGGAGTACCGGGACAAAGGTAACTATGGCACTGTTCCCATGGGTAGGAACTGCTAAAAACACCCTCAGGATTGAAACCATTGATTATCGATTAGGTTTATTTTTGAATGCAACAATTAAAGCTTTTAAAGGTTATAATGAAGAAATTTCAAGTATGAGACTCATGGTTTTACAGAACAGATTGGTTTTAGACTTACTAGTCGCACAACAAGGCGGTGTTTGCAAGATGTTAAATGATACCTGTTGTACATTTATTCCTGATAATGCAAATGAAGGTCACAGCATCACTGAAGCATTACACCAACTTGAAAAGGTCCAGCAGGCGATGCAGGAGGACAGAAAACCCCAATCTTGGGATTTCTTCTCCTGGCTCACTTCTGGTTCCTGGTGGCAACTTTTGCTAAAATAGTAACACCTGTTTTTTGACATTGATCATATGTTGTATGTTTACTATGTGTATTTTGCCATGTATTCAATCTATGATATCCAGAGCAGTGAATGGTGGTACAAAGCATCCTTCTCAGTCAGGAATATACTTGTTGTTGAAAGGAGAACAAGACGACGGTGATGAATTTGAAACTGTGATGAAGATGTGTAAACTTGTGTCCTCTGAGTGTAAATTGATAAACGTGTATGAAAATGAAGTTATCACAGAAAACTGAAAAGAGAGTGTGGTATTGGATGTGAGATTTTAACATTTATCAATGATAAACAGGAGGGAATATGTCAAAGAAATTGTTTTTATTATTATCATTGTTTAAATGTATTTTATAATGTTACCCAAACTGTAGCTGACAGATGAGCTCTTCACATCTTAGGAACAAATGTTCCTGCTTCCTCTCCCAAGCTAGGATGAGGGGGGGTTTACGATGCACTGTCCTCAGCAGGACAAAGGATGGTTTGAATTGTAAATGTCCCCAAATGGTTCCTTACATGATACCTGCAATGAACTGTCTTGACTTTACTTCTTTGTTTGAATGTTGTAACCTCCCACTTTGTGCTTTTGAAATAAAAGGAGCGCCACATGCATCATTCCTTTAAGAAAAAGGGTGATGGCATCTTTCCCATCATTCTTGTTTCTTCCTCACATGTGAGTAACTTTGCTTGTTGGTTTGGTCATTTTACTGAGTTCTGTTTCTTTCTAGTGTCGAGGTGAATTTCCCTGACAGGTTCATATTTCTATGTCCTCACAGAGTTTTGACCTGTCCCAGATGCAACACCAGGACTGTCACATCTAAGATTTCTGCGCTATCGTAAAGCAAACAAAAGCTGCTTCTCCTTCTGTGGCTTTATGGACGAAGCGGACAGCTCGCTGCAGCTAATATCATAGAACAGACAGTCCTTCTGAGACAGACGTGAAAAAGACTCATTTCTCTGCTGATTGCAGCCGTGGTGTTAATCAGCTCAGTCAGCGACACCACCTGCCTGCTCCGTATTTTAAAAGATAAGAGGAGGAACCAGCAGAGCACCAACTATCCAGCCACCTGCATCTGTAACCCACATTTGCGCACACCCCAACAGATCCCAACATTTAATGATTATTTCATCTGCTCAAGACTGTAATCCTCTAATCTCTGTCTGTCATATTTATCATCTCCCACTGCTCTGCAGAAAGCCCGGCTCCACCTTCAGCTCAGGAGCTAATAATCCTCTTACACTGGAAACACAAGGAAATGTTTTTCTATGCAAAGTGGTCATCAGTGAGAAGAACTAAATGAAGCAGCGGGGAGGGATTTTTTGTTTGTTTTTTCCCCGTGAATCAAGCAGACGTCTGTAAAAAGGCTGTTATTTAGTGACAAGATGGAGGCGGATAATTTGATTGAAGATTAATTAAGTCTGTCGTGCTGTTTGTGGCGCTGCATGCAGCGTCGCGCGCTGTGGAACGATCAATTTGTCTCCGCCTCTGGTCTCATGCCATGGATGACCGTGAGAAGACATGACAGAACAAAGTCAAAAAAGACTTTAACTCTAACTGGGATGGATGATGGAACTACAAGAGGGAACTTTTTAGGGTCTCCAGACTTCCATGTTCACATAATTGATTCAAAACCTCTGGAAATAAGAAAAGACATGTCAGATATGGGCCCTGCAACAGGATTGCGAATAGCTATGCAGATGACACACAGATATATATTACATTGACACCAGGAGACCGAGACCCTGTACAGGCTCTTGGTAAATGCATTGAGGACATTAATGACTGGATGTGTCACAACTTACTTCAATTAAACAAAAACAAAACTGAGATTATTGTCTTTGGGGATAAAGAAAAAAGGTTGGACGTCACTAAAGAGCTTCAATCTATTAATCTAAAAACTACCAACTAGAAACTTGGGTGCAGTGATGGACTCAGACCTAAATTTTGATAAACACATTAAGTCAGTCACAAAATCAGCCTATTACCATCTCAAAAATACTACAAGGATTAAAGATCAGATGTCTAAGCAGGACCTGGAAATACTAGTGCATGTGTTCATCTTTAGTTGACTCTATTACTGTGACAGTGTTTTTACAGGACTACCAAAAAAAAAAAAAAAATCCATCAGGAAACTGCAACATTCCCAACGAAACAGAAACATATTGCAATATACATATATATATAGCATATTTCAGTACATAGAGCAATATATCTATATATGGATATATGAATCTGTCTATTTCAATGTAATAAAATGGTAATAGTTGGAGTATCTCAATATATTTCAATATACTGATAAATATTTCTTCCTTATACAGAATGTACTGTAAATATATTGTTCTACATGTATTGAGATATACATATATTGTTGTTTCGTTATATTCAGAACTCTCCTGCTCGAACAGAGAAAGTAGACCACATCAGTCCAGTTCTGAGGTCTTTCCACTGGTTACCTGTCTGTCAGAGGATAGACTTTAAAGTTCTGTTACTGGTTTATAAAGCTTTGAATGGTTTAGCACCAAAATACATGACTGACCTCCTGACCCAGTTTGTACCAGCCCTCTCTGGTCATCTGGATCCTAGAGTCTCAGCAGTTTCTGTTGCGGTGAAGAGTGAGACTGGAGGATGATCGCAGCGGACACAGAGATTTAAGTTTCGGTTTATGGTAGGGAGGTGATGTGGAGGGGAGCAGAACTGGCTTGGAGCTGGAGCTTGGCTTGAGCTTGGGGAGGCAGACTGGCTTGGTTTACCTGGAGTAAGAGCACAGACAATCAGGTGGAGGCAGAAGCTGGGCTCTGAGCAGGTGATTGGAGGCAGCTGAGAGATTGATGAGGCCACCAAAACACTCCACCCACAGCACAGCAGAGAGGAATCCCAACAAGTTTCAGTCTGCTGCAGATACGACACCCTGAAGAGTCGTCTGTCTGAGAGGAAATACCAACCTATGACCTCCATAGTTTTACACCAACTCTCCTTTTTCCCTCAAGACTCTGAAGATGGGGGTTAAGATTCCCTACAAATGCAATCAAACCTCAGCCGTCTCTTCTTCTAGATTTGGTCAATAGACTCGGGTAAGCGCATGCTCTCCAGTTGCTGACTCAGCTGAGATGTGATCTTTAGAAGTTCAACTCTGAAGAGGTTATGTCCAAGTTTCTGCCTGCTGTCATCCTGCAATAAATTTAACTCATGTTAAGAGGTAATTGTTCACAGGGGGGTTTAGTGGACACGACTTTGACTCCGATCTAACCTTGGAGCCGGCCAATGAGCCGTCTTAACCTGTCGCATTAATAGAGGAGATTTATATTCTCATAACAGGGGCTCTGATAGTGAAATTACTCAAATTGATTAGTGACTAATGAATGACCAGCACCCTGTGTTGTGCTAATGCATTCCTCTGACTGATTGTGGTCAACCTGGTTTGGGACGGCAGCCAAAGAGATACGTTTCGTAGTCGAGCCAAATTAATTAACAACTCGTAGGAAATTAATCTCCGACAGGGAGTCCATTACTCAACCTGGAATCAACTTGTTTTTGAGCAGCTCTGATGACACGCAGAAATGTCTGCTGGTTATTGGAGGCTTCATGAGGTGTTTTCAAATGCAACAACACACGTCTGAGAAGAATATTAGGATCAGAGATCATGAAAACTTTTGTGAGGTTTGAAGAATTAGTAGGAGTTTGCTTAAAAAGTCAAAAGCATTGATGCAGTTTTTATGCTTAAACCTTCATCTTGTTGATCATCTTCCCCACTGTTACGGCTGTGGCCGTATTTGGCTTTTTGTTCTGTGTATTCTGTCAGAGTGGGACCTCTTTGTGTTTTGTGGATCTTTGTTTGTGTGTCTGTTCTTTATTTCTTTCAGGTGTGGTGCTGGAGGGAGTGGCTCCCATTGGCCCAAACCAGGTGGAGCCACCTTTAAAAGCACCTGGAGGACCTCCAGCCCACGAGAAGGGAGCTGGGCTGCAACCAGTCTCCACTGCAGCTCAGTGCTCTTCTCCACCTGTTTTTTTTTTTTTGTTTGTGTGCACATTGTAGTTTGTTTGGTGTTCTGTTTTTGTCCCACTCTGTTCTTTGTAGTTTGTATGTGTAGTTTTGTGTTAGTTTAAGTAAAGCTGTAGGGGTGAACCGCCATTTTCATTAGTGTAAATTTTCTCCTGTTTCTGTTAGTCCAGGGAGGTTAGTGTTTGTCATTCTTTTACTATTTCCTTTGCAGGTAAGCTCCCTGGGTTGAGTTAGTTGGGGTTTTGTTTGTTATTTTGGCCTTGGTTCACCCTGAAGCCTTTAGCTTCACTTTGAGTTATTGATTTGTTTAGTGTTGTAAATAAATTTGTTATAATTTTATGGAGACATTTGTATTCTTGTTTTCTTTATTTTCTTTTATGCTATGCCTCAAAACCCCTAGACCAAATGGGGCGCAACACCCATGTCATACAAATAATTGATTATAATCAAACCTAAACTAAACTTTATTCATGAGCTGCTTTCCTGTTTACAGAACACCTCAAATTATTTTACTTAAAAACAAATAACTAGGGCTGAGTATGGATAAGTTTCCAGAAAATATTTGATTCGATTCAACAGAACCTGGATCAACTTGATTCTGATTTCTTTTTTCAATTTTTTTTTTCAATCCTCTCAATTCAATTCAACTTGAAATTAAAAAATTAGACACATTTGTTTAGAAATGTATTAAAATCTACTGTATGTTTTGAATATATTTACATTAATCTGATCCAGTTCACAGACTGTAAAATGCATCAGTGAAATACTGAGATTGTTAATATCATCCAGTGTTTCATGGATTCTCTAAAGGAGAAGTTCTAACAGAAATGTTCAGATCATTAACATTAGAAACATTGTTCTGCTTCTCCTGGAGGGAGTTTCAGTTTGGACACTAGGTGGTGATCACGCTACAGCAGTAAACCTTATTCCAGAAGAAGAAAGTATGAGGAGAAAACGCTGCTTTAGAACACAAATGGTTACTTTAAAAGTATTTCCTTTAAAGAGTTTGATCAATTTAAATTTCTTTGAGTTTATAAAGCAATGTATGTTTGGGTCGACCAAGCGTTAGCATTAGCCGTACTATGGGTAATTCCATTAAATGTTAGCATCAAGCTAGTGGACGTTAGCTTTATGTTCTAAATCGATCTATATATTTATGGATCGATTCAAATTGATTAATGGATTTTATCATCCCAGCCCTTCAAATAAGTAAACAATAAAAGACAAAAATGAACCTTTTCATGGAGACTCACTTAACTCATATATCTTAGGAATTTTTTACTCAGTGAGGTCAATTTTAAATCAGATTTGGGGCAGAGAAACTATGGGTGGATTGTTTTCATGCAGGAAAAAGCAGAATTTAGTTATAAAGTCCACCTAAAAAATATTAAACCTCTGTTTTGTAATGTGTATTTTGGGTGGCTGTGTTGCAGAGGTGGAGTGGGTTGACCTCTGACCAGAAGATGACAGGTTCTGTTCCCACCCTGCCAGCCCATGAGCCTCCTAGGACAAGACACCGACCCTCACATTGCTCCTGGTGGCTATAGCCCGGCACCATGGCCTGCGGGCCAGATGTGCCCCCTCCACATTTGGCCCGGGCCCAAACAATGATGGTGACCCATGGTTTTCATTTGTACATATAGATTTTATTTTTTGAACTTTTTAGTTCTCTTTTTTCTGTGAAGATTATTAAGATTTTGGTTAAGTGTAGAACTCTGGAAAAACATAATTGTTCATGTTTCAGCACACCCTGTGATTGTTACACTTCTTTTTCTGTTAGTTTAAAAACTGACCTCAGCCCCACATCAGAGAAGATATACATATATATATATATATATATATATATATATATATATATATTATATATATATTATATATATATATATATATATATGATATGTGGCTCTCACATGAAAAAGTTGGGGACCCCTGCAGTAAACAGAAATAACTGATCCCGAAATGTAGATTCTCAACCAAAAACAATAATGTTACTTTATTGAATTTGAAAAAGAAAAATTCATTGATTAACTTGTGATTTTTCAATACCTCTGGTTAAATAATAAAGTTTTTAGTTTTTAAAACTAAGAGTATTAAGCTAAAACATTTTAGACATAAGATTTTCGTATACCGTATAACACGGAAAATCAATTGGAAGTCAGAAAGCGCAACTAGAATTAAGACAAACTGGAATATAAGACAAAACAAAACAAAATGTAAGTGTCTTTATGTGTTGAGAAACACAGTGAGTCACAATCGACTCTGATTTATTTTTTGAGTTGAATTCATGTATTTCTGGCAGAGATCTACAACAAATGGTAACTTTACATTTACATTATACTATCTGCTACTACATTGGCAGCATTGAGCTGGTTCTATGCAACGCAAGGTGTCTTTTATTTTGAAAGGAACTCATGTGGGCTTCTGTCAAGTTATAAACTGTTTCATATTTTGAAAAAAAAGGTATTTTCTTTTTATGTTTTATTTATGTAAAAGACGTTCATTTGTAATAATCTTAATGGTAACATTGACATAAACACAAACCTGTCTCTTATTCCTTTGTGGCTCCTGCTAGATTTTGATCTGTGAAAAATGGATCCGAATGGTTCTGTAAGTGTTGAAGGGTTCAAACCCCTGGTGTGAACAATCACCTATTTTCCATTAAAATGCTCTTCTTTCCCGACAAAAACACTTTTCTTGAAACTCAGAATATCTGTTAATAATCGGTGAGGTAAATGAAAGTGAATGAATCTGGGAGGATCCTGAGGAAGTGTTGGGTTCAGAAAAGTGAAAAAGCTCCAGTGGAGACGAGGCTGTGACAGTTGGCTTCTTCTTGAGGACTTTCTCCAACACAGCTGGGCTCCATGAATTCATTATCATATCAAACTGCTTAATGACGATGTGGATCATGATTGCATTATTATGTAAATGCATATGGAAATCATCCACACCTGTTTCATGTCGAGCTCGTCTGCACTTGCACTTTACTGGAAGAAAATGGAATGAAAACTCCAGTCTGCAGCCTGAATTCAGCCCTTCTTTTTCTTTTTTCTAGCCAGACTGCTGTAATCTTTCAAAGTGGTCTGGAACAAAAGGCTGAAGCTCTCTCAGGTTTGCTTTTCGTCTTTATTCCTGTCTCAAAACGGATCATTTTCAAAGGAATTTCTTTCTTTTTTTAGCGAGTTAACTCTGGTGGATGAATCATTCAAAGACTGGAAGAAAACCTGTTGTTTTGCAGATCCACTGCACAGAAAAGAGGAATCACTCTTCTTTTTTCCACTGGTTCCTGATCGGCCTGAGCAGCTCAAGCTGTTCTCATCTGTCAGTTTCATCAACTTAAGAAAGTTTCAGTTGAGATGAAAGCGCTCAAGCTCCATTGGAGAGAAGAGTTTGGTCTGATTTCAGTGTGAAAATGGCAGGCAGCAGAAATGTTCGGATGATTCTGGGATTTTTTGGTGCATCAATCGAGAAACGTTTCAGAGCAGAACATGGAGACGATCACATCGTCATGAACAGTCGAGGAGAGACTGAGAAGTTCCATTCAAACACTGGAGTTTGGAGAATGAAGCTTCAAAGTACAATCAGTTGGTTTTTTTGTGTATCAATAATGAGTTTGCTTGTTACATTGTGTCATTTATGCTTTTTTTTTTTTTAATAAAGTGATCTTATAACAGTAAATTAAACTTATTTTTAATCAGTCCTGACATAACACTAACTTAAGAGGCCTTATGTATTTTATAAAACCTGCAAACTGGACATGTCAGATGACTGAAAATAGGATTAAATCTATTGTCAGAACTGTTTATTATTAGATCAAGTTTAAAGTTTATTATCTTCTGCTTTTCTTAGGGGAAAAAATTGCTTGATAATAATTGCAAGTAAATTTAAGATGATCTTTTTGTGAATATTTAAAAGTTAAATGTTGTGACTAAATGGCCTAATGACCACGAAAACATTGTATTTTTATAAAGAATGTGGTGATTTTTTTGCTCTAACTCAGTTTTGTCAATAAGAAACTGAATCAAATATTTCTTTTACAGGTTGCAGACCTCTGGTTTAGCTGTTGCATTCATGACATCATTCAAACTACACATGCACTTTCTACTTGTACATGCTGTTCAGGGAATATTTACATTGAATCCATATCAGACTTTAACATGTTGTCCACACATATCAAATGAAGCTTTATTTGATATTTTAAAAATAATTTAAACTCTAAAAAAACAAATTCAAACTACAGGTTGAAAAACTGAATGTGAATTATTCTGATCCAGATCTTAGCTCATCAATAATCCTGTGATTAGTGCTAGCATTAAACTAATAAACTCTCAAAACTGAATAAATATAAAAAGAGACAGTCTTTGAACAGATCTTTGTAATGATCTGATCCAAAGGATTCAGCTCCCTAAAAAGTCATTAATTCCATCTTGAGCTGGCAGTGCTGGACTTCAAAGACCTTATTGGTGATTTTACATGTGAGAAGGCAGGGCATTAAGTGGAGCAAGGACCAGGTTAAAAGGCAGGAAAAAGAAGCTTTCAGTTTTATTTAAATGAGGATAAATTACATATTGACATTTTTTTATTTTTATGCTGTTTTTTTTTTTTAGATTAGGTTTAGTTAATCTCCACTAATGATTTTTTTCATAATAAAGTTTATTTCTTATTTAAGAATCAGTTTTATTTAAATCAAACTAAATTCTACTGTATTCATAGTGTTTAGTTCTTCTCATATTGTACATGTCAGTTATCATATTATTATGTCACAAAGATGATAGTGAAAAATATCATCATAATCCATAAAATTTATGTTAAACAGCGACAAAAAATGTTGCAGCTTTGTTAGGGGGGTGTAAGGACGCGGCAGAGGCGTGTAGATCCATATGCAACAGATTTAATAGCATCAAACAGGATGACGAGCTTCAGAGTCAAAAACAGGCCGTGCAGGGTCGCAACGCAGGACGAGGAGAGGAGCGAGAGACACAGGCAGGAGGTCAAAAACACGAGTGGGCTGTAAGGACAGAAATACTTAGACTGAACGTGAGAGCAACAATTCAAGACGACGCAATGAAGATAGTCAGCGGGAAGAATAAAACAGTGCAGGTGATCATGTGATGGGAAACAGCTGAGAGAAGCGGAACTGGAGAGCAGTGCATGATGGGAAGAAGAGCTAGTATTCTGACGAGAACTCTCTCTGGTGGTCGGAGGAGAACATAACTGGCTGAATCCTGACAGTCAAAATTATTTTCCCAAAATCTCTCGCGTCTCCCTGCCTGCAACTATAAAGCCGACACGTTAAACAGAACATTTTGACTGCTGCATGAGAGAAAACCTAAAGGGCAGAGCTGTGACATCACACCGCTGCAGGAAACAGGCGCTCGCCCCAACTCATTTCATCAAGTGAGACAATAAAGACATGAGCAGACATTGCATCAGCCAGATCCCCTCCACCCCAACATCCAGGTGGTGTCCTCTGAAGGACAGAGGCGCGTGCAGCCTTCCAGACCAGAGCTGACTTCTCTTTATTCATTTATTTTCTGTTAGTTTAAGATGAAACGCTAATGATTATTCTCTTTATGAAGATGATTGAATCTGTTTTTATTTAATGATTAAGATTTTTTGAAGTTATTAGGGATGTTTTGCATGTAGAATTTAGTAAATTGCACTGTTATGAATAAATATCTTTTATTGAATCAGTATTTTCCTGGTTGTAGTTTGGAAAACCACTATCTTGCATCTTTAGTGAAGCTTCTTAGAGTTTGTCATCAAAATGCAGAAGAGAATCTTCTTGGGTGGGAACTTCGTCAGGCTTCAGTTGTCTCTGCTCTCCCTCTTTGTTTTGTTTTCAGTGTCTTCTTCAAAGCCGGAGTTGTGACTTTGTTTTCTCCTCAGATTGTTGCCGTCGGGCACAGAGAGACGGCTGAGGTGTTGACAGGTTAACCTGCTGATGACCTGCACCTGAAGACTCCGACTGCCATGAAATCAACCTCTCAGATGACAACTTTTTATTCAGTAAAATTGAATTTTTTCCCCTTTATCAGATTATTTCAGGATATTTTTGATAATGGTGATCCACAAAATGATTAGATCCTCATTCTGCACAGGTGGTAAAACACAGAGCTCCTCCATCTGTGTTTGTGGTTCAGGTTTGGACACAGATTTATCAACAGAAACACAAAGAGGAGCAGGAAGTAAACGATGTGATGGAGGAGTTTGGGAAACAGCAGCAGAAATCCCAACAGGAATCCATGTCAAAAAGATAATTCTTTGTATTCCTGCTCGTGTAACCTCTTATTAATAATTAATCTTTTCGTAGGATGTTGTCAGATTTAATTATTTTTTTTTAGTTCAAAGAAAAGTCACTTTAAAAGTTACTTGATAATTTGATTGTTACTTTATTAATTAGAAGTAACAACTGATAATTCATTTGTAATAATTTCCTTCATAATGAAGGTGATGACCTGAGGATAATTTTATTTAAAAAATAAAATGATTTTTTTTAATAAAATGAATAATTTCAACCAGTTTTAGGATTGAATATTTCATATTCATCCCTTTTCAGGATACGTCTTGCAGCTTATTAATGACTACAACAGCATCACCCAAACAGCACGACCATCCTTACAAATACTTCACAATACACTGAACCTCGTGCACCAAACGTGGTGCGTTCCAGTTCCACGACCTCCAACGGAGAGGATGTTCTGTTTGAAGCTGCTGCGCCTGCATCACAACAGAAAACTGAATAACAGAACGGACAACTGAAGTAAATCCGTATGTAGGAAGGGAAGCAGCAGAGATCAACAGAACTGACTTCAGGGCTTCAAATGACAATAAATAAACACATCAGGCTTTAAAATAGTTTGATGTGTGGAGTGAGTGGAGGAGAGGAAGCAGATGTCTGCTGTTGGCTCTTTAATGCAGTGAAACTTCCAGCCGTAGGGAGAAGCGAGCGAAGACTTTTGCTGTGGTTGCAGAAATCTCTCACATTCACGTCCGTGTAGAGACTTTCTCCTTTGCTTGGACTCTCTTGCTGGGATTGTGTCGGAGCTGATCCACAGCACACACCTGTCTGGTTTGCGTGTCCTTCCACTTCCCACGGTCCTATTCCATCGTCAGGTCGTTTATGACAAACTTTTTGAGCCCTCAGCTGAGAAAGCTCATAAAGAAGTCAGAGATGTAACTTTGAACCTTCATGCAGTTAATGTTCTCGGTGAAAAATATTCTCTCTCATCATTTTGATGCTAAAATGGTGCATTTTAATTCATCCAGACAACTTTGGAAAAAAAAAAATCTACATATTCACCACAGAATGATGTGCTTGTCTTCTGCTTTTTTTTATAATTTTCTTAAAGACTCTGATCATTATTTGATCCACTGTAAGTGATCCTAGTGTACTTTTTAATTATGATCCAAAATAAAAATATATACAAAAAAGTGTCATTTTCTAAGACATAGTGTCTTTAGAATGGCAGGAGTTTGCTGAAGACATCAATGCTACTGAAGTTAGTTAAGGCTAATTATGAGTTTAGCAACATGCTAACGTTATTGATAATTAGCTACTAATGGGTTCAATGAAAGCGATAATCAACACTACATTTATAATTTATACTCACTAGCATTTTTGGCTAATTTGACAACTGCCTAGAATTCTGAGGATAATTCTAAGTTAAGCTAGTATTTTATCAAAATGCTAGCTTTTTGGCTAATTTGGCATCCACTGAGGTTTTCTTGGGCTAATTTGGAGTTAAGATAGTATTTTAGTAACATACTGAGGTGGCTATTTCCGAGTTAAGCTCGTATTTTGGCAAAGTGCTGTCTTTTTTGGTTAGTTTACTGAGGATATCTGGGCTTTTTAAGAGGTAAATCAACATTTGAGCAAAAATACTGACTTTTTTTTGGTTATTTGGCATCTGCTGAGATTTTTTAAGCTAACTCTGAGTTCACACCTCTACGCATTTTTATTTTTTTAATTTTTTTCAAGAAATTCTTCAAATTCTTTGTGAACTAAATGCAATTTCTGCAAGTTTTAGTCCAATTTTAGCAATATGCAAATAGCTTTACCATATTCAGCAAATCCCTTCAGCGATCACAGTAAATTTCTCCAGCAAAAACCTTCAGCATATTCACCACTAAAGCGTATCCTCTCTCTTTTCAACTTTTATATTTTTCCTTTTGTCCTCCATCATGAGAAAAAATCCACAAATGAATGCTAAAACACCAAAGACACCATTTTCAATGCAGTCGGTCTTAGAATAAATTCTTTTTCCAAAATCTAACATTAACCCTTTAAGTATAAGATTATGTTTAATTCTTACCTGTAAATGAAGGGATGTGTCTAGAGAAAGCTTATACTGCAGGACACACAATAGTGACGTTAACATTTTTAAATTATTGTCGTTTATTGGAGCCACTGAATAATTAAGTTATAATAGGTAATTAGTCACAAAGCAGCTCCTTTTAAAGAAGAAACATGTCTTTTACTCATTGAGAGCTTAAAAAATTGTGAATTTGTTGTGGTTTGAAAAAAATGAAACATGTCCATATACATGAAAAATAAAGAAATTAATTTCTGATGATGTAACAGAATGTTTTTTTCTCATGTGTGAACTCCGGACTGCTTAAGGATGAAACACGCAGAAAACTGTCTGCACTCATCCGTCCACCTGAGCCTCCCGCGTCACGACTTGTTTTAGGGGGAGTTTTCTGAAGCATCCGAACTGAATCCTGGTGGAGTGAAATCAATGTGGTGTCAGTCTCCAGGTCGACGCCCACACGAGCCTTTCTGGTGACGCCGCTCTGCGTTCTGGTGCGTCCCTACATGTTTACATGCTTCACAAATGCGACTCCCTCTTCCTCTTTCAGAACAGGCTCAGGAAGGAACCCGGAGAGACCCCCGAGCTCTCGTTTGTCATGCAGAAGATGTCATCTTTTGGCAGAAAACCGGGTCCACCAGAGGAGACAGCTGTGTGATTAAAATTCTCACACGCTCTCGCCGTCTAAAATACTTTTGGGTTGCCAGCTTATTATGGCATTCCCTTTCATGTCTGTGGAATAAACTTATCACAGTAATACTCTTCCCAGGCCTCCTCTCACTGATTCACGTCCCCTTCGGCATGTCAGAAGACTTCAGATGGAGATGAAACAAGCAAGAGGAATTAAAATCTCTCAGATATGCAGCTCTCTGGAAGCAGCTGTGGGACAAACAGCAGGAGTTCAGACAAAGGTCAAGTATCAGAGCAGCAGCTGTAGACACATCTGGACCAATCAAACTCACCTCCGTCGGATTCGGAAGAAGAGTTCAGGGAATCCTCTAAATCATTTACCTAATGAGTGATTTTAATATTAGAATGAAAGAAAACAGAAATCCATCAGAGAAGAGAAAAGCAGATCCAGTTATTGTTGTACAGCCACATTCATAAATATGCATGTCTAATTGATATTAGAATAAATTGATATTTATTTTCATTTTTGATTTATTGGGGAGTGAAAAAGAAGTGTTTATATGAAAGGCAAGCTTCATAATATTACAACACAAAGTGGTCATCCTTACATACTGTTGAAATCAGTTTTACGACATTGAAATTCTTAACATTTAAGTTCTTCCTGAACTTTCATCTACTTCCTTTAGAGGGCGCCACAGTGAATCCTCTGCCTCCATCTTCTCCTCTGCATCCTCCTCACTCTCTTCAACCACCACTATGTCCTCCTCTACATCCATGAACCTCCTCTTTGCTCTTTTTCTAGACCTCTTTCCTGAAAACCTCAGAATCCATTTTGTTTATTGTAGATAAACAGAGTACATTGAAATTATTACAGTGTCAGATTAAAAACAACAACAACAGAAAGTGACAAGAAATAATACTCTTGAAACTAAATAAAACTTATTTGGCTGACATTTACTAACATTACAGTCAAATTTGTTAAAGTCTGAATTTGTTTTTGGGTTTTTTTTGTTTTAGTTACCGTATTTTTTCTGCACTCTCATATTAAGGCACATCACTGCATTAAGTGACACCGGAGTGTGCAGGGGTACAATGTCAATGCTTCCATAGAGCAACAGGCTGAGGACTTTGGACAGTAACTTCCACATGACACGGGAAATTTTGGTTTATAAACACAATTTTTGACAAACATCAGGAATGGTGGATGAGGACTCAAACGCAGGAGACTGGGCAAGGTGGAAAAAAAATAAACCATTTCAAAAATAAACTCGAAACTTGAAAAAAAACCATGAGAGCAACGAAAAGGTGCATAACAGAAAAGAGGAGATGACCCGACAACGAGTAACTGAAAACTTTAGGCTTATGACAGCTGTGGTTTATAACAAACTTTTTTAAATGAGAATATTGAGATCATTGTTACTGATTAATATAAATGATTGATCTGGGAATGTTTTATAAATTCGATTGCGTCACTGATATTAATGATCCGTTATAACCTGAATCTATTAATATTTGATATTAAGTCCTGAACCGGATATTGATGATTCCTGTAGAGAAAATGGTCGAGCCGGGGTGGGGTTATATAAGTTCGCTTCCTTCCACTCACTTTCAAGCGATCTACTTGTGATTTATTATGTGATGTTATTTCATGTATTATGACCTGTTTGCTTGAAATAAACCATTTCATTCATTCATTGATTCAACCTGAAACTGGAAAACATGACCAAATGTAACCAAATCCAAACTAAACCACCGCATGGCAAGCCATGATAGATGTGAAAACGTTCTTCAGGAGGGCTCTAGAAAGTTTTCCACACCTCCCTGAACCTACCATGAAGCCAATCTAGACCCAAAGAGTGACTCAAAAAGATCAGTCAAAGTAAAACTTGCTTTATATTGGTTTTAGTTTGGAAAACTGAACCTGAGGAGCATGTGACAGAGGGGAGAGCTGTCCAGATGTACCTACAGTAGCCAGGACAAGCTCTCAGAGCGCCGTGACCTGGATGCAGTGGGTTAAGAATATGGTTAACAGAACACAGAAAAATTCAGTGTTTACTGATCGTCACTCCCAGCAGCTTCATGAATCCATGTCATTTCAATCTGTCAGTCACTGGTCTATAACACATTTGTACTAAAAGACTGTAAAAATGAAGCCGTGTTTTTGTTGAAATATAATTGGAAAATCATCCACATCTTCAGTTTTGCCTCAACAGTTGTGTAAAATAGGAATTTTTCTCAGCATAATTTGGCTGGTTTACCTCCAAAGAAGAGCTGCCAGAGGGAAATCAATATTCACCGTTGGAGCGCTGCAGTGGAAATAAGGTGATATTGTGTTTACTGCTCACGCAAACGGATTTGTTGGAGTCAAATTTAGGGCCAAGGGCCCGTTTTATCTGAAAAGCAATATTTAACTGCAAAGAAATGATTGTTTACTTGAAGAGTCATCAATTTTAAAGGTCAGGTTAAAGTTTTAGACACAATTGTCTCTGCAATATTATTAATTTGCAGCTGTTGGCAAAGTCATGTCTAAAAAATCAATACTGCAGACACAGGTTATAATTATGTGGAAATTAATCAAAGCCATCGGCTTGTTCACCCGCTAAATAATCAAGGGACAAATCTTGCTGCCGCCTGGAAATGAAAGAGGAGCACAAACATCAGAGCCGAGATCAATCAAAAAGGCTTTTATGGAAATGGTTGAAGAGAGAGGGAGAGATTCTGAAATTGAGCTGTGATAAATAAGCCGGCAGAGGCGAGTGTGCACGAATCAATAGCAGATGATTCATTCTGGGTTTGGTAATGGTGGCCAGCAGAGTCCCCATGGAAGTCTGCAGATCTGTGGCTGTGTTCCTGCAGAAATGGAGGAACTTTGTGAGTCTTCATACCAACCTTGTGCTCTAACATCGAGTCATTTCTGCGCGGGTGTTAAAACCATCCATCCTTTAGGGTCCACTTAAGTATGTTTGTATTGTCAGCAACAGTGTTTTCTCAAAGCAGAGCTCCACCCAGATCGAGGCACTCACCGAAGCTCTGACTTCTAGATTGTCAAAATCTTACAATTATAATTAATTGACCTGCTTGAAGCCACCAGAAACAATCATATGGTAGAAAGCATCAATAGTTGTAACCTTTGACACGAGTAACACAAAAACAAGAACACGTCAAAAAAGAAAAGATGACAAAAACGTTCTCTATATCTGCTGGTGTCTCAGGTCACTGTTTCCTTCTGAAGACCCACTCAAATGAAAACTTTGTTTTTAACATGTTCTTGTAACATTTTTTCCTGATGGAGGACATGTATGACCATCCACTTGCAGACAAATAGATCCGTGTATGTATGTTTTCCTCGTTTGAGCTGGAATCTGGGATCAAACCGTACGGTTGGATAACGGGGCATCAAACTGGCGGCCCGCGGGCCATTTGCGGCCCCCAAGTCAATATTTTGTGATAAAAACTGAACCTTGAAAATAAATGTTAAATCCTGTAAGAGTTAAATCCTGTCAGTCACACCAATTTCAGGTTAGTTATTATTCACAGCTGATTCAGTTTTTTCAAGAGAATCTAGCTACAGAGAAAAAAATATGGCGCCATATATATAATAGCCAGAAGTCCCTCCCCCTGCCGACAGAAAAAAAACATAATTTACACCCGACCGGAACTTGACGGGAAACCCTCTTTTTCAAGCTTTCTGCCTTTTTTCACTGGCTTTATCTTTGGAGGTAAACGGTGTACTAAAACACATTTGAACACTTGTTAATACTGACTTGAAAGAAATCAAATGATGAACGTTCTCTGTCTCGTTTGAAGCTCATCTTGAAATCTAAACTCTTACACAGTTACAGTTTATTCACATTTAAAAGCTTAAAAGCTGATCGTTCTGTTTTTAAAATGTCCTTTTTGAAAGAGTTTCCTAAAGTTCAGGAAATTTCTGCTTATGCAGCCGGATAAAGTTGTGAAATTTCCGACAAATCCATCTTGAATTAAATTATCCTAATCACATTGTGCTTTGTTTCCTAGTTTTAATTTTAGATCAGTCTATTATAAGAGGTGAAGAGGCGTTTGTGAACAGGTTGGACTGGGTGAAGGAAAGTCTCCAATGAGATGTGTGGCCAAAGAGTGTCATCAAGAATGAAAGTTAAGGTGTAAAAGTTTTTCTTGTGAGGGCCACATAACTGTTTTCTTCTCTGATGTGGCTCCGGGTCGGTTTGTAGGACAACTGAGAAAGTGTGACAATCACAACAAACAAACATTTACGGGTTTCCATAAAACCACACAAAGCCAAATTTTAAATAATTAAATCCTGTAATCTTCATAAAAAATAAAAAAAATACTAAAACATTGTAACCCTTGTGCTCTCTTATGTGTGATCCCTCCCATGAAAGGCTGACGGGATTTTATGTACGCAACTGACACCAATGAAGATTAAAAAATCTTTGAAAAACAAAAAGTTCAGCTCGCTGTCTTTTGGAGTCCAAATGACCCCACTTTTAATTTGAATATGCCTTGGATAGCTAAATTATATATTAAAATATATTAGATACATTTAAAAAAAGCCTAAAAAACAGAAAAAGCCAAAAATTGCCAAAACAACTAACATGTTTCTGAAATATTAGCTAAATGCTAAATTAGCCACGAAAAATGGCAAAATGTCTAATCTAGCCAAAATGGGCTAAAATATTAGCTAAAATAGGAATTGATAAACATACAACATTCAAACTAACAGAGAAAGTATTTTAAGTTCGTCTTGTCTGATAACCTGTAAACAAAAGCCATCATTCCTCTCCAAATAAAACATTTTATTCTTTATAAGCTCCAGACTTCAGGGAGTTTTCTTGACTTCTGTCTTCAACTACAGCTTAAGAAGCTTCACCTTGATTTGAAGCAGTTGACAATGTGTTAAGTCTGCCCTGAAGCACATGGAGAAGGTCAGCCATAGCCTTCACTATCTCATGCAACAGCATCACGCCACATAAACAGGACTCTGACATGTAACTATGGAGAACAAAACCTGTTGTTTTCCAATAAAACGGGTTTCATTAGAAAGGTCAGCGGATGAAGTAAACCCCAGTTTCTTTCATAGATCAAAGGCTGTACAGTCTGTTCTATTTGTTTAAAAACCCGTTTATGATCAAAGATTTTCCTTCAAATCTCAGAGACAAATGCAAGTGCTTCACACCTCCAGAGTATCGAACATCTGTCTGCTGTAATTCCCTGCAATTAGTTTGTAATCCTACAATGTTATTAGGCTGGGAAAAAAAAATGGTTCTCCTATCTGGATCAACTTACAAAAGCACAGAGAAATAAATGTTGTTTATCCCTTCCCTGCTGTCTCATTGAGACATAAAAACAACAATAACTCCATGCTTGTTTCTACACTCTGACATCACAACATCTGGATCTTTTCTGGAATGATTACCTCTGAGGAAGGAGAAAGTCTTTGGAAAGTCTTTAGAGGTCATCTGGCCTGAACTCTACATAAGTAGTTTGACCCCAAAATAGAAACTACCTCAGCTTGAACACATTCAACTTTATTGGTGACAGGCGTTTTTGGGATTCTTCTCTAACTGGAAGCTTTAGGTCTAAAGAAAGAATGTTGCTTCAAAACACACTCTGACATCAGTGTCTTACCTGTTGTGAAGTCAGATAACGTATCATAAAGCCTGGACTGAATCTGTGTGACAATCAGCAGAGGCTTGGTCAGAGACGGTTTAATGGAACAGAGCAGGGGCGAGACACAGACGGCGTCAAAGGCGAGGCAGGAGATTACAGACGTGGGTCAGACAACACAGAAACAATTTAGGAGAACTGCTCCGACTGACGGGTAAACACAATCAAGACTTGACACTGAAGTGAGGCTGCAGTGAGTGTAAATGCTGGTGAGTCTGATGATGATGGAGAAGACTGGAGCGATGGCTGATGGGAGTCGTAGTGAGGAAGGTTTTGAAGATGGTTGGTACCCAGGAGAGGGCTCCCTCTGGTGGTCGGAGGAGGACATGACCGAGTGAGTCCTGATGACTTAAACCTCATTAAACATCTCTGTGTTAGAACCTGAGGAAGCAAAGGGACCAAAAGTGAAACGGTGATTCAAAATGAAAGAGTCATCATTTAAAAATACATCACTGTTGATTATGACTGAAGCTAAACCTCATGTTTGATGTAGACGACTTTCAGAGACAATAAGTCCCGTGAACTCTTTAATCTTTAATATTCTCTTGATTACCATGATTCTCCAACCGTTTACACTAACAATGTAACTCCAAATAATTCTGTAGTGGACAGATAAGTAACACTTTACAGTGATGAAGTGTTTACACTGCCAAACATTTACTGTGGTGGAGACAAACGGCTCGGCGGCGCTGAGAGCTGGCCCTGAAGTTCAGGGTTCTGTGGTGCCGGTTTTGTTTTGTTCTTTTTCCCTTCTTTGTCTTCGATAGTCTTAAAGTTCTTTCACACCTAATGCGATACACGCAACAAATTTGCGAGCCCCGCCCCTTTTTCGCAGCACGACAAATTCACCTCTCGCCACCTGTCAAAAAGTGTGTTTCTGACGCCGTGGCCGTATGTGGGAGGAGCTATCAGCTCTGTCTGTGGATATCTCACTTAGAATGAATGAAAGACACATAGAATGTTGAGAAATCAGGTTTATTTATTGTGAAGAGTTCTACAAAAACATCAGTAATCATGTCTCCATGTTTGGATTTATATGATTATTATTCAAACATTTTCCCGGTACAGGGGGCTGTGACTGTATGACAGCCACTTCTGCAGTGTTTCTGTGTTTCTGTGGCTGAGCTTGAGAGCTCACTGGTTCGTATTAACCCGAGGGGGGAAAATAAAATTAGAACTTTTTTTAATGTCTCGAGGAGGCCGGAGCCGGCAGTCCCCGCTGCATCTCTCTCTGTCTGCCGGCATATCAAGCGAGTGAGCTCCGTCCTGGAACGAGAGCCACGGTCTGTCCAGAGTTTATCCCCAAAGTAGCTGGATGAGCTCTGAGAGCCTGCAGCTCCAACGGGTAAAGAAAAACAATGAAAGTTCAGGACAAAAACACTCACTTTGGAATGACATTCTGCGCGCTGATCGAGTTACTGAAAATGTCACGTGCTCAAAGCTGAGGTCCTGATTGGCAGATGTGACGGAGCGGCCTGTCAAACTTCAGGTATTTGCATTTTGACTGTGCTGCCCAATATGAGCCTCATCACTCAAATCGAGCTGTTGGCCACGCCTGTCGCTCAAATCTCACCACGTGGCTTCAATTCACCTCAGAGCGCTTAAAACATTGATCGACGTTGGAGCTGGCTGTCTCTGCCACGAGAATCTCGTTTGATGTGAATGAACCTTTACACTGCTGGGTTTTGTTATTTTAGTTTGGGGTTGGACCTTGGTAGTCTTGATTTGCAGGCTTTGTTTGTTTCTTCTGAAATGTTAGATTTGGTAAAGCAGCCATCAGCAGGAATCTGGTGACAGTCGACATCGATGGGTCAGCAGTCTCCATGACTTACTTTATGTTTAGTCAAGGTTCCAATCCTTTTGGTTTTCTTTTTGTTTGAACCAGCAAACTAATGGTTTGTTTTTGTTTTTTTAAGGACACGGGATTTCCTTTACCGAACCGGTAACCGGTTCTGTTCATAGTCTTTATGGACAGAATTTCTAGGTGCAGCCAGGGGCCGGAGGGGATCTGGTTTGGGGACCACAGGATTTCCTCTCTGCTCTTTGCAGATGATGTTGTTCTGTTGGCTCCATCAGGCCAGGACCTCCAGCATGCATTGGAGCGGTTTGCAGCCGAGTGTGAAGCAGCTGGGATGAGGGTCAGCACAGCTAAATCTGAGGCCATGGTTCTCGACCGGAGAAAGGTAGTTTGCCCTCTCTCGGTGGGTGGAGTACTCCTGCCTCAGGTGGAGGAGTTTAAATATCTTGGGGTCTTGTTCACGAGTGAGGGAAGATCGGAGCGTGAGATTGACAGGCGGATCGGAGTGGCGTCCGCCATTTTGCGGTCGCTGTACCGGTCTGTTGTGGTGAAAAGAGAGCTGAGCCAGAAAGCAAAGCTCTCGATTTACCGGTCGATCTTCGTTCCAGTACTCACCTATGGTCACAAGCTTTGGGTCGTGACCGAAAGAACGAGATCCCGACTACAAGCAGCTGAAATGAGTTTTCTCCGGATGGTGGCTGGGCGCTCCCTTAGAGATAGGGGGAGGAGCTCAGTCACTTGGAGAGAGCTCGGAGTAGAGCCGCTTCTCCTCCGCATCGAGAGAAGCCAGTTGAGGTGGCTTGGGCATCTGGTCCGGATGCCTCCTGGACGCCTCCCTAGAGAGGTGTTCCGGGCATGTCCCACTGGGCGGAGGCCCCGGGGAAGACCCAGGACACGCTGGAGAGACTATGTTTCTCGTCTGGCCTGGGAACGCCTCGGGGTCCCCCAGAGGAGCTGGAGGAAGTGGCCGGGGAGAGGGAAGTCTGGGCATCTTTGCTTAGACTGCTGCCCCCGCGACCCGGTCCCGGATGAAGCGGAAGAAGATGGATGGATGGATGGGATTTCCTTTATTTAATAAACTGTACCTTTTACCTTTAGTGTCCAGTTTTATATGTGCTGGTCCCATTTTACTCCTAGACTAGTGGTTAAGGCTGGGTTGACAAAAACATTTAATCAATTTGAATTGATTTAAGCTTAATAGATCAAGAATCGATTAACAAAAGACATAAATCAATTTAGCGGGCATGACATTTCCAAACTCTTTGGAGGTAAATTTAAAATTGAATTGAATTGAATGAAATTAAAGAATAAAAAAAATCTAATCGAATCGTTTCTGGAAATTAGAATCGATTCCCAGCCTTGCTTGTGGCAGGTTACCCTATTGGGACTGTAACAAACACTTTACGTAGTTAATGTCACATGACTGAAATGAAGTCACTTCTCCCGCATCAGAATCAGCTGATCCTCGTTGATCACTCTGACAGAAGGGGAGTTACTGCATGTCAATGACCATGTGCTATTTAGGTGTCAAACAGTTAATGGAGGTCAAAGAGCGTGTTGTTTACATGTTGCAGGTGACATCTTCTGTGTTAAAGGTTTAAACTGGTTTTTGAGCATGTCCCACTGTCTGAACTTCAAACAATCATTTAGACTGACGGACGCATTCACGAAGGCAAAACAAAGGAGGACCAGCGTGGAGTGAAGAGTGAAATGAAGTTTCCATTGAGAGCAGTTGTGACGCGAAATCATTCGGAGGGATTGACTGGTGGTACTGAAGTGTACAGTTTGTGCAGGACCAGTGGGCAGAAAGCCACAAACCAGTTAGTTTTGTTCATTGATTACCGTTGGGTCCCTGCAGCAGAAACCAGATCTGCCTTGTTGTTTCCCCCGATGTTAGCCGCTTGTCCTCAGGGCCAATGGAAATGAAGACTGGCAGCTACATGAAGAAACACCAGAACAGAACATCTGCGTCCGCCCACAGCTGTCTGTTCACATTCCACTTTTAACAGGATGTAAATGTGGCAGCCTGCGTTTGTGGCAGGAGTCAAACTTTTAGATGAATTTCATTGAGTGCAGAAGCAGAATGAAGTAATACGTGTTGTTCTTGATTAAAAGCACGGTGAGGGGTAATCAGTCCGATAAGGAGCGCTGCATTAAACCCTCTCGGGGGAATATCTGCTGATGAGAGGAGCAGCCTCTTGAGGGACCGGCGTGGAACATCTAATCATGGGAAAATGAAAGCTAAGCAAAAATTAAACTCAAACTGAACATTTCAGCGCAGCACAGCGGGATTCAACTGCAAATCAAAAGAGAAAAGAGCAGAGATGAAAACACATGAACGGACGTGATTGAAACTGATGAGTTCAAGCTTTCATTATTTTTGGATGGAAAAAAGATTACATATCTTTTTAGTGGGAAGATCAATGTTTTAGTTTTCCTTTGTTTTGTTGTTAAAGGGTAACCAAACACTAAATGGTGTATACTTGTGTAGTGTTTTTCTACCTTCCTGGAAGGGCCAAAGTGCTCTTCAGTCATACACTGGTGGTGGCTCCGCTGCCCAACACTGGCACCAACCTCCCACCAGAGGCAATTTGGGGTTCAGTGTCTTCCCCAAGGACACTTTGACACATTGGGGGTGAGCAGTTTGGGAATCGAACCAGCAATATTTCCATCAAACCACTGTGGTTGTTGCCAAATTTTTGCCAAATTAAAATAAACTGGTTAAATTCATGCAAATATATTCAAAACCGTTTGTGTGGTGCCACCTACAGGTTGAAACGAGGTATTACAGTTGAATTTTGTGATTGGTCAACTGATGTAAATCCCAGAAGTTGGACGTTATCATGCTCTACAGCTCCATCATAAAAGCCCCGCCCATCTTTGATTCTGTTACGGTTGGTTGTTAGCGTTAGCATGGCTCATAGCTATATTATCTTCAGCTGTCAGGTAATATAGGTATTTCAGGTAAATACGAAACAGTGAGCTATCAAGCTCAGCCACAGAAACACAGTGGAAGTGGCTGTCATTCAGACACAGTCCCCTGTACCAGGAAAATCTTTGAATAATAATCATATAAACCCAAACAGCTTACACAACTCTCCAGCGGACTTGGAAGTTCGGGACGAGGTTGAGTGTAATTGGCATTATATCCAGCAAACTCCATTAATATGTTAGTCTGTATAAGCTGTGGATTTTATACTGGAGCTGATGAAATTTCTGAGACTTACACCAGTTGACCAATCAAAAACTTCTACCGCAATACCTCACAGACACAAGTTGGTAATGACTAATAAACAGCACTTTAAAAGTACCACTTATAAACTAAAAGAGTTGATTTATGGTTTGGTTACACTTCAAAATCTTTTTATCAAAAGCATTTCTGTTTTTGCCCCATTTAGACTGTCATAGTCTGTAAAGTTTAGGTTTTTTTCAGTTGGTTTAATCATTCAAGTTTTCATCTTTAGTCTTGTGTATTTAGCTCCATCATTAGGACTTTTCCATGAAAGCAGGATTTCTCCGCCCTGGATGTCACTGAATGACTTTTTACAGAACCCAGCTCATGCCTCACCATGTTGTTGGCTCAGCTGCCCCTCCTTCCTGTCTATTCCTGTTGGATCTGTTCATCAAACTCATTTTACACTCTTGGGTACCAGCCTGTTTACTTCTTATCGCTTGTCCTCTGACAGAAAGTGTCTGGTCCTGCTTCTGCTCTCACATCATATCAAGTATTGCCTTTCTGAATGTAAACCTGCTCTGTCCCGGATTTCCTCCCAGCACAGCATACTGATGAGCTTTTTTTAATATTCTGTTTTTCTTTAACTACTATAAAGCAGAGACTTACATAATTGTTTTCTTCTCTGATGGGGGATCGGGTCAGTTAGTGGGCCAACAGACAAAGTGAAGCAATCCCAGTTTAAACGTGAACACTTACAGTTTTCCAGAAAGCCACATATAACCATAGAAAATTACAGTTATATAATATTTTAAAAACTAGAAATATCGCATTACCTGCAATAATGCTAGTGTGAATGCCGTAAGCTAAATGTGGCAGCTGAAGATACTTAAATTGTTAACTAAAAACGCTGAAGCTGAAATGGCTGAGGCTAATAGTTAAAAATGCTAAGCTGATAGCTCGTTAGAATATTAGTGAAATGTCAAATTGGACCAAAAGAAATAGCCAGAACAGCTACCATGAGGCTAAAATATTAGCTAAACTACATATTAGTCTAAAAAATAAATAAATAAATTAGCCAAAACAGATAGCATGTAGCTGAAATATAAACTAAATACTAAATTAGCTTTAAAAAACTGATAAAATGTGTAATGTTGCCAAATTGTTATCATACAACTAAAATATTGTCTAAGCTCCAAATTATCCTAAAAATTGTAAAATGTCTACTTTAGTTCAAACTGATAGCATAAGGCTGAAATATTAGCTGAACTCCATATTAAAGTTAAAAAAAACCTCAAAATTAGCCAAAACAGCTAGCATTCTGCTGAAATATCAGCTAAATACCAAATTAGTGTAAAAAACTTGTAAAATGTGTAATTTAGCCAAAACAGCTAACATAATGCTGCATTCACTCCGAACGCGGCCTGTTAAATTTCCTGCTCAGCGCCTTGACCTGCCTGTGTGTATCCCGCCTTCACCCAACAGGAACAGGGACAGTTTCCGGGAACTTAGCGGAAGTTTATGAACAAAATCCTCGGATCGAGCGGCCATCTTGAGTGTTTATTTCTACTCTTTGATCTAGTCACTGAAAACGTCACGAAGCTGAGTCTCTGATTGGTTGATGTGCCACTTCAAGCTCGCCAAAATCCCGCCGCGGCAGATTGTATCTTTACGTTGAATTAATAACAAAAGTTGGCGTCTCCGTCGCACCTGCTGCGTTTGATGTGAATGCACCATAAGACTAAAATATTAGCTAAACTCCAAATAAGCCAAAAAAAAAAAAAAAAAAACAACAGAAAAAAGGCTAAATTAGCCAAAAATGTTAGCCTGTAGCTGAAATATTAGCTAAAACCCAAAAGAGCCTAGAAATCCTTAGTAACTCCAAAATAGTCAAAAATGCTAGCATAAAGCACAATCAACAGCCTCCTGTCTGCTGTCGGCCATGACTCGACGCTGTGCTGCCCCCTGTCTGCTTGGAGGCGCTTCTTCCTGGTGTAGTAGAGATTTACGTTTCAGAAGATTTGGATTCTACATCGCATCCCTCTTACCGTCTGCTTTTAGCACTAATGGGTTTTCCTGCAGAGTTAAGTTGGTGGAATGACCCTCACTTATTGTTCTTTGAACTTGAAGTCCAGAATGAAGTCTGTGACTGGAGGAACTCATGGAGCACGAGATTGCAAACTGAACATTTGATTGGAAATGGCTGAAGGTTCATGATAGAAGCCCTGAGCGTCTGAGCATGAAAATACTTGTTATTGTCATCCAGAGATTTACTTATAATTATGTCATTATCTCGAGATCACAACAGTTGTTTTCACTAGAAGATGAAAACATCAATCTCATTATTTCTAGATAACATTTGTTTTTTCAGGATAACTGAATAATTTAATTGTTTATGTAGGAAAGACCATTGAACCATTGATTCTTGGTTATAACATTTTTCCTACCACATTGGCAGATTTTTATTTTTTTGCTCTTTAAAAGAAAATATCCAATGGAGTAAAAATAGTCTTCCTTCTTTTCTAGGTATTTCTGTATTTACGTCTCTTGGAACGCTTTGGAGCAGGGCTGCTCATTCCTGGTCCTCAAGATCTACCACCCTGCCTGTTTTCCAGCTCTCCCTGTACTGCTTGCTGCTGATTACCTGGACCAGGTGTGTCCTTTCAATCAGATTGTGGAGACATCTGACTGAGCCAATCAGCAGGTGGCAGGGCTTGGAGATCTGGAAAATAGTCAGGGTGGTAGATCTCGAGGACCAGGAATGAGCAGCCCTGCTTTGGAGTCTCTCAGAAGAGCTGGAGGAATTGGCCAGAGAGGGAGACGTCTGAGCATCTTTACTTTGACTGATGCCTCCGTGACCCCATCCGGGATGAGAGGAAGAGGGGGCATGGATGGATGATAGGGATGTAACCATTCAGTCAAGCCACAATTTAATTCAATTCACAGTTTTAAAGTCATGATTTCATTTATGAGTTAAAGGTATTTTAGGGCCAAGTTTGTTTTCTTTTTGCCCCTTACATCCAACTGGTTGTTTTTCTGCTGACAGAAAGGATTCAGTATAAATAAACAATTATGCATAATATTGAAATGTTCAGAAATCCTTTCTTACTCGGTCCATGTTGTTCTCCACATGACGGACTGCTCAGTGCAACCCCGCACCCAGCTGGCCTTGCACTGTCGAAAAAAAGTTTAAAAAGTTAATAAAAAAAAAAAAAAAAAAAGAGCACGGCTCCCAAGAAGGAGTCAGAAGGGAAACAGTCGTGAAGCTGCATCAACATCCATGACGGTTGTCGTGGTAGAATGGTCAAAGTTGCAGTAAAGTTGCAATGAAAATGTAAAGTTGCAGGTGAGGAACAAATCTCAGGTTTGCTTGAATTTGAGCTATTAGTTGCGATCGCAAAATCCTGGAGGGACTGACTTCTGTGAAACTTTAAAAAGTGAAGGCCACACAGTTGAAGAGCACGCAGCCAATCCGAACACTGACATGCACGTGCACGTGCACAGGCGCGCACACACAAGCCTGCATAGAGAAATGTGTGCATCTCTAAATTTTGGCATAGGCCGTTACAAACTGATTTTTACATTTTTACAACAATGAACATTTTGACAAGTTTGAATGGATTCACAAGAATTGCTACATCTTTAATGGATGGACATCAAATTCCTCCACGTCAATGTCTCATCTTTGTCATCAACTTTAAAGATGTCTTTTTTTTTTTTATTTATTAAGAGGACATCTTTTCCTCGTTTTAAAAAAGTGGAATTCTTGTAAGATGTGAACATCTCTACAGAAGGTCAAACTGCTGGAGATGATGGTTCAGCGCTCCTGGCTCTGAAAGCAGGTGCTACACTTCCAGTAGATGAGGTGTGAGTGGACACTGGTGGGCAGCGGTGTGAGCCCTGGAGAAGTTTAAAGCTTTTCCCTTTCATTTCTACAAAACATAACTGCTAAAGTAAAAAAACAAACTGAATAATTTTGACTGTGTTTTCTTTCCTGTGAATCAAAGCTCACCACTTTCTATTTCGTTTGTGATGTAACCCTCTTTGCAGGGAATCTGTAGGGGCAAACGGGGCAAGTTTGGGAAAAGCTTTGCTCTAACAGGAAGTTATTTATTAAGGAAACTGCAGTGATGATTGAGGTCAGCCGTCTTCAGGCTGACATCTTAATTTGTTTCTACCGGACAGGTTTTCCCTCCCAGCCCCTTTGAGGAGGATTATACGTCCATTTAATTCTCCTCCAGTGAAAATATTTCAGCCAGGGGCAAAAGAGGGAAACTTTATTTGATTCAGTTTAGTTGTCACGTAGGGCTGTGTGCTCATGCAGGAAAATAAAGAGCACTCACAGGTGAAACCGGCTAGATAACTGCTATTTTTTGACATTCATTTTCCGCTTCTGTATTTACACACAGGCCATAGGAAAGAGAAAAGCCTTCACAATTGAAGTCATTACACAGGGGTCACAGCCGCTGACTTCCAACCATGACAGGAAGTCTATCTCATCATCCCTTTTATACAGCCGCACGCCGCTCAGCCTTTCTGCAGACGCAGTCAGGCGGCGAGCGACTGCTTCAGCCGAGCGTTCACAAGGTGAAGTACCTGACTGCTCTCCCCCAGGCGAGCCACGACTGAGCAACTTTCTGAGTTCTGCAGGAACAACAGCGCACTTGCTGGGCCAGACTCTCTTCTTGTCTCATAGAAAAGAGATGCTGCTGCTAAAGTGATGAGTGAGCACTGCAGCTTCATTATTTTTTCAGCCAGATACAGGCTGTCACTTTGGCTTTCAGAGTCAAAAATAAAATCCTAGGCTTCCCCCTCCAGACTCTCTAGTTTGAGCTAACAGTAGACATCTTTATTACCTTGCCAGAGGTTGCTTTGCCACAGGCAGTGTTCCTGGTTTTGACAGCAGAAAGACATCTTTGTTCTCATGTGTGGATGAAAAAATATATAAATATCAGCGATGTTTGTCTGTAAGCAGCCACACTAATGTTAAACCCGTTTAACTCCATGCAGAAATGCTAATATGATTTACTTAAATTGAACCTGCAACACAGAAATGTGCAGCCATCATTGATGAAAGCACAGCTTTTTAGCTTTGGTTCATCCAGAGTTCACCCAACGTTTCTACAGTTCTCCTGAGATAAGCAGGAAAGTTGTACTTCTGCACAAATCCTCAAACTGTGAAGAAGCGCTCCCCGGGTTGATGGAGCAGCACGGCCGCACTCAGGAGGGATTTGCTCTCTGCACGTCAGGAAACACAGGTAGATCCTGGGAGTTTACACAGATAATTAGCGTCTTATTAGCAACAGTTACTAATTAGTGCCGTCCACAAAATGCAGCTGAAGCTGATGAGAATGTAATGAGTTTTGCAGGTAATGGAGCAGAGATGATGTCGTTACAATGATGTATTTACAATTTCCCACCGACTTGGAACATAAATATCTTTGGTTGATTTTCTGACATCTGACAGTGTTTAGGATCATTTGGAGGTGATAAACCCATAAACTGTCAGCGAATTACAACCTTCTTCAGATGCAACCGTCATTCAAGATATTAACTAAGTGCTGTTGCATATTGCAAATAGCTAAAATATAACTAGAGTGTTACACAAGATCCACAGTAACTATGCTTTTGACACAGTAAATGTTTGAAATGTTTCTGTTGAGCCCACTAATGTGCATCTTATAGTTTCTAAATGGACTAATTTCAAGTGTCTCATCCTTCCACCTCAAAAGTATAAGGTGACGCACAATATTGAAGCTAATGAAATTTCTATATGAAAACAACACATCGAGGAATCCCTCTAGAGCATGGTCTTCACCAAACCTTTTTGAAACCGAGGGCTACTTCTTGGGTTACTGAGTCATACGAAGGCTACCGAATTGATATAAATTGCTTAATTTGACTTTAGTTATACATTATTAATAATGAATAATGATACTCCTCTATGTGAAGACACTGATTTCTCATCGTAATTATCAATAACAACAACAAGCCAGGAAATAAATATGAATATTCAAAACTTGATTAATCTCAACAAATCTTGTCACATTTTGAGGTAATGACCAAATGCAATGTTTTTAACAAAATTACAACTGCTACGTGTTATGAACACACTTTTGAATTGAACAAATTTCAATGCTATAATTTAACTTTGCCATGTTACCACATACGTCTGTATCTGTTTCTTTGTTGGTGGGAAGACTGACATTGCATGCTGTTCACCAGTTTAGTGGAATCTGGTGTTTGATACTGCAACTGTGAGCGAGTCTTTCAGATGTGCATCAGTGAGGCGTGTTCTGTGTTTGCACTTGATGAAGTTCATGTCAGAAAATGCTGATTCACAGAGATAGGTTGAACCAAACAGGCTGGCAGTCTTCATAGCTGCTGTGTATACTCCTCTGTACTTCTCTGAGTCAACAAGGCACCAAAAGTTTGGTGCACCCTGGTGGGCTTTGAGGTGGAGGTCATTTTGCAGTGTTATGATTTCAATCTCCACCTGTCCAGCATCCAAGTCAAACGTTGAACTTAGTTGCTCAGAAAAGCATGTCGTGTCCACATTCATGAAAGGGTTGGATATGAATGCCACACATGGCTCGAGCTGATCAATGTCACAAAACCTATTCTCAAACTCTTGCTCAAGTCTGTTGATGACATCACAGTATTTTTCTGCCACTCTGTCAAATGCCTGGGATGCAGAATCATTGTCTTTCAGCACCGACTGCGTGGAGGAAAGTGCAGCACTTTTTTTCTCTGTATATCCACGAGGTTCCAGGTCACCTAAGCTTATCAAAAGTTCATGTATAATGTAAGGAAGCCAAAAACGCCCTGCCCTACTTCTTTTTTTAAAATCTTTTTCTTGAGAGAAACAAGATATTAAATCTTTTTAAAGGAGAAAGCGAGAAAACTGTTTTTTTTAAGTAGTTAACCACAAAAACAGCATAAGAACACTTCATAAAAGTTGTTCTTTGACTGTTTTTTTTTTTTATTAGTGGATCTACGCTCCTCAAACGCTTTAATTTAGTCTCATGCACCCGTCCATTTATTCTCCTTAAATCTCCGCACAGATTGATTGACTGCAGGCAAGAATCTGCACATGGAGCGTTCACAGAGCTTTGGAAATAAACCAACCCAAACAGCCGCTCAACTCAGTCCGCTACAAACTTTGTAATTTTTATACAATCCACACCAAAACAAATCCGTTCTTCAGAGAAAACGTCGACACTGTTTCATCAGTCGATTATATACGGATCCGTGCCGGTGTTCCATGTTTTCTCTGATAAACTGCTTCGTTTTGCTGCCGATATCCGAGGCTCCGTGAACGCACCATCAGCAGCCCTGGGTTCTGTCTCCGTTAATGAAACTTTAACCAAATTCTAGGAATTTCGAAAAAACACGGTGTCGCAATGACACGGTTTCATAAAAATGCGACAAAACACAAACCAACTCAAGCGATAAGTCATTAAAAACACGGCGACGTGTGTGCTTTTTTTTATTTGATTCACTAACAAAGGGAGCATTTGGGTGACGTCACAGGAGTGTGGTGACTCGCTCAGTCCCAGGTACAGGTGTCAGAAGTCTGATCCTAGTTATTGATTTTACAGAGGAGATGCACGGTTAGCAGTGACGCTGTGGATCTCTTGTGGCGCCCGCTGTGCTGCACTCGGACAGACACTCCAGAAGCGCATTTAATCAGAAAAAAGTCCATTTCCATTACCGTTTTTCGAAAAATGTCCATCAATTTCAATACGCCACCAAAACCAGCTCCTCTGAGCACAAATACTTTTTTTTCTTCGAAAATGCATTTGTCTTTTTTTTAATTTTTTTTTTAAACTGTGTTTCCATTAAAGAAAATTAATAATCAAAAACCCAATTCGCGAAATGTCAGCATTAATGTGAAAGCAGCCGGGGTTTGGGAAAATAACGGAGGGGGCTGGTTAACTCGGGCATTTGAAGAGCGCAGCTCCACTAATAAGTAAAAGAACTGACCAAAAACAACTTTAGTGGAGAGTTTTCTTCTATTGTTTTTGTTAACCACAAAATAAAGAATCTCAACACAGGTAAAGTCTCAGTGTCTCCATGCGGGAAAAGGAGAAGGGGACGCCCCATTCTTTATTTATTATCTCGTTTTAACGAGAAAACGATTAAATTAAAAGTGGGATAGGCCGTTTTTGGCTTCAGCAATAAACATATATGTTAAGATGTTTTAATTCTTTGTGAGGGCAAGTGTGAGTTCAAAAAAATACATCACAATAAAATTAAAATTTTGAGCAGCTCACTAGTTGGGCTATTTTTAGAAGAGACCCGCGGGCGACTCATGAGGTGCTCGCGGGCGACCGGGCGCCCGCCGGCGCCGTGTTGGTGACCCCTGCTCTAGAGTGCAGTGATGGGAGAGCAGTGAAGTTATTTTAATACTTATGTGCAGATCTGGACTGAATGTGAGGATTGGTACATGTACAAAAAGTATGAAATACTGTAGCAAATGAATGTATACCTTGCAACGATTATGGGTCAGTACCTGAAAAGAAGTAGACAGTTACTCTGTTCTCCTTATGAAGGCAGGAAAACCTTGACCTGTAGGAGTCCATACATAAGAAGAATAAAGAATAGATTTCCAAAGATAATCTGCTATGTTGCTTGTCAAATTATTTTCCACTGAAATAAAGAGAGAAGAAAATATAAAGTTGAATAATAAAGTGTATATTTCCGTAATCTGCGACAGACTGGCGACCTGTCCAGGGTAAACCCTGCCTTCGCCCATCAGCAGCCGGGTTAGGCTCCGGCATCCCCGCGACCCCGAAAGGGACAAAGCAGATGAAGAAAATGAATGAATGAATGAATATTTCCGTAATCCTCTATTTTTGTGAATTTATATGTTTAAAGATTGACCCAAAGTTTTTTCTTTTTGCAGATTTTTATAATTGATTGATTTAAAAAAATTTTGAGGGGGAGAGAAACAAAAAAGCTACTTTTGTATTCCCAATTCAGCTGTTTCAATGATGTCCGTCCTTCCATAATAATAATAATCAACTATACTTGAAGGGCCTTTCTTGACACTTAAGGACACTGTACATGGCAAATAAAAAACAGAATAAATAAACATAAAAGCCTCTTCTGCTCAGTCTAAGAAAAGATGTCCAGACTTCCCTCTCCCCGGCCACTTCCTCCAGCTCCTCCGGGGTGGACCCAGAGAGGTTCCCAGGCCAGCCGGGAGTGAGACGTACGTCTCTAACGTGATCCAGGACACGCAGGAGAGAGAAGTTTAAACTCTGTAGCGGCTCCAATGACTCCAAGCCAAGTCCTTTAAAAAAACATCCCTGAGGTCTCCAGTTTCTCAAGATCCCACTTTGAAAAGAGAAGGGTTAGAGAAAGTGAAACGTTTGTGCTCACCATTGATGACAAATCAACCCTACTCACCAAAGGCGACTCGGGGGTTCAGTGTCTTAGCCAGTGATTAGTGTTGGGCACCAAAGTTTGGTTCCACGTAGGAACCATTAAGATTTATGCAGTTTTACTGAAACAAGTTGCTGCAAACGGTGCCACATATCAGTGCTTAGTTTCATTGACGGTCTATTTGTCTTTGGACACCTCAATCACTTCTATTCTGTTCACTACTTTGAAGTTCTAGCCAATCCTATTGCCTCTCCTGTGATAGTGGGCGGGCTCATGTAAGACCATGTGCTGCGCAGCACTCGAATGTCTGGCTGCATTTCACAGCAGATCACAGAAGTTTGACAGGTCACTGCATCACATCAGCCAATCAGGAACTCAGCTTTGGACATGAGACGTTTTCAGTGACCCGATCAGCTGGTAAAAATACTAATCCAATATGAGCGTTTTTGTCCTGTCGCAGCGCGGCGGTTCTCTGGCTGCAGCGTCCAGGACTTCAGCGGAGCTCGCTCACACGCCGGCAGACAGACAGCCGCTGCGGGGAGCGGGAGCAGCCTGCTCGGGTCTCCTGATTATTTTATTATTTTCGTCCCCTATTTTTCCCCTCTCGGGTTAATGTGGGACAGACTTCAAACTCAGTCACAGAAACACAGCAGAAGTGGCTGTCATCCAGACACACCCCAAGTGAGAAAAAAGCCGAGATAACAAGAAAATCTTTGACAGATTTCCTTTCAGCCGTGGTGTCTAGCTCAGGTTCACATGTTTGACAGGCGGCGAGCGGCAAATTCACATTGTGGTGACAGAGTGGCGGGCCATCGGTTTGAGGCTCAGAGGTTGTGGAGCTCTGATATGTGACTTGGGAATGAAAATCTGTTGATTTGGGAAGATGTATACATTATTTTTATTACTGAAGTACTGAAATTGGCACCTAACAGGAACCGAAATCAAAACAAAACAGAACCAAATAAAGCCCAACTGGTGCCCAACCCTACCAATGATACATGATAATGTGACTGGAGTAGTTGGAAATCCTATCAAGAACCAGTACCGCTGCTGAAGGATGGCTGTTTGATCTTTTAGCTACAGCTGCTCACCATCTATCCCTTTTCTAGACATGTTGAATCTCATTCATGGTCACAGGAACCCAGTCATTTTTAGGTGAAAACTGGGCACATCCCCGGACAGTTCACCAGTTCATTTCATGGTCACACAACACCACATTCACACCAAGGGGCTATTTAGAGTGACCGATTAACCTATAAAACCGTGTTTTTGGACTGTGGGAGGAAACCGGAGAGCCCATAGAAAACCCACAGAGGCATGAGGAGAACATATAAACTCCACAAGGAAAGGATTAGAACCAGGGCTTTCCTGCCATGAGGCGTGAGTGCTAACCATAATGTCACTTGGCAGACAAGTCAAACGTAAAACATATTTTTGTTAATACTCTGAGAAAGTGTCTTGGCCCGCAGACGTCTGCTTTTCTAAATAGCTTTGACTTTGCTGTTTATCTTCTGGTAAACCTTCAGCAGGTGAAGATGCTGGTGGGGGCGGGGGGGTCCCCTTTTCCCACAGAAAAGTTTTAATTAGCATCTCTAGCTGTTTGGGTCACCAACAAAGACATCCATTTGAGACTATTCAATATTCAATTAAACTGTTCTTGCTTTACGCCTTTCCCAACGAAATTCCCCACAACACCTCTATTCCACATCCCAATTAATCAGTACGAAGCCCCTAATGAGAAAGAGCCGTCACAGCAGAGGCTCGGGCAATCCCAGAAGCTTTGCTCGGATGCAGGCTTAGCTGATTTCAGGAGTTTTAAATGCCATGGAAAGCCTTAGGAGGTGAAGAGTTCAACAGAGCCAGAGCTCCGTGTAGACGACAGCCGTTTGTTTCTCTGAATCCTGCAGTGGAGAGTGGAAACACCAAAACCAACATGCTAGCAAGCTAATGCCATTTCAAGTCTGTCACAGAAAGTCTGTGAAGGTCACGACCTCCCTGTATTCTGGGTTTCACAAATTAATTTGTAATTTTATGGGTCCAGATGACCCCACCGTTACATTGACGTGTTATCCGTCCTCTGACAAACGCGGATGAAGGTGGACAGGATTCTGTCTGATATGGACATCAGTCAAAAACAAAAATCATGAAAAGCTGCTGTCTCATGGGGTCCAGATGACCCCAATCCCAACATTCCTAGGACAGCAGAAAGGTTAATAATCCAAGCATAACGAAATGTCCACAAATGTTTACTAAGCTAAAGAATCCAGACAGAAAGCGTTGCAAGAAGGAACTATGAAGGGTCTGAGGCTGTTTGAAATGTTCTGTTTGTGATTGGACGTTCTCAGATCAGGTTCTTTGTCTGCAGGTTTAGCATGTTAGGTCAGGATTTTTCACTCATCTCTGCTGGTTAGCATTTAAATGACTTGCAGTAATTGCCACAGTGAAGGTTGAAGTACCAGAGCATTTTTCAGTGTTCCTCTGCCCTCTCCTAAACCTCTATTTTAGTCACTGCTATAATGCTTATGTTTGTCATTTCAAGTCTGGTTTGGAAACTTCTGTTTGCCAAACGATTTTCTTGTTTTGTTTTGCTTTTTACCCTTTAACAAGCTTTTATTTTGGAAAACAACCGGATTTTCTCAGCTACACTTTGAGCTGTAGAGTTGTCAGAGAGTAATTTGACTACATCTGAACAAAATTATTATAAAAAATAGTTTATTTTAAAGGCTCTGGGTTACTTTTCAGTCAGTTGAGCGCCAATAAATAGTTCAGCGGTGTGAGACATGAAAGGGAAAAACTGAAGCCACCAGGATTCCTAGAACAATGATTTATCGCAGAAGGTGATTCCCACACACCGAGCCTGTTTGTGTTTTATTCAAAAGTACGTAGCTACAGGTAACACGTCGGATGAGCACACCTCACAGCCGCTTACCTGCAGGAGGCTGCTGGCTTTTTGCAGCCGCAGAGCCGCGGGTCAGATAGGCTGGCGTTCTGTCCGGAGTGTATCGCGCCCATAGACTGTAAAAACACTGGACAAAACAAGCAATGAGGTCTCCCATTGGAAATGCATTACCTCCTCTCCTCTGAAAGTATGCCGCCGCTTTCACCGTCACTTCCTGAAACGGCTATCGCCATTTTGCAAACCATCATCAGCGATTGGTCCGAGTCTCTGTGAGTCACGGAATCTATAGGAAGTACCTTCCACCAATCTAAGGTGAGTTTATTGTGAGTCTCCGCCTCTTTCCACGCCTCTACCACGAGACAGCGAGATGTAAACAGCTTCCACTTTAATAACGGCGGCTCGAGAGAAATGTACAAGTCATTGTTCAAGTCTTTGAGGGAGAACCATTCCAACATTTGATTCTGCTGTTAACCTTTCCTGCTTCCTCGTCCTGACCGTGGTCGGGGCGAACAGGAGAGCTGCTGCAGCTCCTCGGACGAACGTCCTCGTGGTTAAACCCGCGGGTGTTTGGTTCTGCAGGCAGATACTCTCTCTGTCTGGTTGGAGGCTGGAATCCACCATTTATTTTCACTTTTGTTTTACAGCACATTGTTTTACTCCAACTCTCCCCGAACGCCCGCTCCTTTTCTTTCATCTCTTATCCTCTCTCTCTCTCTCCCGCACACATGCGCGCGTGCACGTACAATCACACTCGCGCCGCCCCGTCCCTTTCTCTCTCCGTAGCTTTCCCGCAACGCTGCAAATGTTGTATTGACTTACATATTTTCATTTTTGTCGAGCTAAATGATGTGTCGCCACACATATTCTGGAAACATAAACATTCTCAGTTCTAATCATCTATTTCCATATTGATACCAGTGACTGTATACGCTGGCCTTTCTGAACGCACGTCCACGTTAACTTTCAACTTCTTCTGTTTGCAAAGCGAGCGTGTTTTTTCCACCCGGTTTAACCGCGTTGAGCCTCTAAATCTATTTCTACAGAGTAAAAGATGGAGACAGCATGCGCCTCTTGTTTTAAACTGCTGCATTCCATTGAGGAAAACAATAGAAGGACAATGACAGGAACATTGTTGAATTGTAAAGTAGGTGTTAAAAGGTCTTCACGGACCGCATTGATGAAGTCTGCTCCCATTGGCTACCCGTCATCTGTCACTCAAACCCCCCAGACGTTCGACGTCAGACCCACAAACGCTTATTGAGCCATCTGATTGGTCAACTTATAACTCGAATAACTTGTGATAATGGAAATAAATCTTTTCAAAAAAATTAGGATTAGAAAAAAGAAGTTAAGCAGAAAGCAGCAGAGGAAGAATGATTATTCTGACATTTGAAATGACTGAGAAATAACTGTCTGTTTCTCAATGGAAGTCAATGGGACTTTGGCCTTTTTGCAACCCAGTGGTACTTCCTATATGGAACACGGAAGTAGGGGGGCATGCTCAGTCCAGTTCTCCCTTATACAGTCAATGATCGCGCCTTCACCCAACAGAAGCCGCCCGAAACGAGCTCGAGCAACCCCGGGGCCTCAACGGATTAACAAAATAGAAGAAAGTTCCAGACAAAACGGCATTAGTATCATACCAGGGACTCAAAGTTGATCGAACAACCATTCCCGCTTTAAACAAACCAACCTCCGCTCATGACGGAGCTCTATCCGTCTGCCATGTTACCTTCAGCTCCGGGTTCCTCTCGTAGCTCTGCATTCAAACACAGTGTGCCCCCCCCCCCCCCCCCCCCCCCCCCGCGCGCGCAGCGGGGAAATCATCATTTCTTCATTTTTGCCAACTTTTAAGTTTTATAATTTAATTTTTATACCTAATGTCATGCCTGCCCTGCTCCACCCCCTCAAGGCAATCTTGCCCTGATTTCCGTCACCTGTGCCTGTGCCTACTTAAACCAGCTCCTGCATCTCAGCTTTGCCGGAACGTCTCAGCCTTACAGCCACGACTACCTGCTCCTGAAAAGCTCCAGACCCTGTTCATCCATTCCATTCTGATCTGACCTGTTTCTGCCTCTCGACCACCTGTTCAGCCTGCCCCCCTTTTGCCTTTTGTGAGTACCTCTCCATCTCTCCTGGATTGATCCCTGTGCACCAGACCCTCCTTCAGCCTTGGACCTCCCTTCTGGATCACGGACATTTCACCCCCCTCCTCCTCCTCCCTTTGCTGCTGTGTGTCCTGTGCCTCATCCTGAGCAGAGATCACTCTCCAATCCTCGCAGCCACTACTCCATCTTCATGACAAGTTCTGCACCTCCTGGTGGCTGGAGGAGATCCCTACACTGACTCACCTGTTCCTGCTCATCCTCCTGCAGCCTTCAATAAATCTTTGTGATCTGCTCCTGGTCTGCTCTCTTTTGGCTTGTCCACAGAACCACCAAAGCTGACACCTAAACATCACGCGATTTAATAGTAATTCATTCAGAACGTACAGGGAAAGTAGTCAGATAGGAGATACGTCCATCAATCACTGCAGCTAGCTTACTCTGTGTGCACATAGAAATGATCGTAATTTTAAACAAATTCTGTCAATCATAACTGCTCACAACCGCATTTAAATAATGGTAAAACATATAAATGAGCCATGAAAGGCATATTAACACAAAATACCCAAGGAATTCAAGAGGATTGTTTTCAACTTACCTGGTCAATGCAGAGGATCCATGGAAAGTAAAACTGTTTCCGGTTTTTTCCCTCTCATTTTGCGTCTTCCGGTTTTGAGTTGGAACATGAATTTTTCAAGTAACCTCAACATGAATAAATTAAATAAATACGAAACAATGAAAAATCACAGAAATGCTACATAAATTTCATGTTTATAAACATATTCATAAGAAAACGTAAATTTCTTATGTACATATTGCATAAAATATTTGATTTTGATTTACAAGGTGTTCTTTTTCAGAGAAGCCGCTGCAAAACATTGCGTCGCCATGGCGACGGCGATGACGTCATCGCTGCGTCCTTTGTTGATGACGTCATTTGACGTCTCTGAAATTGGAAGAAAAAACCTATATATAGGGTGAACTCTCTGTGGAATGATAGTTGTGGAGCAAACCTAGAGCGACTTGTGAAACAAAGAAAGACAGAATAAAACAAAGTGGAAAGATGCCTAAAAAAGTTTTTGCACGCAAAAGATTTCCTTACAAGAATACAAAGAAGATGATGCAGCGTCTTGGATTGTTGAGTAAGATGAAAGTCTTACGTTTAAAATCAATTAAGGAAGAGATGAAGGTAGAAAAAGATTTGAAGACAAACGAGAAGAAGGCCCTGGAAGTTCCAACGACAAGTGCAGCAGCTGAACAAACTGCAGACTGCAGCTTGAAGTCTTCAACAAATCAGAATGAAAACTCAACTTCTGGCATCTGCAAATTTAGCAACCGATACAATAATTGTTGGTACAACTCAGCCATGCAGGCTTTGTTAAACATCAACACTGTAAGGGAAGCAGTTCAGTCACTGGACCCACACGTCTTGGTTGAGATATCACTCATGCCAGCGTGTACAAAGATGTTTCTGACTGCTGTCAAAGATCCAGGAATGACGTTTTCTGTGGAGGACATTGAACCCGTTTTATTCGAGCTAGCTGGCATCATACCATCTTTAGAATTCAGTAGACAAAATGATGTTACTGAGTTCGTGAATCCTTTTTTTGTGCTGGCTGGATTGCTGCGGAGTCACATCAAACGTTAGGGTACAGACAGCAAGTACATGTCCCAGATGCAAAAACACCTCATCTGGAGTCAGTGAGATGGGTAACATGTTCTACCTGACATCAGAACCAGGAAAAACAGATTCCATCCTCACCCTTCTGGAAAACAGCGCCAAAAACATGTGGGGAAACAAAAAGTGTTCTTCTTGCTCCACAAACATGAAAACGCAAATCTCTTTTGACGATTGCAACATTTTGCCGCTGTATGTGCCGAGAGACTTTGTAGCCCGAGAAAAAGTGGAACCAAATAAATACATCTACGTTCCTATGAATGGAAAGAGGGAAAGATTCCAGCTGTGCTCTGTGGTCTGCCATAAGAATTTATGTAGCGGTATGGATCACTTTTACACCTGCATCTTCAAAGATGGTGTCATTATTGAAGCAAATGACTGGTGCATCAGAGAATTAGACAAGAAAGGAATTGATGACCTTGGTTTCAATGGAGTCCTCTTCTTCTATGACAGGGGTCGGCAACCCAAAATGTTGAAAGAGCCATATTGGACCAAAAAAACCAAAATCAAATCTGTCTGGAGCCGCAAAAAATTAAAAGTCTTATATGAAGGCAACACATGCTTTATGTATCTATATTAGCTATATTAGCCTAATATCAAAATAACTAACTTGGTTACAAATACATGATGAACCTTCATGATTGAATGTTTATTTAATCCTGTGGAGAATGAATCACCACGTGACTACACTGTTGTAGGATGAAGTTTAACTTCATTACAATATTAATGAATTACAGTTTGTTTCATTGCTTTGATGAAATTAAAGAAATGCAATAAAGAAATCCGATTTCTGATGTCATTTTTATTTTGAGGATTCATAAAAACAACAATGGAACGTGCATAACATGCCCCTTATCTGGGCAACAGAGTACAATAAAATGCAGCATACATTAATAAAAATAAAACAACAGCCTTTTGAAGAGGTAAAGTGTATAAAATCAAATGAATACAGTTTAAGTTTGATTTCTGTGCAAATGCCAAACAAGTCAGTGCATGGGTAAAACGCAGCAGTATCCTCTTCTCTCTCTCTCTCTTTTGACACCAAATCAGTGCAGCTATCCTCATTTCTGAGCAACCAAACACAATAATACCCCTAACCCCGGGCTTACACCGCTAGAGTCACGGCTCTGTTGCGTTGCGGGAGCGGACTAGCTACAGCCAATGGCTTAAGTGTCATTCCAAATATATACTGACAAAAATCAGAAATTACGGACGCTGAAAGCGCCCTGAAAAAAAAAATGAAGCGTCCCGCTCTCTCTTTCCCGCACGGAGACGCCGAAACTTCATCTGTTTTAAGTCTCTTTATTTGGTGGTTAACCAGAAAAACAGCAGCAGAACACTCCACAAAAGTTGTATTCACTAATCATTTTATTAGTGGGGATACCTCGAACGCACCAGCCCTCCCCCCTTTATTTACCCCAAACCTCCGAACAGCTGATTGACAGATCACTGCGCATGTTGTGTTCAATGAACTCCAGACATTAACTCAGTCCGCTACTATGCTTTTGACATTTTTATACAATCCTCAGAAAAAGCAGTTTTTCAGGAAAAAAAAATGGCGAGACTTTTTAATCCCTTGATTTTATAAGGATCAGTTCTGGGGTTCAATGTTTTCTATGATAAACTGCTTTGTTTTGCTGCCGTTGTCCAGAGGTCAGTGAACGCACCATGCAGAAACGCTCGGCAGACCTGAATCCTGTCAATCTGTCAATGTTTGTTCGGGGTTAAAACAATGATTAAAACCAAAAATATGTTTCCATCCTCCATCTTTTTCCATTTTCCAACATTTTGGAAATAGTGCCAGGGAGCCACAAGGCAGCGCTTAAAGAGCCGCATGCGGCTCCGGAGCCGCAGGTTGCCGACCCCTGTTCTATGAGAAATGCCAAGACACCAATGCCAGGAATGTGATGGTGGCTTCACCTGATGATAAAGTGGACCATGTTGAGGAGGAAATCATTCCAAGTCCAACAGAAGAGTCAAGAATGCCATCTGGACGGACTGATTATATTGGACTTTTTGAACTTTTAAAAAAGAGTCCAAAAGCAAAGAAATATAGGAGAAGCCCCCTAAAAGTCCAAAACTTCAAAAAATTAAACCAAGAAGAAAAGGACGCGCCGCATTACAAAAAATACATTTGTAGTTTTAAGGATGGTTGAAGAAAGTCTTAGCGAGGTTTAAAACCTTGTTTTTAGACGTGGAATAGAAATCTTAGAAAGCCTGTAGGAAAATTTAGTAGGAAAAAAGGTTCATGTTATTGTATTTTAGAGACTAAATGTAGGAGAAATCAGCTCAAGACCAACCGTCTTTATGGAGCTTTTAGACAATTTATTTATTATTTATTAGGATTTTTTATTTATCTCAGTAAATGTATTTGATTTGATTTTCACCTTATTTAGTTTTGGGTTTTTATGTTAAAAACATTTCATTGTAAAAAAAATGTTTTTGTGTTTTATTTATTCAATGTATTTGATTTTATTTTTATTGTGGGGGGAGGGGGTAGAGGGGGTTCTGGGTTTTAAAAACCTAGAACCCTCTACACACCCCCCCCCCCAACATTAAACATTTTCTGTCCTTTTTAAAACGCTTAGCTTGAACCCCCTGACCCAAACACACATCCACATGTTCTCAGAGTTCATCTTTTGTTGTTTGGGTCAGGAGCTTCATGCTAAAGCGTCAACATTAAAAAAAAAAAAAAAAAAAAAAAAAAAAAGACAAAAACGCGTTTGTAACACGTTGAAGGGTTTTCTCCGGGCGCTCCGGTTTGCCTCTGCAATGACAGAAAAAAAACTTTTTAATGTAGCCACAAGGAAGCCCCCAAGCCAGGGTCTCATTGTGCCGGTCCCAAGCCCGGATAAATACAGAGGGTTGTGTCAGGAAGGGCATCCGACGTAAAATCTTTGCCAAATCAAACATATGTAAATGAAACATAGAAACAACATTTGCATCTGTTGTTTTAGCATCAGCTGCTACAGCAACAGAGGCATTAAAAGATGCAGTTTTAGAAAAACGGGGTTTCTAAAACTTCATGCAACCACAGGAAAGCACAATCCAGCGCTTTCAGGTGCCGGCCCCAAGTCCAAGTCAATGAAGAGGGTTGTTTTAGAAAATCAATCAGATCTCAAACCAGAATCTCTTGCTTCAGCTTCTGCTGTTGCATTTCCATCTGCTGCTTTAGCATCTCATAATGCCTCTGTTGTTGTAGCATGCTGCAATAATGAGATGCTGTTCTAGAAACATGCTCTTTCTAAAACTTAATGCAACCACAAGAAAGCACAATCTAGTGTTTTCTTGTGCCAGTCCCAAGTCCGGTTAAATGCAGAGGGTTGTTTTAGAAAATCAATCTCATGTCAAACCAGAATCATTTGCTTCAGCATCTTTTTTTTAGATTTATTGCAAATGTTTTTGTATTTCTTTGTTTCAGAGTTTGCATTACAGTTGGCAGCTGTAGACTCTCTCCCAGGACACCTGGCTTTGCTTCCCATTAAGGGGCTAAAAATCCATTGGCCGGCCAGACCCCTCATGCCTGCCTAACTGGGTCTCCCTGCACCTTTAAAGTACGGCGTTGAATGCACAAACTCTTGAACATCGGATTCTTAAACTCATGAGCTTCTGCACGACAGCAAGAACCTCCAGTTTCTATGTTTCCAAATTTTCAACCAATCAAATGGCCAGATTAGTTCCAATTTCAAGTGTCAAACTTTGCTGCATCCAATCACAGAGCTGGATTTGTTCCAAATTCTAGATACCACACCCACTGTTTACTCTCATGGCTTCTCTCTTTTGGATGGAGAGCAGGTGCTTGTTTTTATTCATTTGAACAAAAAAATGTGAATATAAAATGTTTATAGAGACAAAATGAGGCAGATGTGTTTGTGGGGAAGATAACTCAAGTGAAATATCTCTAATATATTGTTTAACAACCATGTTTTCATAAGGTTTTTAATCCATAAGATCTACAAGAACTGTGTGGACACTGTTTCCCACAATGCATTGTTTTGTTGTCACAAAGGCAAAACCAATTTTCTGACTGCGCTGGCTCAGGTATGCGCTGTTAATAAATGACTTAGCTGAGAACGAGGGTTCTACTGACCGCTTGTTACTATTATTAACTTTTTAATACCATCATAAAGAATGAAAATATTTACAATTCTCCTGTGTTCACTTATGTTAACAATATGCTAGCTCCAGGGGCGAAGCTACAGGGGAGCAAGGGGGGGGAGGCGCCACCCCAGCAAAAAGCTCTTGCCCCCCCCCACTTGCCACCCCAATTTTTGAGTCAAAAATGACATTTGAAGTTGATGATGACAACTGATGCTGAAAGATGCGTTCTTGCCTAAAACTGCTTTTGTTCAAAATGCTCTCAAAATACCATCTGCATCCCTCCACTGGTCATTAACTTTCTTTAGGAATGTTAGGAACCCTTTTCAAGCATTAGTTAGTAGGACAGGTGTGAGGCGGAGCTCCATCCGCTATCTATTGTTTACAAAGACCAATTTGCGCAGAAGCGTCATTTTTGGCTGAAAAATGTTCCAATCTAAGGTAAGTTCTACAAAGATAGAATATCTAAATACTTATTGAATACTTTTCTCACTACCACAAAGCACTAGAGCACTGATGATGAATTTTTCTACAGATATTTGATGCTTTGGGTTTGCGCGACTGCAGGCTACAAAGAAAATGTGGAGCCGCATCTAAACGTTCTTCAATCAACACTCGAGTATTTTAGAAACTGCAGTGATTATTTATAGTCGTCTGAGGATCATTGTGGTGGGATAAATGGGATTTCTGACCATTATTGTTCTATAAATGAATGAAGCTTCATTCTATAGATAACAGCGCGTGGACCGCGGCGCACCGCTCCACCTGAGGACAGGTGTGTCTGAGGGGGAGGAGTGATGAAACTCCCCCTCCCGGACCAGCAGCTGATCACTAAATAATGTTTGTCTATGATCTTTATGAACGGTATTAACGGTGTAAAAACACTGTGTAGAAAAGAGTCAGATGATGATAGAAATAAGTTTTCTTTAAGTTTCAGCTGCATCTTTAAGCGGCATTCTGCTTCTGGAGAAAGCTTTTCCTGGGAAGTCCAGTGTCCGTCGATGGACCTCACCTCCACACACAGCCTGGGCTCTGAAACTCAGTCCCTCCAGAGAGGCTGGACTCTCTACCACTCTGGAGTTGCTCATGGTGAGAGGCGGCGGGCTGGGGTGGGCTTACTCATGAGCCCCCAGCTCAGCTGCGAAGTGTGGACGAGAAGGTCGTGTCCCTTCGCCTTCGGGTGGGGGACAGGTCTCTGACTGTAGTTTCAACTTACGGGTCAAACAGCAATTTGGAGTACCCGGCCTTCTCGGTGTCTCTTGAAGGGGTACTGGAAAGTGCTCCAACGGGGGACTCCGTCGTCCTTCTGGGGGACTTCAATGCCCACGTGGGCAATGACAGTGGCACCTGGAGAGGCGTGATTGGTAGGAATGGCCTCCCTGACCTGAACCTGAGCGGTGTTCTGTGTTTGGACTTCTGTGCATGTCATAGTTTGTCAATAACAAACACCATGTTCTAACACAAAGGCGTCCATCAAGCCTTTTTCCCTGGATTCACATGTAGGTTGCTATTTAATTTTTGAAATAATCGTGATTAACTCAGAGAGAAAGCTCATGGCAGGATTTGTAACCAACATGACTGTGTACTCCTAACAAATAAACAAATTAGTGTAGAAAGGTTGTAATGTTTGTGTCTGTTTGAGCTGAAAGAGTTTCTGTCAGATCTTATACTACATTTAACCCTTGTATGGGGTCCAGATGACCCACCCTTATAAAGATGTGTGATCCCTCCCATCACAAAGGTGGACAGGAGTTTATGTCTGCCACGGACACCAGAAGACGAAAAAATCCTTAAAACGTTCAGCGTGCTCGCTCATGGGTCCAGATGACCTCACTTTTAATGTAAACATGTCTAGGATAACACAAATCTTCAGTGGAGTTCCCTTCATGTTGGAAAGCTAATCTAGACCTTGGTGGAGCTCAAACAAGTCAATTCTTTCTATGCATCTTGATCTGAACTCTGGCGTGGTTCACTTCAGTCAGAAGAAGCTGAGCAAACAAGAACTTCCATCTTATATAAGATGATAAAAGGGGGTACGCAGGTGATGTTGGTCCCGCAGGATGTGGAGCAGCCAGTGGAGTAGATGCTGCTGATTTCTGGCAGAGTCGTTCCAATGATTCTACCGGCTGCTTTCACCACCCGCTGGAGTTCCTGCTGGTCAGCCTTTTTGCAGCTGGAGAACCACACTAGCAATCAATATGCCAGAACATTGCTGATATCACAGTTATAAAAAATCAACATCAAAGGTCTGGGAATGTGAGCGATCCTCAATTTCCCCTGGTAGTAGGGCCTAGGGTCGCTGTTGGGTCTTCAGTACGGCTGAGGTGATGTGATTGCCCTAGTGCAGGTCCTCAGTCACGGTTATCCCCAGGAATCTAAAACCGCTCGCCATCTCCACCGCCTTGTTGCCAATGAGAAGAGGAAGATGGTTGTTGTGATCTTTCTTGTGGAAATCCACAACACTCTCCTTGGCACGGAGGAGGAAAAGCAGCCATGGGTGAAGAGAGTGTACAGCAGAGGGCTCAGAACACACCCTTGAGGGACCCCGGTGTTGACAACCACTCTGACACTCTGTGTACGGTTAGTGAGAAAGTCCACGGTCCAGTTGCACAGAGAGGAACTGAGTCTCAGTTGGTGGAGTTTAGACGGGAGTTTGTATGGCCGGATGGTGTTAAAAGTCAAACTAGTCTACACAGAGGAGCCAGGCATAGGTGTTATTGTGCTCCAGGTGTTCCAGTAGTGCAGGGGTATTCAACTCCAGGCCTCGAGGGCCACAGTGTCTGCATAATTTCCAGATATCCAAACTCTACTCATGACTGATTACCTGGTTCAGGTGTGTCCAACCAATTGGAGCATGCCAGATCCGGGTATGTTGGAAAACCTGCAGGAATGCGGCCCTCGAGGCCTGGAGTTGAATACCCCTGCAGTAGTGTGTGCAGCACTATGGTGATGGTGTCCTGAGTTGACCAGTTCTCTCTATGTGCAAACTGGTGTGAGTCCAGGGATGATGGTGAAGTGGCTTTGATGTGTCTTATGACCCTCCAGGCATTTGGCGTGAATGGCAGTAAGTGCTCCAGGTCTGTAATCGTTCAGACATGAGACGTTTGACGTATTGAAACGAGCTAGAACCTGTGAACAGGACAGCGAGGTGTTGTATATGAGGTGAAGACGTCCACCAGCTCCGCAGCACAGTCTAGTTCTGAACCTTGTGTTTGGTCTGAATTCAGACTTCCCTCAACAGGACATTTCTGTCTTGAATCAACTCTTGTAAACAAAACCACGTGACTGAAGATCTCTTCGGTCTTTGGCCAAGAAATACGAAATATTAACACCAAAAGGTCAGGAACCAAAGTTAGAAATTCCATCTTGCATGTTTGAGGCAACAATGAATCATTTCCAACCCTGTAGGAACCTACTGTGAGGTGGTTTTGCTTCAAGGTTTCAAGATTTATAACTTCTTGGAAGTTGTTGAACATCAGCCTTTATAGAACACACTCTCTGCAGAGTTTGCAAACTTTTATGGTCCACAACATATTTTAACATAAAGTTGACAGCAAATTGAACAAAGAAGAGTTAAAACATACAAAAAAGGAATATAATGCTACAGGATTTCCTTTAGAACCCTCTGATTTAGATGATGGTGGTACATTCATGTTCATTCTCTTCATATGTTTTCTGTTGAAACCAAAGTGGAATTTTCAAATGTTCTTCTTCCACATAAAATTAATTAAATAAACAAAAACAAACATAACTTCACATTTTTCCAACATGGGTGGATACATGGATTGGATCAAATCAAATTTTACTTAAAAAAAAGGGTGCTTTACAGAATTAAAACACCAAAGTAAAATAAAAACCTACACTTAAAAAAAGGAAAAAAACAAATTGAAAATGGATGGATGGATGGATGGTCGGTCATTAAGTCACTTGTATATATTAAAGATAGTTTCATTATTTTAAACTTTACATATCTTTCATAGTTTACAATATTTACTTTCATCGAAGTGCAGCACTCAGAACATGTAGTATGTTTTTCCTGGTCTGTTGATACTTTTACCATTTAGTCGCATTGGAACAAAATCATTGATGTTGGAAAAAAAAATCTTTAAAAAAAGCCTGAATGTGAGTTCATTATCACTGTTATCATCTCTGTTACAAGACTTGATAAAAAGCTGGGCCTCTGCAGACTTCATCAGTCCACATGTTGTACAACTATTACCATCAAATTACTTCAGCCATGGCCTCATTTGATGATTCCCCCAGTGATCCATTGTGGCTGCCCTGTAATACTGCCGCATTGTCTGTGTCCCCGATGTCTTCCCTTCTTCACTCACCTCCCTGTGAATTAAGTAGTTTCTGGTGAAAAGCTGCCAGCAGCTATTCAGTGGGAGAGCTTCCTCGCTCTTTCAGCGTCTCACAAAAACACAGAGGTGACCTCTGAGGCTTGTACATACGGCGAATCAAAAGGAAAAGAGCTGCGAGAGACAAAGAGCTGTCAAGGACTTCCACAAATGTTTCAAGTGTATGCTGTCTGTGAGTAAAAGAAAAATAGCCAGCGTGCAGAGCATTTTAACAGGATCAAAATATGGCTATTTACAAGAAACATTGAAACCTCAGAATTATCCTGACAGCTAGAGGAATTCTGTAGTTTTGTGAAAGTTGTTTGGTTTTTATCTAATTATCAGTTATTAGCCCTTAAACAAACATTCTTTACACATTTGCTTACCATGAAACATTTATGAAATCCGTATGACATCACAAAGATGTTAAGAATAAAGGAAAACAAGCCCTGGCTACCATAAACGAGTACTTTGCATTTGTGTGACAAACTATTTGTTACATTGTTGTTGTTTTTTTAGCATAGAACAAAGTTGTATGATATTTAAACCCTATTTTAAGTCAACAATCTATTTTTGAAAGTTTGTTATTGTGTGAATGCTTTCTGATTCTCCTCCTCCTTTCCATATGGTTTTCGAAACGTAAAAACTCAATCACACTTTCACCTATTTTAGCAATCTAGGTATTAGAACTTGTTCGTAACATCACTGCTTGTATTTTTGGTTTTCATAAACTTTCTAGTTTTTGATAAATTCAGCAAAATATAGGAAATGAATGACAAAGTCTTCAAATTTAAACATTAAACAAGTCATTAAATATATTCATGGACAATTTTTTTTCATCTTTTATAGTAATTAAAAAAAAAGAAATAGAGTTTAGCTAATATTTTAGCAACATGCTAACATTATGGTAAATTTGTTATCTACTGAGGTTTTTAGGCTAATTTAGAGTTTAGCTAGTATCTAAGCAATGTGCTTAGTTTTTTTTGACTAAATTGGCATCTGCTAAGGTTTTTTGGGCTAATTTGTATTTTAGCTCATGTTTAAAGGGTAACAAAACAGGAAAATAGGAGGCTGACTCCGCCCACAGCAGAAATGTGAAACTCCAGTCAGAGAGGTGGGGCTGAGGAACGGGGGTGTTGTCAGTACTGGAGCTGCAGATCATGACATGGAGCTTAAGCGGTTTGACCAATCACGAAATTCAAACGTCATACCACGATTCAACCTGTAGGGGGCAGCACACAGACTGTTTTTCATAATATTTTCAAGAATTAAAAAGGTTCAAAAGGGTCAAAAAATTAGCAATGACTTCCATTTAAAGAGGTCAACAGCCAAAAAAACTTTAGATTTATTGTTTGGGTACCAAATATTTCTACAAAGTTGGCATGTATTTGGGATTTTTTAATTGTTTTACCACAATTATTTTAGAAATTTAGGTCAGCTTTATCCCTCTTTCATAGTTCTTTAACGAAATGTCCACTTTAGAAATTTACCTTTATGAAGAAAGAAAATTTACCATTATCGCCAAATACAGTATTCATTTCATTTTCAAATTCCTTTCTTCAGGACTACATCTACCAGTAAATTGCATCAACCATGACTTTTTAGTAAAGTCAGTATTTTTTTTTTTATTTCTCTCCAGTGAGACTACTTTCAGCAAAGAAGGAAAGCATTTTCACAACTAAAAGCAAACTATTTTTAGTGTGATAAACTTTTTAACATCTAGTTCTAAAGTTTGTTTAACACTTATTCTTTTTTTTTTTGACAATGAGAAATTTAAGCTAAAGAAACTTAGTCTGTTTATTATTTAGAACAGGTGAAAAAATGCAATTTACAAAAATGTTGCTGGGCATGGACAGTCTCCCTGACCCATCAATTCCCACTGCAGACAAATAGATCCATGACGTCTTTGTTGTTTTATCATGAGCTGGAATCTGGTCAGAACTTTACAGTTTATTCTTACTGCTTAACTTTTCTTGCACCAATACAGGTTTGGTGTTTTTTTCTCCCTTTATTCCTTACTGCAAGAGTATATAAATTGATTGCATTATATTTCAAACTTCATTGATTTTGGCTAGACCAATTACTGTTTTTATTAGATTTTATGTTTGGCTCTATGGTTGCTCTTGCTTTATAAAGAGCTTTACAAATAATAAATCAGTTGATTGGTCACAGAGTAAAGGATGTTCTCATGGTACAAATGGGCTCAAATTTTAAACAATCCAAAATAATAATAAGAAACGAACAATACCAGGATCAAACCAAACTTTGGACTCAGGTGTGTACTTCAGCTTGGAATGAACGGTGTGCAAAATAAACTCAAAGGAGCATCTAGTTAGTTTTGTTTGTTTGTTTTTGTTTACTTTTTTTTTCTCTTAGGTTGCGTTTTTGGTGATTTGGTGACAGCCTTAACATCCACTTTGGATCTCGATGGTTCTTTGTGTTCCTCTTTTATGGGGAAAATAGATCTGTACAAAACAGAGAAGCACACATGGTGATGAAACCCATTTCTAAAGTTTCCCAGGTCTTTTTTAAGTGGAGTCCGTTGGTTTTCAGGTGGAAACCAGGTTGCATATTCAAATCTACAACCGGGGCGAACGTTTAACAGCCACTTTTTCCTGAGTGCTCTTCAGTGGGACGCTTCGGCTCATGAAACAGAAGAGAGCTCCTCAGCAGCCCCCCCATCTGGAACTCTCGCATTGCAAGCCTTTTCTGGCAGAGGCGGGCGGTGCGAGCGAGGTGGAGCGCCGAGAAAACCAGCACAAAACGGAGAGCTGCTCCATTCTCCCCAATCACTTCAAATTCATCCGGGGATCACACAGGAAGTCCAATCAAACTCAAAAGCTCACCCATGGATCCTGTTCTATTTTCAGAAGTGGCATCTGCTGCAGCTGCATGGAGAACCCCCCCCCCCCCCCATGGTGGAGCAACATGCTTGCATCTCGTTTTACTGCAAAAACACCATATAATTATGCTGAAAGTTCCTTTTTTAGACAGAAAGCTCATGTTTGTTTTTGTCTTTCAAGTCCCAGCTGCTCTGTAAATCCCATAAATTACAACCACAAATAATCTCTCCAGAGGAGTCGCACCAGCCGGAACGTTGGAGACTGAAAGGATGGTTCCTCTGTAGGTTTGTATTCAGACGGAGTCTTTATGTATGACATCATGGGGCAATAAATGAAAAGCAGATGGAAATGAGCGGATTGTCAGACTTAAGCAACTTTTCAAATATTGGAGACATTTTAATTACCTTTACAACAGAATTTGCAACAATTTGCATCAATGTTCTGTTTGTGTCATTTGAGGATGTGGACCGGGACTGGTCCTTAACTCTAGACATCACTATCGCTGGGGGATTTTCACATGATGTTCAATAAGTTGCATTTTTCTGAGTGTCATGGGTCCCTGAGTAAAGTCTCACACGTCTCAGGAATGGATGGACCAAAAATCAAGTCTCTAGTATCATTATTTACTTTTTTAGGATTTTTTTCTTCTCAAATTTCTCATTTTTCTGTCATTTTCAAGCCTGCTTTTAGGATCTTCATATGTATTTATTTTCCATTTTGTTAAATATGCCACATTTAAAAAATTGAGAAAAAACCACTCTAATTCATCATGTGTTGCCATATTTTGAACTATTTTTTGTGAGAAATATTTTTTATTGGGTATTTTATATTGGGTAAAAATTACCATTACAGATTCATTTTTGAAGCAAATCAAGTCTCTCGGTCACGTGTAGAAATCCATCCAATATTTTTTTAATTCAATATTTTTTCATTTTTCTTCTGAAAGAGAACAAATGTAATAAGAAATCATTTAGTTTTTCCATTTCCGAGTATTTCTCCTCTTAAATCAATCCAACAGTCTTGGACATACTCTGTTTTTCATCAATCATCTTCTTTCTGCTGCACATGCACTAAACCCTCATCTGGTCCGGCTAGCGTGTCTAGTTCAGGTTCTGGAGAAGAGAAGATGCTATCTTCACATTGACTGCAGTCAAATGAGCCGCCGTTCACATTTCTGTGGTCCAATCAGCCGTCACTGGATTTTTGGTGTGAGTTTCATCCAATACTTACGGTAGCAGGGCTGAGAACGCTGGAAAATCTCCACCAGACTCCACGGAGCTTCTTGATGTGACCACAGAAATGTGAACGGCGGCTCATTTGACCGCAGTTGGAAAGGATTGTAAATGAATGAAAGAGCATTTGGATGTTAGCTTTCATTATTTTCTGCTCTGAGAAACCAATGGATTGAATGGATTGATCACAGCAACGTCAAGAAACATCAAAGAGTCTTTGGTGAACTGGAAGGAGAAAGAATCAGGATTTTGGAGGAAGTTCTGTCCATGAAGATCTGAGCTGACATCCGGATCAGAACCAGACGGCTGGACATTACCCAGATTGATGGAGGTTTTTACGGAGCAGCGGAGAAGATTTATGTTAGTGAGACACAGAATATCATAATCAGACAGGGGCGGAGCTCCAAAAGCCACGCCCCCTCAGAGGAGATTTTGGAAACAGAAGCTTCAGATCAACATGAAAAATGGCTTTTGAAGACATTTATGTTGTTGGATTTTTGCTAAATTTTCATAATAATGATTAAAACACTGCTGGGAACATTTTTTTTTATTATTAATATTTGCCATGGACTACTTTAATTCCCAGAAGTACCAACTGTTTAAAAATTGTGAACATTGTGGAAATTAATGATCACTAAAGCCTTGGGCACATCTGCCTGCACGGGCTCCCACGGGCGGTCTACGGGCCAGATTTCCCGCCCCCGTGCGGCGGTCCGCACGGGTCCGCAAAGGTAGCAGGCTCCGCAAAGGCCCGTAGGCGCCCGTGGGAGGCTGTTCGACATGCACCAAAGTCTTATGCGGGTGCCACGGTTTTCTCCCATTTTCCTCTGCCCGTGCAGCTGGCTGCACCACTCCCGTAAGGGCCGTACGGGCCCGTAGCTGTTTTCATCAACCCCAAGAGCCGTACTAGCCGTACTAACAGCAGTACTAACACCCGTACTACACCCTTACGAGCCGTGCAGTCAGTTTCCCGTGTTCCAAGTCCCGCAAGGGTAGTACAGCCGGTTGTATGGCGGCGTGCGTGAAACCTTGCGGCATGCACGGTAGAGGCTGACATTATTTCGGGATTCCCGCGGGTCACGGGATTCCCGCGGGATTCCCATGGGATGGGAGTCATTTCTTCTATTAATCACGGGACCGGGAGTTCAACAAAAGCTCAACTCAAGAAACTTGACTGAATTTTTGCATCCGACGGTGCTGGATAATTTCAAAGTTGGGGAGAGGAGAGAAGGAGCACGCCAGCCAAATACCTCTGGCTGCAGCACGCAGTTTACGTTTGTTTTTCTCCCCCCGCCTCCGCGAGTCGAGACGCTCACGCACAGGCGCGCGCGCTCACAGCGAGTCAGAAGTGTTTTTAATCAATGGATCGGGTGCGGGAGTTGCCCATATTCGCGAGAGTCTCCTTTCTGGGAGCATGTTCTATTATTATTATTCTTTTATCTTTCTTTAACCATTTCTTTTTTTTTTTCTCCTTAAGCTGTGTTTGCGCTGCGCGTGCACGCGCTAAGCCGAACAAGAAAGAGCGCCAAGTGAAAGATTTCTGAAGGCAGCACTGCATCTTTGAACTGTGAGAGAAACCAGACAGCCTACTGCCAAGTTAACCCATGCATGCACGGGAGATGATGAACTTCATGTAGGAAGGTCATCGGGGGAATCGAACTGGCCGTATCACACGCACGGCCTTGCGAACGTCCGTACTACGCGACGTGCGCCGCGCAAACCATTTGCACGGGCCCGTGCGCGCACGTGCGTCTGTAGCAATGCCGTGGTTTCCCGCACTGAAATGACATCAGCTTTTCACACGACCACTTGCACGGGCTCTGTACTAATGACACAAATCATGCGCAGTCACGGGCCTGGTCTACGGGCCAAACCACCCCAGACCCGTACGGGTCAAACATTCGCACGGGCAGATGTGCCCGAGGCTTAAGTCAGAAATTCTGACACCAACTCTTTCTTTAGATCAGAATCGAGAGGTGAAAGAAAAAGCCTGGAGAAAGACTTGTGAAGTGCCATTTCACACCAAACCTCTTCAGCTGTAGGGGGCGATCAAGTGCAAGTAAACAGTAGAAGAAGAAACTCCTCCCTGCCTGTTCAGCATGAATACTATTGGCTATACTTGCCCAGTGTAGTCATAGCTGTACTGTACACTGGGCATGGCAGACTCTGATGGGCGTGGTCAAATGAGCACATTTACCCAACATTAGGATTGAACTTTTAAGAAACATTTTTCATTTTGATTTTGACCAATAAAAATACATATTTATGACCATGCAGCAGAAGTTCTAACTCATTTTAGGTCAAAATTAAGTTCATTTCTGCAAAAGATCAAAGATTAAACTTTTAATTTCTCAAATTGCTGACGAGGAGGATTATTTAAGGATTTTGCTGCTGTGTTATGCAGCAGGCGTTTATCATTGCTCACTGGTATTTAAACTTCTACAAATCCTCTTGAAGGTTAGATCAAAACATGCTCTGTCCAATTGCTTTGCTGCAAAGTAAATGTGAGGAACAGCTCGGTCCGCCGCCGCTAAAGCTGGTTGAGTCAGGAGGAAAAAAGTGTGCAATCATTTGGTGTGTGGTCATGTTATTTTTCACAGAGATGGTGTTTTGATTGCCTGCAGGGGGAGGAAATGGTATTATTTGCTCCAAAATGGCTTGAGCTGGATCCACATCAGCTGAGACCCCTTCCCCCCCGTTCTGCAAGGGCAGGCAGCTCTCAGCTTGATGGCTGTGTGGGAATACTCCAACCCAGCGGGGCCGCATGTCTCCTCAGATGAGCTCTTCCACCGAGGAAGAGGTGGATTTGTCAGTTCCAAGCCTCTTGTGACTGACCACCAGCGTGCAGACCAAACACGATGAAACTCTTCATCTTGTATCTTCTCAGGAGTTAATACGTTTGCAAACTTTGTGTTCAAATCGCTGTGTTTATCTAGAGTTCATCCACAGCAGGTTTTTGTTCATGAAACATCATTTCCACCTGAAACAAATTCACCAAAATGGAGATTATTAATGATTCTGTCTGTTTAGCTGGTTAGGGGTCTGCTGTAACCCTTGTTTATATTAAAAGTGGGGTCATCTGGACCCTGTGTTTTTGAGTTTGACAGACTCACTGTGTCTCATGTCCTCCTCCTTAGATTTTCTTTTCTTTTTCTCTTCTACTGCATTCCCATCTTCATCTTTATCAAACTGACAAACCATCTTGAAGGATGCTATAAAAACACTCATCGTTTCTCCTGAAAAACTGTGCAACAAGGTGAGGCAGATTCTAACCAAAGGAGTAAATGTAAGCACAGCTGTATTTTCATTTCCGATTAAAGACATGAAATGTAACTAAAAACCAGTAAACTTTGGAAATATCAGTTCATGCACCAGCTCAATGCGTTTGAGTGCATAGGACTTAGCTGCGGCTCTCCAGATAAGGCCTCAGATCGGAGCAGATTAGGAGTTATTAGTCTGTGGGAGCTGCTAATCTGCTGCGTAACAAAGAGAAAAGCGGCTGTGCTCTGATGCTCTGATGCTCTGATGCTCTGATGCTCAGGTTCAACTGAGGAACCTCTAAATGCTGATTAAAATGCAGATCTAAAATGAAATGTGTGTGGAAGCAGTAAAGTCAGGATCTATCTACTGATGCTGTTTGAAAGAGAGTTTGTGACAGAAAACACGGGTCACAAGCTCCGAGCTCTGGGTTAAGGGAGGTCATGAGAGGTGGTGTTGCTCCACCCTCAACTCAGGTGAATATCTAATGATGATGGTCCTGCTGCCCTACAGAAACTATGTCCTAAAAAAAAACAGGTCGATTTATTTTGGCTAAAAACTGCATCTTCATAATTAAAAGACCACTGAATGCTTGGAAAATAGACTTCAAATCAAACAAATATGTGGTTCTGCAGTTATCATAGATTTTTTTCCTAAACTTCCAGGAATACATTTAAATTTGTCTTTGTTAAGTAAATCAAAAACATCATTGTGCGATTCTCCTGCTCCTTTTCGTTCATCTTTTGGTACATAAAAACTCAATCACACTTTGAGTGATTTCAGCAATTTTGTTATAAAAACGTTCAGGACATTACTGTTTGTACTTTTGGTATTTATAAGAGTTACAGTTTTTGAAATATTGAGCAAAATATGCCCCATGGGAAATGAATGAGAAAGTCTTCAAATTTAAAAATGTAAAGTAAATGAGGCAACAAGCCTTTAAATATGTTCATGAGCTATGTTTTCATCTGTTTTAAAAAGTTAATTTAGTTAATTAGTTACATTAGTTAATTTACTATCTACTAAGTGTTATTCTAGAGGTCTGCTTCTATTTTAGCAACAGGCTAACGTTTTTTGACTAATTTAGTTTACTGAGAATTAGACTATTTTGGAGTTTATCTTGTATTTTAACAACACAAGGTGTGTTTGAGATGACCAAGGCGGACGCGGCGCTGCGCAGATCACCTGGATTGCAGTGCATGCTGGTTAGTTTCTCTCACTGACGTCACACGTGCGCTGTCATGAAGTATCATGAGAAAGGGGCGGGTTCAAGGCGCCTACCAGCGTGGCCAGAAAATAGGTACTGCACTGCGGCTTCAAGCCGCCTTGATGACTACAAAGCGATGCATTGTGGGAAACGGTGTCCACACAGTTCTTGCTGGTGTATTTCTGTAAACTCTTTCTGGTGAATCATTGATAAAAAAAATAAAAAAGGTTTCAAATAATCTGATCTGTGGTTATATCTGTTATTGTTGCTTATAAAACTTTAATTTTATTTTATTGATTTAATTGAGATAGTGCACATGATTGTTTTTATCTACTTTACTCTGAAAGATGTTAAAAAATAAAATAAAAGACATAACAACACAGATCATACTAGGAAGAGTGGCGTATTAACTTTTTAGTCTAATGTTTAGGACAACCCCCAACTCCTCGTTCTCGCACAGTCTCGTCGTTCATCTTCATCTCAGGCTGGTCTGAAGAGCTCAGAGCTGGTCTGGGGAGCTCAGAGCTGGTCTGGGGAGCTCAGAGCTGGTCTGGGGAGCTCAGAGCTGGTCTGGAGAGCTCAGAGCTGGTCTGGGGAGCTCAGAGCTGGTCTGGAGAGCTCAGAGCTGGTCTGACAGGTACGCTGAACGTTGTCTGTCATTAAGCTCTCCTTACATTCTTGTGTCTGGTCTCGTTTCTTCATATTGTTGCTCTTACAGAGTCTTGTCGGATTATGTTGGCAGATCTTCTGCAGACAGCTGTATTGTGAAGTTTCAATAAACAAAGGCGGTGTAAGTTACATATATATCACAACAATATGAATGTATTCTGCTCAAAAGCAGGTCATGGTTGTTAGCTTTTTATGGAAGAATGGTTTCTGATGAGTGAGCCTCATGGAGGGGCTGCAAACACAATCTGAAGACGGGGAGTTTACCCTGCAGGTGATCTGCTCACAGTGTGAGGCTGAGCCCTAAATGAGGCCAAACATCAACATCAAGCAACAAAATCCAAATACACAGCTCCACAAAGCGAGTCAGCACACCTGTAGTTGGATCGGACACGTTTCATGTGGAGTTGGTTTAAAGCTGCAGCTCTGAAAATGTCCTCAGAAAAGTGCTGATGCATGACTTTGTCATGTCGACCCAGAAAAGGGGAATTTCCTTCCTGGCTGAGGGCCTCCTGCACGGGAACGTGGACGCATGTGACCTCCACTTGACAGTTCTGCTGATGTGCCTGCTGAGGCCGGCATGTATAAATGAATCTTAATTTCCTTTATTAATTTCACACGTCACAATGAATTTTCTTCTTGCTGGACCCGGCCGCACGCCGTGGTTCACTACACAACCTGATGACTTTTACACACAACACACACCATGACATTGAAACTAACAATATCACCTTTGACCAGGGAGGGGGAGCTGAAGAACTAGTGAGGGGAAAAAGAAAAAGTAAAGAGAGCCCAAAAATCTGTTTAAAAACAGTTTCAGTGGTTTTACTGCAGAGGCCTCAAACGTTAGATTTAGTCGTCAGTAAAGCCAGACGACTCGTACAGTCCATGATGCAGCACAGATTAATGAGATAACTGTTTGCATTCATGGTAACGTTTAAAAAGTGCCACGTCTTCTTAAGTTAGGGAATACTCAGGCAGTCCACTCCATGCATGATGATGTTTGGTCGATTTTGTTTTATTTGTATCGATAATCATTTCCAGAAACGATTCGATTCAATTTAAAAGAGCCAGGATCAATTCAATATCCATTTTTTTCTTTCCGTTGTTTCAATCCTCGTAATTCAATTTTGAGTTTACACATTTATACACATTTGTTGAGAATTACATTAATAATCTACTATTTGTTCTGAATATATCTATATTAATCTGATCCAGTTCACATACTGTAAATGTATCAGTGAAATACTGAGATTGTTAATATCATCCAGTGTTACATGGATTCTCTAAAGGAGAAGTTCTAACTAAAATGTTCAGATCATTAACATTATAAACATTGTTCTGCTTCTCCTGGAGGACGTTTCAGTTTAGCCACTAGGTGGAGCTCGTGTAATAGCATATTACCTTATTCCAGAAGAAGAAAGAATGAGGAAAAAATGTAACTTTAGACCACAAAGATTTACTTTAAAAATATTTCCTTGAAATAGTTTTTAAAATTCATGTATGTGAGTTTATAAAGATGTTCATTTAGTTAGAATGTTTGTTTAGATCGACTGAGCGTTAGCATTAGCTGTCCTATGGGAAATTCTAATAAACATTAGTATCAAGCTAGCAGATTTTAGCTTTATGTGCTTAATCAATCTATATTTTTATTAATCGATTAAGCTCAATTAATGAATCAATTAATTGATTTGATCAACCCAGCCCTTGTTGTCATGATACAAATCTGGTGTGAATGCTAACAGTCACAGTTCAGTTCTCTGATTTGACTCCCACATTCATCTGGTTGTTTTTGTTTGTTTGTTTGTTTGTTTTTGTTTTGACTTAGTCTCCTGTTTAGAACCGAGCATTTGCTGCTGTGCTTTTTACTGAAGTCAGCTTCATCTGATGTCCTTCATACGTCCTGTCATATCGCTTGTACTTTTCGTAGTGATGATGTCCCATCGGGGCCGTAACAATGGGCTTTTCCTTCAGTAGACTGTGGGGGACAGATAAACCTGGTGGAATTGTTGAATATATCACAGAACAACTTTCCAAATTGGTTAACAACAGTGAAAAGTGTTAGCATGTTCTGCTATGATATAAACATGACTTCAGAGAAGACTGAGCTCTACAAGAAAGACCAAAACCTATTGGTTCTGTGGTGGCTTAGAGGAACAAACACTTGTAAGGCCTGGCAGTTACTGGTGACGGGACACAACTGGAGACAGACGTCATTGGACATTTAAATTAAACTTTATTAAATACAAACAGATTTAATGTGAGTAAAAAATAATGTATATGTTTCAAAAAGAAGCAAAAAAAAAAAAATGAAGATAATTTAGTCATTACGTAGTAAGACACACTGTATGGTTTACTTTGGTGGTATGGATCCTTTTGATGGTGCTATACAACTGATGTAGTTCAGTTATACAACCAAATAAATACGAGAAGTTTTTCTAATTCTGCATTTGTCTGAACAAAACTTGGTTTGAAATAAGAATAAATGAACAATATTTTATATTCTTCTATTATCAAAGCTAAAACGATTTATTTTACAGTTTATTTTTAATTCAGTTTTTATAAATCCTTCCAACTGGTTCCAAAGATCAAAAGAAAATGAACAGTGATAGAAAAGGTGAGTATAGATTCAGAGTAGTTGTTGCAAAAACTACAATTATGATCAATACCTGAAAATGTTGATATGTACACATTCGTTGGGTAAATATAATGTAAGATTTTCTTATGTATTTTTTTTCTTTATTATAAATTCAAAATGTTGCCCATACTTTATTCCAATTCATATTTCTAAATGTATTATTCCTATAAAGTGCACCTCTAGCTCTTTTTTTTCACATGCAATGTGTGACAAATATGTTTATTATTGCATTTTTTATTTAAGATATCAATTCCATTGACTGTCTTATGAGAGTCTACTTTACTTATAACTTGATAATGCAGATAAGAGTTCATTAGATGAAGTGAACCTGAAGCTTTCATAACTCTGCTAAATTCTTTGTTACAGGAAAAGATTTGGTATGCCAAAATTTAGAGGGAAAAAATTCAGAGACATAAATAATTTCTTTTTCTACCCAATTTGCTTTAAATCTAGATTTGTTTTTGACAGTTAAGTTGGAGACTCTTCCTGAAAGGGGCGGTTCCCACTTTGTGACATAAGCTCAAGAGAACCCGCTCCTTTTTGTGGGTTGGGAGGGTCTGGAGGTCAGAGTTCAGGTTTTAGAAGAACCGCTAGAAATGTTTGAACGGATCAAAATCCGTGAAGGTGAGGAATGAACATGAACACTTTAACGCTTACTTTTAAGTGTAAGTTTTACTGATAGTTACCCCCACCCACTGTTTTGCTAATGTTAACTGAGGACATCTGCCCTCTTACTGCATCGTTGAGTGCAGACCACTGAGGAGTCTGGTGTACAGACAATAGTTGTAACGGGACAGACATTTTAGGTTTTATGATTTAAGGGAGAAAATACAACTCAAACTTCTGACTGTAACAGTTACAAGCTAACATGTGAGTGAACAATTTCACCCAAAATGAGGTAACTTCCCAACATGGAAACATTTAAAAAATGTTGAAATAGATGAACATAATTACAGGTATTTTTGTGTTTATGATGAAGCTATCAGTTTTGCAGATTTATCAGAAAAACTATCAGCTCACCCACAACCAGCTGCTCATTTTTTTACTTTTATGAACACAATAAAACATAACACATCTCAGTCACCTTCAAGCTGCAGTTTCTTCCAGTTAAGACATCCAGGTGTGTGTCAAGCAAAGTCTGCCTGGTGACATGGTTTGTTCCATCCACAGGCAGGCGGACAAAGAACAAGAGCACACTGCATTTTCTGTGAATCTATTTGTGTACAGCCAAGTTCTCCCCCATGCAAGTGAGTCCAGGACCTCTTCCTCTTTTCTCAGAAAAAACAAGCACTGCTGACATGTGGATAACCCTGTAAGTGACAGCTCTGGGTGCTGGTAGCCTGTCAGGGCCAGTGTGGCCCCGGCAGCACGGGGGAATAACTGTATCTGCAATTGGATGGCATCTGTCGCTCAAACAGCAGATTCCTCATTACAGGCAGTTTCTTTGACTGGCTGCTCACACATCAGATGTCACAGTCCATCAGGCATGCCCAGATGGGGCCAGAATGAGCAGCTGCCAAAAGTCGATTTAGCTGCAAAAGAGCGGTGTGGGGATAAACGGCGGGGCCGCAGCGCTCTGAAGGGGCTCCACAGCCTCAGTCCTGCTGGAGAGGGAGCCGCACATCCAGAACTCACTTTGGTCTGGAGATGATGTTTGAAGGCGGCAGCATTAAAAAGTTCACAAGAGACTTTTCTATTCATTCAAAAATACTATATCTGTTTTAGAATGTTGATTACTGAGCTGTGTAATGAGAGTAAATACTATTATAAATGAAAATAATATAAAAGTAGAAAAGTAGCATTACCTGCAATAATGCAATAGAGCGAATGCTTTGAATGTGGTCGCTGAAGATGCAGAAGCAATTTACTTTGATGCTGTATAATGTCCTGAACGTGCTGAATGTTTTGATGCCAAACTTGCAAAAAGACACAAGAATTTGAACAGTTTTTTTTTAATAATGCAAAAAAAATTTCAAAAGTTGCTTAAAATGTATACATACTTTAAGTAATAGCGATAAATTTCCTGATCGTTCTGGTACCAATATTGCATAGGTTTCAAAGTGCACAAAAATTTGGAAAAAATGTGTGAAAAAGATTATTAGAACATATAAATGTGACAAATGTTTCAGATGATGGCTAAGATGAAGCAATATTAAAAGACAACATTGTTTGGCAAAGGGAAAGCACAGAAAACATAATTTGCAGATCAAACCTGAGCTTTAGTCAGTTTGATCTGTAAAACAGAAAATCTGGAGGGTCTTTTATCTTTTTAAGAAAAATGAAAACAGACTCCAAACAAAAAAGACTGAGGCCTGTATTCCCCAGAAAGACTCAAACTCCATAAAAGCAGGTTTCAAATTCTCCACCTAGCACAAAACAACAACAGGATGGACAGATAAACAACAAAAAACTGAACACTCTTATTGGAAAGAACAAAAAATGTAAAAAAAAAAATGTGTTTTGGTTGATGAAACCAAACAGGAAATTTGGTTTAGTTATTTCACTCAAAAAGATGTAAAGAAAAGCTCAAAGTGACAGACCTCCAGCACAAAAAGATTTTGTTTTTTTCCTTTAAGTTGACCCATTGTTGCCTCATGATTTCACTGGTTTGAACATTTAATTTTGAGGATACTGAACAACAGAGTTAGTATGCTGCAATCCAACAGTTCTCAAACTTTTTTTAGGTAATATATTACCAAAGCCACAATTTAATGCCTCGTTTCCACTGTGGTGCGGACCAGACCGGTCCCCTCCTGGCCGGTTTAGAACAGTTCAATTCTAGTGAACGTTTCCATTGAGCGCTGGACCGGCTGGGTGTAGACCCATGACATCCAAACAGTTCGACTACAGCGGAAGAGAAGCTGCATCAGCGGACTCAGAAACAAACGGAAAATGTAAAAAGAAAAGACTAATAATTAGAAACAAGAGCAGATGTTTCTTATGGATGGAGCAGAACCGTCTTTTGTTCTTATAGAAAGAGAAATAAAACTTTTCATGTTGATCAATACTCCAATATTCTCCAATAAAGCACGATCGGAAGTGTTTTTGATGAGTATGGATCTGTAACGGACATCCTTCATCTGCGGGGGTCGGGTGAGATCCACCACCCCCCGCCGCCAATATTATTCTTTGCATGAAGATTGTGGGAGCAAAGAAAATCCAGCCGTAAAGAGAACAAAACTTGTCTTGGATCTTGAGTCAGGAAAAGCGCTGGTCGGACGCTTCCTGTTGTCGTTAAACTTTCCCACCAATCAATGGGTTACATTGTGTGACAACAGAAGCTCCGCCCTAACTGGTTCATTCTATTTTAATATTCATCTACAACCAGTGAGGGAACAGAAATGGTAGCAGTCGGTCCTGCTTAACGGGTCCATGTGTAATGGAAACGCTCAAAAGTTCAGTCCGGCCCGGTCCGGGCAAGAGGGGAATCAAACCTGCAGTCTTCTGATCAGAGGTTGACCACCCTTGTGCTCCACCACAGCCCCCCCATATTATCCTTATTTATTCTATAGAGTCAAAACTTCCATGTGACGATAAACCTGAAAACTATTGAACGTAGCTCCTCCCACATCAGGAGCTTCAAGTTTTGAATACATTTTTAGACAAGAGTTTGATGTAAAACAGCAGAACCACAAATGCAAAAGTGTTTTGAAGACAAAGATAATAGAATATAAAAATGTGTTTAAAGCCAAGCCAGAACGTTTATGCAAATATTATGAAAATGACAGAAGAGGTTGAACAGCAGGTCAAGGTTTGGTCACCCGTTAGACTCCTCTTTGTTCTGCATGCACCCCCCTACCCCCCACTGTTTTCTGCAATCAGTTGCTTTCTGACTGTATCGCCATGTGGGAAGATAAACATGACGAGATTCTCTCCATGCTGATCATTAATCCTGATGAAGCGGTCTCATCTTCTCCTCTTGATAAAACTGTGATGCAAGTGTTTCTGATGTCTCAGTCTCCAGCGCAAGGGATTCCTGACAGGAAATACAACTGGCAGAAATGCAGCTGGAAATGTTGAGAGGCTCCACCGTTCCTCTCGGTTTCCTCTTGTAGACTCATCAGTTTTAAGTGTTCAGCTTGTTTTCCCAGATTGAAACATCTTTTTTGAAGATCAGTGGGCTGGTTTCAGTCTGTTCTGTTTTCCACATTTCAGCGTGGTGTGACCTTTATCTGGCGTGGTGGGTTTCCCTGACACATCTGCACTATCATCTTTTCTTTTTTTGCTTTATCTGAAGTGAATCCTACTGTTCTTGTAAGTCTTTGCTTGGATTTTTCAGCATGTACGGTTGGATTTACAGTACAGGACAGGCTACGTCATGATGTCACCAGTGTTTTTGAACAGCTGGTTCACACCTCAGAAACATCTCCTTTTATTCATTTGTGAAGACTGATATATAGATCTGGATGTTCACCCAGACAAAAGCTGTTATCAATCCAGCACATAATATTGAACGGGTGAAAACGTGTGGTCAGGCGGGGAGATGGTGCTACAGGGGGGCCTTAATCCTGTTTAAATCCCTGAAAGGTTGAACACCTGACCCGATGGCACTGAAAAGAAATGAGTTCCTCTCACTGTAACGATTTCTTATGAGTTTAGAAAGAGCAGCTTAAATCTCCTTCCTTTTTTTTTCTCCTTTCACGTATCACCACCCCACCATCATCCCCCTCTCCAGCAGTCCTTCAGATACTAGAGGAATAATCACCAATAACAGGAACGCCCTTGATCCCTGTGCCACCCTCCCACGGGAGCCACGCTCTGCTCCCTCTTGATCTCGGCATGATTTCATCGTCTCCTTCAAGGGTACGAACTTCACAGCTTTCTGCTTTTCTAGGCCGCATCCTCTGCAGGACACTCAGTTTATCACAGCTATCCACTGGCGTGTGAAAACAACGCAGTTTTAGCCAAATTACATAGGATGCAGCCGTGGGAACTATGCTTTGTTAAGGGGGCCGTACTGTGATTTTCTCAAGTCTTTCAGAGTAAACGATATCCATGTAAATCAGGGGTCCCCAAACCTTTTCTTGTGAGGTCCACATAACTGTTTTCATCTCTGATGTGGGCGTGGGGCGGTTTGTAGGCTAACAGAAAAAGTGTAACAATCACAGCCTCAACGTAAACATTTACGGTTTTCCAGAAAGCCACACATAGCCAGATTCTAAATAATTTATTTCTTTAATCTTCTCAGAAAAAAAAATAATGCTAAAACATTTTTAAAAACTAGATATATAGCGATAAGTTTGATAATGCTAATGTGACTGTTGTAAGCTGAATGCGACTGCTGAAGAAGCTAATGCTAATTGCTGAAGATGCTGAAATTAATAACTAAAAACGCTGAAACTGACATCAAGCTAAAATATTAGCAAAATGCCAAATTAGTCTTAAAAACTGAAAAATAAATAAATTAGCCAAAAGAGTGAGCATGCAGCACATATATTAGCTAAACTTCAAAATAGCCTAAAAAAGTGGAGAAAAAGCCAAAATTAGCAAAACAGTTAGCATGTAGCGGAAATATTATTTAAATGCCAAATTAGCCATAAAAAAACGGTAAAATGTCGAATTTAGCCAAAACAGCTAGCATAAGGCTAAAATATTAGTAAAATATCAAATTAGCCTAAAAAGAGTGGAAAAAAAACTTAAATTAGCCAAACTAGTTAGCATGTAGCTAAAACATAAACTAAATGTCAAATTAAGCCTAAAACTAGTAAAATGTGTAATTTGGCCAAAACAGCTAGCTTAAAGCTAAAATATCAGTTAAGCTCAAAATCAGCCCAAAAAAACAGAGAAAAAACCTAAATTAGCCTAGCATGTAGCTGAAATATTAGCTAAAGCCCAAAATAACCTAGAAATCCTTAGTAACTGCCAAAACTGTAAAAAATAAATAAATAAAATAAAATAAAATAAAGAAAAAGTGAATCACAGAGTGTGAATGCTGCCCATTCCTGATCCTGGAGAGCTACCACCCTGCCTGTTTTCCAGATCTCCAGCAGCTGATTAGCTCAGTCAGATGTCTTCACATTCTGATTGAATGAACACACCTGGTCAATCAGCAGCAAGCAGTGCAAGGAGAGCTGGAAAACAGGTCGGGGTGGTAGATCTGGAGGACCAGGAATGGGCACCCCTGCTCTACAGCATAAACCAAAACATATTCTGTCCTCTCTCGTCATCGTTCAGAAGGGTGGAAGAAAAGGTCAGGTTCTCAGTCAGTGTTTCTGCGGGCTGTAGTTTGGGGATCCCTGATGATCATACATTACCTTTGGAACACTAAAATTATAAAATATGAGTTATTTTTGTTAACTATTTTTATATCCGGATGTAAAAGGACTCGATGTCTGAGGCTCCGCCAGATGAACATTTCAGGGAAAGGGGGGGGTGTACTCGTGAAGCTATAGCTGCTTCACCTTGGCAGAATAAATAGTGTTTTGAATGAAATGATTGAATTAAAATTAAATGAATGGAATCAACAAAATAAAATGAAAGAAATAAAAATGAATGAAATGAAAATGAACGTTTTTTGCTGATCACCGCTAGCTCCATGGAGAAAGGGGCAGTCTCACATTATGACATCAGCACGAGAGGACCCACTTGTTTTTGAGGGTATGGGAGGGGCTGCTGCAGACAGTGCAAGTTTGTAGAGGATTGCTCAGAAATGCACGAACTGATCAAAATATTGCTTTAGGGTTCTCTATAGAGAAGAATGAACAGTATTATACATTTAAAAGCTCAAAAGGTTGATTTTTCATGGTATGGCCCCATTAAAGCTCTAATCTGAATCATCTGATGTGATTGTTGACAGAAGCTGTCATCTGGAGATAGTTCTTCATGTTCTCAGTAAAAACACAAAAATCCAGAACTAGAAGAAAACTTCAAACCACTGTGATTTATTTCAACAATCTACTCTGAAACATAAAAAGATCTGCAGACGAACCAGAACAAAACGTCTTGTTTACTGAGGTGGATCTCATAAAAAAAACCTCCAAGTTCCGGTCCGATCCAGTATCTTTCAAATGCATTTCAATTTGATTTATTCCCCTTGAATCATGATGCAGGTGCACTCAGCCAAGTATAATAAAATAAGAAAGAAAGCAAATGTTTTTCCAGGAATAAAATGTTTGGGAGTCTGCAGGATAGATCTTATAAAGATTAAAGTCAAACGTTCAAACTCCAAAGCAGCCGAAACAAATGTTCACTCTCAGGATATATTGAGCAATAATTTCTAAACATTTTTATTTTTAAAAAAGTTCCAATCACGGGGTGCAGTTTAGCAAGAGACCACTAGGGGCTTTTTTTAGGGATTGAATTTAGCTCCTACAATTAAGTGTTTTATAGTAGAGATTGTCAACAAAAAAAGATTAAATATTTGTTTAGAGATTTTTATTTATGCACTTAAGTTTAACATCTAATGTTTCATCGTCCACAGAGATGATGCATCTGCTTTTCACCACTGTGATGGGCAAGTTTGGAGGTCAGGGACAACACGGAGGTGAGGTTCAGTGTAATTTTTTACCAAAATATATGCCAAAGGCATAAAAAAGCATTATGGTCTTCATCATTTTCATGATATTAGTCTTTCAGTTTAAGCCTCATGCCTGGTTCACACTGGACGCAGAAGCGCTGTGGAACGAGGCCGCTTCCATTCGGCGCCCTTGTTATCCCATGATGTGGTTCATACCAGGCGTGGAGCGCCGCGGTCCTCCGCTGAAGGCTCACGCCGTGCTGTAGATCGTTTCGGCGTCTGGTCTATTTTGTGCGCGAGCGATCCACGTCAATTCTAGTACGAAATTCCATGAAGATACATGAAAAAAATCTGGTTTATTTTCAAAATATAACCAATTTTTCACAATAAAACACCACGATTGACAAATGCGATCATATTTTTGTATCTAAACAGACTTTAGAGATGAAAATAAACATACAATCACAACACACATTTCTCTCTATAAGTCTCAACAACAGATACATTAAGTAAGTGTACGTCGATTAACTACCTGCTCCTGCTTAGCAGAAACATGGGGTCATATTTTTTGGGTCATTAACTTACCCATGATGGTAAAAACAAAAAAGTTCAGCAGAAGCGTCTGTCAACCGTCGTGGAAAAATGGTGTGAACGGCAGGACAGTGGATGTCCCGCGGTCTCCGCTCTGCGGCACATCCAGTGTGAACCTAGCGTTAGCCTAATCATCCCCAACAAAGCTATCCCAACAATCACACATTCTGTAAATCAGTGGTCCCCAACCTTTTTGTCGCTGTGGACCGTCAACCCAAGATGACCGATCATGGGTCTTGGCAACCCAAGATCCATACCTTCATGCTGACCCGAAACAGTCGTGAGGAGAATTAGTCAAATAATACATTTGGGTTCCCTATTTGTGAGTTTTATTGACTTCACATTACATGTGGTGTACCTCAAGGTTTATTATTAGTTCCTGTTCCTTTTTGTTTACGTTGATCTCAATCAGATTAAAGATCCCTGCTCCAGGCTGCCCTCCATAGTCGATCTAAGGAACAACACTTTTCATTGATTTATGCTAAAAATAAAAGGGATTTATACTTTTCTTGTTTGTTTGTTTGTTTTTTAAGGGGGGCTTTTTGTAAATAAATAATGACCCCTCCATAAATCATAGATGCTGCTTGAAGAACTTTATTTTTCCATCAGTTTTTTGTTAGATCTGCTGAAGTGAAATCCATAATGTAAAACATACTGCCTTCCAAATAAAATCAAGAGTCTAAAAGATTCAGACAGAAGACCAGAATGAAAGCAACAATCAAACATGGTGGTTATAGTGTGATGGTATGGGACTGCTTTGAACCTGGATGGTTTGTTGTAATTGATCCTAAAGTAAAATCTCATTGATTGGTAAATGATCTGGAGAGCAGTTCAGTTGTCCAGCAGAACCAACACACGACTCTCAACTAAACAAATTTCCAAGTCAAAATCTGCTTTTCTTTTCATTGAGATGTTTTATGCTAGGAAATGAAACCAAGAAAAGCCAACGAGAGATCATTTATTTTATTTATTTTTTTTTTTACTGCCTCGAACTACATCTGCTTACTTTTAGGCAACTTTTGTTGGCACTTGAAGCTCTCTGTCCTTTGTAAACCATTTCCACATATCAGAAGTAGACTGAGGAGGGTTAAGTGAACCCAGCTCTTTGGGTTGGGACTCTCTGCGATGAGATGTGGAAGAAAGTGGATAATATTTGAGAACACCCCAGCCAGCAAGGCCAAATGGGTTTGTCCGTGGTGACCCCACCTGTGTGTTTGGCCGCATTGGCTCAAGTGATCACTCAGTGAGTAGGTACGCTACACTAACCAGCCAGCGTAGCGTAGACAGCGTAGCGTAGCCGTATCGAGCTAGCAAGCTCCGCTGCAGCAAGCTGCACTTTAGCGAGCTAACAAGCTCCACTGTGTCAAGTTAGTGAACTCTGTTGTATTGAGCTCGCAACCTTCTCTGTAGCCTGCTAGCAAGCTTCTCTGTAGTGAGCTAGCAAACTCCGCCATCTCAAGCTAGCGAACGCCACTGTAGCAAGCTTGGAAGCTCCGCTGTCTTCTGGGCGGGTGGCTAGCGTAGAGAGCCGACCCACTGAGTTCACTTAAGCCAATATGGGCAAACGCAGGTGGGGCCACCACGGAAACTGTGGACAAATCTATTTGCCCACTTTTTCTGCAACATTTGAACCATGTGGGGCCCACTTGGCCTTTCTGGCTGGGACCGAGTACGTCTGAGGAGAAGGTTTCACCTGAGCCATGGTGCTAAACAGCTTCACTGACTTTTCTTGCCAGAGGGCATTTCCCATTGAGAAATGTCTCAATCTGTTTCTAGACAACTGGGATACCTCTGGAAAGAAAACCATTTCATTTGCCAAGACTGTTCCTTCCAACCTCAACAATATGAGACGCAGATTTATTCATAACGCCGGCGTTCAGCACTTGTGGCACTTAAAAGCCATAAACACAAGACAAATGTTTATCAGCTGCATGGCTGAACAATAATCAATCATGTGACGTAGCAGTGGAAACACATTATTTCCCATGCAGGAGAGTGCTGATGCTGACATAAATGAATAAATTGATGCATACTAATTGTGAGAAATTTCCCGTGTAGCAAACAGATTAAAAATATTGCTGTTATATAAGAGGAGAGAAGGAGAGAGCTGGAGCTCTTTAGGATCAGGCTTTACCTGGAGCAGCAGTCAGCCATGGGAAGGACAACAGCACCACCATGTGGACAAAGAGCAAATGACACCACGCTGCCTGGAAACGTTGCATGGAGGAGACCATCCAAAAATATCAAAAGAAGACGAATAGTTTCCTCTTTAGCGTGCGTGGTCTGAAGCAAGAGGTGAACTCTGACTGTCAGCTCACGATCCTGCAGCCGCCGGGTGCTGAGAGCCGATTCCTGAACATGTCTGGCTCTCTGAGTGATGACATCCAGAACTGCTTGTGTTGTGGTCAGGACTTTGACTCAACCATTCAAGCAGAAATTCTTCATTAGACTTTGAATTAATCTGTTTATTTATGAGCATTTTTGCACAACCCAACCATGTTTGGATTTTTTATCCGAACATTTACTTTGTGCAGAGACACATTTTGGATTTAGGGGAGAGACTCAGAACATCGAACACTGAGCGTGCCATCACTGTTACAACTGCTGTATGACTGTGTGTGAAGAGGAGAATGGACACTTTAAAGAGCTTTAGGCCTCCAGGAAGTCGGAAAAGCACCATTTAGGATGTTTAGGTGGGAAGTTTTTCCAACTTTCTAAACACGTTTGTGTTTCCGTGCAGTTTCAAGTGTTAGCTGGAACTCTGCATTGTTCTCCCTGTAGAGTGATAAACTCAAAAAAGTACAGAAATGATTGTGTAACTTTTACAGACTGAAATGAAGCAAAACCTGTTTGCATTCTTTGCTTCATCAGGAAACTCAGCTGATTCAGAAATCTGCTGCACCAGAAAAGTAGAACCACGTCAGTCCAGTTCTGAGGTCTTTCTGTCTGCCAGAGGATAGACTTTAAAGTTCTGCTGCTTGCTTGAAAAACCTTCGAGTGGTTTAGAACCAGAACACATGATTGATTGATTTTAAGATTCTTTTAATGGTTTATAAATGTTTTTATGGTCTTGGGTCTTCTTATTTAAGTGATCTTCTTTTAAAGTACGAACCCTCCCGGACCCTGAGGTCCTCCGGCACTGGCGGCCTGCTAGTGGTTCCTAAGGTGAGGACCAAAACACATGGTGAAGCTTCGTTCTCTCATTACGGTCCTCGCCTCTGGAACAGCCTGCGGAGAGTCTCAGGGCCGCAGAGACCGTAGGTTTTTAAGAAGAGGCTCAAGACTCACCTTTTTAATTCTGCTTTTAGTTGATCTTATCTGCCTATTTATTAAATTAGTTTTTATTCATTTATTTTATTTTTTAATTCATTTATCTTTCTTTTTTATGGTTTTTATTTAATATTTTATGTATTTAATCTCAATTTCAATGTTATTTATTTATTTTACATACATTTTATGTATTTAATTCTTTATCTTATTGTCATTTACCCCCAGTGTTTCCTGTGGGTTCTATCATATCAGGGCTTGTCTGCTTGGTCTGGGGTCGTTGCCGTGGTTCTCGCCCTTGCTGGGGCGGCTGGAGTCCTGCACTGCAGCCTCACAGCTGTGGAGTGGACTCCGTGCTGTTCCGGTCGGGGTGGGCGCCGTGGTGATGTTCCTTTGACCGAGCTGGCTACTGGTATGATAGAATCCTCAATACTGTTTCCTCACAGCAGAGCCAAGCCTTAAGTTTATTTTACAAGTTTTATTTATTTATTTATTATTATTATTATTATTATTATTTTTTTTTTTTTCATTGTGTGTGGGGTCATGGGTGTATGTGTTATGGGGAGGGTGTGTGTGTGAAGGGTGGGTTGGGCTTTTATTGTGTATGTTTTGTTTTTAAATGTGAAGCGCCTTGGGTTACTCTTAAGTATGAAAGGCGCTTTTATAAATAAAGTTTGATTGATTGATTGATTGATTGATGATTGATCTCCTGATCCAGAATGTACCAGCTAGATCTCTCTGCTAATCTGGTTCGGTCTTTTATCAGTTCCTGGAGTCCAAGAAGCAACATTCAGCTTCTATGCTCCACAGATCTGGAACAGACTTCCAGAAAACCTTAAGGTGCATTCACACCAAACGCGATTCGCGTGACAAATTAGCGTGCCCCGCCCCTCTTTTATTGCACAACAAATAGACCCTTTTCACGTGATGTCACTCACACATCGCCCGAAAATGCAGAGTCACTTCCGGTTTATATGGTTTATAAACGGTTTAAGGGTAAAATATGACAGCCGCTTCCACTGTGTTTCTGTGTCTCTGTGACTGAGCTTGAAGGCTCTCTGTCGAGTATTAACCCGAGGGGGAAAAAATTTAATTAGGAGACATTTTTCCTTTTTTTAATGTATCAATGAGCTCCGAGCCAGCCACCTCTGCACCCCACAGCCGTTCTCTGTCTGCCGGCATATCGAGTGAGTGAGCTCCACCGTGAGAGAGAAAGCCGGCGATCTGATCCCGCCTTCACCCCAAAGTAGTCGGATGAGCTCTGAGTACCTGCAGCTCCAGCGGGTTAATGAAATAGATGAAAGTTCAGGACAGAAACGCTCATTTTGGATTCGTATTCTAACAGTTGATCGAGTCACTGAAAACGTCATGTGCCCAAAGCTGACTTCCTGATTGGTACATGCGATTCAGCGACCTGTCAAACTTCACATATTTACATTTTGGCTATGCCGCTCAGTTCATGCCTCATCACTCAATCGCGCCACGGGACTTCAGCTCGCCTCAATTCGCGTCTGTTTCATTGAAACGGTCCGCCTCCACCGCGTGAACCACGTTCAGTGTGAATGCTCCTTAAGATCAGCTGGATTTAATTAAAATCCCAGCTGTTCTCAGCTGCATTTGACTAGTATGTATTCATAAGTTTACATCTACACTGTTACTCTATATTGAGTTTATTTTTAACTTTCTTTAAATTTTTGTTTTGATCCCATCTTTACAATTTCTTTTGTCTTTTTCTTTCAATGTTTTATCTAAAGCTCATTGAATTGTCTTTGCTCATGAAATGTGTTATAAATAAAGTTGTCAGGTCTTACCTTAAAAAATGAATAGAGCATTAGAACCACTCCCTTAGATTTCCTTTCAGAAGAGGTCGAAATCCTTTTTTCCACCACCAAAGATTCTTAACTTGGTCGTGTTATCAGATTTTTGGTTGCAGAGAGAAGACACGAGCTCTCGCTGACTTTAACCAGGAGGTACCTGGAAATCGTACAGGTAAAAGCATTTTAATCACCTTTGAAATGAGCGATTACAATAATTATTTCAGTGAAGAGGGATGGCTCCTGCTATTAACAACCCTCTGTTCAATATCACAACAAATTAGTTCACGCTCATTAGCATGAGTTGTGCTTGCTTAGTGGTTTGGAAACCTCCAGTGGGAACTTGCTTTATTACTCCCCTCGTGTGGAGTGTGTAATTTTAATTCATCAACTGCTGTGTTTGTGCAGCATCTCTGCTCATAAATGTGATTCTGGAGTTACAGAGGAGTTGAAAATGAGAAGCCTGAGGACAAAAACACGCTTTTCTAAATGTTGCAGAATCCTGAGATATAACAGTCAAAAATAAGAAAAAACTTAACCAGCACTTGAATGCCATGTGTGATTTAGAAAATACCAAATGCTGCAGCCAAAGGTTTTTTTTTGGTTAAAAACTAACTAAATAGATATTTCTAAGTGTTAAGTCCTCCTGCTGCTGTGCTGCACCTTTTCAACACGCCCCGCCCTTCTGCTCACCTGGCAGGTGGGGCAAATGATCTTAATTAGCACCTGCCAGGTATAAGGCAGAGGAGGCCCCACCAAGGCAGGTAGGGTAGCTGTGTTGGGGTTAAACTTTGAGTTGTGCTGGTTTGGTTTGTTCTTTTTTTTTTTTTTAACCAAGGCTGGGTTAAAAAATAAATAAATAAATAAATCGATGAATAAATAAATAAATAAAAAAATCGATGAATTGATTTGAATCGATTTAAGCTTAATAGATCAAGAATCGATTCACAAAAGACATAAATTGGTGTAGCACACAAAGCTAATGTCAGCTAGCTTGATGCTAACGTTTAATGGAAATCCCCATAGGACGGCTAATGCTAACCCTCGGTCGGTCAAAAAATACATTGCTGACTAAATCAAGAATTTTTATAAACTCTCAGGCATGACATTTCCAAACTCTTTAATCTAAATATTTTTGAAAGAGACAATTTGTGGTTCAAAACATCATTTTATTCACTTATAATAGGCGTGTTTGAGTTGAGTTGCGCCTCGCCTGCATCGTTGGCAAGACCAAGCTGCTGCAGGAGGGGGCAGAGAAAGGCGCCTGAGATGAAGGTGGACTCCGAGACTGTACGAGAACGAGGAGTTGGGGGTTGTCCTCAACATTCGGTTGAATTTTAATACGCCACTCCTCCTAGTATGATCTGTGCTGTTATGTCTTTTATATTATTTTTTAACTTCTTCTAAAGTAAAAAAGAGCAAAAAACAGCTGCGGGATTCATTTAATGTGCACTGTCCCCAATAAATAAATTAAATTAAATTAAAGTTAAGTTTTAGAGTCAACAATATCAGCTATAACCACAGATTTTTTTTCGTCAGTGATTCACTATCTTCCAGAAAGAGTTTTAGAAAAAATAAACAGATTTCCTTCATTTCACGTCGAACTACAATGCTTTGCAGCATTAACACTACAGTGATTCTCCTCCTCCATTACATTTTCTTCCATACGTTTTTGACAGGTTAAAAACTAAATCGCACTTCATGCAATTTCTGCAAACTTGGTATCAAAACATTGAGCACATTCAGCACATTAGTGCTTGTACTTTTGGTATTCGTAAGTTTTATACAATTTAAAGTATAACGCAATTTATGCCATTTTTTTTTTCAGCCTATGTTAAGTCAATGAGAAATTCTTCAAATTTTGTGTGTACTTTTCAACTTTTGCAATTTTGACATCAAAAAGTTCTACACCTTCATGACATTCATGCTTGTATTTTTGGTAGTCATACATTTCACAGTTTTTTTTTTTATTTTACACAATTTTTCTAGTTTTTCTCTTTTTATAGCTTTTTTTTTGGCTATAGGTTTTTGGGCTATTTCGGTGTTAAGCAAATTTATTAGCAACTTGTTAGCATTTAATGGATGATTTGGCATCTACTGAGGTGTTTTGGACAAATTTTGTGTTGAACTAATAATCTTAGAAATGCGCTAGCTATTTTTTCTTTTTTTTATGTGACTTGTACTGAGATTTTTTTTTTTTTTTTTTTGGGGGGGGGGATTTGGAATCAAGCTATATTAGCCATATTGGTATTAATCTCTGTTTACTGCTGTGTTACAAATAGACCTCAGATCAGACCAGAAGACCTGCTGGTGATTAGATTACTGAATGGGGAAAAATAAACTAACCAGGATTTGCTTGGTAGTGAAGATGGAAGAGTCCATCAGCGCTGAAAATCTGTCCAGTGGACAGACCGGGAAATGTGTCGTATGGAAGACCCATGAAATAGCCCATAGTTTCCAAAAGGTTGGTGACCCCTGATGTGGCATGTTAGCAGTTTGGGGCAATTTTTGCATCTACTGTGGTTTATCGGGCTAAGTTCTGAGTTAAGCTAAACATTTTGGGTATTATGCAAATAATTTTTGAACTTTCAGCAATTTTTTTTTTTTTTTAGCAAATCTTAAATTACCAAAGCATCTTCAGCGACTACATTCAGCAGCAAGCATTTACACTACCATCATGCAGTAGTGTGAATGTTCTAGTTTTTATTATTATTATTATTTTATTATTATTATTATTATTATTATTATTATTTTATTATTATTATTATTATTATTATTGTAGTAGTAGTAGTAGGGTCGGAACTCTTCTACACCAGCTATGTTCCGGGGACGGTATTGAAGTGTGCAGACACTTCCTGCTGAAGCTATTACGCTTCTATTAGGAAAAACAACAAACCTGCTGGAGGACTGAAGGAGTTATGCCTGAGAGTCGCAGGGACAGCGAAGGACTCTCCCCAAACATGGATGCTGGTCCTCTCGTCTCCGCGCATGAATAGTGGCCGTGTCCGGATGTCCAGAGAGCCGGCGCGGCTGACGCATCTACGACGAGCGCTCGGATCCTTCAAGCTAACGAGTTAGCATCGAGGCCTGGCGGGTAAGCTAGCTGCTGGCTCTTGGTGAAAGCTGGGAAAGTGCTGGCTTAACTCGCGGCTTTGGGGTGGTAACTTTGTAAAGTTCGCTGTCATCTCGCAGGTCTCGTAGTTTGACTTTTCAGTCGTTAGCTGTTGGAGTTTTACGAGCTTTTAGGAGTTTGTTGTGCGGCTAATGTTAGCTAAAAGCTGAAGAGAAAAAGTTCACGAGCTAGATATTTGGCAGTTATTCTTATTTTATTAATTCATAGTCCTTTAGTTTAACTTGTCCGGGTCATTGTGCTCATTGTGTCACGCTTGTTGTTGTTACTTTTGCGATGTTTTGATTGAAATATTTCTCTTTTTCATAGTAATTTACTGGCTAACTTTAGCTAGTAATGTCTCTAACATTACCACCCTCCGAAATGCTGGAAACGCCACCCGGATATCCGTTTGAAGAAATCAACTATGAGGACATTGAGGTGGAGGAGGTGGGTGTCATCAGTGTTTGCCCCCCCGCTTGCTGCTGGACGCTGACAGCTGGACTCTGTTTGCAGGTGGTGGGCAGAGGGGCGTTTGGGGTGGTCTGCAAAGCCAAGTGGAAGGGCAACGACGTCGCCATCAAGACCATTGAGAGTGAATCCGAGAGGAAAGCCTTCATCGTTGAGGTATCTCAAAAGTCTGTGATTTATCTCTGGTGGAATTCTGTGTCACGTTTCCTGTCTGGCTTCAGCTCCGACAGCTGTCCCGCGTCAACCACCCAAACATTGTCAAGTTATACGGCTCCTGCAGTAATCCAGTAAGTTGAAAGTCACTTTGTGGGTTTAAAACAAACAGAAAATCCATGTTTGTGCTCATTCTGAAAGCTGAGTTGTGTCTGTTCTTCAGGTCTGCCTGGTCATGGAATATGCTGAAGGAGGATCTCTGTACAACGGTGAGCTCAGATCTTCTCCTAAAGTTGTATTTTTAACATGTTCGTGTGGCATTTTCTCATGATGGAGGACATATATTTAAAAAAAATAAGCTTAAAATTACATTTCTGAGTATTTTGTAATTCATATCATTATGAATCAGGGTAGAGTCAAAACATCCTGTTTAAAAAAAATAACTTGTTTATGACATAAAAAGATCCAAAGATAATCAGAGTGAGACTTTAAGTGTCATTTATTAGTACTTCAGAATGTTTTGCAGATGACTGCATCTTCTGGCTGCAACACGAGTGCATCATGCTCAGTTTTCTGAAGCGCTCACACTTCCACGTTTGCATGTTTGTGAACTTTTCTTATTTATGTCAAGAATTCCTGCAAAGCATCAATTCACTGATGTAAGCCAAGGGTCCAAACTACAGCATTTGACCCGGTCCCCCCAAATATTATCTGGCCAATCGAGACCCACATAGAACGTGACTTTTTATTCCACCCTTCTGCTGTCTGAACTATGACTGGACAGGATAGACTATTTATTTTAGTATTATTATTTCTGTGAAAATTACAGATATGAATGATCTAAATTTGACTATGTCTACATTTAGGCTGTGATTGTTACACTTTTTCGACCCCGGCCCCACATCAATTATGAGGCCCTCACACGAAAAAGTTTGGGGATCACCTATGTAAAACTACAATCAGATAAAACCACTTGTGTTACAGCACATTATATGTTGTTTTGATTCCCTTTTCCAGTCTTAGTCTTATGCCCCGCTGAACCTAAACGTTTGTGTTCTGATCTGAGAATTTTATTTTATTTGACTGAAACTCTACTTCATCAACTTCTCAAGTTTTGCTTCCTTCTTAGGTTGCACCAGTTGGTTTTGTCATGAGAGCTTTGAACATGTGCATGACGGAATTGTCATTGCACTTTCTTTATCAATTGAACATTTTTCATTGTGGGTTTTAATTTTAAGAACCAGGAAATCTGAAACGGTGCAAACATATTTCTGGATCAGTCGTTAAAGAAGGTTTTTACAAATACAAATAATTCAAAATATTAAGAAGCTCAGAACAATCATACTGTTAAGATATTGGTAGCAACAGAAATAGATTTCAAACAACACATCTGGGGCATTTAGGTAGTTGACTTATTTAACATCACTTTCATGTTTGTAACTGTGTTTGGGTTTTTTTTTTTGGTCTGAGACAAAACATTTCTGGATTGGAAACATTTGTGTGACAAACATGCAAACAAACGGAGCTCAGACTGTTCCTCAGGGCTGTGAACGTCCATGTTTCTGCGCTTTACAGATTGTCTTTGCAGTAAACTGAAGCTGGTTGGGTTCGTTCTGCTCTCACACAGCAGCGGTCAGAGAGGATCACGATAAAGAAGACGTTAACTCATGAAAGAGTTCTTCACATTTCCCTCAGTGGTCCTTCAAACTTACTGAAGTGGGATCAACGCTCTGATGCATTTCAGTCAAACTGTGTGGAACAGCCGCTGGTGACCTTTGACCCGGCTGTGCCCGGTTCTGCTGGACTCCTGCTGTCTGTGTCCGGTGTGGTGACTGTGTTTCTTGTCCACAGTGCTGCATGGTGCTGAACCCCTCCCCTGTTACACTGCCTCCCATGCCATGAGTTGGTGTTTACAGTGCTCCCAGGGCGTGGCCTATCTCCATGGCATGAAACCAAAGGCTCTCATTCACAGGGACCTCAAGCCACCCAAGTACGCTCCTCCTCCTCCTCTTCCTCCTCTCCTCACCTCACACACTCCCGTCTCCCGCTGCACCCCACTTTACTCCACCTTGTTGATTTGCCCAACAAAAACTGTACGTATTTGCATTCGTTTATCCGTAAAATGTTTTTTTTTGGGACCAAGCAAACACCTGTTGTCTGTTCCACGTTGGGTTCTGTTTCAAACCACATAACTGTGGCAGATGCTGGAGCTCTTGTAGGTGTAAGGCCTCAGTTGGGGTTGCCAGGTCATGTATTCTGGTCTGAAACACGTCTAGCCTCTTCCTCCATGTGTGTGTGTGGCGTCATACAAGATTACTGTTAAGCATCTGTGTGGTAAATGTCAGACCAACATATAAACAATAAACAAAATCCAGCCCTGCTGATGATTATAAAATATGTACTAAATAGTACAAATAATCTACTTTGGATGGTTTGCTGCTGCTGGAAGGAGCTTTAAAACCAGATCGAGTCTAAGATTGTTTAATTTCTGTTACACAGTCACCACAGTCGATTCAGATCATAGTTTTCCCTGATGATCCAGAACAAAGTTTCAGTCTGAATGCACCCGAGTGGACCCTGGTCCGGGACCATGAACCGCTCTCTGACCCGTGGTCTCATTTCCAATCCGACCGAATTTCAATTCGCTCTGAAATTCTTCAGTCTGAAAATAAAGCGGTCCGGGAGCCAAATAACTGAACCAAAACAGCCACCGTAGGCGGCAGCGACGTGATGTAAACAATATAGAAATGAAGCAACAGACAAATGTAAAGCAACTATTGTTGTGTTATTAAACAGCAGAAAAGAGTCCAACTCCTCACCTGTTAGAACGTTTGTTTTAACGCTTGTTACATGTTTTCTGTGTACACACCTACCGCTGCTGTGATGTCATCCCAAAAGCCACTTCTTTTTAACCTTTATTTATACAGGTCGGTCAATTGAGAAGGATTTCTCATTGACAGCGACAACCTGAGTCAGCAATACAGAAACAGCTCAACAGGGAAATAAGTTACATACAGATTAAAACATGACATCTTCTCAAATCAATCATTTAAATATTTACAAGCAGAAGACAGAAGGAAACCTTTAAAAAAAAAAAAGTTTAAATTAAATTGTTGTTCCTTAACAGAATTCTCTTAAAAACAAACACATATGAGACACATCAACTCATTGACATGTGGTGGGATGAATGCAGGCTCATTGAAAGAGCTTTCAACATGTTACGGCCCCAGTGGACTCAAGTCGAGAGTGAAAACCAAAAATGGGACCATACCAAAAAAAACTAACACAGTTTAATAAATAAGAAACTAAAACAACAAAACCCAGCAGTCTAAAGGTGCTTTCACACTGAACACGATTCCCACGACAAAATCTTTTGCTGCCTGTCAAATAATCTTTGTCACGCCACGCCGTGTGGGAGGAGCCACCAGCTCTGTCTGTGGAGATCTCATTATTAGAAAGAATGGGAGAATGGACACGTATGATTTTGAGGAATAAGGTTTATTTATTGAGAAGACAACATCGTTAATCGCGTCTTCATGATTGAGATTAGGATCATTATTAAAATAAATATTATTAAACATTATTAAAAGATTTTCCCGGTACAGGGGGTTGGTTCTGTACGACAGCTGCTTCCTCTGTGTTAGTGTGTGTTTGTGGCTGAGCTTGAAGGCTCTCTGTTTTGTATTAGTCCAATGGGGAAATAACATTAGACAATCTTTTTCTGTCCTGTAAAGTCTCGATGAGGCCAGAGCCGGCCTGGGTCGGGCTATGATGGGTTTTGTTCGGTTCCTCACAGGTGCCAATTTCTGTACTTCAGTAATTAAAAGAATAATAACTACATTTTCCCAAACAAACACATGTTCATAAATCAAAGTTCCCAACCTCTGAGCCACAAAGCGGTGCCCCGCCCCTCTTTCACTGCACGGTGAATCCGCTGCTCCCCGCCCATCAAACGTGAGGCCGCGGCTGCATGTGGACGTCTATGAATGTTAGGGTGCTACGTCAACGCGCATTCCAGTAAAAAGTTCCCCCAATAAAAAGTTCATATAAACATGCAAAGAAGTCCGAAATTCTGCTGGGCGTGTTTGCATAGAACCCCCACGGAAAGCAGCCCCCCCCCCCCGAATGCATGCTGATGCAGCCGGCGCACCCCCCACCTCATTTCTCTCTCTCCCTTTGGGTGTGTCTAGATGACAGACCCTCCGCTGTGTTTGTGTCTTTGTGACTGAAGACTGTCCCGCATTAACCCGAGAGGGGGGAAATATGGGACTTTCCTCGTTATCGTCTTGAGGAATATAAGTAAAATATGAGAGTTCAGGAGACCCGAGCTGTCTCACTCCTGGGGCAGTGAGTGAGACAGCTGGGTTCAGCTGCAGCGCTGTGACGGGACAAACGCTAGCATTGGATTAATATTCTACCCAGTGATCGGGTCACTGAAAACATCACCTGTCCAAAGCTGAGTTCCTGATTGGCTGATGCGACTCAGCGACCTGTCAATCTTCAGGTCTTTACATTTTGACTGCGCCGCCCGATTCACGGCTCGCCGCTCGAATCGAACTGCTGGGCTTCAGTTCACCTCAGAGCGCGTCTGTACCACTGAACATTGGAGCTGTCTGCCGGACGCATCGTGATCGGTGTGAAAGCAACCAACCCAAACCAAAATAACAAAACCCAGTAGTTTAACTCTACCAAAGTCCAAACCAGATGTTCAAAATGAGTGAAATAGAAAGTTTGAATCAGTGTGTAACTAAATGAAAGAATAAGGTTTATAACGTTTCTTTTCTTGCAAGAGTTGTATATTTTTGTGAGCATGAAGCGATGTTCCTCAGTAAGCATTGGCTCATTTGAAGCTGAGGAGGATTTATAATCATTTGACCCACCGTGGTGAGACCGGTTCTCATCACCGTGGTGAGACCGCGGTTCTCATCACCGTGGTGAGACCGGTTCTCATCACGGTGGTGAGACCGGTTCTCATCACGGTGGTGAGACCGGTTCTCATCACCGCGGTGAGACCGCGGTTCTCATCACCGCGGTGAGACCGGTTCTCATCACCGTGGTGAGACCGGTTCTCATCACCGCGGTGAGACCGGTTCTCATCACCGTGGTGAGACCGGTTCTCATCACCGTGGTAAGACCTCGGTTCTCATCACCGTGGTGAGACCGGTTCTCATCACCGTGGTAAGACCTCGGTTCTCATCACCGCGGTGAGACCGGTTCTCATCACCGTGGTGAGACCGGTTCTCATCGCCGTGGTGAGACCGCGGTTCTCATCACCGTGGTGAGACCGGTTCTCATCGCCGTGATGAGAACCGAGGTCTTACCACGGTGATTGAGAAAGAAACGGTCTCACCGCGGTGATGAGAACCCTCACATGTGAACTCGTCTGATCCGTCAGCACGTGTTCGTCCTGACTGTTGGTTCCTCCTGCAGTCTGCTGCTGGTGGCTGGAGGCACCGTGCTGAAGATCTGTGACTTTGGAACGGCGTGTGACATTCAGACCCACATGACCAACAACAAAGGCAGCGCGGCGTGGATGGCGCCCGAGGTGTTTGAAGGCAAGTGTGGGAGGGACCCCAGCAGCTGGAGGGGTGGAGTTCTTCTCCGAATCTGCCGTTTCCTCCTTCTTGCTCCAGACTTTGCTTCGTCACCCCTCACCTTAATTGCATCTTAACGTCCCAACAGAGGCGCATTAATCAGCGGCTCCTCACCAGCTGCGGCGCTCTTCTGCTTTATTGATGGTCGTCGAGCGAGCGCGGCGAGAAGATGAATGGATTAATGCTGGTCTCCTTATTTCCCTGGGGAAACAACACTTTGTGTTCTAATGCAGCCAGGAGCCTAATGTCTGGCTAAACTGAGAGCTGCGTTCCTGCAGAGGAGGGCGGGGGGGAAGATGAATTAGCGCTTAGTCATTATCTTGTTTTGGGAGGCAAGTTACAAGCCTCCAGTGCAATTAAGCCGCTCGCTGCTGCCCTCCCTGTGAACTCTGAGCTGCTAATTTGCATGGGAGCCCCCAGTGCAGCCGCTTTGAAGGAACTTTCTTTCATTTTGCAATAAGAGACTCGCTAATGAAGCAACACAGGGGCTGTTCCTAGTCAAATATTGCCCCCCTCCTCTCTCTGAAGGAGAGATGAATTCAAAGCTCCTCTGTGCTCGCAGGCAGCAATTACAGCGAGAAGTGCGACGTCTTCAGCTGGGGCATCATCCTCTGGGAAGTCATCACCCGCAGGAAACCCTTCGATGAGATCGGAGGCCCGGCGTTCCGGATCATGTGGGCGGTGCACAACGGTGAGTCTGTCAGAGGACTCGCCGGCTGCACCAGGAGAGCGGATGAAAGGCGGCGGCCATGTTGAACTCTCTTCTCCATTCAGGCACCAGACCGCCGTTAATTAAAAACCTCCCCAAACCCATCGAGAGCCTGATGACTCGCTGCTGGTCCAAAGACCCGTCTCAGCGGCCCTCCATGGAGGAGATCGTCAAGATCATGAGTCATCTCATGAAGGTGATCCGTCTTTACAAGCTCTTCATGAAGACAAAAGGATGTTTCTGAATGAGGTTCAGGACACAAACGGAGGGTCCTAGTGATTCACAGACACACTCATGAAACTTTACATTAGTACATTTATAAACTACAGCCTTTATACATTTACTATGAATCACTGTGGCTGCAACTTGTTAGCATTAGCTTAAGAAACTCCTTTTTAGCATTAACTGGAACAGCTCGTTGGCATCAGCAGCTCGTATGTAGCATGCTAGCGTCATGTAGCATGCTAGCGTCATGTAGCATGCTAGCATCATGTAGCATGCTAGCGTCATGTAGCACGCTAGCGTCATGTAGCATGCTAGCGTCATGTAGCATGCTAGCATCATGTAGCATGCTAGCGTCATGTAGCACGCTAGCGTCATGTAGCATGCTAGCGTCATGTAGCATGCTAGCGTCATGTAGCATGCTAGCGTCAGTGTGTAACAACAGCACTGTCTGTTGTTGCTGTAGACCAGCAGTTTCATCCTCCAGTTCTGTCTGGATCTGTTTGAAAATCGCTGCATGTCCTGCTGCTAACCACTACACACAGCGGCACATGATTTTTTTTTTTTTTTTTTTTTTTGAAACAAGCTTTTTTTTCTCTCTCTCTACCTCGCAGAAGAATCTCTTTGAATGAGATAGACTTTACACTGAACTACAGAAACCGCTGAGAGCCGGAGAAAAAAATCTCAATTTTCTTAAATTTAAATCATCTGAAACAAAACTGCCAAACTGAAACTCCCTCCAGGAGAAGCAGAACAATGTTTACAACATTTTTGTTAGAACTTCTCCTTTAGAGAATCCATGTAAGACTGGATAATATTAACAACCTCATTATTTCACTGATACATTTTACAGTTGGTGAACTGGATCAGATTAATATAAATGTATTCAAAACATTTATTAGATTATTAATGTATTTCTAAACAAATGTGTAAACTCAAAACTAAATTTAATCGAAAGAATTAAAAAAATGTGAATCGAATCATTTCTGGAAATTTAAATCATTTATTGCCCAGCCAAAGTTCAGAGCTTTTTCTCTTTTCAGCTCAACTCACCTTTGCTGTGTCAAATCAGAATTGTCTCCATTTTGTTGCAGACCTCATATATAACCTCATTGTTTTTTGTTTTTTTTGTAGTATTTCCCCGAGTGGGATGTCCCTCTGCAGTACCCGTACCCGTACTCCGATGAAGGACAGATCAGCTCTGCAACAAGCACAGGTATCAAACTAACCGTGTCTGCGTGCAGAACCCTGAGGAACACCAGGAACAATCACTAAACCGTTACACTGTGACCTGTCAGATGATTTACTGAAGTGTCCTCAAAGTTCAGACCTGCACAGCAGCAACAGAAGAAATTCTAAAAAAAAACAAAAATGCTTTTAGTTCCCAGTTTATTTACATGATGTTGATAAAAATATTTCATATTTTTTGTTCTGTAAAACTTGAAAACATTGGAATTTATTTGTAGATTGAATGCAGGTTGTTGTTCTGTTTTATTCATGTTCTATTTGAAACTTGAAAGCTTTTGCTTCAACTATTAGTCATTGTCATATATTTGTCATCATGTTCCTTCAGTACATCTGTTATGTTTAGTGTGATAGGAAATAAATATTTAAATCTAACTCACCTGCTCAGGTGGTTACACGTTTCTCCTATGAGCCGTTCAAATTTGACAAATAGTTATTTGGTTTATTTTGTTATTGAACTATTTGATAAAAACCTACAATCGTGGTGTAAATAATCCCAGAATGCCCAGCTGCAGTCATGAGTGTTTTGAGACATTTGCATCATTCTGACTGCGTCTTTTCTACCAGACTAGATCTGAAGTGTTTCCTCTCAAGACAATTCTCTTGTTTTAAACTTCCTGGTCTGTCAGGGATCCTGCAGAACTTCAACTGTCTGTGTTACCGTGTTTTCTGAGTTGAAGGAAAGTTCTGATATGAAGGACCCCCCCCCCCCCCCCCCCCTCTCTGCTGTTTGTCCAGTTTCGTATTTGGACTACACCAACACCAGCAACAAAAGCGACGCCAACATGGAGCACAGCGACTCTCAGGGCAGCAACGACACCATCAAGATCACGCCTCAGTTCGCGGCCTTCAAGCCAAAGGTGTGCTCCGCTGCTGTCCTGGGGGGTGGTCTGCAGAGCTGCAGGTGAACCCTCTCCTCTGTCCCTGCAGGGAGACCCTCTCCGGTCTCTGCCGCTGTCCAGGGGGGGCAGCGTGGAGAGCCTGCCGGCACGAACGCTCTGCTTGGCCGACAGCAAGAGGATGAGCGCAGACCTGTCGGAGCTGGAGCCCAAGGCGGCGTTTGCCCCCGCAGGTAAGAACGCAGACCCCCCCATGAGCAGCTCTGGATTCAGGTTGTTGTTGAAGCCTCCTGTTCTCCACCCTGACCTTTGGATCCCGCTGAAGCAGGGAGGCTGCTTCTGTGTGGCACAGGCTGCATGTGTCTGCGCTCTGCATGTCTGCGGCCACCCGCCCGCCCCCCCGTCCGTCTGCATGCTGGCAGCTGTACGTGTGTGGTGTGTGTTTTTTTGCAGCAGCCCCCCCGTTTAAGCGAGGCCACCGTAAAACGGCGTCCTACGGAACCATTCTGGACGTCCCCAAGATCGTCGTGACAGGTACCTGTGGAGCAGCGGGCCTCCTGGTGGTCGGGTGGACTTTCGGGTTGCTGTTGGTGGTTGTAGCTCTCCTCTGCTTCACTGCGGTGCTCCATGTCTACCCAGCATTCCCTCTGTTTGTGCTCGTCATGGAGTCAGACGCAGCAGAGGCGGCTTTAAGCAGAACTTCCCTCAGTGCTCCGCTCATCTTCCTCAGATGCTGATGAAGATGACTCTGCTCTCACTCTTGGCTGCTTCCTGTCATCCTGCTGGAGAAAATCCGTTCCTCACTGCTGAGCTCTGTGTTTGTCCTCCACTTCCTTCCTTCTGGTTCACGTTACAGCAGAAGATCATTTCAGTTCAATCTAATCATTTTACTTCAAGATTCTTCATAGATCAACTCTTTTGAAGACAAAAATCAAATAAATGCCAGATGATCAAATGCAGAATATCGTCTCCGTTGTGAGTCAAGTCACAGCTTTTGGTTTCTGTAGACCAGAAGTCTGCATCCTGCAGCTCCAGATCCACATGTGGCTCTTCTATCTCTCCATTGTGGTTCCACCACCAAACATAAAATAAATCATGGAGATGTTGATCCAGACATGTCGACCGTCTGAGTCAGCAACTCCTGATAATGTCTGCTTAACCAAAACTACCTCAAGAAAACAAATAAACAAAGCCTGAAAACTAAGACTACCAACCCCAAACTAAGATAACAAAACCCAGCAGTGGAAGACTGCAGAGGACAAAAAAAAAAAAATCCCATTTGTAGAGATGCTAGGTATACTTTTGCTTTTGTTTGTGCCAAAAAATAGACAAAATTCATATTTATTATTTTAAAAAAAAAAAGTCATGAATGCAGATCCTAATTTCTTAAAGGCTAAAGTGAAACTGTTGCGCTCCTTCTAGGTTTGGATTAGTAGAAAATGAGCCTCTTTTAGTGTTAAAGGTTGCCGACTTTTGTCAAAGACCCTTTTCTCTGTGACATCAGATAAAATGACTCCTGGTGTTTGGGTTTAGAACGTCAAAGCTGACATCTGAACGCTGTTTAACCTATTTACATAAATAATAAAAGGTCATCTTACCAATTTCTACAGAAAAATTTACAATATTTAGTTGCTGAATGTCCTGTTGAACTGTATTTTCATTCCCTGTCTTAGATCGTTCACAAATCTAACACAAATTTGAATAATCCTTCAATATTGAAGGTTCTAATAAAAATATTGATCTGTCATTTAAGCAGATTTTATTCTAACAGGTTCTATTTTGACTGATGTTATTCACACGTGTTTTAGGTTCGATCAGCACAAAAACTGATTAAAATTCATATTGGACAGATTTAATAGTTGCAGCTGAGAAGCAGATCGCTGCATGTTGGCCGCACGTGTTTTAACTGCACTCAAGCCTAAAGGCAGTTGTTGTAATCAGAGGTATTTGTTGTTTTTTGGGGTATTTTAAGGGGTAATTGTATAAATAGGAATGCTTACCAAGCAGCACAGTGAATATTTTAAGTTCTGATATGAAGCCAAGTATTTTTAGCTTTCAAAATAAGAGCGGCCAAGATAAAAGTTCAACTCTGGACGTACGCATTTAGAATAATCACTTCCTTATATATATTTTTGAGGTTTCAGATGATCTTGATCCTTGTTTACATTTATTATCCTGCAGGGATCAGAGGAGCGACGTCAGAAAATAAATATTGGACTCATTTGTGTTACAGTTGTTAGGTTACCTTTCATTATTAATGTAAAATTACTTTGAACAGTGTTCAGCTGTCAGCTTTGCCGTTCTAAACCATAGACATGATGTATAACCAGAAGTCACCCTGCACACTCGCCGTTTTGCGTGGCGTCACGTGAAAAGGATCGATTCCCATTTCCATGGTGACGAGCAACACAGATGTCATCTCTGCAGCTGCCCTCCTCATCATCAGCAAGGTTTCTTCTGCTTGATCGGGCAGAGCGGTTCTTCAGAGCTTTCCTCACCTGACACTGAAGCAGAAGAGTCTTCAACATCATCTTGATGCCAGAAGCACAAAAATCTGCAGATTTCTCAGTCTGAGGCGTGAAAGCCGTTGGATCGTGTTCCACCTGGATCTCACGGTTCTGGTTTCCTCAAACATCCAGCAGCATGTCCTGTGTTCTGTTTGTCCTCGTGGTGTGTGCTTGTAGAAGAGTTCCACCTGGAGGTCCACGGCTCCAGACGGATGCGTTCACATTCTGACATTCAGAGCTTCAAATCCACTTTCATGTTTTCACCCATGATCTTCCTAAACTTGGAAGTTTGAGTCGGACGGCGGTTTTCCCGCAAAGTGACTCGTCACATTGAAGCAAATGTGGTCAGCAGGGGGCGATGTTTTCTGTTGAAAGAAAAATGATGGATTAAGAAGGCCACATGTGGAAGAATCTTCTGCTCTGTCATGTCAGAGTGAGTCTGGAGCTCTGTGGGTCTTCAGGGTGCAGCTGATTTACTGTGTGAAGAACTTTCACTGATGCTGATGTCTTCTGAGGTTCTGAGGTTCTGGATCAACTCAAACATAATTGTTTGGATCCCAGGTTGTGACCTCTGACCTTAAATCATTGAATTAGCCAGACCCCACCGGGCTTTTGCGATCGCAACTATTAACCCAAATTCAAGCAAACTCCACAATCCACTGAACACTTTACAACTTTACATTTTCATCACAACTTTGACCCTTCTGCCCCGACAACAGTCACGGTGATGACTTCATCACTTCTTCACTAGGAGCCGAGCTCGTTTTATTAACTCTCTTTAGCTCGCCGTCTTTTCTGGCGGGCCAGCGCACTCGCCAAGCGGGTGTGTGTGCAGTGTGTGTGTGTGAGGCGCTCACACATCGTTTGCATTGAAGCAGACGCTCGTATGAGCGCCAACGCCGCGGCGTGCGAGCTGGTGTGGAGCGGAGCGCGTTTGGTGACGAGGACATTTATCACAATGAGTTGGACTATAAGAATGTGAAGTTTATTTAATAATTAACATTTTTTAGGCGCTTTTCAAAAAAATAAATGTTAAAAAACATTGAAACTTTTGTTGCAACTTTTCACAAACAATCAAAAATCTGCTGCAAAATCCTGGAGGGTCTGATTAGGGGCTATGGTTGCTGTGGTCACATCATCAGTCTCAGTAGTAGGAATCCATCCCTTTCACCTCCTGTAGAGCGGACGAGGCTGTGTGGTCTCACCTGTGTGGTCTCACCTGTCTGTCCTCGTGCCCCCCCCTCCCTGCAGCTACCTGTGAGGCCCAGAGACGGCGTTCTGTGCAGGACCTTCCAGGCATCGTCAACTCTGAGTCCAGTCAGGTAAAGTTTGTCTCAGAAGTTGGATCTTCTGGTTCTGTGTCTGGTTGAAGCCTCACGTCTCCGTCTGCTGGCGTCCTGTAGGGAAGCAGGAACAGCAGCCGCTCGTCCAGCCCCAGGATGATGCCGGCAGACAAGCCCGGCAGAGGCTACTTCTCCCCGGATGAGCCCTCAGGTAGATCGATGCCGCCCGTCTACAGACCCCATCTGTGCTGACGGGACGGAGCGCGCGGTCATGTGTTTTCCAGCTTAGTGGTCGTCATCAAATCCATCTTTGCCGAAAATCTGAATATTCCAGCCCATCATCGGAGGGTAAAGCGTCCCTCAAGTGGCCACGCCCCATTTCAGAAGTTGATCTTCTCATAGAAGTTTTTGCTCTTAGTTGTGCATTTGATTCGGCCAACCATAGCAGGGATAGGCTCCAGGAACCCCATGACCCCTGAAGGGGTTCAGGGATCCCGTTGACTGAAAGTTGTCCCGCTCTGTTCTCAGACACTAACGGCTCCGACAACTCCATTCCCATGGCGTACCTCACCCTGGATCATCAGCTGCAGGTCGGTGACCCCTCCTCTTGCTTGAAGGAAGCGTTGCAGTGAGGAAGCACATTTGTAGCTTTGCTTGTTTGTCTTTTAGCCCCTGGCTCCTTGTCCCAACTCCAAAGAGTCCATGGCCGTATTTGAGCAGCACTGCAAGATGGCTCAGGAGTACCTGAAAGTTCAAACGGAGATCGCCCTGCTGATCCAGAGGAAGTGAGTGTGGGCCCGACCCCCCCGCCTGCACGCTCAGGAAATATGAAATATTTACAAATGAACCAGAGACTCCCCAAAAGAATGAAAGTAATTATGCTGAGAGGGAATTAAAAAGTCCAAACTGAAGAATATTGGGATGAGAAATGGAGCAAAAACGTTGCTAGAAAGTTACTAATATTTTGATTTGATTCAGAATTTAAAAAAACTTTCAAAAGCCCCAGACGGATGTTTGCTTGTATGTTTTGAGCAGGAAGGAGCTCATCGCTGAACTGGACCAAGACGAGAAGGACCAGCAGAACACGTCCCGTCTGGTGCAGGAGCACAAGAAGCTGCTGGAGGAGAACAAGAGTCTGTCCACGTACTACCAGAAGTGCAAGAAGCAGCTGGAGCTGATCCGGGTGCAGCAGCAGAAGAGGCAGGGCACCTCCTGATGAAGCAGAGACACGCCCCCGCCCCCCACCCCCCACCCCACACGCTCAACACTACCCCCCTCCCCCCAGTCTGGCTCTTCTTCAGGAGCAGTTTGCACTTCCTCACAGCCTCTGTGGGACGGATCCGGAGTCGGACCACAAAGTGAAGTTGGCGTGAAGACCAGAGAGATGACCCCCCCACTCGGCCCCCCCTCGTATAGTTTTATGTGTGTAGATGTTTTCTCTCTGGAGGATCGGCTCCGCTCTCCTTTTAGTTCACATGTTGCCTTAGCGGTCGGCTGCAGATCATGTGACGTAAACGCTTTCCTCACACCGACGGAGGTGACCACCTTCTTCTAGATGATCATCATGTTTCTCACCAGCTTTAGATCCAACTCTTTCTTTTTGCACAGTTACTACGTTTAGACGACTTTTATTGCTATTTAAACATTTTTTCTTTTAAAATAAAGACTTGAGGAGTCTGGATTCTACAGGCCAGTGGCTGACCTGCTTCGGCGCTCCTCCTCCTCCTCCTCCTGCGAGTGGAGGAGCAGACTGACTGAAGCCGGTGCTCTCTGTGGGATGAATGTCCTGCTGCACCAAACCGCGTGCAGATCGAATGTTTCAGGTTCAGACGGGCTTTGATCTGAACCAAAGACGCTGCCGTCCCTGCTGGTTGGCCCCGCCCCCGACTTCTGGGAGGGATCTGGATGCTGGGAGTCAGATGTGTGGATCTTTGCATTAAAAGATGTGATCCTGGTTGTGATCCTGGTGTGTTCGGTGTGAATAAAAGCAATTTAATTGCAGAAGGGCTTTGCTGAAAATGCAAAAGCGATTTGCAAAATGTTACATTTATTTAAAGACTGGATGTTTGTTAAAAAAAAAACTATCAAAGAGAGCTGAAGTTGACCTACATTTCTGAATAATCTGCAGTAAAATGTCTTAAAGATACATGCCAATTTTGCAAAAATATTTATTGTGTTATTTAAATTTTAGCTAGACTCCAAAATAGCCTAAAAAGCTAGTTCATTGCTTAAATACTAGCTACACTCCAAAATAGCATACAATACTCAGTAATAAGCAAAAAATGCTAGGCTGTTGCCAAATTTGAAGCTGAAACTCAAAATTACCCCCCTCCCCCCAAGAAAAAAAAACTCAGTTGATACAAAATTTGCCAAAAATGTCAGTATGTTGTTAAAATATTAGCTAATCTCCAAATTAGGGAAAAAACCCTCAGTAGATGAGAAATTAGCCACACACGAAAAAAAAAAACTAGCCCGGTGCATAAATACGAGCTAAACTCGGAAATAGCCTAAAATTCTTCAGTAAATAAAATCAGTCAAAAATGTTAGCCTGTGGCTAAAATAGAAGCTAAACTCTAAATTATCCCATATAATCTCAGTAGATGACAAATTAGCCAAAAACATGTTGTTAAAGTGTTAGCCAAACAATTTTAAAATACAGAACCCATGAATATAATTAAAGCCTTGTTACTAATCTACTTAAAATTTTGAATTTTGAAGACTTTCTCATCCATTTCCTATGGACTAAATTGCCCAATGCCAAACATAAAAGCAGTAACGAGCTGAACGTTTAATATCAAGATTACTGAAATCGCTGAAAGTGTGATTGAGTTTACGTGCTGAAAAATGTACAGAAAGGAAGAGGAGGATCACTAGAGAGTGAATGTTTACTAAACATTCAGATTTTAGATAGCATCACCTGCTGAATTGGACACAATTTTCCTGAAGATGTCATATAAATTAAGTTGTGTGGTCTTAAAGTTTATCATTAAAAGAATGTTTCACCAAAACCTGTAGATGATCCAGAAAAAAGGCTGTAAATGGACTTAAACAGTGGAAACTTCTAAATCTTGAATCCTCAACATAAACTTTTTCCCTCTGAATTTTTGGTTCCCTATTAACCCTTTAACACCAGATCTCCAGTGTTTATGTTCTTTCATTTACTGTCATTTTTACTGGAATTACACTGAAAGGTTGCAGTTGGGTAAAGATTTGTGTTAAAGCGTCACCGGCGACGCCTCAGGTGTTAAAAGGTAAAACTTAGCTCCACCCACATCTCTGCTATGATTTCCTCTAAATCAGTTCTGAGTGAAACTTTTAGTAAAATTTACTAAATTACTCAAATCTTAGAAACTGCAGCAGCCAAAGTCATAAAACTTCAGCCACAGTCCTTGTATTCTTGCTCAAAACATAAATCACCTGTCATGTACAGTTACTGTTTGTCTAACAACTGAAATAGCAAATTAGGTGGGCGTGGCCTTCAATTTTGGGATGCTAAACCCCATCAAAAGTCCCAGTGATTGGACAACAGGTATGTCTGCCTGTGGATCTTTGAGTACGTGTAAAGATACTTCAACGCAGTTCTCTCAAATCCATCACATTTTGATGCTGCTGTGGAAAAAACCTGCACCGATGCAACCAGAAGCAGCTTCTGATCTCCAGTTCTGTGTTTGAGACTGAAAGTTAAAATGAAGAACATGAAATTGAAATTTGCAAGAGAGCGCTTAAGTTGACCTAAATTTATGAAATTCTAGTTAGATTTCTCAAATATATTTAATATAATGCTTAAAATGGAGTTAAACTCCAAAATAGCTTAAAATTCCTCTGTAAACTAAATAAGTTAACTTATAAATGTTAGCCAAAACTCTAATGAACCCCCAAAAAACCTAAATAAGTTCTAAATATGTGAAAAAGACAAGCTCCAAATTAGCCCATAAAAACTTCAGAAGATAACAAATTAGCCAAAAACTTTAGCATGCTGCAAAAATATTTGCTTGACTCTGATTTTTTTCTTCGTAATTACTGTAAAAGATTACAACATATCCCATGATTATTTTTAAATATTTGTTGTTAATCTTCTAAAAATGTTGAAATTTGAAATCTTTCTCATATATTTCATGAGGCAAAACTATAAAGTTTATAAAAACCAAAAATACAAGCAGTAATTTCCTGAACAATATTAATATTTTGATACCAAGATTGCTAAAATCACTGAAAGTGTGATTCAAAAAAGTACAGAAAGCAGCAGGACAATCAGTAAAGTGTGAATGCTTATTAAGCAATCACACATAAATGTGGACGAGCTCCAGCTCATGTTTGAGCCTCCTGCAGTCCCTCTGATCCAACAGCAGGTGGAGCTGAACGTCCAGACATGATCTCAGGTTTGCTGCTCATCAGACAAAAACAAAGATTCTTGATGACTTTCAGTGATCAGAGCAGTTTAACAGAGAAGACTCGGTTTAGAGCGCTTCAGAGGATGAAGATCCTGAACGAAGCTATCTGCTGATGAAGATCTTTTCCTTCTCATGCTTGACAGCCAAACATGGAACAATGAGTCACTCCATTCTACAATGCAGTCATCTTCCTTTTCCTGCCAGGCATTGTGTGATTGTGCGTCTGACTCTCCCTCTTTGTGCTGGTGAGAGCAAGTAAAAGTCCTTTTTTCAAAGCTGTTGTGTTGTCTTGTTCTTAGAAGAAGTGATGTTTGTGGCTCTCAAAGCTGACAGGACGTCCAGGAGGAGCGTTATTCTCTACCAGAGCACGTGGTTGGGACTGATGTCAGCCAAAGTTCTGTGAAACTTCAGGAAATTTAATAATAAATCTGAAAAAAAACCAACAAGAAATACAATTTTGATCTAAAAATATCCAAGAACAATGAAATATTCCTGCCTGATCTCCTCTGTCCTCGTTTCTAAGGAAACACAATGCTGCAGAGAAACTGTTAAACGCTGCCCGCTAATACACATTTCAAAGAAGCTTTGTTTAGATTCTGCAAGTGAGAAAATGGAGCAGAAATGCTTTTGAAAGGTTGAATCTGTTAAAAGCTGCAGACGGTCAGGAGGTTGAAGAAGTTCTGATCGAGCCAAAGGGATGTTCAAGTGTTTTTCCTTCAGAATACACGGGAATTATCGTGTTAACAAGTAAAACACTAAAAAAAGTTTCACTACCTGCAATAACGCTAGCGTGAAAATTGCTGAAAATGGTGATGCAGTTTACTTTATTGCTGAAGGGATTTACTAAAAATGCAGAAACTGTTTATAAAATGTTAAATTTGCTAAAATACTAGAAATTTCATTAAAGAACAATGAAAGAAAAAAAGATGTTGGACAATTTCTTAAAAATGCCAACTTTGCAAAAAAAATTTAGTGTTTTGCCTAAATATGAGCTAAACTCAAAAACTTTAGTACATTTCAAATTAGCTAAAAAAGCTAGCTCGTTGCTTAAATACTAGCTAAACTCCAAAATAGCCTAAAATTCTTTATTAAACTAAATTAGTCAAAAACATTAGCCTGTTGCCAAACACTGAATTAGCCTAAAAACACCCAGGTGATAACAAAATAGCTACATTTTTTAGCATGTTGCTAAAAAATTAGTTAAACTCCAATTTAAAAAAAAAAGACTATTAAGATGTAAACATATCCCATGAATATATTTACAGGCTTGTTGCAAATCTACTAAAATTTTGAAAACGTTCTCATTCATTTCCTATGGGGCATATCTTACTCAACATTTTAAAAACTCTAAAGTTTATGAATACCAGAAATAGAAGCTGTAATGTCCTGAACAAGATGAAGGTTTTGGTACCAAGATTGATGAAATCGCTGTAAGTGTGAGTGTTTTTACGTGCCGAAAAACGTACATAAAGGAGCAGGAGAATCACTGTAGTGTACAGAAAATCAAAGAACAGAGAAACTGGAGATCTGGTGTCTAAGGGTTAAGCAGGAACACTTTGGGCTAAAAAAGTAAGACAGTGATCCCAAACAGAAAAGAATTAACAAGAATGTTTGAGAAACGGGTTAAAGCAAAGAGGAAACTTCTCTCCGCCGGGATCATTGACTGCAACTCTGAACTGGACTTAGTGAGTGTGACATCATCCAGAGTAAATGGTTAACTCCCCAGCCAGCAAGGCCAAGGGGGCCCCATATGGTTTAAAGGGGAGCAGAATTTGAGGGCCCAAATGGGTTTGTGTGCAGTTTTTGTGGTGGCATCACCCGTGTCTGCTGACAGGCTCTGGTGCCCAAGGACTGACAGCGCGGCTCTCGCTTGCTCTGTTGGCCCCTGGGCGCGGCTCTCGCTTGCTCTGTTGGCCCCTGTGCACGGTGTTTGCTTGCTTGGTCAGCCCCAGGGCGCGGCGTTCACGTACTCTGTCGGCCCCTGTGCACTGCGCTCACTTGCTCTGTTGGCCCCTGTGCACTGCGCTCACTTGCTCTGTTGGCCACTGGGTGATGGATCTTGCAACGATGTCCCCCGAGTGGCTGGCTGGTATAACGAAAATGCCTGCTGAGTGTCCACTTAAGCCAATGTGGGCAAACACAGATGGGGCCATCACGGAAACGGCGTACAAAACCGTTTGAGGTCCACATTTTCTTCCCACTTTTAAACCATATGGGGCCCACCTGGCCTTGCCAGCTGGGTTGTGGCTCCAACCAAATGACAGTTTATTTCTCTATAGAAGTCTTTGGGACTTTGGCCTCTTGGAGCCAGCGCAAACTTCCTGTTTGGAATACCAGGGGGAGGACTCACTCAGTCCAGTTCTAATATACAGTCAATGGTTGAGATCTGTAAGCAGTGGAACCATGGTGGTTCTTGGTGTGTATTTAAAAAGAAACCAGGAGAAAAGTTCTGACTGCCATCATTCTCCTGAAAGTAACACTTGAAAAGTATGTCGGCTTTAGATTGTATCTATGGCATGGTCACCATGGAAACTGGATGACATAAATAGGCTATCAGTGGCAGAGAGAGAGGGGGGGTGCTGGTGGTTTTAATAATGGACAGAATTTGGGTCATAACATCTTGCGTGTCAGATCTATAAATTGCTCGGTGTGCCACTTAGGACTCCATTAATCTGCACGGGTCCCCTGCTGGTCGCTGCTGCAGCTCCAGGCGATGATTTAAGGACTCGGCGAGGTCTCCTTACTCTCGGAGAGGACGCGAGGAAACTCTTTGTTTACTCCGTCTCATGCATTATGTAATTACTCATCTCAGTTTAGCTACAGTAACAGCACGGGCATGCTAATTGGGATGGTGCATTAATTTAGTGTTTGGAACGGCAATCAGCTCTGTCATCCCCCATTCATAATTTCACTCCAGGTCTATTTAGAGGAGCACTAATGAGGGTGAGAGGAGGGAAGGGGAGCAGCTGCTCCTTTTCTGAAGGGAAAAGCGGAGCTAACACTCCAACAAATTGTTGGATTTGATGAAGTGCACTTGCTGCGGTGGTCCAGATCGGTTTCTGGAAGGTGAGAAGGTCGATGGCGGTCTCACAGCTCTCAGGTCCAAACGTGTAGAAATTCAAGCCGCCGTAGCGTCTGAGAGTTTTGATCTGGCAGGTCGTTTTTGGAGTCTTTGAGTGGTCAACCGCAGCTTCAACCAACTGTGCTGCTTTGAAGAAAGCTTTGGGTTTTTTTGCCCTGATGGAAGCTGAGGTGTCAGATGAAAGTGCTGATGGAAACTGAGAAGTTGCAGAATGAATGAGAGCGAGCGGCTGAGGCTTCACTGAAGCTGAAATGTCAGCTGAAAGGCCCGGCCCGAAAGCCGAGGAAAGTGAGAGTTCTGAAAGTCCGAGTGCAGAAGAGTGACTCAGTGAAACTGAAGTGTGAACACCAGAGAGCAGAGGCACAAACCAGAAGTCTGAGCAGAGTGATGGCACGCTCCAGTCCCCTGATCTGTTATGCAAACCTTCACGTTTCTTTTTGCGCTGAAACAGACGCATACAGGAGCCATTGTTCACTTTTCTCCAGAGAGTTGGCTTTTGTGTCGGAAAAAAAACATTTTGCATCCACGCGACTGTTTGGCAGTTGCCGTGGCAACATTACAGGAAGCCTGGCTCACCGCAGGCTCAGGTACGAGGCAGGTTTCCTGCAGTACAGTGTGTTGTCCTGATCAAAGATTGCAGAGCATTAGACAGCCTTCTTGGTGTCACATGACAGCTCACGCGAGGTTCTACGCCATAGCAACGCCGCCATTTTTTTCTCCTCTGCGTTTATTTAACACACATAACAGTTTTTGTGTCTTTACTGCAAAGTAACATTTCAAAATGTTTCATAGCAACACATTTCCGTACCAACCCCTCCCACACTGTTGCCATGGTATCACTGAGAGCGATGCTTGTATCGCAGCAGACACTTGCTGGAACTCTTAGTGCTTTGATTTGACATAAACTTAACTGTGTGAAAGCTTCGTGAGCGTTCACAATGCAGTGATTCTCTTTATCTTTATTATTATTTATTTTTCTTCTGCATGTTTTTGGTACATAAAAAACTCAATCACACTTTCAACAATTTCTGCAATCTTTGTATCAAAACGTTCAATATTTATAAACTTTGTGACTTTTAGCCCCATTGAAATGAACAGGTATTTTTCACATTTCTGCAATTTATACAATTAAAAACATTTAACATGTTCAGGAAAATAATTCCTTTACTTTTATTATTGTTACATTGCAAGCTAATTTTGTAATATTTAATTTTATTTCTTTTATTAACGATTTTACATAATTTCTGTGTGTTTTTTTCTCCTTTTTCACTTTGAAACTTGTGGGCATCAAAACGTTCAGCATGTTAAGGAAATTAATGCTACTGATGGTTTTCAAGACTAGTTTTGAATCTAGCTAGTATTTTAGCAACATGTTAATGTTTTTGGATAAGTTAGCATCTACTGTACTTGTTTGAGCTCATTCTGAGTTGTATTTTAGCCTTTAGCAACATGCTAGATTTTTTTTGATAATTTGGCTCCTAAGGATTTCTGGGCTTATTAGGATTAAGCTAACATTTGACCAAAATACTCACTTGTTTGGCTAATTTGGCTTCTACTGAGGTAGTTTTTGGGGTAAATCTGACTTAATGCATTTACATATTTTTAAATCTTACTGAATTTTATCAATTTTTTTAAAGAAATGCTTCAAATTCCTTTTGCATTTTCTGCAAATGTAAGTCCTTTAGCAAATTTAGCATTATGCAAATAGCTTTAGCCTTTTCATTAAATCCCTGCAGCAATTACAGTAAATTCACATTAGCATTGTCACAGGTGATGCAACTTTTTTCAGCCAATTTCATCCAATCTGAAGTCAATGGGAATTTTTCAAAACATCATGTAATTTTTAGAAGTTTTTTTCTTGTTTGATATCTCCTTAGGTTATTTGGGCTATTTGGAGTCAAGCTAATATTTTAGCAACCTGTTAGCATTCTTGGACAATTTGGCATGTACTGAAGTGTCATGGGCTGATTTTGGGTTGAAGTAATCTCTTAGTAACGTGCTAGCTTTTTGGACAATTTGACATCTACTGAGATTTTTGGGTTAATTTGGGGTCAAGTTAATATTTTAGCATTGTGTTAGCATTTTGGAGCAATTTGGTATCTATTGAAGATTTTTTTTTTGGAATTTGAAGATTTTTTTTGGCCTAATTTGATGTTAAGCTAATATATTAGCAACTTGTTAGCCTTTTGGCTATTTTGACATGATCTACTTATTTATTTAGTTTTGCTAATTTAGCATCTATTGTGGTGTTTTGGCCTAATTTTGGGTTGAGATATTTTTATAGCAACATGCTAGCTTTTCTAGTTAATTTGACATCTACTAAGATTTTTTTGGGATAATTTGGAGTTAGCTAATCTTTTAGCATTGTGTTAGCTTTTTTGCATCAATTTGGCATCTACTGAGGATTTTTGGGCTAAGTTCTGGGTTAAGCTAAATGGTTTTAGCAACTTCTTTAATTGCCATCTTCAGCGACCGCATTCAGCAGAAATCATTCACCAGCATTATCATACATAATGCTGCATTTCTAGTTTCAATTGATTTACAGAGTTTCCTAGGTTAACTACTGTCTCAAAATTGTCCCTGTAAGGGTGTGTCTGTGAGTGTGTGATGTTGCATCCGACGGCTCACTGTGTTGATTTGGGCTGTGAAAAATGGTCAAAGCTGTACGGGTAAAAGATGTGACCCACATGAAACATCAGAGTCGTAGAGCGCTCTGTGAATGTGCATGCTTGTTGATTTTCTACGAGGATCCTCCATGCAGCAGGTTGTAGCGAACATGACACACAGACGCAGCTGTGATGTATGGATGGGACTCAGGCTGTCGGTGCATCGCTCCACCAGTTTCCCGAGCGTTTTAGAATATTTCCTGTTTCTGTGAACCATTGAGAAGGCGTGGACAAAGCTCTGCTGATCATCTGATGGAAGTCATAACCTGGAATTTTGAGACCGTTTTATCATTTTAATGGGATAGTTGAGATGTTCTGCTGGTTTGTTTCTTCTCAGTATGAAGGAATAGCGGCTCTCTTCCCAAACTTTGAGCTCCATCTCTGGGGTGACCCAGCTCCGGTGCGTAAGCTCACGTCCATCACAGCTCCAAGCTTCAGGTAAGACCTGAAACACAGACGTCTGCAGATGGTGGAACGCTCCTGATCTTAAACACAGCTTATGCTGCAGATCAGCTTCAGGAGGTCATTTAAAACCCCTTCAGTTTGTCTGCGTCTGCAGTTTAATGATTGCAACCATTAGAAGAATTTCCAAACTGCAGAAAATGGAGTTTTATCTTTAATGCCATTTGATTCAGGACGTGTCAGCATTCTTTCTAGTTCTGGAGTTGGGTTTGTGATTCTCTCTGGAGAAAGTGAGCGGGCTGGGATGAGAATCTGCAGAGAGACGTGGGATGTGAGGTAGACGTCCGCATGCAGCCAGCCTGCTGCACACAGCAGCATGAGTAAGAGGTGAGGCATCTGTGTGTTACGGAGAGATGAACATCTTGTTCCCCCCGATGCCCTCGGGTTCAGGACACACTGAGTGGGATGTGATGAGAGTCGCTCCATAAAAGAAAATGAAATGCCTGTTTGAGAGCGTCAGCAAGTCCTTCACACCTCATCATGCAGCACTTTCTGCCGTCTCCACACTTTCACTTATCAAATCGTGGCAGGAATGCCTTTCCCGGCGACTCCGCCGGCAGCGTTCAGCTCGGCAGCAGGTGAAACTCTCAGTGGGTGGCGGTGAAGCTCACAAAAACAACACGGGCTTCTCTTCCTTTTTTTTGACAGACAAACACATCAACCCGCACACGTTTTCCACAAACACAAGTCCAGGAAACACGACAAATGTCATGAAGGTTTTTGCCTCGGCGGCGGGTTCAGCCTGCGGTCTGCAGATGTGGAGGTGTCAGCTCGCAACGAGAAAAGAGGCTAAAAATAACAAAGCTCTTGGCTTTAATGACGACTGCTGTTTGCATGAAAGCAGCTTGTGCAGCTGCTGAGGTGAATCACAATCATAGATCTGCACCCACAAGTCCACCTCGACTTTAATCCAGCTGCTGCTAAATGGAAAATTCCACTTTGTGACATTTGGGGTGCAGCCTGACCTTCTTTGACAAAACCCAAAATGAATATTGGATTAATTCAAACATTTCAGTCTTTACGTTTGTTAGCAACACATCAAAGCTCCGTAAAGAAATGAAAGTGTTGTTGTGGTTGGAATGCAGACACTCAGCATCTGCGCTGCAGATCTGCTCCCTGACACTGACGTGGTCAGGATTTACAGCATCTGTTGGTGCCGAGCCTCCACGCTCTGCATGAAGGCGGGGTTCCATGTGCTGGAAGGTCAAAAGTGCCTCCGATTTAAAAGTACATCTCTGACAAACATTGGAAGAGTCATTGAAATGGACAGAAAGGTCCCAGATTCTCTTCTGTAGGAACGTCTTCACAGGATGAGAATGAAAACAGCTTTCATTGAAATGAATTCCTGGTTAACATGATCAGAACGGCTGCTTTTGACCATCAGTCTGAAATGTTTGTCTTAGTCTGCTGGAGCATAGAAAGATTTGATTTGAACACTTTTACTGTTTGAAAAGATTTGTTTTCATCTATCCAACCAAGCGTCCGTCCATCCATCCATCCATATATCCATCCATTCATCCTTTCATCTGTCCGCCCTAAATATGAGGTCAGTAAGCACAGCGAACATTTTTATTCAAGGGTTATTCCAGTTGCTTCTTATTAGGCAGAGATTCTATTTTTGACGTGTTTTACGTTCCCTTTATGGTTAAAAATATGCTTTGAAAAATCAGCTTTGTCTTGTTAGATTCATTGGATTCATTTTTGGCAGAGATGCACCACAAACTAAAAAAAAAATTTTTAATCATATTATCTTATATTTGCTGCACTGAGGTGATCCTATGTGAAACAGGAAGTCTTTTATTTTGAAAGGAAGTTATAGGAGCCTTTGTCAAAACTTCAAAGCTATTTCATATTTTGAGAAAAATTGATGTTTTCAATTTTTAATTGATGTTTTATTTATGCTAAAAAATAATTTCTATCTATCACAACAGGAACGATAACATAAATACAAATGAGTGTCTTAATTCTCTACAGGATGAGCTAAGACTTTGTGGCTCCTGCTAGGTCATGGTTAGCAAAAACTCAACTCAAATGTCTCTTTAAGTGTTGGATGTTACTCCTGGTTTAATAGGAGGAAACAGAAAGAAGTGAAGAAGAGTTGAGAATCTGTGACGTTCAGAGCTGCAGCAGTGAAGTGAAGATGCAGACAGGAACGAGCGGAGGAAAACACTGTCATGTTCATTAACAACACAAACAGCACGGAGATTTCTTGACTGCATCTCAGCGTCTCTGCAGACTGCATCACAACTCTTCCATCATTCAAGTGAGATTCTGCAAAATTAGAAGAATAATCAGATCTGAGGGTGCAGCCTCTGCGATCGGCTCCGGTGTTCACAGACTGGCTCTGAGCGGCCGGTGCCACAGCCTGCTATTACAGCCCATGTGACTGACAGTGTGTGGGCGAGGAGGTAATTGCTGAAGTATGCCTGTGGTGACGGGGGCCTTCAGGGGAGCGGATGTGGAGCAGACTGAGGAGGAGAACTGATGAGTCATCCCTCACAGCCCTTTCACTCGGCTTTGTTTACTCCACTCTCCTGCAGCCTGAGCGCCAACAGACAGGAGACCGTCCCCCCCGCCACCTTCAAGGGGCCGTCTTAAAGGATTTCACCTGTTTAGACTTCAGGACAAGCGGCTTAGTTAGATCCAGGTCCATGTAAACAACTTCCACAGCTAGTCGAGTCGTGTTTACCACACTGAATCAGACTCCTGTTGAAATGGCATATTTACACCTCAGACTTGTTTTTAGTTTGGATTGAGAGTATCAAAGGCCGAGTTAATGTGCAGTTTAAATTAAGTTTTACTGGATTTGAAAGAAAAAACATCAAAATACACATATTGCATGTTTCTGCCCTGCAGCAGCTCGTGGCCCGGGGTCAACCGCCGGGGAGTCCAGGTCGTTCTCCAAAGGAGGTTCAGCTGCTTAACTGATGCTGGTCCAGGTCTCATTCTGGTCTAATAAAAGTCACACATTACTTAAAACTGTTGCTTCTGATTGCAGTAACTATATCTGTTCTCTGGGCCGACTGTTTTCTTCTCTGATGTGGGGCTGAGTCGGTTTGAGGGCATTTATGTCTTTCCAGAAATCCTAACATAACAAAAGTTACTTTTTATTTCATTCTCTTTCTCCTTTCTGTACGTTTTTCAGCACATAAAAACAGGATCACACTTATAGCGGTTTCAGCAATCTATGAATCAAGACATTCAGCTCATTCAGAACATTACTGCTTGTATTTTTGGTTTTCATAAACTTTATAGTTTTTGAAATATTGAGCAAAATATCCCCCAAAGGAAATGAATAGAAAGTCTTCAAATTTTGAAAATTTTAGGCAGATTAGCAACAATAGGCTATGGTTTCATCTTTTACTATAATTTTTTTTTAAAAATAGATTTTAGCTAATATTTTAGCAACATGCTAACGTTTTTTGCTAATAGTTTACAGAGGAATTTTTGGAGTTTAGATATTTAAGCCATGTGCTAGCTTCTTTGGCTAATTTGTTATCTACTGAAGTTTCTTTATGCTAGTTTGGAGTTTAACTTCTATTTTAGCAACATGCAGTCAGGATTTACTCAGGAATTTTAGGCTGTTTTGGAGTTTATAGTATTTAAGAAATGACTGCTGAAGGGTTTTTGTGCTAATTTGGATATTAGCTTCTATTTTAGCAACAGGTCAATGTTTTTGGCTAATTTGTTATCTACTGAGGTTTTCATAGGGTATTTTAGAGTTTAGCTACTATTTTAGCAAAATGCTAATGTTTTTAACTAATTTATTTTACTGAAAAATTTTAGGCTATTTGGCTACTTAGGAGTTTAGCTAGTATTTAAGCAATGAGCTAGCTTTTTGCCTAATTTAGCCTCTACTGAACTTTTTGGGCTAATTTGGAGTTTAGCTCATATTTAAGTAACACACTAAATATTTTTTCAAAATGGGCATGTATTCGGGCTTTTTATGCAATTTTACTACAAAATTTTCAGATCAACTTCAGCTCTCTTTCATATTTTTTTAACATAATTTCCAGTCTTTTAGCAAATTTAACATTTTGCAAATAGCGTTTGCATTTTCAGAATGTCCCTTCATCAATTAAAGTAAATTCCATCACCATTTTCAGCCAAAAGCTTCAAGCATCTTCAGCGACTACTTTCAGCAAAAAGCATTCACACAAGCATTGTTGCAGGCAACTTCTAGTTAATTTCTGTAAGCTTCACAGAAAAAAAATAACACTAAAACATTTTTAAAATTAAACCATAGTCTATCTCCCATCATGGTTCAGACTTTAGAAGATTGGTATAAAAAGTGACATTCTAAGTGGGTCTTGATCTGCCAGATAGAGAAAAAAATATACATTTATATCTGTCTCTAATAGTGTTTGGGGGGCCAGGCCAAAAGTGGAGGAGGGCTGGAGTTTGAGGACCCCTCCTCTAAGCCCCAAACTGAAAAATAATAATAATAATATAATCAGAAGAAATAGATGTTTTAGATGCCTGGTTATTCTGTCATATTTCTCTAAAACTGTCCAATACGAGACACTATATTCTATAATATACTGTAGTTACTGAACTCAACAAAAAATGCACAAATGCAGGAAAAATTTTAAAAAAAATGTAGAATGCCTAAAATTCAACATGTACTGCTGCATGCTGGGAATGCTCCATTAGAACTCCATTAGTTCTAAACAGAAAACTGACCAAACTCAGAAACATTGTGAAACTTCACTCAGCACTCTGGACCGGATCATTTCTGCAATGTGTACTCCAGCTAAAGATTCACCTGCATGGTTCTGGACAAAAGTTCTACTGTGAGCCGTCGCCTCAAAGGAAACTCAAACAGTAGATTCGATCCACACCAGGGTTCACTTCCACACTGTGTCTGGAAGGTGTGAAAGCTCGTCTGAACTCTGGTTTAGACCAAACAAACAAACTCTGGTCTGCTTGCATCATTAGTTAATGATCAACAGAAAACAATGAATCCGGGGAGAGGGAGGACCCATGGTGTTTGACTGAGTCTGACATGGAGCTCACACTCTTTGCAGTTCAGCTCAACGTTGCATTGAGCTGAATGTGGACAAAAGCAACTGGAGTTGAACATGAAACAGTGAAAAACATGATTGACAGATAAAGTTGAGAAAACAACAGGAGACTGGGTAAACCGGCTTTATCCAGTCTCCTCCTGCTCCATGTTCCTCACTGACGGGGCTCCAGCTAAAGGAAATAAACTGTCAGGAAAGGTTGATGGAGGACCCGATTGGGTTTTTGTCATGGAGGTATGGAGAGGCTGTTTTATTTAAGCACCTTGAGTGGAGATGATTTTTTGGAAAGGTGTTTTACAAATAAAGTTTAATTTGATTTGATGTTTGAGTTAATTTAGTAAATGGTTTAAGTTCCCATCAACTCCTGCGTTTGGATCCTCCACACATATTCCTGACAGAAACAGGAATAACGGAACAACATAACTCACGTTTTAGTGGATCGTATCTTGACTGATCGATGTTTTATTTGTATCAATCGAGTCAGTCTGTACTGTTATTTCAACTCAGGTCAAACAAAAGCAGAAAATGTCAGTAAATGAAACGAGGATCTTCTGGAAACTTGAGAAAAGAACGTGTGTGTGCTTGTTTTGTCTGTTGAAGTCCTCGTGTTTGCACCTTTCTTGTCACTGAGTAGGATTTTTCGTGCTGATTCACCTCTTCATGAGTGGGATTACCTCACCTTGAAAAACTGTGTGACTGTTTTGTTGTTGGCTGAGGGCCAAAAATTTGTTTTGAAGAGAAAGAGTTGCGGTTTGCGATCCAGATTGTCTGGAATGTGACATAATTTTTGACTCATGTTTTAGCTCTGAGGCTTTCATTTAAAGGTGATTTGCTGAACCGCAGCGGTAAACAAAGCCTTCCTCTCCGGACAGTTGACCCTGAGGTTTCTGGAAAACAACAATGGTTGTGTTTATGCGGTAAGAGAGCAGCTTCCTGAAGTCTGCAGCTCCCCGCCGACTGCCGTGCCGGCACGTACTCCCATGCACGCCTGACAAGCGCACAATGACAGCCTGTCAAGGCTGGAGGTTTAAGCTTTTACCTTTTAATCTAGGAGGTATGGAGAGGCTGCAGACCGGGCTGTCAGCTGGATCCCGCTCAAAGCCGGAGGCAGGGATTCACCCCTGTCACTGCCTCTCCTCTGCAGGCCTGCAGGCTTCCTCCTGGTACCTGATGACTCTCAGAAACCTTCTCTTTCTGCAGAGAAAACACAGCATCACATGTCAAAGCTGCACGGGAATAAAATAAAACCGAAAAAGCATCAATTTGTTTTTAAGAGACACTTTTTTAACAATTAAATGTTTAATTAAAGTGAAATCAAGCTCCACTGTAGTATGCTACCTAGCTCCACTGTAGCATGCTAGCCAGCTCCACTGTAGCATGCTAGCCAGCTCCACTGTAGCATGCTAGCTAACTCCACTGTAGCATGCTAGCTAACTCCACTGTAGTATGCTAGTGAGCTCCACTGTAATATGCTAGCTAACTCCACTGTAGTATGCTAGCTAGCTCCACTGTAGCATGCTAGCTAACTCCACTGTAGCATGCTAGCTAACTCCACTGTAGTATGCTAGTGAGCTCCACTGTAATATGCTAGCTAACTCCACTGTAGTATGCTAGCTAGCTCCACTGTAGCATGCTAGCTAACTCCACTGTAGTATGCTAGCTAGCTCCACTGTAGCATGCTAGCTAACTCCACTGTAGTATGCTAGTAAGCTCCACTGTAATATGCTAGCTAGCTCCACTGTAGTATGCTAGTGAGCTCCACTGTAGCATGCTAGCTAACTCCACTGTAGTATGCTAGCTAGCGCCACTGTAGCATGCTAGCTAACTCCACTGTAGTATGCTAGTGAGCTCCACTGTAATATGCTAGCTAGCTCCACTGTAGTATGCTACCTAGCTCCACTGTAGTATGCTAGCTAGCTCCACTGTAGTATGCTACCTAGCTCCACTGTAGCATGCTACCTAGCTCCACTGTAGTATGCTAGCTAGCTCCACTGTAGTATGCTAGCTAGCTCCACTGTAGTATGCTACCTAGCTCCACTGTAGCATGCTAGTGAGCTCCACTGTAGCATGCTACCTAGCTCCACTGTAGCATGCTAGTGAGCTCCACTGTAGCATGCTACCTAGCTCCACTGTAGTATGCTACCTAGCTCCACTGTAGCATGCTACCTAGCTCCACTGTAGCATGCTAGTGAGCTCCACTGTAGCATGCTACCTAGCTCCACTGTAGTATGCTACCTAGCTCCACTGTAGCATGCTAGCTAACTCTACTGTAGCATGCTAGTGAGCTCCACTGTAGCAAGCTACCTAGCTCCACTGTAGTATGCTAGCTAGCTCCACTGTAGTATGCTAGTGAGCTCCACTTTAGCAAGCTATCTAGCTCCACTGTAGCATGCTAGCTACCTCCACTGTAGCATGCTAGTGAGCTGTTTCTGATTTGAAACAGGTTACAGATTTAAGCGCTCTCAGTGGCCGACAGCTTTTGACTTCACTGAACGATGTGAATTTTAAATAGCTGTTGGACTCTGAGAAAAACCTAACAGACCAATGAATAAATGTTTCTAAATGATGCATAACTGTCACGTGTATTTCCAGCCTGAGCTGCAACACAGAAGCTGAGCTTTGCTCTGGAATTCTCTGTCCCCCCCACGACCTGCCCGACCCCACCAAAGAGGAAAATCTCACTAAAACGGGTTAACCAGTTAAACTCAACGACCCTGCAGCCAAAGAGTCACTCGGTCTAAACTCAAGTCATCATTTCAGGAGTAAAAACACAAAATGACTCGCGTTACAGTCAAAAGATGATCAGTAAATCCAACTTTCTGTCCTGCAACAAAAGAGGTGACTGTAAATATTCTTGTGTTTTATGATGCACCGCCTGCAGAAAGATGAACATGACACATTGAGTTAGCTAAATGGTTATTTATTACAAATCTACTACAGCAAAAACAAAGTGTAAAAAAGCACATATATTCAAAAATATTGAATTTAACATAAACTCCTGTTTTTGTCAGAGACTGTTTGACCCTCAGCTGCTCTGTTATTTTTTTAATCTCCTGTCAGGTCTGAACAAATAAAAGCTCTTTTTACAAAGCTTTGGTATAGAAGTGTTTGTGACGCATAATTCAAAATAAAAGTCAATACTGGAAAATCATTATTTGGCTCTTAAATAAAATGAAATAGCAATCCTCCAAACTATTTTTTTTATCTTATTCAACTCATTCTGTAACTTAATTAAAATTATGAAGAAAATCCTTTTTTCACATTTTTATTTCCTGGTAAATTTGTACCATAATTCAATTGGAAATATCAGAGTTGAAAATTATTATAAAGTAACAGAAATGCTTGTTCATTTTCACAATGAAACTGCATTACTTGTCTCTTAAATAGGATGAAAAAGCAATTCTATAAACTTTTTACCTTATTTTCTTCAACACCGCTCATTCTGTGACATAATTAAATTGATAAAGAAAATGGCATTAAATATTTTTTTTTCAAAATATTTTCATGTGAATTTGTACCAAAATTCAATTAGAAATATAAAATTTGAAAATAAAAATGTATAAACAAAAAGGATTTTCATTTTCATAATTTAACTGCATTTCTTGTCTCTTCAACAGCTATTTTCCAAACTGTGTTTGCATTTTCTTGATTAATGTTCTGTGACATAAATAAAGTGACAAACCAATGAAAACAGCTTTTTCATTTTCACATCCCACCACACAAAAAGTGAGTCATAAATTAGTTTGAGTTAGCTGTCCCAAGGGGCGCGCCGTGATGATGTCACTGCTCGTTCTTCTTCTGCTTTGGTTAACGCGTGCTAGCGGCTAACGACATGCCGTCAAGAAAAGGAAAAAACGGAAAAAGGAAGGAAAAAGAGGATAATGAGCTCAAAGCTGAGATTTATCTTTTCCTCTACAATTAACTGTTGTTCGTTTTTGTTTCTAAGATGGATCCCTGCGTGTAAAGTATCTGTTTGAGCTGGAATCTATTGAAGACAGGACACAGTTAGACAAAATACGGTATTCTGCATTTTTTTCTTGATCACCACTAGCTCCATGGAGAAATTGGGTGAGGTGTTAGACTGGGGGCGGAGCTGTCAGAGCAGACTCTTCCTCGAAGGGGCGGTTCTCAATCTGTGATGTCAGATCGTGAGGACCCGCTGGTTTTCGTGGGTATGGGAGGGGCTGCCTTTGAGAGTGCAGGTTTTTAGAGGATTACTCAGAAATACATGAACAGATCAAAATACAGCTTTAGGGTTCTTAACAGTGAGAATGAACAGTATGATACACTTTAAAGCTTAAAGAGTAAACTTTTCATGGTACGGCCCTTGTAACTTTACATTTACATGGACTGTGAGGATTCCCAGCTTCCCACGTTTCCTCCTGGACTTGGATGAATGACTGAATGACTTGATGAGAAACATCTCTTTACATCCTCTCTGGTTTCTTTTTTCGGCTGCTCTGGCATCATTCTGAATCACAGTTTCACACCTGCTTTCAGTGACTCAGCGGCGCACGCTCACATTCTCATTTTCACGCGGCGCTCTGGTTCTGTGGCCCTGCATCAACACCACAACGTTCAGCCTGAAATCGGCTCCACCGATCAGCCGAACAAAGACACGAAACTAATGAGTTCCTGTGTGATTGTGCAGTTTCACGCTGACGTTCTGCATGATGGTCCTGATATCAGAGATTTTACACCACAGAGAAGAAAAGCATCTGTTTTTGATCTCTGATCAGGAGCTGACAGTCAGACTGAGCCCGTCCCGTCATTGTTGGGGCAGTTTGTGAAATTCACCTCCAATTGAAATCACAGCAACACCTTGAGGCGGTTCTCTGGTGTGTGTTGCTCCTTCACTAACCGTCTGCTCTGACGTTGATGGATGGGTGTGGAGGATGAAGATCACAAATCGGTGGAAGCCCCACCTACAACGTACATAAATACACAAAGGACCGCCTGGTGTCCCACGGGGGCACCAGCAAGACAAGAAAGATTTTCTCATTTAACATGTGGCAGCTTGTTACACAACTGATACAAGCATTATGGAAACATTGGTTCCCATTCTAGTTTGGATTTCTTCTGTCATTTCCACAGGAGCTGATGGACCAAACTAAATTATTGATTGAAACTATAAAATTGATCAAAAATCAAAAGGTTTTGATAGTTTTACTTTTTTTTCTTCTAATTTAGATATCAGCTTTTAGTATTGCTTTAAATAACTGAGTTACTATAATATTTTATTTATTAAGCTTCCTGTTGTTGAGTTTTTATCTTAAAGCTGTGCTTCTTATAATTGTGTGAATGCTGTGGAGCACACACACAGTTGGCATTATTCTAATTTAGGCTAATATTTAAATACATACTAGTTATTTTGGCTAGTTCCGACTTTTTTAGTTTTTTAGTCTATTTTGGAGTTTAGCTAATATTTCAGCCACATGCTAGCCGTTTTGGCTAAATTAGACATTTTACCAGTTTTTTTGGCTAATTTAGCGTTTAGCTAATATTATAGCTTGCTATTAGCTTCAGCATTTTCAGCCATCAACTTCAGCTTTTTCAGCTTTTAGCTTCAGGGTTTTCAGCTATCAACTTTAGCATTTTCAGCTATTAGCTTCAGGGTTTTCAGCTATCAACTTCAGCTTTTTCAGCTTTTAGCTTCAGGGTTTTCAGCTATCAACTTTAGCTTTTTCAGCTCTTGTTTCACTGTTTCAGCTATCAATTTCAGCATCTTCAGCTTTTTTAGCTTTTAGCTCCAGGGTTTTCAGCTTTCAACTTCAGCTTTTTCAGCTTTTAGCTTCAGGGTTTTCAGCTATTAACTTTAGCTTTTTCAGCTCTTGTTTCACTGTTTCAGCTATCAATTTCAGCATCTTCAGCTTTTTCAGCTTTTAGCTTCAGGGTTTTCAGCTATCAACTTCAGCTGTTTCAGCTCTTGTTTCACTGTTTCAGCTATCAATTTCAGCATCTTCAGCTATCATCATTAGCATCTTCGGTGGCCAAATTCAGCTTACAGCATTCACACTAGCATTGTTGTTGGTAATGCTATATATCTAGTTTAATTATTTATTTTTTTGTCAAACTGTCAAATATCTTGTTGATTTCATTGTCACGTTTTATTTTTCAATAGAATTCTTGTAATGTTTATGCTTGTGTCTTCTGGAAAAAAGAAAAGACATTTGATCTTGATTTCTGGTTATTTTTACCAACATTTTGACAAAAACTGAAGTTCTACAGCTTTTTAATCCCTTTTTAGTGGTCGGATTGGTAAATAATGTGGGTTGGATGGAGACAGGCCCCATGAGGGAGCGATGAGTGAAGACTTTCAGAAAGTTTCACAAATATTCCTTCACTTTGAAGAGCATTATGAAACAAAACGTTACACTGCTTGAAGTGTTTGATTGAAATGAAACAAAAGATTGGACTCAATAAGTTGTAACTCTTTTCAAACTCTGAATATTGTCATTCATTGTTATCCTTGTGTTTGTAATTATTTCTTATTTGCTCAGTTTGTCATGAATGTATTGAATGAATGAAAGCCTCTTTCTGCGCTTCATTTGCAGGGTTTTGTAGCCTCCCGACCTGCATCAAAGGCATCAGTGATGATCAGTCTGCTGATGCAGCTCTCATTCCAAACATGTCGCTGTTTTGTTGACTTGTTGCTATGGTGAATCCCTGAATCTGAGCTCCACCAACGATGGCGTTCTCCTAAACTCAGACTTATCTCAGAGTATTGAACCGCGATGAATGAAGCTGAGCATTCTGGCTGAGGTTTAGTCAAAGTTTCTCTGTACACTCAGGCTAAGTTGAGCCTTCTTTCAGAAACAGGCTGGTTATCCAGAGTCCAGCTCTGTGAACTGGAGCAGAACAGCAAGAGAACACCAACATTCCTCCGCCGAGATGTAGAGACCGACAAGAAGGCCGGCTGTTTGTTTTTGTTTTGTAACTGAAGCAGGAGAGTTCAGAGACAAAAAGAGCCGTGTGGAATGAACCAGTGCAACACAACCGTCATTGTTCTGGAGACTCACAACTTCAGCATTACACACCATGATTCATCATCAGACACCCAGAGGACGCAACGCATCTGTGACCAGCTTTAAAAAGTTTACTATTAATGAGAAAATAAGTATCATTTCTTATCATTTCTTGCAGCTTCTAATCCCAGTAATGCAGCGAGTTTGACACGGTGAACAGACGGATGCGTGCACATTCATGTCTGTGCTTGACACGGTGACTCAGAAGATAAGTGTTCAAAGCCGATCCAGCAAAACAGAAAAAAAAAAAAAAAACGCCTGCTTAAAATGAAAGACGCGTCGGTCAAAGAGTCATTACTTCGATAGCTGGGCTGACTCATTTCCGAGTGATTCATCAGGGTTTGCGGCCGCCAGCCGGCGAGAACTTCCATGAATTTGCTGGTTAAGGAGAGCTGCAAGTCCGGGCAGGCGCTGCTCTCAGCCCTCCAGCTGTCATGTGACCCGCCGCGAGAACTGCTTCGATTACATCAATTACTGTGAATTTGATGAGGTCTCTGGGATCGCACTAACCATCCATCACACCAGCTCCTGCTCGCCGTCCTGCAGGATCCTTCTCTCAGGAAAGTAACAGCAGAAGATTTAAAAAACAAAGTTTTATTTTTGCTTTGTTATGACAGAACATCTCATAAGGCAGAGCTCTACCAGAAGGTAGAGCTGCACTTTAGCCATTACTAATGGTAGACAGTTGGTAGAAACCAACTCCCCAGACACCAACACGTTACTGTGTGCAGTATTTCTGAATTTGCATGACCCTAAAGGTTTACAGATTTGTTCCTTCCAGCTTTAAGCTAAAATATGTCTGACGTGAAAAACATGAAACCTCCTGAAAGCTGATTCATTGTGTGGCAAAAACGAACTCTTGAAATTCCCGAGAGCCCCTGAACAGGCCAACTCATTGCTGCCTGATTGGGGACAGGTGTGCAGTGGGGGCGTGGCCAATGGGAGACTTTATATGGAACAGTGGAATACACGAACCGGAGAGGAAAGGAGAGCGAGGAATACAATAGGATGAGTGAGTAACAGCTGTTCTTTTCTCTGTAAAAGTTTATGGCATCTTGGAAGCAGCAGGTACTTCCTGTTTGGAATGGGAAGGGGGAGGGGTCACTCGGTCCGGTTCTTTTAAACAGTCGATGGTCCACAGAAATGCAAAAGAAGGTTTTGAGCTAAAGAGAATCGTGTTCATGGCCTTTTAAACAATCCCTATTTGTTCTTGTGTACGTTTTTGATTCATAAAAACTCAATCACACTTTCAGCAAATTCTACAATCTTAGTATCAGCTCATTAAGGACTTTCCTGCTTGTTCTTTTGGAATTGGTACATTTTACGGTTTGTGCAATTTTTCAGCCCCATTGCAAATGAATGAGAAACGTTTCCAAATTTATGTAATTAAAAAAAATTCAACAGGTTCAGGGTATTTATGCTTTTATGCAATTTTTGAAATTTTACACGAATTTCGCAATTCTTTATTTTTCTCGCACAATTCTTCAAATATTTGTGCACTTTCTGCAAATTTTGCACGTTTGGTATCAAAGTGTTGAGCATGTTAAGGTCTTTAGTGCTACTGAGCTAATTTTAAGTGTAGTTCATATTTTAGCACCATGCTAATGTGTTTGGCTAACTTGGCATCTACTGAAGTTGTTCGGGATAACTGTAAGTAAAGCTAGTATTTTATCCACAAGCTAATATTTTCAGCTAATTTCACATCTCTTGAGGATTCTAACTCTTAAGTTAAGCTAGTGTTTTAGCATCTTACTAATTTGGCTAACTTGGCCTCTATTGAGGTTTTTAGGGCAAATTTCGAGTTTAGCTAATATTTTTACAAAAAGCTAACATTTTTGGATAATTTAGCATCTAATGGGGTTTTTAGGCTAATTCTGAGTCAAGCTAGTATTTTAGCTTTGTGATAACTTTTTTGACTAATGTGGCATCTACTGAGGTTTTTTGGGGCTAATTCTCAGTATTTTAGCAACATGCTAGCTTTTTATTTGCGCACTTAGCCTATTCTAAAGAGTTTTTTTAAATAATTTTTTCCTGAAGTTGAAGCAAACTGCTTCAGTGGTGTATCTCCCACAGTTCTTCGGGCGGGTTTCCACTCGTTTGGCAACTTTAGCATTTAGCAAATTGCTTTTGTGTTTTCAGAAAATCCCTTTAAAAACTTCAGCATCTTCAGCAAACATCTTCAGCAGATTCAGCGGCCACATTCAGCCATCAGCAGTTACACAGGCAGTATTGCAGGTAATGCAACTTTTTTGGTTTCTGCTTTGAAGTTGGCCTTTTTAACACTAAAGTCGATGGGGAGGGACTTGATTTTTGTAATTTGCTGTGTCGACTCGGGCGTTTGGTTTCAAATTAGGAACAAAGGTTGTGTCCGAATCAGAGTGCATTTCATGGTGCCTTCACCAGCTGTCTGAATCTACAGTTACAAAATCTAGTTCCTATAGAAATTTCCAAGAAGTCTTGGTGTGGATTGATGCTCACTAGATATAGGATACGGTCCACAATGCATTACGTTTGAAGTGTTTTTGTGGAAGAAAATGTATTTTAATTTATGTTTGTACAAACCATTAGAGTTCATCAGTGGATTCATACAGTCTTTGTAAAATTGATTAAGTTTTTCCTTTGGGAAATCTGTGACGTCATATGAAATAATAGTGAGCATGGTGTCCGAATCCAGGACCTGAATAATCCTGCACTATTTATACTTTTAGTAGTTTGGGAGTAGGGAGGGATTTGAGGCGTAGGAGAAAGAGGAAAGATCCACATCTATGCTTCTAAAAGTTTGTCACGCTGTGTCTCATCCTCCCATTCATGCACAAACAAACAAAGTTAAGAAGTTGTTAATCCGGGGAACCGAACCAGCCACCCTTTGGCTTGGAGAGGACTGCACCCCCCGAGTCCCAACCGTCTGCTGAGGAAGTGAAAGATCTGATTGACGGCAATTAAAAGCAGAAAGAGATTGACTCAGATCTGAAGCTTGGAGGAACTCCAGCACATAAAGGATTGAAGGTGATGATGACATTCTCACACGGAGCTCTGCAGACTCATGTTCTACAGATGAAGAAAGGAACATCCAGAGTGGAGAGCGTTCTTTAAGCAAATGGAAAATTGGGACATACTTCTTGGGAACACGGCTCCTACCAAACCTGGACCAACATGGCCGCTCCAAAAGGAACTTGTGCAATATCACTGTGCGTAAAGCGAGCTGTTTGCTTTCTAGGTAAGGCATGCATGACAGGACAAAAAATTCCTCCTTTGAAGCGAGCACCTGCATTCCAAGTGTTGCACAAGCTGAGAGCCCGCGGCAGACGCTGCACGCTCCTGAGGTTTGGCGTCCTGACAGCCCGCAGTGGCTGCTGCTGGGGAACGCTGGTCCACGCCGTCTGTGGACTTATTCATGCACCTTCCACCCCCACCTCATTCACACGCCACGCTGCCACCCCCACTTTTTCCAACTCCAGCCCTCTGTTTTTCTTGAAAGGGCCTGGAGGAGAGGTCATCGGGTCCAGGAACGCCGCTGCACTCGGCCCGCGCTCTGTAATTAAATTCTTCTCATGCACCAAGTGCACAGAGAGCGTGAGCAACATGTTGACTGTGGAGGTGCAGCAACTGGGGGACAAAGCTGTTATGTCTCGCCTCCCAGAGCCATTCAGCAGCCCCCAGCTTTGGAGTCTTTTGGTATTCAGCATTTAAAAGATGTCCCGAAGGCTGGAGGAGTATGGATTTGAATACCTGAACTAATCTGCAGGATTAGCTGCAGAACCGTCAAACTGTGTGCAAAAATGAGCCCTCTGCAGCCTGCAGCTCCCCTCAGATCTGCCTGCTTTGTCTGGCATTTAGCTCCTTATTTCAGCATCACTTTGATTCTATTTCATCACATTTGACTTTTAAATCATGAGGAATTTCAAGTTTCATGACACGCCGCGTCTAATTCCTTCGTTTTCTGTCGAGAAACCTGCTTGAGGTTCAGCAGAAACCAGAGTTCCTCACACATTTAGTCAAAAACACACATTTGTGTACCCTGGATTGGAGGCTTTAGCTCAGAGATCTTCAACCTTTAACGGCCATAGAGCCATTTGGTCTCATTTCTTACAGACCAAAGCCAAGCAAGAGCCGCCAAATCCTATTTAATCTTTTAGAAAATACTCTTTATCTTTTATGCGGCCATTTAGCTGTTCCTTTAGAAAATGGAGCTTTCAAATATTCACAATAATTGAATTTAAAAAGTATTATATTTTTCCATAAATAACAATTTTAATGTCTTTAACAGCAGCAAATACAAGTTCCTTTCAAAATAAACTACATTCTGTGTCAAATAAGATCTTCCTGCTGCAGGAGATTTTGAATTCAAAATGCAAGAAAAACAAGTCACACGTGACAATTTCTTTCATTATGACAACAACTAGATGCTAGGGTGCAAAACTCAACTAATTTAAATATATATATTCAAGTTATAAGCACCTTTTTATAAGCCAAAGAGCCACATTGGAGGCTCCAGACTCCTGATTTAGCCGTATTTGTCATTAAAGCCAAACAAGCAGCTTGTTGTGATGACAAACTTCGTTTATGAAACATCTGGTTGGAGAATGTGTTCAGTTTCACTTCAGATTCTCAGTTGTCTGAGGTGAAGAAAAAACCACAGAAATGCAAATGTTAAACAAGCGCAGTACGGCGGTGGGAGGAGGGTAATCTGGTGCTTTTGTTTTGAGAGGAATTCGCCTCCTATTTGGCCTAGCAAACACTTACTGGAAATGTGTCCGTTCATGGTGTCAGAAAATGCCCCCCAGGGGTAGTTTGCATGTAATTATGAATTATCAGAAAGCAGCAGACTGCCTGTCTTTCTGTGGATGCTCCATAAACAGCACGGCTGAAAATGAGGAGGCGTTTCTGTTGTTAGACCTCCAGTTCTGGTGCCAGCATAAGTATCCTGCACTTTAATATAGTATTAACTGGCAGAGAAACGTTTAGAAAAACAGTTCAAGCTAAAATGATTTGATCTGATGTCGATTTTTCTGAATCTAAACCTTTTTAACACATCCTAAAAACCAGAAGTTGGGACATCCATCAAGCTGTTTTTCTGCTTAAACAATATTTTTCCACAGCTGCTTATCCTATAAAGGAAAACAGAAACAGTCTGTAATGTGAGATCATTTTTTTAAACATTAGCAAAAGGGAGATGGCATTTTTTTTTCATGCTAAAGATGGGTAAAAATGTAACCAAAATTTGCCCTAAAGGTAAAATATCAAACCTTTAGGTTAGGTTTTTGCAAACTATCACCATAGCAACAAAGCTAATTTTAATTCAATATCACAAAATCAATTGCTTCATTGGGCTTCACACACAGAAGCAGAAAGGCGGCCATAAAATATAAACAATAGCTAATGCTAAACTAAACAGACTCAAGCCGGTAATCAATGTCCTTAAAACCTCCTTCTCGGTAAGGAAAAACTCCTAAAAAGACCTGATTCTGGAGAAAAGAAGAAGCAATGGGAATGGCATGTCCAGAGTTCATCCAGATAGAACTGGAGGACAGGTGGGGGCGAGGTCCACACCAAGATGAGCCAGAGGCGAGGTCCAAGAGCAGAGGAGATGTATGAGAACCCCAGAACTGATGTGGATTGTAACAATGGTAGAAAATCTAACATTTTTAGAGTATCAATCCAGACCAGAGGTCTGTAACCTGTGGCTCTTTGGTTAAAGGAAATGAAATAATTTTTAAAAGTATAACTGCAAAAAGTAAGTAGATAAATAGTTAAATAAATTAAAAAAAACTTGATTAGACCGATTTACAAACAGTTGAAAGACATTACTTCTCAGCAGCTTTTTGACAGAAGATGCCAGATTTTAAAATTTTAAACAAATTCAAGGATTTTAATTGTTACTGAATTACGTCAGATTCAGTTAATTATATTTGCTCATTTTTTCTGAAAATTGAAAATCGTATTTGCTGCATTGAGCTGATCCTATGTGACACAGGATGTCTTTTATTTTGAAAGGAAGTCATGTGAAAAATTATAAACTATTTACATTTTTGAAAAAGAAAAAAAGCTTGATTTTACGTTGTCAAAAAGAAAATGGTTCATTTATAGTTATCAACATTGATGTAAAAACAAATCAGTGTCTTATTTTTCTGAAAAGTGAATAAGATTTTGTGGCTCCTGTTTGGATGATGTCATTTTTGCTGCATTAAGATGATCCTATGTCGTTTATTGTGAAAGGAAATTATGTAAAAACTGTAACTTATTTTATATTTAGAATAGAAATGATATTTTTATGATAATTTTATGTTTTATTCATGAAAAAAAACAATAATTAGTTGATTTTTATCATAACAGTAAAAATAACATAATTATTAAGAAGAGTCTTATTTTTGTAAGAGTTGTGGTCAGTGAGAAATCGACCTGATTGGCTCTTTAACCGCTAAAGGTTGCAGACCCTGAGATAAACAGATGAATAAAGCAAAACCATTTGAATTCTTTAACCATAGAACTTTAAAAAAAAATCCCTGTAAGAACCAATAGAACTCATTCTATCAAATGTTAATTATCAACATTCTGCCTTTGAAACAAACTTCTATTAATATGAAAAAAACTTCAACCTTATTACTAAAAACATTATCAACAAAATGTTTTCATGCCACAACGTATTTACAGCACTGTAATAAAATGTGTTAATTTTTTAAAGATATTTGTCAGAAAATAGCAACTTAACAATAATCATGAAAACTAAATAAATAAGATAAATTATAAATAAATTTTAAATTTAAATCATGAAAAAGTTCTCATATCCATCAAATTAAATGCATAAAAATGGATTTGCTTTAACCTGATTATGATGATAAAATCAATATTGAGACATTAATATTACTGAACAATTAGGTGTTGATAATTGAACAAATTAAACTAAAATGAGAGAAGATGGTTACTGAATAAATCTCCGAGTTTCAGTTAATATATATATATTTAAATATATTATTTCTGCATTAAAGACACTCCTTTGGTCATTTTGCATGACTTTGCACATTAAGGAAACAAAGCAAAAGCATTAAACCAGAGAAGGTTTAGAGGAGGTTGTTCTGTCAGATATTGATCTGTAATTCTTCTTTTATTTTTAAGTGCAGAAAATGGTAAATAAAAACTTTAAGAATGAAATGACTGGATTATTATCGTTTAGTACATATTAATACATTTTAATGAAAACAGATATTTAAATCCAGAATAACAAGACAGACTCTGATTGTGTGAAAATGCTGCACGTCATTTTCCCGCGTCACGTTCTCGTTGTAAACGGGCGGCGGGGGGGGGCGTCGTTCAGGGGGCGTGGCCAGCGCCATTCTCCAAGAGTCGCTGCGTTCACTCGGAGCTGCGGAGCCGCGCTGACGATGTTGTGAATGAGGGAACGGCGTGACGTCAGCGGCCGAATGTCAACAATGTAGCGAGCGCGAGCGAGGAGGCGTTCCAGTTCAGAGTAACAAACAGCGGAGACGGAGCGGCACGCGGCGCATCAGCACACGCGTGCACGCGCGCACACAACCCTTCCTCTTTATTTTTATTTATTTATGTTTATACTATTACTCTTTCGATTTTTGTGAGCGAGCGCGAGGAAAGTCGCGGCTGGAGGACGCGCGCGCGTGCAGCCGCGAGGCTCTCAGGACAGTCATCATGTGAAGAAGTTCACGTGGGGAGAAAAAAAAACGGACAAAAGGGCTGGAAACTGAAACGAAAAGGTAAGCGCGCGCGCGCAGCGGCGTTGCTGCAAACTTGCATAAGTGTTACGGCCGGGCACCCCCCCCCCCTCCCCTTGGGATCAGGGAGAAGTGGAAATTTCAAACCCCGCGTGCGCGTGCGGCTTCCAACTCTCCGCCACATCCTGTTGTGCCGCGTGCGCTTCTCTTTAGGAGTAGTAGATGATCCCAGGGAGGTGGGGGGGTGGGGGGTCTCCGCTACAATACTCCTGCAGCATCATTAACCGCCTCACGCGTACGTGCACCCCCCCCCCCCCGTCATTAATAACCACATCAGGTTATTCGGGGAGGAAAAACCCGATCTGCTGAGTAAGCTGGGGGGGGGGGGGGTCTGTGTTGTTTGTGCCATTGCGCAAAAACGCAAAGGCACGCGCCGCTCCGTCAGTCCAAACGGTGAGTGTGTGAAAAGCTGCGCGCGCGCGCCCCGTCATGTGAGGATGCTGCAGCCGCGCGCCTCAATCTGCAGGAGTCAGAGCTGCTGAGGAAGAAGAGGAAGATGATTGATGAATGTGCCGAAAGGTTCTGTGTGCACCCCCTCCTTTGTCCGGGGGGGGGGGGGGGGGTTCTGATCCGCATCTTCTCATTGTGTGACGGCCACGTGCGCGCTCGCTGATGACAGGATGATTGGAGTGATGCAGCACTCTCGAGGAGCATCCTAGTCCTCTTTGTCTGTAAATGCTGATGCAACATAGGGGGGGTGTATTCCCTCCTCATCGTTGCGTCCGCGCGGGGGGGTTGACCGGAGAAGGTGCGGATGAGCGCGCGGAGCCTTTTGTTCTGTACAGTTCAGAGCAGCGAGGAGGAGGGGTGGGGGTGGGGGGCATTACTGTACACCCCCAGAGTGACTCAGTCGTTGCCACAGAAGCGCATCAACCCCCCCACCCCCTGTTTTCTTTCTGTGACACAAGAACACAATGTGATAATAAAGAATTTAACAAGCAGAGTCTCGCGATATTTGGGATAAACCCGGACAGGTGATGTTTGGAAGGTGTTTGAATCGAGACTCCAGATTCCAGGCCAGCATAGATGTTGCTCCGTCGTTGCATCACTTCACCGTGCAGGCTGGAATCTGGAGCGTGAACTCCCAGACGCTGCATGCGCGTCCTCTCAGCTGCTCCATCCAAACGCGCTGCTGCTCCGCTGGCTTCCTTTTGTCTCATCTTCTCATCGTTTGGTTCTTAGTTTCTGACCAGAACCCTCCTTTAGACAAACAAAGCATGGTGTCATTTAAATCTCCACTTTGAGGAGATGTGATGACATCATCCTGCAGCAGCAGAAGTCAGAATTTCAGCATTGTAGAAGAATTTAACCCTTTATCAATCTGCCTCCTCCTCTGAAAAGATGATGATTTCAGCATAATTCTTCTTCCTCAGTTCTGGTTGAGGTTTCACGTCTGAGCGTCAGAACCAGGTGATGGATAGTCTTTTAGTTCCTTTTTTTGTTAAATGATAATTTATCTGGGAAAAAAGGCAGCAGCTGATCATGCATAATTGATTATAATGCATGATTATTTAGTTGATTTTTTGAAAAAATATCTCAGGTTTGTATGAATTTTTTTAAATTGGATTTTTGGAAACTGACTTTTTCAGTTGAGCTTAATAATCTGTGGCTTTACATGCAAGTGAAATTTGATTTTTTATTTTTTTGTAACACAAATATAAACCATTGATTGCCTCTTATTGCCAATATTCATCCAATCACTTTAATTGAAAGCAAAAAACTAGTGATTTATTTCTGGAAATCTTCTCAGGAGGGTGAAGTCAGTTAAAAAGTGAGATATTTTTTGCTCCCCGTCTTCCTCAGCTTTCCTTTCTGCTGCTAATCGACTGTTTTTGATTGTTTTTCTGACTTTTTAAATGTTGGCTTTGATTTTAGACTGTCCTGACTGTGATGGCTCTCTGCTGCAGATAGGACCTGGAACTGCCCCAAAACAGAAGAAATATTTGGGATTTTTGGACAAATGTCTTCAGAAATAAAGAAGAGCTTTCATTAGATCATTAGAACTTTAGTTGCCGAGAAGCTCACAGTTTACTTTGAATATTCCTGAAAATATTTGGAGCTGATGTTGATTACAGCCTTCAATCCAGTTCTGTTGTGTGATTGCTTAGTCAGCATTCAAACTATAGTGATTCTCCTGCTCCTTTCTGTACGAGTTTTAGCACATACAAATTCAAACACACTTTCAACAATTTCAACAATCTTGGTATCAAAATGTTCAGCTCGTTCAGGAAATTATGGCTTTCACTTTTGGTATTCATAAACCTTAAAGTTTATGAAATATTGAGCAAAATATGCCCCATAGGAAATGAATGAGAAATTGCTCAAATCCTTAAACTTTATGCATTTTAAAACTTGTGAACTTCTTAATTCTTTCAGTTAGAGACACCATTCAAACTATAAATGTTCAGGAACTACTGGGTTTAAGCTTATTTTTGAAATTATGTTAGCTGTTTTTAGCTAATTTAGAAAATGTTCCAGTTTTATGTATATATATATATATATATATATATATATATATATATATATATATATTTTATTTTTTTTTTTTGTTGCTAGTTTGGAGTTAAGCTAACATTTTACCATTATGCTAGCTGTTTTTGGCTAATTCAGACATTTTTACCCTTTTTTTTCTTTTTTTTTGCTTATTTGGGGTTAAGCTAACATTTGAGCAGTATACTAGCTTTTTTTTGGCTAATTTAAACGTTTTAAAGGTTTTTGTTGTTGTTGTTTTTGGCTAATTTGGAGTTTGGCTCATATTTAAGGTTCATGCTAGCTGTTTTTAGCTAATTTAGACATGTTCACCGTTTTTTTTTTTTTCTCTATTTTTGTTGTTTGCTTTTTGGCTAAACTTGGAGTTAAGATCATTTAAGGTTCATGCTACATGTTTTAGCTAATTTTGACATGTTTACACGTTTCCAGAGTTTTGGCTAATTTGGAGTAAAGCTAATATTTTAGCATTATGCTAGCTGGTATTTGGCTAATTTAGACATGTTTCCAGAGTTTTGGTTAATTTGGCATTTAGTTCATATTTTAGCACGCTTTCAGCTTCTCCATCTAACTACTCTGACGTCTTTCGCGGTCACATTCAGTTTACAGCATTCACACCTGCATGATCGCAGGTCATGCTATATATCTAGTTTGATCTGAAACCAGCTCAGATGTGGATCAGGAATCACTGATCCTTTCTAGTTGTGGCTGGAGAGACACAGCTGGAGTGTGTGCAGCGTCCAGCTTAGCTTTCATTGAAAGGAAAGGTTGAATCTGGAGAAACTCCATCTGGAGTTTCTTGTGCAACTTGAAAACATGTTTTGTGAAAATATGTAAGAAATAATCTACATGGACTCCTTAAAACCTGCATGAGCAGAACCACCTGCTCTGTCTTGGAAGTGTGGAACGCTTCCTCTGGTTTTTGTTTGTGGAGACTAAAACTTTGTCTCCAGACTTTCAATGGAGGACAGTCTGATGTGTGGCTTCTAGGTTTTCTCCCTCAGGTGTGACTCATGCTGTTCAAGAACAGTCACTTAATGATTCTTGATTTAAGAGAATGTTAGAGATCCTAAAATAACAGCAGAAGCATGAGTCTGGGCATTTTCTGTGTTTGCTCTTCTTCAACTCTCTTCCTTGCATCCAGCTCAAAGTATGCGCCTGTGCTCGAGGAGAAAAAACATGTTCCCATAGCTCTCCCACGTCAGCACAAAGGCATGTTTGACAGCAGCCACCGTGAAACGCAGACGGAGCAGAACCGCTGCGAGAAGTCTCAGAGCCCGCACTTCACACCGAGAGCTATTGTTTCCCCCGCTGCGGTCCCTCCTCGATCTTCTCCGTGCTCCGTTCTCGGCAGCGACGTGCACGGGCTTCATCGTGTGAAATCAGACTGCATTATCCCGCCGGCAGCAGCTGCAGACTCACAGCCCGACTGTTCGCTGCCAAGAAGCCGTCAGAGCCGAAATCTGAATGTTGCTCTTTAGCTTCAGCACATGAGAGTCAATTCACAAGTCAGTTGGAGTCTGAATCTATAATATCTATGGTTGAAGATAAGGTGTTTACAGATATTTCAATCTTATATGGGGGCGGAGTTATCTGCTTGTCCCCACCCCTTCCTTTCAAAAGTTAGCAGGTGCTGAGATGAGTTGAAAACGGATCCTTCTGACCTGACGAGCAGGAAGATGCTGATTGTTGACTTCATCTGTGGAGGACAGAGCTGCAGGCTGCATCTGTGCATGGCTCAGTGATTTGTTCTCTGAAGTGCTTGTGAGATCGTGCAGCGACTTTCCTGAAAAGTCCCCTCTGTTCCTGGCGTGCAGCGGTTTCTTCATCTTCTGACGGCTTCACACGTTGGAGTTCATGACGGAGACTCTCAGAGATGAGGCTTTTGTATCAAATCATGTCGCGTTCACTCGTGATCTGTTAGTAATTGATTGAATTAGCCTCTACATGTTACTTTTAAAGCTCCATGTTGCTGTTTTTGGCCACGTCCCAGTTTCTTCTTCAGAGGTTCTGCTTCTCTGAAGCTTGAAAAACAAAGCGTTGATGCAGAGCTGCCACATATTTAAGACTTTATGGGAAGAAAAGCTTTAAAGGTCCAGTGTTACGTGACTTTGGTAAAGATTCTTGTAATTTGATATTTCTATTGAACTCTGCAGAAACTATGACCTACGTTTTTTTTAATCTAAAATTTGAATAATTATGATGAAAAGAGCAGTAGATCAAAAGATGATCAAACTTTAGATATTTCTTGTAATTCTAAAACGCTCCCAAATTAATATTTACTTCAAACCCATTTTTATTTTTGTTTCATGTTGCAGTTTTGAAGTGACAAATAAATTAGACAATACAATCTCATTTCAGGTCAAATAGGTTGCATTCATTCTCCACTTTAGTGTTTTTGTCTCTTTGGTGGACGCCTCTAATCGTGTGATTGCTTAGTCAGCAATCACACTCCAGTGATTCTTCTGCTCCTTTCTGTACATTTTTCGATAAACTCAATCACACTTTAAGCGATTTCAAAACGTTCAGTTTGTTCAGAACTTTACTGCTTGTATTTTTGCAATTCATAAACTATAAAGTTTTTGAAATATTGAGCAAATTATGCTCCATAGGAAATGAATGAGAGAGACTTCAAAATTCAAAATTTTAAGAAGATTAGCAACAAGCTTTTAGAGTAATTAAAAAAATGTGGATTTTAGCTAATATTTTAGCAACATTTTTGACTAATTTAGTTTAATGAGGAATTTTAGGCTATTTTGGAGTTTAGCTAGTATTTAAGCAAAATGTTTTTTTGTCTAATTTGGAATCTATCGATGTTTTTTGGAGTTTAAGTCAATTTTAAGCAACACATTAAATCATTTTACAAAATTGGCATGTATTAGGGATTTTTAAGGAATTTCACCACAAATTCTTTAGAAATTTAGGTCAACGTCAGCACTCTTTCAGAGTTCTTTAACAAAATGTCCAGTCTTTTAGCAAATTTAACATCTTATAATGGCACCATTTCCATTTTCTTTAATTCCCTTTAGCAATTAAAGTAAATTGCCTCACCATTTTTAGTAAAAAGCTTCAGCATGTTCAGCAACTACTTCTAGCAAAAAGCATTCACACTAGCATTATTGCAGGTAATCCAACTTTTCTAGTGTTTTAATGACCTTTTCCCCCCATAATTCCTACCTTGGAAATGTCCCAGAACTGTCAATGAGAGAGGGATTCTGTGTGGAAAAACATTTAAAATAATTTGAATAAAATTGCAGCTTTTTCTATAGAAATTTCATATATATATATATATATTTTTTTTTTTAAACTAAAAAATATGATAAAAAGGAGGACAATAAAAAATGTAATTACAAGTTCTCTCACAAAACATAAATTATTTTTTTTGTTTAAATCTTTATGCTAAAAAAATTTTGGATCTAAAAGTAAAGTTTATAGTTTAATTTTTATGTATTAAAAATCTGATATTTATTTCACTTATTTCTATTTTTTAACAGAGATACAAATTAGTGTTTCTTTTTTTGAAGGATGAAGGAAGTCTTTGCGGCTCCTGATGGGACAGAGTCGATGACTCTTCCTATAAACGTTGCAGACCCCTGCCTCAGACCCCTGTCTCAGACCCCTGCCTCAGACCCCTGCCTCAGACCCCAGCCCCAGACCCCAGCCTCAGACCCCAGCCTCAGACCCCAGCCCCCCAGCCCCAGACCCCTGCCCCAGACTCCCGCCCCAGACTCCCGCCCCAGACTCCCGCCTCAGACCCCAGCCTCAGACCCCTGCCTCAGACCCCAGCCTCAGACCCCAGCCTCAGACCAGCCTCAGACCCCAGCCTCAGACCCCTGCCTCAGACCCTGCCTCAGACCCCTGCCTCAGACCCCTGCCTCAGACCCCAGCCCAGACCCCAGTCTCAGACCCCAGCCTCAGACCCCAGCCTCAGACCCCTGCCTCAAACCCCTGCCTCAGACCCCTGCTCAGACCCCTGCCTCAGACCCCAGCCCCAGACTCCAGCCTCAGACCCCAGCCTCAGACCCCAGCCTCAGACCCCTGCCTCAGACCCCTGCCTCAGACCCCTGCCTCAGACCCTGCCCAGACCCCAGCCTCAGACCCCTGCCTCAGACCCTACCTCAGACCCCTGCCTCAGACCCCTGCCCCAGACCCCTGCCTCAGACCCTGCCTCAGACCCCTGCCTCAGACCCCAGCCTCAGACTCCAGCCTCAGACCCCCGCCTCAGACCCCCGCCTCAGACCCAGCCTCAGACCCAGCCTCAGACCCAGCCTCAGACCCAGCTCAGACCCTGCCAGACTCCAGTCTCAACCCCATAGACCATCAGCTCAGACCCCAGCCTCAGACCCCAGCCTCAGACCCCTGCCCAGACTCCAGTCTCAGACCCCAGTCTCAGACCCCAGTCTCAGACCCCAGCCTCAGACCCTGCCTCAGACCTCCCTCAGACCCCTGCCTCAAACCCCTGCCTCAGACCCTGCCTCAGACCCAGCCTCAGACCCCTCAGACCCTGCCCCAGAACCTGCCTCAGACCCCTGCCTCAGACCCCTCCCTCAGACCCCTGCCTCAAACCCCTGCCTCAGACCCCTGCCTCAGACCCCCGCCTCAGACCCTCAGCAGTGTTTCACAGGCTGTGGCGCCTGGAGTCGGTCGCACAAAGACTCTGGTCTGTAAGTTTAGATCTTTGCTCTGGATTACTGTCGGTGATCTTGGCAGACAGACTGTTACTGGTTCTGCTTCTGCTCTGAAGTTAACCCTCATGTCCCGTCTGACTGGGTGTCAGTTCTCCTTTTTTCATTGTGTTCTTAAAGGTGACACGAGTGTGTAAATATAGCCGTCTTGAGGCTGGAGAACGCTGCTGTGCTTCCTCCTGTGAAGCCTGAGGTCACATCCTTCTGTGTTACCCGCTTTGTTCTGCTCACTGACTTCACAGGCTGAACAATGAAACACTGAAAAGCTGCAATCAGGAGCGCCTTCTTCCTCTGCCTGAGCCGCTGGTGTGAAATGCACGGTTTCAGAGATAACAGTGACCGAACTCAACTGGAAACTTGGATCCAAGTTTTTTTCGCTCATTAAATTTCAGTGACTTTGAAATAGAAACCAACTCTAGCGCGCGGCTAAATGAAACCAGTTCCCATTTTGCTGGAGGGTCGGATGTTTCCCGTCAAGGTCGTTCTGGTTTCTCGTCTCCACCTTGTTCTCGGTGCTGTGGGCTGATGGGAAAAAAGAGCTCGCTGGAGAATAGTGGAAGGTATTTCAGACAATCAGCGGATTCCTCATACGTGATGTGAGGTCATTGTTTCACGGAGGGAGGGGAGGGAAAGAGAAAGGACGAGCCGGGACGCTGGAATCAGTCAAAACAAAGCCTCCCGAGAGCACATGAAGCTTGTTAACATGCATAATGAATAGAAATTCTGAAGCGCTTTCTGCTGCGTCAGAGAGGAGCTGCTGATAAACGGTGGGCAGATACATTCGATTCCCCCTGAAGAACCTGGGCTTATGCTTTCATCTTCACCATAATTAAAAATCCCAAACCAAAAATGAATTATTGGACAGAAGTTTCTAAAAAACTAAATTTTCTCCGTAATAAATGTCATTTCTCTGTTGCATTGTTTGAAGGTTGATGAACGGAGACCTGGAGCGTTGCTGCAGGTATCTTCTACATCCGGACTGACCCGTTCGGGTCCTGCGGGTTGTCGGGACCCGTAGAGGGTTGGAGGTGGGAAAATGATGATTAATCAGCACCTGCCAGGAATGAAGTCAGAGGCAGCCTCACTCAGGGGGGCAGGGAGCAGAGCGGGACGCAGCTTGTGCTAGTTTGTCTTAGTCCTTAACAGTCTCACACTGCTGGGTTTTGTTCTTTTAGTTTGAACCTTGGTAGTCTTGGATTGTGGATTTGTTTGTTTAGATTTTGGTCAGACAGATTTTGGGTTTTATTAATTGCATAAACAGTGGAAGAGTTACAACTTTTAAAATGTTTCTAGAGGTTTTGGATATGTCATTAACAGCATGCTGCATCTGGTGAGTCAGCCCCTCCCACAGACAACCTGAGCTGAACTGAATGGTCCAGTCTCCGTTTGGGGCACTTTCACTCATTTTTTAAACAAGTCCTGCTCCCTGAAAGCTGGAATACCCACTCCCCTGTTTCAGTAGTGCAGATCCCTGCATGTATGTTGCAGGTGTTCGGAGGCCAGAGTGACACACTGGACATGCTGTGTTCAGAGTGGGCGGGTCTTAGAAGTATGTCATGCCCCCCTCCTCAGGATTTATGGGTAATCTCCTTCGTTGTAAAAGCTTGCTTTGTTAACTCATTAGAGCGGCTGAGAAAGACACATTTGTGAAATGTTGAGTTGTTGTTTTTTAATGTTTTTATACGTGTTTTTCCCCAAACAACTTGTTGGAGATGCGGCGATTTAAACGTGTTTTTTGAAATCTTTAGATTGATTCCTCGTTGGAGGCTAAAAGACACACAAAAGAAGAGAAGAGTTTGTTCTTAAAACAGAAGATTATTTGAAAGTGAAGCGATCAGAAGATTTGATCAGCAAAGCTTGTTGTTTTAGGCTGTTGATTGTTACCAGAATCCCTCAAATCAGCCGTGTTTTTGAGGCAGCGGAGTGTGAAGCGAGCAGAGGCGTTGAGTGTGCGGTTTTGGTGAAGACGCTCAGCTGGAAAAGAGAACGGCACAGTTTGTGGGGTGGGGTGGGGGGGCATCCTGTGAGACCAGCACAGGTGGTTCTGCAGGGGGTTGCTGCACGTGGGAGGGGATCTCGGGAGGCTGTGGGCGTGGAGGAGCAGTTATGAGCCCACTTCCTGTACGGAGCGCCGGCGCTGCACTGTAAGCTCACAACAAGATCAGCAGGATTTGCAGGCGGTGGTGTTTCACCGTCTTGCAGCCGGCGGTGAGAGGTGGAGATCCTGCCTGTGTGGTCACGAGAGCTTATTCTGATCAGAAAATGTAATTCTGTGATAAGAGAAGGGAGGCAAATGAAAGCAGAAAAATGAGAGCGTGACATTTACCCCAATGGGTTTTCCATTTGCTGCATGTAGATGAGGAATGGAAAACATGAAAGGCTTTATGTGGGGTTTAATAAAAAAAAAAAAAAGCCCTTCCTGGGGGGTGGGGTTGATGGGAGAGGGGGGTGACTTTTTAAAAATTCTTTTTGGTTGACCAGAAAAATTCAAATTTGCATTCACACAAGCCCTATAGACATTAAAATGTGTCATTGACGGTCGTATTTGAATGCATACTCAATTGGTTCTTTGATGACTTTGTGAAACCTCGTAGGAGGAGCTGCTCTATCAGTACATCTGTAAAAATAAAGACGTCTAAAGGACAGTACCTTTTCACTTCATCATCACTGCTCTGTTTATCTTAGATCAAATTTGCTTTTTGGTTATGAGTTTTAAGGGTTTCTACTGACATTTTTTTTACATAAATCACTTCATCATCAGCAAATGTGTGAACTTTTCTGCTTTTCTCCACTCATTCTCCAGTTTCTCCAATTTTTCTCCAGAATTTTGAACTTTCCAAGCTTACCTGAGCTCCAGTATTTGTTCTTTTATTTACTGTAACTTTTCAACTGTTAACACAATAATTTCAGTGTGTTAACGGTTGAAAAGTTACAGTATGTTAAAGATTTTGTGTTAGTGTCATGGATGAACCTCAGGTGTTAAAGGGTTAACACTGGGCTTTAGTTCGAGTGTTGATGTTCTTTGATTTACCATAACTCATCAATCAGTTGCTCAATTTCTTTAAAGTTCTATTGATTCCAGATCCGAGAAAAGCAATTTTGCACCAACAATAGGCAGTAAAATAGCAAAGTGCTTATACAATTTGTTGAAACCAGCTAATTGTGTATGGAAGCATTTGTAACTAATAATTAAAAATAAAACTCAATATTGGAAATGCTTTTTCATTTTCACAATGCAACTGCATTACGAGTTAATAGTAGATGAAAAGCTAAATCTCAGCTCGTTTTCCTCTCCTCCTCCTTTCTATATCAGTCAATGAGAGTCATGTCATTTGCCGATAGCACCAACCAAAGTAGAAGAGGAGCGAGCGCTGATGTCATCGTGGTACGCCCCTGGAACTGCTAAGTCACATTGATTAATGAGACACTTTTTGCACGGCGAGATGTGAAAATGTAAAAACCATCTTTATTGGCTTTGTCACTTTAGTTATGTCACAGAATGAGCAGTATTGATGAAGAAAATGGAAACACAGTTTATGTAGGATTACTTTTTCATTTTATCTAAGAGACAAGTTATGCAGGTACATTCTGAAAATGAAAAAGCATTTCTGTTAATCCATTTTAATTTCAAATTTGATATTTCTAATTGAATTTTGGTGCAAATTTACAATGGAACTTTTTGAAAATGTAATGTTAAATGCCATTTTCTTTATCATTTTGATTAATATATGGAATGAGAGATGTTGAAGAAGAGAAAGAAAACTCAGTCTAGGAGGATTGCTCTTTCATTTCATTTAAGGAATTCAGTTACATTATGAAAATGAAAAATCATCTCTGTTTCTCTGAATCTAATTTTCTAGTAAAAATTTAATAAAAAACGTTTTGGAAATCAAATATCAAATGGCATTTTCTTTATCATTTGAATTCTGTCACAGAATGAGCGGTGTTGAACAAGAAAATGAAAAAGCCATTTGGAGGACGGCTTTTTCATTTAAGGAATTCAGTTATGAAAATGAAAAGGCATTTCCAGCACTGACTTGGAGAAAACGTTGCAGAGAAATAACACAATAAGATGATAATGTTCTCCATGTCATTGGAGTTAAGATGACAGGCTACAGGAGTCCCGCTCGTTTCATGTTGTGTTGTTGGTCACAGCTCCGGGACTGAAGGGTTAAATTAAGGAAATGTCCACTGAAGGCTGAACAAGTTCAGGGAAACCGCAGACAGAGTCTGTTGACCACATTGACCTGAACGGGAAGTAAATCAAGACCTTACAGGGGGCGGCTACTGTGCTGCACCTGCAGAGATCACGTGTGTCACACACACCCACACACACACACACACACACACCCCACCCCCGGCAGGGCCACAGGGGACAGATGGAGAGAGGTCAGGTGGGAGGTCCTCCACTGATTCTGAGTCACAGTATAAACATGACGTTGACACACACACAGTCAGAACAGAAATTCTTCTGACTATTTTCATGTATTTGATACATGTTGATCCTAATAGATCCTTTGGAAAGTTTATGATTTAAAGTTACGTCTAATAGTAAATTGTCTGAATGTTTTCAGATCTTTTCAAAGTTTTAAAGTGATATTTGCTCCTGTGGCTGTAAAAACAAAGTCAAACACAATGTGATTGTAGAGTAAGAGAAAAGTTTTTGATTTTTTAGTAAAAAACAAAAAGTAAATCTTAATTTGATGTTATTGTAAATACTTAAATATCTGTATCAGCAAATACAGTACACGCGTGTGGTTTTCTCTCCATGTTAGCTGAGTAGTGGGTGCTATGCTAATTTAGACTAAGTGGACAGAATTAGAATTCTTCAATGTTATAGGTTAATTCTCAAAAGTGTAACTCTTGATCGTGGCTGGAATGTTTGAACCTACAGGATTCCCCAAGAGTTCAGCCAAAGTTTAGGGTGTTTTTCTGAGCTGTTTTTTTTTAAATCTACAGATATGGTTTAATAATCCAAAGTTTGCAGTCTTTCCTTAGATTAGGAATGAGAACATTTAACCATTTTATTGACAATTTGCATCATAATCCTGAATGTGACACAATTAAATTAAACAATTTTCACCTTTTTGTACCCTAATCATTAATGAATAATCTATGAATAAAGCATTTTTGACTTTTTATAGATATATTGATTTATAGAGAAATCAGTTTGAAACCTGGAGGTTCTGGTATGGACACATTTTGAGACTTTCAGTTTTTAAAGTTGTAATATGTATTTTTAACTTTGATTCTTTTGTCTATTGGTCTTAGTATTTTTATATGTATAATTATTGTATCTTTTATGAATGAATTTCAGTTTGTTTTGATAGACCTTGAGTTCATAATAATGAATTATTCTATTCTATTCTATTCTATTCTATTCTATTCTATTCTATTATTCCATAGATTTTTTTTCATATCCGATGGGAATTACTCTAAAGGGTTTTTAAATTTGACATTTTTAATTTGTATTGACTCTGTTGTTGCTGAAATATCAGAAATTAATTGAGTTATTAAAAATATAATAGAAATTAAAAAATCAAAATTTTATATTTTAAAATCTTCCTGTTTTAAATTAGGTGGAAAAAATTGGTGACTTAACTTTCATGTTTAATTTATTACGAAGTTAATATTAAGAACAGAAAAAGCTTAAATTTCAGCAAATGTTAGTCTTAAAATTGAATTAAGAATAGAAGCATTTATATACACTGTCCAGTTTATTCAATTCAATTTTTTTTGTATATATAGATATTTTTTTTATTATTTATATAATTAATTTTTAATGTTTTCTGTTGCTTTTTGTTCTGTTCTCATTCATGTCACCCGATGAGAGAACAGACGAAGTTAGCAGACGATTTGCAGTCAGACTGTGAAGTTCTCGGAGGACAGAGACGATCTTATCTCAGAGATGATTCTCCAGATAACAGCAGGTTTCTCTGCAGTTTACAGTAATCTCACAGAAGAAGATAAAAATAGAAGAACATTTACCAAAAAATGCCTCTTTTTAGTTCTCCATGGCTTGGAAAGAATTAATAATGATTTTAAAATATAGATTTTTTTATTTGGACTTTTATTTTTATTAAAGCAGCATGTAAAAAATATTTAGAAATGTATTTTTAGGGGTTTTTTGGTGCTTTTTATGTTTATGGTAAATAGAAGGATTTTCCAGAATCATGGTATCAAACGATAAATTCTGTTGTATTTTGGAATTTTATTTGCTATAATTAAACATCAAAACTCTTTAATTTTATATTATTTTTTTCATATTTAAAGTTTGTGGCGTTTAAAACAAATTTTATCACTTGAAATATTATAATTTAGTGTAGATAAATACTTATAACTTATTATTATTATTGTAATTTTTTAACTTTTGAAACTTTAATAGTATTGAGGTTTTTTTCACCATTAAAGATCAGAGATTTGCTGTTGTTCTGTGACTTTTATTCATTTGATTTTTCTTTGTTGATTGATGGACCCACAGCTGATAGAAAAGTTTTTTTTACTTTTCAGTTTTTTTTCAGACTAAAACAAAGACGAAAAAAAAAATAAAATAAAATGTGAATTTAATTTAAATGTAAATTTGACAAACTGAATGAAATTTGTGTTTGAAAGATTTTAAGCTGCATAAATGAATATTTAACATTTTGAATATTAACTTGAAGCATTTTAAACTGTATGTTTTTATTTCTTCCTTGCTTCTTTGTTTTCTGTCTGGAAAAACTCATTTTTGTTTTTTCATCTTTAGTGTAAACTATTTGTTATTAATTTGCATAAAAAACAGCGTTTGACCTCAGAAAAGGTTTTGATAGCGTAAAGTTTTCTGTGCAAAAGGATAAGTGACTGTGGATGATAGGAGGGTCTGTGTTCATGCTGCAGGGACGCCCTCCTCCCTCCCTCCCTCGCCGCCGCCAGGCTGCCAATCATCAGCGCCACCTCGCATCTCCCGGACTGACAGCGATGTGTCGGCACGCCGCTCGTGGATAAATGATCACTAATCACCCTCAGAAGATGAAGGATCAGTCTGTAAGTACGACGACTCGGAGCGGAATTCTTCTTTGTGACAAAAGCCTTCTTGCTGACTGTTTCTGCCGGCAGGAAGGCTGTTTTTTCCTGTTGTGGTTAGGCTGAGAGAAGCCGAGGCGACACTTGTCACAAACACAAACAAAAAGCAGCGCCGCATTCTGATTGTCTAATCTGGTGTGGATTTTTCACGAGTGGACGACACTTTCTGGTGAAGCGATGACAGCAGAAGCTGAAGCTGGATCTGGGGATGTTTTTACAGACTCACCAATCGTGCGCATTTCCATTTATAACTTACTGCTGCAAAAAAGTCAAGCTTCCTTCTGTGACTTCCTTTGCAGGTGTGAGTGGCTGCAGGAGCCTTGATGATTGATGAAAAGTGGTTTGAGAAAGATCATGCAGATCTTCCTGTCCGAGCGCACAGCTGACACTTTCAGCTCTGCTTCGTGTGTGTGGGGGTTTTTTTGTCTGTTGTGATTTTTTTGTCACAGAACATGACTTACGGTTGAAAAGTCGCTGCAGACCACGTGGAGCTCTCTCACCGTGAGAGACGAACGCAGCGGCCTCACGCCGTGAAACAGCGTCCTCTTTCAGGCCAAACTGAGTTTATAGCTTTTTGCTTTTAAACTTATTTGTTATTAGTCAGATACAAATCATTCCACAGATTTTTGCTGAATGAGCATCTAACTCAGGAGTCTGTGACCTGCGGCTCCGGAGCCACATGTGGCTCTTTTATCAAAGAAAATTTAAAATGTTCCTAAATGTTAGTAAAAAGTTAGAAAGTAAGTAAACTAACTCAAATTTGAACTCATTAACAAACAGTTGAGGACAGTTCATATCACAACTCCAACTACAACATTTTAACTACAGCGCTGGATATTGATTATAGTTTCCAGAAACGATTTGATTCCATTCCAATTTTTTTTTATTCTTTTGATCCACATAATTCAAATCAATTTTGAGTTTACACATTTATACACATTTGTTTAGAAATACATTAATAATCTATTATATGTTCTGAATATATTTATATTAATCTGATTCAGTTCAAAGATGTATCAGTTAAATAATGATTTAATAATAATAAAAAAATTGTTAAGCACAGAAAGTCTTTCTTTTCTATAAAAAACATTTTTTTTGGTCACCTTAAATGACATAAGTTGTTCAGAAAGATACTAAATGATGTCACATCCTGTCAGCGTGGCAGAAGACGTTAACTGGAGGACTGAAGCCTAAAACACCTCTCATCTGGTGAACATCTCATCTGATGAAGATGAGATGTTCACCAGTCATCTGAGGTGGACTGACCTGTTACAGGTAACCAGGAGGGGGCGCTGTGTCAGATGGGTGGTTCCTATGTCATCTAAAGGAGGTTGTAGTTCACTCCGTGACTAGAAAATGTTCAGTCAGCCCACATGATCAACCTCCACCTCTGTGCTTGTCAGCTGGTTTTCCAGACGTCTCCAATGTTCTTGAAGTAGCAAGCTAGCAAACTCCGCTGTATGGATCTAGGGAGCTTCGCAGGACTAAATATCACGATGTATCGCAGTATCGATATTTGGCACTCCCCAAATTTGTAAAGTTGTCGACTAGCGTCGGATGAACTGGAGAATCTCCCTGCACTCGACAGGCCGGGCTTGTTTCAGATGGAGCTGCTGTGTTTGCTCATCCTCTCAGTGTGAGCTCATTTGCATGACAGCAGTTTGTTTTTCTAACCTTTGAGCTCCCAGTCTGATGTCTTCAGCAGCTTCACAGCATCTCGCCGTGTGACGCCGGCGAGAACTCCCAACCCGGAGTCGGGACAGGTGATTCAATGTTCCACTCAGCCGAGCTGCTGGAGTCTGACCTTCACATGTTGGAATTTTTACGGGTCATTCCAGACTTTTACTGCAGCGGAGTCTAAACAAACACTGACCTGATTCTTCTTGTTTCACTGTTGAACTCCAACAGGAAATGAAAAAAAATACTCATGTTTTTTAGAATACATTTGGATTGGTAAGAAAAGGTTTTTGTTTCTTTTCATAAAAAGGTAGAACGATTATTCATAAACTTTGAATCATTTAAAAAAAGCAACAAAAACAGAAAAGCAGCTTTATCATTAATGTTTCCTTTGGCATTAAGCCACTTTTCTGTTTGGTCTCAAAAAAAATAGATCATAAACTCTGACTTTTAGATTCAATTTATTATTATTATTTATTTTTTTTTTAGGATTTTAACTTAAAAAAAGACAAGTCTATGCAATAAACAAATGTTGTTTTACTACAAAAAATGATAAGAATTGTCCAAAACAGACCAAATAACAGAGAAGAAATGCTGGATTACAAACAAATGATCTTAAAGGCAGTTTAAAGAAACAAAAACTTTTCAAAGAATTTGAGGCAAAATATTAGACATTAAATCCATATAATGTTAAGATTTGAATGATTTTGTTGTTGCTGTTGTGGGAGTTTCTTCTTTTGGCCAGGCGTCTTTAACAGTTAAAGAGTCATTTTATTTCTTAAGTCTTATTTTGATACTGCTGTGCATTCATTACAAAGTATTTTTTAATAATAAATATGAATTCTGCTTCTTTGGTGGCATGAATACAAACAGAAATATAAAAAGAAAATAGCATTTTCTCAACATGGGAAATTATTTTTTGTATGATTTCCTTTCAAAATAAAAGACTCCTTGTGCCAGACCGGATCATCCCAGTGCAGCTCTGGACAGCAGAAGATAATATGAGCTCTAAAATGATAAAGAAACAGAATTTTTAACCAAAGTTTTTCTTATTATTTGAAATCTGTGTATTCTGGAGGAAACAAAACCTCCTCAAGTCAGCAGAGATGTAAAACATTTATTTAGTTTATCTTCGAGGAATATTTTAGTCATACATTTATAAACTTAACTAATATTGATCAATTAAATAGTTTTAGTATAGTTTAGTCAGCTAGTTTTAGTATTTTTCTTTAGCAGGAGGGCCAGCATGGAGAGGTAAAAGATTTAGAATCAGAGCGATCATCTTCACAGAAGTGCAACAGTAAGTCGAGCGTCTTCAGATTTTGTTTTGTTGCTCATGAACCCGTCTGAAAGTTAAAGCTCTGCTTCCGTGAGTCCTTGTTGCCCGGGCTTGTGTGAAGCCTCTCTGAAGTATCTGCACTCCACTGTAAGAGGCTGTCGGCTTCCCATGATGCACCTCCCCTGCACCTCCAGCCGGGTGCAGGCAGTGAAAGAGGCCATTGTTTCTGTCACTCTGAGGCATGTTGCATGCACTTACGACACGGAGTGGGAGAAACCATTTCCATTATGTCCCAGGAATGTCTGTGAATCCGGGGCTGTGTGTTGGAGAAGTGTGGTTCTTCGTGGACTTTGCCAGGACTTTCAGTGTCAAATGTTTGCCTGTGTGACCAGAATCAAAGCCTGTAAATCTGCCACCCCTTCTGTTTAACTTACAGCATCACTCGTGGATTTTTCCACTGTGATGTCATGCGTACATGGTCTTTGTAGACTTCTGCTTCACTTACCACCGGAGTCCCTCAGCCCCTCACTTACAGACTAGCGGCGTGCCAAAATATCAGTATTGTGATGTATCGCAATATCTATTGATTTTCGATGTGTTCTCAGCAAGTATCGATCTTTTATTTTCATTTGAAGAGGCTGTAAACGTGATATTCATCATCCTTTGTGAGACGTTCCTTTGGAGGTACTGATGTGTCTGGCAGCTACTTGAATTATTTGACTTTTGTTCCGTTGTTTACAACAATTCTGCATTAAGTAGTGTCACTGCTGTTATTTGTTGCACAAAAAAAAGACACAAGTTGTTTATTGTGTGATTGCTTAGTCAGCATTTCAACAATCTTGGTATCAAAACTCGTTCAGGACATTACCGCTTACACTTTTAGTATTCATAAACTTTTATAATTATTGAATTATTGAGAAAAATATGCCCCAAAGGAAATGAATGAGAAAGTCTTCGAATTTAGCAAGTTTGAAGTAGATTTGCAACAAACCTTTAAATGTTTTAATCTTTTATAGCAGTTGAAAAAAAATGGGTTGAAATTATATTTTATACTTATTAATAGCTAGCATTTTAGGGCAATTTGGCATCTACTTTTATTATCTGAATTTAGAGTTTAGCTTCTATTTTAGCAACAAGCTAATGTTTTTGACTAATTTAGTCTACTAAGGAAATTTGGGCTATTTTGGAGTTTAGCAAAAATTTCAGCAACAGACTAAATATTTTTGCAAAATTAGCATGTATTAGGGATTTTTAAGCAGTTTTAGTACAAATTTTCCAGAAATTTTGGTTCTTCAATGCAATTTCCAGTCCCCAAGCAATAGCAATAGCTTTTGCATTTTCATCAAATCCCTTCAGTAATTAAGTAAATTGCGTTTCCATTTTCAGCTAAAAACATTCACACCAGCATCATCGCAGGTATCGCAACTTTTCAAGTTATGATGGCGTTCAAGGTAAAACATAAAGGAGGGAATATTTTAAATAAAATCAAATATGTGTTAATGTAAGATTATTTTGACCAATTATCTCCGTATCGCGATGTCTTGGATCACGAGTCATGTATCATATCATCGTATTGTGAGCTACCATGACTTCCAGCCCTATTAGAGACCTTGTGTCCTTTGACATTTCTCTGAACAATTTACTCTCAGGTTGGACAAAATGAGCCAACTTCTGCTCATGGAGAAGCCAAAAGGAAAACGGGGGAAAAGCACCGTCTGTTTATTTATTCCTGATCTGAGGTGACACGGCGGCTTCTTGAGGTGTAAACCAAGAGCGCAGGTCTATTTTTATCCCTGCAGGATCGCATGTCTCCTCTTGCCATTTTGGTCCTTTTGTTTGGGGGGGTGAGGGATGCTCCAGGACTCTGCAGGTATCTCAGATAGCGTGGGAGATGAAAGCGGATCTTTTCCTCTCCTCGGCGCGCGCCTGCTTGGAAACGGGCTGTCCCGTTCATCACGCTTCGCTGCTGCCCGGCGCTTTCACCTGGCCCGCGCATGTGTGCCGGGATCCCATCCAGATGTTCGTCTGGAACATCCAAGATGCTGGGAGCACTTTCAGGGCACTTGTGGTTTATCATTTGACTGAAAGTATCTGACTGCATCAAAACTGGATCTGTTTGGTTTTTCTCTTGAAGAACACCTGAAGGAGCAAAACCTCCAAACAGCAGATGAGTTTTGTTGTAACTATTATCTTTTTTCCACTCTTTGTCTGAACTCAAAGTCTTAACATTTCTGATTGATAACCATATTTTTCTCACTATAAGTCACAAAAAACGAAATAAAGAAAGACAAATCTTATGAGTGTAAGTCACACTTTCAGTTAAAAAAATGGAACAAAATATGAAATGAGTTTCATCTTCAAAGGCAAATCTTAGCTAGATATTGCAATACTTGGGATAATGCTGAAACTGATAGCTAGCTGAAAATGCTAATCACAAAGTTTACTAAAATATTAGCTAAATGCCAAATAAGCCAAAAAAAGGAAAAATGTTAAATTTTGCCAAAACAGGTAACATATTGTTAAAGTATTAGCTAAACTAAATTAACCTTAAAAAAATGAAAAATGTGTAACTTAGCCAAAAAAGCCATCATTATGCTAAAATATGAGCTAAACTCTAAACTAGCCTAAAAAACTGGAAAATGTCTAATTTAGCCAAAACTGCTAGCATGATGCTAAATTAAAAGCTACACTTCAAATTACCATAAAAACACAGTTGTGGCTGATCATTTCAAATTCTCATTCGTTTCCTTTGGGCATATGATCCTCAATATTTCAAAAACTATAAAGTTTATAAAGACCAAAAATACAATCAGTAATTTTCTGAACAAGATGAATATTTTGATGCTAAGATTGCGGAAATTGCTGAAAGTGATTGAGTTTTTGTGTGAAGTCAGAAAGTGCAGGAGAATCAGTATAGTGTAAAAGCTTATTAAGCAATCACACAATAATGGAATAAATAACAATTGTTGACTGTTGATGCTTTTTTAGCTTCATGAAATACAGGAAAAATCTAGTAGATTAGTGCAACATATGAACAATTATTCAGATAACCGTAGCATAAAGAACATTCTAACTAAGCTCTTTATATCACTTTAAATCACTAAATTCTGTTGAATTCGTTATTTTCCGTGTCGATTTTTAAGCCCCGCCTCTTCTTCATCTTTGCTGTCAGTAGCTAATTCGGATACATCCACTCACAGTGCCCTCTAGAGGTTGTTGCTATTCAGTTTTAAAAAAGTCGCACCTGAGGAAAAGCCGCACCAAACTTTGTAAAAAAAAAAAACACGACTTCCAAAAATATATGACCAGCAGTGGTGGAATGTGCTGAATCATCAGATTGGGTTTTAGCTGTGTCAGCATAGTAGTTTCCCTCAGAGCGACTGAATCATCGCGGTTGTGTCAAATTTTCAGAATAAATCTGCGTCCGTGTTTCTAGATCCACCATCCGAGCGCGTCGCTCCAGTCCAGCTGAGCGTCTGAATATTGATCTGTGAATGAGTGTGGTTCCTGTCGGTTTGTTCATCCTGAAAGTAAAAACTGAGTCACAGCCGGCGCCGCTTTCTGCCTGCAGGCGGATCTGCTGCGCTTGGTTTGGGGCGGGTTTTAATCCCCCCTCCCGGTCGGTTTAACTCCGATATTATGTTGTGGGGGAACCGGTGTGGAGACCTGACCCCCCACCCCACCCCCGTGAGGGTGGGGGGGTGAGGGGCAGGAATTCCCTCTAGATGGTTCGTCTCACATTTGGACTTTTGTTCTTGTGAATCCTGGAGGTTTAAAATATGGTTCAATGAGGCTGTTCTCTCAGTGGGTAGTAACAGCCCTGGAGTTCATTCACTCCCCCCCCTCTGTTTTTTTTTTTTTTTTTTTGGGGGGGGGGTCTGGACTTTATTTTCAGCCAGAATCCATCAAACCTGACCTCTGAAAGACAGAAGTTGCCCCCTCAAGGTTTTGTCGAGTCATGTGAGATCACAGAAACACCGGGGTGGGGGGGCTGAAGGTGGTGTGGGTCAGATGGGTGGAGTCCAGGCTGGGAGGGGGGGGGTACCTAAATCTGTTCCCAGCCCAGCAGACAGGAGAGCATGCTGCTGCTGCTAGCTTTGTATAAGGTAATGTCTACTGAGCTGGGGGGAAGGGGGGTGGGGGGTGGACTTACGCACAGATTTATTTTAATACAGTGGGGGGAGGGGATGTGGAGCCTGCCAGTTCATCCCGGGAACACTGACACTTCGGACGGGACGGGACTTTTTAAATTGACAAACCACCGCAGGCGAATAGAACAGTGACAGAGGCAGGTTTGGCCTTTCTGATCCGCATGATCCTGCACGCTCTCCTCTGACGCCATGCATGTTCCGGGGGGGTCGGACTTGGCATGACGGTCCGGTATTTAGTGTTGCAGCGGCAGAGTCCGAGCAGCGCTGCTCGGAGTGAGCCGCTCCCACACATCACTGGTTCAATCGTGTCACCTGTGCACGACCCGGTTGCTGTTTCACAGAGTGAATCTCAAATCTGATCATTAAAAAATCCTAAAACATTTGTCAAATTCTGTCAAATTCTACTGTTTTCAAAGGTTGCAGGCAAGATAATCCGTGACCTGTTTTGGTTTTTGTCTTGAAGTTTTATTCTAATAACTACATTTTAGTGAAGTCTTACCTTCTGTAAGGTCTCACAAATGAGTTAAACAAGCCAAAAATAATTACCAAGAAAGAAACTTTGAAAATGTGTTTCCTAAATCAGAATGTTAGAGTGTTGGCCCATGCTGCTCTCTGTCATCAGCATCACTGCTGAGAGCTCAGGTGACTCACAGGGAAGTGGGTAATGTTCAGGTGTAGGAGTTGATCTGTGAGTGGTTGCAGTCTGAAGAACAAAGCGTCGGCTCCGCCGCCACGTTTGGTTCTGCTGTTAGTGCGCCAGGTCTTTAAAAGACAGACAGACCACCTGTCATTGTTGCATTAGCTTGTGTTTGTGATACAAAGCTAGACACCATTAATGAGAATTTTTTGGCAACAGTTGGACACATTGGCTCCAATACCCAGACTGTCTGTGTTGTGTATGTATGTTAGTTCACCTCAACCAGAACAAACTGATGACGTGGCGACCTGCAGCATGCCAAGTATATCTGAATATTGGAAAGTAAGAAACACACATTTGGCTCACTAGGACTTTTTTCTGTCAGAAGCCCTTCTGAAGACTGAGGATGCACGACAAGTCAACAATGGTGGTGAATAATGACACCGACTGTACTGTATGTGAAATCCAGCCTCCACACGGAGGTTCGGATTGTTACGGACACTGTGACTCGTCAAGCATTCCTGCTCTGGCATGGTTCGATACACGTTACCTGGTGTGAGCAGGACGGACGGTTAAATCGGTTCCTGGGTTAAGGGGTTCTCTGTCAAGTCTTGGTCAGTCTTTCTTCTGGGTTTGCTGGGACTTGGCCTTCATGTGTTTCTGGTGAATCCTGCTGCTTCACAACTGACCTCAGCTTGTTCCTGTGTCTGATTTGCTCAAATAGTTTGATTTCTTGACCAATCATCTGCAGCAGTTTTTGCTTATTGGGGGGGGTTCTGACTCTGAAACTTCTATTTTTTCACGTCCTTTTTGTTCTTTGAGTTTTCATATTGACTTCATTGATTGATTGAAAACACCCTTCTGAAAGGTCTAATATACACTCTTCAGCTTATTAATGGAAAGTTTTGCTTTAATTGGAACCAACATTTCTGACAAACACAAACAACAGGGTATGATTTGCATAGTCTCAGGTTAGTAAGACTAAAGCTTACCAAGTGTAATGTGGTTGGGTTGTTCCGACATGCTCAGAAAAAGGTCAAAGATAAATCTGGTTTAACCAGTGCCAGAGCTCGGTACTGGCAGTTCAGAGTTGTCAAAGCCACACTTGACCAACAGCAGATGAAGTGATCCAATCCCACCCAGTCAGATACAGAATGCTGATGTGTTTGTGCTGAACTTCAGTTACTCTAACTGAGTAACTATGAAGAACAGAAAACTACAAAGTTCAGGTCCAAAGAATAAACCAAGAAAACTTGATGTTGGGTATAAAGTAAAGAGAGTTGATGGTTCAGGGTCTTCAGTCTATTTCAGTGATCACTGTTTGGGTGGATCCACGGCTTTATCTAAGGCTTGGTCTGAAAAGTTGAAGTGGTTTAAATCTGGTCAATCTCCTTCCAGCCACAGCTCTATTCCGATATATGAAAAACTTGATGTCTCATTATTCTGACCAGGTACAAACCATTAAAACTATTCATTTCTCCTCCGTGACAATTTCAATGACTCATTTATTGGCTGTATATAGGAACTGGACTGAGTGACCCCTCCTCTCTTGTGCTCCTGATCAGAAGTACCTGCTGGCTCCAAGGAGCCAAAATCCCACAAACTTCTATTGAGAAATAAACATTTATTATTGAGCCATTTTATTAATCAGAATAACAGATTTTTCTTAATATCTTTTTGCTAATCTTAGTTTTTTCTCTATCACTAGTTATTCAAGTTATAAAAGCATGTGGTGCCCGCTGGCCCCCACCTCAAATGTTTGAGTGACAGATTCTCCCGAGCCACTTTCATTGGAGGGGGCGGGAACTTCCAACAAGCTGACTCATGATTGGTGACTGTAGTTACCCTAGAAACGGTGGCTCTGCCTGACTCAGACCAATCACTGTTGACTGGCTCAAAATGGCGGCGCTTGTATCACGGAAAAATGTTTGCAACGTTGGCTTCACTTTGCTGAAACCGAAGGATATGAACTTTGTAAAGACTTTTAATGGAAAGTGGTAGCTTGAACGCCCGTTGCCGATGGCGGTGTGATCGTGGTACATGTCAGTGGAGCTGCCAGCAGCGAATGTGTGTGTGGATGGGTGAAGGACATGAAATCTGATTGGGCCTCACGCCTGGTTCACGCTGGACGCGGTCCGCCGCGGAAGGCTCGCAGCGTGCAGCGGATCGTTTCGGCCTCTGGTATAATTTGACCACGAACTGCGAGGGATCAGCGCCATTTCTGGAAGAGTGTTACATTTAGATACATGAGAAAAGCTGGTTTAATTTCAAAATATAACCAATTTTTCACAATAAAACACCACGATTGACGAAAGAGAGAGATGAAAATAAACATACAAACACAACATACACACACTTCTCTCTCTGTAAGTCTCAACAACAGATAAATTAAAGAAGTGTAGTCTACTAACTATTTGCTTCTTCTTAGCAGAAACAAGCTAAGAAGAAGGCAAACCGCGCTATACAAGTTTATGCGTTTTAACATTTAAATACTGAAATTTATAATCCTCTGGTTGCTTCTTGTAAATTCCTTCTTAAAAGCTTCTGACTGCAGATAACTCCAGATGAATCAGCAGATTTTCTGTCTAAAATATAAACCAGAAACATTTACTTCAAGTGGGAAAACAGAATTCCGTTTGGATTGTAGAAAGCGTTTGTCTTTGTGAAGCTCATAAACTCTTGGAGGTTTATGGGAAGGTTGTTCAGGTGAAGCTGTTCCCTTTGAGCGGTGAAGGTCACGTAAGTGGAAACCTGAAGTCTGAGGCCTCAGCTTTAATGAGCCAGCCATGACGCTGACAGATTTATGTTCCCTCCAAAAACCTTCCTCAGTTTTGGGAGAGTTGTGACCGAAGGTGCCATGTTTTCCTGAAATGATGGAGGAAGAGTTGATATAAAGAAGCTTCCTTTGGAAATGAATCCACAACTACCAGCCAATCAAATTTTTCAAAATCTTTAATGTCAAAATGTGAAGAGTAGATCTGACTGAAGGGAGAAAGATGGAGGACAGAGTGGGATTTTTCCAGCAAAGATTGTTGGGTTCATTGTTTCCCACTCCCGGCTCCCAGGACTCATCACCATGGAAACCATTATGTGGGGCAACTAGTGGTGGAAATCTCCTTGGAATATATTAGTAGCTGCGAAGGCCCCCGCTCCCCTCACCTCCAGCCTCTCATCGCGGCGGTTCGTACTTCTCAGGAAGGTGAAAACAAACAGCCTGAGGGCCGGAGTTCTGCCGGTCAGGGATCCAACACCTGAGGAGACCCTCCTTTGAGGGGGAAATGCTTCACTGACTCATTCAGGATGCAGCTGCCGATTTGGGAATTCACTTTCTTTCCACTAAGCTTTTCTTGATGTGGCAGAAATGAGATGAAGACTTCCCTTGGAGAGTGAATGGCGCTGCTGCTGATTCAGGATGCTATTGAGCTGTCGGATTTCTTTCGGCACATTCCTCCGTGGGAGTTTCTTGGCAGTGAAGGATCTCAGATCTTATGTGCTTCCATCTGGGATCACTCAAAGGCATCGATCATATTCTGGGAGAAGCAGGGCAGATTTTTGCTGTCGAGTCCTTGTTTTGGAGGAAAACCGGCCTCTCCTTTATCAACCCGCTCGACGGAGCTGATTAGCCGGGGCAGATGGGTAGTGGGACAGATTCGGGGGTCACATGACTGAGTTAGGGAAGCCGTAACGCTTCAGGAGAACCGAGGGCACCCTCAGGATGTTTCTGTTTGTAAATGAAGGCGGCGGTATGCAGCCTTCACCTCCCGCCCCTTCGCTGCTGGCAGCGTCGCTGGAAATGTTGACACGGAGCGGAGAGCAGCCCCAGAAACCCCAGGAATCCCCTCGAGAAGAGGCCGGGCGGGAGGGTGAGGTGGAGCCTTGGAATGCACTCGCAGTCACTTATTTACAAGCTGAACTCGGTGAACCCAGCCTGAGTCAGCCACTCCCCCCCACCAGTCTGTCCCACCTCTGCTTCCCACTTTGCCCTCTGTTTTGTTCCCCCCTCCCCTCCGCGACGCTCCCCTTCATCCGCTTATTGACAGCCAGTCCTCGGGTTCGGCCTCCTCATTGGTCGGATTCCTAACCTCTGCTCCGAGCAAACCCGTCCAACCCCCACCTGACCCCCGTCACCCCGCCGCTCTCTGCGAGCTGCAGGCATCGAGGTCATGAGCTTGGGACAAAAACAAAGTGCGTTCAGGAAGTGCCCGTCCTCGCTCAGGACACAAACCTTCAGAACGGACTCATCAGAACCTGAAGTAATTTACTGACGGAGGAGAGGTCAGCTGCTGTCTGACTGACGCAGTTCCACACGGCGTTCTCAAGAAAGTTCCAAAAATATCTCCAAAAGTTTGTGAAAGATCTGAATTTTACCATCAGATCTCCAGCATCTCCATTTGGGTTTTAATTGACCAAAGTCTCCAAACTCTCTCTGATTGGAGATCCGCTGATCTACTGTCACCTGGACACAAAACCGCCAGAACATAGGCTGTTAGATGTGTGATTGCTTAATAAGCATTCAAACTGTAGTGATTCTCCAGCTCTTTCCTGTATGTTTTTCAGCACATAAAAACTCAATCACACTTTCAGTGTTTTCAGAAATCTTGATATCAAAACATTCAGTTCGTTCAGAACTTTACTGCTTGTATTTTTGTTATTCATAAACTTTAGAGCTTTTAAAATAAAGGTTTTCCTCATTGGAAATGAAGGAGAAATTCTTCAAATTTCAACTTTTAAGTTGATTAACAACAAACCTTTAAATATATTCATGGAATATGTTTTCTTCTTTTATAGTCATTTTCAAAAAAATTGAGTTTACCTAATATTTTAGCAACGTGCTAATGTTTTTGGTTAATTTGTTATCAGCTGGGTTATTTTAGGCTAATTTAGCTAATATTTTAGTAGAGTTGAGTGGAGTTTAGCTAGTATTTAAGCAATGTGCTAGCTTTTTTTTTTTGGCTAATTTGTGATCTACTAAGGTTCTTCATGATAATTTGGAAATGAGCTATTATTTTAGCAACATGCTAACGGTTTTGGCTAATTGGTATCTTCTGTTTTTTTTAGGCTAATTTAGCATTTAGCTTTTATTTTTAATCAACAGGCCAATTGTTATTCACTAGTTTAGCTTAGTGAGGAATTTTAGGCTATTTTGGAGTTTAGCTAATATTTAAGCAACAAGTTAGCCTTTTTGGTTAATTTGCCATCTACTAAGGTTTTTGGGCTAATTTGGAGTTTAGCTAATATTTAAACAATTCACTAAATATTTTTACAAAATTGACATGTATTTGAGATTTTTAAGCAATTTTATTACGATTTTTTTCAGGAATTTAGGTCAACTTCAGCTCGCTTTCATAGTTTCGATTAAATTTCAAGTATTTCAGTGAATTTAACATTTTGCAAATAGCTTTTGCATTATTAGCAAATCTTTTTAGCAATTAAAATAAATGGTGTCACCTTTTTTAGCAAAAAGCTTCAGAATCTTCAGCGACTGCTTTCAGCAAAAGCATTTTCGTAGGTAATGCAACTTTTCTAGTTTATCACTGATCTGCTCTGACCTCAATGAACCTCTGCCACACAAATGATGATCTCAGGACCTTAGATGAACTGGTACAGAAAATGACGCTTTTAAGTTTAGGCTTTTTAGAAAACCAATGCAAACTAAACAGACAAATCTGGGACTTTAACGTTCTCCGCTTGCTTTTGTTAAGAATTTAAAATCAAGTCAAAACCAAACTGCTTTATGGCTTGTTCAACTAAACATTTCAGATATTTTCCTTAGCATGTTTATTATAGAACAGGTTTTCTTTGCGTCCAGTCTCTATACTTGTGGTCCATTGTTTATCTCTACTGAACAAGTTTATTGAACATTTGATCATGTCTGTGCACTACTAAGCAATATCTTCTGTGAAACGACAGGAGTTAACGACAATAGCAAATGTAAAGTTTAAGCATAAAGCTGAAACATCACAAAGCAAATAGAGATCTATCATCAAAGAAGCGTGGTCGTGCAGAAAATAGTGATTAGTAGACATTGAAATGCACACTTTTCCAGCAACCAAACCAAAGTGTGAAAAGTCATCAAGTCAGTCTCCAAGTTAAGGTTGAAATAAGTGAAGTATATTCTGTTCTGCAACTCTTTTGGCTTTGCATCTATGGAGCAGTGATGGACCAAAACAGTTTGGATCCTATCTTGATCTCAGTGAACACCTGACAAAAGTCTGATCAAGTTTTTCAGAGAGGATGATGAAAGAGGTGGTTAAAGACTTTCAGAAATGAGAACTCAGTGAAGCAGAAGCTCAGCTTCTTATGACGACATCTCAAATGTCACATCAAGTTCAGCTTTTAGCCTACAGGAATGGAAAAACACAGATTTCCACCCACTCTGTTTCCAGCATAAATAAGCCCGCTTCATATTCTCTACATGAAAGATGAGGGCGACTCACGGCGTCCTCAGACAGAAGATGTTGGCCCTGATGCTTGATCTGGACTCAGATGGACCAGAACCAGAGGAGCACATACAGTCAGGAACACGCCTGTTTTCAGCCACAGTTCATGAGCGCAGGTGTGATGATGAACGTTCATCGTGACTCTGCAGGAACTCTTCCTGTTGCTGAGCTCCAGACTGAGGTGGAGCCGCGCTGCAGAACCGAGCCAAACTCCTCAAACCAAAGCCTCTGATGGTTCACAGGTGGAGCAGCAAACCCAGGAAAGTCTTCTGATCAGATGATCGCCTCGTGGAAATGAGCAAAAGCTCATCATTCAAACATTGTAAATGCAAACGCGGATGATTTCATTCAGTGTTTTTATCAGCTTAAAGTTTGAGTGCAGACATTATTTTCTAGTTTAAAAGACATTTTATCAGACACTTGGGATTTTGATTTAGGGAAAAAATGTTTAATGTTTAATGTTTAAAACTTTGTAAACAAAACATTTGTAAACTTTTTTATATTGTTTTTCAAACTCATCTTGAAAAATATTTAAATTTTGATTACAGGAGATTGATTATAGGAGAATAAAATCAAGTTCTGAGTGAAAGTTGATGCTAGCTTAACGGCTAACCACTAGCTGCAGTTAGTTAATATTAGTGTTTTTTAAATGACTTGAAAGGATTTGAAACATTATTAGTAGGACTTGTGACTCGACTTGAGACTTGTTGTTCTTGACTTGTGACTCGACTTGAGACTTGTTGTTCTTGACTTGTGACTCGACTTGAGACTTGACTGTTTTTGACTTGGGACTTAACTCAGACTTGAGGACAACGACTTGAGACTTACTTGAGGCTTGTAAACTACTGACTTGGTCCCTTGTCATCCGCGTGTCTTTGCTGCAGTTTTATCATTTTCTTACAGTTAAGATGAGGCAGGAGTGAAGTGGTGAAAGTCATCGTTGAGATGGAATCCAGAATGAAAACATTTACCTTGGATGACATTCTGTTTCCCCTTCAGGGCCCTATCAAAGCTAAACACTGAGTGTGAGCGCCTCTTGTTTTCCTTTCTACTCGCCTCGACTCTGAGTAGAAAGTAGGTCACAGGCTGACCCGAGTGAAGTATGAGGCAGCAGTTTACAGGCCGGCCCCCATCCAGGCAGATCGCGTCTCCAGGAAGCGAGCAGCAGAGGAGACGTTAAACACACAAGTTCCTGTCAGACATCTGTTTCCAGCCAGCCGAGCGGCCGGCCCTCAGCGCGCCGCTCGGCCTCGGAGGCCGGGTTTGTCAGTTGAACGGCTGCGTGACGCCTCTCTGCCTCTGCCTTCTCAGAGGAGAAAGGCTGCGACACATCTGTGTTTGAGCGCCGGCCCAGAATAACGAGACTCTCACAGGTGAGCTCGGATAAACCGACGTCACGGATCCACTCTGGAGCGTGGTGTCCGTCGTGCCGCTCACGCAGCGGGCTTCCCTCCCAACATGAGCGGTTTATTTTTAGCTCCAGGAGATACCACACCAGACACCGGAGGTCCAATTATCCTCCCACTACACCTTACTTCCAGTGAAACCTTAGCCAGGCTGAGGTGCAGATAGACGGCGGCGCTGATGTCAGAGGCGAGGCTGAGAGGCAACATGAGTGAGTCGCGGCAGCAGGCCCGCCCCCCCGCCCGCAGTCTGAGCTCCACTGAGATGCAAACGAGGGCTGGAGATCAAAATAATATCCAGAAACGATTCGATTAGATTCACGCGAGTCTGGATCGATTTAATTCCAATTTTTTTTTATTCTTTCAGTCCTTTCACTCAATTTTGAGTTCATACAGTTTACATATTTAGACACGTGTGTTTTGAATATATTTATATTAATCTGATCCAGTTCACAGACTGTAAAATGTATCAGTGAAATACTGAGATTGTTAATATCATCCAGTGTTACAAGATTCTCTAAAAGAGAAGTTCTAACTAAAATGTTCAGATCATTAACATTGGAAACATTGTTCTGCTTCTCCTGGAGGGAGTTTCTGTTTGGCCACTAGATGTCGATCACGCTTTAGCATTACACTGTAGTCCAGAAGAAGAAACAACGAGCTAAAAAACTGTTGCTATGTTCCAACTCACTATATAGTGCTATAAAGTACTAATTCCAAAATAGTGAATCCAAAATATCCCAGAAGTCTTTGCAAAATCGGTAGATTAGCTAATAGAGTCCACAATGCATTATGGTTAAATAATGTCAAACAAATAAACAAATAAACATCCACGTTTCCACCCTCAGAACACAGTGGAGTCATAAATGAACGTCGTGAAATGCTCAAATTGACTCACTTTGTGAAATCGGTGAATTCATATCCGGCATTTAGAAAAACAAAAGGGGTTTGGGGGGAATTCGGACATAATCTGTGTTTCATGTTGCATTCACACAGAACACGGCGGGCGCGTCACATTCTCGTCTGCCGCCTCTCTTTTGAGAGTTCAATTTTCTGCTCAACACACTCCTGCCGCCGAGCAACCGCTGGATGATGTTGAGCGAGTATCTTGGGTTTCTATGTTTTGGAGAGCGCTACAGAGGCACCAGCAGACACCCCAGCGTGTTTGTTTTCTCCAGATCTTTCAGTCTCTCTGGTTCTGTGTCCTCCTGCACCTGAGGGTCGTTTCAAACGTTACTTCCGTCTGTCTGTGGTCCAGTTTGAGCTTTAACACAAGAGGGGGAAATAAAACTAAAACTGGAGGATCTTTCTATTATTGTCTTGATGAAAGGAAGAAAAACATCACAAGCACGTGAAGCTAGCACGTTACTGACAGAAGTCACTGAATGAAAAGAAGCTTTTGTAATCGTCCCACAATGCAATGCTCCTGGACATGACACAGCTGAGAGTTTGCAGTCCCAGACTGACGCTGAGGGATTCTGCTCAGATTTCTATTGAAGAATTTCTAGCAGGAAACAGATCTGCAGACGTCTCCGCTCAGGAAGGAGGAGGTCAAACTACACGTTTTCTCCGACTCATCCTAGCTTTCTGCCAACTTAGCATACGACCTTTTGACCTCTAGAAGAAGTCTATGGTTTTTAGCAGTCGGGTCTGATCAATACATTTAACCTTTTAACACCGGAGGCGTCGTCGGTGACGCTTAAACCCCAAATCTTTAACGACTGTAACTTTTCAACCGTTACCACGATCATTCCAGTAGATTCTGAAGGAGAGCAGCGTAAGAACATAAACATTGGAGCTCCGGTCTTCAAGGGTTAAGCTTTTGTTCATTTTCCTATGTGGAAACAATGAAGGCTTGTAGACGCATCCCACGTTTCCTCTCACTTTTTTTTTTTGGTGGTGGTGGTGGGGGTGGGGGTGGTGGGGGGTTCGCAGTTGCTGATTCACATTTTCCACTTACTGTACGTCTCCCTGCAGCGCTGCCTCTCTGAGCTCACGGCTGACTGCAGCTGAATCAGTGTTGTATCTGTGTGTAAAAAATCTGATAGATGCATCGGATGTCAGTGATGGAACCTGATCCTCTGTCAAATGTTCACTCATCTCAGCAGACAGACTCATATTAGGCAGTTTCAGGTTTGTTGGATTGATGCGTCACCGCTCTGATATCAAAGATTTCAAACTAATCAGAGCTTTGTTTCATTTCACATTCTGAACAGGCGGCACAACATGAAGAGAAACTCAGTATTTTTAGGGATAAACATAAATACATGAGCACTTTTTCATTTGAAGTCCACCTATGACAATTTTATTTATTTAAAAAAATATATTTTCTCAGAAGTGTTTTAATGATGATTATGACGTTTTTAACCAAAATCCCACAACCTAAATCTCTTAAAAAGCCATTTTTCCTGTTGATCTGAAGTCTCTGTTTCCAAAATGTCCTCTGAGGGGGCGGGGCTTATTATGCTAGCTCTGTGTCTCGCTAGCGAAAATCTTCACCGCTGCTTTTCTGCATGGGCTTGTGCTGATATTGGTGTAACATTGCACTCAGATGTTGTTTATATATCTTAGAATTGCTTTTCTAGCTGGTAAATGTATTTTTGAGGACACCTGCATTACCTCCTCTCTTTGGCGGGGGGTAAACCAGCATTAATGGATGGAGCTTTGAAGTGACGGCGCTCCGTTAAGCCTCTCAGTTCAACATTAGCACTTAACACACGTTTCTTTCATCTGCAAAGCCAATTAATTCATGTTGAGTAGAAATTCAAAGAGACGCCTGCATATTTTCCAGCGGTTTTACACAACTGAGACGATTTTCCCACTTTTGATGTGAAGTTTTTTTGGTTGCATCAATGGGTTCTTCTGCAGGTTCCGTCCGGTCATTTGCCTGAAGAGGCGACGAGCCGCTGAGAATCATTCATGCTGATCTGAGATGAAATATTGTGGAACATTTTCTGACTCATTCCTGCCTTCCTTCCTTCTTCTTGTGATGAGTCAGACGCTGAAAAACAACCCCAGACTGATGTTTGTGAGGATCTATGAGAGCTCAAACCCTGACTTTGGAACCGATGCAGCAATATTTGACAGAGCGAGTGAGAAGTTTGCTGCTAGTTTCTACAATTATCCTCTTTGTAATCAAAAATGGAGACAGATTGCACTGAATTTTTTTCATGACGGAGAACAGATATAAAGAACATCAAGATTGAAATGACATTTCTGTGTATTTCTTTATAGTGAGTTTAGCCTTTATTAACAAATAGGTCTTCAAATATATTCATGGATTGTTGTCATCTTTTATTGTCATTTAAAAAAAATGGAGTTCGGCTAATATTTAAGCAACAGGATAAATGTTTTTAGCTAATTCATTATCTACTGCTAATTTAAAATTTAGCTAAGTTTTTTAGCAACATGCTAACGTTTATTTCAAATTTTACTGAGGTTTGCTAGACTAATTTGGAGTTTAACTTTTTTTTTAGCAACAAGCTAATGTTTTGACAATTTAGCTCAATCAGGAATTTTAGGCTATTTTGAATTTTAGCAAGTATTTAAGCAATGTGCTAGCTTTTTTTGGCTAATAAAAAAGTCTTATTTTAATTTGGAGTTTAGCTAATATTTTAACAAAATGCTAACATGTTTGGCTAATTTATTATCTACGGGGGATTTTTTTGGCTAATTTAGAGTTTAGCTTCCATTATAGCCACACGCTATACAGTTTTTTTGACTAATTTAGTTTACTGAGGAATTGTTGGCTAATTTGGAGTTTAGCTGCTATTTAAGAAACAAGCTAGTTTTTTTAGGCTAATTTGGAGTTTAGCTCAGATTTAAGCAACACACTACATGTTTTTGCAAAATTGGCATGGATTAGGGATTTTTAGCAAATCAACCACACATTTTTCAGAAATAACTTCAGCGCTCTGTCATACTTCCAAATTTTCCAGTCTTTTATCAAATTTAACATTTTGCAAATAGCTTTTTGAGTTTTCAGCGACTACTTTCAGCAAAAAGCATTCACACTAGCATAATCGCAGGTAATGAAACTCTTCTAGGTTTTTAATGTGTTCTTTTCATGATAAACTGATTTTTGGACTAATCACCAAAAATCAGCCCAGACAGCTTTGACCCTGACACGCAGATGTTTCTTAAATACTCAGATTTTTATGATCTTTAGAATTCTTTTTCAGTGAGTTTGCCAATCGCTTATCTCACTCGCTGTTGTCAATCATTTAGTATGGAAGTTTTTTTTTTAAGTCATAATTTAAAAGTCTGGAGGTATAATTCATAAAGCCCATGGATAAATCCTTCAAACACTGTGAATTGTTTAGTGGAGCTTCCGTTGTTTTTAAAATAATTTTCACATCATTTTGCAGAGGTGGGACCAAGTCATCGTCTCAAGTCTTTGTCCTCTAGTCAGTCAAGTCCCAAGTCAAGAGCAGTCAAGTCTTAAAAACAGAGTGATATCAATTCCACAGACCATGTATGCTTTTAGAAACTGTATTTTGCTGGAATTTTAGGTAAATTTCCTTCAGCTCGATTACTTTAAAAATCCAAAATGATTTCTCTGTAACAAAAACCAGTTTACTACATTTGAAACATGATGAGCCGGACATAGCAGGGAACCAGGGTAATGGTTTTCTGCAATTTTTGATTGGTTGGACGGTCGAATCAATCCAACATGGTTCTAATTTGATTGGATGTTGGGCCGACACCCCACACGGATGTAAACAAACACGGACAGAGACCGCGGCGCCGGCTCTCTTTGTAATCCTTGGTTTTGGGGGAAAATATTCAGTCTTTTCAAGTCAAAGGGCTAAAGTCCAAGTCAAGTCACGAATTATTGATATTAAAGTCTGAGTCTTAGCTTTGAAAGTCCAAGTCGAGTCGAAAGTCGACAAATTCATGACTCGAGTCTGACTCGAGTCGCAGTCATGTCCCCACCTCTGTTATTTTGAGTTTGTCTTTAGTTTGAATTTTAATTTTTATTTGGTTTCTACATGTTTGATCTTTGTCATTAAACATAAAAAAGTTTGATTTCTATTTTTTGTGGTTTTTGTACCAAGAAAATGACAAGATTGCTACTCAGAATGGAGCTTTTTATGACAGTTTCAGGCTTATTGTGGAATTATTTTGTAATATAATGAAAAATATCTGTAAAAGCTATCAAGAGTTATTGCAGAAAACTGTTCTAAAGATAAATGATTAGATTTATAAAGATTAAAAAAACAAAACAAAATTCCCAGAACTACAGAGGGATGAAATGTGTTTGTCTGCCACTTCTCTTCTACTCTTCATAAATTCAGTCCTGTCACTGACATGTTGATGATCAACCTCTTCAGTCAGCAGATGTTCCTCCAGCTGTTTATCTTAAAGTACAGATTTAAAGTATTAGATTTACTATCTGCCTTTTTTTGTCAAGTGCTTCTAAATCTGTTTTTGCTTACATTTTCCATCAAATTCTCCAATAATTCAGATGTTTTATCTTAAATATTTATGATTTAATTTCGGTAATAAAGGAATTGTTGTATTTTTAACCTAAAAACTTCTATTCAAATCCGAGGTGACACCGCCTGCATCCATTTTTACTCATATTTCTCTTTTTTTCAGCAGTCTAAAAACTCAGAAGTGACTGACTGAGCGACTAAATCCATTCCAGTCTGACGGGTTCCTTTAATGTTTGCTCTCTCTGACTCATTCTGCGGCACGTCGCGGGGCTCTGGCCGCCGTGGGAGGCGCCGCACTGCTCCGTCTGTGGGAATGGGGAAGTGAAATAACAGTACGAACGCCCCCACAGCCCCTCGGCCCCTCGGCCCCCTCGGCCCCCACCGCCTCCAGCTCCGTCAGTGCGGGGTTACGGGGAGGGGATTAGCGTCCTGCGGCAACCTTTGTGAGCTGTTTACCAGGCTCCTCTGTGGACTTCCACATACCACCACCCCCACCCCCTCCTCCTAAGCAGCTCCCGCCCTCGCCCCTCCCCCGTGTCCCGCCTCCTCGCCGTTTGTTGTGACGAGCTCAGCTGTTTGAAAAGGAGCAGTTAAACAGGATGTGAAAGAGTCGTGGTTGTATTACCCAGAGTTCCTCTTCAGATCGTGAATGAAAAACAATAGAGGAAGAAAATAGAAGAAAATAAAGCAAAAATAATGAGACGAGAAAGTACAAATGTCAGTTTCTGATAAAACCTCAGTGTTCTTTTGTGAAATGTAACAGTCTTTTCATTTAGGCTGTGTCCAAAATCCCTCCCCAACCCCTAACTACTAAAATACTATATAGTGTCCTGGATTCTAAAGGTAATTCATGCTCACTTCTTTCTTTTGTTTTTCTGAACACTGGATATGACGTCACCAATGTCACAGTCAAAATTGAATCAATATGAATATTTCACAACATTTATTTATGACTCCACACTGTTGTGATGAGGAAAATGTGGATCGTTTAATAAAAAAATTACATTAAACACGTTGGAAATTGTTCGACCGCAATGCATTGTGGTCTATTTTCACCTAATCGAGTGAGGATCGCTAGTTTAATGCAAAGACTTCTGGGAAATTTCTAGTCTACTGGATTTTGGAATCAGTAGATTCAGACAGAACTAGAAAACGTACTTTAGAGTGTGGGGGGGGTTCTGACATGATCCTCAATATTTACATAAATTACAGCGTTCAGCAGTCAGCTGTGTCGTTCTAAAGCATAGACATAATATAACCAGAGTCACTCTGGACACTCACTGTTTAATGTGACGTCACTGAAAAGGATCTATTATCATTAGTTTTAAGCCTGTGTTGTTTACAGAATGTAGTTTCTGCAGAACAACAGCAGTTCATTACAAATTCACCTGCTGAGAGCTCTCTGTTTACACTCTCCCACTAGCTTACGGCCACTTCCAATCTAACATTAGCTCTGCAACAGAAATGTGTTTTCTATGCCACAAATACATCTTTTTAAAAAAGATTTTATTTTGTTTCCCCTGATTCATGGTTAGTAATTTTTTTTTTAATATCATCAGAAAAATGCAACAAGAACATGTTAAAACATATGTTTCATTGGAGTGGTTCTTTAAAGGAATGGAGTCAATTCAAACATTAAAAGTTTTGAAATTAGGAAGAAATCTCTGCATGATGGACACAAACACACACCTGTTGGATGTTATCATACCTGTATCATAATAGTGTCAACAATGACTTTCAGCAATAAAATTAGAGGCTCTGAAAACTGTTTCTGCCTGTGATGACAGTGAAGGTCGTTGGAGAACAAAGTCTTCCACAGAAACACAGATTAAAGAGTTTGTCTTTGTGTTCTGCTCTCAGGCAGAGAATATATGTCACACACCACAAAACAGCCTCAAAAGCTCATGCTGGACTGAATGAACATATAGTTTGGTGTTCTTTCACTTAAACATAGCAGAGGAATCACAGATGCATCAGATAAGACGATGTTAGTTCGACTCTTTTGTTGTGTAGTTTTGTTGAACCAGAGCAGCCTCAGTTTCTTGTTTTCAGCAGCTTTCTGTTGCCATGGCGTTAAGGTTCCTCCTGTTCTTTTGAGACAAGTGCAGCTTTAGCAATATGCTAAAATAGTAGCAAAATTAGACAGTTTTATTAAGGCTAACTTAGAGTTTGGGTAATATTTTAGCACTATGCTAGCTGTTTTGACTAATTTAGACATGTTACCATTTTTAAGCTAATTTAGAGTTTGGCTAATATTTTAGCACTATGCTAGCTGTTTTGACAAAATTAGAAAATGTTCCATTTTTTTATGATGATTTTGAGTTTGGCTTGCTGTTTTGGCTAATTTAGATATGGTTCCTGCTTTATTTATTTGTTTATTTTTAAGCTAATTTGGAGTTTAGCTAATATTTGAACAATATGCTAGCTGTTTTTTCAAATTTGACATTTTTCTTTCCTTTTTTTTGGTAATTTGGCTTCTAGCAAGCTCATACATTATAAATGAACCATAATCATCACATTTATAAGATCAGACTACATAAACAAACAGTGTTGAATCTGACTTTTCAACAAGGGAGTTAAAGGGAAAACTAATTGGAGGGTGGGGGCTGGAGTATCTGTATAACAAAGTCAAGAGGATTTTAGCTTCCTGACAGAATTTGTTTGTTCATGTTTCTTATTCACATCAGTGTCTTAAATGTGCTAAATCTCTTGTTGTTCTTTGTTTCTTCTTATGGTTTTATTCAGTGGATTTCATAAACTCTCCCCTCATTCTGCACTTTATTCATTTATAAGCCTCCAGGTAAAACATGAACTAACTGTTAGGATGTGCAAACGTGCTACAGTAATCAGAGAGCATCATTTATCTGCAGGAGGTGCAGCCGGAGATTCAGGTCTGCAGGTAGACGGTGCGTCTCCAGTACGCAGTTACAGGATTAGAGGCTGGACCCCCTAACGCCGCTCCAAATGTGTGGATAAAAGCACGAGGGGAGAAGGTTTGGTGCATTCCGTGTGTGGGGTCATGTTTGCCCCCGCCCGCCCCTGCAGATGAGCCGTGAATGCTTAGCAGGCATAAAGCGCCGCCTGTGTTGCACCCAGAGCCGTTTAATGGACAGAATGGTCTCTCAATCCCCCGATTCTGGTTCCTCATACGTGACCTTCACGTCTCAGAAAGGCTTCTGTTCCATAATACATGCTTTTCATCGCTGAGACTCCCTCTGAGAATTCTTTTTCCCTGTGATAAAAATGTGAAACAGCGGGAATAATGACAGACGGACAGACAGAAAGTCAGCGTACGTGAAGCTTTTGGGGTTTATTTTTGTCGTTTGGTCAGTCTGGGTCATTATAAATCCATTGAAGGATTAAGCTGCTAAAAATACCCAGCTACGGCGGGGACTTAGAGCGCAGTCGGAACCATAAACAAACAAATGCCAGCCTCTCTGAGTCCGCCGTTTCAGGGAGTAATTTGTGGCGTGACCTCGGTCAGGAAGGGGCGGAAGAATAAAGAAGGGGTCATTTAGCTCAGTTTGGAGCCTCGGCGTGGCCCCCTCACTGACCGGGTCTGCTGTGAGGCAGCTGCTCCGCCACAGACGGGCCGAGGCCACTACGGCGCTCGAGCATCTATCACGCCTTCCAAGAACTGGGGGCCACTAGAAAGCCCGGCGTCCCCGCACAGACCGCCGTCCAACATGTCATTCCAGCCGGTGCCGCCTCTCATCTTCAAATAGGAGCAGCCCGGGTCTGCAGTTCCCCTCAGATGATCCGCATGGGCCTCCTCCATCGCTGCAGCGTTTGCCCCGCACTTGACTTCAGGCTCAGCCGCAGAGGCAGCAAATGACGGCCTTCCAGACACGGCACCGAAAAAAAGAGAGGCTGGGTCAGCTGAAAACCTTTAAAAATAATCAAATCACTTCATTTCCTGAGACACAAATTCACTCTGTTCTCCTTTTATGAATCACTGCGTGGAAAACACTTCCAGATTCTGCTTAATGCAGAACTAATAGGAATTTTATTTTAAAGAAGTAAATCCTATGACATCCATTTTCCAAGTAGCAGCTACCACCCGAGTATTTTTAACCTGAAGAAAAACTAAAAGAAGCTGGAAGGAAACCGATGAATGGAGGCTCGTAAATTAAATAAATGACTCCAAAACACTAAAGAAGCTGTAAAACAGAAAAAAACATCCCCATGAATTATGTCAAAAAGCAAATAGGGAACATAGAAAAAATACAGTAGATTAAAAAAACACGTGAAGCAGCTCAAATACATGAAAAGTAGAAATAATAATAAAAAACAACAAAAGAACTGAACAAGTTGTATTACCTGTGATTCTAGTGTGAATTCTGTTTGCAGAAGCAGTTTCTTGAAAATTCTAAAATGCTAAATGACTTGAAATTCTGTAAAAAAAAAAATAAAAAATTAAAATTTCAGGAAAATGTGTAGTAAAATATCTTAAAAATCCTTAATACATGCCAATTTTGAAAAAACAAAAAACAATTTACTGTGTCGCCTAAATATGAGCTAAACGCCAGATCAGCCGGAAAAACCTTAGTAGATGCAAAATATGCCCCCAAAAAGGCTAGCATGTTGCTAAAATACTAGCTGAATTCTAAAATAGCTTAAATAAATCTTTATAAATGCCAAATTAGTGAAAAATGTAAGCCTGGTGCAAAAATATTAGCTAATCTTATAATTGGCCCAAAACACATCACTAGATAGAAATTTAACCAAATAAGTTAGCTCAGTTTTTCAAAAGCTGTAAAGTTTATGAACAAAAAATCAAAGCAGTAAAGTCCAGAGCAAGCTGGACGTTTTAGTACCAAGATTGTGGAAATGGCTGAAAGTGTGATTGAGTTTTTATCTGCTGAAAAACATCCGGAAAGGAGCAGAAAAATCAATATAGTGTGAATGTTGACTAAGAATTCACAACCAAATACTAATAAAACATTAAGTAAATAGCCAAATGTAATTAAAACCAACCATAAAACCGGTGAAAATAGTAGAAAAATCAAACAACAAACAAAACAAATATTCAGACAGAATTTAGCCTTTTGTCTCAATGCTGGAAGGATCTGGAAACTAGTTTGAATCCTCAAAGAAACATATTAATGCAAAAAATGTACAAAATGAAATATTACATTATAATTTATCCTAACAGTGACATTTGTTTTAATTAAGGTGCAGCACAAACTAAAGGTTTTTCTCCAAATAAATAATGTGAAATGTCCTCAAAAAGTGAATCCAACAGCAGAAAACTGATAAACTGGAGATTAAAAATGTTCTGACAGAAGGATTTAAACTTTTCTTGAGAGTTTTCTAAAGTAGAACTGAAAAAGATTAAGTACAGCTTCAGCATTCATAAAACTGTATCTTTGATGGACTGAAGAAAAGGGAAATTTAAATGTATTTTAGGAGTTTCTGAGGAAGCAGTTAATAACATGTGTCCTAAGTGTGATCTCAGCTACATGTCAGGGAAGTAACTTTGTTAATATTAGCAACAGACTAAGTTCCTGATCGTTTAATTTGATATTCACTTTCAAATGTTTTTCTCTGTTTTTTTCAGTGCACTGCATTCTTTTTATTTGTTGTATAAATGTCCAATCAAACTCAGCTCCAGGTCGTTCTGAGTTTCCTCAGTCTGGAGCGAAACATTTGGACCAAACCGGCCACCGTAGCCGGGGAGCACAGGGTGTAAACACGGCACGAAGGAAGCTGTGATGAAGACGCCATCTCCTCTGTAACCGTCCTCCGCCGTGCCGAGGCAGCAATAGAATATGACCTACCTGACCTTGATACAGACGTTTAAATTCAACGAAACGTAAAGTTTGCATAAGGGGGAAAATATCAGCAAGAGTTGTAAAACTCAAAACCTTCATGATATCTGTCTGTTGTTGCTTTGCCCCGCCCTCTTAATTCCTGGCCAATGACTGAAGAAATGTTTTTTGTTTACAAGGTCGGGTTCAAAACAGAAATGTCAGTGTGATGGTAGTCTGAAGACTAGGGGTGTGGCAAAATATCAATATTGGGATATATCACAATATTCAGTCCTGCGATTGATTCTAGGCTAATGTAGCCAACAGTAGCTAACATATTATTAAGACGTACTTCTTCTGGCTAGGTGTTGTATGTCCTAAATAAGGGTGTGCCAGAGATATTGATATTGCAAAATATTGCAATATTTAGCCCTGCAATTGATTCTTGACATATTATCATCAAATATCAATCTTTTATATTTGTTTGAAGAGGCTGTAAACATTATATTCATCATCCTTTGGTGAGAGGTTCCTGTGGAGGTAGATAGGGGGCGCTCATTGCACCGATGTGTCTGGGAGGTACTTGGAAGATTTAATTTTTGTTCTTAGCGGCACTTCTGTTCATGTTTACTATTGTTAACATTGAATTTGACAGATGATTCCATTTCAATTGGTGTCAATGTTTGTCAAAGACAGTATCACTGATTTGTACTAAAGTGTTGATTATTTGTTACACAAAACAAAATATAAAAATAAAAAAATTAATGGGGATATAGTCTCCTAAAAAATATGTGTTCTTCTATAAAATGTGAGTTATTAGAGAGGATTTTTACGATTTATCATAGTATCGCGATATCATCGATACTGTGAGCCATGTATCGCGTATCGTATCATGAGATACCCAGTGATTCCCACTGAATACAGGACTCAGTCCAGACCAACTGACTCTTCCAGTCGGAATGTACACTAAGATTTGTGAAAATGTTCTCCAACATTCAGGATTCACATCTACCGTGGAATTAATCTAACTTAAAACATTTCTGCAGATGAAGACCACAACCTCTTTTAAATAAACTCTGATCAATGTGGAGGAGAAGCTTTTCCTGAACAGATACCACGCAGTGATATGTTCATGAAAATGGACATGAAAACCACTACACCACAGCCTATTCAAAAACTGTGATTCTTCTCTCTTTACCCTACTTGATGCTAATCTCCAGGATCAGAATGTCTGAACTCACCTGATCCAGGAGATCAACAAAGTTCAGGAACCAGAGTCACTCATTTTCTACCAGCTATCGAGATTTAAAAATCACAGCTGTAACCTGCATTCTTTACTTTAACGGAGAGCTGTTTTTGTGAGGTCTCACAGTTTCTGACACCAAATATTTGACCAGATCCATGAAGAAATCAAACGAGGTCAGCTTCAAAGAAGCATCTGAACATCTCTTTGATCCTGACCTCGCCAGAAGCTGACAGAAACTTCAGTTCTGACCTACTTTCTCTAAAAATAAACTCCATTTGCAAATGAGGAACATTCATCTGGAGTTGCCTTTCCTGCTGTTTTTGTTTTTATAGGTTGTATCACACTTTTTTATAGATATTTCCATATCTATATTTGTAGGTGGAGGGGATGGTGTTTGGACAGAATCCTGCAAGAACACTGATGCTTTACTTTAGGATTGGAGCTATTTTTCTGGATGAGTCATTTCAAAGTGTGATGGAAAAATCTCACATTATTCAGAAAATGTTCCCCACAGCAAGCATCATGAGACAGTGAAACAAACGATCAGTTTTCTGTCTAACAAACCTCAAATGCTGCTGAGTTCCAGACTGGTTGGAGGTGAATCCACCTCAGACAGAAACTCAAGGTTGAAACAACTAAACAAATCGTCTTTCTTGATATTTCTCTAATAGTTGAATAAATGAAACTGGCCTTTATTTGACTCTCACTTTAGATCGGCTGGTTGACCTTCCCTGCAGTCACATATTCAGCTAGCTTTCTGATTGGTCCTCTCCCTGTTTCAAACGCTCCTTTCCGATTGGTTGATCGTGTTCAGTGTCTCGCCCTCATACTGGATGTCCTTTACGAGTCTTTCTTAATCAACACTTTAGCTCGTTTGTAGATGTTTTGATGTAACTCAGCAACTGTTTACTTAAAGGGTAACCAAAACAGGAAGTTGGAGGCTGACTCCACCCACAGCTGAAATGTGAGGGGCGGGGCTTGGGGGCAGTGGAGCTGCAGATCATGACGTCAGACTTCTGAAACTTACATGGTTTGACCAATCAAAAAATTCAACTGGTTCGATGGTTGTAGACTATATTTTGAAGAATTGAAGAGTTTTATTTCAGTTTGTCAAAAAAAAATATCAATATAAAAAAAATTTGTGAGATTTTCCATATCTGGAAGTGAAACGTCTCGATTCCTGAAGCTCCGCCTACCGCTGCGTGTTGGTGCTGTCTAAGTCATGATGTCATCCTAGAGTTTGTGGCAGCATGTCTGTATTTCTAAAATGAACGTTTGTTGCTGATCATCACCAGCCCAGTGGAGAAACTGAGTCTTGGTGTTAGACTGGGGGCGGAGCTGTCAGAGCAGACTCTTCCTGGAGAGAGCTGTTGGCATTGTGCTTGCATCAGCATGTTTCCAACCGCTCGTTTTTGTGGGTATGGGAGGGGCTGCTGCAGACAGCGCAGGTTTTTAGAGGATTAATATAAAATGCATGAACGGATCAAAATAACACTTGGGATTCTTTATAGAGAGAAATGAACAGTAGAATACATTCAGCACAAAAAGCCACATACAGCCTCCAGCATTCACACCAGCATCATTGCAGGTAATGCTATATATCTAGTTTCATTCCATGTTCTATGTGTCCTCAGCTGGTTCAATAGAATTTTGTATTGACTAGAACATTATTTGTTTGTTGTTCTTCTTTGTCATACAGAAAACCAATGTTGGTGAGTTCCAAAATAACTCCTAGATGGGTCTCGACAGATTAATCTCACTGAGGTTTTAAATTTAAAGGGCACCCTTTCATCTAATTGGAAGATTCCAAGAGTAGGCTGTGATTGGGCTACATAGAAATCCTTTGATCCTGCATACATTGTGCTAGATCTGTTTTTCTGGTGTTTTTTTGCTCTGAAACCTTGTGGGGTCCTCCTCCTCCTACCTGCAGATATTTCCACTGCCTAGTGATGCTCGTTGGCTAATCAATAGGCAGAGCTTTCTGTTCTCAGGTTGAGTCATCATGAATGCCGCCAAAAGCCACCAAACCGCACCGAGCTGCAGGAGCCCACACTTGAAACCGTAACCTTTCAGTGTCTTCCTTTACCCCGGAGAGGAGCGCTGTGCCCTGCGTTAACGCTCCTCCTCTGCTGACCTGCTGACGTGACCACGATTGTCGTGTTTGTGGAGTTTACGTTATCTCAGCTGTTTTTAAATGTGGCCTGAAATTAGGCTTCTCTGGATTTGTGGCCAGCTGTGCTGAAGCAGCTCACGGTTTTAGGTGTTAATATCAGAAAATCAGCTGACTAATGACGGCTGCGTTTCAAATGCGCAAACCTCGGCATGAGATCTAGGCTGCCCTAAATGCTGTGAAATGAACACGGCGGTTTGTGAAACCACAGACGCATGTCGACCAAGGAGTGAGAAGAACCTGCTTTGACAGGAAGAAGCGGCAGCAGTCATGGCCGTCAGCTCGCTGCTGCCTTAAACCTGGGGGTGGGGGTGGGGGGGGGGGGTTCACATGCAGGCTAATCTCTGCTTTCGCCGTGATTCAAACGTCTGACATCATGTTGTTGCAGTAACCAGTGTCTCTTAATGAGCCTCCGTCCACATCACACCTCTGCATCAGCAGATGGAGTGTCTTGGTTGCCATGGAAACAGATGGTTTCATTCATTGGTCTTGAAAAAAGGCAACAGAGGACCTTCTGTTCAGAACGTGCACCTTCTTCTTGAATGTCTCTGGAATTTTTCTGATGCGTCTCAAGACTTTGAAATCAAATGAAATCATTAAAAAATAATCACTCACAAAATAAATTAAAAAAATCAATAATCTTTTTTTTCTATCTCAAACCTGCACTTTAAATATTTTATGCAGAAAATGTAAAAAAAAATAATAAATCGAGTGAAATAACGTGTGATATTAGACATTGTTATACAGAGTCAGGGGTTGTCTCATTTCTCTGATGTTTCTGTTTTTATTTTATCCTACATTTAAGTTTGAAATGGGGTTTTAATTAAAATGTTCAGTGAGCCACAGGAAGACAAAATACTGACTTCCAGTTTATTAAGCAACTGTATTAGCATTTATTTAGCATTTCCTTAGTGGTAGTTCTAATATTTCTTTGATCAACTTTAACTTAAATTGTTTTTCATTTTAATATTAAGCATTCAAGCTACTTTTGTTTTTTAAAACTTTTTAGCATTTGGAGTTGTGTTTTTGCTGTACTTTTGTGTTTACTATTCTGGTTATTATTATTTGTCTTATATTTTATTCAGCCAATGAGCTACTGTACTTTTTTCTATTTCTGTATTACATTTTTTGGCTTTTTTAAATAGTGTGTAAACTGCATTTTATTGTAACATTTCAGCCATGATAAAGGTAAAAGACCGTTTGCATTGTTTTTGTAAGTTAAACATCTGCAGCATATTAAGCTTTACCTTTGTTAAACATTTTTACCATTATATGGAGTATTTGAGACATCCTCTTTCATTAGTCGACAGGTTACGCTCGGCAGCTTGTTTGTCCTGAAGCACTTAACTCATTTTTTTTATCTAAAATCTTTTTACTAAAAGACAATTTTTTTGTTCGTTTTCTATTTTAAATAGGCTTTTCTCCTTAATTGTGTGAACGTTTAGCTGCATTCACACTATAGTGATTCTCCTTTCTGTACATTTGGATGATATCTTAGCATTATGCTAACTGTTTTTGGATCATTCAGACACTTTTCAGATTATTTGGCTAATTTGGACTTTAGCTAATATTTTAGCATTATGTTAGCTGTTTCTTTGCAAAATAACACATTTTCCAGCTTTTTAGGCCAATTTTGACTTTAGAAAATATTTTAGTATTATGCTAGCTGTTTTTGCCAAAAATATACAATTTTCCAGTTTTTTGGCTAGTTCGGGCTTTAGCTAATATTTAGCATTATGCTACCTGTTTTTGGTGAAACTAGACATTTTTCCAGGTTTTTAGGATGATTTGGAGTTAAGCTAATATTTTAGCATTATACTAGATGTTTTGGCAAAATTAGACATTTTCCCAGTTTCTTTTGGCTAATGTGGCATTTAGCTATTATTTTAGCAAGCTTTCAGCTCCAGCATTTTTTACTATCATTTTCAGGTATCAGCTCTAGCATCATTAATAGTCACATTCATCTTACAGCATTCACATTAGCATTGTCTAGTTTCAGCTGTTTTACACTTTCTTTGCTAACATGACAAAAAGGCCGTCTTTTCCTGTAAACGAGTGATTCTAGATTCATTTCGTCTTAACGGGCATGTTCAGAGCAGGTTATTCCTCAGGCTTTTTCATGCTTTGTTTGTTGTCATTTTCTCGGCCACAGAAGAGGTGTCGTGCTATCCTCTGTCAAGCTTAATTAACACAACATAGCTCTTCCTATTTTTAGGGATGATGTTGCAACAGTTGTGCTCTCTTCCTGTGTTTGTGTACGTTTCACGCTCACATCATTTCCTAAAATTAGCTCCATCACGGAGCCATCGGACTCGGTGCAGCCATTCCTGGGCCGGGTGGTGTTGGAGTAGCCTAATGCGTTCCAGCTGCCTCATGCTGGCACGGCTGCAGATCTGTTGCTGAAGCGCCTGTGATGTTGACCTGAAGTCAGCGTGACGCTCATGCTCATCAACTTTACCTAAAAGAAAAGAAAAGTGACATTGTTCTGCTGTTACTGTAATGCTGTCATCTTTGCTTTGTTAACTTGAGTTGTGAAGAGCCACAAAGCAGCCTCCAGGTCCTTCTCCAGTCCAGAGCAATTACTCAACTTACCCAAAATAAATGGATGTCCAAAAATAAATGTTCCCCCTTGTGAAGTTATAATTGACTGGAGGATCACAGGAGGAAAGCAGATGTTAAAGTCTGTTATTTCCTCCCATATTTATTCCCTCTGCAGCTTTCAAACCACCTGACTTCCATTCAGCTGAATATTTAACAATAATAAGGGTGGAACTGAGCTTAAATTTCAGCTCGATTGTAAAAACTCCTGAATATAGACGTGCAGCAAACAGAGCAGACATGGTCGTGCTTCCCAAGATCCTTGCTGCACACACATCCACAGGATTCAACTGTGAGGGATGAGGATAGGGGTGTTGCGGATCACGGATAATCCGTGGTCCGTACGGATCAGAAGCCACGGTTCGGGACACGGTTCGGACACGTGTGTACCGCGGACCACTCCAACCCCACCCCAGCGAGCGCACACACCTCGGGCTCTCATAATTTTAATCAATTGTCCTTCACATCAATGCATTCTCGTCATATTTGTGTAAACAGCGTACAAATATGTACTCAATATACTTAATACAAATGTATTAAATATGACTTAACAACCGCTAAGGTTTCACAAAGACATTGACGAGGTAGAAGCTTGTTGTGAGCGTGTTTTTATTTTCATTGCGACAGCCGCAAAACCGCACTACGGATAAACGAGGGACAATTACAAAAGCGATAGCTTAATTCCCCATACATTACAGCGACCATGGCGAGCGGAGGACAAGAAGAGCAAGAACTTGAGCGGCCCCAGCGTCATTCAAGTCAATAGTGTGGGAGCACTTTGGTTTTCCAGTCAGTTATCATAACGATGGGAAAAAATTGGTGCACAGAGATGTCACGGTTTGTCGGCACTGTGGCGAGAAGAAGTCTTACGAACAGGGTAATACTTCGAGCATGATTACGCACATGAAGCGACATCACCCGACGGTGTCACTGAACACAACGGAAAAAAAAGCCAACGCAGCAATTAATCTCCGCCGCATTTCGGCAGCCTTTCCCTGTGACATCATCGCGGTTTCAAAACATAACAAAATCCATCGGTGTGTTTATAGCCTCTGATATGAGGCCATACTCCATCGTGGAGAACAAAGGATTTAAATATATGTTAAAAGAACTTGAGCCTCGGTACGAAATCCCCTCGCGCGCACATTTCAGCACAAAGATCGTTCCAGAACTTTATGAACAGGAGAAGCGCAGAGTGTTGGAGGATTTGTTTAGTGCAGGGGTCGGCAACCTGCGGCTCCGGAGCCGCATGCGGCTCTTTAGGCGCTGCCTTGTGGCTCCCTGGCACTATTTCCAAAATGTTGGAAAATGGAAAAAGATGGAGGAGGGAAATATGTTTTTGGTTTTAATCATTGTTTTAACCCCGAACAAACATTGACAGATTGACAGGATTCAGGTCTGCCGAGCGTTTCTGCATGGTGCGTTCACTGACCTCAGGACACCGGCAGCAAAACAAAGCAGTTTATCATAGAAAACATTGAACCCCAGAACTGATCCTTATAAAATCAAGGGATTAAAAAGTCTCGCCATTTTTTTTCCTGAAAAACTGCTTTTTCTGAGGATTGTATAAAAATGTCAAAAGCATAGTAGCGGACTGATTTAATGTCTGGAGTTCATTGAACACAACATGCGCAGTGATCTGTCAATCAGCTGTTCGGAGGTTTGGGGTAAATAAAGGGGGGAGGGCTGGTGCATGAGACGGAATGAAGGCGTTCGAGGTATCCCCACTAATAAAATGATTAGTGAATACAACTTTTGTGGAGTGTTCTGCTGCTGTTTTTTCTGGTTAACCCAAAATAAAGAGACTTAAAACAGATGAAGTTTCGGCGTCTCCGTGCGGGAAAGAGAGAGCGGAACGCTTCATTTTTCATTATTGATTATCTCGTTATCACGAGAAAACGATAAAAAAAAAGTAGGGCAGGGCGCTTTCAGCGTCCGTAATTTCTGATTTTTGTCAGTATATATTTGGAATGACACTTAAGCCATTGGCTGTAGCTAGTCCGCTCCTGCACGCAACAAGAGCCGTGACTCTAGCGGTGTAAGGGGGTTAGGGTATTATTGTGTTTGGTTGCTCAGAAATGAGGATAGCTGCGCTGATTTGGTGTCAAAAGAGAGAGAGAGAGAGAGAGAGGATACTGCTGCTTTTACCCATGCACTGACTTGTTTGGTATTTGCACAGAAATCAAACTTAAACTGTATTCATTTGATTTTATATACTTTACCTCTTCAAAAGGCTGTTGTTTTATTTTTATTAATGTATGCTGCATTTTATTGTACTCTGTTGCCCAGATAAGGGGCACGTTATGCACGTTCCATTGTTGTTTTTACGAATCCTCAAAATAAAAATGACATCAGAAATTTGATTTCTTTATTGCATGTCTTTAATTTCATCAAAGCAATGAAACAAACTGTAATTCATTAATATTGTAATGAAGTTAAACTTCATCCTACAACAGTGTAGTCACGTGGGGGATCATTCTCCACAGGATTAAATAAACATTCAATCATGAAGGTTCATCATGTATTTGTAACCAACTTAGTTATTTTGATAGTAGGCTAATATAGCTAATGTAGATACATACAACATGTGTTGCCTTCATTATAAGACTTTTAATTTTTTGCGGCTCCAGACAGATTTGATTTTGGTTTTTTTGGTCCAATATGGCTCTTTCAACATTTTGGGTTGCCGACCCCTGGTTTAGTGCATCATCCGTTGCTCTCACCACAGATGGGTGGACATCTAGAGCAACAGAAAGCTACGTGACGGTGACTGCTCACTTCATTACATCAGAGTGGGAGATGAGAAGCCCGGTGCTGCAGACACGCCCCCTCTATGAGAGTCACACCAGCAGCAATTTAGCGCAGGTACTGACAGGAGCAGTAGCAGAGTGGAAGTTAGAACGGCCCAAAGTCAACATTCCAGTGACCACTGATAATGCCAGAAACCAAGTTAATGCAGTTTATGAGGCAGGACTGGGCCCTCAGATAGGATGCTTTGTGCCTTTTTTTCCTATATAATACCATATATCAAGTTCTGATATTTATAAAGGGTTTGGTTTTTCTAAATAGACACTAGCAAGTGTTTTGGTCTCTTTTTTATGTGTGTTTTGAATTAATTAGAAAATATTTTAACACTTTTTCTTAAGTGTTCCAAAAAATAAACTGTTCATATCTTGATATTTTGTCCTGTTTTTTCCTTTTTACTGATCCGAAAAGTGATCCGAACCGTGACCCTAAAACCGTGACACGATCCGAACCGTGAGTTTTGTGATCCGCAACACCCCTAGATGAGGATAGAGCTGGAATTCTGCTGTTTCCAGTAACAAAAAGTCTTCTCTGTGTTGAAAACTCACACACCTTAGAATGGACCTCCAAACACTTCACCCAAAATGACATGGATGGACCAAACCGAGTCATTTATGAAGTTAAAACAGTTTTGATCTTCTTTACACAACAGGAAAGGAAATGTTTCAGTAAATGAAATGTCACAGCACTGTAAAGCAAAATATAATGTTTCAACTCAAAAATATGAGTTAAAGGGCTGCCTTAAAATTTTAAGTCAAGGTAACAAACATGATTTGTTGTGTTAACATAACCTTTTGTTCAATTAAATTGAAATATCTTGTTTAAACAAAGTACTGCTGTGTTAATCTTACTTTAATTTTAAAGTCATGTTAACTTCTTGTTATTGTTGCTTTAACTTAAATATATTTTCTCAACTCTTTTAAAAACTTAAGTTAAGCTAAGCATTGTGTTTCAATTGAACTAACTTAAAAAATTTAGCCAAAAGAACCAAGATATTTATTTAAATAATATAAACCTAATCAATTCATTTACTCATTTTTTTTCCATGCTGCTTTATCCCTTTTGGGGTTGCAGGGATGCAGGAGCCTATCCTGGCTGCTGTTTACCCTGGACAGTTTGCCAGTCTGTTTCAGGGCCACATTTGCACTCACAGTCACTCACATATTCATACTTAGGGGCAATTTAGAACAACCAATTTTTGGACAGTGGGAGAAAGCTGGAGTACCTGGTGGGAACCCACACATGCACAAGGAGAACATGCAAACTCCACACAGAAAGGTCCCTGTTGGTATTTCTGATTCCCTCAGCTGGGATTTGAACCAGGGTCTTCTTGTTGTGAGGCAAGAGCACTAACCACTGCACCACCGCGCAACCCATAAACACATTTAAAATAGCCTAAATTGGTACAACAAGATTCCTTAATGAAAGATGATCCAAACAAGTAGGATTAGAAGAAAAACAACAATACATTTTAAACATATTTCCTTTATATTTTCTTCAAACAAAGACATTTTCAGGAAGGACTTTGCTTTCATTAAAACTCTTACCTCGGAATTGAAGCAGAATTGAACACAGGGCTTTGTTTTGGTCAATTTGTGCTTTAGCTCACTTGTACGCATTAGGAGTGTGTGTGGGGGGGTTGTGGGAATTTATTATTTGATGCATTGGAATATTGTCTGACAAAAATTTGAATTGATTATGGACTCTTATTTCCCTATGTTAACTGAAAAAAATGTAAAATGGAAGATGTGAAACATAAAGATATAGTAGCACTTTTCTGTCTGAACATTTTCATGCAGTGAACACATGTATGGAGTGATATTTGTGCCACCATATTCAAAATGATCAAAGACTTTTTAATATTAATTCAATAGGGCTACGTGTTGACATGTTGAGTTTTTACGCTATTTGTAACAAGAAAATATGTAAAATACAAGAAAATATAAAAAAACAAGATGGGGTAACTTGTCTGGGTCCAAAATAACTTATTTTTCAAAATAGTGCCACTTCAAAGAAAAAAAATGACGACTCGTTTGAAAAAGCCGTGAAGTTCAGAGTCTGTGTGCAGTGCACTCTTCAACTCCCCCGAGTGGTGGCTTCTTCTGCTGCTTCTTCGCACCGAAAAGCGAACATTTGCACACTTAGCGTCATCTAGTGGTAACATATCGTAAGGGCCAAAAGCAGAAAAGTTGATTCAACTCAAATTGCTGAATCAATTGAACACAACATTTCATTTTGAGGATTTTTGTTTAGTTGAGATGTGTCTGACTTAATTTTATCATTTATATGAACAACATGACCAAGAGCTTGTTCAGTTGACTTACAATAACAGATTAGAATAACTAAAATGTTGAAATGGGATTTACAGCGAGCGGTTTAATAGAATGTTTAAAGTCCAAACAAACCTATCTTTAACTTTTTTTAAATTGTATGGTTCCCAGTATGGTTTGCATTACAAACCATACTGCCCCCTACAGGCTGGAGTTTCTGAAACAGTTTGGGACCATTAAGTCAGTAAATCCTGAAAATTGATTCATCAGGTAGTATTAAAACCTTCTATTTCAGATTATTCTTTTGCTTAATGTTTGTTTCCTGAACACTTTTTTATGTACCGCGGGGATCTAAAACGGATTCCACTTGTGCCAAAAATATGTATTTGTGCCCACTGTCTATGTCTTTGGTCCATTGTCTACGTCTTTGGTCCACTATCTTTGTTTTTGGTCCATTGTCTACGTCTTTGGTCCACTGTCTTTGTTTTTGGTCCATTATCTATGTCTTTGGTCCACTGTCTATGTCTTTGGTCCATTGTCTGTATCTTTGGTCCATTGTCTATGTCTTTGGTCCATTGTCTATGTCTTTGGTCCACTGTCTGTATCTTTGGTCTATTGTCTATGTCTTTGGTCTATTGTCTATGTCTTTGGTCCACTGTCTATGTCTTTGGTCCATTGTCTATGTCTTTGGTCCACTGTCTGTATCTTTGGTCTATTGTCTATGTCTTTGGTCCGCTGTCTATGTCTTTGGTCACTGTTTGTATCTTTGGTCCATTGTCTACGTCTTTGGTCTATTGTCTATGTCTTTGGTCCATTGTCTATGTCTTTGGTCCACTGTCTGTATCTTTGGTCCATTGTCTACGTCTTTGGTCTATTGTCTATGTCTTTGGTCCACTGTCTGTATCTTTGGCCTATTGTCTACGTCTTTGGTCCACTATCTATGTCTTTGGTCCACTGTTTGTATCTTTGGTCCATTGTCTATGTCTTTGGTCCACTGTCTGTATCTTTGGCCTATTGTCTATGTCTTTGGTCCACTATCTATGTCTTTGGTCCACTGTTTGTATCTTTGGTCCATTGTCTACGTCTTTGGTCTATTGTCTATGTCTTTGGTCCATTGTCTATGTCTTTGGTCCACTGTCTGTATCTTTGGCCTATTGTCTATGTCTTTGGTCCACTGTCTATGTCTTTGGTCCACTGTTTGTATCTTTGGTCCATTGTCTATGTCTTTGGTCCACTGTCTGTATCTTTGGTCTATTGTCTATGTCTTTGGTCCACTATCTATGTCTTTGGTCCACTGTTTGTATCTTTGGTCCATTGTCTACGTCTTTGGTCTATTGTCTATGTCTTTGGTCCATTGTCTATGTCTTTGGTCCACTGTCTGTATCTTTGGTCCATTGTCTATGTCTTTGGTCCACTGTTTGTATCTTTGGTCCATTGTCTACGTCTTTGGTCTATTGTCTATGTCTTTGGTCCATTGTCTATGTCTTTGGTCCACTGTCTGTATCTTTGGTCCATTGTCTATGTCTTTGGTCCACTGTCTGTATCTTTGGTCCATTGTCTACGTCTTTGGCCTATTGTCTATGTCTTTGGTCCACTGTCTATGTCTTTGGTCCACTGTTTGTATCTTTGGTCCATTGTCTATGTCTTTGGTCCACTGTCTGTATCTTTGGCCTATTGTCTATGTCTTTGGTCCACTATCTGTCTTTGGTCCACTGTTTGTATCTTTGGTCCATTGTCTACGTCTTTGGCCTATTGTCTATGTCTTTGGTCCACTGTCTATGTCTTTGGTCCACTGTTTGTATCTTTGGTCCATTGTCTATGTCTTTGGTCCACTGTCTGTATCTTTGGCCTATTGTCTATGTCTTTGGTCCACTATCTATGTCTTTGGTCCACTGTTTGTATCTTTGGTCCATTGTCTACGTCTTTGGTCTATTGTCTATGTCTTTGGTCCATTGTCTATGTCTTTGGTCCACTGTCTGTATCTTTGGCCTATTGTCTATGTCTTTGGTCCATTGTCTATGTCTTTGGTCCACTGTTTGTATCTTTGGCCTATTGTCTATGTCTTTGGTCCACTATCTATGTCTTTGGTCCACTGTTTGTATCTTTGGTCCATTGTCTACGTCTTTGGTCTATTGTCTATGTCTTTGGTCCATTGTCTATGTCTTTGGTCCACTGTCTGTATCTTTGGTCCATTGTCTACGTCTTTGGTCTATTGCAGGGCTGCTCATTCCTGGTCCTCAAGATCTACCAACCTGCCTGTTTTCCAGCTCTCCATGTACTGCTTGCTGCTGATTACCTGGACCAGGTGTGTTCTTTCAATCAGATTGTGGAGACATCTGACTGAGCCAATCAACAGCTGGCAGGGCTTGGAGATCTGGAAAACAGTCAGGGTGGTAGATCTCGAGGACCAGGAATGAGCAGCCCTGGTCTATTGTCTATGTCTTTGGTCCATTGTCTATGTCTTTGGTCCACTGTCTGTATCTTTGGCCTATTGTCTATGTCTTTGGTCCATTGTCTATGTCTTTGGTCTATTGTCTATGTCTTTGGTCCACTGTCTGTATCTTTGGCCTATTGTCTATGTCTTTGGTCCATTGTCTATGTCTTTGGTCCACTGTCTATGTCTTTGGTCCACTGTTTGTATCTTTGGTGCATTGTCTATGTCTACTGAACAGGTTTATTGAACATTCTAATCCACTAAAATGTTGACAGAGATTAAACAGCGACTTCATCAAGAGAGAAAGTTCAAACATTGTGAAAGTTTTGCTCTGAGGATGTTCTCCAGTAATTCCTCAATCGAAGCTTCTACACAGAGTGGAAAGTGCTGTCTGTTTGTGCGTCACCTCTGGATGGTTGTGTGGCTTGTGTGCGTTCCTAAAAACCTGTGGAGATGAACGTGTGAACAGCAGGCGTGCACGCTCCTGCCCACATGCATGCTAATGACATGCACACCCACACGGGTGCACATGCATGCGTACAGATGTGGCTTTTGCAGGCTCTGGCGTGGGTGATGCCTGTGTGTCGACTCTTTCCACTCGCCTCTTTCCTGCGAGCGTCAGCTCTCTGAACTTCTGCCTCCGGTTCATCCGCCCGTCAGGCTGCACCATCACCGAGCCACACAGCAGCTTCTTCTCTCCCGGCACCCCAGACTCCCTCTTTCAGGGTGCAGTTTGCACAGGAAGAGGAGCAGACGAAGCCCGGCTGTGCTGTGCAGTAGTGTGGTCTCACATGTACAGTGCTGACTCGGTGTCAGACTCAAACCTAAATGGGTCGCTTTGAGCCACAGAAAGTCATCGTCCGAGCTAGACGCTGCAGCTCTGCCCGTCTATAGATAACCTCTGTTTCTGTCACATGTGCAGCCTGCTGCCATATAAGACGGCAATATGAGTCAACACCCCCCCACCCCCCAACTTTCTCACAAACTATGTGGGAAGTTGTGATTCATGCAAGCTGCATTTAAGCGGGACCCAAAAATACTCTGGCATGCCTTCACACAAACACGGAGCGGACTGCTCTGTCATACCCCCCTCCCACAGACGCTCGCAAACCCTAACGCCAGAGTGGATTAACAAAATGGATCTGAGCTGACGGCGGTGTGAGGTAACAGCACACACTCCACTTCTCTCTGTGGCTTTGAAGGATGCATTCAGGGAACCGAACGGGTCTGCTGCAGCAGGCTGCTCCTGGACAGCTGGTGGAGGGCGAACGCTTTCGTTTGGTTCACTTTGTAGAAGTTAAAGCAGCATAGATGTTCTCTCTGGCTGTTTTTGTGCTTTCAGCGCTTCAATTCATTCTTTTTCTGAACAGCTTGGCGCACAGATTTGATTTGTGACGCTCATTCAGGATGAACTGTGGGATTATTTTTGGCCGTGCAGTGAGGCTGCACTTGAACGCAGCACAGCTTGAGGAAGACTTGTGTCATAGTTTGAAGTGGTACGCTTTCACCTGGTCTGAAGTTCAAACTGAAGAACTATTTGCAGGAAGTCATCAGGCTGTTTTCTGATTGAGGAGTCAGTGGGGAGAGGGAGGCTTCTTTTCCAATCTCAGGGATTAAATCTTATTTTTTAAACCTTGTTATATTTAACCTCTGATTAACTTGTGAAAATGTTTAAGTGTATCTGAACCTCTTGGAGAACCGGTTACACGTCTTCAATAGTAAATTAAGGCCATCCCCGCCGCCTCTTTTGAGCCGCCCTCACTATCTGAGCAGTTGCTACCAGGCCTTGGTATTGATAATAATTTACAGAAACGACTCTCAAGATCCTGAACTGATTCAATTCAGATTTTTTTCTATTATTTCAATCGTCTCATTTCATTTCAATTTTAAGTTTACACATTTATACACATTTGTTCAGAAATACATTAATAATCAACTACATGTTTTGAATATATTTATATTAATCTGATCCGGTTCATAGACTGTAAAATGTATTTGTGAAATAATGCAGTACTATAGTAGTACACCTTAGTACACAGCTGTCCTATTGGAAATTCTATTAAACGTTAGCATTAAGCTAGCAGACTTTAGCTTTATGTGCTCAGTCGATCTATATTTTAATAATTAGATTATTGATCTATTAAGTGTAAATTGATTGAAATCAATTAATCATTTTTATCAACCCAGCCCTGGGTGCTTCAGACGCTTTTCCTCCCCGTCTTTTAGAGCTTCATGGGACAAGCTCATTAAAGAAACACTTTCTTTTCAAAATGACAGCTTTTCTGTTGGTTTTGTCTCCATAGCAACCATTTTATGTTTTGGTCGCCTGGGGGTGACGAACACGTCTATGTAATTTTTAGATGGATCGCATGAAAGTAAACTTTTGGATTTCCTTGGTAACGAAGGCTTTTTGCCATCCTCGCCCACATTCCTGTTCGGGGTGTGCTAAAATAGCAGTATTGGGATATATCGCAATATTTAATCCTGTGATTGATTCTTGATGAAGTATCGATCTCGGTGATGCATTTTAAATTTGTAGCTGGTCCTAAAGGTTTTTTTTTTCCAAGATGGCAGCCTCTCGCAAGGTTAAAGGTCAATAAAATGTGTAAGAAAGAGGAATTGTGAGAACAATCTGGTCCTTTAATGCAGGACTGCTGCAAGATATAAAAATAAACCACGGAGCTTCCATTTAATCCTCATTGATGTTTCCATGGAAGCATTTCTGTTATTATGTCATAAAAACAAATAACCTGATCCTCATTTCCTGTTACTGCAGAAGACTGTCACTGTCTTCAAACTTTTTTTTTCAATCCCAGATTTGAAAATTAACCCCAGAATGGAAAAAAAAAGTCTTATTTTATTTCTATTCAGCATTAAGATACAATTTTTGTATTTCTTATTTCAGCTTGTTGTCTAGTGCGTGGTATTTCTTTACCATAGAGTTAATTCAGCTTGAAGTCTGGTCAGAAGTTGCTTTTTGTAACAGTTTTTTTTTTTTTTTTTTTTTTTTTACAGTTTTGGCGAATTATTACATCTTGAACTAGCTAAACTAAAATAATAAATAAATTAAATAAAAGACGATAAGGTTGTGGACAATTCAAGCTGATATTTGTGAGCATTTTGTCTGTTTCTGTTGAAATGGAAAGCTGAAATTATTCTTTGAGCCTTTTCAATATTTTAGCAACACAAGAGTCTGTAACCTGAGAGGAAAACAGAAAGCTTCAGGAATGTTTGAGAAAAACTGGAAACTCCCTCTACTGAAAATGAGTTCATCACCAACACCCACAGTGCAGTAGGACAGATTCTAGCTTCAGCTTAATGAACTTTTACTCAGATGTTAATGAAAATCTTCAGTCGTGTGGTTTGTTTGTGGCTCTTCTGTTGCATTTTCATTTCCTTATTTAAGCTTTCTCTATAGATCCGTTGCTGATTTGTGGTCTTCTTGGTGATCTGCAGCACTGAGCTCCTAACATCCAGTCTCCTTTGATGCTTTTTGAGGCAGTGTAATAGCAGAAGTTGAAGGTTCCTTCATGCAGAGCAGGTTCTGGTGTTTATTAGACGGACAGCACACGGGTCCGACATGTTCCCCGGCTCTTGCTCTGCAGAGCGCTGCGACCCCGAGCGACCCCGCTCACCTGACAGGCCTGTGGAGTCATGTGGAGGTTCCTCCTCAGGTCAGACATTCCTGAGCTTCAGCTCAATCTGCGATGGAGGATCTTTGGCAGCGCTCTCGCTTTCCAGATCAATGAACACTGAGACGCTATTGATTTCCACCTGGAGTGAAAAGAACTCAATGTATCTGTGTATACTTCAATGACCACACCAGCCCCTTTTTTTCTAAATTTTAAAAAATCGTGTAAAAGTCACCAAATTAGGAAACATTTCTGTAAACATTTGAGAATGTTTGTCAGCAGAAAGCTGCATTTGTCGTTGTGGGAATCAGTCTGTCTCAGATGACACTGTCCTGCATTTATTATCTCAGGATCAATATCAGAAACCTGCTGACCCTCTGAAAGCTGCAGAAGATAAGCAGATGTCCCAGTCAGCAGAGCAGAGAGCGGCTGGAGCCTCGCACGTGGATGTGAGCGGAAAGTCCCTCAAACCAAAGCATGTGACTCCAGAGGAGCGAGGAGATGTCCGCCTGAAAAACCCACACTTTTTACCTGCAGACGAGCCAACAAGCCTTGAAATGAGTCGCTTTGCAGTCAGGATGCTGAGGATCTGACTGCAGTCAAATCTAAGCACTGCACAGAATTAAAAAGGAATCAACGTCATGAGGTTCTGCAGAACTTTCTTCTGCCTCTCTGGAACTGTTTCAAACAGACTTAAGAGAATTCAACTCGTCTTTAAGCAATTTAGGCAGAAGAAGGTGACTTTTTCAACCTGATATGAAGACATCTGTGTATTTTTGGAGATTTTACTGTTGTTTTTCTGCCAGTTTTCCCATTTCCATTCATTCTCGTGCCTGTGATCTGAGTTTTACACTTTCGTTACATTCTTTGAAATGGATACTAAATATTAATTGATCTTTAAAGCAAAAACCATAATAATAATTTTTTGGTTTTTTAATGTAGACCTGTAGCATGTTTTTAATGACTGAGAACCTATATGATATAAGATTATAAAACTATCTTAAAACTAGATATACAGCATTACCTACGATAATGGAAGTGTGAATGGCATAAGCTGAATAAGGCCGCTAAAGACGCCTGAGCAGTTAACTGTAAATACTGAAGCTGAAAGCTGGCTAAAATGTTAGCTAATCTACAAATTAGGCAAAAAAATCGAAACATGTCTAAAAAAGCCAAAAAATACTTAGCATAATGCTAAAATGTGAGCTAAAGTCAAAATTTGCCAAAAAACTGGAAACATGTCCAAATTAGCAAAAAAGCAGCTAGCATAATGCTAAATTGTTATCTGAACTCCAAATTAGCCAAGAAAACTGTAAAAATGTCTAAATTATCCAAAACAATTAACATAAGACAAAATGGTAGCTAAAGCCCAAATTAGGCAAAAAACTGGAAACGTGTCTAAATTAGCCAAAACAGCTAGCATAATGCTAAAATGTTAAATAAAGTACAATTTTGGCAGGAAACTAGAAAATGTCTAAATTAGTCTAAAAAATGTTGGTGCTAAAATGTTAGCTGAAGTCCAAATTGGCCAAAAAAATTTTAAAAATGTTTAAATTGGCACCAAAAAAAATAGCATAATGCTTAAATGTTAGCTAATGTCCAAATTACCCCCAATGAACTGGAAACTTAGCCAAAAAGAAAAATTTGCCAAAAAAAAAGCATAATGCTAAAGTATTAGCTAAAGTCCAAATTAGCCAAAAAAAACTTTTAAAAATGTCTAAATTAGGCACAAAAGTTAGCATAATGCTAAAACATCAACTTTACAACAAATTAGGCAAAAAGCTGGAAACATGTCTAAGTTAGCAATGTTTCCATATTTTAGCATTATGCTAAAATGTTAGCTTAACTTCAAATTAGCTAAAAATAACTGTGAGGAAGACCACTGGGAAGATTTTGAAAATAAATCAAAAGATGATTGAAGTCTGACTTTAAAAGAACTCCTAAAGGGTGGAATTGCTGTAAGTTTACAGAAGCAGTTTGAGACCTTTCAGACTTGTTTCAGACACTTTGCCCCAAGTTTGTGTTAAATATTTGTTCACCATTTCTTTATCAAACCTACAGAGAGATGATTTTCTAATTACACAAATACTTGAATCCAACCATAAGCAGCAACCGGTTCCTTCAATCAGCTGAAAGGTAAACCAGTGAATCCTTCAGCGCTTTAACTGTGACTAACATAAACATGAATGTATGGCTCAGCAGAAGTAGATATTTTTATAAGAGGAAGCGAAACCTCTCTGTCGTATTCGGTAATCTTTCCATGAGACTGAAAGAGCAAACCTTTTGTTGTCATCTGGTAACATTTGCAGCTCCAAGGGCATCAATGCAGTCGACTCATTAAGAAATGTCTCCATCTTCAGAGTAATTACAGCCAGCTGGATGAAGTCGTCCCTCCTAATTGTGCACGGTGACACCGTGTTCATGTTCCTCTGGAGCGCCTCAGTGAATAACGCTGTTAGAGCAAAGCACTAATCTTGTTTATTATGAGGAGCCAAGGGGCGCACATTTATTTCCTCACAATCGGGCTCTGAAAATGTCCTTCCTAATGAAATGAAGTGACTCTGTTAAAACATGTCAGAGCTCAGACCTGCTGCCTCTGCAGCAAAGTTCACCGACGTGGACCTCACTATCGGAATGGGTGAATCGGTGAAAGCAGCAGAGGATGTTAAGATAAAAAGATGAATGAGAGATGGAACCATGCAGCATAAATGTATGTGGAAAGATGGTAGAGATCTGGACAGAATAGATAGATAGACATACATATACATATATACTGTATATATATAAATACAGATTTTACACTGTTTTTGTCAGTGACCCCGGCAAGATATGCGGCCCCCCTCACAAGAGAAAGTTTCTATTGTATCTTCTACTCTGCTGTTCTCACAGGATCACATCATTTCTTTGCATTTCCCCAACATTTTATGTGGAAAACTAAAAAAAAAAGACAGCAGAGATGAAATGTTTGCTTCTTCTTCCTCCTCACTGCAAACTGGTGACACAAACCCACAGTGGATGTCTGTTTGCCCGAAGAGCAAATAAAACCAAAAGCTTTCATTGTTGGTTTTCCTTCAGTGGAAATGTCAATATAACCTGCTGCTGTCATGTGATCCTCCAGCATGATGTGATTCTTCCACACATCCGGAGTCTTTTGCTCTTAAATTCAGATTCATTTACAAGCCCCTAAAAGCCACAGTAAAAATGTCTTTACATTTCTGCAAGAGGTATTATAGTCTGGACATAAAGAATAACTGTATATATAAATGCTCCACTCAGTCACATGTTGATAATAAGGAGTTCATTATTATAACACATTGTGCCTAAATGAACAACTTCCTCTTTATCAAAGATTGTGATTATTTTTAAATGCTGATAAACTAAATATGTTGGACGACATGTTGTGGTTCTCACTGTTATCAGCAGAAACGGAGGGGATTTCTACAAATGGCATAAAGAGAAACTCCCATTGTTTCCAGATGGTTGAAAAAACAGACAAAGAAATCTGAAAAGGTTCAATATTATTTTAGAGTTTAAATAGTTGATGATCTTTTTAATTAGATCCAGTAAATCTTTTTTACTAATGCCAGTTTTAATCATTTCTTGTGTTGAGTTTATCTGCTAAAGCAGCGTTAAGGACGATACTTTTTCCCAAAGGTCATCTTGATAAAACTGAACAGCAGTTCTGATTGTTTAAACTGTAGTTTTGTTACACTGAAGCTGTTTGGAAAGTTTCTCCTCAACATCTCCTCCTCACTTGTTCAGAGACTTTTTATTCACTTTTCTCAGACAAACACTTAAAGTTCAAACCTTCAGAGAAAAACAAGTCCAGGATTAAAGAGATGAGAACAAAGATCTGGAGTTTTCATTGAAAGCGGAGGCTCGAGCAGACATTCCTGAGCCCGTTGTGAACATGGCATGAGACACGCTGGAGTTCAGGTGAACTTTCACACCTGCCCACAACAGCAGCACAAACAAAATGAGAGACTCACTTGACCTGCTGACCTGGACTTGTGACCAGAGCCTTGAGACTTGACATGGTCTCATCCCTCTAAGACCTGGAAGGGACTTGAGCTCACCTCAGAAGACTCCAGACTTGAGCTGGTCTTACAGATTTGACTCGGCTTTGTGGTCCAGACCAGAGTTCCTGACAGATTTCTTGCAGAGTCATGTTCATCCAAGTCGCTTTCATCAGTGAGTCGGGCAGGAACGCTGCTGCAGGGTGGTGTGTCTGGATGTTCAAACTGTGTTTGTGTCTTCTTCTGGGCCTCTGCAACCATCTCTCAGAAGTTTGAGTGAGTTGTGCATACCAGTGAAGCGTGTTTAATGTGCTCTGAGCCACGCATCCGCATCTGGAAACATTATTCTTGGAAGGCAGGTCATTATCCTGGGAAACTAACTCAGAAAAACTCGGTGGGAAGAAGTCGTCTGCAGCAGCTGGACCAGACAGAACCACCGTCGGACTGGTGGATGCAGGTCACATGAAGAGAGATGTTCATCTATGTGAACCTCAGCATCAATTTATACATGTAACTGATCTAAATTAAATAAATGATAATTAAGTCATTCTTACTTTAATAAAATGCAAATTTATTTTTCTTTTATTAATTGTTTTCTCCTCTTTGTCCTCAGCAGTCTTCCACTGCTGGGTTTTGTTCTTTTAGTTTGGGGTTGGACCTTGGTAGTCTTAGTTTTCAGGCTTTGTTTATATGTTTTCTTGAAGCAGTCATTATCAGAGATTGCTGACTCAACCGTATCGACCGTCTCCATGAGTTATTTTATGTTTGGTCACCATGGCAGATAAAAGAGACACATGTGGATCTGGAGCCAAAGGTTCAGACCTCTGGACTCGAGGGGGAAGACCAAAAAGAGGACCACAACCTATGAAACCAGACACCAAGAACATGAGGAACGCAGTTTATTGACAAAAAGAAACAGAAACTATGTCCTGTAAAGCAAAAAGAAGTTATTGTGCTGGTTAAAAAATAAAAATGCAAAACAAAGGAATTGGAACCTTGGCCAGACAGAATAAGTCGGGAGACTGTTCACCCTCAGCTCTCTGCTAAGGCTGCCTGATAAGATCTGGATAACTAAAAGAAACAAAGCAAAGCTTAAATAAAGACGGCCAACCTCAAACTAAAATAACAAAACCCAGAAGTGTAAGACTGCTGAGAACCAAACAAATCAGCACCACTCAAACTCGAGGGCCTGCTGCTCCTGCTGAGGGTTTATCGTCTCATATTCCTCAGCAGGTCATTTCCTGACCCAATGATGACAACAGGCCACGACTCGACACCCTAAAGAAAGTAAAACAAACATCATGTCAAAGCTGCTCCTGTCACCTCGGTCCAGTTTCATGTCATGTGACCAAATCTGTCATTTATGATGGACTCATATGACAACAAAGTGTGCTTCTTTATAATCCAGCTGTGAATTCTGGGAATTCTGTTATGCTTAGATTACCAAATGAAATAAACAGAGGCAGTAGTTTACATACATTCACATGTTCTCAGTTAATTTGTTAAACCAGAACAACTTTTTCTCCATTTATTTGAAACAAATCCCGTCCAATAACTTCATATTTCCGTGTCAGTTTTTGCAGCCCCTCCTCTGTGTGCTGGTATTTTTACTCTGTTAATGTAGGTACTTTAATTAGAAGTGTTTCCGCAGAATGAGGACGTTTCTCTGTGTAATTATATTTGACCTTTAAGATCGTCTGATAACTTGCTCCAACAAAAAAAGGAAAGCTGACGGGGACTTTCCTGGGAAAATGTAATTTGCAGCAGCAGGTTGGAAGGAGGCGAAGAGTCCCGTCGTGTTTGAGCAAACGACACGTATGATCGGGATCAGACTTCAGGACCAAACCAGGTCCAGGAGTGAGGAGCTGACCTGTACCTGAGCGGGCACACGACGCCCCGCAGAGGAACGTACTCTGGCTTCTACTGCGCTGCAGATCCACACCAGCCTCTGAAGTTACAGGAAAAACCTGTAGCTAATTACATCTGCTTGTCAGTGTGATTAATCCGACAAAAGGTTTCTCTATGGGGGGGCGCTCTTGGGTCTCAGCAGGCTTTGATGCGCCGCAGCAACAGAATTCACTGATTCATGCAGACGGAGCAGTTCTCCTTAGGGTAAAGTTGTGGAATCTAAACTGTTAGTAATCCTCCCATCGAGAAACCTCAGAGCTCAGCTTTTGCTGGTCAAACCTTTTCTCATGAAAACACTTGTTTCTGCATGACTCTGTACCAGTACGCTCATGTAGCCAACAGTAGCTAACATGTTTTTAAGACGTACTTGCCCACACTGCCCTCTTCTGGCCAGGTGTTGTATATCCTAAATAGGGGTGTGCCAAATTATTGATATTGAGATATATTGCAATATTTAGTCCTGAGATTGATTCTTGATGTGTTCTCACCAAATATCGATCATTAATTTTCATTTGAAGAGGCTGTAAAACATTATATTTATCATCCTTCAGTGAGATGTTCCTTTGGAGGTAGATAGGGGGCGCACGATGGACCAATGTTCCCGGGAGATACTTGTTCTGTTGTTTACAACAATTTCACACTAAATGGTGGCACTGCTGATCATGTTTACTATTGTGTTTACTACACTGAATTTTGCAGGTAATTCTAATTCAATTGGTGTCAATTCTTATTAAAGACAGGATTACTGATTTCAGCAATGTTGCACTAAAATGTTATTTGTTGCACAAAATAAGACACAAGCTTCTTCGTTATGATTGTGTTCAAGCTAAAAAATAAATGGGGATACATTTTCCAAAAGAATCTGTGTTCTTCTACATAATGTGAGTTATTAGAGAGGATTTTTTCCAATCATGACCGTACCACAATATCATTGATATCGCAGCGTATCGTGAGGTAACCAGTGATTCCCAACCCTAATCCTTAATGTGTTTGTTGTTTCCAAAAGCTTCCTGTCTTTGTCTAATGGGATGTTTGTAGTTGTGTGAATTGTGTGACAGCAAAGACAGTTGCTGAACTCTTTCTGGTCACTCGTCAAAGTTTGTCTAATAATCTTCTTAAACTCATCCACAGTTTATGAAGCACTGTCTGTCTTCACGTGTTTCCATCATAAAACCTAAAAATATGCAGTTGGTTTGGGAGAAAAACTGCTTTCCTGAACACGTGGGGAACATGTTTGCGATTTCGTCCACTTAAACACAACCCTTCTCTGGCTTTTTGAGTGAGTAAGCCTGTGCAGCAGCAGGCCTGTATGTGTTGAATCATGGCGCTGATGTCAGCCCCCTGGTATGCACTCGCTTGGCCCGGCTGAAAGCTGACCCCCTCCCCTCCTCTGTTGTGTTTCTATTTCCAGGGTGTGAGCGGTATGTCGGTGGATGAGAAGCCTGAAGCCCCCATGTACGTGTATGAGTCGACGGTTCATTGTACCAATATCCTCCTCTGCCTCAACGACCAGCGGAAGCAGGATATCCTGTGCGATGTGACCGTCCTGGTGGAGGGCAAGGAGTTCCGAGGGCACCGGGCCGTGCTGGCCGCCTGCAGCGAGTATTTCCTCCAGGCGCTGGTGGGCCAGGCGGAAAATGGTTTGGTCGTTAGCCTTCCTGAAGAGGTAGGCCTGTCAAACCCCCCCGTGCGTTTGATATAACACTAACCCCTCCCCAGCCCGCTGCAGAAGAAGCACAGAACTTCATGCAGTTTGGAAAAAGTTAAACAACAGGAAGTCCAAAGTGACAGCCTTATTCACTTCATCTGATGAACTAATGATACAAGTTTACTGTTTTACAGAAATACTTTTTCTGAATGTCACTTTACACAACCTGTCCATGAACATGATGGCGTTCAATGACAAACATGTAGGTTTAGCCTGGCAACGCTGACTAATTCGTTTTCATGTTGGATGGAACAGCAGAATTATGAGAGTGTGATTTGATTGGCTCACTCTGTTCTTTGATCTGCATGACTTTGTGAACTGTGAAAAAATTTATTCCCATGAATTCCCATGAAAAATTTAGTTGTACATTGTTGAAAATGTTCAAATTTAGGCTGAAAATGTATTCAGTTGTTGTAGTTCCTGCATCACACACAGTTATAATACTTTTGACACACTTATACTCAAATATACTTAATAAATTAAACATCAAGCGTACTATTTTTTGCTAAGAGTACCACTGATAGACTTTTTTTTTCCTTCAGGCACAGAAACGTTCCTTCTTTGTTTCAAGGTGATATTTTGAGTTACCTGGAATAACAACAGTTTCATTTATTTAAACGATAAAACTGTGGTGCATCGATCATTTGCATGAAGAATCTGTTTCTTTCTTAAATTAATTATAAACTAGAAAAGTTGCATTACCTGCTATGATCCTGGTTTAAATGCTTTTTTGCTGAAAGTCGACTTAGCTGAAAATACTTTCAGCTTTTTGCTGAAATGGTGACGCAGTTTACTTTAACTCCGTAAAGGATTTACTGAAAATGCTAAAGTTATTTGTAAAATGTTATGTTTGCTAAAAGACTGGAAATTTTGCTAAGGAACTATGAAAGAGCAGTATGAGCTAAACTATAATTTATCACAAAAAACCTCAGTAGATGCCAAATTAGCCAAAAGGCTAGCTAAATACTGGCTAAACTCCTAAACTAAATTATTCTAAAACATTAGCCTGTTGCTAAGATAGAAGCTAAACTCTAAGTTAACATATACAAATAGAGAGCAAATTAGCCAAAAACATTAGCACATTGCTGAAATTTTGGCTAAACTCCAAATTAGCATTAAAAACTAAATAGATGCCAAATTAGCCAAAAAGCTAACAAATTGCTTAAATATTAGCTAAACTCCCAAACTACCTAAAATTCCTCTGTAAACTAAATTATTCAAAAAAGTTAGCATATAAACTCTAAAACTCCAGTTGTAACACATTTGCTAAAAGCGTTAGCATGTCGATATTAAGATATAACTAAACTCTAAATTTTTTGAAAATTACTATAAAAGATGAAAACATAATCCACAAATATATTTAAAGGCTTGTTGCTAATCTACTTAAAATTGAAATGTGAAGAATTTGACTTTAATGCTGAGAATTGACACAATAATAAATCACTATATAATAACTGTATTGAAAAAAAGAATGGATGAAATCCAAATGAGTATTCCTGTCAAATGTAGCTTTTGTTGAAAGGACCAAACGCTCAGACACCTCAGCTGTACTCATTTCACTTACTTTGTGTCCAGTTCAGCAAAAACACTTTTCCGCTCGTCCCTCTGGACTGATGAAAACGAGGCGCTGACCGCTCTCCAAGACAAGTTCAAGCTGCTTCATTTAGCTCTCACGGTCTTCCAGCTGCTCCTCCTGAGATAAGAGACGTCTCTGTAAATCAGGAACTTTCCTTTCTGAACTCAGAGTTCTTCAAATGGTCTTTAGGTTTCAGCAGTTTTTAAAGAACCTCACAACATTTTCTTTGACTTTGGCTGATTTTCTCAGTCAGCTTTTGCCGTCAGAATACTTCTCTGACAAATTAAAATCATTTAGGCACAAAAGACTCACAATTTCACACGCCTGCCTGTAGTTTTTATGTCTGAAATGATGGATTTTCTTTGAGAATTTCACTTTCTTTAGTTTGGTTAGTAACAGACGAGTTATTAGGAAACTCAGTTGATGACATCTCCATCGTTCGTCCTCTTCTCAGCTTCTGTTTGACTCCATTTGTTCATTTCTTTATGTTCCTACAGCATTAGATTTAGGAAGGTATGGTGTTCTTTTCATGTCAGTATTTAGTTAAGATGGCAGAAAGACTTTGTTCTGCCGGATCTTATCCGTTTTATTTGATTAATCCCACTTTTTAGTTTCAGTTTTACTCCTTTGCCCTGATTTTTCAGCTGTTTCAACTGTTTTTTTCATCGTCCTTACTGGGTTGCCTGCTGTTGCTGCAGGGAGGCTGGTTCATTGTTTTACTGGGGTTTCCATTCAACATTTTAAAGCAGTGAGTACGGTGGCCAGGAGAGCAAATCAAATCAACAAATCGGACAATTATTGAAGATCACAACAACAGAAAAAAGACAAAACAATTGATGGAAAACCATTACATTTTAGGAATAATAGTAAAATTCACAAAACAAATTACTTTTGAAATATTAGTTGTTTTCCGTGAGTTTTTCCCTACTTGGAAGTAAAACGACTTGATTTCTGAAGCTCCGCCTGCTGCTGCTGCTCATTTAAATTTTATGACGTCATCCTAGAGGCATCCGCGTGTCTGTATTTGTCCCACAAAAATAATCCAAACTTCTTCAAAGATGAATGTATACGATAAATCTGCCTTTAGTAGATCTGGCGATCACTTCACTGCTTCACAACACAAAGCTGTGACCTACAGGAGGTGAGGGGGGCGTCTTAAAGGAGCCCCGCGTCTAAAGTAACAAACACTTGTTTGAGCTGGAATTTATTGAATACAGGACACAACTAGAAGATATACGGTATTCTGCATTTAAAATGAACGTTTGTTGCTGATCATCACCAGCTCTGTGGAGAAACTGAGTCTTGGTGTTAGACTGGGGGCGGAGCTGTCAGAGCAGACCCTCCTGGAGGGAGGTGTTGGTATCGATCTTACATCAGCACGTTTCCAACCGCTCGTTTTCGTGGGTATGGGAGGGGCTGCTGCAGACAGCGCAGGTTTTTAGAGGATTACTCTTACATGCATGAATGGATCGAAATAGCACTTGGGGTTCTTTATAGTGAAGAATGAACAGTAAAATGCATTTAAAACCTCAAAAAGGAGAATTTTCAGGGTAGAGCCCCTTTAAGGTTAAACATTTTACATTTTCTGACATTTCTTCTCTGATCCAGCCGCCATTTAAGGGATCAAATCAGGATCAGCTCAAAGTGAACAAAAAATAGATTAAAACAACAAAACATTGTTCAGGAAATAAAAAATTTGAATACAAAAATCAAAAACTTCAAATAAAACTTGAAAATTCGAACAATATATTGTAAATTTGAAAAAATGAATATTGAACATTTAAATCAAGAAAACTGTAAATGTAAAATGAGGAATTGATAAATAATGCATCCATTGGTAATTGGCCGCTGCTGTTTTGAATTTTCAACTTTTTTTGTTTGTTTTTTGAATCTTCACTTTCAGTTCTCAGTGCTCAGTTTCAATTCAGAGTTTTTGAGTTTCGCTGCTGAGCTGATCCTAATTTTAAGTGGGGGCGGGGCTTTGAGCTGATTGGCTAACTGAACATGTTTCTCATGTGGTGACAGAGATGACTCCTCACTACATATTTTCTACACTTTTCTCAGACACACATGAATATTTTCACACTTTTCTCTCAATTTTTATTCTCTCTGTTCAAACTTTCATAGAAAAATTATTCAAGTATTAGGATGAAAACAAGGATCGATTGACAAGATCAAAAGCAAAGTCGCCCTGAAATGAATCCACCAAACAGCGAGATCATGAAAGCTGCGCCGTGATATCAGTGAGGACAGACGGCACAGTAGTGATACTCTGATCAGAGAGAGGAGACGCAGGAGGAGACATTAACAGACAACATTCTGCTGCAGAAAAGACGTCACATCACTGTTATCTCCTTGGAGTCATAGGAAACGTCTCCCGGTAGCCAATCAGCTCAAAGCTCCGCCCCCATGTCAAATTAGGATCAGCTCAGCAGCAAAAACTCTGAATTGAAACTAAAAACACAGAACTGAAAGAAACGAAAAAAGGAAAAGTTGAAAGTACAAATAAACTTTTTTATTGGTAATAGTTTTAGATTTTAATTTTACTTTTAAATTTAAATTTACTTTTTTTTAGCTTTCAATATTTCTTTATCAATTTTTAATATAATTTTTAAATGTTCAATTTTATTTTTTTCAAATTTTCTGTAATTCCTTCAAGTTCTGACATGTGTTTTTGAGTGTAAAGCTGCTTTTTTTTTCAAATTTACAATCTTGTTTTTCATGCTGATCCTGATTTGACCTCGTAGTCCGTCCACACGTCCAAGCCAGAAAGATGCCGAGCTGCAGGTCGGATCCACTTCTTCAGACCCCTGAGAGAGTCACACGTGTGAAAACAACTCATACCACCTTCTGTTCATTCAAGCTAAGTTTGACAGACTTTCCAAGTGTGAAAGCGAGCCCAGCTTCAGCGTTTTTCTCTTCTAGTTCAGTCATTTCCGAATGTGCCGTGTGACTTCCTCTCTGTCAAAACAGCAGATGGAAAAGAAGATTCTCATTTGTCCAGAGCTCATTCAGGATTCAAAAGAAGGTGTGACAAAGTTAAAGCTTGAGCCTTTAATGCTGTTGTTACCAATTAGCACCTGTCGGGCGCCGCTACAGTCAGCAGCGTATCACTTAGTGATGAGATTAACACTGCTTCTGGATCTGCTCAGCTCTCACTCTGTCACTGATCATCTGCAGACGTTCTTCAATGGAAACTCTTTCTTTGTTTTGTTTTTTTTTCTACGTTTGTGCTTTAAAATGTCATGTCGTCTCTCCTGATGCTGAAACTGCCACAGCTTCAAAAGGAGCCCCGGCAAATACATGTCACACAGCTGTAATTACAGTTTTGCTGCTGACATATTGATGTCACCAACATATATGCTGCAGATATGAGCTGCGGCGGAAAGTGGGGCACATCCCACATGTAATGTGGAGCTCCTCAACCTGCATTCATGTAAGAGCTCGATTAAAAGGATGGGAGCATCATCATCCTCTAATGTCAATTGTGGCTCCTGTTCAGGTCAGGGGGGTGCATGGTTGGCGCTCATGCAGCATCACGCCGTTCAGACGTGAATAATTCATGAGCTGCTGTGCGTCTCAGGTGTGGACGGAGTGTGAAAAGTAACATCTTTGAATGGCTGTCTCTTTCATGTGTTAAAGAGTCACTTTTGCTGGAATAAATCCAAGTATGTCATAAAAGACATTTTTTACTCACAGATGATTCTTTACATTATTTGTCAAACAGTTCTATGGATTGCACAGCATATATTGGTAATACTTGTTCCTGGTTTAAAACCAAAATAAGAATATGCACTTCATTGTGTTACCACTAGGTGGCCTGCCGCAAAATTAAGCCTCTACTTGTTCATTTGGATGTAAATATATGGAAAGAAAATAGACTCACTCCGATTTGTGCATTTGTATTCTTGATTTGTGCGTGTGTATTAAAAAAAATACACACTACAATTTACACGAGCACAAGCTAAAATTACAACAGTTGAAACTAATTGCACACACAAATCACGCACGAATCACACAAAACCTCAGCTACGCACAAATCTGTGTCGAGACTCTTTTCACGCCACAGAGTGATGCATTTAAATGCTGCTTAGAATTCTGGGTCATCAGAATTTATATTGTGAACATTATCTGGTAAAACTTGACATTTTTCCAGTTTCTTAAACATATGTTCAATAATTAATACAAAAATGTCTAAACGCGTTCTAAAAATAAAACGCGTGTCAAACTTACAGACAAATCCCTGAGAAGTGAAGAGGCTCACATCAGATTTATGGGTAATTAAGGTTTTTTTAAGATTTGTGTGAGTAATTAGTTTCAAGCTGCTGTAGTTTTAATTTGTGCATGTGTAAAATGTATTTTGTATTTTTCTATTTTTTTTTAATTTTGGTACTTATGCACAAAATGTTATATATGAGTTACAAATTAATAATGACGTACACACAAATCCTAATTTACACACAAAACAGGAATTAGGCACACATACAACGGAAAGATATTTTTTCTCTCCATATAAACATCCTAACCTAGAAAAGAAATGAACATACATGGTCCTCATTACCCGACATCATTCTACCATGGAGACACTTTTAGACTCTATTTAACCCCAGAGTTGTTCTTAATGGGGGTGTAGGTGTTTGACCGGCTTGTGTTTCCACTAGGGGGACTATATTTAATCCTGTGATTGATTCTCAATGGGTTCTCATCAAGTATCAATCTTTTATTTTTGTTTGAAGAGGCTGTAAAACGTTATGTTCGTCATCCTTTGGGGAGACGTTCTTTTGGAGGTAGATAGGGGGCGCACGTTGCATAAATGTTCCTCACAGTAATTATTGTTCTGTTGTTTACTGCTGTTAACACTGAATTTAACCGATAATTCCAATTCAGTTGGTGTCGATGCTTGTCAAAGACATAGTTTTACTGATTTCAACAACGTTGCACAAAAGTGTCCATTGTTTGTTGGACAGAATAAGACACAATTTGTTCATCGTTATTGTGTTCAAGCTAAAAAATAAATTGAGTTATATATCCTAAAAAAAATGTGTCCTTCTATGTAATCTTAGATATTAGAGATGATTTTAACCAATTATCGCAGTGTCATGATATCATCGATATTGTGAACCATGTATCGCGTATCGCACCGTATCGTGAGGTACCTAGTGATTCCCAGCCATAGTTTCTACTATAGAACTAGAACATTGTACGCATTTTTCATTTTTTAACCCCCAAAATGCTGTACGAGGTCTGTTTCAAGACATAAATGTATACTTAGTGCTTGTAGTCTGACTAATGAGGAAATTAGACAATCTAAGTGTAGTTTGTGTGAGTGTCCTACAGCACTTGTGTATCACCAGCACACCCCGTCCATGCACGCCGTGCAGACGTTCGTGCTCCCACCTCACTAGTGGCGTTTATGTCATTGTTAAGCACATATAACTTCTATTATCCCTAGATTACTTCGCGATACACAACAATGTGCTTTCCTTTTTCATGATGTCTCTTAAAGTGGACGCACCTCCTTTAAGACCCATGGTTCGTGGGTCTAGACAAACCCGGTCAACCCCTGGATGTTCCTATTTATCTTGCTATGGTCATTACTCTCTTCAATCTCATGTTCATCTACACAGACAGACTCGTGCTGTCATTTGGGTTTTGTTTTTATATTGCACACCTCAGCTCACTTCAACTGTCTAAAGGTATTAGATTTAAAACTCAGACATAAAGCCAGCCACAAAATAAACAGTTTCAAAAGAGATTTCAAAAAAGAAATGAAGGACATCTATGATGAACTGGACATTGGTTTGAGAAAAAGAGCTGGAGAAGCTCGTCCTTCTGTTCAGCGCAAACAAAAAACTGTCAGGTCTGCACGCCTGAGACGGTACAATCAAACAAGCTGTAGATTTCCTCCATAAGTCATTTATGTTGTTCAACAAGAGAAGCTGTTAATCAGCTGCATGTTTATTAAGATAAATGTGATAAAACATGTCAGGTGTCAAAACAAAAATCAAAACTTCAGATCAATCAGCGCTCAGATCTAGTTATTTTCTTCTAGACTGTTCAGCTGCTCGGCGGCTGCTTCCACTCGTAATGCTTCTCCACTCGTGGCTCCATCTAGTTTCTTAACATCCCTCGTCACCCGTCTTTTTACGGTCACTGACTCGAGTCTGCTGACGCATCCCTGCCTCTGGTCTGAGCCGTCTCTGTGCAGGCGGGGGGCGGGGGCTCTGTGTCGGCTCAGCGCTGCATCCTTTATCTTCAATTCCTGTTCTTAAGCTGCTCTTGGCTGACTGTCAGCTGTCTGGAAGCTTTTAAGTATTCCTGCTGCAGCGATGGAGGACTGCCACTCCTCAAGGTTGCCACTGGGAGGGGGAGAGGTAAGTTGCAGATGAGACAAAAGACCTCCTCCCCCACCATCAGCCCCTCATAGCCTCTGCTGGAGTTGCTCGGGCTTCTGGGTGACATCATCTCTAGCTAATGTGACTAGAGAGAAAGCATCATATGAACAAAACCCTTTCTATCAGGCTATGGAAGTGTTTGAGATTCATAATTCAATATAATGGTCAAGACTGGAAATGCTTTTCATTTTCACAGTGCACCTGCATTACTTGTCTCTTAGATGAAATGAAAAAGCAATTCTCCAACTGCGTCTCTGTCTTCTTCATCAATACCGTTCGTTCTGTCACATAATTAAAGTGACAAAGCTGATGAAGATTGTTTTTTCATTTTCACATCTCGGCGTGCAGAAATGTCTGAAAAAAGCAGTTCAAGTTAGCAGTACCAAGGGGTGGACCCTGGGGGTACCACAATGACGTCTTTAAAAGAATGAGAATCAATAAACTATTGAAACTATCAAAGCAGACTGTCGAAGACAATAAAGAAATCTCCTTTAGAAACCAATAGAAACACTTGATTCCTGTTTAAATGTGAGAAATCACAAAAGAACGAATCGTTGGTGAATTCTGGCTGCCTGTGTCTTTTAGGATTGTTATTAAGATTTTACTTTTGGTTTTTAAATGTCTGCCTGGTCTGGAACCTCAACATCTTTCAGAACTTTAAATCTTTACCGTCCACGCTGAGTCCTCAGATCTGAAGACCAAATGCTGTTCCAGGACTCGGCTTGTGACCGGGGAGACCGAGACTTTTCAGTTGCTGGTCCCAAGCTCTGGGATGCCACTCCCCCGTTCTGAGAGGTCGGCCAGTTCAGTCAATGATTTTAAATCACTTTTAAAAACATATCTCTTTAACCAAACTTTCAACTCCAGTGAGCAGTTTTAGTGGGTCAGCTTGTTTTATTGTTTGTTTTACGGTACCTCATTGTTTTTATTGTTTGGTTTTATTGTCTCTCGTCGTTGTTGTTTATTGATTTCATTTCTCTGTTCAGCACTTTGGCTGCGTCTGCTTTTACAAGTGCTTTACAAATAATACATCGATTGATTTAAACTGATTGAATTCACCGTGTAATGGTCGCTATTACTAACTCTACAGCACAACATGTGGTAAGCTCCCTGCTCTGCTCCATTCTTCACCCACTTGCAGACCAATAGATCCATGAACGTCTTTGTTTTCCTCGTCTGAGCTGGAATCTGGAAACTGGGTTGCACCACTAATGTGAGGTTGGGGGAGCCATGAGCTGCTGTGGGAGGAGTCTGTAGCAGGAAGTCTCAGCAAACATGAAGACTTTTCCATATTCGAGAGAACTGACGTGGTTCTTTGTCTTCAGGTTGGAGGCAGAGCAGAGGAGCGTCTTCATCATGACATTCAAATCATGATTGATCAGGCATCAGCCTTAGTCAAATACTTCTGAGGAGCTAGTCTACAAACATTTAGGACTAAACTAATTAGGAACGATTTCATTTCCTAGCGTGCATCTGCGTCTGTATAGCAATGTAAAGATGGAGTCATGTCCTCCCCAGTGTTGGCCTGTGCTGTAAGCTGCACTAGCAAAGGATTAGACGCACACTATCTGATTTAATCCACTGTCAGGAGGGAGCTTTCCTTCCCCTAAGCTCAGCACCAGGAGCGTCTAAGCTTTTGCTGTCACTGACAAAGACACTTTCTTCATGTTCTCACTTCTTTAAGCTTCAAATAAAGAATGTTTTCATTTTTAACTGATAATATACTTATACATAATTTATGTTTCGAGAGTGTTTAATAGTTCAACATTTATAAATGAAAGCTTTACCAATAGAAAGAAACAATATTCAAGTAAAAAAGATTTTTTTGTTGTTGGAAACATTCAATCCAGTCAAAAATAGTCCAACCTGTGATTTTATGGGTCACCTGTGCTCAGAGAAACACTGTTTTACTACATTTGACATTAGCAGGTTACAATAGGTTCACGCTGGACGCAGAGGCGTCGCGAGGCGGAGCAGAGTGTACACAGCGTCCGCTCTCCTGCAGTTCACACCAAACACACATTTTCCAGTCAACAGTCAACAGGCTCTTCTGCTAGAGCTTTTTATATTTTGCCATTATGGGTAAATTAATAACCTAAAAATATGACCCCATGTTTTTGTTAAGAAGAAGAAACTAGTTAGTTGACCTAATCTTCTTTAATTTATCTTTTGTTGAGACACAAAGAGAGAAGTGTGTGTGTTGTGGTTGTGTGTTTATTTTCATCTTTACAGTCTGTTAAGATACAAAAACATGATCACATTAGTCCATCGCTGTGTTTTGTTGGGAAAAATTGAAAATTAACCAGATTTTCTCATGTATTTTGATGTAACATCCTGCCAGAATTGACGCAGATCACTCGCAGCTCAAGAACAAAACAGACCAGACACCAAAACGACCCGCTGCACGGCGCCAGCCTTCCGCGGCGCTCTGCGGCGCTCTGCGGCGCTCTGCGGCGCTCCGCGGCGCTCCGTGTCTGGTGTGAACCTTTTAAACCTGTGTTACATTTAATACAATTAAAACACATTTCAGGTCAAATTTATTTTGCATTTTTAGTTGATTACTTTTATTTTTTTTACGTTTAATTATTTTATGCGTAAGTAAATCATAAAAATAGTTTTAAAGATACAGTATAAAGATCTAATGCTACATTTCCACACATGCTGCACCTCCTGTATAGACACATGCACACCTATGAAAACAGATAGCAGCACAACAATTATTAGTTCTATAATAAATTCAGCGCTGTGAAAGAAACTTCTCTGAGTGTTCCATTTACCAGACAGAAAGGTCCGGCAGACGTCTTTGGCGTCGCCGTGGTTCCTCGTGCACTTCAAACTCCAGATCCGACTGTCAAGAGTCTAAAGCTCCAAAATATCCATATCCAAAGTTCTGAGACTGTTTGCATGCGCAGAGACTCGCAGGAACGCGGAGGAACGCCAGCTTTAGGATGATGTCATGAAATGGGCGGGACCGATAAGGAGCGAAAGGCGGAGCCTCATGGATCGAGTTGTTTTAGTTCTGGGAATGAAAAGAGTTGACAAAAATAACTAATATTTCATGAATAATTTGTTTGTTAGTGTTCCAAAGGTAATATATGCCAATATTAATGGATGTAGTTTACTCTGGAGGGTTAAGACAATCATGACGTGACCCCTTTAAAAGTAAAAGAATTAAGATAAAATGGACATGGTAAAAACAAATCAGCGTTTAAAAAAAAAAAGAGCAAAAAAGTGAAATAAAGCAAAGGATAAATCTAAGGTTGTGGTCTGCTCAGCGTATTTTCTACAAAAATACTTTTTTATTTTTATTTTTGATCTGCTTCTGATTCCCAATAATTTGGATAAAGAATTAAAATAAAAAATGTTCATCCATGTCCTCCATTATCAGAAAAATTCAAAACTCAAAACAATGTTTTCATGGGGGTGGGTCTTGAAGACCTCCTTTATTTTCAGTGGTTTCTGTTTAGTTGAAGTTTTCTGCCCCAGAAGAATCCTCCAAACTGATTCTCTGGATTAAATCTGTTGGGGGTCTTTCTTGCAGGAAGACGCTTGAACTTTTGGAAAAGCTTTTACACATTTAGTGCATTAGTTATTGCTTTGCTCTCTACAGTTTGTGTGATTGATTTCTCTTAGAACCCAGTAAAGATCATCTGCAGTCATTTTTGCCTTTTTTACACTTTTCTTTAAATATGTTTTTTGGGGTTCCTCCCTCTGTTGACTTGTCTTATTGTGAATCAGTTTTGCAGCTCTGTCACACACCACTACTGCTTATCAACAGGATATGAACAGGTTATGTTGCCTCACCATAAATATCATCAAAACCAAAAAAAAGAAGAGTTAGTTTTCCAGATTTCCTCCTCCCTTCATCCCTCCTGCGTTGCTCTCCTCAGACTCTCGTTCATTAGGCTGCTGTGCTGCTTGTAAAAGTGCTGTAATCACATATGGCGCAGGGCGCGCATAAAGATGCGTTCCTGCAGGCAGCAGCTGCTGATACTTGCTGAAAATAGATCCCTGGGAAGCTCAGCAATTTTCTTCCAGCAGCTCTGCTGTTTATCAGCATCTCTGGATGCAGCGGAGCAGCCTGCCTCTTTCAGGCTGCCGGCTCACTCTGCCCCATTAGTGCGTTTGTGTTTCTCCATCAGCCTGTAATGATGATGCAGCAGCTCAGTGTTTGTCTGGTACAGAAAAACGCGACATGCAGTCAATATGAAGGAAGCATTTGCTTTTGTTTTGGTGCAACCATATAAGTTTCATCAAATCTTTTGGAGACTTCTGACCTCATGAATCTTCAAAGCTCTGCATTTACAACAGCCCAGCCAGCAAGGCTAAGTAGACCCATGTGGATTAAAAGTGGCAGAAAATGTGGGCCCCAAATGGGTTTGTCTACAGTTTCTGAGGTTTCTCCACCTGTTTGCCCATATTGTTTTAAGTGGACACTCAGTGGGTAGGCTCGCTACGCTAGCCAGTCGCCTGGTGGACAGCGTAGCTAGCGAACTCAATAGAGCACAGCTCGCTATCATGCTACAGTTAAGCTCGCTCGGTCGAAACAGTGGAGCTTGTTAGCTCACTGTGGAGGAGCTCAACACAGCGGAGCTCGATTGCATGCCAAAGCAGAGATAGCTAGCTAGCTCAATAAAGAGGAGCTGGTTAGTTCACTACAGCAGAGCTCATTAGTTCGATACAGTGGAGCTTGCTAGCATACTACTGTGGAGCTCGCTTCAGCAAAGCTCGCTAGCTCGCTACAGCAGCGCTCGATAGTATGCTAGAGGAACTTGCTAGCATGATGCAGTGGAGCTCTGTAGCATGCTACGGCAGTGCTTGCTAGCTAGCTAAAGAAGATTTGATACAGCGGCGCTCGGTAGCACGCTACACTGTCCACCTGGCAGCTTGCTAACGTTGTGAGCTGACGCACACAGATGGGGCCCCCACAAAAACTGCAGACAAACTCAATCAGGACCCACATTTTCTGCCCTCTTTAAAACCATATGGGGCCCACTTGAGCTTGCTGGCTGGATAGCAATGGTCAAGATCGGGGATAGGTTCAATCGTAACCGTGGTGATGTAGTAGAAATAAAGTCAGTTCCAGCAGCCAGATGACCTTAAAACAGTCTGCTGTGGCATCTGCTTTAGAAATTCCAGAATAATCACCTGCTGAGACTCTGAAAACCCCATCCCATGAACCAGCCTGCATGCTCAATCCAATTTCATAGTTTTGGGCAATGGTGCCACATTGTTGATGGAAGTCTGTTGAGAAGATGTCTGAAAGTCCAACATCTTTAGCATGGCCTGCTCAGTCTGTCCTCCAGCTGAAGTCCAAAGGAAATGGTAGAACTGGCCCCGTGACCGTCCATCAGCGGCCTGTCAGCGCTCAGCTGTAAGGCTGTGATTGTGCAGGGATTGGCTGTAAGACCCTGGTGAAGTCATGAACCCGGGTTAACGTGGATCTCCTGCTAATCTGTGAGCGCCAGACGAGCCAGCTTTTGGTCTCCTTTCTCCTGAGCTCTGTGACTGCAGAGGCAGAGCGCCGCCTGCAACTCTGCAGCTTCAGGAGTTTACCTAATTATCTGTCATTAAGTCTAAATGGTAGGCTTCCCTCCACCGTCCCGCGCCACATGGCCACTACAGGGATTAGTTAAGGGTCTTACAAACTGTCAGGCTCAACAAGCACTTGAGCGGAGAGCTCAGCGCTGACACAAAAGTGAGGCTGTGGGGTAATGTTAGATGTGAAGCATTAAAAAACGACAAAAACACACAGGTACCGACATACAAGCAATATTTCACCTGTACTACTTTGTTTCTCCGCGCTTTCAGACATGTTGGCAAATGGGCAGCTTCATAGTGTTTTCATTCTCATGAAAATCTTTTTTTTTTTTTTTTTTTTTAATATCATTAATTTAAAATCCCAGCATGAGGCCACATTGTGGACACACTGCTGTGTCGTTCAGCTCTCACTGATTCACATATTCCACAGGGAGAGTCAGACTTGGTCCTCCTGTATGGAGAGAAAATAGACTCACTCTGATTTGTTCATACGTGATTCTTGATTTGTGCGTAAATTAGGATCTGTGCGTGCGTATTCTTGATTTGTAACTCATATTATACATTTTGTACAAAAATTACAAAATTACAAAATTTTAAAAAATACAAAACACAATGTACACATGCACAAATGAAAATTATAACAGCTTGAAACTAATTACACACAAAAAATATTTAAAAAATACGCATGAATCACCTCTTACGCACACACAACACATCAGTTACGCACGAATCTATCGTGAGACTCTTTTCACATCTCACACATTCGTCCATGAGTGATGCGTTCAAGTACTACTACACTGTAAAGCAAAATATAATGTTTCAACTTAAAAATATGAGTTAAAGGGCTGCCTTAAAATTTTAAGTCAAGGTAACAAACATGATTTGTTGTGTTAACATAACCTTTTGTTCAATTAAATTGAAATATCTTGTTTAAACAAAGTACTGGTGTGTTAATCTTATTTTAATTTTCAAGTCATGTTAACTTCTTGTTATTGTTGCTTTAACTTAAATATATTTTCTCAACTCTTTTAAAAACTTAAGTTATGCTAAGCATTGTGTTTCAATTGAACTAACTTAAAAAATTTAGCCAAAAGAACCAAGATATTTATTTAAATAATATAAACCTAATTAATTCATTCACTCATTTTTTTCCTTGTCACTTTATCCCTTTTGGGGTCGCAGGGATGCTGGAGCCTATCCTGGCTGCTGATGGGTGAAGGCAGGGTTTACCCTGGACAGTTTGCCAGTCTGTCACAGGGCCACATTAACTCCTAGGGACAATTTAGAGTAACCAATTTACCTATGAAGCATGTTTTTGGACAGTGGGAGGAAGCCGGAGTACCCGGTGAGAACCCACGCATGCACGGGGAGAACATGCAAACTCCACACAGAAAGGTCCCAATTGGTGTTTCTGATCCCCCAGCCGGGATTTGAACCGGGCCTTCTTGCTGTGAGGCAAGAGCGCTAACCACTACGCCACCGCGCAGCCCATAAACCTAATTAAAATAGCCTAAATTGGTACAACAAGATTCCTCAATGAAAGATGATCCAAACAAGTAGGATTTGAAGAAAAACAACAATACATTTTAAACATATTTCCTTTATTTTTTCTTCAAACAAAGACATTTTCAGGAAGGACTTTGCTTTCATTAAAACTCTTACTAACTCTTACTCTAATTGAAGCGGAATAGTACACAGGGCTTTGTTTTGGTCAATTTGTGCTTTAGCTCGCTTGTAAGCATTAGGAGTGTGTGTGGGGGGATTGTGGGAATTTATTATTTGATGCATTGGAATATTGTCTGACAAAAATTTGAATTGATTATGGACTCTTATTTCCCTATGTTAACTGAAAAAAATGTAAAATGGAAGACGTGAAACATAAAGATATAGTAGCACTTTTCTGTCTGAACATTTTCATGCAGTGAACACATGTATGGAGTGATATTTGTGCCACCATATTCAAAATGATCAAAGACTTTTTAATATTAATTCAATAGGGCTACATGTTGACATGTTGAGTTTTTACGCTATTTGTAATAAGAAAATATGTAAAATACAAGAAAATATAAAAAACAAGATGGGGTGACTTGTCTGGGTCCAAAATAACTTATTTTTCAAAATAGTACCACTTCAAAGAAATAAATGACGACCCGTTTGAAAAAGCCGTGAAGTTCAGAGTCCGTCTGCAGTGCACTCTTCAACTCCCCCGAGTAGTGGCTTCTTCTGCTGCTTCTGCGCACCGAAAGGCGAACATTTGCACACTTAGCGTCATCTAGTGGTAACATATAGCAAGAGTCAAAAGCAGAAGAGTTGATTCAACTCAAATTGCTGAATCAATTGAACACAATATTTCATTTTGAGGATTTTTGTTTAGTTGAGATGTGTCTGACTTAATTTTATCATTTATATGAACAACATGACCAAGAGCTTGTTCAGTTTAATTACAATAACAGATTAGAACAACTAAAATGTTGAAATGGGATTTACAGTGTAGAATGTTTGTTTACCATAGTGTTTTTGTCCGTTTTAATCTTCAATTGTGAATAATATCCGGGAACATTTTCCCACTTTATTAAAAATATATGTAGAAGATATGTGTGTGTATATATATATATATAATATATATTATATATATATATATAATATATATATATATATATATATATACACTACATACAAAATATCAAACAATTGTAAAAGAAATTGAATACATGCAGTCTAAGTTACATTTAAAAAAGAAATAAAGAAAAAATTTAAAATATTCCAATATTTCAATCTCAAAACGTGCATGGGGATGGATGAAGTAGATCCAGAAACAAATTACTGTTGAACAAAACCAAAAGTGCAAACAAAAGAGTTGAAAATAATCTTATTATTTAAAAACTGTCATAAAAAAATCAGGATTGTTAAAAAAAAAAAAAAAAAAAAATGCCAACAATGCTGTTTGATGCTAAATGACCTCCTAAAATTCCTAAAATTACAGCTAAATCTTACATTTTCAAAAGAAGGTGTACAGATGTGTCAAACTGCTTAGCAATATTAAAAATATACATTTTAAAATTAGTCAAAATTATTTTTAATTTAAGGGGTAAAGTGCATGAAAGAAGATAAAAATGACGATAAAATACTAAAGAGATCAAAGGTAAACGTGAACAGCAGCATCACATGGATATTTAGCTGTTTCTTCCATCTGGTTTATGCTTTAAATGAGAGATATTTACATAAATTGAACACAAACGGAACTAAATGATGTAAAATTCTAATGTTTATGTTTTAGGGGATTGAAAAGTCACAACCTTTAGTTAAACCTCTCTTCAGTCCACTGTCCATGAGGCTGTTCAGAGTCGATTTCGCTGGAATGAACAGCTCCCTCACTCCTCTGACTGGCGGCTATAGAAAGTGCAGCGCTGACCCGAAGATTAAGCTGTTCTTTCCAGTGTTTGCTGTGGCTGGTTGGAGCTGTCTGTCTGCCTCCGCACAAGTGCTCTGAACAATTACAATGCTGATGGTAATGCTGGCAATTTCCCTGTGTTTTTTTGCAGGTCACTGCCAGGGGATTCGCCCCATTGTTGCAGTTTGCCTACACCGCTAAGCTGTTACTCAGCAGAGACAACATTCAGGAGGTCATCCGCTGTGCAGAGTTCCTGCGCATGCACAACCTGGAGGACTCCTGCTTCCGCTTCCTGGAAGCTCAGCTGCGAAGGGAGGAGGACAGCCTGCTGCTGTGTCACAAGGGGGCGGCGGAGGCCAACAACTCCGAGGACGAGAGCATGCAGTCGGACGCAGAAAGGCCCGCCTCCGCCCTCGCCTCCTTCCGACACCCCGACGATGACCGGCTGGCGGGGACGATGCCCGCCAACTTCACGGACTTCGAGCGGCACAGCGCGTCAGACCTGCCTCGATGCCCCAAGTACAGGAAATACCAGTGGGCTTGCAACAAGCACAATAACGACGCCTCGTCACACACCAGTACCTCAGGTTTTCCAAGCACATTAAAGGAGAGCGGCGTTGGCGGGGTGGCGCCTGCTCAGGGCAGGCTGCCTGTAGCACAGATAAAGGTGGAACCGCAGGCAGAAGAAGAGGCTGTTTCATTGTGCCTGTCGGGAGACGAGCAGGACGTCACGGAGGTGGACAGTGTGACTGCCATGGAGATGGACACCCCCATATCTCTGGAAAGAACCCAGAGAACCAAATCCCCATCCTGCCTCAGAGCCTTCTTTAAGAAAGGGGTGGACCTCCCCGGTCTGTCCAACACGTCGCCGCAGCTATTCGCCAACAGACTCGTCTGCCCGCAGGACAAAGGAAACTCTCAGGGAGATCTTAAAAAAGACTTCAAGGCTTTCTCCGGGGAGCTGGCAGTGTCCGTAACTTCCCCAAAAGAGATGGACGGTTTCCCTGCAGGGTTGGCCCTTAAGTCGGCGTCCTGCAATTTGGTTTGCAAACAGGAAGTGGAACTGGACCGCCGCAGTGTCATATTTTCCTCAGGGGCCTGCAACCGTCTGGGAACACCAGCGCATTCCTACCCCGGTGGGAACTCCTTGGAGATGGAGCTCTCTGAGCACATGTCAAAGGGCCTGTGGGCTGGAGCCAGCCAGTCCCTCCCCAACTCCCAGACCTACTCCCCCAGCGCCGCTTCCTCTGAACCCCCAGTCCTATGCCGTCCGAGGCCCAACACCAGCTGCCCAGTGCCAATCAAAGTGTGCCCACGCTCGCCGCCCTGCGAGACTCGCACCAGGACCTCCAGCTCCTGCTCCTCGTACTCCTACGCGGAGGACGGCAGCGGGGGCTCCCCCTGCAGCCTGCCCCAGTTCGAGTTCTCCTCCTCGCCTTGCTCCAACGTGGCACGCTGCCTCAACGCGGACCAGCAGGAGCAAAGCGTGGGCGGGGACTCTCTTTTTAACCAGGTGCGACCCAAGATCAAATGTGAGCAGTCGTACGGCACCAACTCCAGCGACGAATCGGGCTCCTTTTCAGAGGGGGACAGCGAGTCCTGCCACGCGCAGGACCGAGGGCCAGAGGTGAGCGCAACCCCGTGCACGCCACATGCACGCCACGAGCGCATGCTGTCACTCCTTCACTTAATGCTGTTCTCATACCAGTGACTGAAAATGAGAAAATTAAAGCTGCAGAACAGAATCCTGGGAATGTAGTGGAAGTTGATGTATTGACCTTTTCACTTTATTTTGGATTACTATTCTATTCCACCATAAGTCAACTGAGAAATCAATCAATACCCAGCCAGCAAGGCCATGTGGGCCCCATGTGGTTTCAAAGAAGAAAATGGAGGCTGGGTTTGTCCACAGATTCTGTGGTGGTCCTACCTGTGTTCGCCCACATTGGATTAGGTGGACACTCAGTGGGTAGGCTTGCTATGCTAGCCAGCCACCCTGTGGACAGCACACCATGCTAGCGAGCTCCACTGTAGCATGCTAGCAAGCTCCTTTATAGTGAGCGAGCAAGCCCTGTTGTATCAAGCTAGTGAACCAATCTGTAGTGACCTAACAGGCTCTGCTGTGTTGAGCCATCTACCTGTCTATCTATTGAGCTATCTTTAGTCTCCACTTAAGCTAATGTGGGCAACTGCCCAATTTTAAACCATATGGGCCCACTTGGCCTTGCTGGGTAGCAACTAGCAATGCTACAATGCTCGTGTGGCATCTGGAGGTTTTTTTTTCTTTTACCATCGATACTCTGTTTGGTTCTCACTGGTTCTGCTTCACTTTTTCTGTCTAAATATATTTTTCTGCTATTGTTGCACTTGTTAGCTTGGGCTACAATGTTAAACCCAATGAGGTGTATACGCTGTAGAATGGCACGCAGGCTTTTTACTATCTACTACTCCTAGATACATAAAGAGTGACGCCATATTTGGAATGGTATAAAAACAATGAGACATGGCGTAGCAGACAGTAAAATGACCATAAAATGCTTCATTTTGGTCCGATTTTAAATAGTTGGAAAAAACTCTGATTATGAGAAAAAATGTAATGTTTTTGTACAAAGTGCAACAAATGAACGACATTTCAAACTTTTTTTAAATAAATAGGTTATCATATAGGAAACACAATGCATAGCTGATGCATGGTTGTAATTCTATTTAAATCTAATCACAGACTGAGATTTACACAAACTGTTAGACTCTTCAGTCTGTGTTTATAAACGGGTCAGGGGGTCGCCAACATCGCCGCAGACTGCTACCGCCTGCTTTATATGGGTTGGTCCACTCACAGGACAGCGTGACGTGGTCGTAGTCCAGCCCGGTTGACAGTCACGCTGGTCCCGATGGTCCCGCGGACGGGAGAGAGAGCTCAGTGCGGCGTCCGCTTGAAAGCCCGCAGCGGCTGGGACTTATCATCGAGCTGGAGGCAGTCGTGACGCCCTGAGGTAAATTCACTGGGCATATGGATCCACCCAGCCTCTATCAGAAGGACTCAGGCACCAACGCGACAGCGGGCAGGCGGTCTTTCATACGACACATTTTCCAGCACTGATGGATTCTTAGTAATCTGATTACCAGCAGGTTGTCTGGTCTGATACAAATACCACGATCATCCTCCATAAAACTAAAAGATCGGTGGTCCTGCCAGAAAACCTGGAAATAGTGAGAAGTCTAAATCTGTCATTGACTCTGAATAGAATCCAAGATCATCCTAAACGTTCATTATTGAGAGTAAACTCACTCAGATCTGGTTCAAATGTTTTCTAGAAGTTCACTTATATCAGCTGACAGCAATAATTTACTAGTCACATTCTGGTTTTTCCAGATGTGTTTGTACAATTGTAACAGAGCAGTAAACAAACATTAATTCCATTCCAATATGGCGTCCAACTTTGCATACTCCACAAGCCAGCATGACATCTCTAGTGATCGATCTCATTGGTTAAACCCAAAACAGTAAAATACATTTACCTTGTTTTTTCTGCTGCAGTTGATCTCACAAAGAACAAAAATAAGGGTCAATGAGATTTTTAGAGTATTTCAACGATTTTTAATCACTGTGGAGAGCACTTAGCCTTTCAGGTTTTCCTTTCTTTCCTCTTTAACAAGTATACAGATTTTAAAGTCAGGACAACTTTTAGATGTTTTGAAAATTAGCTTGGGTTTGTTATGGTGTGATATTAACCTGCCTGCTGATGTTTCTGATGGTTAATCAACAGAATATTCTTCAATTTACAGTCATTCCAGTTGTTTAACGATTGCATCTCAGTTATATCACAATAGACTATTTAATCTTTTTTTTTCTTTAATTTTGGGAGGTTTTCAACAGGTTAGAATATTATTTTGGCATTACAGGTTTACATATTGACTTTTTTTGTGGAACATTTGAACTGTAAGTAAGTTCATTTGGAATGTTTAGTTCCATAACCTGTCAAAACGAATCCAAAGTTCCAGTTCAGGCTGAAATCACCTGAACCAAAAACTGACCATGACTATGAGAGCTTTTGTTTGCTGAGGGCGGAGCCTGGTCTGTGGAGCGCCACACAGGGATCGCAGCAGTAATGTAGTCATAAAGTTTAATTGGTTAGAGTGATATGCGTTCAGCCGCTCTCAGGATGGGAGGGAACTCAGCTCCACACAGCTGAGAGTGAGGAACAGCATCAATCCTGTAATCGTCCTCTCTAATCCACAGACGGTCTGAGCTCTGCAGAACAGACTGTTGTCGTTTGTAGGATAAAGATCAGCTCCGATCGGTGTATCCACGTCCACGAGAGCAGCTTTTTCACTTTCTTCTTTGAAATCAGCCTCTCCGGCCCCTGCTGATGATTTCCCTTCATGCACCAGTTCAGAACCCTTCGGTTTCCCCGCTCGGAGTCTCAAATGCTGCTAAATTATCGATGGTGGGGCGTTGCTGCACGCTTCTGCAGACCTCGACGTGTCAGAGCGTGAACTTTCGACCCCTGCCTCCTGCAGGCTCTCGTGGTATCACATCTACAGACATTTGCTGGAGGTGTGGGCTAAATGATTTTCTTGGTGGAGAGGGCTGCTGGGGGAGGGATGCGGGGAGATATGGGTGTGTTACCATGGAGACCAGATTCACAGAGCAAGCGCTATGTTGCAAGAGTTGGACCTACATGACAGGATTACGCTTTTGCGTGAAAAGATTTGAGCTGTGCAGCTCCGACAGGAATGGAATATAAAGCGGGGATGGGCAGCTGGATTCCAGGAGGAATCTGCTGAATATGTGACAAAACACCAGCCAGATCAACAGAGAGGCTGAAGAAACAGCACTTCCTTTCCCTTTGTCCCCTTTTGTGTGATTACTCTGTTTACTGTGCACATGCTGCCCTGCTACACATGCTGTCACCGTGTTGAGTCGCGGTGTTATCTGCCAGCTTTTCACTCACTATCAAGGCCCTCCGATAAGATTCTTCCTGAATGACGGCATGCAGCGTCCGACAGCTCTGAGCAGTGAAACGCTTTACACCAGCTACTTCACAGCAACCTCAGTGAAAGGAACCACTCCATAGCAACCATAGGATTTTCTCTCATTTTTGGGAATAAAAAGAATATCCAGCAGTTTTGGAGTCTGGATGTCAAAGCAACTTTTGCTGTTTCCATAGCAACCACTATAGAAGCCACCTTTGCTTATAAATTAGATTTTCAATCATGTGGAGGTCAGGTGATTGGAAAGGCCAATGAAAACCTTCAGTTTCTGCTTCTTAATGTAAGACAGTGCGGATTCTGAGGTGTGTTTAGGATCATTACCCATTTGGAGATGACATCCTCTCCTCAACTTCAACTTTTTCACAGATGGCATCAGTGTTTGTAGGCCTGGGTATCAAAAATAATTTTCAGAAATGATTTGGTTCAATTCACAGTAGCCTGGATCGACTCCATTCTGATTTTTTTAATCTTTCGATTCTTTCTCAATTTTAAATTTACACATTTATACTCATTTGCTTAGAAATACATTAATAATCTATGTCTCCATTATATTTATATTAATCTGATCCAGTTCTTATACTGTAAATGTATCAGTGAAATACTGAGATTGTTAATATCATCCAGAGTTGCATGGATTCTCTAAAGGAGAAGTTCTAACTAAAATGTTCAGATCATTAACATTGGAAACATTGTTCTGCTTCTCCTGGAGAACATTTCTGTTTGACCACTAGGTGGAGCTTGCGCTAAAGAATTACACTTTTTTTCAAAAAGAATAAGCAAAGAATGAGCAGAAAACTGTGTTTTAGACCTAAATTTTTACTTTAAAAATATTTCCTTTAAAGAGTTTGTAAAATTAATGTCTGTGAGTTTATAAAGATGTTCATTCAGTCAGTAATGTATGTTTAGGAGGTCCGAGTGTTAGCATTAGCCGTCCTATGGGAAATTCCATTAAATGTTAGCATCAAGCTAGCAGACTTTAGCTTCATGTGTTGAATCAAATTATATTCTGATGAATCAATTATGCATCTATTAAGCTTAAATCTTTGTGAGCATCAACTATTTTCAGTTTCGGTGTTTTCTTGACATCTGCTGGAAGAATCCAGGATGCTGATTGGTGGAGAGAGGTCACATGACTCATAATATTTAAAATCTCTCAGATTGAAATTCCCTGTCTTTGCAAACAATGATCATGAACAATCCATGACACTGTCAGGCCTCATCTTTTCCAAAGGGGGCGGAGCATGCCATAATTTCTGCAGGTGCTGCACACGCTATTATTTTGTTTTCTGTTATTTTTAAATTAAAAATAAAGGTAAAGTATTTTTTTGACATCTGATGCCTTCAGAGGATTTTTCCATTTTTCTTTGGCTTCTTTATGCACAATAATATAACATTTGATCTGGGGAGCCCAAACTTTCGATCCCCTCTGCAGATGTTCTCCTGCAGGTTTTTGTCTCATGAAACATTTCTAGCAGTTTGGCTTGTGTCCCTCCGTGTGACTCAGAACTCTGTCGGCCGCGGCTGTTCGCTCAGCCACAGTCGGCGTAAAAATAGCTGCAACCTGTGGGCTCCAGACAATGAATCCCACGGAGGAAGGAAGTTGTTCAGGTCCAGGCCAGTCGGTCTGAAGCCCAGTCACCTAATTATGAGTCACAGGAGGTCTGCGCTGCTGTCAGGACTCTAAAGAATGACGCCGTGAAACACGGCGGCAGCAGACCTCACCTGGGCTCCTTCCGGCCACATCAAACTGGATCCACAAACAGCTGTTTAGGGAATCCAGAGCCCGGAGAGCTTCTGGCTTTAAATGGGCCAAACGTGACCCAGAACCGTCATCAGCTGGGTCAATCTTGAGTTATGGCACACGTGGATGAGACGGTTCTTCACAAACATACGGGATAGCGTTCCTAGGATCCTAGTTTGGTTCAAAAAGACATCTTTAACTACTTTTGTATTCATTTTCTCAACGTGTATATATTTTTTACATTTATAAACACATTTAAAGCAGTTAACAGTAAAATCAGACTATTTTATTTAATGAAGTATCATCTAATAATGTAAAATGTTAAAAGTAAATAAAGAAATTATTAATAGAAATGAAAGAAAATCATATTTGCATCACAGTTGAAGACCCACTCCACTGAAAAATTGTGTTTTATTTAACATGTTTTTATAGCATTTTTCTCATTATGGGGGAGATACAAACAGAAAGAAAATGAGTGTTTCTTTATTTAAGTCATTCAAGAGCAAAACAAAATATAGCAAGCTCCGCTGTACGAGCTAGCAAACTCAGCTGTAGCATGCTAGCGATGGGAGTGGAACTTCAATGACATTTGCACATTTGTCTTTCGACTCATTTCTGTTCAATCTTTTGTTTAAAAACATTATCTCTCATCTCAGACTGAATCAGAACCTCCAACTAAACCCAAAATCTTTCAGATTTCAGCTAACACAACCAAGAAACAAGTGGAGAAACACGATTGAAAGTCTTGATCCATATATTTCAGTTATTCACTTACATGATTTTTAATAGAAGTTTGCTTTCCTTAAATATTTCTACGTTTATTAGATCTGATAATGTTTTATTTCCAATTTGACCCATTTGATGCATACTTTATTTAGAAGACTTAAAGACAGGATGTGAGAAACATCATCCATCCATACATTTCTAGGATTAAATATGTGAAACACTAAAATCTCACATTATATCACATTAAGAGGGGAAAAAAGCAGAGCTTTTGTTTAAAAAAATATGTTTCTGTAGAATCTTAAACATTCTGAATAGGAAGTGTTCCGTTTTATGAATTTCCACATGATAAGTAAAGACTTTTACTTCCGTAGTAGTTGTGAGTCTTTGTGCTCACTCGTCTTTAGAAGGAAATTCTTCAGTTGTTTTGACAGGAAGCAGAAGTTGTTATTTTAGGAGCAGAGAGCTTGCAACCCCTTTATGTTTCACTTTCAGAGCGGCTGCAAATGTTTCAGGCTCTCACCTGATTGTGTGAAGGATGAGAGTGCAGTCTCTCAGTCACCATCCTGCTCGGCTGCAGCATCAGCCTGAGCGTAGGCGTCAGCTCATTCGAGTGTGAAGTCTGGTCACAGAGGTGCAAATATTGATCTGAGGAAGCCGTCCTGAAACATCAGCACATTCGATGCTTTTACAGTCACAGAGAGTGTGGCAGGAAGTGCTCGGGTCTTCATGTCCCTTCTGCTGGATCTGCACAAGACCAGAGGAGCTAATCTGGTCCTGATATGATCCGGCTGCAGGTTAAAGTCACACGTACATGTTTTAGAAGAAGCTGGTCTAAATTCCCTATAAATATATGATAAAGAAACCTAATAAGTGAGATTTATGAGTCAAAACTCTTCAAAAACATTTTCATTAAAAAATACTTAGAAAAAACTTAAAATTAATGTTGTAAAACCCCTAAAAACCTGTTCTAAGAGCGGCAAATATTTGACCTATTAATGCAATAATGCATGAGTTTGTTGCATTAAAACTCACAGGTGCGCACACACTCACAAGCAGGTGCAAACTCACATGTGTGTACACACTTACAGGCGGTCGCACACTCAGGTGCGCACCCACTCACAAGTGTGCACACATTCACAGCCTCGCGCACCCTTACAGTTGTGGACACACTCACTGATGCGCACACACACTCACAAGAAGACGCACACTCATTGTCGCATATACACACTGACAGGCTTACGCACTCTCACAGGTGCGCACACACTCACAGGCGGTCGCACACTCACAGGCGGAGGCACACTCACAGGCCCGCAGAATCCAAAGTGCTTGCACAATCACAGGCGCATGTACACTCACAGGTGTGCACTCACAGCCTCGCACACCCTTACAATTGTGGACACAGTCACAGGTGCGTGCACACTCATTGTCGCATGTACACACTGACAGGCTTGCGTAATCTCACAGGTGTGCACACACAGGCATACACGCGTACTCAGGTGTACGCACACACTCACAGGCGCAGACACTCACAGGACCGCATACACACATCAAGGCTGCATGAACAAATATCATCAACTCTGCATTTTTCCAAATTCAGGCACAGGTTGAAACAAATAATTTTCTGCAACGACGAACACGTTGACGAGTTTTAATCTGTTTTTTTTAGTGATTCACGAAGACTTGTTAGAATTGTTTTTTGTGTGATTTATTTCCAAACTGCTTTTACATTTGGAGAATGTCACTACAGCCTCTCTAAAGAGCGAGGCGCCAGGATTCTGACACCAGGACGCTCAGCTTTTCTCCAACCAGCAAACACAGATTTTTAGTGCCTGACCTCAAAATGAGACTTTCTTATTTTTCGGGGAGCTTGTTGCCCCAGTTCAGACTCTGCCCCCCCCTCAGCAGGAGGACCCAGAGGCTGGAGGGTGGGGTTCTGTTTTGACCCGACAGGTCCGGGGAATCCCCTGTTTCTGGGTTGATTGTCTTACAGAATGAGTCATCTTTTGCTCGTCTTTATGTGAGGATGCCCCCCCACCCCCGCACCCCCAAAGGAGTGTGGCATTGAACGCCATTATTTATTCATGTGTCTGCATGCTGATGTGGAGCTCGGGTGAGGACTGCGTCTCCTAATGAGGAAACTGGAGCTCCATCCCTCACCGGGACACTCCGACCTCCCCAGTAAAAATCGGCGTCACAAGTGCGCCGCCAGAGAAAGGCACCTGAGGGTCTCGGGGGGGGGGGCACCTGTCCCCGCTCTGGCAGCAGTCTGGTGGGGGGTGAAGGGATGCCCCACTTTCTCCTCTCTTTGTTTGACTTCCTGCGCCGCGGCGGGGCCGCCACAGGAAGGGACTGTAGCTGTCTTCCTCTGGCTCTTTGTTGTTCCTCATCCCGCCGCCGCCGCCCCCCCTCACCGCCTGCAGCTACAGCTCCCTGGTGCAGGCTGATACAGCTGGGGTGGATCTGCCTGTGATGTGCTTATCATAAGGTTTGCCATCACCTGGGGGAGACAGGCTGACTTCAGACTCAAAAGAGAACCCCGCAACCTTCACAAGCTGTCAGGGAGGGGGGGTCTGATCGGGGCTTCAGCTGCACCCCACCAATTCCTTTGTTCCTGCGCGGGTGAGCAACACTGCTGCAGACATTCACACCCCCAGAAATCACCTGGCACTGACTTGAATCAGGTTAACGAGTCGATGGCTCACTAACACCCCCCACCCCCTCCCAAATCTGTTGAGCTGGCGCACTTCCAGGTGCTCCAGGACACTCTTCTCAGATCAACCTTTGTGCTTCTTGTGGCGCGAGAGGTTTGAGGAGCGGAGCTCTACTGCCATCTAGTGGTGAAAATGTGAAAAGCTCTTCAGCAGGAAGTGCAACAAAGACTAAAAACATGGGTCAGGAATCGATTTAAAAAATTGCTAATTAATCTGGGAAAAAATTAATCGTGATTAATCACATTTCTTTTTTTTTTAGCTACAGTATTTGCAGACCACTTATTATCTGTGAATAATCACAAATCAAAACTGTACATTTAGTAACATTATTTTCACAGTTGATTAAAAAATATCACGTTAATCACACTTTTGTGTTGTGATTAAACACAATGTTTTGCTAGTTAAATGTGATGACTGAACAAAAAAATAAATATTTACTTCATTGTTATTGTCTGAAATGTTTACATTTATCAAGTGTTCACTCAGATATTGCAAAAGTGTCATATGATCACACAAAAACACATCGACAGCTACAGTATTACTCCAAGAAAACAAAGATACTGAGGTACAGCTTTAAGGAACAAACCAGAAGACCTAACAAAAAGAAAAGTTCTAGTTAATGCTCTATATCAAGGGTCTCCAAACTTTTTCTTGTGAGGGCCACATAACTGTTTTCTTCTCTGTGGAACATTTACAGCTTCCACATTTACGGGTTTCCAGAAAGCCACACATGGCCAAATTTTAAACAATTCATTTCTGTAGTCTTGACATAAAAAGTAATAGTAAAACATTTTAAAAACTATATGTATATTGCATTATTTGTTATAGATTAATATCTGCCAATGCTTAAATTGATAGCAACAAACTCTGAAGCTGATAGCTGAAAACGCTGAAGCTAATATTTAGCTAAATTATTAGCGAAGTGCCAAATTAGCCTAAAAAAAAAAAAAAAAATTTAATTATCCAAAACGGCTGGCATGTAGTTGAAATATTAGCTAAATGCCAAATTAGTCTAAAAATCTGGAGAAGTGTCGAATTAAACTAAAACAGTTTGGGGGGCCAGGCCAAATGTGGAGGAGGGCCGGATCTGGCCCGCGGGCCGTAGTTTGGGGACCCCTGCTATGTATCACTGCGCAGGCTGTTTTAAAACATTTCTTTCTCTTTTAAAAACATTTCTTTCGTCTTTTTGAAAAAAACAAGTGGTAAGAGCCGCTGAAACTTTCTCTTCTTCTTCCACTGAAACTACTTCCCTTAGATCAACATACAAATCACGAATCTTCCAAGGAACGACTTCCAAATGTTGGTGAAAATGCACAAACTGACTTCAGAGCAGCTAGAGTTCATCCACGACGTGAGGCGGAGGAGTAAGAACCGCATCGCCGCGCAGCGCTGCCGCAAGAGGAAGCTCGACTGTATCCTGAACCTGGAGTGTGAGATCAGAAAACTGGTGAGTGGAGTGTCTCCAGTTGTCACTCTCAACACTGAATGTGAGTCGAATTTGCTGCTTTTCGGCTGTCAATAAATGTGTTCCTGTGGGAGGAGCTACCAGCTAATGTTTTTAGGATGATCGCTGTAAGGCACATGTGTCAAAGTCAAGGCCCGGGGGCCGGATCCGGCCCTCCAAGTGATTATATCCGGCCCTCCAGATCATTTTATTTTATTGTTATTAATGGCCCAATGTTATCTTATTTCTAACTTGTATAGTTTTGACAAAAGATATTTTTATGGAGAGGAAAATAAAGAAAGTTATTTAAGGTTTAAGTTGATTTATTCTGGAATAATATTCCTGCCTTTTTATTATTCATGGTTTTGTTAAAAAGTTACGTTTTAAAGTTTTAAAAATTGGCATTCCACCACCTTTTTGGACTATTTTGGCATTTTTTGGCTGTTTTGGTGTTTAGCTAAAAATTCAGCTACATGCTAGCTGTTCTGGCTAATTTAGGCTTTTTTGTTTAAGTTTTTTTGTCCATTTTGGTGTTTAGCTAAAATTTTCTATATGTTCTGGGTAATTAGAGCTTTTTGAAATATTTTTTTAGGCTGTTTTGGAGTTAGGCTAATATTTACACAATAGCTGTTTTGGCTAAACTGTTTTTTTTTTTTTTTTTTTTTTTTTTAGTTTTTTAGGCTGAATTGACATTTAGCTAACATTTTAGCAGGCTATCAGCTTTAGTGTTTGTAGCTATCAATTTTAGCATCTTCAGCTATCAGCACTAACATTTTCAGCTGCCAAATTCACACTAGCATTACCGCAGGCAATGCTATATATCTAGTTCTTAATTATATTTAAAAGTTACGGTTTTAAAGTTTTAAAAATTTAGTTTTAATATTCAATAAATGTTTATCCTGTTCGGCCCGCGACCTAAGGTGTGTTTTGGATTCTGGCCCCTTGTGCAATTAAGTTTGACACCCCTGCTGTAAGGAATGGTGTCTGTGGATGTCTCACTAGAATGAGTGAAGACACAGATGATGTTGAGAAATCAGGTTTATTTATTGTGGAGAGTTCTACAACAACATCAGTAATCATGTCTCCATGTTTGGGTTTATATCCCAGCCAGCAAGGCCAAGTGGGCTTCATATGGTTTAAAATTGGGCAGAAAATCTGGGCCCCAAAATGGATTTGTCCACAGTTTCTGTGGTGGCCCCACTTGTGTTTGCCCACAGTGGCTGTAGGCACTTTCTAGGTAGGCTAACGCCGGGGTCACACTGGACGCGGAAGCGCCGCGAAGCGGAGCGGCGCGGAGTCCGCGCCGCTTCCGCTCCGCTCTTTAGTTCACACCAGACGTGCATTTTTCCGCGGCGGTCCACAGGCGCTTCTGCTAGAAATTTTTTTGTTTTTGCCATCATGGTTGATAATTTCATAGCCTAAAGACATTAACCCATGTTTCTGCTAAGAAAAACTGCTCTCTCAAAACCCCGCCCACCCGCTCTGTCGGCCCACTGTACTGATCTGTGTGCGCGCGCGTGTGCATCTCTGTTTTGTGTGTGTCTGTGCGCACGCGCTCGCAGGTGTGTCTGTGTGTGGGTAAATTAATAAGCTACAATTATTAACCCATATTTCTGCTAAGAGGAGCAACTCTCTGCATCTCTTTTTCTCTCCCAAAATCCCGCAGCCCCGCCCACTCGCTCCGGAGTCTGCTCACTGCGTTGATCTGTGCGCGCTCGTGTCTGTCTGTGTTGTGTGTGTTTTATAAATATTATCCCCTGTTTCTGCTAAGATGAGCTGCTCTCTGCCTCTCTGTTGTCGTTTTATTAACTCCCGAAACTTCTCACCCCGCACCGGAGTCTATCCACGTTGATCTGCGTGTGTACGTGTCTGTGAAAAAAGAAAAAAAAAGTGTGCGTGTCTGTCTGTTTTGTGTGTCTCTATGCTCGCGCGCGGACGTTTGTGATGTGATTGTATGTTTATATCCGTGTCTACCGCCTGTTTAGATACAAAAACAAGATCACATTTGTCAATCGCGGCATTTTATTGTGAAAAACTGGTTATATTTTGAAAAGAAACCGGATTTTCTCATGTATCTTGATGCAACTTCTGGCCAGAATTGACTCGCGGCTCGCGCACAAAATAGGTCAGACGCGGAAACAATCCGCTGCACCGCGCGGGCCCTCCGTGCCGCTCCGCGCCTTGTGTGAACGACACCATAGGGTAACAAGGGCGCCGAATGGAAGCGGCCTCCGTTCCGCGCCGCTTCGCGGCGCTTTCGCGTCCAGTGTAAATGGGGCATAAGATAGCCAGCCGCCTGGTGGACAGTGGGACTATTTAGCTTGATACAGCAAAGCTCTTTAGCTCACAGTAGAGGAGCTCGCTAGCATGCTACAGTGGAGCTCGCCAACTTGATACAGAAGAGCTAACTATGATGCAACAGAGGAGCCGCTAGCATGCTAAGGAGGAGCTGCTGGCATGCTACAGTGAAGCTCGCTAGCATGTTACAGATGAGATCACTAGCATGCTACAATGGTGCTTGCTATCATGCTATAGTGTAGCTCATTAGCAGTGGACCTCACTATCATGCAACAGTGAAGCACACTACAGCGTAGCTCGCTAGCATGCTACGATTGCTACTGGGCACAGGTGGGGCCACCACTAATACTGTGGACAAACCAATTTGGGCCTAAACTTTCTGCCCACTTTTAAATGATTTAGAGCCCACTTGGCCTTGCTGGCTGGGATGATTATAATTAAAAGATTTTCCCGGTACATGAGGCTGTGTCTGTTTGACAGCCGCTTCCACTGTGTTTCTGTGTCTCTGTGGATGAGCTTGAAGGCTCTCTGTCTCATATTAACATTAGGGGGGAAAATGAGACATCTTAAATGCCTCTGCACCCCGCAGCGGCTCTCTGTCTGCCGGCATATCGAGTGAGTGAGCTCCACCGCGAGAGAGAAAGCTGGCGATCTGTCCAAAGTGTATCCCGCCTTCTCCCTAAAGTAGCCGGAGGAGCACTGAGAACCTGCGAGAACCTTAATGAAATAGATGGAAATTAATGACAAAAATATTCTAACAGTTGATAGAGTCCCTGAAAACGCCACATGCTCAAAGCTGAGTCCCTGATTGGCAGATGCTACGCGCTGACCTGTCAAACTTCAGAACTTTACATGTTGGCTGCGTCGCTGGACTTCAGATCGCCTCATCGTCTGTTCCATTGACTTAACATTGAAACTGCTGGCTCCACCGCGTGAATCGCGTTCGGTACCTTTAGGAATTCTTGTTCTGCTGCTGGATTGTTCTTTGTGGGTCCAGATGCTTTCAGGAGAACAGAATGCAGTTATTGATCCTGCCACAGTTCTGACCCGAGCGTGCTGTGTCCAGGTGTGCGAGAAGGAGAAGCTGCTGACGGAGAGGAACCAGCTGAAGGCCTGTATGGGCGAGCTGTGGGAGAACTTCACCTGCCTGTCGCAGGAGGTGTGCCGCGATGTCCAGCTGAGCCAGGAGCAGATCCAATCGCTCCACCACTACTGCCCCGTCCTGCGGCCCGCCAACTCCAACGCCAGCAACAACCCCCACGAACCCAGCCCTCCCCTCTGCTCCACCACCGGCGCCACGGCTGCCACCACCAGCATCGACCTCACCACACACTCCGGCTCGGCCACGCCGGAACCCAGCTTCCACGGGTCGCCGGGCCCCTCGGAGAGCGAGCCCGACTCTGCTGTCAGGAACGGGGCGGACAAAACCACGGACGTACAGTCCGGGCCGCTGCAGGAGAACTCCAACCAAACGGTAACGGTGGATTTTTGCCAGGAGATGACTGAAAAATGTACAACTGACGAGCAGCCAAGGAAGGACTGTGCTCAGTAGTGGTGGCTCTTTTGTTTCACTGTTTTGGATGTTTTTGTATTATTTAATTTTACTTTTCTGACAAACCCTTTCTCTGGGTTGTGAGACGGTCAGCCTCTGCCAGTGTTCACTGAAAAACAAGCTTCGTTTGTATTTATGTTTTTTTGTGCGTCTGTTTTTTTTTTTTTTCCTTTCGTATGTATGAACTGTTGACACTAAAGTTGTCTTAACAGCAGCAATACTGTTCTGCAGGCATTCTCCTGTCACCACCACAGAGTGGAACCTCTCACCAAACCCTTACGATGGTGCTAAACTCACCCAGGCAGCGACCTCTACAGCGGAAACGCTTTCTCCACGTGTCACGAATCCGAACGGGGCTCTTTGTGTCTCTCCGTACCGACGGCTAATCAGCTCTTTCTTCCACAGCTGCCTGCACACATGCACTCCAGCATCTTTAAGGTCTGAAAGAGGAAATGTGGTTATCTAGATCCACATTTAGACGATAAACAAAGCGAAACAAAGTTTCCTGGATTGCTATGCTAACAAACTTTTTAACTTGAACTTCAATAAAATACGTTAGCTTACAGCTCGCTAAAGTTAGCTAAATCTGCAGCTAACCCAGCCAGCAAGGCCAAGTGAGGCCATATGGTTTAAAAAACTGGCAGAAAAATGTGCTCCCAAATGGGTCTGTCCACATTAGCTAAGTGGGCACCCAGTGGGCTGGGTGGAAAACAGCGGAGTTCGCTCGCTCGATACAGTGGAGGTTGCTAGCTCGATACAGAAGCCTGATTGATTGTTTTATTTCAAGCACAGATTATGAAAAAGACAGGACATGACACAAATATTTCAAATTCATTACAGATTTGGTTAATAAAATTTCAGAATTATTAACGTAACTCTAGTAGAGTTTGATTCATTGCTTGCAAAGGAGTGGGAAGAAGTAAACTTATATAATCCCAGGTGCCCACTAGCTCACTACGTAGAAGCTTGCTAGCATGCATTTGCTAGCTTGATAAAACGGAGCTCCCAACTTAATCCAATTACCTTGCTAGATATCTACAGACGGCTCGCTAGCATGCTACGGCAGCATTTGCTAGCTTGATACAATGGAGCTCCATAACTCGATACAACATAGCTTGCTAGCTCGCTACAGAGGAGGTGCTAGCATATTACAGTGGCGTTTGCTAGCCCGACACAATTGAGCTCGCTAACTCAATCCAATCACCTCGCTCGATATTTACAGAGGAGCTCACTAGCATGCTACGCCGTCCACCGGACGGCTGGATAGCATAGCGAGCCAACCCACTGAGTGAGACCACAGGTGGAGACACCATGGAAAGTGTGGGCAAAACCATTTGGGGCCCAAATTCTCTGCCACTTTTAAATCATATGGGGCCCACTCGGCCTTACTGGCTTGGTAAAATTGTGTTTATTAAATCAAAATTCTTTGCATTCATAAGGTACATTTTTCAAAACAATCTTTCTCGTTGTGATGCAAAAACCAAATATTTAATGAATAAAGTTAAATCTCTGGTCCAGAAGCTTTTATCAACACCAAAGTTGTGTTTGAATTCCTTCACTAATCACTACTTACTGGACTTTAAAGTGTATTTTCCAATTCCAAACTCTGCTTCTCTAGAAATTACCCAGAAGTCTGTACGAAAAACCAGTTTCTATTGATGCTAACAAGATTGGCAAATGTAGACCACAATGCATTGGGTTGGAACATTTTTTGTGAACAAAAATGTTTTTTTTAGCTCTTTTTTAAAATAAATCCTCAATGTATTCATCATCAAAACACAGTCTTCTTAAAACGCTTATATTTGTTTGTAAAATTGGCGATGTCATTAAAAAGAAAAAGAGAACATGGTGTGCAAAGAAAATTCTATGATGGCCTTCTAGGAGTGGAGTGCATGTGTGAGCAGAAAACCCCCAGTTCACTTCAGGTTCGTCAAAAACGTCTTCGATGTTCACGTGTGAAAAAGCGTATCGGTTACTTCTACCTCTTCTGTCCCGTTCTCTCCACATCTCCGTCTCCGTTTCTTCGAGGATTTTAATCTCAGTGGCCCTTTTCTTTTTTTCGTCACAGCGATTCAAACTCAGGAAAAAAAAAACTTCTGAATGTTCAATGTAATTCATTAAAAAAAAAAAGAAAAAAAAGAAGAAGACAGCCTCTGTGTGCGATCAAGTCGCGATGCGGTGAGACTGTAAAATGTTCATATGCAAAAATGTCTTGAAGCGTGAGAAGTTTGTACAGGCTGTAACCGAAAACATTCCTCCAATGCCTTCCACAGCCCCGCGCTGAACGGAGAAACAGAAAGCTTCTGCAGGCGTTTCGACGGCTCTTTTGATTTCCCACTCATCAGCAATACCATTGTATCTGGATGTTGTAAAGGTGATTTTCAAGTGCTTGTAAGGCAGATGTGTATATATGGAGCATGATGACTGTAACAGTGATTTTGTACAGGTAGAGGCTTACATGTTTCTTTTTCACTGGGGTTAAGTCAAGCACCTTTCTGCTAAAGGAAGATCTTTGCTTTGCTGGTTCCTGTCCTGCCTATCGAACACCTGCTGCTGCTGCAGCAGCGCCTGTTCTTTTACTCAGGAAATCAGCTCCACACACATGCACACACACAACACACACTCATGTACACAACTCTGAGCCCCTGGCATGTTCTCTGAAGGTTCGGGTCTGGCCCTAACTCCTTTTTCAACTTTCTTTCTCAATTATTTTAGCACTTAAATGCTAATAGGGATGTTTCAGCCAATCAAAAAGCATCTTTTTTTCTCAAGCAGGTGCTGTTTGAAGGAAAATAAAAACTAAAATGAGGAAAGACAAATTTCAGCACTTTGTTTTTCAGCCCCAATCGCTCAGAGTCTTAGCACTTCAATTTGCTTTTTCTTCAAACCCTAAAAGTCTGAGACGGAGCACTTAAACTGGAAACATGAATGAAAACATATGTCTATGAAAAATTGAAAGGCGAACCACAAAAAAAAAAGCAAACGTTTAGTTTACGAGCGTCCACGCCTTCTACTTGTATTTCTTTAGAAATCAAATAAGCTAATTTCTAATTAATTTGATGTTTAAGCAGTGTTGGTGTCCAAATGACTGAGTAACAATCTTATAAGATAGTAACTTGTTTTCCCTAATTGTGTTGGAACCTTAGTGCTGTGCATGCATGCCGCCTTTAGCTATAGTTAGTTTGTCTAGCTTCTGTTTTTGTGAGTTCTCTCTGGAGCCCTGAAAATACTTTTTTTTTTTTTTGAAAATTTGTACATGTAAAGAAATCTAATTAATTCAACCCTTGTTGGAGGCGGGCTTTAAAGTTTGCGTAAGCCTTTGAAGCAGGAAGCGTCTCGATCCCGGAGGTGCTTCACGTTTGAAGCACCTCTTTTCTTCTGATTTTCACTAAACCTCTGAACTCTACAGAAAAACACAGATCGAATGTAAAACAAACATGTAAATGTGTTGAGAAGAGATCTACTGAAAAATCAGTTTAGAATCATCAACTAAATTCAACTTGCTAGAAAAACAATTAATTGGCAAAGATTTAACATCCAGGAAGCAAGTGGGCCCATATGGTTTAAAAGGGGCAGAAAATGTGAACCCCAATGGGTTTGTTCAAACTGACTTAAGAGGGGATTCAGTGGGTTAGCTTGCTACGTTAGCCAACAGCCCGGTGCTAGCAAGCTCCTCTACCGCAAGCTAGCGACCGCCGCTGTATCAACCTAGCGAGCTATGCACTGTAAAAAATTAAACACTGGATCAGTTAACAAAAGTTCTATAATTTTTAGCATTTAAAATTATTAGCTTTCATCAAGTTAAAATTTTGATTTGATCGCTTACTGAACCTAAAACTTTAGTTTAAAAAAAATAATATTTTTAACCATAGAAAATTAAAGAACTTTTGTTAATTGATCCAAATGTTCTTCTTTTTTCAGTGCACTGCAAAAAATCTAGCCTTAAAATAGAAAAAGAATGCTAATTGTAGAAATTTTCAAGTAAATTTAACTTAAAAAATCTTTAGAGTTTAACATTTAGAAAATAGGAGATCCACACAAGCTTTCAAAAAGGGAAAAAAATAAGCTAAAAAAGTCCTAAATACACTGTAAAAAGTGAAAAACTGGATCAATTAACAATAGCTGTGTAATTTATTATATATAAAATAATAGTTTTTATTGAATTAAATTTTAAATTAAGTAAATCTTCAAATTTTAAATTTGATGAATACTAAAAAATGTAACACATTGCAGAACTTTGTTTAAATGATTCAAAGTATTACTTTTGACAGTGTAGCGCTAGCTGTATTGAGCAGCGAGCTCCTCTGTTTAGCTAAGAGCTCCGCTTTAGCGAGCTAGTGAGCGCCTCTGTCCACCGGGCAGCTAGCTAGCATAGCGAGCCTACCCACTGAATGTCCATTTAAGCCAATGTGGACAAACATGGGCGGGGCCGCCATGGAAACTGTGTACAAACCCATTTAGGGCCCCCATTTTCTGCCACTTTTAAACCACATGGGGCCCACCTGGCCTTGCTGATTGGGGTAAATGGGATAATGGCACTTTAAAAAGTTGCAAACCAAAAAAATAATAATAATAAATAAAACATAATTTATGCATTCAAGTGATGTACTTTTACGTCTCTATTAAATAAAATCTGAACGTTTGTTTTAGCCGGTAACGAAATATCACGGCTTTTTACTGAGAATTTTTGTCTTGATTTAAATTTTTAAATGTAGTTTGAATGAAAATCTCATATGTGAGATAGTTTTCTGTTTGACAGAAACATTTTATTCAATGATATTATTACTATCCTGTTTTTAAATAGTTAGGACTGCTCCCTATGTTGTTGAAAACACACACAGTCACACATGAATACATAGGACACGCACACGGCACATACATGTGGAGGAGAGGTGATGGGATGTGCTTTTCTTGTGTTTCTTCTGCCCTTTTCTGTCTGATTTGATTGTTCAGCGCTGGCATTTGCCCGTCGCTCCTTTGGGTGCCAGCTCTGTCAGAGAGAGGCTTTCCTGCACACCTTATGCAACTCTTGTTATTTCTCCTTTGGTTGTTGTTCCACTGAGGAAGCCTGGAGTTTCACTGGAAAGCACAAACTCTTCGGCTTTAGTGTTGGCACCTCAGAGGAAATGCCCAAAAGGAAAGTCATTAGGTAACCACACATTCCCAAAGGTACAGCGCTCTCCAGTCTTCTTCCACTTGATTTCAAAATAATAAAAGCAATCCTCCAATATAGTTAATATAAGCATCATTTCTGTGGTAGAATTTGGAATTTAACCTTTTTTTTGTCAAAATTTAAGGTTTCTGCTAAAAAGAAAGCTGTTTACTTTCAGTTGTTTACTAAAACGTGTTTGTTTTTTTCATATCTCCTGCGCTTCAGCATTTCATTTGCCTGCTTGACGTTCAAGCAGAAACCAGAAAACCAAAGCTGTGGTTGTTCAGATGAAGCATCTCTTCAAATCTCAGGGTGCCACGCGTCTCAGAATGCTTCCCGTATCTCTGAAGCCGTCTTGAGCTCGCATTATCCTTCAGAAAGTTCCTGATGAATATTTTACATTTCATTGGCTACGAGGGCACAAAAATAAAATGTTTTCTCTTTTTGAGCAAAGGTGTTTCCAGCAAGAAAATAACTTCTGTTTGTGTCTGACCAATAAATGTGAGCTGGATATGCATCCATGATTTTCACCAAATAACACACTATTGCTTAACCTTTTTGGTATTGGGACAAGTAAAAACTTCCTGTAAAAAAAAAACATTTTTACAAATTTAAAGGAGCTGAAAAGCTATGCAGAAGAAAAGCAGATGCAGAATTGTTGATAAGTTGGTAAATGATTTCACAACAGCCATCATTCACACTTATTTTTATAATCTGATATTTAAAAATGTGACTCTTTGAATTTCCTGAGTTGCTTTGGAAAAGCTTTTTACCGTTTATGTGAACATTTCTGATGTGGGTGTGGCTCCGTAACGCTCTTACTTTTTGTGTTTTCTGGTTTACTTTGAACTTTTGTCCCTTTTTTGGCTGCTTCTTTAAAACAAACACTGGCTTTTGCAACTCCAAAGGTTGTTCTACAAGAATATGAACAAAACATGCCTTTTCACAGATCACTCAAGCTCATGAAAAAAGAAAAGTTTGGAAAATGTCTGTTTTTCTGGTCGAAGGTCGTTGAGAAAAAGGTGAAACATGTTTACAAGTTGGCGTCATGTCATGTTTGATCAACTTTCTGCCATGGCTTTGATTCAGAAAGGAACAAGTTCAGCCGCCCCGACCTTCATCCGGCCGTGGGGGCGGCGGGTCATCCTTACGTGGATTCAAGTGCATCTCCGACATTTGCCTTAGAACTTGCAGAGGCCATAGTTCACATTGGAGTGACATGAGTGTATGCAGGGGCGCGAGCCCCCATCCCAGAGTAACCGTGCGGACTTTCTCACACTTATCTACCTGTGAAATCCTTCATACCTCTCATAACTGGTCAATGACTGTATCAGCAAACTGCATCAGGTGTTTTTTCTACATGCTTTTTACACAGATTCTATGGATTATTGTATTGGTAGATTTTGGTGCATCATTTTTAATGTAATAGCTCCTAAGCTTGTAGTTCAAGTTGTTGTTTTTTTTTTCTCATTTTTCTAGTTTTGTGTTAATATTGTCCATTTGAGATAGCGGTTATTTGCTTATTATTGACTAAGAGTTCCTACCTAATTTTTAAATGCTACATGACCCTAATTATGAAATGACTTAATAACCATTGTAAATACGGTATTGTGAAAACCCCCATTTTTATTCATTTCAATTGCTAGTGTTAAAGAAATGACTTTTTTTGTCTAGACACCATTTCTCTTTATGAAATAAAGAAATGTGCATATCAAATATTCTTTGTCGTCATTTTCTGATAAAGAAAAATGTTTCTTGTTTCTGTGTCACCAGAAATATAATTGCAAAAATGTTAGTTATAAAACTTTTTTTTTTCAAGATAAATATTTTATGGGGGGGTGTTTTCGTATAGTTTTATAGTTTCGGGGGAAACTTAAAACACAAGGCTGTATAAATAATAGAGACAGGAGTCAGAGTAAAGCTTCTTTTGAGGAGATCTAGACAGATAAACATCCAGCACAGGATCGCCTGCCTGACCACCTCTCTTTGTTTGGATTACCCTGGTTACAAAAAAAAAATCATTACATTATCAATAATTATTAGTGGACCTAATCTCACCCTGATCCTTTGTTGCTTAATCTGTTTGGTGCAGAGAGATCTATGCCACTAACTCCTATGTTGAGCAGTTATGTGTCTAATCATTATCTGTTGCTCACCAGACGCTTCCTGTCTTCTGGTGGGGATGTTTCATCTTCTTAGAATGACACGTGGAAAGTTTCTTACAAACAAAAATAACTTATTAGTCAAATACATTAGGCAGAGCAAATAGAGTTCACTCACAGTTTTAGCTAGATTTATAGCATTACTGATAATGTCAGCGGGAATGGTGCAGAGCTGAAGATAGCAGAGCTGATAGCTGATGATGCTGAAGCTAAAAACTTGCAAAATATTAACCAAAAACTGAAAAAGTGTCAATTTGCTAAAACAGCTAGCATAATGCTAAAATACTAGCTAAACTCAAAGTTAGCCAAGAAAAAAACTGAAAAAAGTATAATTTTGACAAACAGCTAGCATAATGCTAAAATACTAGCTAGACATTAAATTAGCAAAAAAAAAAAAAAACTGGAAAAAAGTTCAAATTAGTCAAAAACAGCTAGTGCTAAAATAAAGGTAACTCCAAATTCTGCCTAAAGAGCTTTAAAAACATCTTTTGATAAACAGCGTGAATTATAATAAAATATTAACAAAACTCAACATTTTGCCAAAAGAGCTGAAAAAGGGTCCAATTTTGACAAACAGCTAGCATAATGCTAGAGAATTAACTAAATTCCTAATTCTAGATCTTAAAAGAACTCATTTTGACACACAGCTAGAATAATGCTAAAAAACTGGCTACAGTCCAAATTTAGCCAAAAGCACTTGAAAAAAGTCTAAATTTGACAATTAGCTAGCACATTTCTAAAATATAAGCTAAACTCTAAATTTAGCCTAAAGCTCTTTAAAAGGTATATTTTTGACAGACAGTAAGCATAATACTAAATAAAATACTAGTTAAACTCTAAAATAGCCACACACACTCCTCAACTTTGTGGACAGCCTTCCTAGAAAAGTTGAAGGTGTAAAAGCTGAACTTATGAGTCAAGGCAGGTGAGAGAACACTTTTGGTTTCAGTGTATGTCCGTGTGACCAAACTTCCAGGTCCGAGTGCACGCGGTTCTGGCTGCTGCTCCTCTGGACTTAGATGAGACGTTTCATGAAAGTCCTTTCATGCACCTGTAGACTATGTTTTGCTGCCAGTCTGGATCAGTGTGCGTTTGTGCTCAGACTATCATTCATGATCTCTTTGTGAGTTAGCCTTCCTGCTGCTGGTGGCAGATTGTTCTTACCTGTATCATGCTGTCTTCTGTCAAGCATTCATTGAAGGTTCTGCTCCAGTTCTCAGCCGCTGACTTTGCTAAGCTGGTCCCTCTCCACTAAATCCAGCAGTGCTCCAGCACCTGGACATGTTCAACCATCCAGTCGAAGATACATCCACCGTGACAATTAATCTTCTGACACACAAGGTATTTATTATAAACCCTTTTGAATTGGCTAAAGTTTTTTATTGATTCTGTTTATATGCTTTCTTTTGTTGGACTGGATGTAAAAGAAGAGGAATGTTAGTGATGGGTTAAGAGTAAAAAAATGGGAGGAAAGAAAATGAGAAGGGGGGGTGTAAAGGAAGTTGGAGGATGATGAAAGAAGTGTGTGTGTGGGGGGGTGGTTATCATTGTTACTGTAAGACCAATAAAAGTAACTACTACCACCATGCAGCTTTGAGTCGAAAATCAACTTACAAAAAGTCTGAAGAAAGCAAGAAGCTGAAAAATGTTGGATCAGACTAAAACTGATTATTATTATTAAATATGCTCACTCAGTGGCTTAACGATAAATTTAATGATATATAAGCAGAACATGGATAAAGGGAAACCAAAAGATAAAGTGCTTGGCGATACTAAAGGTTAGTTAAAGTTCAACAATGTAGTTTAGAAACATCTGAGGGAAAGTTTGAGTCAAATTGTTTGGATTTATGTCAATAACTGAATGATATTTTTGGTAAAGTAAAGCTGAATGCTGTTACACAAAGAAAATTACACATTAAAGACGCTGATAAAACAGCTTTGTACTGAGGCAGCAAAAAAAGGGTCTCCAGGGTATCTTTCTGAACTCATCTGTCGTTCGGGGTCACTGGGGTCAGAGCTTCCAGTTTCTGTTTGCTCCACAGGATTCAGACAATCAGATTTACATCTCCTAATCATGAGAAAAACCCTGTGAGGTTCCAGCATTTTAGTTTTATTATTTAAAAAAATGCCTCAATGGAGGTTTATTGTGTTTAATATGTAGTATAGATTGGGTTTCCTGGTCCACTTAGGTTGAGGATGGACAAGATGTGATATACATCAAATCAAAAGGTATTACTCAAAACAACTATACATACAAGACAGTTTTAGTTTTTTTATTCTATAAAAACTTATGAATAAATGAAGAGAGTGTAAATAGTTAAAAAACATTTTATTTTGGTCATAAATTACAAAAAAGAAAACACACAGAGTATTTAAACACAAAAGTAACTTAAGAATCAAAAGTGACTGAAAAATGGTTTGTTGAGCCTTAATGTGATTATTGACAGAAAACTGAAAATGTTGACTAAAACATGGAACCAGCCAGCAAGGGGCAAGTGTGCCTCATATGGTTTAAACGTGGGCAGAAAATGTGGATCTAAATGGGTTTGTCTGCAGTTTCTCTGGTGGCCCCACCTTATTTAAGTGGGGATACAGTGGGTTAGCTCGCTACGCTAGCCAGCTGCCTGGGGGGACAGTGTAACTGTAACATGTTAGCAAGCTCAGCTGGAGCAAGCTAGGGAGCTCTACCAGCCGGCTGGCTACCATATCAAGCCTACCCACAGAGTGCCCACTTAAGCCGATGTGGACAAACCTCTTTGTGGTACACATTTTCTTCTGCTTTTAAACCATATGGGGCCCATTTGCACTTGCTTGCTGAAGTCAAAAAGGGTTTCAAGTTCAATGAGTGTTATACCAGGTTTAATCGTTTAAAAGCAATTAAAAGTTATAGAGGCTTTAGGATCATTTTGATTCGACTAAAAAATTTCATAGACGTTTGAGCAAAATCTATTGAAAAATGTTCAGGGTGAAACAACACGGCAACGCTGACATAGTCAGAGAAAGTTTTCAAAGGTTGGAGAGTTTTCAAATATATATAATAAGTACCTAAAGTAATAATATAGTGATCCTTTGTTATTAGTTTTATTCCATATTTATTCTTCCATGCATTTTTTGATTCATGAAAACTCTCACTTTCAGCAATTTCTACAATCTTGTTATCCAAATGTTCAGCTTGTACTTTTAGTATTCGCACATTTTACGGTTTTTAAGATTTGATGGAAGTTTCTTTTTAATTATGCAAGTTTTTTTATAGAAGCGTTCAACATAAAGGACATTATGTTACTGAGGTTTTTAAAGCCAAATATTACGTTTAGCTAATATTTTAGCACCATGTTAATGTTAATTGCTAATTTGGCATCTAATTATGAACTTTTAGTAATGTGTTAGCTTTTTTGGCTAATTTGAAATCTACAAAGGTTTTTCGAGTTAATTCTGAGTTAAGATAACATTTAAGTAACGCGTTAGCTCTTTTGATTAATGTGGGATCTACTGAGGTCGGAATAATTTGGAGTCAAGCTAATATTTTAGCAACATTTTAGCAGCATTTTGGCTAATTTGGCATCTACTGAGGTTTTTTGGGATAACAAGATAACATTTAAGTAACATGTTAGCTTATTTGGCTAAGTTGACATCTTCTAAGGTTTTTTGGGCTAATTCAGAATTAAAGGGGCCCTACCATGAAAATTCAACTTTTTGAGGTTTTAAATGCATTTTACTGTTCATTCATCACTATAAAGAACCCCAAAGCTGCATTTTGATCCATTCATGCATTTCAGAGTAATCCTCTAAAAATCTGCACTGTCTGCAGAAGCCCCTCCCATGCCCACCAAAACGAGCGGTTGGAAACGTGCTGACGTAAGATCGATGCCAACAGCTCCACATTGATTCTACAGTCTTTTAGCATGTGTACCTGCATCTCCAGTAACCATCATGCAGGATTCCCCAAACCAGCAGTAAAAGTGTTGAATCTTTCTTCATACAGACGATCAAAATCCATCAGCAAAATAAAGTTTGAAAAAGGGAAAAATACAGACAAGATTTTTATGAAAACAGCGCATTCATCTTTCTTATAGTTTTGTTTACAAATTTTGTTCATGCTGTGGGAGCTGGGTTCAAGAATGACGGCGAGAAATGGGCGGTACCAACAAGAAGCAAAAGGCGGAGCTTCAGAAATCGAGTCGTTTTACTTCTGGGTATTAAATCGGGCCAAAAACTGACGAATTTTTCATACATAATTTGTTTTTAGTGTTCCCAACGTAATATTTGATCATATATATGGATTTAGTTTACTCTGAAAGGCTGAAGAAAATCATGGTAGGGCCCCTTTAAGCCAACATTTAGTGACGGGTTAGCTTTTTTGGCTAAGGTAGCATCTATTGAGGTTTTTTTGGAATATTTCGGAGTACTGCAAATATTTAAGCAATATTGCAATTTTTTTAATGAAATTATTCAAATTCTTTGTGCACTTTCTGAAAATTATGCAAGTTTTTAATAAAAAAATTCGACTTAATTCAGCAATTAAAATAAAGGCCTTTAGCATCTTTAGTGAAGACATTTGATTCAACTAGCATTCACATTAGCAGGTAATGCAGCATTTCCAGTTTAGTATACATTGTTTGTGTTTTCTGAACCTTACTTCAAGTGAAAGGAAGGTTGGATGTCTTTTGAAAGAGAGAAGAAAGCAAGAAAAAATATAATGTTTTGTGTTTGTCCTATTGTTACCATGTGTATTTATATAGTCATAAATGTGATTGTTTTGGAATCCTAAATCCTTTAAGATTAAGAAACATTAGACCAAATTTTAACCACTAGGAGGCAAAATCCAGTTCAGAAAGTTAGTTTTTATTAAATTTAGTGGAAAAAACAGAAAAGTTCTGGATGTCCCTAAATATGGAGATGAGGTGCTGCTGATACACATCAAATTTTAGTTTCTGGACTTGATGCAAAGATGATTGCCTGGTCAGTCCTGTAAAAAAGTAATACCTCAAATTTGATATGTTTAGGACAAGCTAAATCTGCTAGTGTCAAATATTGTCAAGACAAGAATATTTTTGTTGTTGATTGAGATTGAAAACATCTAGAAGTGTTGGTTTGGTTCTGCACAACCTCCAGGATGAAGACAAGTTACATGTAAAATTGAGACATTGAAAAAAATGTACCACATTGATATTTTGTTTCCGCGTGAAAAGATTTTACTCTTTAAACTCAAAATATCAAGTATTTTTCTTGATTTTCGGCTTCACCTGTGTAGAGCGTTTGTTATGATCGTGTTTGGTGTTTTGACTTTCATGATTTTGTGGTGTTATTGTAAAAGATTTCCAACAGTTTGTGATATTTTAATTTCACACGTGAAAAATAACATAAATGACATTTTAGACTGAAGTCATGTAAATTCATAAAATTCCTCCTGGTTTTTTTCAGTGAACTTTTACCGGCTGCTATTTCTAAAAACAGGAAGTGTGTGGTTCTCTATCCGGGTACAGTGATTTGGAGGGAAAGTTCAGGCTGTGAGTGTGAATGTTGTCATTATAACAGCACTAACATATACTGAGGAACAAAGATGAAGTCCTGCCAGCGTCTAGCTCCACATGCTTTGGTGTGTAACTTCACTTCTTCATGATGGAGGACAGCTCCAGGATCATGCTCTGAAAGACAGAGGGCAGCACACAGACGGTTTTAGACTAGATTTACAAGAATTCAAGTTTATTTTAATTTGTCAAAATTTACAATGACCAACCAACAGCACTTTTAAAGCCTAATTTATAGAGGTCAACAGACAAAACAGGTTAGAGTTTGGTTACCCTTTAAATTCAACACCAGGATGGTCTGGGGTTCAAACTCTGGGATACCAGATATTGAACTCTACATTTCTAGGTTATAAAAGAAACCTGAAGTCTCTCTATCAAATGCTGAGAATGCAAAGATACTGAACAGAACAGAAGAAATGAGCAAATTCCAAAAGAAAAAATTCAATTCATGGAGATAATGGTGTTCTGTGACTCTGAATGATTAATGTCAACATCAATCAAGTAGGACTGGGTTAATCAAATCCATTTGAATCGATTTGGATTTGAACTTAACAGATCAATAATCAATTCTTAAAAATATAAATCAATTTAGCACTAAACCTAAAGTCTGCTGGCTTTGCTATTGTTTAATGTAATTTCCAATAGGACGGTTAATGCTAACGTTCGGTCGACCTAAACATACATTTCTGACTAAATGAGCATTTCTATAAACTCACAGACATGAATTTTACAAACTCTTTAAAGGAAATATTTTTTAAGTACGAATTTTAGGTCTAAAATACATTTTTCTGCTCATTCTTTGCTTATTCTTCTGGAAAAAAAAGTGTAATTCTATAGTGAGATCACCATCTAGTGGCCAAACTGAAACGTCCTCCAGGAGAAGCAGAACAATGTTTCCAATGTTAATGATCTGAACATTTCTGTTGTGATGATGTTAACAATCTCAATATTTCACTGATACATTTTACAGTCTGTGAACTAGATCAGATTAGTATAAATATATCCAAAACATATAGTAGATTATTCATGTATTTCTAAACAAATGTGTATAAATGTAAACTCAAAATTGAATTAAATGAAAGAATCGAAAAAAATTGCAATGAAAATCATTTTAGAAATTATTATCAATCTCCAGCCCTACAATCAAGTGAAATCAAAAGTGTCAAAGTATATTTGGTTTTACAAAAATAATCAAACAAAAAGTGGAAATCTACTTTTGGTTTTGTTTATTAAATGATATATATTTGTTTCTGGAGCTGCAGAAGAAAAGTCTGCATTAAAACAATGGAGAGAAACTATTTTTTTTTTCATTTATACTCCTTATAATTCACTCTAAACATTGTCGATATGAGGACTAGAGCTTTAGTTCATTTTAATCCTTTAACACCTGAGGTGTCGCCAGTGACACAAAAACTTTAACATACTGTAATTGTTTCAACCGTTAACACGATAATTCCAGTAGATTCTGAAGGAGAAAAGCAGCTTGTTTTCCCTTCACATCTTGTTAACGGTTGAAAAGTTACAATAAATGAAAGAACCTTAAAAAAAACCCTCAATAAGACTGTTGCTCACCATGGACATCCTCCTTCCACCGGCTGGGGGCGGCGGGGTCATGGCGGGACTCTCCCCCTGGTTCAGGTGCTGCCCCTCAGCGTCCGTCCCCGCCTCAGAGCCGCAGCTGTCGGACGGGCTGGCCAGCTTGGCCTCCGACAGTCCTCGGGACATGAAGCTGCACTTCCTGGCTGTGGGGTAGTGGTCGCTCTCGGGGGAGTCGCTCATGTCGCTGAGCTCCTTGTAGACGCTGACTTTGCTCTGCTTCCTCTGCGGGTTCTTCAGAGCCGCCGGGATCTCCATGTGGCTGGCCATCAGCGTTTGCCGAGGTCCTCCCAGGGACATTTTCCCGGGACCGTGGGGGGACTCCTCGCTGCTGCAGGAGGGTTTCCGGTGGTCCAGAGTGTAGCGCCGCTCTGCGGCCCCCAGCTGCTGCAGGGCCTGGGCGTCGGTTTGGCCCGGCAGGTAGGATTGCTGGTGGGATGTGATGGAATCCTCTTGGTTCTGAGCGGGGGCCGCTTGGACCAAATGAAAGGGCAGGGTCTCCCCGTGACTGTGGGGCTCGGACAGCACGGAGCAGCTCATCTGAGTGAGATGCATCAGCCTCTGGGGGGACGCACTCCCCAGAACACAAACCTGCTGCACCATGGAGTTCTTCTTGGACCTGCACACGCTGTCCTCATCTCCATATTTGTATCCGTACAAGATGTCCTTGATCTGCTTCACCCCCAGATGGAAGATCTCCAGGATGTTAAGGAACAGAGAAACTCCAGCTATGACCAGCATGAAGACCATGAAAACGTTCTTCTCCGTCGGCCGCGACACAAAACAGTCCACGGTGTTCGGACAAGGAAAGCGTTCGCACTTGTAGATGGAGGACAGTCCGATGCCGTACAGAGCACACTGACCGATGATGAAGCCCACCTCCACCACAGATCTGGTCAGGATATGGAAGACGTAAGTGCGGAGCAAGGATCCCCTGAGAGGAGCCTTGCGGACTTTCTTCTGCTCGTCCAGCTTCCTGAGCTCCCGCTCGATCCTCTTGTGGTCCTCCTGGTCCGTCCCCTCCAGCTCGGCTTTCAGGCAGGCTTTCTTCCTGTGCCTCTCCTTCTCCAGGGTCCTCAGGCGGTACAGAGCGTGGCCCATGTAGACCAGCGAGGGGGAGGACACGAAGATGATCTGCAGGACCCAGTACCGGATGAGGGAGATGGGGAACGCCTGGTCGTAGCAGACGGTCTTGCAGCCCGGCTGCTCCGTGTTGCAGACGAACTCGCTCTGCTCGTCGTCCCAGACGTCTTCGGCCGCGACACCCAGCACCAGCATCCGGAAAATGAAGAGGATGGTGAGCCAGATCTTCCCCACTATGGTGGAATGAATGTGGACCTCCTCCAAGATACTTCCCAGAAGGTTCCAGTCTCCCATCTTCTCACATTATCCCCTCATCCAGAGCACATTCCTGTTCAAAAAAAGAGTACAGTTGTGGCCGAAGCTGCTGGAACTTACATTTCCGTGGGTCTACATGACCCGTAGGGTTTATCTGAGTAGCAGTAGAAGTTGAGGTCCTTCTGCAGCGACACCGCCGAGGACCACAGATCCTCTCTTCTCTCTTTGGCTGACACTATTTCAGCGCTGCTACAAACTAGGACTCTGCGCGGAGCTCATCGATCCACCATGTGACTATATACTACCCCCGGGTTATTTTCACCCCGCCACTCTTTTATTGGGACACTAAACTGAAAATAGCACCAACTGAGATGTCAATGCACAGCTACACACGGCGTTTGCAGCTTCTTCTGCTGATAAATTAAACCGTCTGATGAAACATAATAAAACAGCCACGTCTGCTTCGTTTTTGTGTGAAAACTTTGTGAAATGTTTCAGTTTTCGCTTCCAGCTAAAGACTCTCGTCGTGGAACACCTTCCGGATCTGAAAAGGGAAAGAAATAGTGAACCAGGACTGTGGTGCTGTGAGCCGAGGATCGACCACCTCCCGTCCTCATGGTCACGAGCGTTTTATTAGTACGCACTCGCCATGATGCAGGGTCCACTTCCTGTTTCATCTTCAAACTGTCAGAGTTCTGAGCTGGGAGAGTTTCCCAAAGACCCCCTCAGTTCCTCTGCCTTCAGAAAACCACTCATAGACAAATAAAATAAAAAAAGATACATTGTTGTGAAATTGCAGACAAGAAAAACTCTCAAAATCAGATGCGTTTAGAAATAAGGGAGGCCTGGCACTTCCAGACCTAAATATGTGCCACTGGCCACTCAATTAGTGCAATGGTGATAAAGAATCTCAATGGAATGGAACTCTAAACATGTGTCCAAATAAAAAATAAAATCAAAGATCCGGATCCTGCCTAGAACTGAAAATGTTTATTTCCTACCATCATTAAGGGATATAGTCAAAAGATGGGCAGAGAAGGTTCTCATTATTTTAAATCAACTATTTAAGGGAGAACATCTTAAATCTCTCTATCAGTTGCAGGAACAATAAGACCTCATTCAAAAAGACTTTTACTGAAAAACAATATTGTGAGGAGATTTTTTTTTTTAAAAACCTCCAAACTGCATAGAATAACTCTTAATAGTAATATTAGACAAACAGATTCCAGTGTAAATCTTACCTCTTAGATACAAGAGATTGTCATCATCTATAATTCATAAAACACGCAATAAAAGAAAATGGGAATATGATTTGTGGGACCAAATGTGAACGTTTTTACGAAAGTCTAAACAGCCAACAATGGAGTTTGACTGGAAATATAAAATGAGATATTTATGTACACCAATGGTTATCTCTAAATTAAAAAAAACAATCATTGTTAGCACTATGCTGGAGACAATGAGGCAAAGAAGGAGAACAAACACAAATATTTTGGGACTGCCCTTGTTAGACTGCCTTTCAAATGAAAATAGACATATTTAATGTGAAATGGAATCCAGTAAAAGATTATTTAAATGTCTAAATTAGAGGTTGTTTAATATTTTCATACATAATCAAATGTCCATATGTTCATACATAAATAGCTAAATGTGAATACTCAAGGTTAAATTGATACTATATCTATATAGATGAACTCCAGGTCTCTTTTTACTCACTTTTTTGATTGTTTAATGGTGATTTTCCTGCTCCTTCCGTTTGTTTTAAGCACGTAAAAACACAATCACATTCTTAGCGATTTCAACAATCTTAGTAAAATATTCAGCTTGTTCAGGACATTACTGCTCGCAATTTTGGTATTCATAAACTTTAGAGTTTTTCAAATAGTAAAATTTGCCTCGTGGGAAATGAACAAGAAAGTTATCAAATTTAAAGTAAATTAGAAAAAAAGTCTTAAAATAAATGCGTGGGTTATGGTTTCATCTTTTATAGTAATTTTCAAAAAATGTATAATAAATTGATAAATTAGCTAATATTTAACCAACATGCTAATGTTTTGGCTAATTTGTTATCTACTGGGGTTTGGTTCAGTGAGGAAGTTTTGGCAGTTTTGGAGTTTATCTCATTTTTAAGCCACACGTAGCTTTTCTGGGGGTAATTTGGTATCTACTGAGGTTTTTTATGCTAATTGGAAGTTTAGCTAATATTTAAGCTACATGCTAACATTATTGGCGAATTCATTATCTACTGAAATTTTTTAAGGCTTTTTTTATAGTTTAGCTTCCACTTAAGCAACATGCTAACATTGTGACTAATTTAGTTTATTGAGAAAATTTAGGCTATTTTAGAGTTTAGCTAATATTTAAACAACACTATATTTTTGGCATTATTCTGGCATGTTTTAGGGATTTTTAATAAATTTTAATACATTTTTTCAGAAATTTAGGTCAACTTTAGCGCTCTTTCATAGTATTTTTAATATTTCCAGTTTTTTAGCAAATGTAATATTTTGCAAACATCTTCAGCAACTACTTTCAGCAAAAAGCATTCACACAAGCATCATCGCAGGTAATGCAACTTTTCTAGTTATTCTATATGATGGTTTTCTTTTTGTCTTTAAAGAACTGACCATGCGCTTTACATGTACAGTTCCTCTGTGTCTTTGATAAATATTTTTTTTTTCCATTTATTTCAGACCTAACTGAATCCTTTTCTGGATCATGGAGTTGCTGGAGCCTATCCCAGCAACTGTTGGGTCCTGAATAGTGTGTAGCACGACCACAGACACACAACTAGAGCAATGAACCTATGGAGTATATTTTTTAATCGTGGGAGGAAACTGGAGTACCTGAAAAACATCCACACGTGAATGGAGGAACATGCAAACTCCAGACAGAAGGAGCTGGGATTTGAACCTGAGACCTTCTTGAGAGGTGAGAGGGTTAACCACTATGACACAGTGCAGCTCCAATGAAGTGCACTTTATTATTGAGTGCAAAACAACTTAGTTTTTGATAGTTTGAAGAAAAACTGAGGTATTTCTTAAGAACTGTAATAAATAATAAAGTAAAGAAAATGTGGTGAAGAACAAAAGAAATGGAGATTTTAATTCAATTTCAATTTCATTTTATTTATATAGCTCAATACTACAAAAGAATTTCCTCATTGGGCTTCATGCTGGTAATTATACAGAAGCAGAAAGTCAATCATGACATATAATTAATAGCTGATTGATAAACTACACAGACTAAATTAATCTGGTTATCCCTGTCCTTAGACCCTCCTTCTCGATTAGGAAAAACTAAAAAAAAACCTGATTCTAGTAAAAAAAGAAGAAACTTTAGAGATGTCCACATGAAGGAGAGATCCTGTCCCAGGACAGACGGTGATTTACCAGGACTATTAAAGAGGAATTAGCTTATCTAACTGTACAATTACGTATTTGAGTAGAGGAGGAGGTGAGGTCGTGGTCCACAGCAAAGAACAGGAGCACAGACGATCCACCAGGAACCACTCCCACTCCGAGATGAAGAACCAGAGGCGTGGTCTCTGGTCTGTTGGACCTGATAGAGATACTGGCTCGGTTCTGCCTCAGACTCTCATGCATGAACCTGACATTTATTCCTCAAGACTTGACAGAGTCTTGTGATTTGTCTTGGACCACTCAGGGACTCGGATGTGACCCAGCATTCAGGCCCCGCCCCCCAGTCACCAGCGCTGACCCACGTGACTATCTGGGTCTTTGGAGTGTCCCAGGACATGAAAGAGTCGTCTGATGGAGAGAAGGTGATGCAGGTCTCAGACTCTTCATCCTCTTTTTCATCCCTCCTTCCTCCAAATCACTAGAAACCTGAAAGTGAAAACTGATCTGAAACGGATTTGACTCGATGAGACCTGGATTTTGACTTGTGACCAGAGACAGAGGACTTGGACTAATCATCAGTTCTGATGACTTAGTTCCTGTTCGACCAGAGATGGATCTGTTTCTCCATCTTCTCTGAACTCTTCATTTGAGTCTAGCAGGAGAATTGCAAATTCCTGGATTGTGAGACCCAGAGTGGTTGATCCTGGTTTCATATCCTCAGATCTGACACGTGACACGGGATGATTCTGACACTTGTGTATTTCTTTCCCTTGAAATAATTAAGTAAAGAACCAAAGTCTTCCTGCTTTTCCTACGTAACGTACTCAGCTCTCTCTTCTCACAAGATGCTTCAGTGTTTATGTTCATGTCCAGAGCTGCACTGTGGTGGAGTGATTAGCACTCTTTCTTTACATTTGGTTCAAATCCCAGCTGGTTTCGTTCCATGTGGAGTTTGCATGTTCTGTCCATGTGGGTTTTTTCAGAGAACTCCAGATTCCTCAGAGTCCAAAAACATGATTCATGGGTGAATTCTAAATAGTCCCTGATCTGTTCAAGGTCAACTCTACTTTGACTCAACGGTGGCTATAGGCTCCAGCAGCCCAAGGATTCCAATACAGGAGGTTCTGAGGGTGGATGGACGGATGGTCCATGTCCTCTCAGACACCAAACATCCTCCCAACTTCAAACATTAAAACCGACATTTTGGATCTTTTAAGCAGATTTTTTTTCTTTTTTGTTAAATTCCCCCTCCGATGAAAATCCAGTTTTTAGAGTTTTTATCATGTCTGTCTGTCATTTTTGGTCTGAAAGAGAACAAATGTAATAAGAAATCATTTAGTTTTTTTCATTTCCGAGTTTTTCTCCTTTTAAATCAATCCAACAGTCTTGGACAGATTCTGTTTTTCATGAATCATCTTCTTTCTGCTGCACATGCACTAAACCCTCATCTGGTCCGGCTAGCGTGTCTAGTTCAGGTTCTGGAGAAGAGAAGATGGTATCTTCACATTGACTGCAGTCAAATGAGCCGCCGTTCACATTTCTGTGGTCCAATCAGCCGTCACTGGATTTTTGGTGTGAGTTTCATCCAATACTTACGGTAGCAGGGCTGAGAACTCTGGAAAATCTCCACCAGACTCCACGGAGCTTCTTGATGTGACCACAGAAATGTGAACGGCGGCTCATTTGACCGCAGTTGGAAAGGATTGTAAATGAATGAAAGAGCATTTGGATGTTAGCTTTCATTATTTTCTGCTCTGAGAAACCAATGGATTGAATGGATTGATCACAGCAACGTCAAGAAACATCAAAGAGTCTTTGGTGAACTGGAAGGAGAAAGAATCAGGATTTTGGAGGAAGTTCTGTCCATGAAGATCTGAGCTGACATCCGGATCAGAACCAGACGGCTGGACATTGATGGATGTTTTTTTAAAAATAAATAAAATTGTCATAGGGAACTTTAAACACTTGAAACTGCAATAATCTGGACAGAACTGGATAATGATCCAGAATAACATGGATTATGGGTTTTTATCTTCACAATTCAAGAATTTACATTTTAAATCAGTGATTTGAATTTCAACTAAGATTTCAAACTCTAAAATCTAAATAAACTGTAGTTTTTACATTTTTTTTTCAGCGTGAACAACATTTCTTTTATTTGGAAGTTTCAAGCGTCAAACATCTTTAAAGTCCTTTTATTCAGACTGATCTTTGAAGCATCTGGTTCCAGCATCTGAAGAGTTCATGTTTTGGTTTTTGGAGATTATTTATTTGAATTAATAAACAAAATAGAAGAAAACCAAACAGACCATCTTAAATAAATAAAAGCCTTTTTAATAAGAATTATGTACAAGAATATTGCATTTTTTTCCAGAATGAGGGCAGGATCTGTTCACTGAGCAGACATGTAAACATCTGATCTCTCTTCTCACTGAAAGATTATCAGAAATATAGAAACAGTCACAGGGAACCTTTGGATCATCTCGTTTTGAGGAAAAGAAAGGCTCTGAACGGCCGTGGTGGTGAAGTCTCTCCTCTGGTCAGGCCTCCATCTTCTCCTGCTTCTTGAACAGCTTCATGAGCTGGTGAAACCTGTGTGCAATCTGGAAAACAGAGAGACGGAGAGTGAGCAGGACAGAGGAGGAGGAGAGGAGGAGGAAGGCTGCAGGGGCGTCTACCTGTCCCGACGGCTTCTGCAGCGTCTCCGACAGGGCGGAGAAGGTGTCCCGGGACGGGCCCCTGCTCTTCAGCTCCATCAGGATGGCTCGATCTTCGTCTCTGCAGGAGAGCGATCACAAATCATCTCCAGCAGAGACACGCATTATCCACTCAGGCTTTGTTTCTCTTCTCAGACCGTTTTCATACACAAATCAATCTCATTATTGATCGCAGCTCGCCGCCTCTGGCGGGATTTTCCATCTGAACTCATTTTGACCAAAGATGAGGTTTATTAGAGGGCTGCTGAGCTGATCCACGGCCTCGCTCTTCATCTGGACACGAGGCAACTTTGAAAACATCTTCATCATTTGAAAATCTGAATTTCCAAAATAAAAGCCTCAGGTGGAGGAGCTTCGGCTCAGATATGAATCCAAATTCTCCAAAAGTCTGTGCTTGAAGCGGCTAAAGATGATGTGTGAACTTCTGCAGACACCGTTTCACGTGACGTCACTCAAAACGGCGAGAGTGCAGAGTGACTTCCTGTTATACGTCTGTGGTTTAGAACGGCAAAGCTGACAGCTGAAAACCATTCCATGTAAATAATAAAAGCTAACCTAATCAATTTAACCTAAATTTGTCAGAATGCTCCACAAAATCCTCTGGATGACATTAAACCATGGTGGATTATTTCTCTCTACAACCGTCATAGTTAGACGAAGGTTACAGGAACTTCATTGAATGCTGCTGTTTGATTATGAAGGTCATTCAGATTTTCTTCTTCTAATTGATGCTAATGCTAACGCTAGCTTTTCACGACGGTGATGAGACATAGATCTGCAGAAGATCTTTTCTGTTCAGTTTAAGTTGATGACATTTCTGTCTTCATGAAATCAGTAAAAACAGAGATAATGTCTAACAATTTCAATAAGAAAAACTAAAAACTGTTGTTATTTTCTGACATATCTCCTCTTTACCGTTGTTAATGATCATTTCTGATCCCTGCAGGATAATAAAGGGAAACAAGGATCAAAATTATTTGAAACCGTCAAAAAAATATTCCTATTAAAAATATTAAAATACCCAGAAAAACAACAAATACGTCTGATTACAACAATGAAATTTAACCTTGGATGCAGTTAAACCGCGTGAGGTCAACATGCAGGAATCTGTGTCTTTGTTGCTCCAGTTATGTGTGACCAACATGAAATTTCATTACTTTTTGTTCTGATTGCACTTAAAACACGTGGAAATAACATCAGTCAAAATAGAACCGTTAGAATAAAATCTTCTTAAATAAAAGGTCGATATTTTCAATAGAATCTTCAATATTGAAGGATTATTCAAATCTGTATTTAGATTTGTGAACGATCTAAGACAGGGAATGAGGATACAGTTCAACAGGATATTCATCAAATAAATATTGAACATTTTTCTGTTTAAATTGGTAAGATTACCTTTAATTATTTATGTAAAACAGTGTTAAACGGCGTTCAGCTGTCAGCTTTGACGCTGTAAACCTGAACACCAGGAGTCACTATTCACATTTGGCCCTGGCCCCCTTCTGTCTGAGGATGTTAACATACATGAGCGAACAGGAAGTCTCCACGGCTTTCAAAGTAAAGCTCACCTGCTCCAGGTCATCACCACCTCGCCCTTCTTCTTCACGATGTTGCGGGCCGACAGGCTGCTGGGTGACAGCGCGGCGTTCGGCTGCGGCTCCTCCTCTTCGAGGACGTCCTCCTCCCCGTTTCGGGGCCTCTTATTTTTGGACTTGTCCGTGTGCTTCTTCCGTTTGTGACCTTTCTCCTGACCTTTCTCTGTTGAGGCTTTCGTGTTTTCTGCGGCGCTGGAACTCTGATCCGGTCCAGCCGGAGTGGTTTGGTTCTTCTCTGAACCGGAGCAGAGCGGCGGCGGGTTCTCTTGGTTTGCAGGTGTAGCTCCGTGGTCGTCCCTGAGAAGCGCCTGATTGGCTGAGACATCAGAGGTAGCAGAGAGGTGCTGCTTCTCCTGGGACAGCGCCGGCTGCAGACCCGAGTGTTCCTCTGGAGGACGGGGAACTTCTGGAGTCCTCTGCTCTCTGGTTTGCAGATCCTCCTCCGTCAGCGTTCGGCTGAAGCTCTCGTCGGCGCTCAGCGTGGCGCCGCTGTCTGCCTGTCGAATCTTCACGATGAAGTGGTCGTTGGACCTCTCCATCACCAGCGCCTCCATCTGGACGTCCGGCTTGAAGAGGAACGGCGCGGCGGCTTCGGAGGTGGCGCTGCTGTTGGAGGCGCAGGTGGAGTTGTCGGTGTCGAGGGCGAGGTGGATGTCCTGCTCCGTGGCGTCCTCGCCGTCCATCAGGGCGTCTTCGCTGATGTGCGCGCTGAGCACGCTGTCGGGCGTGGACACGATCTGCAGGAAGCTGAGGTGTCCGTCGGACTTGAGCGGCGACGGGATGGTGAGCGACACCGCCAGGTCCTCCGCCAGGATGGAGTAGGACTTGAGCGGCGCCCGGCTCTGCGACGGAACCTCGAGGAGGCAGTCCTCGTCGAACAGCGCCGGGTGGAGCGCCGTCGGGTCCTTGGATCGGGGGGACAGAACCCTGCGGGGCGAGATACTGGACCACGTGGCGATGAGCTTGGAGGGCGTGTCAAACTTGGCGGGCGACAGCAGCTTAGACGGGGACTCGAACTTGGAGGGCGTGGTGATGCTGAGGAACCTTTCGCCGTCTTTCCTCGGAGTGCCCAAGGACCAGCCGGCGGCGGCGTCCCCGCCCATCCCGCCGCTCTCCAGCAGGTCCGACCCCTGCAGGAGACAGCGGAAGATCTCCCCCATCTGAGAGTCCCGGACCAGGTTGAAGGTCAGGCTGGAGGCCTGCTGCTCCGTCAGCAGCTGGAAGTCGGGTCGCTCGTGGTTCTTCTCTGGAGTGGAGGACAGGTTCCGCCGTGGGAGGAGCTCCATCAAACCGCCGTCTGCCGGCGTGTCCTGGTCTCCTTGAGAGATCCGGATGTCTTTCCCTCTGCTTCCAAGACCGGTTCTGTACGGAACCACGGCGCCGGACTTGGCCCGTTCCGCGTCGGGAGAGCGCAGCTCCTTGGGTTTGCGCCGCGGCGTCTTGGCGGCGGTTTTCTCGCCGGCGGGTTTGCAGAGGCTCTTCAGCGCCGCCTGGATGTCCAGCAGCAGATACTCCACCTGCACGTCCACGAAGTCCCACAGCTTCTGCTTCAGGTCCGCCGCCTGCTGCTCGAAGATCCGCTTCACGATGCCGTTGTTCAGAACTTTCCGGAACACGGAGCCGATCAGCTTCTTCAGCCGGGACTTAAGCTCCTCCCCCTGGCTGCACATGTCGCCAAAGTCAGCCCCGTCCACAAACTCCAGGAAGGACTTGTGGAAGTTGTCCATCACGCCGTAGAAGCTCTTCTTGGGGAAGTTCTTGTGGAGCTTCATGTACTTCTTCCGGATCTGCGCTCGGACCGACTCGAACATCTCCATGACGTCCTCCACGCTGGAGAAGGAGGCCTTGCTGCTCACGGGGGAGACGGTTTTAAAGCGGTTCCGGGGGCTTTGGACCGCCCCTCCCGCCGGTCTCGCAGCGGCCTTCTTTTCTTCCGGTTTCCTCCTGGCGGCTGGACTGGGTTTGTTGGCGACCGGCGCCGTCAGCTTCGGCCTTTTGGGGGGAGAACCGGGAGAGGTCGGAGCCGCCTCGTCGCTTTCGCTTAGAATCTCCCCCTCCTCCACGTCGCTGTGGGGCGGCTCCGGCGCCGGCTCCGGCGGGCCTGCGGGGGGACCCGGATGCTTGTTCTCCTTGTTGACGTCCGGCCTCTTGAAGCTGCCGTCAGCGGAGGAGCTGGAGAAGTCTGCAGAGGAAACGGAGCTGCTGTCAAACCACACATCAACATCAGAAACGATTTCTGGATCCTTCAAGCTTCTTTCTACATTTTTAGATCAAAGTAAATCCTTTCATCTTCACCTCCATGATGCAACACCATGAAAAATGAATTAGGGCTTGGTTGATAAAATAATCGATTCATAAAAAATATATATTGATTTAGCACATAAAGCTAAAGTGTGCTAGCTTGATGTTAATGTTTAATGGAATTTGGAATTTCCCATAGGACGGCTAATGCTAATGCTAATGCTAATGCTAATGCTCGGTCGATCTAGATGTGGAACAGGTCATGGATGATCCGTGGTCCGTGCAGTTCAATAGCCACGGTTCGGGCCACACCAGTCATAATGGAAGTTTAATTTTGACTTTTTCATCTAAGATTTAATTTGGACATTAGGGAGTGGGACGGGGTAGGGGGTGGGCAAGAGAAAATTACACATTAAGCATTCTTTTCTCTCAGTTTTATGTACTTTTGGTCTCCAGCCCAGACATGGAAATCTAACCAGAAACGACATTACACATAAACATTTTAGTTTACGATCAAAGCTCAAAGATGTGTGAGTGTATATTAATAGTCTGATATATGTTTCAACACTTATGCTATCTTATGGGGTCCAGATGACCCAAGCCTTACATTGATGTGTTATGATCACATGATCCATGTGGATGAAGGTGGACAGGATTTTACGTCTGCCCCGGAACACCAGTGAAAATCAGGAATCATAAAAAAAAAAAAAAAAAGCTTTTGCGCACTGTCTTGGGTCCAGATGACCCCAGTCCCAACATCAACATACCTAGGATAGCACAAGGGTTAAAGCTTCTCAAAAAAGTTACTTTAGGCTTTTATTTTCTTGTTATTTTCCCACTTTTTACTGACCTGAAAAACGACCAGAACCGTGACACGATGTACCGTGACACGATCCGAACCACGAGTTCTGTGATCCGTTACACCCCCAGATCGACCAGAACATACACAGCTGGCAAATGAACATCTTTATATACTAACTAACTCTTTTAAGGAAAATGTGTGCTGCTATAGAGCGATCGCCACCTAGTGGTCAGCTGAAACTTCCTCCAGGAGAAGCAGAACAATGTTTCCAATGTTAATGATCTGAACATTTTAGTTAGAACTTCTCCTTTAGAGAATCCATGGAACACTGGATGATATTAACAATCTCAGGATTTCAGATCGTAGATGTAAATGCAAAAATGAACTGAATTGAGAGGATTGAAAAATTACAACTCTGACTGGAGTCGATTCTGGAAGTCATTCTGAACACCAGACCGTCAGCCTGTCCCCTGACGGTTCGGGTTTGCTCCTCACCTTTCTGCAGGCTCTTCACCGGCCCCGTCCGGCTCTGCAGCTGGACCAGGTGTTTGGCGAGGCGGGCGGGGCTCCTGAGGGGGCTGATGGCGTCGGGGATCCTCCTCAGGTTCCTGAGCGTCCTCATCATGGAGTCTTCGTCGTGAAGGAGGGGGGCGGAGCTGCCGGGCTCCGCCGCCAGACTGCAGGTCTTCCTGGGCGTCGCCGGTGCCTCCTCTGTGGTGCTGCTGACTTTGGAGACAGCGATGCAGCCGGTGGAGGAGGAGGGCTCAGCGGCGGCGGCGGCGCTCGGGTCGCTGTCGGCTTGCGTCAGGACAAAAATGGCGTCCGTCAGACTCAGCCCCTCCCGCGGGAGCGAGTCCAGGCTGATGGTGCTGGACACGGCCTCGGCGTCCTTCTCCGGACAGACGCTGGTGGAGGAGGCGGGGCACGGCTCCTGCTGAGGAGAACCGGCTCCGCTTTGCTCAGCCTCTTCGGTCCGGCTGGTTCCTTCAGGAGCAGCAGAACTTTCCGGGCGGGTCTGGCTGGAGTCCAGCCGGGCGGGGGATTCAGGAAGGAGGGTTGGATGGTCGGGATAGCCGGCAGAAGCTTCGGCCTCGCCGGCTCCCTCAAAACTCCTCTCTGCAGCTTTGGAGGCGGGGCTTCCTCTGGGCGGGCTCTGTTGGGAGGCGGTTTGGGGCGGGGCAGAACTGTCGGCGCTGAAGTTCTTGTCCTCGTCTTCGCCGGGCCGCAGCTGAGCGCTCTCCGAGCTGGACGCCGGGAGGCGATCCGCCTCTCCAGACTCGTCTCCCGGCTCGCTGCTGTCCACCTCGTCGATGATGCACATGTCTTCCAGGTCGGGCTGGGAGTTCTCCACGTCCGGCTCGGTTCTGATGTCGGTACCGACGGCGCTGTGGGGTTTCTTCATGGGGGAAATGGTCAGATTCAGGGTTTCCATGAAGCACAGCTTCCTGTTGGGACTGTCCTCCTCCAGGTTTGGTTCTGCAGACAGCCTCTCCACGGATCGGTGCCTCCGCTCCCGTCTTTCCGGCTTTTTGGGTCGCTGCGGCTCCCGGCTGGATTCTGACGGGCCGCTCCTCCTGCGTTTCCTGTTTTCTCCCTCGTGTCCTCTCTGCTCCTTCCTCGGATGATCTTTGCGCCGATCCTCTTCTCTGCCGCTGCGTCCGGAGCGGGAACCGGACCTTTTCCGCTCGTCTGCATCGGAGCGTTTGTGCTCCGCGTCGCTGCCGCCGGTCTTTCTGTGCTCGCGGCTGCAGTCGGGTTTGGAGCTGGGTTCTGGAGGCGCGGTTTTCCGTTTGTTGTGTCTCCGCTCTCGACTACCGTCGGCGGTCGGAGCCGGCCGGCTCCGGCACGTTCTGGAGTCGTACCTTTGCCCGGACTCTCTGTGAGGATCTCTGGAGTTTTTGCCGGGATCCGGAGCATCTCTGTGTCTGCGCTCAGCCGGCTCGGACAGCCGCACACTCGGATGTTGGCCGTCTTTGTCTCTGGACTTGTGCGGTTCCGATTTAGCTCCTTTTTCAGACGTGCCGCCGTCTCTCTTCAAACGGCAATGAGAAGATCCTTTAGACGAGCGGATCAGACTTTCTGTCCTGGAAGGAGAATCCCTCAGATGCTCCGCCTCCTCCGAGGGCGGAGGTGGTAGAGGAGGAGGAGGGAGGAGGAGGAGGAGGAGGAGGAGGAGGAGAGGGAGGTCTAGTGATAGAAGCAGCAGGTGGGATCGGACCGGAGGAGTCTGGATTTTTGAAGCTCGGCTGGTGGGAATGTCGACCCCACATGGCGCTGAAACACAAAAGATATTTAGAAAATGATAAACACGTCAACTTCTGTTTGCTGAAAACTCCTGTTTAAGACTCAGAACCATAAAAAATCCACTTTATGAGCTTTAAAGTGTATTATAACGTTCATTATATATAATATATAATGAAAATAAATATATATATATATATATAATATTAAAATATATATTTTATCAAAATTACACAAGTTAGAAAAGAGCATAAGATAACATCGGGTCATAACAATAAAATAAAATGATCTGGAGGGCCGGATAGAATTACCCGGAGGGCCGGATCCGGCCCCCGGGCCATGACTTTCGACACGTGGTTCACACATTTCTGAGTAATCCTCCAAAAAACCTGGGATCTCAGCAGCAAGAGGTCTGCTCCGCCCCCAGGCTAACACGCTTTTTCCGCAGAGCTAGCAGCGATCAGCTAGCAGCGATCAGCTAGCAGCGATCAGCTAGCAGCGATCAGCTAGCCTCACGAGCTAACTCTCACCCCGTGCTCAGCAGACGCCGGCTGTCTGTGTTGTGAGTTTATGTAGATGGCCAAGAAACGCTCATTCTGTAGCGTTCAAACGCCGTGCGGTGGCATAGGAGCTTATCGGCTGCTGAGATGAATCCTGGCGCAGACAGACAGGGATATTGGGAAGACGGCAGGAGAGAGGAGGCAGACTCCTGGTGACTATTTCTCGTTGGATAACGCGAGCGATGGGAGAACTGGTTTAAATGTGGATTATTGAGCAAGAAGGAATTCTGATCCGGAGATTATACGTCATTTAAATAAATCCTGAAGTGTTCATCTGGTGCTGTTAGCATTTTTTGACTGAATCTCACCGCCAAATGAACCATTAACCCTCACCGCTCAGTCTGTACCAAATTTGGGAGGAAAACACCTGAGCACACAACATGTGGGCCTACATCAATACTAAAAAAATAAAAATTCTCCCCTCATTTTTTCATGGGTGACATGATGATGTCATGAAGTGGGCGGAACCCTCAGTGAGTGAAAGGCGGAGCCTCAGAAATCGAGTCGGTTTACTTCCGGGTATTAAAATAGTTCACAAAAATAACTAATTTTTCATAAATAATTTGCTTTTTTAGTGTTCCAAAGGTAATATATGATCCTTTACATGGATATAGTTTATTCTGAAAGACTTAAAATAAATCATGGTAAAGTTAAACACCAAAGTCTTTAATATTTTGTTACTTCTCAACACGATCGATGACATTCCAACAGATTCTGAAGGAGAAAATCGGCTCTTCAGAATCTGCTGGAATAACATTGATCGTCGTGACTTGTGACAAGAGGCGAAGCGGACTGGAACCCACCACTGATTGAGTCTCTGGATCTCTGCGTCTTTCCGCGTCACTTCCAGTCTGGCGGTGCGCAGGAGAGCGGAGATGTTCTTCTTCAGCCGGTTGTTCTCGGCGCTCAGACCTGTGTTCTGGCAGAGACACGGGAGAACTTCAGGAGTCTGTTCTGGATCCAACAATGTCCAGTTCTTTTCTACTTTCAAGGAAACGTTCTGAATGTTTGTTGGTTTCTCTACTTCACCTCACACGGGTCTTTTCTACAACTGGATTTTTAGAAAGTTTGAGGAAGTGATCCACAGAAAAATGCTGCTTATTCCTCTGATAAAATGAAAAGATGTTCTTACTTTCCTTACAAAGTCAAGATGTTGGCGTTCTGACACAACTGTAGAGCAGAACACAAACAAACCTGGACCTCCATCTGATCCAGTCTCCGCCGCAGCTCTCGGATCTGGTTCTGGGCCGCCTGGAACCTGGACTTCAGCTGCAGGAAAAGGAACCAGAACGTGGAACTGTCAGTGAATTCAGCTGAAAGAGCGGAGCTCTGATGGTAATAATGATGTTGGACCAAGAATCGCCTCTGAAATACTTTCTATGTAAACAATACGACAACCTTTTTATGATTTTAAAACATTGTTATGAACATAAAGATGTGGATGATACCAAGCAATAGGGCTGAAATCAGTCCGTACCTCACGATACGATACGCGATACATGGATCACGATACTGTGATAATTGGTTAAAATCATTTCTAATAACTCAGATTATATAAAAGAACACATATTACTCAGAAAAAATATATATCCCCAATAATTTTTGAGCTTGAACACAATCATAACAAACAACTTTTGTCTTATTTTGTGCAACATTGCAGAAATCAGTAAAATGATGTCTTTGATGAGCATTGACACCAACTGAAATGGAATTATCTGTAAAATTCAGTGTTAACAATAGTAAACATGAACAGCAGTGACACTACTCAGTGCACAATTGTTGTAAACAACAAAAGTAATTCAAGTAGCCTGCGACAGCCAGTCTCACAGTGTGCGCCCCCTTCTACCTCCAAAGGAACGTCTCATCAAAGAATGATGAATATAATGTTTTACAGCCTCTTCAAATGAAAATAAAAGATCAAACGTACGACTAACGACATAAGCTGCATTACCTGTGATGATGTTAGTCTGAATGTTTTTGCTAGTTGTGGTAGCTGAAGCTTTTTGCTGAAAATGCTAAAGATATTTGCAAAATGCTAAAGTTACTAAAGGACTACAAATTGCAAAAAGAATTTGAAGAATCTCTTAAATAATCGAAAAAATTGCAAAAATATTAATAAAGTGTGAAGTCAGAATTAGCCCGAGCCCTCAGTAGACGCCAAATCAGCCAATAAACACAGCACTTTCCTAAAATGTTAGCTTAACTCCAAAAAAGCCTCAAAATCCTTAGTAGGTACCATATTAGCTAAAAATCTTAGCACGATGCTAAAATATTAGCTTAACTCAGAATTAGCATAAAATCCTCAGTAGAGACCAAATTAGCATAAAACGTTAGCATGTTGCTAAAATATTTGCTAATCTCAAAATAAGTGTTAAGCCTTTGCAGCATTAATGTCCTCAACATGCTGAACGCTTTTGCACCAAACTTGAATATTTAGCGGGTACAAATATTACACGAATTACGTTAAAAAATAATCACAAAATTTGCTTTAAGATTTCAATAATTCTAGAACATTTGAAAAATTGCAAAAGTAAAGGTAAAATCATGAATGTCCTGAACATGCTAAATATTTTTGAATTGCAAAAATTTGAAAAATTTCCATTTATCTTCAATTTGGCTGAAAAATTGCATAAAATCTTAAACCGTAAAATACACAAATACCAAAAGTTCAAGCAGGAATGTCCTTAAGGAACGTTTTCATACTGAGATTGTAGAAACCGCTTAAAATCTGATTGAGTTTTTACAAATCAAAAACGTACAGCAGAATAAATAAGGAATGATAGTAAAGACAAACAGGATCACTACAGTCTGAATGTTTTCAAAGAATTCACACTAATATTTGTGAAGTATCACAATATCAATATTTTGGCCCACCCTTCCAAGTACGTCTGACGTTGAACAGCTCGTATAATAAAACATTTCCTGCTCAGAACTCAAAGACGGTCTGGTTTCTGGTGGACTCTCACCTCCTGGTAGGACGACTCTCTGCTCTGCTGCTCCTCCATCACCAGATCCTCATAAAGATCCATGGACTCTTTCAGCTGAGAGCTCCCGCCGGACGAGTTCTCTGCCAAAAACGCGCCGCACTCAAACAAACACTCACTTCACAAAACCAGAAGAAGAACTGTTGCTACCTGTGGTGCTGCCGAGGCCGACGTCCAGACCTTCGTAGATGTCCACGGAGTCGTCACTGGCCGCCGGGACGCCGGCTGCAGAAGGTTCACACGGATCAGAGAAAAATCTTCATTTTATGACGTGAAAAATTGAGTTACTCTGTGAAAACAGCAGGAATGGTCTTACCTGCAGCAGCCAAACTTTTCTCCATCATTTTAAAACCTTCCTGGATTCCTCACAACTCCTGCAAAGATGTCACAAAAACAGCAGAATACGTTCAGAACTTTCATATTTTTAAGCTGTATACTATGTTTTGTTTTTATCTGTAAGGTGACCTTGGGTGCCCAGAAAGGCGCCATATAAATAAAATGCATTATTATTATTATTATAACCTACATTTCTATTGTTTATTATATCAGAAATATATATTTTTTAACAGAGGATTTTTTTAAAAAAATCTTCCTAAAAATATATAAAATTAAATTTATGAATAAGTGTTTTTTTTTTATTAATATTTTACAAGGCGCCTCACAAGAAAACTTTAAACATTTTAATTAAAATAAATTCACATTAAAAAAAAATCTTTAAATCATAATTAAATAGTGAAATCATCTCTAATAAAAGCTGTTAAATGTTTTGAAGTTACTTTAAATATTTAAAAAAAATCCATCTATTAATGAACAGTATTGAAAAGATTTTTATAAAGCCGTCGTGTTGCATTTTTTAAAACAAGAAAAAAGTTTTGAAACAAAAAAATCACATTTAAAAAGCCTTCACATCACAGTGTTTTTGGAATGAATTATTTTCCATGTTGTGGTTCCACATTCATCGAATAAAAACACATAAATGTAGCCATACATGTCTCTTCAGTCAGACATATTATTCTGTTTTCAATAAAAATAACATCATCATGAAAGTATTGCAGTAGAACAAATTCAACACAAAGGCTCGAGCTGACAACACTAGTTTCGTGTCACCTTTGAGCAAACAGTGAAGATAATATTAGGAAATAATCTTCTTTAAACTCCAGATCTGAATAACAATTTAGATTCGACACCAACAATGAAAATGTGACATCAAATTAGAGAACGTGCGTTTAAAAAACAATCTTAAAACACACTTCAGCCTGACTTTGATCTGGTTCTGAACCGCTCGATCGGTTCTTTTCTTGTTCAAACAAATCAAACTCAAGTTTCTACACAGAGTTTTAGTCTTATAAACGTCAAAGATCGAAAACGTTTAAAAACACTAAAGCACACCCGCCGTAAACGCACAAAATTACCTGATTTCGAGTCTTTTTGTTTACAACTGCCGAATCGCGCCAAGACTTCATCACGCCGGAAGTAACGACACTTTCCCGCGGTCTGTCACTTCCGTTCTCCCGCAGGGTTTGGAACAGAGCGAATAAACTCATCAAGCCGTCAGTGGTTCCGGTGGTTCTGAGGGTGTCGAGTCTCTCTGGAAGTTTGCATCTTTCCTCGATCGACCGGAACCAAACAAAAACGAATAAACAAACTAGCTAACCCGCAGAGAGCGCTCGAGCGACTCGCCTCGCGCTGGCTAGCTCGCGCGGCTGTCCCGCTTACGTCATAAACGGGTGACGGGAAGGGGCGGGCAGGCGTGACCCGGAAACAGTTCGGCTCTCAAACACACACACGTGGATGGGAGCAGGAACGTGCTGGTGGAGCTCGTGATGATAATTTTACCTTTTATTAGAAAGTCCGCATATTTACATTCGAGGCGCGCGCCTTCCGGTTTGTGCTCAGCGCCGCGTGAGCGACAGGTCAGCGGAGGATGGAGAACCTGGAGGTCAGCCTGTCATGCTTAGGCTTCATCTGCAGACATGCCGACAGGAGCCAGCGCGAGCTCAAAGCCCTCCTGTCCAAGCAGGTAAGGAGCGCGCGCGCTCTGCCGGCAGGTGCCCCTCCATCCACAGAAGGTTTACCACCTTACCCAGATTCCAGAAAAGTTTCTGAAGTCAATCTGTTGCAATCAGACATGATAAAAAGCACATAAAAGTGGGTTTGGTTTATAAACAAAAACATCTTAAACTTAATTTCTGTATTTCTTTTTAACTAAGTAATCAAACTTCAGCTTCTTGTTTAATTTTCATTCGTGACGATGAATCAGCTTCCTCCATCTAACCCAGTCTTCTGGATCCTCTAGTTCAGGGGTCTGGAACCACTTCTGCCTCTTTTACCCCGCCGAGGCTCTCTGGTTAAAGAAATAGCTTAATAAGTTTAAAAAGGTCACTGTAAAGTAAAGTTAGAATAACTTAAACACTCTGTAAGTCTCCAGCTGTGGTTTGATTAATCGAGAACTAAACATTCTGACAATTCCAGTGTTTTAAATGTCGCATTGATCAAAAAACACAATTAATTAGCTCTGTTTTTTAATTTTATGTAAAATTATTTACCAATACTCCACCGATATTTTCACTGTCTCTCCTCTGGACATGTTTGAACCACCTCAGTCTGACTCCAGAACCTCTAACATTTACTGTTCCTCTGATGGATTCATTCCTGATCCATCCTGATCACTCCAATCTCAGCATCTTCCTCTCTTCTACCTCCAGATCTTTCTTTATCTGATAATCTTCTTCATTTGTTGAAAATGAAATTCTTTAAGTTTATTTCTTTTAAGATCAGATGGGTAGAGTAGATTTTATTATCTTTTTCTTTCAGTTTTTGTTAAATCTCCAAACAGGGTGTGTACCGGGTATGGATGGAGGGAGGGATGGATGGATGGATGGATAGAGATGCAGCTGTTGACTTTCTCCATGATTTGGTTGTAAAACTCAACTTTTGGGTTGTTTCGGTTTGTGTTTTACAAAAAAAAACAAACAAAAATCCTATTTTTTAAATTTCCTAATAAAATCAGAATGAAGAAAACCCGTTTGGTTGGCTGATACTAACCCTGGTGTGTTTAACAGTAGATTGGAGACATACTGGTTTGCAGTAGGGATGCAACGCTCACCTTCCCCAGGATTGGTTTAACAGTAACATGGACTGGATTTAAACTGAATTTTGGCTTTCCTAGTCTTGAGTGTCTGCAGCTGAAGCATCCGTTCATTGGTTAGTCTGATCTGCTTGCTGAAATGGAGGGTGTACAGTTGTAAAAACGTTGACATGTTTGGAGGAGGAGTGTGAGACCTCTGTGACTCCGCCCCCATCAGATCTGGAACCACGAGGACAGACGGTGTATTCTGGAGTGCTTGGCTCAGCTCCTCCTGGAGAAGGAACACACTCTGCTGGTCGCTCGCCACCTGAGACCGCTGGTTTTGGACCTGTTGGAACGTGGCGCCCAGCGGGTCCGAGCCGGAGGCCGGATCAACCATGACCTCCACGAGCGCCTCTGCGTGGCCCTCAGCAGACTGCTGGGCATCTGCCCCGACGCGCGCACGTAAGCCGACCCTCCTGTGGTCCTGTCTCACTCAGGTCCGCTCCGGTCGAACCCGTCTGTCCTCTTCTCTCAAGGTTTGCTTCGAGGTACTTCAGCAGCGCCCCCCCAGTGTTTCAGAGGCTCTCCTTCACCAACGAGGAGGCTTCAGCCGTCCAGTACGGCCCCAGGAGGATGAAGCTGCGGGACCTGATGGGCGCCACGCTGCGGTTCCTGCAGAGCGACTGCGCCAGGTTTGGATCGCTGTGGGACTGGAGTCCCTGTGTGTCCCAGCTTCAGACCAGCGACGCCATGGTTCGAGGGTACGCAGCTGTATGCGCCTCTTCACTCTACAGGCTTCTTTACACACGTTCTCTCTTTACACCCCTGAGAGTTGAGCAATGTTTCAGATTGGTGAGCCTTAGTGCAATTTAAGATGTAAAATTCATGATTCAAAGACACGATTGGCCGGCCTGACTTTGTTTTTGGGTAAAAATGTCTCTCTGGAGTGTCGGGTGGGCTTCTAATAATCCTGTTATGTCTATATCCTTATTGTGGTTTATTGTTTATCCAGGTACACTGCACAGTGTTTAGCACTCGTTTGTCACATGACTGATAACCAGAAGGCGGTCTTCCTGAAGAAGCTGCTGACGAATGAGGAGATCCTGCACATGAAAATGCAGTGAGTCATTTCTGTCATACATGACAGCCTCGGTCATGTCTGCGCTCTCAGCTCCAAACCATCCTCTCCAGCAGACGTTTGAGTTGTTCCTCATGACAGCAAGAACTTTGTTTTAGATGTTTGGAGGAGAGTCGACACATGGAGACAGAGAAGGCTCTGGTTCTGGCCAATCAGAGCGCGGTCATGTGGCACCAGGAGGCGCCTAACAAGTTCACCCGAGGTCAGGTGGTATCAGAGGACCTGTCCCCAAACGTGGTAGCGGTTTGTGGCGTTGTGCTTCCGACAGTCACACCCAGACAGACGAATCAGGTGAGGCGTGTCCCAAAAGCTCTGGGTTCTCGACTCCCTCCACGCCTAACGTTGTTCATTGTTTTCAGCTGAACCCAAAGAACCTGGTGCTGGTGGGCTCAACCTGCCGGGACCTGAGGAGACTGGCCCTGGCGGTGGCTTCGCAGAGACCCGTGCTCGTCGAGGGCCCCATCGGGTGTGGAAAAACGGCGTTGGTGGAGTTTCTGGCTGCCGCCACGGGACACTTTAAGGCTTCAGAGATCATGAAAGTGCAGCTTGGAGATCAGACGGACAGCAAGGTGAGGGGTGTGAAGGGAGCCGGGGCGGAAGCAGGAGGATGACGGGACCGCGCTGTCCCAAAATAAATCCATCTTTTTATTTGACATTATTAAGAAGATGCAGATTTTGTTTATATGTGTTTGTGTTTAGAGGAAATACAGAGTCAGTCAGTGCGGCTCAGTCCAGTCTGGACAACAACGCTTTAAAAAAAAGCTTTTATGAGAGCAACAAGTCTGTCGTGGTACAGGGAAGAATTCCATCATGAAATGTTCTGACAATTTCACTCAAGTTCCACAGTTACCACACTGTTTGACAGTGTTCGTTGCAACATGACAACAATTATCATCATCATATTTAGGATTTAGGATGTTTTTCTGCTTAATCTGAATAAACACTTCTCCCTTTCAAAACAGAGTAAACTAGAGCTTTACCTGTGATAATGCTGTGAGCTGAATGTGACCACTGAAGATCCAAACATCTAAAGTTGGTGAAATTGATGGAGGATTTTGCTGAAGCTGATTGCAAACTAAAATATTAGCGAACTGCAAAATTAGCAAAAAAAAAACAAAAAACTGCTGAAATAGCCAAAACAGTTAGCATAAACTAAAATATTAGCTGAACTCCAAATTAGACTAAAAAACTGAAAAAAGCCTAAATTAGCTAAAATATTAGCTAAACTTTAATAAATGCCAAGTTGGTCCAAAAAGCTAGAATGATGCCAACATAACAGCAGAAACTCCACAATGGCTAAAAAACTCCAGTGGATGACCAAATTCCCAAACCAGCCGTGACATTAGCAGCTGAAATATTAGATGAAATTAGTTTAAAATAACCGTTATATTTACAGTACACAGTGGAGGAAAAAAAACCTTCAACGGACTTAAAACATCTGTGGACTGCTTTTGAAAGTCTGTAGATCTGTGTGTGTGTCTGTGATGGAGTGTTCTGAGGTCGTCATGGCAACGAGCATCCTTCTCTCCTACTGGAAAAAGCAGCCCTGCACTTGAGTCGCACAAAAGCTTGTATCTTTTAAACCGTTTTCCTCAGTAAAAGTAGAAACAGAATCCAGAAATGTTGGACGACATGTAGTTTTTCATGTTTGTGTGCCCAAATATACAGCAGGAATCACAATTTAAAAATGATTATCCTCAAAAAAAATTTCTCTGCCGAAAATGAATTGGAGTTATTGGGAGAAATTGTCAGCTTTTCCCGATATTTGGGGCCGCTGTAAGAAAACTACATGGTTCAGGATTTTCAAAGTTGAAATCCAGGAAGAGTACCTCCAATCTGATGTAAAACCTTTTTCTGTGAGGGACACAGTCACACTCTGCCCCATGACTGGTTCAATCTGACGCTCAAATTTTAACTAAAGTACAAATACAAGTTCAAGAGCCCAAAGTCTGCTGAAAAAGTTGAATGGTTTCTGTAGCTGAAAACTTGACTTCTGTTTTTTAGAGCTGAAAGTTTTTAGCTGAAAAAAGAGGCATTTGAGGAATCAGTAAGCCATTTTCAAAAAGTGGTAGTTGGTTGAATAGTTTAAAAAGTTGAAGAGGTGAAACTTTTGAGCACCCATCTTCTAACAGAGCTGAATATTTTGATAGCTGAATAGTTGAAGCGGTTGAAGAGTAAAAACGTACAGAAGAAAACTGGATCACAGTGTGAATGTTCCACAGCATTCACACAAATGTCAACATCTCAGATGTAATAAATCATACGGACTTCTTTGTTCTCAGTCTTGCCTCTCGAGTCTGTGTTCCTCGATGAGCCTGGAACCACATTTGGTCACACTATTCATTCAGAGGAGGAACAGTTTTCTTTTCTTTGACCTTCTCTGTCCATTTCTTCATCTCACTCGTCTTTTCCATGACCTTCCATTGCTGTGATGTTTGCTGCTCCCCCTGTACTATCGTTCTCCTCTCCTCCAGTTTCCCTCTGACTCTTTCTTCATTCCTTGACTCATCTGCTGCTGTGACGCTCCTCTAAAGCAGTTTTCTGATTCTCTACCTTTATTTCTACCCGTTTTCTCCTTTTCCTCTCCCGTTGAACTTTTACAGCTTGTAAAGCAGACATTTGATTGGCTGGGTAGTGCCACATGTGATGTTGAATTTCTCTATAGAACACATGTACAAAGCAAACCTGGTAAAAATGAAAGTGCTCCTAACAAGGATCCTGCGGGTCTCCAGAGGTGAATAACCTGATCTGGGTTTGTGGCTCTCAGAGGTTTCTCTCGTCTGTTTTCACCTCTCCCAGATGCTGCTGGGGATGTATCGCTGCACTGACATTCCAGGGAAGTTTGTGTGGCAGCCGGGAACGTTAACACAAGCCGTAACCAAAGGCCAGTGGATTCTCCTGGAGGACATTGACCACGCCCCTCTGGATGTGGTGAGTGTCCGCCCCCCTGGTGTGACCTTTTCCTACACATTGGAGCCCAAACTATTGTTTAGAGGATAGTTATGAATTAAAGAATGTTTGTAAAGGTTTCTGTGCTGCTGCCATTGATGGAGAACAAAAAGCTGCAGATTCCTGGACGAGACGACTGCATCGATGTGGCTCCTGGATTTCAGTTCTTTGCAACAAGAAGGTACAACCCTCCTCAAATCACCTTCAACGGCAGAGTTTTAGCTTTTTGTTCAGTTATCAGAGCTGCTGAAGCTGAACGTAGGATGAAAATAATGTTGTCATCTTCAAAGTGAAACGTTTCTCCAGGTTGTTCCTGCAGAAATGTTCAGACTCTTTCTACTGTCATTATAGTGTGAATGCTTACAGAGCATCCACACTTTAATAATTCTGTCTCTTTATTATTATTCCTTATTTAATCATTTTTATATCGATTACAGTTTTAGCCATCTTTGCAATCTATTGAGGTTTTTAAGTTTTAATTTTGAGTTAAGCTAATCTTTTAGCGATGCGCTAGATTTTTTGGCTATCATAAATTGGCATTCACTGAAGTATTTTGGGCTAATTCTGAGTTAAGCTAATAATTTAGCAACTTGCTACCTTGTTTTGGCTAATTTGGTTTCTACTGAGGCTTCTGATGCTAATTCTGATTTAAGCTAGTGTTTTTGCAATGTGTTAGCTTTTCTTTAGACTAATTTGGCATCAGTTGTGGTTTTAAGAGGTAATTCTGAGTCAAGCTAGTAGTTTAGTAACATGCTAGCTTGTTTTGGCTAATTTGGTTTCCACTGAGGCTTCTGATGCTAATTCTGATTTAAGCTAGTAGTTTAGTAGCTTTTTTTTTGCTAATTTTGTACCTAGTGAGATTTTTAGGCTAAATGTGAGTTAAGCTAACATCTTAGTCAGCGTGTTAGCTTTTGTGGCTAAGTTGTCAGCTATTGAGTTTTTCTGTGATGATTTTGAGTTCCAGTTTTGTCACAACGAGTACGTTTATTTACCCTATTTGGCACTGATTGAGGTTTGGGGCTAATTCTGAGTTCATATATTTGACACATTTTTTAAGTGTTTTACATTCTTTGTTCACTTTCTGCAACTTTAGCATTATGCAGCTAGCTTTAGCATTTTCAGCAAATCCCTTCAGCAATTACAGTCAATTTCTTCAGCATCTTCAACAAAAAACTTCTGCATATTCAGCAAATAGCATTATCATTATCGCAGGTAATGCAACTTCTCTGGTTTAACTCAAATTCAATATTTGAAAGCAACTATATAAAAAAAAAGTAAATATATTGCAGCTATTTCTAATCTAATAAGATCATTTTTATTCAGTTTGATTCGAGTGCAGATAATGTTGGCGATGCTTCACTCAGCTTCTTCATGCTGTGATGAAACATCTTTGACCTGCAGAATTATCCGCTGCATTCATCGCTGCTGCGTCCAGCTTCCCTCAAAGGTTTCCATCAGGAAGTCTTGCTTGTGTCCTGCAGGTTGTGCTTCAGTGGAGGAAGCTGGCACAGACCGCACAACTCCCATGCAGCCCTGCTGGATAAGTACTGGAGCAAGCTGCAGATGGGAAACATGACTCGAGCGGAGCTGAAGACGGTGAGGAGAGCTTCAGCCTTTTCTCATTTCCTGAGGAGTAGTTTCAGACCGTGGTTGTTCTGTGTTAAGGTTCTGGTCAGCAGATATCCAGGGTTGAGCGTGGTGTCAGATCGTCTGCTGGACATCTACTGTCAGCTGACGGGGGACAGACACTCTGACCCGAACACAGACAACCCTCTGGGTCCAGATGACGGTCGGGACCCTCCTGCAGAAGAGCGAGTCTCTCCTCTGGAAGGGAGGGCTCTGTCCCTGAGGTCAGACTGATGTTTAACGTTAAACTCAATCCTCTCAAGTTCTCATGAGCTCTTCCTCCTGATTACAATCCTGATCTCTCGTCTTTTGCTGATGTTTTCTGCACAGAGACCTCCTGAAGTGGTGTGAGCGCATCAGTGTCAACTTTGACAACTCATCCTCAGCCACAGGACAGCACGTCTTCCTGGAGGTTTGTGTGTTTCCATCATTGAAGAAACTGATGTTCTAAAAACAAACAAGAGCTCGAGGGTTCTCGGAGGCTTCCCTCCTTTACCAAATGTGTATTTATTCATTTCAAATCTGAAATCGTGTGCACATACGCAGATTTAAGTCCTTAAGGTGAGTACATAGTTATTGTTCTTTTTCTAACATTTCATGGAAGAACTGAGCTGTTTGTTTTCATGTATTTACATTTTCCAATTAGTTTGTTAAATGAGAAATACAATCAATTTACTTATAGCCAAACAGAACAGTGTCATCTGCAAAAATCCATAGTGTATGTTTCTATCATAAAAATTACCAGTAATCCCTTTCAAAGGAGTCCTAGAACTAAGCCCTGGGGCACTCCCATATCAATACAGATCATCTCTTAAATTATTACAATAATTCAGGTCAGTTTGACATTTACATCTAAAAATTTGGAACACATTTCTATATAAAGGTTTTGGTCTATTTAAATAATATAACTGCATTTCACAGCAAATCTGTAGGAATGAAGTCATCGAGTGCATAAAAGTGAAAGCTTTTAGTGAAATCCATCAATAATTTTACAGTAGCATAGACGGTAGTAAAAAGATTAATCTAAGTCAGTGGCACCTTTTCTGCTACGGAATCCTTCTGATTATTTTACAGATAAAATCGTATCTAGTTTAATTTGTAAAAATAAATCTGCTAATTTCCTAAAAAACTACTCTTGTTTTCAATTGTGCATTTTATGTAAAAAAATAAATTTTCATATTTTAGCCTCAGATTTTTAGACCAATGAAAGCATTTAGAGAAAATGTTGTTTAGTATCTTTAAAAATGGAGATTAGCTCATGTTTTCCAACACTTGTGGGCTTACAATCACTTTATCTTCCCTTTTTTGATCTGTTTTATTCTGCTTTATTTAAAGGAAATTCAACAATAAAACCAAAAGGAAAAAGACGATAAAGAAGAAAAATGAATTTTTCCATCATAGTTACACAAGATATTGGTTCATAAATTAATTATAAGTCTTCCTGACATTCTAATTGCCCCAGATTCATAACAGACATATTTGAAGTTACACATGAATCCATTAAAACAAATAATCGTCAAACAGAGTTTATTTAACTGCTTTGGATAAAATTGACACTCTTTACTGTTTTTTGTTGAACAATCTTTTTTAATTTGTGTTGAAATGAATGTTGCATTCCCCCCCAAAGCATGAACTTTATTCTGAAATATTCTGCTGATGCTGCGTTTGTTTTTTGTGTGAAACAGATTTCCCTCGTTTGAATTGAGTCTTTTTCCTTCAGCTGTTCTCAGAAGGATGTGTTGCTTTTCCCTCACCAGGCTTTGGACTGCTTCACCGCCATGCTGTCGTCTTCCAGCAGCCGACTGCGACTGGCTGAAATCATTGGGAGTAAACTCAACATCTCCAAAGAGAAGGTTTGCTGCCGTTCGGGTTCTCTGCTGCTTCGGTGTCCCCGCTCTGACGGCCGGCTTTGCCCGCAGGCGCAGCACTTCTGTCAGATGTACCAGCCCAGCGTTCGTCTGGGCGAGCTGCAGGTCTCTGTGGGCAGGGCCACTCTGCAGAGAAAGCAGGCCGAAGCTGTGATGCTGACGCAGTAAGTGGGACACCCTGTCCGCCCCCACCCCGCCGTCAGCTCGATGCCGTCCCGCAGACACCCCAGATAAACCCAGCAGACCCCGGCTGGTAAATTGAACAAACATCAAATTGATTGTAATTGTAAACAAACTCGTCTAATGGCTGCGCTGTCCGGCCGCGTCCAAATATTCACATTGATCCCCTGGAAGGCGAAATGACGAGGTGACAACCTTTGTCCTGGAAAACGGGCGCTCTTCATCCTCATGGAGCCGCGGTTTGATCAACATCGGGTTTCTGCGGATGGAATTTATCTGTTTTAACGATTCAAGTGATTTTGACAAACAAACGCTGTGGGGGGTGGAGGGGGGGGTAACATTTTGAGTGTTTGTCATCCTTTATTTATCTGGATCTTCCCTTTCAATCATTTTTAGTGCACAAGGGACGGGGTTTCCTGGTTTCTTCTCAGAATTCTTTCATTCATTCTATTTTTATCTCCTTAATGTCTGTTGTCTCAATTATGCGACAAACCAAATTAGCCATACACACATGGACAAAATTGTTGGTACCCCTCAGTTAAAGAAGGAAAAACCCACAATTCTCACTGAAATCATTTAAAACTCACAAAAGTAACAATAAATTAAAATTAATTGAGAATTAAATAATCAAAATCAGCCATTACTTTAGAATTGTTGATTAACAATTATTTAAAAAAACAAACTAATGAAACAGGCCTGGACAAAAATGATGGTACCTCTATAAAAGATTGAAAACTATTTGACCAGAGTGACATGATTAACTCAGGTGTGTCCTTTAATGGACATCACAGGTGTTTCCAAACACCTGGGAGGGTGAGCTGCCTCCGTCGTGCTAAGTGTAGCATTTAGTTAAAAGCAAAAACGTAAGTGAAGAAAGAATTCTAAATGAAAGCTGCGAGTGGCGCTGTCTGGTACACTTTGTCTGGTGTTTTCCCTTACTTGTTTAGACTTTTTTATATTAATCATCAGGCATATCTGTTTAACAAAGTGGTAAAATGTCAAGCTTTCACCTGATAAAATTCACAATCTAAGTTCAAAGCAGCTGATGAGAAAACTGATGACCCAGCATTCTAGCAGCGTTTAAACGGATGAATCTCTGAGACGTGAAAAGAGTCTCACCACAGATTCCTGCGTGAATTTTAAAAATGTGTGCGTGTAATTAGTTTCGAGCTGTTGTAGTTTTAATTTTCACTTGTGTAAATTTTATTTTGTTTTTTTTTTGCACTTATGCACAAAACGTTTTATATGAGTTACAAATCTGCGTGAGTCTATTTTCTCTCCATACTTCATGACAAACCTCTGTTCAGACTGGCAGCTTCTCTGATTGTTTTCTCCATTGTGATCATTCTATTGTTTGGTCTCCTGGCGTTAACATATGGGGCATTTTTAGAAGAATCTGCAAAAGTACATTTTTGGGTTTCCGTGGCAACAGAGTTTTGTGTTAATCGTCACCACTTTCCTATTACGGCCGTATCGCATGATGTATCATTTTGTTTAGCCTGAGTTTACAATTCATGTTTGAAATTTTTACAATATTCTGGTAAAAATATGCTAAATTTAGTAACAAAAATCATTTTCCTTTTGAGTACTTGGGTCAAATTTAGCTCAAATAAAAAACAAGAAAGGACATGTATTGAAACCATCTGGTCCTTGCGGTCCCGGACTGCTGCAGGACAGAACACAAACGGATCTTCCAGCTTTCCCCTGTGCAGCGCTGACGTCTGCTCATCAGAAGGTATCTGGAGGAAGCCGCTCAGCTGAAATCTGAAGGGATTCTTCTCCATCTCCTGAAGGTACAAAGAGACGTTTGCTCCCACGCGGGCCGCCTCGGTTCTGCTGGAGCAGCTGGCGGTGTGTGTGGCCAAAGGAGAGCCGGTTCTCCTGGTGGGAGAGACTGGAACGGGAAAGACCTCCACGGTGCAGCACCTGGCCAGAGTCACAGGTGAGAGCGGGAGTTCCTCCAGAGGAATGCTGGGTAGGCTGGTGACTCACGAGTCCCCTCCTCCTCGCAGGTCACAGACTTCGAGTCGTCAACATGAACCAGCAGAGCGACACGGCCGACCTCCTGGGAGGGTGAGCTGCCTCCGTCGTCTGCAGGAAACGGGTCAGAACCTCAGCCTGACGGCGTTCTGTTCTGCAGGTACAAGCCGGTGGACCACAGGCAGCTCCTGCTGCCTCTGCGCGAGGCTTTTGAGGACCTGTTCTCTCAGACCTACTCCAGGAAGCAGAACCTGACCTTCCTGGGTCACGTGCAGACCTGCTTCAGAGGGAAGCGCTGGCAGGACCTGCTCAAGCTCATGGAGCACGTCTGCAAGTCCGCTCTCACGGCAGGACTGCGGGACAAGTCCAACGGTATTCTGGAGGATTGTGAGAGTGCTGCTGGTGCAGAACAAACCCTGAGCTGCTTCTGCTCTGCTTCCAGCTGCTGCCCTGCAGGAACAGTGGGAGGAGCTCTCTTCCAGACTGAGCCAGACCCAGCAGCAGATCCGAACCTGCGAGACCGCCATGGTGTTCGCCTTTGTGGAGGTGAGTTTCTCAGGAGGAATGGACCTTCGCGGCGTGCAGCTCTGACCTGCGTGTACCTGACAGGGAACGCTGGCTCAGGCGGTGAAGAAAGGCCACTGGATCCTGCTGGACGAGATCAACCTGGCAGCGGCGGAGACGCTGGAGTGTCTGAGCGGACTGTTGGAGGGCAGCGCCGGCTCTCTGGTGCTGCTGGACCGAGGAGATACGGGTGAGGACCGGCACCGGCCTGGACGAGCGGAGGGCGACTCCCTCGTTCAGGGAAAAGTCCACCATCAGTTTTAAAAGGGCGAAATATTATTATATTATTATAATTTTTTTAAAATTCTTTTGATCCTCTCAATTGAATTTTGAGTTTACACATTTATTCATGTTTGTTTACAGGTATATTAATAATCTACTATATGTATTGAATATATTGATATTAATCTGATCCAGTTCACAGACTGTAAATGTATCAGTGAAATACTGAGATTGTTAATATCATCCAGTGTTTCATGGATTCTCTAAAGGAGAAGTTCTAACTAAAATGTTCAGATCATTAACATTGGAAACATTGTTCTGCTTCTCCTTTAGGATGTTTCAGTTTGACCACTAGGTGGAGATCACACTATAGAAGTATATCGTATCCAAGAAATAAGTATAAGTAAAAACGATGTTTTAGACCACAAATAGTTACTTTAAAAAATATTTTCTTAAAAGAGTTTGAAAAATTCATGTCTGTGAGTTTATAAAGATGATTATTTAGTCAACAATGTATGTTTAGGTCGACCGAGCGTTAGCGTTAGCCTTCCTATGGGAAATCACATTAAATGTTAGCATCAAGCTAGTGGACTTTAGCTTTATGTGCTAAATCGATTTACATTTTGATCTTAAATCGATACAAATGAATTAACGCAGACTTAAAAACCATTCAAAAGTGAACAGTTACATCATTTTTATGAATCTAGCTGGTTTCAGGATGGATTTTATTTCTCCTCACAGAACCGCTGGTCCGCCACCCGGACTTCCGGCTCTTTGCCTGCATGAACCCAGCGACTGATGTAGGAAAGAGGAACCTCCCTCTGGGTCTGAGGAACAGGTTAAAACCACGAGACGCAAACATCTGCAGAAATGATTGTTCTTGATTTATATATAATCTGACCCATCATGATGTTTTTATACATTTAAATTAGTTTTGAATTGAAATAATGAAACACTGTTTGAATCAGTAGTTTTTAACATGATCTGCAGTGAGAATGTGAGACATGCAGTGAGACTCTTTCCATGTTGATCTCTCTGAACTCCTCAGACTGACTGAGCTGTATGTGGAGGAGCTGGAGAACGAAGGAGATCTGCGGATCCTGGTTTCAGATTACCTCAAAGGGCTGAGCACACCTAAGAATGTGGTCAGCGGAATCATCAGGTCAGCTGGTTATTAATTAAATAAAAAAAAAAATATATACAGTTTTTACAATTAGTCATGGTGTTCCACAAGGTTCTGTTCGTGGACTGATTCTTTTTTTAGAGATCTACCTTCGTTTATGTAAATGTTTATTGGGAGCATGTGTGAGTTTTTATTTTAGTTCTGATGACAGAAGAATGCCACATGTCTTTGGTAGAGTGGAGTTCTATTCCTTTTCTCTTCTCCCTGTGTGCACATTGTGTCTCAATCATCCAGACTATCTGCTCCATCTCTCTCTATGGTGACTTTTTTTTTTGACATTTATTTATTTTTCCTCAGCTTTTACCTGAATGTGCGAAAGGAGGCCAACACCCACCTGGTGGATGGAACGGGTCACCGGCCTCACTACAGCCTCCGGACTCTGTGCAGAGCCCTGAAGTATGTGGCGGGAAACCCCTGTCAGAGCGTGCAGCGCTCTCTCTACGAGGTAAAGAGAATCCAGCTGCGCTGTCAGAAGAGACCTTCACTGTCATCTAGAGTCGTCCTGTTTCTCTTTATTATTATTCCTTATTTATTCTTCCCTACGTTTTTTCATTCATAAAAAGTCAATCTTTCAGATATTTCTGCAATCTTGGAATCAGCTCGTTAAGGACTTTCCTGCTTGTACTTTTGGTATTCGTACATTTTACGTTTTTTTTACAAATGTACGCAATTAATGCAGTTTTTCAGTCCCATTGAAAATGTTTTTTTTTTTTCCCCAAAATGTATCCAATTAAAAGCATTCAGCATGTTCAGGACATTTGAGCTTTTACTTATGTAATATTTGAAATTTAACATAATTAATTACAAAAATTATCCCTTTTATCTGGCATATTCTTGAAATATTTCTGTACTTTCTGCAAAATTGTGCAAGTTTACTATCAAAGACGTTAATGCTACTGAGGCTTTAGAGGCTAACTTTGAGATTAGCAAACCTAATCTCAGAATAATTTAATGTAACATTAATTTAATATAATGTTTTTGATTAATTTAGCATCTACTGAGGTTTTTGGGCCATTCTTGATCTTAACTAATACATTAGCACCATGCTAACATTTTTGGTTAATTTGACATTTTCTGAGGTTTTTTAGTCTAATACTGTGTTAAGCTAACATTTTTGGAAACTTGTTGGCTTTTTTAGCTAAGCTGGCAGCAACTGAAGTTTTGAATATATAATTTTATACATATATTTTACACGTTTTTAAATGTTTTTCAAAGTCATCAGTTTTTTAAAATAAATTCTACAAATTCTTTGTGCATTTTCTGTATCTTGAAGTCCTTTAGCAGCTTTATGCAAATAGCTTTAGCAAAGTATTCACACTAGTACGATCAAAGATAATGCAACTTGTAGCATTTGGTTCATAATTTTCTTTCTTTACAGTTTGAATCATTTTTTAAATTGATGTACATTTGAAAACAGTATTCAGTATTTGTAAACGTCTTCTTTTTCTTTTACCCATTTCTTATTTATTCATTTAATTTTGGATTTAACTCTGAATTACTAGTTATAAAGTAATTAGGCGTCATTTCAGTGTTTTAAATAAAACATTTTTTCAGGTTCAACCTTTGACATTCTTCAGATAAATTACCAATTAGCAATTATTCTGAACTTTTCCCTTTTCAGAAAAATATAGAAACATTTATTTATTTGTTTCTTTTCTGCTAAAATCTCTGTTTTCAGGTCCTTTTTGTCCATGTGTTTAGCTTTCATTAGGTGTTTATCTCCACAGAGGAGGTTTGATGGTTTGTTATTCATCTGTTTGTGTCTGTGTGACCTTCAGGGTTTCTGCCTGAGCTTCCTGACCCAGCTGGACAGAAGCTCGCACCCCCGGGTCCAGAAGCTGGTCAGTCAGCACATCCTGATGGGGAACACCAAATGTCTCAAACAGGTGAGACTGTCATGGCGTTCCCTTGTAGATGGACTGAACAGCAGCATTTATGTGGTCCAACTACAGATATTTTTGAGTTTTGTTTCTTCATGGTTGTTGGAGTGAGACTTGTGAAGCTGCTTGTTTGTTAGAATGAGGGATTTGAGGTTAAAATGTAAAAGCTTGTTTCATAATTAAAACGGTAACCCATGAGGTCAGACCTGAACCGGATGTCTGTCCTCGTTCAGTCCATCCCAGCCCCCCCCGGCCGGCCCAGCGTGCACACCGAGGGTTACTGGGTGTCTCAGGGGGAGATGGAGCCAGCTCTGGACCCGAGCTACATCCTGACCGCCTCGGTCAAGCTCAACCTGCGTGACCTGGCCCGAGTGGTCTCAGCGGGGTAAGCGTTGACACGAGAGGAAGAGGAGGAGGAGGAGGAGTAGTAGGAGGAGTCTCCTCTCTCTGCACTGAGTTCAGCCTGTGGTGTTTTGGTAACGTCTCTGATCCTGGAGGAGCGCACGCATTCCTTCAGGATAATTTAGAGTTTAGCTAAAATGTAAACATTATGCTAACTGTTTCGGTTATTTTTTCCTAATTTAGGCTAATTTGGATTTTAGCTAATAATGTATCAAAATGTTAGCTGTTTTGGCAAAATTAGAAATGTTTCACGTTTTTTTAGGCTAATTTGGAGTTCAGCTAATATTTTAACAATGTGCTAGCTGTTTTGGCAACATTAGATTTTTTTTTCCCTTTTTTTTAGGATAATTTTGAATTTAGTAATATTTTCGTATTATGCTAACTGTTATGGATAATGTAGACATTTTTCCAGTTGTTTTGGCTAATTTGAAGTTTCGCTAATATTTTAGCATTATGTCTTTGTATTTATTGATTAACACAAATAAAATACATTGCAAGGATTTATAAAAAGAAAGTCAAGTACAATACAGGGAAAGGCAAAAAGCTCCAATAGCTTATGCAAGGCGTCCACCAAAAAAAATCAAACACATAAAATATATATCTGTCATATATATATATACATGTATATTATGAAATGTTTGAAGATAAAAATGGAAATACATAGTTCACAAGTAAAAGCGTTTATCTAAAAACAGCACTAAAATGCAATTAATAGTAGAAAATATAAATATACCATCCACAAATTACTACTATTGGGGCAAAAGTGAGAAACATTTCCATGTACTTGTCTGTGGCCAGACAAGTACATGTTAGTACCGAAAATATCCAAACGAATATAAGGAAGACTCAATGGTAAACAGAAATTAAATGCTTTTGTAAACATCTTTTACAACAGTTTTAAGAATAGCAGAATATGCTAGCTGTTTTAATTAATTTAAATTTTTTTTCCAGTTTTTCAATATAATTTGGAGTTTAGCTAATATTTTAACAATATGCGAAATGGAAAAACTAGACATTTTTCCTTTTTTTTGGCTAAGTTGTCATTTAGCTGATATTTCAGTAAATTTTCAGCTTCAGGATTATCAGCTTTCAGTTTCAGCATCTTCAGTTTACAGCATTAATTAGCATTATTGTAGGTAATGCCATACATTTATAGTTATTATTGCAATTTTCCTAAAATAATTTAAAGATATAACTTTAGTTTGTCAGAATTGCTAAGGATTCAGATTAATCTTTATTTTATTATTATTTTTTTTTTACTAAAAGCTGAAGCAGAAAATCCTTTTTGACAAACACAGGAACATAGATTTTCGTCTGATGTAGAAACAGCAGCCACCAAAACGTTGTGACACATTGAAAAAGGAATCGATGGATTAGTCCAGAGCCATTACATGACCTCTGATGGGTTCACCTAAATACACACAGGAACAGAAATAAAACGACTTGAAAAGGTTTCAGCAGAAGTAACATCCTGTCGGAGATTTCCCATCAGCGCTTTGGCTTTGAACACGAATTTGCAGAAAACTGAGCTCAAACAAACATGAATTTGGACAGAAATTTGTGATTTTATTTTGAAAGGTTGAAAATATAATCTTTTGTATTTTAGGCAGTTCTAGAAGGTTTTTTTGTACTACAGAATGAGTCTCAGTTTAATGACAGAATACAGAGTTTCAAATAATGAAGTCCACCCGGTTAATATTTGGAGTTGCTCCTCCTCATGAACCTGGTGTGTGTTTGTATGTATACCAGTGGAGCAGCTGGGCTGCAGCCTCAGCTTCAGTGTGACTCAGCCGTCTGCCACTCAATAGCGCTGTAGGTCAGTCTGGTTACAGCATCGGCCGACACAGAGCCGATGGCTGATCGATGCCCTGCCCTCCCATCAACCCCTTCGACCTCGCAGGACCCACCCGGTGCTGATCCAGGGGGAGACTTCCGTGGGAAAGACCAGCCTCATCCGCTTCCTGGCCGCCGCCACGGGGAACCAGTGCGTGAGGATCAACAACCACGAGCACACCGACATCCAGGAGTACATCGGCTGCTACTCGTCAGACAGCCGGGGCAAGCTGGTGTTCAAAGAGGGTACGAAACCATTCTGTAATCTGTCATGAAGCGGAAACGGTCGACCACTCCAGCATGGATGATGAGGGTTTGAATCCTCCTCCTCTGTAAAGTTATGCTGATGTAAAAAAAATGTTAACTAAAAACGTAACAGCCAGAATGTTTTGGTTCTAATGTTCTACTGCCGGTTCCCTTCAGGGGTTCTGATTGACGCCATGAGGAAAGGTTACTGGATCATCCTGGACGAGCTGAACCTGGCCCCCACCGACGTCCTGGAGGCGCTGAACCGACTGCTGGACGACAACAGGGAGCTCTTTGTGGCCGAGACTCAGGAGGTGGTGAAGGCCCACCCCAGGTTCATGCTGTTCGCCACGCAGAACCCGCCCGGACTCTACGGCGGCAGGAAGGTAGGGGAGGGACACGGGGGGAGGGGTGTAGTTGCTTAGCAACCCAGAACTCTGCTCCACCTCCACCCAGGTGCTCTCCCGGGCCTTCAGGAACCGCTTTGTGGAGCTTCACTTCGACGAGCTCCCCAGTGAGGAGCTGGAGAGCATCCTTCATCAGAGGTGCAGCCTGCCTCCGTCCTACTGCTCCAAGCTGGTCAAGGTCATGCTGGACCTTCAGGTACCTGCAGCCTCGGTCAGATCTGACAGAGCCACACTCTCAACCCACTGACCCCCCCTCAGTCTTTACGCAGAGGATCTTCTGTGTTTGCGGGGAAGCACGGCTTCATCACGCTCAGAGACCTGTTCCGCTGGGCCGACCGCTACCGGCTGGAGGAGCAGACGGAGGCCTCCCGGGACTGGCTGCAGCATCTAGCAGACGACGGTACGTTGTTTCCGTTTGGATCTCCTTCACCTGCTTGACGAAGCTCTCAAGGGATGTTTGCTCCTCCGCTAGGGTACATGCTGCTGGCGGGACGGGTCAGGAGGCCGGAGGAGGAGGTCACCATCCTGTCCACCCTGGAGAAGCATTTCAAGAGGAAGGTGAACCCCGAAGCCCTGTTCTGTCAGGAACAGGTCACCGTGCAGTTCAGTGAGTAGAAACCTCAGCACCACATGCTGACTCAGCAGGTGGAAATCCACCCAAATCCTTAAAGTTCCACTTTATCACATTTTGATCTGTTGTAAAAGTGATCCCGGTGATCTTTAAACCCTTTTTAACTTAAATTCAGGACACAGTTTCTGCAGAATATGATCTTTCTCCAACAAAAATGTAATGAAGAAATACTCTGAGATAGTTTTAATTTTAACTTTCTTTATAAATGTCCATCATGAGAAAAATGCTACAGGAACAAGTTAAAAGCACCAAAAACACAATTTTCATTGGAGTGGGTCTTTAACCCTTCTGCTCTCCTTGGGTTGTTTACATTAAAAATGGGGTCATCTGGACCCCACAAGACAGCGCAATGAACTTTTTTTTATATCTTAGATTTTTGAGTTTCACTAATGTCCATGGCAGACATAAAGTCCTGTCCACCTCTGTCCACATTTGTCATGGAAGGATTCACAGATCAATATATGGTTGGAGTCATCTGGACCCCAAAGAGAGAGGAAGGGTTAAAGGAGGTTACTGAAGAGCTCATCTTCAGAACTTTCTTAAAACTTTAGATATTGGTTCTTTACCTTCCTAATTTGGGCATTTCCTGATCAACTGCACCATAACCTTAATGAAATAGGATTTCCTAAACTTGCTTCCGCTTTGAGCTATTTCCGCTGGCTCGCCTGACTTACGTCTCATGGTCGCGACAAATCTTGTGGGCCACAACAGAGACTCGTGAGTCGTGACCAAGTCTCATGGATATGACCAAGTCTCACAGGTCGGACCAAATTTCATGGGTCACGGACAAATCTTGTGGATTAAGACTCAAATCTCGTGTGTTGGAACTTAAGTCTCATGAGCCGCAACTCAAATCTCGTGGGTTGCGACCAAATGTTGTATCTCGCGACTCGAATTTCATGGGTCTCTTGGGTTTCTTGTGGGTCTCGACCCACAGCTGACCTGCAAGCCTCCTCATTGAAGCTCTGATGACATTTTATATCATAAATTGAATATCAGAGCGCCTTTTGACATGGTGGATTTGTTTATCCTATAATATTTTCTGTGATTGTGAGTCTGTGAGTTTTATTATTTTTTCTGTTTTATCGTTTTTGTTTCAGCTTTTGTGGAATAATAGGTCTACGCTTCGTTCATCTTCTGTATTAGGAAAAAAAAAGTTTTTCTCATGGTTGGTCAGTGGCTCGATGATGAAGGAAAAGTTTCATTCAGTAAAAGCAGAACCATTCAGAGATTTACTTTCACTGGCAGAGTAACGGTAACATGTCAACCTTTCTGCCGATTTTAACATTTGAGAGAGAAGACGATCAAAAGAGTTCATTCTGAGCTGCTTCAATAAATGAAGATAGGAGAAAAGGTTGCATCTCAGATCAAGTTCATTTATTTTTATCTTGAAAAACAGGTAATATAATATTAAGGTAATATCTAATTACAGTAGTTGGCTGTGCATTTGTCTCCTCTGATGTTCCTCTGATTGAAGGTTCAGCTCCTCAGAGTTCCCCCTAAATCATTCTTTTTGGAGGATAATCTTCTTCAGAAAAGCCGTCTAGGTTAATAAATCTTTGCAGAAGCTCCTTAAAGTGCAGGTTTGGTTCTCCGCTCTGCAGGTCCATCTGTCGGCAGCGTTCCGGAGGGGTTTGGTCACGTGGTCTGGACCGGCGCCATGAGGCGGCTGGCCGTGCTGGCGGGTCGGGCGCTGCGGTTCGGCGAGTCTGTCCTGCTTGTGGGAGACACGGGGTACAAACCGCTGGTTCACGGCAAAGTCCAAACACTCGTGTCAGAAAGCCTTGATCCTGATGCTGTCTGTGCCTCAACAGATGTGGAAAGACCACCATCTGCCAGATGTTTGCTGCTCTGGCTGGACAGAAGCTCTACTCGGTCAACTGTCATCTCCACATGGAGACGTCAGACTTCCTCGGAGGCCTCCGGCCCGTCAGACACTCCCAACAGGTACTGGTCGGGGTGCTGTGGCCATCATGGCGGTCTGGATGGAGCTCTACTCAACTTTAACTGGAGTTCTGGTTCTGAAGCAGCAGATAGAAATGTGATTAAATGTTCAAGAGAAGATAACCTCCACAGGATCAAAATCAGACCATCTTCCTTTAAGAAATGATAAATGTAACTGAGTAAACGATGGATGCAGCTCAGTACTGAAGGAGTTTCTCTTCTTCTCGCAGACTGACGCTGAAGACGGCAGGCTGTTTCAGTGGCACGACGGGCCTTTGGTCCTCGCCCTAAAAGGGGGAGGAGTCTTCCTTATGGACGAGATCTCACTGGCAGACGACTCTGTGCTGGAAAGACTCAACAGGTACTGAAGTCACTGGAAATGGAGCAGTTCTGACAGGCATGAAAACAAATGATAGGAATTTTATAAAATATAATTTTAGCTGGGTAAAATATTGAAAGTTATTTAAGGTTAAAGTTGAACCTTTTTTGTTATTCATAATTATGTTGAAAAATTACGGTTTTAAAGCTTTGAAAATTGGAATTCTGAGAACTTTTTGGACTATTTTGGCATTTACTACCATTTTTTATGCTGTTTTTGAGTTAAGCTAATATTCATATGCTAGCTGTTTTGGCTAATTTAGGCTTTTTTAAATTTAGTTTTTAGACTACTTTGGCATTTAGCTCATATTTTAGCTGACCAATCAGCTTCAGTGTTTTCAGCTATCAGCTTCAGCACTTTTAGCTATCAATTTCAGCATCTTCAGCAGCCAAATTCATCTTCCAGCTTTAACACTATCATTATCACAGGTAATGCTATATATCTAGTTCATAGTTGTGTTAAAAGTTTACTGTTGAAAAGTTTTTAAAATGAAGTTTTAGAGTTCAATAAATGTTTATCCTGCTCGGCCCGCGATTTAAAGTGTGGTTTGGATTTTAGCGTCTTGTGTGATTGAGTTTGACCCCCGTGCTTTAGTCTGTATCAGAAAGACTTTCCTGACATCTTTGAACATCTTATGACTCAAAAATACGATTGATTTACATGTTTTCATTCTCAAGTGATTGAAGAATAAATCTGAGTTAGTTCCAGCTACAACAAATTTGTTTGGTGAGAACGAACGTCCTGTTTGTTGAACGTCTCCATTCCAGAGTTGATCAGGAGGAAACTTTGTTTTCAGTGTTCTGGAGACGGAGAGGTGCCTGGTCCTGGCAGAGAAGGGCAGCGGCGATGACGACGATGTCGAGCTGATCAAAGCCCATGAAGCTTTCCGTCTGGTTGCCACCATGAACCCCGGAGGAGACTTTGGCAAGAAGGAGGTATTAGTCGGTAGAACAAACCCGGCAGCCTGAGCGTCTTCAGATGTTAGAAGCCGAGCAGTGACCGCTGTGTGTTTGGACAGCTGTCTCCTGCCCTCCGGAACCGCTTCACTGAGATCTGGTGCCCTCAGAGCAACAGCCGCACCGACCTGGTTCAGATCATCCACCATAACCTCCACTCGGGCCTCTCTCTTAAAGGTGGAGCAGCTTCTGGAAAGGATCTTCATATTTAGAGTGCTGCTGTTGTCCTTATCCTCTGCTGACCTGATCTGATGCAGGACGGGACGTCGCAGAGCTGATGCTGGATTTCATCGACTGGCTAACCCACCAGGACTTCGGCCGGCGCTGCATCCTCAGCGTCAGGGATGTCCTGTCCTGGATCGACTTCCTCAACGCCGTGAGCGAGCGGGACGAGGACCGGCTCATGACCATGGGGCCTTTGGAAGACGAAGAAATGGAGTGGGACCTCAGACTGGACTGGGTCACGGCCTTCATTCACGCGGCGTGTTTGGTCTACATAGACGGCATCGGTTCAGGTGAGCCGGCGGGATTCGGTTCTGCTGATGTTTCCACGGACGTGTTTGGAAAAGTTTCTCTGCGTCTGTGCAGGAACCACGGCGTCCTGTGCGGACGGCGCTCTCCTGGCTCGCCGGTTGTGCCTGGGGTTCCTGCAGCAGAGGTTAAGTCAACTGACCGAACTGGATGGAGGAATGCTGGATGCGCTGAGGGTCTATGACAGCCGTCTGCCACGCCAGCCCCGGTGGGGAGAGGACTTCTTTGGCATCGAGCCCTTCTACATCGCTTTAGGTTTGGATTCTCAGAACATCCATGAAATACTTTACATCTGAACGTTTATATGTATTTCACACAGAGCTCATTAGAAATACATTTATTAAAAACTCATTCAGGTCGTGAACTTTTCCAAAAGTGTTCTCACTGCATCAAAATGCTTCATGAGTTTAGTTTACAGTGAGGTGCCCCAGAGCTCTGTCCTGGGACCCCTTGTCTTAATGCTGGCCTCCCACCTCACAATAATTACAGTAGATTTAAAATACACTTCCTTCTTCTAATCAACTACCGTAACGATTCTTGTGTAATTCTCGTAGCTCCCTCAGATTTAACTCTTAACTAGATCATTTGTTATTTGTTGATCAGTTTCTTCGGCTTTCATGAAAACATTTTAATCCAAAAGACAAAACATAAACTTATTCCCCAAAATTTACTTTTTTTCACCTAAAATTATTATTATTATTATTTATTTACATTCTCCTTCATCCTTCCTCTCTGTAAGTGGTAACAGAGCTGACAGTTACAACAGGACATTTCCATCAAATAAACTTCCATCCTTATCAAGAATCCGCCTTTGTGTTTGTGAGAATGAAGTTCACTGACGCTCCCAATCGAAGGTTTTGGGTCCTATCCCCTCTGACATGCAGGGGTGTGATCATTCATTCATTCATTCATTTATAAAGCACCTTTCACCACCAGCCAAGGAGGCCCAAAGTGCTGTACACAAGAAAATGCCATACATAAGAATCATAAAAACAATTAAAAAAATAATAAGTAAAAACCTACAGTATTTAAAAAAAAATTAAAATTTACACAATAAAAAGCAGCTAGGAAGATACAATAGCGCGATAGTGGAGGAACAGTTGAGCTTTAAAACTCTCCAACAGTGTGACTTCTCTAATAGCTTGTGGCAACTGGTTCCACAGTTTAGGAGCCAGTACAGAGAAGGCCCGATCTCCCTGGAACTTGCATTTAGTTCTCGGAGCCAGTAACAGACACTGGTCCGCAGAACGCAAAGACTTGGAGGGAGAATATTTTAAAATCAAATCAGAAAGGTAAGATGGTGCCGTACCTGCCAGTGATTTAAAAGCAAAAACAAGAATTTTCATGTAGATCAAATATTGCACTGGCAGCCAGTTCAAAGAGACCAGAACAGGGGTCGTGTGATCAGACTTCTTAGCACCACATATAAATCTGGCCGCTGCTTTTTGCACCAGCTGCAGTCTGGCTATTGAGGCCTTGGGTAACCCGGCATATGAGGAGCTGCAGTAATTCAGCCTGGACAACACAAAAGCGTGGGTCACTATTTCAAGGTTTGACTTGGAAATGAAGGACTTGATCCTGGCCAAACGTTTTAACTGGAAAAAGCAGGACCTGGTTACTGCATTGATTTGGAGGTCCAGTTTCAGGGCAGCATCAAGTTTCACTCCCAAGTTAGTGACCACAGACTTTTCAAAGGGTGCGAGAGAGAGGAGGTCCAGACCATGATCCTGACGCCCACCAGGGGAGAACACAACAACTTCTGTTTTGGTCTCATTGAGTCCAAGAAAATTAGCCGACATCCACATCCTGATCAGCTCCGATGTCTCTTCTTCTTGAAGGTCCTTGCATCGAAGGCCGTGACCTGGCGGACTACGCCATGGCCGCGGGTACCACGGCCGTGAACGCCCAGCGGCTCCTGCGAGCGCTGAAGCTGCGGAGGCCGGTGCTGCTGGAGGGCTCCCCCGGGCGGGGAAGACCAGCCTCGTGGCGGCACTGGCCAAAGCTTCTGGAAATCACCTGGTCAGAATCAACCTGTCCGAGCAGACGGTGAGGATTAGCTTTAGGGCCGTCCTGAAGGTCTGGAAGGCTGAGAGGTTGACGGCGGACTCTTTGGCAGGACGTTACCGACCTGTTCGGGACGGATCTCCCCGTGGAGGGAGGAAAGGGGGGGGAGTTTGCATGGCGTGACGGTCCGCTCCTGGCTGCTCTGAAGGCAGGACACTGGGTCGTCCTGGACGAGGTAGGGACAATACAAACCGCAGAAACCCGTCTGTCCAACAGGAAGTTTGCAGCGACATGAACTGACAGGTCGTCTTCTTCTAACAGTTGAACCTGGCTTCCCAGTCGGTCCTCGAGGGCCTGAACGCCTGCTTTGATCACAGAGCTGAGATCTTCATTCCTGAACTGGGTTTGAGCTTCCAGGTTCAGCATGAAAAAACAAAGATCTTTGGCTGCCAGAACCCCTTCACTCAGGGCGGGGGGCGCAAAGGCCTGCCCAAGTCCTTCCTGAACAGATTCACTCAGGTGAGAAGCTTCTCTGTCGAGGAAATCAAACTCCTAAAGCCTCGCTGCTATGGGTGGGTACGGTCTGTCTGCAGGAGAAAAAGGTTTAAAAACATTAATGAAAACAAACATCGATGAACCAAACTAACATGCTACTCATCAGTCGCTAACTCCCACTTTAGCCCAAACGTCACGGTTCTCAGCCCGACTTCTCTCTGTTAAAATGTGGTTCCCGTCCCGTGACGATTCCTCTCCATCGGATTATTGTGTCGTCATGTTTTTATAAGTTGATTGTTAAACATTGCGTCCCCACAAAATTATATCACGATTTATATGGAGGGGTAAAAGACCCAGAGTTCGCCTTAAAACGCTTAAATTACATAAAAATGAAGGAGGATGGGGCCTGCCTTCCTTAAAGGATTATTTTCGGGCAGCTCAATTGAAAACAGTGATTAATTGGTGTGATGTGAATTACAAAGCCAAATGGAAAGAAATGGAAGAGAACTCTCTAGATATTCCAATACAAGCTGTCCTGATGGATTCAAATATCCAAACATATATTGACAATATTTGTAGTCCATGGATTAAGTGTACACTCACTATATGGAAAACGTAGTTAAAGAATTAAAACTAGAAAACGACCTCTCAAAATTCAAATGGTATGCATACGATTCTAATTTTGCTCCAAATAAATTGGATTCACGTTTTAAAACACTGGTCTACCAAAGGGTAACAACATTGGAAGTTTGATAAAGGATGGCAAGGTGATCAGTTTTTGAAACATTGAAAGAAAAATATAATTTGAAAAACAGGATTTCTATAGATACCTGCAAATAAGAACTTATATAAATACAAAATTTAGAATAAAGGTTGAAACTACAGGAGACCTGGGTGATATTATTACAAAGGCATATAAAGGTGATGTTAAGAGAAAACATATTTTCTTTCTGTATGCATTTTTGATAAACAAGAATCCACACTCAACTGAATATGTGAAGACACTATGGGAGAGAGGGCTGGAGTGAATATAACGTCGGATGAATGGACATCGACAATGCAAATGTACACTTCCTTTTGAAATTAAAACTGTTTATCTTGGATGTATGCCACAGGAATGGTCTAAACAAGATAAATGTTTGCTGGGCGCCCTATTGGTTGCAAGCAAAAAGTGTGTAACTAAAAATTGGCTTTCCATTGTGTACCGACTTTGACAACCTGGTGGGAATTAACATTAGAAATATATAAACTGGAAGAACTTACAGCACATTTGAATAACAAAGAAACTGGTTTAACTTATGCTGGAAAAGTGGGTCCAATATACTAATATACATATGTCATTTACTATCTCGAAAATACAAAAAAATGTGAAACACTGGTCACTCCTTTAGTTCTTTAGTTCAATGTTTTTATTTTTTTTTTTTGTTTAAGAAAAAAAAAAAAAAGTGTTCAACGTTTGCGTATTAAGAAATTCTATGCAAATTCAAATTATATTGTTTATTGTACTGTCTGGTATTGTAAAATTGAAGATTTATAAATAAATAATTTAAAAAAAAAAAAAAAAACATTGCGTCCCCTTTGAGGTTCTTTGCGTATTTGTTTGGACCTCCTCCGTTCTTGACCTGGGACGACTTGATGCATAGTGATGCTGCATGTCTGATATCCAAGCCAGTAATAAACATCAATGGATATTTGTAGCTCGCCTATGACAGGAGTCTGTAACCTGCAGCTCCAGAGCCACATGAGGCTCTCTTATCTCTCCGTAAAACATGAAATAAGTCACGGAGTAGCTGATCCAGCCATCTCCACCGTCAGCAGCTCCTGATAATGTCTGCTTAACCAAAACTACCTAAAGAAAACAAATAAATAAAGCCTGCAAACTAAGACTACCAAGGTCCAAACTAAAAGAACAAAACCCAGCAGTGGAAGACTGCTGAGGGCAAAGAGGGTAAAAGAAAACAAAAAAAATTAGAGTAAGGATTACCTAATTAGCATTTATTTAATTTAAATTAAATGTATAAGTCGATGTCTGAGGTTCACATAGATGATAAACTCTGTAGATTTTTCCATCTCTGTTGACCTGAAGACATCTTGTTAGATCAACTCTACCTCCAGAATGAACAGATCTTATATGGAAAGGAAAACTTTGGTAAAAAGTTTGATCTTTTAAGAGTTCAAAGCACAATTTTATCTTATGGTGCACAACATTTGTTAAGACTATGCAGCTCCTTCTAGGTTTGGATCAGCAGAAATCGAGCCAATCGAGAAATGGCTTTTCTACTGTTAAAGGTTGCAGACACCTGTCCTGTGCCCAGGGCTGGCCCTGCTCCTAACTACTCGTGTGGCGTAAACACAGCAAGATCAACAGAACGTCATACAGAAATACCTAACGATACACTTACCAATGAAACGTCAACATTGTCATGGCTTCTCATCCTGTAAGACACACGTAGAGATGCAGCTGCTTAATCCTCAACCCAAAAACCTGCAGCACATGCATACATCTGTGCATGCAGAACATCATCTTTTCAGGAAATCATGCTAAATCTGTCAATAATGTTACATGTAGCTGAACTCCATTCACTCTGGATTTCTCTCTGCAGGTTTTTGTGGACCAACTCAGCAGTGAGGACATGGAGTTCATCACAGACTCCATCTTCCCCAACATCGACGATAAGATCCTGGTGAAGATGGTGGAGTTCAGTAACAGGGTAGGTGTTTCCTCTGCTCCGTGCACATTGGGAGGCTTCAAACCTTTTCCTGAGCGACTTCTGCCCCTCGCCCCGCAGCTGGTTCAGGAGGTGTGTGTGCGGAGGCAGTGGGGCCAGCGGGGCAGTCCCTGGGAGTTTAACCTGCGTGACATGTTCCGCTGGTGCCAGCTGATGCAGAACGACCAGGCGCCCGGACGTCACAACCCGGGCCAACACGTGGGCTTGGTGTACGCGGACAGGATGAGGAGTGAGGCCGACAGGGCTCAGGTACGCTGCTCCACACAACCCCCCACTCGTATCAGCGAGACTTCTCCTCTCTGAGCAAACAGAGCAAAGTTGAACAAAGCTGTGAGAGTTCTGCACAAAAAATCCACTTTTTTTATATTTAAGTCAATGAGACCAAAACTTTATATTTTGTAAAAAATAGTTCCTTGTGTGACCCCATTTGATTTGATCCTGCTTTGAAAGGAAGGACAGAGGCTGCACTGTTCATTAAAAGTTTAATATAACATCATCTAAAGTTAGTTTAAAGCAGGGGTGTCAAACTGCAGTCCTCGAGGGCCGGCCTCCTGCTGGTTTTTAAGAAATCCTGCCTCATCTGTTGCTGATTACCTGGATCAGGTGTGTTTAGCCAATGAAGAGCTCTCATAGAAAGGGTAGTTAGAAAACATGTAGGACACCGGCCCTTGAGGACTGGATCTTGACACCCCTGGTTTAAAGCTAATGATGGTGTTACAGCTCCAAAAGGCAGAGCTGGCTCAAGTCAAGGGGGGAAAACCAAAACTAGGACCATAACTAAACTGGACACCAGTGAGAAAAAAGAATAAATAAAAGAAACAAAGTAATCATGTCCTGAGAAGCAAAAACAATTAGTGTGTGTGTTAAAACAAAAAGACGAAGCAAAAGGAATCAGAACCTCGACCAAACATAAAATAAATCATGGAGATGTTGATCCAGACATGTCGACCGTCTGAGTCAACAACTCCTGATAATGTCTGCTTAACCAAAACTACCTCAAGAAAACAAATAAAACTAACACTACCAACCCCAAACTAAGATAACAAAACCCAGCAGTGGAAGACTGCTGAGGACAAAAAGAACAAAACTAACCAGCACCACACCAACTGAACCCAACCAGCTCCTCAGCTGCTCCTCTGCTCACAGGTGCCACATTGGCACACCTGCCAGGTGAGCAGAGGTACTGTAGGGAGAAAGTTCCATCAGTACCAGCAGGATGTAGAGTTACGTACATAACTACAGTTCTATTTCATCCCGGATGAAATCCCGGAGCTCCAGGTTCCTTGCGTTCCTTGCGTTCCTTGCGTGAGAAGCGTTGGGACCGCGGTCCTGGGGTCACCAGGAGGTCACAGGTGACTTCATTAAATTCTCGAACTACGCATTTCTATGAAAGATCATTCAGTGCTTGAAGCTCCGCCTCTGGCGGTCAAGCGAGATGAAACAGAACATTGGTGAAGATGTGTGCTTTACATCCACTTTGATCCGATTAGTCGGCTAATCGGAAAAAATAATAGATAATTAGACGGCTATCTAATGATGGTTTGCAGCAGCACTAATGGATTGACTGTAGGTGATCTGGTCTTGTTCCAGGTGCTGCTGGTGTTCAGGGAGGTGTTTGGTGAGGACTGCTCTCCGTACTGCGGCTCCGGGCATTTCCACATCACGCCGCTCAGTTTGCAGGTTTGCCATCAACCCTTATCCGTTGTGTAGGCAATCCTGCTGGTGTTTCATGGGTTTCTGTCTGGGCGCTGCAGGTGGGGTTCTCCGTGCTGCCTCGCGGCGGGGGCTCCCCGCTGGCTCTGGACCCCCCCCTGTCCGTCACACACCAGGCTCTGCGGCCGCTGGAGTCCCTGATGAAGTGTGTGGAGATGGGCTGGATGACCATCCTGGTGGGCTCCACGGGCAGCGGGAAGACTAGCCTGGTGAGGCTGCTGGCGCTGCTGACGGGGCGCCGCCTCAGGGTCATGGCCATGAACAGCGCCATGGACACCACGGAGCTGCTGGGGGGCTTCGAGCAGGTACCTGGGAACCTTTATCTTTGGGTTTCTTGACAAAAAGGAAAGAAAAACTCACCATTTACCGCACCATCTGCAGGTGGACATCATGCGGCAGTGGCAGCAGGTGCTGGAGACGGTGGAGAACGCCGTTGCCATGGTAACAAGGCATGGCCTGATGTCGTTGGAAGTGGGAATTCGGGACACAGAGTTCCTGCTGCACTCGTGGGGCGTGTTCTGCCAGTGGCAGAAGGACGAGGGTCTGCAGAGAACCGGAGGGGCGGTCAGCTCGGAGGCCCTGAACAAGCTGGAGGTCATCGTCGTCCTGCTGCACAAACTCAACGCCAAGCTCAAAGTCCTTGCTGGTACGCAGCTGAAGGTGGAGCCCGACGGTTGCCTCCAGCATTCCCGGTGGTAACGCAGTCTTCACTTCCAGACCTGTCGGCGCTGCAGAGGGACTTCACGCTGCTGAGGCGGCGCATGGCTCAGCAGGAGGACAGACGGACCAACGGCGGCTTCGAGTGGCTGGACGGCATGCTGGTCCGGGCTCTGCAGGCCGGGGACTGGCTGCTCATGGACAACGTCAACTTCTGCAGGTTAAACATCAGAGACGGTCCGTCGTGTGTGCTGTCAGGCCCGTATTTATGTTGTCCTTGTGCTCAGTGCTTCAGTCCTGGACCGCCTCAACGCTCTGCTGGAACCCAACGGCTCGCTGACCGTCAGTGAGCGGGGGGTCATCGATGGAAAGACCCCCAAAATCTCCCCTCACCCAGACTTCAGGTTAGAGCTTTTGAGAGAGAGAGAGAGAGAGAGAGAGAGAGAGAGAGAGGCCTCTGGTCACACGCAAGATGGCACCAGAAACAATCTCTAGCTGGAAGCGGAAATTTTGCTACTGTAGTCGGTTGCGTAACCAAAAAATTTCCTAACTTTAGGAAACAATTTAAAAATTGATTTTTTACAAACTTTTCAGAACTATCAGCTTTTACATTTTTAAATGTAAATAAACTGTTACTGTGGAGCAGTTTAGTTTACAAGATGAGCTTCAAATGGGACGGAGAACGTAAATAGTTTTATTTTTTCATTATTAACCAGTGTTCAAAATTGTAAAACTACACCCGTTTACCTCTGGCTGCTTTTTGTTTGTTACTCTCATCAGCTGATCAGAGCTGACAAAATGCAGATTTTTCTCTGTGGCAGGGCGTGTCACAAAAAAAGACAAAGGTAGAAAAAATAGAGGTAAAACTTAAAAAAGAGAGAAAAGATTACAGAAAAGGTTGAAAAAAGAGGGACGTCCTGAGGGACGCATGCATCACACAAGGAAGGTGGGACTTTCGACCCTCTGTCCCCTACCCCATCCCTGGCGAGGGGGGATGGGAACCCTCGGCCTAGTGGTCCTGTCTCTTGGGTGCCGGTCTCCTGGGCTCTGTGACCTTCTCGCCACGCTGGGAGAGGGATCCCCAAGATCTAACGGGGGATCAAACTACATCGGAGCCATGGGGTGTCCAGGTCTCGGTGGTTCGGGTTCCGGTCCCGGCTCTCGAGAAATGGGCCTCTCCGGGATTCCATCAGTGGGTGTGCCTGGTCAGGCCTTGTTAACATCATTCCTCTGGGACCCTCGTTCCTCTTGGGTGTCTCTCTGCTTGGCGGGTGGGCGGCCCCTTCCGGCTCGCCCCTGGACCTCCCGCGGCGGGCGCGGCGGACGTCTGGAGCATAGAAGCGGGTCATCCTGGGGGAGCTCTGGCTCGTGCCTGGGGTGGGGGGGGGGATGCTCGGCACTGCTGGGTGGTGGTGTGCTGCTCCTCTGGGGTTGGGGGGCTCTCCGGGTGTGGGGCCTTGTGTTGGCCCTCTGGGCGTGGTGGGGGGATTGCTGCTCTGGCTGGGCGGGGGTCCGCGCTCTCTGTGCTCCCGTGCCTTCCGGCTCTCGGGCGTGGGGGCCTCCGCGGCGGTCCCGCGTGCCTGGTCTGGGTGTCTGGCGGGATTCTGCGGCTGACTGGTTCTCTCCATGGCTCCATGGCGGGTGTTGGGGGGCCCGTGCTGCTGCTGCCGCCCCGGTGGGGGGCCTTGGCGTGGGGATGGTCGGGCTCTCTCTCCTTCTATACATTCCATCAACATTCACATCAGCAAAACATAAACACTCACCTGAGCACAGGTGTCAGCTCACCTCGCACTAACAGAATGTGTGATGGAATGAAAGACTTTATTTATGTCAGCTTCTATGATTGTGTGTGAGCTGCAGTGGTATTGTGTACATTTTTGACAACTTTAAAGGTAAAGATTATTTTAGCCAAAAGGTATGTGTGTAACTGAGTGTGTGTGTAGACAGGCCCCGCCCATTCCAGATTGTTATTTAGACCTGGTTGTTATAGGATGTTACTACTCTGTGTTACCTTCTTTGTTCTCTTAACCCCACTCTTTTATCCCCTCCCCCCTTTGTTTCCGTCCGGTCCAATGAAAAAAAAGAAAAAGATACAACATAATTAAAATAAAGTTTAGCATGAAATACAACAGGGTTTATTAAGTATAAACCCCTGTTGGGACAATAAAATCTGTCCAACGCAAGAGGCTCTCAGCCCGTATCTGCTTGCTCAGCTGTTGGACAGGACAAGTTAAAAAAAAAAAAAAAAAAAAAAGGAAAAATGTTAAGAAAAAGAAAGACAAAAAGTTGAAAAAATAAAAAAGTAAAAAAAAAAAACAGAAAATACAATTGTGTAGTTAGACTGCAAAATAGGTTGAAATCAGAGAAAAAGATGAGAAAGTCAAAAAAAGAGAGAAAAAAAGAGGTAAAAAAATAGAAAAAGACTTTAAAAATGACAGAAAAAGTAGAAGAATAATTAAACGTGGGGTTCCGGGCGAGGACGTCCGGCCAATGATTTCAGGTGCAAATAATGTTTTTTTCTTGCGTCCTGCTCCGGCAGGAGGAGGGACTTCTGGCTATTCATATTCAAGCAGCAGACTTTTCCTCTGCGGTCGGATTCTCTCGTTGAGATTCTCTCGGTGCTCAGGTTGTTCCTGACCATGGACCCCGCCCACGGGGAGCTCTCCAGAGCCATGAGGAACCGGGGGGTGGAGCTGTTCATCCCGGGGGAGCACGCAGAAGTGTTCTGGGACTCTCTGGACATGAAGACCTTGCTTCACACCGCTGGCCTGACTGGGAAGTGTGCGTGCAACCTGCTGATCGAGATCCACAAAGGGGTCAAGTCTTCCATCTGGGGTGAGCGGCGCACGTGGGATGATGGGTGTGGCGTGAAGGTCAGACGATTCCTCAGACCCGCGTTCCTCTGCCTCTCAGATTCTCCCGCCTCGTCCACGGCCTCGCTGCTCCACGCTGCCGCCCTGCTGTCCGGCCAGATGCACAGAGGTCTGGATTTCTGCAGCGCCCTGCGGAACGCCTGCGGAGAGGCGTACGCCGCGTGTCAACGAACCCCCGCCAGCCAGAAGGTTCCCTCCCACCTCATTATCAGACTATTCTATTCACCCGAGGATCCTGGTGACTCTCACGTCCTCCTGTTCTGCAGCTGGCCCAGCAGGTGATTGAGCAGCACCTGGCGGTCCTGGACTCAGAGGAGTGGGGGGGCGAGCTGCTGTGTGCCGGGGTGTGGCCCGACGGGCTCCCCTCTGCCCTCCTCTGCGCCGAGGACTCCTGCTTGTCCGGCGTCCTCAGAGACGGGCAGGTCCTCCTGTTCTGCCTCAACTCCCTCAGCCTGCAGGGGAAACGGTGAGTCCGACCCCCCAGACAAAAGCGTTCCTCATCCCACACATTCCAGCAGAACGCGTCTGACGCCAGGTCCCACGGAGGACCGCGGCGCCTGGTGGGAACCACTCTATAGGTCAATGAGGAATGGAAACGGTTTCTGTTCTTCATCCAGTGTGAACCAGAAAATGATAGTTCATCCTCTCGCTAAACGTTGCCATGGTAACCATGCAGCCTTCATCTCGAATGTAGAAGGAGTAAATACGGTTGTTAGGAAAAAAGTGACACCTGATTTGTTTTTTAGGCCTCCCCATGAAAAAGTAAGTGATTTCCTGCTGATTTAGTAGGTTTGATTCTGCGGCGTGTGCTGATCCGTGCTCAGCGTTTCTATAATGCGACTCCTCACCGCTGCTCCTCCTGCGTCTGCGCAGGAGTCGTCCTCTCAGCTTCCGTGACCTGCAGCGGGCTCTGCAGGGCAGCGGCGTCCACGAGGACCCGTGTGTCTCCGGAGGAGGGGCGGGTCCGGTGGATCCTCTGAGGCTCCTCCCCACGGCGGTGCGGCTGGTCACAGAGAGAGCCTCTCATGGAGACTGGATCCTCCGCAGCAGCTGGCTCTCACATCTGATGAAGAGCTTCCAACACTCTCCAGGTCCGTTTCAGTGTGAAAGCTTCACATCTTCATCATCTTCATCCTCTGCTTCTTTGGCGGAATGACGAGATGTTTGGGAGAATGTTGTTTGTGATGCTGTGGTTTCAGATCCAGTTCTGGTTCGGATGGAGGCGGGTAACAAGGCTCTGAAGGCTGCGTTCAACAGCAAGCTCGGAGCAAAGGGCAAGTCACTCGCAGACCTTCTGCAGCCTCACGACACAGGTGAGATGTCAGAGTCACAGTTTAGTCTTTTATTTATTTAAGATTTATTTAAAAAAACCTCTAGTGGTTTCAGAGCTTCTAAGATGTTCTGGTGATCGGTCTAATGAGGTTTTAGTTTAGATTTGTGGAAAAGCTCCACGTTCACAGTAGGACATTGTTTGTGTGTTTAAAGCTGCTGAAGTGCCCTGAAGCTTCATGTGACTTCCTCGACCAGAGCAACCTTCAACCCTAAAGAGACATTTGACCCGATTTGTCACAGACAACAACTAGAGATGGAACGATTCAGTCAAGCCAAGATTTTAATCGATGTACAATTTTGAAGTCACAATATCAATTTTTTTTTTTTAATTTAACTTAAAAATGTTCCCCCCAACAAAATAAATGAACACACACACACATATTCACAGGTGCGCACACAGAGGCACATACAATCAGAAGCGCTCACTCACAGACGAGAGTGCACACACAGACACACACTCACAGGAATGCACACTCACCGGTGTGCACACACGATCACAGCGAGCCTGCATGGAGAAATGTCATCTTCTTTGCATTTTTCTAAATTTAAACACAGGCTGAGACAAACCGATTTTTACATTTTCTGCATCAATGAACATGTTGACGCGTTTGAATCTTTTTTTTTTACTGATTCATGTAGAAACAACCCTCAAAGTCTGATTTCAGCCTGAAGCAGACGTCTCTCTTCAGACTTCTGCTTCTTACATTTGCTGCTTTTATTGCACAGTCAGAAAACTGGAGAAGGTCTGCAGGAGCTTACCATGTTTACTTCTAGGTAAAATAGTAGATTTATGGATGAACAAAATTGTTTAAAGTGAGCTTTTCCTTTTGATGCATTTTACTATACATTTGCTTTTAGACAGAAGTAGTTTTTCTGTGGAAAAGATTGCTGCAGCTCCAACCTCTGCCAGAGTGTATCTGATGGAAATTTTGCAGCTCCAGGTTAATACTAACACCAGTTGCTCTCCACGTCTCCAGATGGTTTCCGGACGTTGGTGGACATGCGCTGGAACAAACAATATTTGGAGATTTTGGTCAACAAGTCCCACTTTGAGGATGAAGACAGAAGCAGAGAGCTTCTGCAGACTCTGGATGCTGTCGCTAACAGGTAGGAGCAGAGAGGATCTCTTCAGCATTTGCTGCTATAGCTCTGGGTAGAACGGGCTTTTGTGTGGCAGGATGGCTCTGATGACGGACAGACAGGAGAAGTCCTTCCTCTGCTCCTGCACCCTCAGCAAGTCTGCCCAGAACAGTGCCCTGAGGATCTCCAGCGCCTTCAGTAAAGGTAAACGGGTTCTCCACGGCCGGCGTTTGCAGATGACATCACAGGCTATAATGAAAGCGTCCTCCCTCTCAGGGACGGTGGACGTGGCCCAGCTGCCTCATCCCGTCCTGATGCACCTTCAGACCTTCTTCCAGCTCTGGGACTCCTTCATCCTGCAGGCCGTAGAGACCGGGCAACCCAGCATCCCAGATCCCCTCATGTTTGAGGTCAGAACATCCCAACAGTTTTACATCTAAAATGTTCTTCTGTTACATCAGAATAAAAGGAATTATATTACATTACATCTTTGTACTTTTATGCTTTCCTATTGTTTTGAGGTAGAGGCACGGTGCCAAGTCAGGACAGAAGTTTTAAAACCAAAGTACAACAACTTGAAACTGAAAAACTGGTGTTGAAACTCAGAATAAATAAAAACAAAGACATTCTATGAAAGAGTGAATGATGATGGAAATGTTCTGTTTTTACATTTTCAAATTCAGATTTTTTTTTTTTAAATTCACTTTCAAATCAGACATCTTTAGTTTTGACTTTCGGTCCCTTTCTGGCGTGGGGGTGGGCTCAGATGATTAACCAATCAGAATGAGGGTGTGAGCTTCAGGCTGAGTGCGTTCACTGACAGTGGGAACTTGGATTATTACTACCATGAAACAAGAGAAGTTACACTAATGCAATGATGCTAACGTGAATGCTTTTGGCTGAAAGTAGTCACTGAAGCTTTCTGCTGAAAATTGTGATGCAATTTACTGTGATTGCTGTAGGAATTTGCTGAAAATGCAAAAAGCAATTTGGAAAATGCTAAATTTGCTCAAAAATTGGTAATTTTGTTAAAGAACTGTGAAAAAGCACGAAAATCCCTAAAATACGCCAAGTTTGCAAAATGATTTAATGTGATTCTTAAATATTTGCTAAACTTCAAATTAGCCTAAAATTCCTTAATAAACTAAATTAGTCAAAAATGTTAGCATGTTGCTAAAATATAAGCTAAACTCCAAATCCGCTTATAGAAACCACCAGTAGATGATAAATAAGCCAAAAATATTAGCACGTGGTTAAAATATTAGCTAAACTCCAAGTTAGCATGAAACACTATCAGTAGATGTAAAATTAGTCAAAAAAGCTAGCACGTTGCTGAAATCACTGAAAGTGGATTAACTTTTTACCTGCCAAAAACGTACGGAAAGGAGCAGGAAAACCACTGTAGTGTGAATGATTACTAAGCAATCACACAATTCAAACTAAAACTATTCAAGTAGCTGTTCGGCTAAATTGTTACCTCCTGAGTTTTTTAGGCTAATTTAGATTTTAGCTAGTATTTTAGCAACAGGCTAACATTTTTGAGTAATTTAGGTTACTGAGGAATTTTAGGCTATTTTGGGATTCAGCTAGTATTTCAGTAATGAGCTAGTTTTTTTGACTAATATGGCATCTACTGAGCTTTGTTAGGCTCATCTGGATTTTTCCTAATATTTTAGCAACATCCTAACGTTTTTGACTAATTTAGTTTACAGAGAATATTTGGGCTATTTTGGAGTTTAGCTAGTATTTAAGCAAATAGCTAGCCTTTCTGGTTAATTTGCCATCTGCTGAGGTTTTTTGGACTAATTTGGCATTGAGTTAATATTTTAGCAACACTAAATGTTTTTTTCAAAATTGGCACGTTTTAAGGAATTTTAAACAATTTTGGTACAAGTTTTCAGAAATTTAGATAAACTTCAACGCTTTTTCATAATTATTTAGTGAAATTTCAAATCAAATTTTCCAAATAGCTTATTGCATTTTCAGAAAAACCCTTCAGTGACTACTTTCAGCAAACAGCATTCACTCAAGTCTTTTATCTATTAAGTTTTTGTATTTCGGTTTTCAAAACTTCTGGCCCCAATTTTGGCTCCATACACATAAAGTTAAGCAGAAACTAAAAAGTGATGTTTTGTGTTATAAGAAAAGAGCAGCTTTTTGTCATGTTTCATAAGGGGCGGGGCTGCTGTCGCTGACAGACCCCGCCCCGTTTCCCTGACGAGTTCTGCTCTGCTTTGTTTGGGTGGTCAGATCCTGCTGCTGCTCCAGTGGCGTGATCGTCTCTGGGACGTGTGCTGCTCGCTGCCGGCGGACCGTCAGGGCGTGGCTGTGCTGTCGCTGCACTGGCAGTGGATGCACAAGCACCTCCTCCTGCGCCTGCCCCCGCTGCTGCTGGGACCCTCCCACTCTGCCATGGAGTAAATGCTCCTCTGATGACCTTTTTAAGCTTTTACTAAACAAACTCCATTTTCTAAATGTGTATTTTTGATGCAGAGAACTGCTTTTCTGTTAGTTTTAATAAATAAACACTAACATTTTCTTCAAAGTGAGATCCACTTCAGGGTGAATTTGTGAATCTGACAAAACTCTGGTTTTTGCAAAGGAGCATTAGAATTGAATTTGGTCGTCCTCACAAACATCTGAAGCATCTTCCTGTGTTTTGGTAGAGGTCAGCAGGAGCTGCAGACGCTCTCTTCAGCCGTCCAGGCCTTGCTGTCCGCCCCCGCCTCCGTGACCGCCGCCCTCAAAGGCCTCCAGAGGACTCTGGGGAAAGTTTTACCCTTTAAGGTCTGAAACCAGGCTCCTTAAAAACATGAACTCTTTTATTGTAGGATTGTCTTGAACATTTTGAATGATCAGAAAACATTAGATTCTGTGTAAATCTACAGAAAAATCACAGCTTGCTGGTGTTCTGATCGAGTAATTTAGCTAAAAGTAAAGAAGTAGATTCTGTAAAGGACCAAGCAATCTCCTTCCATCATTCTTAAGATGCCTGTCATCAGAACAACGACTATTATTTTCAGGTGAAAGTGAAAGACGGTCTTAAATGAGCAGAGTGATACAAAACAAGTTTCATCAGTGGGTAAAAATAGCAGAGAGGAAAGCTCGAAGTAAAGTTGTGTTGCAACCTGAGCTTGTTTGGGCCTTCTTTACCTGCTTCCTAAACCCAACCTGGCCCTAGATTAAAGGGCGACCAAACCAGGAAGACTGCCGAAATGTGAAAATCCAGACAGAGGGGCGGGGCTTGGGGGCAGGACTGTTATCATTTCTGGAGCTGCAGATCATGATGTCAGACTTCTGAAACGTACATGGTTTGACCGTCACAAAATTCAACTGTAATACCTCATTTCAACCTGTAGGGGGCAGCACACAAACAGCTTTAGACTATATTTTGAAGAATTTAAGTTTTATTTAGATTTATCAATTTTTTAATTTTTGAAATATTGAGCAAAACATGTCCCATAGGAAATGAATGAGAAAGTCTAAAAACGTTTGGAATTTTAAGTAGATTAGCAAAAAACCTTTAAAATATATTTATTGGCTATGGTTTCATCTTTTATAGTAATTTAAAAAAAATTTTTGGAGTTCAGCTTCTATTTTAGCAACGTGCTAACGTTTTTGACTAATTTAGTTTACTGAGGAATGTTAGGTTATTTTGCAGTTTTGCTAGTATTAAAGCAATGTGTTAGCTTTTTTGGCTAATTTGGCATCTGCTGAGGATTTTCTTTTTTCCAATTTGGAATTTAGAGAATGTCTTAGCAATATGCTAACATTTTTGGCTCATTTTTGGCTCATCTGAGGTTTTAATAGGATAATTTAGAGTTGGCTTCCTTTTTAGCAACAGGCTAATGTTTTTGGCTAATTTAGTTTACTGAGGAATTTGAGGCAGTTTTGGGGTTTAGCTAGTATTTAAGCAACAAACTAGATTTTTCTCAACTAATTTGGCATTTACTGAGATGTTTTTTTTTTTTGGCTAATTTGGAGTTTAACTCATTTTTATGCAACCATCTAAATATTTTTATAAAATTGGCATGTATTAGGGATTTTTCAACAATTTTACTAAACATTTTTTCAGACATTTAGGTAAACTTCAGAGCTCTTTCATAGTTCCTTAACTAAATTTCAGTCATTTAGCAGATTTAACCTTTTTCAATTAGCATTTTCATTTTCAGCAAATCCCTTCTGCCATTAAAGTAAATTGCATCAGTATTTTCAGAAAAAAGCTTCAGCATCTTTAGTGACTTCTTTCAGCTAAAAGCATTCACACTAGCAATATTTTACTTTTCTTGTTGTTTTTAATATTTGTTAGTTTCCACAAATGTTGAGGAAATTTTTTTTTTTTTTTTTTTTTTCCTGTTTTTGCCGGATAAAGCTCCCTTCTCCCCCCGGTGAGCTGTGGAGTCATTAACTGTTGAGTTTGTGGTGGGGGTGTGGTCTGAGATCTCACCTGCTCTCTCCTTCAGCTGGAGTCGGTGGCTGAGTGTGCGTCTCGGCTGAAGCTCCTCACTGACGTCCTGGACGTGAGCGCTCTGAAGCCGGACAGCTCTAGGCTCCTCAGGACCAGGAGCTGCGCCGACTGCAGGTCGCCGGACTCGGCGTTGAGGTTAAAGAAGGCCTCCTGGAAGCGCTCGGCCTCGTTCTGTTGGCAAACAATCAGGTGGATCCACAGAAGTCTGGTGAGCTCAGAAACCCAGACGTGGTCCTGCTGGATCCACCTGTGAATTCTCACAGGAGTTTTCCTTCTCATCAGGCGTTCTGGAGAAGTTGTTGTTCAGTGTGGAGCAGCAGCAGAACCACATGACCTCCACAGGGCTGCTGGAGATCCGGTCCAGGTCTGAGGAGGAGGACCCAGCAGGAGGAGCCCGCCTGTCCAGAGAGGAGGTGCTGCAGCTGGGCCGCAGGGTCCAGCTCTGGCCTCTCACTGAGGTTCTGGCTGTCCTGAACCAGCTCCGACTCAGCGCAGATCTACTGAGCATGCTCCCTGCTCCTGGGTGAGATCCTGGTTTCTACACTGATAAACCCAAACGGTTCTGGTCTTGATGTTGTCGGTTTCTGTGTGGATCCAGTGACCAGAACCAGGAGGACTGCTTACGCCGGGAGCTCTCCAGACACATCAGCTTCTGCCTCCAGGCCACCCCCATGAGTGTTGGACTGCTGCAGTCCCTGTGGTTCCTGCTCCACAGTGACCGGGTCGGCTGTGACGATGCGCTGTAATGGAACTCGAGCGGTCTAGGATTTTCGGTTTGGTTTGCGTTCGTCGTGCGAGCTTTGGAGCTGTGTGCTTTGGTGTGGTGCCAGCTGTTGTCAGAGGCCTTGGCTGGTCTTTGGACCTGCAGCTTCAACTCAGAACCGGACCGCTGGCTGAACTGGGAGGCCCGTGAGGCCCAGCCCGCTCCAAAGCTGCAGCATGGAGCTGCTAACACGGTACTGTCAGCTGAGCCCTGCAGCCCCTATGGTACCCGCTCGTCTCACCGTCGTGTGGTTTTCAGGGTCCCGCCCTGCTGAGCAAAGCCGTGTGGTCCCGGGGCATGATGGGAGTCCTCGGCGCCGACGGTACGGGCCGGTGGGAGCCGGGTGGGCCGGCCCTGCTCTCTCTCTGCCGGGTCACCCTCGGGGAGTGGAAGGGGAGGATCCAGCAGCTGCGGGATGTCTCTGCTGTGCTGTGGGACAACATGGGCGCGGCGGCGCTGGCTGACTTCAGGTAAAACATCTGCTGACCTTCAGCCGGGCGCTTTACCGTCCTCATTTTAACAAGAACGATCTCCTCAGAGGAACAGACTTCAGGCTGCAGGGTGCAGTCCTGCAGCAGCAGCTGCAGAGCATGGCCCACCTGCTGCCCCCCGAGCTGCGGGACGGGTTCACGGAGAGCTGCAAGAACCTGGTGGAGGACCCAAACCCTCTCTCAGCTTCTCAAGAGATCCAGACGGTCTTCAGGGACTTCCTGCCTCCAGACCTTCTCCCCGATGGTCTGCTGAGGGCCTGCAGCAACTGTCTGCAGCAGTACGTCCAGAACAAGACCCAAGGCTGCAACACACTGAGCCATGCTGGGCTTTTCTGGGTCAACATGGGCCTTCTGCAGATCAAAGTATGGACGCCACAAACCGTCTTCGACCCGGCGTTGAAGCGGGCCTACAAACTCAGCTACGCTCAGCAGGAGGTTGGAGGGTCGCTCAGAGTTTACCACGATTTTTGAGCAAAGAGGACGGAGGTCCTGAGGGTCAGCGTTGTCTCTTTCAGCTGGTTTCTCTGGAGGACGAATGGAGAGCGAGAAGCTTCTCTTCTCAGCTGATGACCGGATCAGAACTGGAGGAGAGCAGCACCACGGATGGTTTCCAGCATCCACGAATCGGGTCAGAACCACTCACCTCCTCCACAGTTCATGCTAGTTTATCATGGTGGATTTTTGAGTTCCTCTAGAACCGAGGTTGGCAACATTTAACAGTAATAGATCCATTTAAGTTTGTTTTGTACTGATCCAAACCTAGAAGGAGCCGCATAGTCTTACTTTAACCTTTAAGAAATTTGGATTTATACTTATTACCCTTTTTTATTAATAAATATGAATATGAAACAAAAGAAACAAGAAATAAAATTGAATACAATCGGAAAAAAAGACTTTCTGAAATATAAAACATGCAATTTACTTTCATTGCTGAAGGTTTTAGCTGAAAACTCAAAAGCTTTTTGGAAAATGTTAAATTTGCCAGAAGGCTGAAAATGTCATTAATACAGTTGAACTACATATATAGAAAATGTTGTCGGAAAATTTCTTAAAATTCCTAATACATGCCAATTTGGCAGCAAAGTTGGTTTAGTTTGTTGCTAAAATATCAGCCAAACTCCAAATTTCTCCAAGCAGTAATGTCCTGAACTAACTGAACGTTTTGATACTAATATTACTGAAGTCCTTGAAAGTGTGATTGAGTTTTAGGTGCTGAAAAAGGTCCAGAAAAGAGCAGGAGAATCACTATGGTCTGAATGCTTGTTAAGCAATCACACAAAAACTGCTAATTAAGTAATCCTTACTGTATACAAATCACTATAACTTTATTTTTTTTTCGCTCTGGACACATTGTTGAAAGTGTGTTTTTCTCCAGAAGGTTGTGTTGTCACGGTCAGTAATGATGCTGAAGTCAGTCTGTTGATGGAGTTTCATTTGTCTGCAGCTTTCTGTGGGTCCGCATGAAGCAGGTGAAGGAGCAGATCTCCGAGCTCAGCAGGAAGCAGGCGCACCGGCCTGGCCATCCTCAGTACGCGCCGCTCTTCCAGGAGCTCCAGCATTACCTGAGCAGCGTCGGGCGCGCGGCCGCCATCGAGGAGCTGCTGGCCCAGCTCCTGAAGGCCCTGCGGGGCTCCTCCAAGTCCAGGTCGGCCGTGCAGGCTCTCCTGAAGGAGGAGGCCGTGTGGCAGAACTCCCAGCAGCGCTTCTGTCAGAAGCTGCTGGAGGACTACCCGCTGTACCCGGACGTGGTCGGCCCCATCAGGACCGGCATCCTGCAGCTGCGGCACGGCGTGAGGATGGTGGCGTCGCAGGTGGCCGCGGCTCTCACCCCTGTGCCGGGACTGCTCCGGCTGATGTCCTGCCTGCTGGCCTTCCCCTCGCCGTCCCCCAGCCTGCCCTCAGATCTGGCCCGGGCAGACTTCCTGTGCTCCACGTCCTGCATGGATGTTCTCCGCAGCCTGATGAAGCTCCTGCCCCAGCAGGACGTCGGCCTCGTCGTCCCTCGGTCCTCCGCTCTGCTCCTGAACGCCCTGCTGTACCTGCAGTGCCACGCTCTGTCCACGGGGGAGCTGAGTCCAGAGGCGCACGGCCTCTTCAGGCACATCTGTCAGGTCTGGACTCTCCTCTGTCTCCACCACAGTGAAGAACAGTAGAGGTCGTAGTCATGGTGAGAGAACATGCGGGTCACTCCTCAGGCGCTGGTGAACGAGTGGGACGAGCAGGAACGGCGAGAAAAGGAGAAGGAGCAGATGGAGGCCAGTCTGTACCGCCAGCGAAGCAGACTCCACGGATCGGGACTGAGCGAGGAGGAGCAGGAGGAGCAGGACTTCAGGTCCCGGTTCCCCCAGTTTAACAAGGTCAGTTATCTGCTGGTGAACAATCACAACAGACCAGAGATGGAACCATTCAGTCAAGCCACGATTCCATCCTTTACACAGTTTAAAGTCACAATTTTTATCCTTTCCTAGTTTTTTTCAACACATTGAATTAAAGAAGTGATTTTCTTCAGCCTTTCAGTGTAAACTATAACCATATATATGATCATATATTACATTGGCAACACTAAAAAATAAATTATTTATGAAATATGAATCATTTTGTATCTCGTTTTAATACCAGGAAGTAAAACGACTCGATTTCTGAGCCTCCGCCTTTCACTCGTTGTCGGTCCCGCCCATTTCACCATCATCCTTGAGCCGGCCTCTCCGAGCCTCCTCAGCTTGACCCAAACTTTGTAAACAAAACCATGTGATCTTTTCAGTCAAGAGAAAGATGGATGCGCTGCGTTTGCAAATGCTTGCCAGGATTTTTCCCTTTTTCCAACTTTTCATTTTACTGATGGATTTTGGGTGTCTGTATGAAGACCAGATTCCAGCCATGTTGTTGGACTAGAAACAGTGAAGAAAAGACAGGAAGCAGAGCTGGAGGTAGCAGAGATGAAGATGCTGAGGTTCTCTTTGGGAGTGACCAGGATGGATAGGATCAGGAATGAATCCATCAGAGGGACAGCACATGTTAGAGGTTTTGGAGATAAAGTCAGAGAGGTCAGACTGAGATGGTTTGGACATGTTCAGAGGAGAGACAGTGAAGATATTGGTAGAAGGATGCTGAGTCTAGAGCTGCAGGAAAGAGGTCTAGAGGAAGACCAAAGAGGAGGTTTCTGGATGCAGAGAATGAAGACATGAAGGTGGCTGGTGTTAGAGAAGAGGATGATGAAGACAGAGTTAGATGGAGGAAAAGGATTCACTGTGGAGACCCTGAAGGGAAAAGAAGAAGTATGAAGATCAGATTCAACACGGTTTGGTACCGCGGTGGAATCCTGCATGAAGGTTACTGGAGACGGTACAGGAACACACGGTAAAAGAAACGTCTGTAGAATCAAAGTGAATCACGTTAAAAGTTGTTTTATTGAGCATGAATTCATCTGACCTCAGAGTTTCCGTGTCTCATCGTTTTGGTTTTATGGTTTGTTTTTATGAGAATTCTGTTGGAAATACAATAGAGATTTCACGGCAGCAGCCGGCGTGCCATGTAAGAGACGCAGAAAAGAGAGTTCTACGTTTTTCAGTGATGTTAAAATAAATGTTCTAATAAGTAGCGGTTGGAACAATTATTTCGTTTTGGATAACATGACAATCAATGCTCTACCTTTGTCTCACCAACCACCTCATTTCTATCGTGTTTACATCACGTGACTGCCAGGTACGGTGGCCGTTTTGGTTCAGTTGTTCTGCTCTCTGTTCGTTCATATTCAGACTGAGGAATCTCAAAGTGAACCGAGGTTCGGACTGATTGGAAAAGAACCGTGACTACATTTAAAAAATGTGTCAGAGAGCGGTTCCTGGTACAGGAAGGTAGTTATCTCCTGCCAGGAGACAGTTTCTGGTGGCAGGGGAGAACTACATTAGCACCACAGCTCCGTGGAGAAGGTGGGTGTGTTCGTTGTAGTGTGGGGGTGGAGCTTGCAGCACAGACTCTTCCTGGAGGGAGCGGTTGGCATCGATCTTACGTGAGCGCGTTTCCAACCGCTCATTTTCGTGGGTATGGGAGGGGCTGCTGCAGACAGGGCAGGGTTTTAGAGGATTACTCTGAAATGCATGAATGGATCAAAATAGCACTTTGGGATTCTTTTATACACTAAAACGTATTTAAAACCTCAAAGTAGAAATTTCAAGTGAAAATTTCATGGTAGGGCCCTTTAAGACCAAATATGTTTTCTTTTTGTCCCTCACATCAAACTGTTTATTTTCCTACTAACAGAAGAGATTCAATACAAACAAACCATATACATAATAATGAAATGAAATGATAAAAAATTCTTTAATACTCTGTCCATGTTGTGCTCCATGGGACAGACCACTCCCCCACCCCCCACTGTGCGCTCGCACTCAACCCAAATGACCGCCGTCCGTGCCCCGCTTGAAAACTAGACAGAGAGCTAAAGAGAGTGAATAAAAAAGAGCACGGCTCCCAGGAAGGAGTGAGAAGAGAAACAGTCATGAAGTCATCCATGACTGTTGTCATGGTAGCAGGAAAGTTCTGATGAAAATATAAAGTTGCAAAGTGAGGAACAAATCTTAGCTTTGCTTGATTTACGTTAATAGTCGCATAAATAATCATAAAATCATGGAGGGACTTTCTTATGTGAAACTTTAACATCTGAAGTAGCCGCGAGAATTTCCCAGAAGCACGCAACCAGTGCGCTACACACACACATACACACACTGACAGGCGCACACAAGGTGCTCACAGCGCATAATTAAAACACTATTGGGAATATTTTTTGATTAAAAAATTATCATGGGGGACTTTAAGACAACCACAAACAAGAGTCATTGGTTTAAAGACTAAAAATACATTTGGATTTTCTGTAAAGAGTATTTACAGATTTAAAAATGTAAAAGGGAAATGAGCTAAAGTGGGCTTGATGCTGAAAATGTAAAGATTGTCAGAAGGGCTAAACTAAGTGAGGCAGGTTCCTAAATAATGAGAAACATGTTCAGGTAAATGTCTGAGCTGCTTATTGCTGCTAAAATGTAAACGATCTCAAAATAAGCTTTACATTTTTTACTTCTCTGAGGAATTTGGAAAAAAAAATTGACGATTGTGAGCCGTATTATTTAGCTTCAGCACATGCTTTTATTTTGTCGGTGCTAGCTTAGCTAGACGATGTGTCCTCATGCCCCGCCCCCTCCTGAACAGGACTTTGCAGACATGCAGCCCACTCTGGAGGGTCCGGCAGATTCTGGGCTGGAAGACGGTGAAGCGAAGCAGCAGCCCGGCGAGGCGGGGGTCATTTCTGCGTCAGTGATGAACGTGGTGATCGCAGTGCACCAGCGCCTTTGTTTGGGATACGCCCGATCGCTGTGGTACCAGAACCCGACACCAGCCAATCACAGCAAACATCACATCCAAGCCCTGCTGTCCTCCTATCAGATCGCATCCCCTATGATGTCACGCTTCTACTATCTGATTGGTTGGTACCTGTGCAGCTCTCATGGATAACAGTTCAGGTCTGTGGTACCAGCCAATCAGATTCTTCTCTTCCTCTCCAGACTCAGAAGTGGACCAGCAGCTGACGGGCAGCGGACTGGTGCTGTCAGCCCTCCTCCAGAACACTGTGCAGAGCTCAGGGGGTCTCCAGGGTCTGGAGGTCGCCTCAGACGGGCCGTACGACTTCTACCAGCAGCCCAACACGAGCGAGGCCCGTCTGTGCCTCCCGGTTCTGGAGCAGCTGAGCACGGCGGTGAGGCAGAGGCTGGAGGACTGGCCCGAACACCCAGCGCTCCTTCAGGTCCGTTCACCTGCAGTCAGTCGGCACCGAGGCGGAGTCTGCACTCCACAAAATCTCCCTTGTCCTAGTTCAGACTGACTTGTGTTTCAGTCGAGAAATCTCAACAATTCAAAAGTGTTTGTTTTTATTGTCTCTCCAGCTGACGGTGGTGATAGAAAGGATCCTGGCCTTCAGTCTGGACGGCCCGCTGGCAAAGTTCCTAAATGGTTTGGAGATTCTTCTCTCCAAAGCACAGGTGAGGATTTCACTCGCTCTATCAAGCTGCACTTTGTATATTTATTATCTTGAGTTTCCACAAGAAAGTCTTCTGTCTAAAACAGGAGTGCACAAACGTTTGCACTCAAAGGGCCAAAAACAAAACATGATCCCGGTCTGAGGGCCAAATACAATAGATAGATAGATAGATAGATAGATAGATAGATAGATAGATAGATAGATGGATGATGGATGGATGGATGGATGGAGATGGATGGATGGATGGATGGATGGATGGATGGATGGATGGATGGATGGATGGATGGATGGATGGATGGATGGATGGATGGATGGATGGATGGATGGATGGATGGATGGATAGATAGATAGATACTTTATTAATCTCTGCGGAGAGACATTCCCTGTCTGGTAGCTCCTCCTTGCAAACCAGCAGTCACACTTAAAAGACATAAGAACAAACCAGTTAAATAAAACATAGATAAAACAAAATATGGACATAAAAATGAAAACAGGAGTGTGATATATAAAAATACTAAAAATTACCTAAAAATAGAGATGATACAAGAAATAGATAAAAAAAATAGTACAGACTGAATAAAATGCACAGAATAAATAGATAAAATGTGCAAATAAAATGCAACTAAAAATGTGCAGTCAGCAGTGCCTGTTATAAAACCTCATGGCAGTCGGGATGAAAGACCTCCTGAACCTCTCCGTTCTGCAGCGCAGTGAGATGAACCTCTGACTGCGACTGCTTCTCTGAGAGGCCAGGGTCATGTGCAGTGGGTTTGTTTTGGTTTTCAGAATGGCGTCTAGCATTCTGCTGATTTTTCCCTCCACCAAAGTCCCCACAGAATGGACCCCTTCGCCCAACACTGACGCACATTTGTCCAATAGTTTTTGTAGGCGGTTGGTGTCCCTCGCCGAGATGCTGCTGCCCCAACAGACCACACCATAAAACACTGCACTGACAACGACTGACTGATAAAACATTTGGAGAATCTTATTACAGACGTTAAAAGATTTGAGCCTTCTTAAAAAAAAGAGTCTGCTCTGACCCTTTTTAAAAGAGGCATTTGCCTGTACAGACCAGTCAAGCTTGTTGTCCAGATGAACCTCGAGATATTTGAAAGAGGGAACAATCTCAATAGAACTGCCATCAATTTTTACAGCCTGAAGTTTCCTTTCCTTCCTGCTAAAATCCAGAATCATCTCCTTTGTCTTGGTTGTGTTTAAAAGGAGTCCATTACATTTGCTCCAGCTGATAAAATCAGTGATGACCCTCCTGTACTCCCCCTCATCCTCGTCCTTTACACACGCCACAACGGCAATATCATCAGAGTACTTTTGCAGATGGCATAATGTGGACATGTGTGCAAAGTCAGCAGTGTACAGAGTGAAAAGGAAAGGGGAAAGTACTGTTCCCTGTGGTGCTCCAATGTTAGTCAGTACAGTATTAGACACCACGTTTTCCAACCTGACAAACTGGGGCCTCTCTGTGAGATAGCTTTCAATCCATGAGATAAAAGCAGAGTCCACACCCAGGAGGGGGTGATCTGCGGTACACGTGTGGCCCGAACCGTGTTTACTGATCTGCACAGACCAGGATTATCAGTGATCCATTACACCCCGAGTTTCACCTAAGAAAGTGCCAACAGCGCCACCCGGAGGCCAAAAGTATATCATTTGGAACATCATAGAGAATAGGTTTTTTATCCAGTTGGTATCTTTTGGCGGGCCAAATTTGGCACCCATGGTCTAAACAAAACTGCATCTTAAATCCTGAAACCTCTGGGATAGTGTCCACATGAGAGCCAGCTGGAGACGTCTGCTCTCAGAAAGAATTACGAGCCACTGTCCAGCACGGGGGTGGAAGGGTAATGAATTTAGGGTCTCTTTTGCTCTCTGCTGCCCTCTTCAGGACTGGGAGAACAACGCCAGTCGTGCCGTCTCTCTGCGGAAGGAGCTGGAAGCCGTCACCCAGCTCATTATCCAGTGGCGCAAACTGGAGCTGAAGTAAGAAGAAGAATGGATTTGTCATGATTAAAATACACAAGTTCACAGATACAGCAATGAATTCTGGGAGAGGTCAGAGGTGAAGGCCTCATAAAGTCAACAACGGCTCATTTTGAGGACGTTGTTGTGTTCTTGAATCAAACATCAGAATCTAGAATGAATGGATCTTAGAGTCTGTTTAGGTGAACGTCTTTGAAAATATCGATTACTAGTAAACAAGCTGTTTATCATAAATATCAACATTTACTATCAGTCAAGTGTCAATGACTTTACAATAGTTTGTACATTTGTAGCCGTCTGGGGGATTCTGACTGTGTGTAATAGTAAGTTACTTCAGCTAATGATGTTTTGTTTTTAGTTGTTGGTCAAACAGTTTAGACAACGCCATGATCCGACACTCGCAGAAGTCCAGCAGACATTGGTTCTCCATCTACCAGCTGGTGGAAAGATATCTAGAGGAGCAGAGGACGGAGAACGACGCAGGTGAGTGTCAGAACTCCCAGAAAGCTTCCATGCTGAGATCCGACTGACACATGAAGCTCCTCCTCCTCTTCTTCGTCCAGGTGAGCAGGTGGAGCGCCTCTCTCTGTCCTCGGCGGCCGCCACGCTGCAGGCCTTCATTGAAGGCTCCTCTCTGGGCGAGTTCCACACTCGCCTCGGCATGCTGCTGAGCTTCCACTGCCACCTCCTGCTGGTGCCGGACCAGCCCGGACGAGGTAGCACCAGTGACTCTGAAGTCTAGAAACTTTGGTGAAAACTTGTCTAGAATCTTTGACATTCTTTAGGAAAAATGAAGGATGGGATAATGTATTTGGGATAATCAGTTAAAAAGAAAAGATTCAAATTCGTCAGCATGTTCATTGATGCAGAAAACTTAGGCCTAAATTTAGCAAAAGGCAGAGCAGATCCCATTTCTCCATGCAGGCTCGCCGAGGAGATTCTCACAGCTCCTTCAGATTTTAAAGAGGTCATACCATTATTTTCTGCAGCTACATCCAAATATATGATTGTGTTACCTTTGGAAAACTAAAAAACAAATGATTTATAATATGAGTTATTTTTTGCAAGTTTTTTTTGCTGATTTTTAGAGGATTACTCTAAAATGAACAGATCAAAATACCACTTTGAGGTTTTTCATAGTGAGGAATGAACAGTTAAATTAAAAAAAGTAGAATTTTCGTGGTTTGGCCACTTTAAAGTTTCACACAACAAAGATTTGTTCTTCATTCTGTAACTTCACATTTTCCTCACACCTTTACTGCAGCTTTGACCGATCTACCTGACAACAGTTATTGATGATTTTAGATATTGACTTGGATTTGGAGGCAGTGGAAGAGGTTTTTCCTTCTCAGGTCCAGCACCTGCTGCCGGATCAGAGCTGATCCAGTGTGTCTGTGTCTGCAGAGTGTCTGTCGGCTCTCCTGTGGAACCTCCACAGATACTACAGCCAGTTCTCGGACAGCATCCAGGCCAGAATCTCTCAGCTCAGACAGCCCATCCAGAAGGAGCTCAGGGTACACGCATCACCCGTGAATGAACGCTGCCTCCTTCACTGAGCTCCGCTGTCATGACAAACTCCCTCTTTTCAGGACTTTGTGAAGATCTCCAGGTGGAACGACGTCAGCTTCTGGTCCATCAAGCAGTCTGTGGAGAAGACTCACCGGTGAGACGGACTCATCCTCCTGAACCTCAGCGCTGAAGATGAAACTCCCTAACGCCTCCTTTCTCCTCCTTTCTCCTCCTTTCTCCTCCTTTCTCCTCCTTTCTCCTCCTTTCTCCTCCTTTCTCCTCTCTCAGCACGCTCTTCAAGTTTGTCAAAAAGTTCGAGGAAGCTCTGAGCAGTCCCAGCGTTCCCGCTCTGGTGGAGCAGGGAAGCAGCTTGAACCCGGATGAGGTGGACGCTCACCTGGAGGAAACTCCTCTTCATGGCGTCCACCGCGCCCTGAGGAACGCCCCGCCTGGAAAGAACAAAGATCTGCATGTGGAGGTCTCACCGAGTCCGCTGTGTGGTTCTCCTCCTCACCGAGAGGCGGTTCTCCACTCAGACGCTTTTGGTGTTTCAGGGTGAAGGTCCAGAAGGAGGCGCCGGCTCTCTGCAGGCCCGTCTGCCCGCTCTGTTCAGGAAGATGAAGAAGATGTGTGTGCAGCTGCTGAAGAAGAGTCTGCTGCCTGAGCTGACGGAGGATCTGGACTGCTTCACCGGTACCACGTTTATCCAGACAGTTCTTCACTTCCCGTCTGGACTCCATGAGGCCGTCTTCCACTTCTCCATCTGCGGCTTTCTCCAGGCGAGGTCATCACCAACATGCGGCAGCTGCAGAGCCTCAACATCGACCTGACTGCGGAGAAGGAGAAGCAGAAGGCGGAGGTGAAGCACATCCTGCAGCAGAAGCAGAGGGCTCTGTCCGACCTGTTCAAGACGCTCGCCGCCATCGGTCAGCCGCCCCCCCGCCCTCCTGCTCCTCCTCCTCTTATCACCTCAGAGCTTCAACTCCGTCCTGCTCTTTTCAGGCCTGTCGTACCGCAAAGGCCTGACGTGGACCAGAACTGCCGACCCTGAGAAAACCCTCAGCATGCCGCCGCTGGAGATGAGGACGGCGGTGTTGACGGGGAGAAGCCAGGACGCCGCAGAGAACGTGTAACCGAGAGTCTCACTGCTTTACTCTGGATTTAGTTATGAGCATGTTCTGATCTGGACTTTAAAGAAAGGAGAGGCCTCTGGTCACAGCAAGATGGAGCCAGAATCAATCTCTAGCTGGAAGTGGAAACGTCCAAAACTTTAGGAAAGCCTTTCAAAAAAAAGATATTTTAGAAACTTTTCAGTAATATCAGATTTTAAGCTTTCAAATGTGAATAAACTGCAACTGTTTAGTGTGAAGATCAGCTTCAAATGAGCAGAGAAAGTTCATCATTTTATTTCTTTCAAGTCAATATTAACAATCATTTGTAGATGACATTTAACCACATAGAAACACAGACTTGGATGCATGGTTGCTATAGACTCATTGGAACTGCTGCAGGTTGCTGACGGAGCTGCTGTCGGCGTGGGACGGCTGTCAGAAGTACTTCTACCGTTCGTGGGCCCGGAGAACAGCCCTGCAGACGGCCCTGCAGCACGCCGCTAAGGTGAGGAGGCGGAGCGGCGGGCGGCGTTCGCTGACGAGCGTCTGCTTCACGCCGCGGTGTTTCTTGCAGGAGCTGGGCGTGGGGAACATCGAGCGCTGTCGAGGCTTCTGCTCTCACCTGTTCAAGCTGCTGCTCGGACAGAGGCGCCGGCTGGTCCGGGTCACCGAGCGCTGGGTCGACCTGCGGTGAGTCTGCGGACGCTTCAGAACCACTTTCATGACCTTTTAAGGTCATATTAACAATTCAGTATTTTAAGCTCTTTTAAAGCCTTTGATGTAAAAATCAGTTTGAAGAACAAGTTCTCAAGTCAATAAAAATGAAAAGCTTTTTTCTCTTCCAGGAAGTTGACCAGCAGCATCCAGAGTCTTAAAGCTCACACCCAGACCCCTCCTGAGGACTGGGGGTGCACCCTCCCTCCCCAGGACCCCCTCCTGGACTGGGTGAGGCGGGGCCGGGCGCTGGCGGCTCAGTGCGCCGCTGTCCTGCAGCAGCTGTCCTGGCTGCTGCACTGCTGTCCTGAAGACGGCCAGCAGAGGGAGCGGGCGAGCAGCCGGCCCCCTCTGAGCTGCGTGACCCCGATGGCGGCCCCACGCCAGCCCCCAGGAGTCCTCATGAGGAGGGGGGGACGCCGTGTGGTCGGAGCTGCAGCAGCGTGTGGAGGACATGCTGACGAGGACTCAGAACCTGCAGCAGGACCTGGGCTCTGTGGATCAGGGGGACTCGGTTCTGCTGACATGGTAAAAGCCGCTCTGACCTCTGAAGAGGCCGAACGGAAACCCGTTTGGATCACGGCGCATCTGTCTGCAGGAGCAACTTCGACACCTGCCGCGCTGCCGTGGAGCAGCTGGGAGGCGTGGCAGCTCAGATGTCCGGCGTGGAGAGGCTGTTCTCGCCGTCCACGTCTGTGGGCGGTCCTGACTGCCAGCCGGCCGTGACCCAGAGTCTGCGGTTCATCCGGGCTCAGGTGGAGGCTTTCAGCACCGACTTCACCACCTGGAGGACGCAGCTGCTCTGCCTGGGGCCTCAGCTCTCCGGTGAGAGCAGGAACCATCCAGGCTCCAGACTCCGTGAGCCGAACTCTGACGGTCCCTCTGCTCTTCTTCAGACGATCGATCTGGTTTCTCCTCCGAGTTCTCTGCTGAGCTGGAGGCCAACATCAACACGGTGCTGTGCGCCGTTCAGACTCTGGTCAAGAGAAGCCTCAGGGGTCAGGAGGAAGAGGAGAAAGGTGAGATGTGAGGGTCAAAGATATCACAGAAACACTAATGACCACGAAAGCCGGAACTTTCAGTTTGAAACTGGTTTGGTTTTGACATGTCTCCTCCCATGAAAATCCTGATTTTTGAGTTTTTAAAGGGTAACCAAACCAGGAAGTTGGAGGCTGACTCCACCCACAGCTGAAATGTGAATATCCAGTCAGAGGGGTGGGGCTTAGGGGCAGGACTGTTATCATCACTGGAGCTGCAGATCATGACGTCAGACTTCCTGAACTTACATGGTCACAAAATTCAACTGTAATACTTCAGTTAAACCTGTAGGGCAGCACACAGATGGTTTTAGACTATATTTTGAAGAATTAAACAGTTTTATTTCAATTTGTCAAAAATTTGTGACCAACAGACAGACAGCACTTTTAAAGCCCCATTTATAGATGGCAACAGCAAAACAAAACTTAATTTAGGGTTTAGTGACCCTTTAACGTCTATTTGTAGCATTTTTCTTAAAAGGAGAATAAATGTAATAAGAAATCATTTTGTTTTTTTATTTCCGAGTATTCTTTAGCATCATAGAGATTTTTCTCTGCTCTCAGATGATGCTGAGGAGGAGGAGGCGTCTGCGGACCTGCTGAAGCCAGGTCACCTGACTCGCCTCCTGGAGGAGGAGCTGGAGGCGGGGCTGGAGGCTCTCTCTGCAGGAGACGTCTGCGTCCGGCTGGAGAAACTTGTGCAGAGCCTGAGGAGTGGCAGAGACTCGTGTTCTCCTCAGCAGCTGCAGGTGCAGACAGCAGGCAGAGTCTGAGAGTCTTCCCACTCCTCTGGGTGTTAATCCGTCTTCTGCTCCTCCTCAGGAGGTCAACGACGCCTGCAGGAGGCTGCTGCGTCTGCATCCGCTGCTGGAGGTGTACTGCGATACGCTGCGCTACTATGTGAGCGTGTCGCTCGGAGTCCATCGGAGCACCGGGAAGCTGCTGTCCGTGCTCGCCAGCATCTTCACGGAGCTGGCTCAGAAGGTTCTCGCCGCTGACGTGACGGTGCAGCCAGAGGACGGGATCAGCAGAACTAACCGCTCCGCTGGTGTCTCCTCAGGGCTTCTGTCTGCCTCAGGAACTCATGCCGGGAGGAGACGGAGAGGGCGCCACCGAGTTCCACGACTATGAAGGGGGCGGGATTGGCGAGGGCGAAGGCACCAAAGACGTCAGCGACAAGATTGAGAACGAAGATCAGGTGATGACACACAGATGCACACGGACAAAGAAACAGGGACGTCCATGAAAGACAAACAGATGGACAGACTGTGGAGGAGAACTGGAGTGAACGAGTGTGATTCAGCAAAAACTGTGGAATTTAACCTTTAGCGTCTTTTCCATTTAGCCCAATCTTCTTGTCGGACTTTCTGAAGCCCCGCCCCCATCACGACCTCTTCTTCTTCCAGGTGGAGGACGTCTCACAGGAAGGCCAGGAGAAGGAGGAGCAGCAGGAGAAGGGGAACATCAAGTCAGAGGAGAACGCCGTAGAAATGTCGGAGGACTTTGACGGCCAGATGCACGATGGAGATGAGAACGAAGAAGAAGGTGGGTCGGACCAGGAGGTGATGGGGGCGGGGCTTCAGCAGGAACAGCAGTTCATCGATCTGTAGGACCAGAAACGCTTCTGAACGGATGCTTTTCTCCAGATAAAGACGACGAGTCGGACAAAGAGGAAGACGAGGAGCTCGACAAGAAGATGGGAGATCTGGGAGAAGGTCAGACGGACACCCTGGACGAGAGGATGTGGGGGGACGAGGAAGACGAAGACGAGGGTGGAAGTGAGAAAGAGGAGGAGTCTGGACAGGGCATGGATCAGGTTTGACCGCATCGCTGAGAACCTCCGGACCCCCACCTGTAGATGTTTGTGTTAGAGTTCCTGCTCTTGTGCTGAACCGCAGGGAGAGTCAGAACTCGTGGCCAAAGATGAGAACTTGGACTCTGCAGACCCAAACAAGGAGAAGAAGAACGAAGAAGAACAAACGCACGAGGATGAGGGAGAGCGGATCAACGAGCAAGGAGATCAGGTAAGAACATCAGCATGTTCACCAGAACATCAGCATGTTCACCAGAACACCAGCATGTTCACCAGAACACCAGCATGTTCACCAGAACACCAGCATGTTCACCAGAAACACCAGCATGTTCACCAGAAAACACCAGCATGTTCACCAGAACATCAGCATGTTCACCAAACACCAGCATGTTCACCAGACACACCAGCATGTTCACCAGAACATCAGCATGTTCACCAGAGCACCAGCATGTTCACCAGAACATCAGCATGTTCACCAGAACACCAGCATGTTCACCAGAACACCAGCATGTTCACCAGAACACCAGCATGTTCACCAGAACACCAGCATGTTCACCAGAACATCAGCATGTTCACCAGAACATCAGCATGTTCACCAGAACACCAGCATGTTCACCAGAACATCAGCATGTTCACCAGAACATCAGCATGTTCACCAGAACACCAGCATGTTCACCAGAACATCAGCATGTTCACCAGAACATCAGCATGTTCACCCAGAACACCAGCATGTTCACCAAAACACCAGCATGTTCACCAGAACATCAGCATGTCACCAGAACACCGCATGTTCACCAGAACATCAGCATATGTTCACCAGAACACCAGCATGTTCACCAGAACACCAGCATGTTCACCAGAACATCAGCATGTTCACCAGAACACCAGCATGTTCACCAGAGCACCAGCATGTTCACCAGAACATGCCTTTTTACCGTCATTTGTTTTGATTGGAAGTTTCAGTTTAAACTGTGATACAAAAACAAATGACAAAACAAAAACTGGAAATTCATATTTTAATGATTTTAAAGAAATAACAACCTTCTGGTTGCTTCCGTTAAGTGCCTTCATTTCTGATAATGCACACTTCTTCAGGCATTATCCCACCTCTACCATGGTCACTTACAAAAGAAATAAATATTCAACCAATATTCAGTCTTTATTCTTCAGTTTTGATCATTTTTTCACAAAAAGCGGACTATTTGTGTTGTCACGGTAACCTGCCACTAAGCTGACACAGACCTCATCTGCAGTGTAAAGTGTTTCACATTTTATAAGGGAGAGCCGGACAAATGTGGACGTTTTAAAAGTGAAGCCTTTAGTGAGCAGCTAGAACACAGAACACAAGCAGCTTCATTTCACAGAAGGTTCAATAGGCTCCGCCTTTTTGATCTGCTCAAAAAACGGTGGTGAGACAGAAGAATCCACCATTGAGTGCGCTGAGTGACGTGTCTTATGGATAAAAGAACATCTATAAGGTCAAATAAAGGAAAAACCAGATAGAAAATTTGAAAAACAGGCATTGTAAATTTAAAAAAATTAGTGTTAACTCAAAAATACATTTTTAAACTTTAAAAAAATATTGAAAATTTTAAAAAAAATAAATTTAACTTGAATGAAAAATCTATATAACGGTTTCCAAATTTACTTTTTTTTTTTTCTTCAAATTTTCACTCAGTTCAGACAGAAAGTTTACTTCTTACCGCTCGTTTTGGTCCAGATGATGAGGAAGAAGTTTGTTCTAGAGAAGTCTGCAGTGATACAGATGTTTATCATCATGATTTATCACTTTTTAATCCACGCCCAGCAGCCAATCAGAATCGAGTATTCACATGGCCCATTATATAATATATATTATATTTATAATGGAAATGTATTTTCAGCTTCATTTGGTAAATGAAGCTCAGAAAAAAAGCTGTTTTTGTCTAGTTTGGGGAAAAAATGTGGAATCGTCGAAAAGCGAAAAACACAAATATTTATTAATTAGATGATTAAAAAGATTCTCTGCTTTTCTCAAGAACAAAAAACATCTTTCTGATCCCCTCAAAATAATGTTTGAGTTGGTTTCCTGCATGAAGAAAAGGGATCGGGTCTTAGAATGGAGCCCTGAGGTTCTCCATTAACATTGTTTAGGGATTCTGAGTAAAATTGAAGCTTCATGAAGAATCCGTATTAGAATGAGCTTCAGGAACAGGTTTCTCAGAGTTCCTCTCCGTCTGTTCCAGAGGGACTTTGACGAGAACGAGGTGGACCCGTACCACGGACAGCAGGACAAGGCGGCCGAGCCAGAACCCATGGAGCTGCCGGAAGACCTCGCCCTGGGCGACGACGAGGAGGGGGGCGATGAAGAAGAGGGTGAGTGTGAAGAATCCAGAAGAACATTTCTTCTCCAACTGAAGCTCGAAATCTCCTGTTCAAATGTCCGTCCGACTCTTTAGGGGAGAACCCGTTTGACCTCGATGATAAGGTCATGGACCAGGAAGAGAAGGAGGAGCAACCTGGAGATGAAGGAGAGGGAATGGAGGAGAAGCAGCCTGAAGAGGCAGAAGGTCAGGAACCCAAAACTGAGGAGGAGAACAAGGAGGAAGGAGGTGATGGAGCAGAGGTGAAGGAGGAGGAAGAGGAGGAGCCAAGTGAAGAAAAAGAGGAGGAGAAAGAAGATGGTGATGCAGGAAAGAAGGAGGCGGCGGGGGTTCCTGTGGACAAAGGAGCTGAGCCGAAGGTGTGGATGGAGATCCAGAGATGCCGGCGGTGCAGACTCACAAGCTTCTCTCACTAAGAATCTGCTTCTGGGTTTTAATTCTGGGCCCGGAGGACGAGGAAGAAGGTGAGGATGAGGAGCAGCCCGACTCCGCTGAGAGGAAGGAGCACAGCACGGACGGTCAGACCGGAGAGGACAACCTCCAGAGCGACGCGGCGGTGGAGGTGGCGGGGGAGGCGTCGCAGAGAGACCAGGCCAAGGAGGTAACCCTCACAACCGCACTGTTACCCATGAGGCTTTGCTTCAAAGCCGCTTCATCTGAACGCAAAAATAAAACTGCAAACATTTGAAATGATCCGGATTCTGTGGCAGAACCAGTTCGACTCCAGAACTTTGATCCTGCGTCTTTCTTTTCCTTGTTCATCGTACTTTAGTTTAGTATCTACGGGGTCAAATCAAATGAATAAAAACAAGATTGAAAATTTGAAAAATAATACTGAAAACTTGAAAGAAATATTAAAAATTTTAAAAAGTAAAGTACATTTAAAACTAATTCAAAAGCTGAAACATTTACCAATTTAAAAAATAACGTTGTATTTTCAGCTTCTCTTTGTTTCTTTTTCCCTGTTTGCTTTCAGTTCTCTGCTTTTAGTTTCAATTTAGAGTTTCTGCTGCTGAACTGATCCTAATTTTAAATGGGGGCGGAGCTTTAAACTTATTGGCTAAAGTTGAAAGTACAAATAAACATTTATTTTTTATTGCTAACAGTTTTAGTATTTAAATTTTTAATTAAAGTTATATGCACTTTTTTTCTTTTACAATTTTTAAAATATTTCTTTCATGTTTTCAATTTTTTTTATTTTTCAAATATATATATATATTATAATTCCTTTAAGTTATTTTCAAGTTTTAAAACTACTTTCAAATCTTCAAAAAAAATTTAAAATTTACAATCTAGTTTTTTGTTCACTTTAATCTGATCCTGATTTGACTCCATAATTATCTTTCTTACTCTTCAGATAATGTAGGATTTAGCTGTACAGTTAGCATTAGCAGCAAAAGTTTCTGCATATTAGAATAATTCATAGTTATTGGACTCTTTACACTGGACTTGAATTTTATACAAAAGAAAATTCAAGTTTTTACCAAATGCCTGTTTTTCTTTTTCTTAACTGCATATATTCAAGTTATATAAATAATAATGCTGCCTTGTAATCAATTATTTGTGTAATGAATTAACATTTTTTCAATCTAGTTTAATAATTTCTGTGAAGAGTATGGAGTCAAACCATTACCATCTTAAAGTGAATGAAAAACCAGATTATATATATTAAAAACGTGATGGAATTATTCAGAATTTGGAAAAAAAAAAAAAGAACAAATAATATTGAAAATTTGAAAAGGGTAAAGGGTAAATTTGAAACTTGAATAAAAAACTTTCAAATTAATGTTTATTTGTACTTTCAACTTCAGCCAATCAGCTCAAAGCCCCGCCCCTGTGTAAAATTAGGATCAGCTCAGCAGCGAAAACGTTAAAACAGAAAACAGAACCAAAGGAAAAGAATAAGAAACAAAAAAAGGAAAAGTTGAAAGCACAAATAAACATTGTTTTTTTAATTGGTTTTTTAAAGGTTTCAAAATTATTATTTTTTTTGTATTATTTCTTTTCAATATTATTTTTTAATGTTACATTTTATTTTTTCATATTTTCAATAATTCCTTTATGTTTAAAATATGTATTGTCGAGTTTTCAATTTTTTATTCACTTTGAGCTGATTTAACCCCATAGAAAAACCTCATTCTGGGCTATTTCCCGTCCAAAATAATTATGTTATGATGCACTAAAAGATCAAATTACGACTTAATAAATGAAGCACAGAGGTGGGAGTATAATAATTTGATTCTCTAGAGTTTTGATTGTTGAAAAATGTCTGTTGCTGATGAGGTCAATCCTCTTTTGATCTATTTTTAAAGTGTTGCTCGTGTCTTTTTGTTGTGATGTGACTGTTTTTACCTCAAAATCAATTTTATAGGACCTAGTTTCTGCAGAGCGGCAGGAGTCACCCTTTAACCCTTTAATACTGGAGCTCCAGTGTTTCTGTAACTTTTCAACCGTTAATCTACTGGAATTATCAAACGTATTAATGGTAAATATTTTGTGTTAAAACGATTTACAGCCATTTGAATAAAGAAATTCATCATTTTTTTTTATCTGAATTTGCTTCATAAATGTCCTCCATTATCAGAAAAATGCACCAAAACCGTGTCAAAAACAGTCTTCTTGGGAGTGGGTTGTTAAAGATGATTCTGATAGGAGCACGGCAGCGGAGCGGCGGACGCCAGCCAATCAGAGGGTCACGAGTCCCGGCTGACAGCCAGGATGGCCTCTCAGTCGCAGACGCAGAGGAAGACCCAGGTCAGTGCTCATGCTCCGCCTCCTCCTCTGATCGTCGTCCGTTTGATTCAGCCGGAGTCTCTCCCTGCAGAGCTTCAAGAGGAAGCCGGGCCGAGCGGAGGAGGAGCGCTCCACCGGCGACTACAACGAGCGCATCAACAAGCGGCTGCGGATGGTGGCCAGCAGCGAGGAGCGCTCCCAGAAGAACGAGGCGAGCGACGGGCGGCAGGAGTCGGACCTGCACGAGCATGTCCGAGAGGGCGAGATGGACTACGACGCTCAGACTTACGGTCTGCATCAACCTGCTGTAAAGATCTCTGTAGAGACGTCCTCCTGATGAGGGAATGCTCCTCCTGCTGCAGATGTTGCCAGTCTGGAGCAGCAGAAAGCCATGGGGCCGCAGAAGAATCCCAGTGACGATCAGGAGGATGAGGATGTTGCCATGGAAACGGAGCAGCTGGAGGAGGAGCTGAAAGCCGCTGAGGTCCAGGAGCTAAAACCCGAGCAGCTGGACTCCTCCAGATCCTCCCGGAAAGGTTTCGGCAGCACCTCTTTGGCCCGACTCCAGACCTGCTGAAGAGAGAGGAGTCTCTGATGTTCTCCTCACCTGCTTCCTCAGGCGCAGACGGCGGGGAGATGGAGGCCCAGAGGCAGGGAGAGGAAGAAGAGGACGAGAGGCAGAGGGACCGACAGCAGGCTGGAGACGAAGAGCGAGCTGAACGGAGCAGAGAGTCCACCGTCCACACCATCCCAGAGCTGCTGATGGAGGACGCACAGGTGGAGAACGCTGCTGAGGCTCAAACTAACAAACATGACCTCAAACTCTAAATGACCTCAACTCAAAATGATCTCAACTCAATTTACAAAAAACTGCCATTTTACACATTTCAGTTGCTTTTTTTCTTTTCTTTTAAATTGACTTTTTAATATCCTAGACCAGGGGTCGGCAACCTTTAACCGGAACAGAGCCGTTTGGGCTTGTTTACTACTAAAGGAGCTGTAAAGTCGAACTTTAGCCTTTAAGACATTTGGATTTGCATTCATTACCTTCTTTTTTTTAACAACAATTATGAATATGTTTAGTTTTTTTAACACAAACAAAAGCAAAAATATAAAAAGAACCGAGAATCTCTACAAATGTGATTTATTTTTGTTTTCTCACAGAAGCTCAGCTTCTTTTCAAAATAAAAGCTGCTCTGTACCAAACAGGATCATCTCAGTCCAGCTCTGGACAGCTATTAACTCATGTTGTGCAGCACAAGAGGAAATCTGATTTTAACTCATAAAAGATCAAACTTTTTACCAAAGTTTTGCTTTGCATATCAAATCTGTTCATTCTGGAGGTAGAGATGAACAAACGAGACGTCTTCAGGTCAACAGATGTAAAAACCTATAGAATTTATCATCTATGTGAACCTTGGACATTAATTTATACATTTAACCAATCTAAATTAAATAAATGCTGATCAAGTAATCTTTACTTAAAAAAATGCTATTTTTTTTCTATTTTTATGTTATTTTCCCCACTTTCCCCTCAGCAGTCTTCCACTGCTGGGTTTTGTTCTTTTAGTTTGGGGTTGGACCTTAGTAGTCTTAGTTTTCAGGCTTTGTTTATTTGTTTTCTTTAGGTAGTTTTGGTTAAGCAGCCATTATCAGGAGCTGCTGACGGTGGAGATGACTGGATCATCAGTCTCCATGAATTATTTTATGTTTTACGCAGAGATAAAAGAGCCTCATGTGGCTCTGGAGCTGCAGGATGCAGAACCACGTTCTTGGAGAAACAATCACTCGTGAAAGGTTTCACATTTACAGCTCAGATATATTTAACCTTTAACTGAAAAAAGGGATTTCTGCTGGAAAGTGTGTTTGTGTTTTCAAATCTTTTATTAATGAAAAAAACAGTAGAAAAAAAATGTTTTATATTCTGTTTAAAAGTTTTAAAATTGACAAAATTTTCCCCCAAAAAGTTTATTTTTTATTGTTTTCCACAGTGCTTTAAAAAAATGTAATTCACACATTTTTATTTTTGTTTAATATTAAAGAGTAAATGTACAGAAGCCAAAAACAACCTGCCTTATTTTTCTTTTAATCAATTTCTCGTTATAACGAGATCAGCTATATTGTTAATATCTTGATAATAACTCCTTATAACAAAAAATAGATTAAACACTCGTTTGAATGAGTAAACAATTTTTCTCATCATAACGAGACCAACTCATTTGTTATAATGAATTCCAATGCTCGTTATGACGAGAAAACAAAGTTTGTTGTCTCGTTATAGCGAGATAATAAAGAACCTCTCTACCTTTCCTGCAGAGCGATGCTGAGACTTTACCTGATTTAACTCTTAAATTTATTGTTTACAACTAAAACAGTGGAAGAAAACAGCCCAAACGTTGTTTTTTTAGTCTATTTCTATTTATTAGTGGATCTACGCTCTTTAAACATCTTTATTTCGTCTCAAGCCTCCCTTTATTCCCCCCACCGAGCGTTTCTGCGTGGTGCCTTCACTGAGCTCTGTACAATACCAGCAAATCAAAGCAGTTTGCCAGAGAAAATGTCGAACACCAGAATTGATCCATATAAAATCTATTGATTCACTAGTGTCAACATTTTTTTGGAAAAACTCCTTTGTTTTTCTGCGGATCGTATGAAAATGACAAAAGCATTGTAGTGGACTGAGTTGAGCAGAGTGGCTGTTTGGGTTCACTAATGTCCAGAAAATATGCCAAAAATATATATTTTTGGTAATAAATGAAATGTAATGGGTACAGTTTTGTAATTTGTGCATGGGTGAGACGCAGGAGGAGGTGAGGAGGCAGGAGGAGGTGAGGACGCAGGAGGAGGTGAGGAGGCAGGAGGAGGTGAGGACGCAGGAGGAGGTGAGGAGGCAGGAGGAGGTGAGGACGCAGGAGGAGGTGAGGAGGCAGGAGGAGGTGAGGACGCAGGAGGAGGTGAGGAGGCAGGAGGAGGTGAGGACGCAGGAGGGAGGTGAGGAGCAGGAGGGGTGAGGAGGCAGGAGGAGGTGAGGAGGCAGGAGGAGGTGAGGAGGCAGGAGGTGGTGAGGAGGCAGGAGGAGGTGAGGAGGCAGGAGGTGGTGAGAGGCAGGAGGAGGTGAGGAGGCAGGAGGTGGTGAGGACGCAGGAGGAGGTGAGGAGGCAGGAGGAGGTGAGGAGGCAGGAGGAGGTGAAGAGGCAGGAGGAGGTGAAGAGGCAGGAGGAGGTGTGGAGGCAGGAGGAGGTGAGGACGCAGGAGGAGGTGAGGAGGCAGGAGGAGGTGAGGACGCAGGAGGAGGTGAGGACGCAGGAGGAGGTGAAGAGGCAGGAGGAGGTGAGGAGGCAGGAGGAGGTGTGGAGGCAGGAGGAGGTGAGGACGCAGGAGGAGGTGAGGACGCAGGAGGAGGTGAGGAGGCAGGAGGAGGTGAGGAGGCAGGAGGAGGTGAGGAGGTGAGGAGGAGGTGAGGAGGCAGGAGGAGGTGAGGAGGCAGGAGGAGGTGAGGAGGCAGGAGGAGGTGAGGCGGAGCAGGACGCCTCCTTCTCTCAGAACGCTTCTGTCTGTCATCTGGAAGCAAACATTCACAGGGTCTTTGAGTTGTTTGGAGAAGTATGGAGGTGCTAAATGCAACATTTGGGTCCTGGACTTCTTCCACGTGATGGAAGCTTTCAGACGTTTGTCATTTTGAAGGTTCTGAGGGTTTGAAAGCAGTCATTCTGGATCTCTTCTAGAGAGTTCTACTCCAGAGACAAACTCTCTCTGAGGTTCTGCTTGTGTTCCAGGAGAGCGAAGCCGCCTGCATGTGGCACCGGTACCAGAACCTGACGGCGGCGCTGTCGCAGCAGCTGTGCGAGCAGCTGCGCCTCATCCTGGAGCCCACGCAGGCCGCCAAGCTCCGGTCGGTGCAGGCGTCCCGCCCCGTTTGTCCCCACGGGGTTCGAGCACCAAAGTGACCGTGTGATGCTGTCCGCTCCACAGGGGAGACTACCGCACAGGCAAGCGTCTGAACATGAGGAAGGTCATCCCGTACATCGCCAGCCAGTTCCGCAAAGACAAGATCTGGCTGAGGAGGACCAAACCCAGCAAGAGGGAGTACCAGATCTGCCTGGCGGTGGACGACTCGTCCAGCATGGTGGACAACCACTCCAAGCAGGTGAGAGTTTCTGCAGGAAGTCTCAGAACTTTCCATGAAGCTTCAGAGCTGATTGAAGGCGTTGTGTGTTCCAGCTGGCCTTCGAGTCGCTGTCGGTCATCGTCAACGCTCTGACGCTGCTGGAGGTCGGACAGGTGTCTGTGTGCAGGTGACGAGTTTATCTTTTTCAACCAAAATAATCAGAGATCTCTTCATTCTGTCCTGAGCTGAAAGGACAGAGTTATGTTTGAAATTCAGTAAGGATGTAACGATTCTTTATGAATCGGTAAAAAAAACGATTCAAACTCATCAACATGTTCATCACGAAGTTTAAACTTCCTGAGGTTAACCCAGGAAGTTTAAGATTTTATTTAAGCCCTGTGATTAAAATAAGAAATGGCTCTGACCCACAACCAGATTTGGTCTCAACCCACGAGATTTGAGTCTCGACCCACAAGAGGTGAGGCACCGTAAATATGTCAGAGCTCTTTGCAGCACCTGCTGTCTCTCCATTTTTCTGATCCTCACCTTTAACAACCAAACTCTCACTCGATTGGAGCGATACACAAAGAAGCCCGGTGATTGGGTGGCCGAATCTGGCACGTCACTAAGAAGCCAGGTTTCCGTCAGACACAATACAGAGCAGTCTCTGGCCTCACGTTGAGGCTGGATGCGGCTTAGCAAGTCGTCTCTCTTGTTTAAGAGGGACTGCACGTTTGCCAAGTAGACAGGCGGTAGCGGGATGTTTCCTTCAGATCGTGGTGACATCACAGACACTTTCTGGGTTTGTTTTTTCTCAGCTTTGGCGAGCAGATGCAGCTGCTGCATCCCTTCCAGCAGCAGTTCAACGACGAATCAGGAGCTCGCATCCTCCGGCTCTGTCAGTTCCAGCAGAAGAAGACCAGAATCGCTCAGGTAGGAAGCATCTGCAGCTTTCCAACCTTTTCTCTTTTCTGCAGCTGTGTTTAGCCTGACTTCTGCTCTGCTCTGCAGTTCTTAGAGAGTTCCACCAAAATGTTCCTCTCAGCCCGTCAGCAGATTCCTGGATCCTTCAGCTCAGGTGAAACCTCATCCACCTGCATCTTCAGTGAATATTCTGACTTCACCTTTTCTAGTATAAATAACTTTGTAACCCTTACGCTTTCCTTAGCTTGTTTACATTAAAGTGGGGTCATCTGGACCCCACAAGGCAGTGCACTTTTTTTTATCTTTGATTTTTGAGTTTCACTAATGTCTGAGTGTTTCCTGCACCGTCCACATTTGCAGCTCACAGTTTTGAACCCACGAGATTAGAGTCACAACCTGCAATATTTCAGTCATGAATCACAAGATTTGAGTCTCGACCTACAAGATTTGAGTCACAACCTACGAGATTTGAGTCACGACCCACGAGATTTGAGTTGCGACCTACGAGATTTGAGTCGCGACCCACAAAATTTGAGTCTCGACCTACAAGATTTGAGTCGGGACCCACAAGATTTGAGTCGCGACCCACAAAATTTGAGTCTCGACCCACGAGATTTGAGTCGCAACCCACAAAATTTGAGTCTCGACCCACGAGATTTGAGTCGCGACCCACGAGGTTTGAGTCGGAACCCACAAAATTTGAGTCTCGACCCACGAGATTTGAGTCGCGACCTACGAGATTTGAGTCGCGACCCACGAGATTTGAGTCGCAACCCACGAGATTTGAGTCGCAACCCACAAAATTTGAGTCGCGACCCACGAGATTTGAGTCGCAACCCACGAGATTTGAGTCACGACCCACGAGATTTGAGTCGCAACCCACAAAATTTGAGTCGTGACCCACGAGATTTGAGTCGCAACCCACGAGATTTGAGTCGCGACCCACGAGATTTGAGTCGTGACCCAGGAGTTTGAGTCTCGACCCAGGAGATTTGTCTTGGTTTGTGACTGTGGTTCCTCCTCAGAAACGGCTCAGCTGCTGCTCATCGTGTCTGACGGCAGAGGCCTCTTCCTGGAGGGAAAGGAGCGCGTGACCGCCGCGGTGCGAGCTGCACGCAACAACAACATCTTTGTGATCTTTGTGGTTCTGGACAACCCCAACTCACGGGTAAGAGGCGCCGAGACGGAGCCCGGTTTCCGGACCTGAACCTCCTGCTAAACTCCAGCTCTGTGCTGCAGGACTCTATCCTGGACATCAAGGTTCCCATCTTCAAAGGTCCGGGAGAACTCCCGGAGATCCGCTCCTACATGGAGGAGTTCCCCTTCCCGTTCTACGTCATCCTGCGGGACGTCAACGCGCTGCCAGAGACTCTGAGCGACGCGCTCAGGCAGTGGTTCGAGCTGGTGACGGCGGCAGATCCGTGACCCGCCGCTCACGCTCTGATGGAGAAGAACGGAGATCCCTGATCTGCTGTCCTGCAGCTCCATGAAGATCCACGGTTCCAGCTGTGATGGAAGTGACCTTAAACTCATCTCAAGCACTTTGGAGCAGAAGCTGCTTCTGTCAGGAAAGCATCGCCACGAGCTTTAAACCAGAACCTTCACGTGTATGACTGATGCTCCACCAATCACCCTTTCACAATGAAAGAATGAGTGAGAACATTCAGACGATCCAGAAAATGTGAACTCTGTCATGAACTTGAAGCTCTGAAGTGCTGACCAGAGAAAAAGGGACGAGTCAGCAGATATTTTAATGCAGAAGACACACTGAAGAAGAAGCCATTAACATTTTCAAGAAACTAAAATATTTTCAGTTTTTCTGCAGGTGTGTTTACCATTTTATTGTTGAGAAAAAATGGTGAAAAGGCATTTGTGATCTGTAGATCTGCTGTTTACAGTTAAAGTCTATGAAAACATTTTCTCTGACTTGAAATAAAGTCATTGTAAAGGACAAAAGCAAAGGTTCCTAAACAGTTTTAATAAAGCTTTTCTTAAGTTTTGAAAATGATCTTTTGAACTTTTCGATTTGCAAGAGAACTCAATGAAACTCCACATTCAGGTCTATTTTCTAAAATGGTCTCTCCCAAATGAAGTGGAGGGATGGGAGAGGAGGCGGAATCTACTAGATCAATGATTTTAAACGTCAGTCATACCGTGACATTATGCAACACACATTTTAATACAGATATATAAAATGAAAAATGAAAAAAATCATGCATTTTTTTAAAATGTTTGTGTGAAATGGCCAAATAAAAATGGTGAACACAAACCGTGTTGAGGTGAGAATTTAGTGCGTGCCCAATTTGTGCGTAGAGCTCGCGACTTGACTTGAGAACTTGCGTCAGGAATTCTGGTGTTTGCATTGATTTTTCACTGAAAGTGTGCGCTTGATTGTGCGACCAGTGTGTAAGCACACACACTCACAGACCAACCGGGCCTTGTAGGACCCCTTCTTCAGCTTTACAGCATCCCTTCCCAGCCAGTAAACCCAAGTGGACCCTAATTGTCAGCAGTTTTGCATCTGTATTAGCCCACACTGGCTTAGATAAACACTCATTTGGCTACTTCACAACACTAACCAGCCACCTAGTGGACAGCGTAGGGAGCGAGCGAGGAGTGGCTGCCTAGCCATAGCGAGCTGGCCTACTGACTGCCCACTCCAGCTAATAGCATAGCGAGCTAGCTCTGCGGTCGTCGGTAGCTAACAATGTGGGTAAACACTGGTGGGACACCACTGAAACTGCAGACAGACCTAACCTCCCTAATGGAGGGCTCAGCCAGACGTTCCTGTCAGACCCTCACTGTGGATTTCTGCCAACTTCTTCTTTCCCATCAGTGAATTCCACTCACCACTGATGGACCAGAACACAGTGTTTGTTATGGATAAACGACGATGAGCACTTAAGTCCAACAACACAATATAATTCAGGTTAAGATCATGGAACCATTCCTACTGATCACACCACATCGATGCTGAACCTGACCGGGCCCGTGGGAGGAGCCTGCTCACCACGCACCCGCCTGCGGGTCCCTACCCCAGGCCTGGCTCCAATGTGGAGTCCCAGTTACGTGACGTAGCAAAATCTTTGCCAGTACTTCTCATAAAGAGGGTTCTGACTCGCTCTTCATCAGGCCCGTCACCCTGACCTGTCTGCCACTGGAGACCCTAATGTCAAACAAGTTTATTTTATTAACATTATTTCCTCTTGGAAAAAAAAAACATGACATATATTGAATGTGCTAATAAGGTTTTACCAAAGAAAACAAAAATACTTGAAAAAAGGAAGCAAACAATAGAAAACCTGCATGCCCATAGGAAAAATCTGTTGCTCAAATGTGGCTCAATCTCATCTCCTGAGACATGTTTGAGCGTCTCATCTTTGGATCATTCTGTGCTCATTTGTGTCTTATTTCTTGCCCCTAAGGGACCCTTAGGAGCAAGAAATAAGCAAGGATGAGCAAAGACACCAACGAGACAAATGAGATTGAATTGAGATAAGCTATTTGAGCAAGACTTAAGAAGTGAGAGAAACAAAAGAGATCTTAAAATAGTCTCGTTCAGATCTCATTTGTCTCAGTTATTTTATAGGAGGATTAAGGAGAAAAGGACGAGACAGATCTGAGACGCTAATGAGACACATCTGAGAAGAATGAGCGCCAAAAGAGATCTCATCATTGTCTGTTTCATGTCTCTTTCATGTCTCACCAAAGCCATTTATGAGAATGACTTGAGAAACAGTAAAAAAAATTAAAAACAATACTAAAAATGTAAATGTAACATTTTATTTGGCATTTGGCCAGCATCATCAGTACAACATTTGGATTGGGATAGCAGCATTAGACTCTTTTTACATTTTTAAAAACAAAATACAGAAATATAAAACATAAATGGGATACAAAAATTAATTAAAAATAAATTAAATACAAGCTCTGTGATTGTTCACTAACCTCTTTGCTGAGAAGTCGGTTTTAACAAAATTATTTTTTCAAATAATTTTAAGTAATTTAACCCTTGTACTCTTTTACGAGGTCAAGATGACCCTACCATTACATTGATGTGAGATCTCTCCCATAACAAATTTGGACAGGATCTTATGTCTGCCACCGACACCAGAGAAGATTCAAAATCCTTGGGAAAAAAACTTCAGGGCGCTGTCGACCCCACTTTTAATGTAAACATGTCTAGGATAGCACAAGAGTTAAAACCACCTGGCTTCTTAATGGAATATTTTGAATACAACCAGAAATACATTCACAAGATTGTGTGGTATTATACCCGGAGATCTATTTAAAACAGTGAAAACTTTTTCTTATGGAATTGCATTAAGTACATGAACTGTGGCATACTCAATCTGACCGACATGGTGGTAATGAATGCTTCCAGAATGTAAACAACAAACATACTGACAGCACAGGTACAAGGAAGAATCTCACTTGGCTTTGAGACAAGAGAACTTACATGCTTCCAAATCCTAGAACACACTTGGCAGGAACTGCATTGAAAGTCATGGTCCATTAAAATTCAAAATAAATAAAGGATGAAAGAGTAACCAGTCCACATACTGTAGATCATAGCAGTGACCTACTGCTTAGAACCGGCTCTGGTCCTACATTTGTTGACAAAGGCTTTCTTGACTCTGACCTCCACAATTGTTTCTTTACCAGGTGGAGTGTCCCATCTCAGGATATAAGCTGTAAAACAAGAACATTAAAATCTAGTATGAGTAAAATGACAGTAGATGGCACATAATAAATATAACACTTCAAGCTGTAAGCAAATTATAGTTTTATTAGATCAGCTGTATAACTGTATAGCTGTATGGGGCGACGGTGGCTCAGGTGGTAGAGCAGGTCGGCCAATGATCGAAGGGTAGGCGGTTCGATTCTCGCTCCCGCCAGCCAAAATGTCGTTGTGTCCTTGGGCAAGACACTTAACCCTCCTTGCCTCCAGTGTGCTCACTGGTGTTGAATGTGTATGAATGCCGGTGATGGTCAGAGGGGCCGTAGGCGCGAACTGGCAGCCACGCCTCTGTCAGCCTGCCCCAGGGCAGCTGTGGCTACAGTAGTAGCTTAATCACCAAGTATGAATGAGGTGTGAATGAATAATGGATATTTACTGTAAGCGCTTTGAGTGCCTTGAAAAGCGCAGATAAATCTAATCCATTATTATTATAATGCTGTTGTGAGATTTGATTTACATGTCATCTGATTAATCAATATAATACTTTCTGGCATCTAAAAACAGCCAGAATTCAGTTAAGATTACATATTACACTGTGACCTCTATAGCTGTTAAATTAATTGATGTGATCTTATCTGGGCAGTAAAAATGTAATAAGTTCAAATCTGTTTCCTTAAAGATGGGTTGGGGGATGTCAAACTCAGACCTTGGGCCAGCCTGCTGGTCTTCTATAAATCCTGCCTTATCTGCTGCTGATTACCTGGATCAGGTGTGTTTAGCCAATAAGAAACTGGAACATGTAAGACACCAGGCCTTGATGCCTGGAGTTTAACACCCCTGTGTTAGATGCTACTGGATAAGACTTCATTTCCAGTGTTAAACTTTATATTTGATGGCAATCATTGCTATACTGCAGCCTGATTGAACATGTTTATTGTTCCCAGAATTCTAGCATAAAATGACCCAATTTTAAGAAAAACTCACTTAGGATTGCGTTGACGGATCCGCTTTCCTTCTTTTCCGGAGGGATTATTTCAAGGACGACCAAAAGGAACTGGATGTTGATTCTCCTCAACAGTGAAGAAATGATCAGAAAGTCCATGAGACTGATGCATGCGATGTGGTTTCGATGCGTGGTTCATGGCAGCAAGGCGGAACGATGAGATGAACACACCACACCCAGGGAAGAGCTCCTGCTGGGGAAGATGGGCTACAGTGATGTCTCTCTCCAATGAGGTTTCAGAGTCTGAAGCTCTCAGACCTGGTCTGGATCTGAAAGAGAGAAACAGTAGAAACAATACAAGCGTGAGAAAATACCAAAACAGTTTATTATTCTGTCTATTTGCTGCTTTCAGTGCATTCTTAGCTCCAAAACATTTCTGTTTTACTCCCATTTCTTATTGATGCTCATTGAAGTTCTTCTTGGAACTAGGACTGCGGGGACTAATCGACTACCAAAATAATCGATTAGCCGACTAATCAATGATCAAAATAATCGATTAGCCAACTAATCGGCTACTAAAATAGTTGACGACTAATTTAATAGTCATTACTTTGTATTAAATAAAGTCAGAGTGTAGTAAATTTGAACAAAGTGAGCGTTCAGCAATAAAAAATAAACGTTTTTATATTTTAGTCAGTGAGACCAAAACTTTATTTTTGGTTAGATAGTTCCTTGTTTCTGACGCCGACCTCATTTGATTTAATCTTGTTTTAATACCAGAATCTGATGAAGGAAAGAAGCTGCATGTTAGAAAGTTTAATAAACTATAATCTGAATTTACTTTCTATTAGTTTAAAGCTAATAATGATTAAGACGTGTGCTTCACATCCCCTTTAGTTTGCCCATGACCCAATTAGTCAACTAATCGAATAAAATAAATGCTGATTAGTCGTCTATTAAAATAACAGTTTTGGAAGCCCTGCTTGGAACCTTCTAAACCCTTTTGCACATATAGGCATGTTTACATTAAAAGTCGGGTCATCTGGACCCCACGAGACAGCGCACTGAACTTTAGTTTTTTCCTCAAGAATTTATTTTTTCATCTTCAATGGTGTCTGTAGTAGACATGAAATCCTGTCCAACTCTGTCCATGTCCTAATTGTATATAATTTATATATTTAATATATATATATATACACACACACAAACATACATACAACAAAAGAACAACTTAAACACTTACGAGATGGCTCATTCCGTTAACGGGTGTTCTCTCAGTCCTTCATTTTCTGGGTTGGAATCCAGAACGTTTTCTTTGCTGGCATTTCTTTCTTGTTCATCCTGTTAATGGAAAATATACATTTATCTACCACATTTTTTAAACCACAGCAAGCTAACCATACCATCCTCAACGATCTGAATGGATTATGCACAGAGCTGTGTGACATATTTCTGTTGTAAAATAAGACCAATCTTTTGTTTTTGGTTGTGGCAAAGTAAATTCAAATCTCAGTGTGCTATTGCTGCTGTTGTCTAATTTTCTTATGCTGTATGTTAGTTTGTCATTGTATAACAGTTAAGAACAGTGACATCCAAAAAAGCAAAGTTTGCCTTCCTAAAAGCATCAGCCAGTGCTCACAAAACACTACCATGTACAGTATGATCATAAGACTTCCTGAGATGAAATGTGACCGTGTTAGAACATTTAAAACTCTGTCAACTTTGAAGTGACTTTCAGACAGATGTGGTGCGTCTGTCAGACTGCTTAATTTACCTGACACTGAAAATGACAGATTCTTTCTAAGCTTTTGCTAAATTTATAATCTAGTTTGGTAGCAATTGAAACACAATAATTATATATTTATATATATAAAGAGAGAGAGAGAGAGCTTGGAAGTAATCAAAATGTGCTGCATTTCTGCATGTTAGCTGCTCATATTGTCGTCAACATGATTTTCCAGCAGCTTTTGAGCTAGTCGCGTGTAAATCTGCACATATAAGATTAGCTGAAGCAAATCAACTTCTAAGTTAGTTATATAGAGTGGCACATAAAATTTGAATCATTTTTGCAGTTTATTTTTGGTGTATTTTGCTAGCTATCTTGTACCTCCAAAAACCCGTCTGGTTCTTTATTAACAGCGGCCCGCAGACCCAACCGGAAATGACTGAGCGGTTCTAACAGGGTAAATTTGATCGATGCACAAGGAAGATTATATGAGTCTAACAAATATACAATTTCAACAACATACATTGCTAGAAAAAAAAAAAAAAGAAAATACTTCTTTTAAAATAAATGTAACATCGCCAAAATAAAACATTAAACTAACCTTCAGAAACAGCAGAAGCTCTTCAGGGCAGTGATGACGACACGTGGTCAGCTCACTACGTGATAACAACAACACTATTAGCCCCCAAAAAAAGTGCCAAAATTAAAGTGCATTTAGTAAAGTAGTTTGCACTAAATACTTGTTGAACAGGCACCAATATACTGCTTCGTACATATTCCATTGGCCATTCGGTAAGTTAATATTTTACCTCTCTTTAATGGTGAACCAAATAAGCATTACAATTCTTACCTCTCGTAGTCTGTGTGTGGCTGGAACAAAAGTTGCAGCTTAAACCGCAAATGGACAATTCTCTTGGTTGCTGTTTTCAAAACGTTCCCGCACTTTCCCTGCGACCCCATGGCAAAGCAAAACTGAAGATGAGATCTTGTTTCGTTTACGTCTCCTAGACATGAAGGAGAAATGTTTGAGACAAGACAGCTTTTCTCACTCTTCTCGAATGCGTCTCCTGAGTAATAAGTCTCACAGTGAGCACTATCTGAGATCTCAAACTTCTCTCACGACTGTCTCTTCTCCAGATCTCAGTCAAGAGAAAGATGAGATGTACTGCCTTGTTCTAAAGCATGTCTCATTTAGAAGGAAGACTGGAGTTTGAGAAGAGAGCCTCAGAGAGAGTCTGCATTCTGCCGGCAGGAGATCCTCTGCAGGAGGAGAGCAGGAGAAGAACGACCCAGAGGAGTCCAGCCATGGTGACTCTCTGCTGCACCAGCTCCTCGCTGAACATTCAACCTTCCTGACCTCCCGTCTGCAGCGCCGTCAAGCTCCCCGCTCTGCAAGCGGCTTCCTTTCACATGGAAAAAAAAAGGTCCTCTGACAGGAGATCCACTGTTCTGACTCAAAAACTCAAACCGACTGATAATTAAGACACTTGTGGGCGGAGTCACGCAGCTCAGATCGGTTCAATAATGAGAATAATTATGAAATCTGATCCTGGAAAACCTCAGAACATGTTTACATCGGTTCAGATTCCATTCAAGTGACTGTAAACATTTAAAATATCTGGTTGAATATTAAGTAGAACCTCACGGTTCTCTATAAAGGAGTCTGATCCTGATTCTTTGTCCTTTTATAGGATATTTTCTTCTTGTCACAAATTAAAACATGAACTTTATAAAAAAAAAAAAACAGAGGATGAATCATCTTTTTAAAATTGCTAATTAAATAATAATATATAATTAATACAATTTGTGTAATGCAACCTTTATTTAAAAAAGTCAAATTATTAGTGCTGTCTTGCAAATAATATTTTCGTCATTAATCAATCGTGAAAACCAATGAATTAATATAATTAATCGATTTTAATCAGAATTTATTGGTAATAGCTGTAAAGAAAAACTAATTTTGAGGTCTTTTATTGAAGTTTATGACATTGTAGTGCAGTAAAAGATCAAAATAAAACTAAAAAGGTGACTTTAAATTGGTTTTATTATTATTATAGATGACTTCAGGTCTTTACTATGACACCACTGAGAAGTCATTTTTTTTCAGTCTGGGGGGAATCAACAGGTCCAAACGTTATAATTTACCACATCAGAAAACGGAAGACATTTTTATAAAATATTGAACGCAATTCTTATGTTAAACCATAATTCAAATGTTGATATAGCACCTTATTCCACAGTTTAACACAACAGTAAGACAGTAGAAAAGACATGAGGGTGATTTTATGGTTTAATTTAACCCATTTAAGTGAATTTGATCATTTTAAACATGATTTGGAGCAGAAAAGAAATAGAGAAGAGTTCAACGACTGTTTCTTTCAGCTCTGCTAGCTCTGAGTCCGTCCTCCTAAAGTGTCCCCCCTTCCATCTGGATGTTCACCGCATCAGTTCCTACACAACCGCCCTCACTACGATAGTTTGTGTCGCAGAAAGACGAGGTTTACCTGCAGCTCACCTGTTTTTCTCCTGCATCCGCATGAATAGATGGGCGGTTCCTAAATCCACAAGTTTGTTTATCATTTCACGAAGCCGCCGCTCAAAATCACCCAAATGCTTCCTCACGTGTTTGTCTGGACTGTACCACTACGATCGACACCCCTACCCCACACCCCCGCGCTTTTCACATAATGGTATGGTCCTCTGTTGAACTCGTCTTCGCCATTTTATGACGTCATTTTGCGTAATATGATTTACATGACGTAAATGACGTCATCAATCACCATACTGAATCACCTCAGAAAGTCTTCAAGCATAATGAAAATCTGCTGAAGACATCTTTAGTAACTAAAGAATCCAGGAGACCAAGAGAACTTACAAGACATTTGAACACATCTGTTTTCTTAACACTGTGATTCAAAATCAGTTCTACAACGCTACCTGAGAGAAACATGAAAAATACAGGAAAACTTCAATCTCAGTCACGATAAACATGACTGAACAAAAACCTGCAAAAAAAGTTACTTTTGCAGACAAACCTACAGGGAATCCATTGCATGAAAATCCTGCAGTGGAAAAACAAGAAAGACCTGTCAGAATGGATTTGTCTGCCCTGAAACAAGAACGGGACCGTCTCTTGGAACAACTGTACGAAAAAATGACTATTTATCCCAACTTAAACAGAAAAGAATTTTCCACTGAGAGGAAGTGTGAAAGACACTGGCAGTTGCTCCAAGAGTTGAAACCAAAACTGAAAGATGCACGTCAACTCAGGCAGGAACGAGAAAAGGAACTTCAACGATGTAAACAGTTGTTGAAGGCAAAAGCCAAAATGGTTCAAGAGGGTCTGGAGGAACAAACCGACTTGAACCAACAGATGAGCGTCAAACTACGATTAAAGACCAAATGGGCCAGAAAACTTCAGTCCCAGGTGGAGGAGCTTTCTGAGCAAGTGACAACACTGCAAGCATCTGTCCCACCTGTGGAGTCTACGGACCAAACCGAGGATTTTGCTTTTCAAAAGAAGAATCTGAGAACACCACGAAAGAGGCATCAGTGGAAATGAAAGTTTCAGAGCTAGAGTTAGGTTCTGAACAACAAGAGGTTCCAGAACCGTCCAAAAAGCAAGAAGCGTAAGAAGAATAAGAAAACAAAGGGAAATCCCTTCCTTCAGAGGAACTGGAACCTGAGTGACCAAGTCAGCAACATAGAAAATCCAAGATAATATCAGTCTTGATCTCCAGAAAACAGAGGAAACTGACTCACCATCTCAGTGAGTGAGTCTGTTCCTAAAGAGACTGTCATGGAATCTATGGAAAATGTGTTGAGGAGGAATCTGTCAACCAAGTTCAAGTTCCTGACCCAGTGTTAGTTTCTGAACCTGAAATGAAAGATCCACTCCCACAATCTCTGGAACATGTCAGTGATGAATCATCAGTCCAAGTTCAAGTTTCAGAGCAGAGTTAGGTTCTGAACAACAAGAGGTTCCAGACCGTCCAAAAAACGCAAGAGGCGTAGAAGAACAAGAAAACAAAGCAAATCCTTTTCAGAGGACTGAAACCTGTGAGCCAGTCAGCGCACCTTTGGCTGACCAAGAAAATCCAAGATAACATCAGTCTTGATCACCAGAAAACAGAGGAAACTGGACTCACCATCATGTGGAGTCTGTTTCCTGAAGAGACTGTCATGGAATCTGTGGAAAATGTTGTTGAGGAGGAATCTGTCCAAGTTCAAGTTCCTGACCCAGTGTTAGTTTCTGAACCTGAAATAGAAGATTCTCTTCCAGAATCTCTGGAAACTGTCAGTGAAGAATCTGTCCAAGTTCAAGTTCCTGACCCAGTGTTAGTTTCTGAACCTGAAATAGAAGATTCACCTTCAGAATCTCTGGAAACTGTCAGTGAGGAATCTGTCCATGTCCAAGTTTCTGATTCAGTGATTGTTTCTGAACAAGATCAACCACTGACTGCAGAACCTTCCAGGAAACGCAAGATTTCTACGGAGATGGACACAACAGAATGTCCTCCCAACAAAAAACGGAGGATCTGTAAACCAGTCACCATAAAGTTAAGAACTCATTTGGCCAAACGAAGAGATGCCATCAATGCAAGACATGAGCAGAAAGAAGACAGATAAATCTGACTTAGGACTGCCATGGACCTTTACTGATGTGTACTGAATAAAAATAGAAGATTCACTCCCACAATCTTTGGAGGACATTTCTGAAGAGGTACCAGCTCAGACAGAAGCTTCAGAACCAGAGACGGCTTCTGAACAAGATCTTCTCCAAGAAGAAGACCTGAAAGAACCTGAAGATGAAACTTCAGATGGCAAAGATGAAATCTCAGATGATGAAGAAGACGAGTCCACTGATAAATCTGAGAACATCAGTGGAGAGAAAATTTCCCTGTGGAGGAGATTCAAAAAGGCTCTGACACCAGCAAGATGGCGCAAGTACAAGAGTAAGACTTGTGTGGTCATCCCAGATCAAAGATCTACAGACCCTGCAGAGGAAGATGAACATGTCCTCCAAAGTACATCTGTGGATGATCAACAAAGTGACTCTTTGCTCACCGCTTCTTCTTCTGGTTCTCGATTGACTGAAGACAAAACGTCTGAAGGCCAAGACGAGGAAATGTCTGATGACGAAGAAGAAGAAGAAGAAGAAGCCTCTGAGGACATGGAAGAAACAGATGATGAGGAGATAACATCTGAAGAAGAAACGTCAGATGACGAAGAAGATGAGTTCGCCGATGAATCTGAGAACACCAGTGGAGAGAAAATTTCCCTGTGGAGGAGATTTAAAAAGACTCTCACACCAGCAAGCAAACGCCAGTATAAGTAGAGACAGAAAAACTACTTTAGCTGGAACAAAGACTGGTGTTCTGATGTTTGGTTATAAAAGAAGATTGTTGTTTTTTTAATATGCTTTGGTTTTTTTGGTGCCCTCTTTATTTTAGTTATTTTTAGTTATTATTATTTTTAATTAGTTAGTTACTTAGATTAGTAAGTTTGTAAGTAAGTTAGATAATAAGTAGGCAAGTTAGATATTTTTTTTTTTTCAAAACTCTTTTAATACAAAAATGTAACTTTACAAGTACAAGTACAGTATTCTTAGGGTTTTTGATGACTAGGTTTCCCCCTTTATTTATTTATTTATTTATTCCTTATTTATCAATGTCGTATTTTGTTTAAAAATGACAAAACAAAATGTAAATAAAAAAATTTAAATTAAATTAAAAAAAAAAAAAAAAAAAAAAAAAAGCATGTAATGCAACCTCAAGGGGGCACATTCCAGTGCTCCCTTGTGCCGGTCCCAAGTCCGGATAAATGCAGAGGGGATGCGCATATTTATCTCTAAATATAGAGATCTGGATCTAGATCAGTAGATCAGCTGGAACCAGTCTGGCCATTCTCCTCTGACCTCTGACCTCAACAAGGCCTTTCCACCCACAGAAAAAAGTTGTGATCCTGCAAGAACTGAAATTCAGAGTCAGATAATCATTTTTGGATTCTTACCTAATGGAAAAAATGGATCCAAAAGTTCAATAGATTCTTTTTAGAAAGACTCTCAAGGTTTCTGTAGAAGTTTGCAGAATCACACCTATTTTCTTTATCCATATGCTGCTTTTATTAAGGTTATTTGGTCAAATAAATGGAAAATAAAATAAAGGTATCATCCCTGTTTGATCTTCCTGCAGCTGCATCTGAAACTGCAGAGATTCTGCTTCTGTTTGAGGATTTCTCTTCATCTTCACTTCTTCTTTGCTGCACATTTACAGCCTTAGAGTCCTCACAACGTTCACCATCCATCAAGGTTTTGGTCCAACTCTAACGTCTCTGAACCAGCATCTGTTATTTCAGCATCAGACTGCAGGAGAGCCACACAATAGAGGTTATTGTGTAAAGTTCAGGACCCCCAGGACTCTGGAAAACCACACAAGTCTTTGAATAAACCCTGAAGATACAGCTGATGTTCAGCTAAGAGAGATTCTGCTCTCTGGATATTCAAATGATTCTTTATTTCCCTGTAATTGACCATGATTGGTTCTCCTATTAGATTCTGGAAGGGAAAACTTCTGACACTTCAAGATAAAAGTCCTTCATGTTTCTTTATCATGGAAACAAATGAGTAAAAAAGCAACATTTAAAACAGATTCAAACATTTAAAGTCCAATCAGAAGAAATGTTGACAAAAGGTCATATTTTACTGATAGAAAGATTTTATTTGAAATTTAAAAAACTGAACAAAAATGTGAAATGGGATCCTAAAAATCCTAAATATGTTCTATATTTGAGTCTTTTTGCTACAACTTTAGCCATAAAGTTGTTGTGTTTTCAAGTTTCATCTCATTTCTTTAGAGATTAGTCAAATATCTGAAGAGTTATGAGTTACTGCAGCGCACAAACAACAGAAAAGAGGAATTTAGAACGAAACGGAGGACTCTGCATGAAGCTGGTGACCTCTCAGCAGGTTGTTTCTGCAGGTGGACCTGCTCCTCCTGCAGGAGTCTTCACACTCCTCACTGTGAGACCAGTGGTCCGGTCCGGTCCGGTCCGGCTGGTGCGTCCCAGAGCGAAGACGGCCCTCCTCACTCCTCGACCGCTGCAGCTCTCCAACCCCAAAGTTGCAGCTCTTGAAAAAATATATTATGTTAAAAATTTTGTGTTTTAAGTTTCACCGGCGACGCCTCCGTTTTAATTTATTTTTATTTTTTTTTAATATTATTGTTTTGTTAAAATGTTGTTGGGTTTTCTCCTGGTGTTCAGGTTTTCCCTTAAAAAATATTCATCATTTATCGTTGTTTCTGCTTAATGCATTAATGGATAAAATTGGTGACTCAAAATGGTCGTTTAGTTGTGAATATGAGTGTGTGTGGTTGTTCGTCTGTAGTTTTTAGTCACGCATTCATTCATGCATGTAATGCAGACACTAACGCATGTAATGCAACCTCAAGGGGGCACATTCCAGTGCCCTCTTGTGCCGGTCTCAAGTCCGGATAGATGCAGAGGGGATGCGCATATTTATCTCTAAATAATGAGATCTGGATCTAGTTGCAGAGCCAGAAAATGCCGGCCAGGCCGGACAAAGCCAGGACGAACAGACGGACGGATGTGACTCGAAGTGACTGGAAGTAACGGTCCAATATTCCTCCATCAAGGTTAAGCAGGAGTTCTACCAAGCCTGGTGGACTGCTGGGACTTCAGAGGCAGCTGACAGGTACCAGCAGTCAAAGAGAGCAAGGCCTTTTCACCCACGGATCCGCCGCTAACCCATTATTTTCTCTTTTTCTGACCATTCTCTGGAAACCCTAGAGATGGTTGTGGGTGAAAATCCCAGCAGTTTCTGAAATGTACGTCTTCTCCTTCTACTGGCTAAATGTAATGCGATGTTATAGTTCCTATATTCTTTTTATATATTTAAAAAGACATATACATTTATATTGTGCCTTTTCTGCATCTAAAACCTTTGTGTTCTTCTGTTTAAAAAAAAAACATCTCAACTGTATTAATTTACATAGCTGTCAAAAGAAAAAATTATTAAATTGACGCTGCAATGTTATTGTGAAATGTCATGGGTTCTTTTTTTAAGTTTTAAAAAAATGTCTTTTCTTGCACATCATGTCTTACTCTCTTGAAAGAAAATAAGTGAGGACTAGAGATAAAAGGGAGCACGACTCTCGTAAGGAGTCAGAAACGGTCATGAAGCTGCATCGTCATTCATGACTGTTACGGTAGATCGGGTAAAGTTGCAGTGAAAATAAAATTTGAAGGATGCGCAACAAATCGCGCAAAATCCTGGAGGGTCTGATGATAACATATTTGACGTGATAATTGATCAAATTGGATTAGCAACAATAGAAATGATGAGAAATGCCACGATAGACACTTTTCTATTGCCCACACGATATATATGGTCATATCACCCAGCACTAATCTCAACTGTATTTATTTACACAGCTGTCAAAGCTGCTTATTGTGAGATTTCATGTTTTTTTTTATTTCAAAAAGATATCTTTTGAGCACAACATGTCTTACAGTAATGTATGACTTCTAGCTTGAAAAAGTGAATGAGTTGAAATGTTTAAGGAATAAACAACTTTTGTAAGTTGAATATAAATACGTCATAATTGATTTGTTTCTATGATAAACTGATGTGTCCAAGAAACAAATGACTCATTTTAGATCTTGTGCCAGGTCTCACTTTTCTTTTTGCTGAGACTAAATTGAGATCTTACTGAGCAACGAGAGACAGAATCATACATATAGTTCAGTGAGACAGAGCTGAGACAGTAAAGAGATCAAAATGAGACATGCTTTTTAGAACAATGCAGTACATCTCATCTTTCTCGTAACTGAGATCTGGAGAAGAGACAGTCGTGAGAGAAGTTTGAGATCTCAGACAGTGCTCACTGTGAGACTTATTTCTCAGGAGACGCATTCGAGAAGAGTGAGAAAAGCTGTCTTGTCTCAAACATTTCTCGTTCATGTCTAGGAGACGTAAACGAGACAGAAACGAGATCTCATCTTCAGTTTTGCTTTTCTATGGATGGAAAAGATGAATATTTTCAAAATTATAATTTACTGGCTATCTCTTTGTCTTTCCTCTCCTTTTCTATCTTTTCTCATTCTTTACTTTCTTTTTCTTTTTTTGAGTTTCTTTGATTCTGTTCTTCTATTTCCATTTGGTCTGTTGTTAAGACAGTTATGGTTTTCCAGCCCAAAGTCTCCTAAAAACAATCAGAATCAACAACAAAAAAGCCCAACTTATCCATCTGTGATTAATTTGATAAAAATAGCAATTAATCCTGAAATAACGACTCCTATAACATTTTGAGGAAATGTTAAAAAAAAAATCCACAAATACTGAAACTCAAGAACTTCTAGATCAGGGCTGCTCATTCCTGGTCCTCGAGATCTACCACCCTGACTGTTTTCCAGATCTCCAAGCCCTGCCAGCTGTTGATTGGCTCAGTCAGATGTCTCCACAATCTGATTGAAAGAACACACCTGGTCCAGGTAATCAGCAGCAAGCAGTACATGGAGAGCTGGAAAACAGGCAGGTTGGTAGATCTTGAGGACCAGGAATGAGCAGCCCTGTTCTAGATCAACTCTAAAGCCTATCACGAACCAAAGGGAAATTTGTTCTTGTATGTTTTTCTTTTCATGAATTTAGGTGAGGTAAATATAAGCAAATCTTCTTGTGAATTCTGACATTTAAATTCAAAAACAAAATCTGTTTGTTTTTGATAATTTATTTTTCAGACACATCATTTTTTCCAAGTCTTAGTAAACATTGAAAACCAGATAGAATATAACCTGTGATTAATCCAAAAGGCAATTTTCTGAATGTATATTAAAAGGAAATTTTGTGTGAGACCAACAGTAAAAATTCTCCCTAAAACTGAAAAAAGAATTGATCAAATAAAGGATCTTTTGTTTTTATATTTCAAAAAGCTCTGTTGTTTTTCTGTCTTTTCAGTCCAGCTTCACTTCAGATCTGAACATGAAATGAACGACAAATACGTTACTTGTCAAGTGGAAAGAGAGGACATGTAATAAAATATGACGGAGGCATTAAGGAGTTAATAAAGCATTATATTTCTAGCATACGCTGAGTAAACTGAAGAGAGAATCACATCACTTTGTTGACCTGAAATTAAGTGGAAAATGCACAAAATAAAGCAGTTTGGAGGATAAATGATTAGAATCAAACACATCAATTGCATTTAAATGAAACGGGTTAATTATCATTAGTAGGATGAAGGTGAGGCACTGCTTCAGCTGCCTCCCCAGACAACATTCAATACGTAGCTAAAAGCCCCCAAACCTGACTAAAGCACTTCCTGTTCATAAAAACTCAACCAAAACTGCCCAATTAGGCTGGAAACCGTCCAATCTGGCAACACTGCCTCGGCTGCTATAAGGGGCTGATGATCACAAAGAAAACAAAGCAAATATTTGACAAACATGTAGGAAAGCTGCAACATTTATGATGTTTTAAAACATGACCGAATAACAGGATTCACCAGCACTCCTTAAATCTACATGAGGAGATCTGTAGAAGCTTCCTCAGATGTATGTCAGTGGGCCTCTTACCTGTCTGAGAGGGGCGCCTCCACCATGCGGCTGTCTTTGGGAGCGTGTTTGGTAAAGTTCTCCAGGGCCAGGTCTTTGTAAAGCTGCTGCTGCTCGGGGCTGATGAAGGCCCGCGAGCACGTCCCAAAGCCCCGCGAGCACGTGCTGAAGGCCCGCGAGCACGTGCTGAAGGCCCGCGAGCACGTGAGCGCGTCCCAAAGGCCCGCGGGCGCGTCCCAAAGGCCCGCGGGCACGTCCCGAAGCCCCGCGAGCGCGTGCTGAAGGCCCGCGAGCACGTGCTGAAGGCCCGCGAGCACGTGCTGAAGGCCAGCGAGCACGTCCCGAAGGCCCGCGAGCACGTGCTGAAGGCCCGCGAGCACGTGCTGAAGCCCCGCGAGCACGTGCTGAAGGCCCGCGAGCACGTGAGCGCGTCCCAAAGGCCCGCGGGCGCGTCCCAAAGGCCTGCGGGCACGTCCCGAAGCCCCGCGAGCATGTCCCGAAGGCCCGCGAGCATGTCCCGAAGGCCCGCGAGCGCGTGCCGAAGGCCCGCGAGCGCGTCCCAAAGGCCCGCGGGCGCGTCCCAAAGGCCCGCGGGCACGTCCCGAAGCCCCGCGAGCGCGTCCCAAAGGCCCGCGGGCGCGTCCCAAAGGCCCGCGGGCACGTCCCGAAGCCCCGCGAGCGCGTCCGAAGGCCCGCGAGCACATCCCAAAGGCCCGCGGGCGCGTCCCAAAGGCCCGCGGGCACGTCTCGAAGGCCCGCGAACGCGTCCCGAAGCCCCGCGAGCGCGTTGAAGGCCCGCGAGCACGTCCCAAAGGCCCGCGAGCACGTCCCGAAGGCCCGCGAGCGCGTCCCAAAGGCCCGCGAGCGCGTCCCAAAGGCCCACGAGCACGTCCCGAAGGCCCGCGAGCACATGCCGCAGGCCCGCGAGCACGTCCCAAAGGCCTGCGAGCACATCCCAAAGGCCCGCGAGCACGTCCCAAAGGCCCGCGAGCACATCCCAAAGGCCCGCGAGCACGTCCCGAAGGCCCGCAAGCGCGTCCCGAAGGCCCATGAGCACGTCCCGAAGGCCCGCGAGCACGTCCTGAAGGCCCACGAGCACGTCCCGAAGGCCCGCGAGCACATGCCAAAGGCCCATGAGCACGTCCCGAAGGCCCACGAGCACGTCCCGAGGCCCATGAGCACGTCACAAAGGCCCACGAGCACGTCCCAAAGGCCCGCGAGCACATCCCAAAGGCCCGCGAGCACGTCCCGAAGGCCCGCAAGCGCGTCCCGAAGGCCCATGAGCACGTCCCGAAGGCCCGCGAGCACGTCCTGAAGGCCACGAGCACGTCCCGAAGGCCGCGAGCACATGCCAAAGGCCCATGAGCACGTCCCGAAGGCCCACGAGCACGTCCCGAAGGCCCATGAGCACGTCCCAAAGGCCCACGAGCACGTCCCAAAGGCCCACGAGCACGTCCCGAAGGCCCGCGAGCACGTCCCAAAGCCCAAAGCCCCGCGAGCGCGTCTCAAAGGCCCGCGAACACGTGCTGAAGGCCCGCGAGCACGTGCTGAAGGCCCGCGAACACGTGCTGAAGGCCCGCGAGCACGTGCCGAAGGCCTGCGAGCACGTCCCGAAGGCCCGCGAGCACAAGCACGTCCCAAAGGCTGATGTCCTCGTACTCGCAGGTGAAGAGCTTCAAAACGAGAAATCAAAAGCATTTGACGACCGATTGATGCTGCTGAGAAACGGAGAGAAAACAGGCTCAGCAGATCTGTGTGTGCGTAACATTGTGTACTTGCAATTATGTACTCACTTATACAATCAAATGTAAAAAATGTATAAGTAAAATGGACACACGCACAACTTGAAATTGCAGCAGCTTTTATTTATGGTTTTACTGTTTCTATTTCTCCCAGAAAAAAAATGTTTCGACTAAGAACTATTGGATATTGCAAAGAGTTCAAATATAACTACACAAAATCCACTGTAACTGTGCCTTAACTGACTTGTCCTGGTAGGGGGATCAATTAGATTTATTCTGAAATGGTCCCTGGACATGTGGAACCTTTCTGTTGAGCCTGAAAATTAACTTCTTCTTTTTCTACAAGGAAAAATGTCAGGATATCCACTGATATCTGCTATCTGCTCATGGTGTCTGACGGCAGAGGCCTCTTCCTGGAGGGGAAGGAGCGCGTGACCGCCGCGGTGGCGAGCTGCACGCAACAACAACATCTTTGTGATCTTTGTGGTTCTGGACAACCCCAACTAAGAGAGGCGCCGAGGCGGAGCCCGGTTTTTGGACCTGAACCTCCTGCTAAACTCCAGCTCTGTGCTGCAGGACTCCATCCTCCACATCAAGGTTCCCATCTTTAAAGGTCCGGGAGAACTTGATCATCTCACACTCTGATCATCTCTTGATCCATTTTTAAAGCGTTCTCAGAGATTTTTAATGTTGATTTTAGACTAAATCAACAAACCAGGACTTTATTAGAAATTGACCTCTGAATTGTGGGCGGGACTGTTGGCGTGGACCAATCCTGCCCCTTTACCATCACCCATAACCGAGAGCAAGGAGCTTGTGGCCCGCCCAGCGTATCTGTGACGTCACAAACACGAGCCAGTTCTTCATCTGTTCTTACTTAGATGCTTTTTTTTTTTGTCCTCCGGCCACCAGAGGGAGACAAACGCTCTTCCGGCGGCTTTCACCAGAACTCCCGTCTCCCTCATGTAAACAGGTACCGGTTCTGTTGGGCATGTCCGCCTCAAGGTTACCGCCGGCTGCTCTCTCTCTGAAGCAGGTAAACGCAGACCCTGTGAGCGGGCCGGACCGGGACGCTCTGCCGGTACCGCTGCCGGGTCTAACCGGGTTTGTGTCAGTTTCTGCAGAGGCAGAAGGTCCTGCAGATCTACAGGAACATGCTGAGGACCATCCGACAGGTGCCGGACGAGGCGGACAGGAGGTACCTGAGGGGCTGGGCCCGCGAGGAGTTCAGGAGGAACAAGGAGGCCACGAACCCGGTGAGCAGAACCCGCGCGGTTCCGGTTCTTACCGTGTCCTCAGTCAGAAGTTTGAACCAGTGTGGTTTATTTTCACCACCAGAACGACTTCTGTTCGATCAGTCCGTTTATGTTGTTCTTTAGTTAAGTTTATTTAACAAACATCATTTTCATAACTAATGTAATACCGCTGCCGACCAGCAGGTGGCAGCAAACACACTTTCACGGTCTTTGTTCATGGTCAATATCTGAGTATATTTTTAAGAGATCAATCAAAGTGAGTGATGAATGAAAATAGACAAAACTTTTTTATTAATAAAACCAGACACTGATAAACCTCATATATATTATATTATCTTTCTAAATATTATGAACAAAACCAAAATGTTCCATTTAAGACCCTAAAATTCAGAGAATTATGCAAATTCAATGTATTTATAAAAACAACTTTGTAATATTTTCACTTTGGCATCCTCAATTGCAGCTTTAAAGAGCAGAAACTTTGTATTAGGTTTAGAAATGATGCCTAAATGCAAAAGAAACCAACCCAGGCGTGACCTCTGACCCTCACGCTCATGTGAGGTCAGCTTCAGGGCAAACGTGTGAGAACTGTTGGGTTACAGGCCCGGATGATGACCCCGAGGAACTCATCCTCATTAACCCTTCAACACCGGAGCTCCAGTGTTTATGATCTTTGATTTACTGTAACTTTTCAATCATTAACATCATCATTCCAGTAGATAAGTAGATGATTCCAGTAGATCTGCTTGAATTATCATGTTAACGTTTAAAAAGTTACAAGATGTTAAAGATTTTGTGTTTAGACGTAATCGGCGACGCCCCAGGTGTTGAAGGGTTAACCAGCCCAGTTCACAAACGAAACTGACTCAGACATGGAAACAGGAAAAACTGATGCTGGTCATTTAAAGAGATTCAGGATCAAAATGAGGCTTAAATCATGAAGTCATTGAAGGTTTCAACTCAGACCCATAAGGAACCAACAAAGAACTGGCCGAGAATAGCCACTAACGATTATTTTATTAGTCAACTAATCAACCATTATTGTTCCGATTAGTCGACTAATCGGGTCATTCTGGTGGTTAAACTAATCTTAACTATTATTAGCTTCAGGACAACTAAAAAAAAGAAATTAAAACAATAGTTCATGAAACCTTAAATAAATCATCCTTCATCAGTTTCTAGCATTACAAGAGGACTTGAATCAAATGAGGTCAAACAAGGAACTATTTTTCCTAAAAGATAAATTTTGTTGAGCTGAGATGAAATAAAAAAAGAAACGACTAAAGCAGTCGTTGACTATTTCAATAGTCAATTAGTCGACTAATCAACTATTGAAATAGTATTGAGTTTTGAAATATTCAATATAATAAATATTCGTTACGTGGTTGACCTATTGCCTAATCGTGACCTTAAACTGAACATGACAGATTCTCTATTCCTCCACTCAGGATGCGATCCGCATGATGATCACTCAGGCCAGGAACCATCTGGAGGAGCTGCAGAAGTCCTTGGCGCTGGCTCAAAGTTGATATCTGAGGACCGATCTGGACCGTGTGAGGAGAGCTGAGAGTGTCCGGGTCGAGGGCGACGAGGGTCTGAAGGCTTCATCGTTTGGACTGTTGTCAGAACTCCTCTCCTCTCTCACTAGAGTCAACCCACAGACACTGCAGAGACAGTTCTTTAATACAAAACAGCTTCCTGGGGAGGAAGAGTGCATCAAGATCCAAAACAAACAGGTTCTAGTAATACTGCAGCACCACTCAGCTTCATGTCTGTGATGGAGAAGCGCTCGGCGCCGCAGCAGCTCTACCATCTCTGCAGCTCTGATCGTTAGCTTGTTCTGCTGCAGCAGAGTCACAGAAAAACGTTTGAATTTCTCTGTAATCTTCTGAAAACGTTTCTAAAGAATAAAATTCCTTCTGAAAAGGAAGAACACATTTAATTAGCTTGAAGAGTCATTTGCTTGAGAACTGGGATTTAAAAAACAAAGTCTGGTTTGAAAATGAAGCTTATCTGTGGTTCTGTCAGACGGATTGGAGCTTCAGAGTTCTGGAAACGGAGTGAAGAGTGACCGGCTGATCCAGGAGTTCTGACTCGGCGGATCCTGGCGGTTCTGACTCGGCAGATCCAGGCCCGTTTGTTTCAGCAGCAGCTCAATCGGCATCATGGCTGTGAAAACAGCTGAACTGGCTTCATCTGGTTTACTTTTATTTCCAGCTTTGATCAGAGTTCTGAGAACTTCTCTGCTCCTCCTGATCCATCAATCCTCCATCAGCCGTCCTGCAGTCGAGCTTCGGCGCTGCTGGTTCCTCCGGGAGCCGGCGTGGAGCTCCCGTTCCCGCTCTGAGGCTTTCAGCAGCCGTCGTGGCGGCTGGTCCTCAGCGTGCGCAGCTCGTCCTCCAGACAGGCGATCCTGTCGATCAGCGCCGCCCTGTCGGCCTGCGCCCGCTGGTCGGCGTGCCGCCGCGCCTCCTGCACCTTCCGCTCGTACCAGCGCTCCATCTGCGTGGACACGGCCTCAAAGAAGTACTGCGTGACCTCCATGGCGTGCATGTTGTCCCTTTCCTGAGTGAAGGACGGCTCCGGCGGCGCCTCTCCAAACACCTCCAGGGTCCTGACCCCCCCCGCCCCTCTGGACTTAGTCCTGCTCTGAGAGTGTTTGCGGTGGCGCCTCCCGCGGCCGCAGCGCGCCGCTCTGCCGTGGGAGACGCCTCCTCTGCTGCTTCCAGGTCCTGGGTCTTTCTGTGCGCGTCTGCCGCTCGCTCCTTTGGACGAACTACTGGGGTTGAGGAGGCGGGGCTCTTGGCTGGCTCCGCCTTTTGAGTCTTTTCAGCCGCTCTCTGAAGATCAGAGAGGTCAGCTCAGAGCTGTGCCTCGTGATGTCCAGCGTGATGCGCCTCTCATCTAGTTCTCACACCAGATGCAGATTCTTCCACGACGGTCGACAGGCGCTCCTGAGAGAGCTTCTTTAGTTTCTGCCATCGTGGGTAAATGAAAAACCTAAAAATATCACTTCATGTTGCGTCGTCCATCTTGACTTGTCAACTGATCTCTAACTCTCTCGTTGGTTTTTTTAACACCCAAAACCCAGTCCCACGAGATTTGGTTGCAACCCACGAGATTTGAGTGTCGACATGACACTCAAGAGATTTGAGGGTCAACTGACGAGATTTGAGTCACGATCCACAAAATTTGAGTCGAGACCCACGAGATTTGGTCACGTGCAACAAGATTTGGTCGCAGGTCACGAGATTTAAGTCAAGACTCACGAGATTTAAGTCAAGACCCACGAGTTGAGTTGCGACCCACGAGATTTGAGTCTAGACCCACGAGATTTAAGTCTAGACCCACGAGATTTAAGTCAAGACTCACAAGATTTAAGTCAAGACCCACGAGTTGAGTTGTGACCCACGAGATTTAAGTCAAGACCCACGAGTTGGGTTGCGACCCACGAGATTTGAGTCTAGACCCACGAGATTTAAGTCAAGACCCACGAGTTGAGTTGCGACCCACGAGATTTGAGTCTAGACCCACGAGATTTGAGTCTAGACCCACGAGATTTAAGTCAAGACCCACGAGTTGAGTTGTGACCCACAGGATTTGGTTGCGGCGCCTGAGATTTGAGTCGAGACCGATGAGATTTTTGGGTCGATGCATGAAATTTGAGTCATAACCCACAAGATTTGAGTTGTGATCCACGGGGTTTGGTTGTGGCGCTCAAGATTTGACTAGCGATCTACAAGATTTGAGTCAAGACCTACGAGATTTGAGGGTCGACTCATGAGATTTCAGTCACAACCCACGAGATTTCAGTTGTGACCTACAAAATTTGACTAGCGATCTGCGACATTTGAGTCACGACCCACGAGATTTGGCGAGGCACCGGAAAAAAGGTCCGAGCTGTTTGCAGCGCCACCCCCTGCTTGAGAACTGTCGGGTTATTCTGCAGGCCCAGGCTCAAACATGGTTAAAAGCTGGTGACCAGACGGAACCCGTCCTCATTAACTAACCCAGTCCACAAACTGTTTCTTTCTGTAGTTGTTAATGTTGCAAAGAAAAACTTACTCAGAAATGGAAACAGGAAAAACAGATGCTAGTCAAGAGATTCAGGGTCAAAATGAGGCTCAAATCATGAACTCACTACAGGTTTCAGCTCAAACAGACCAGGAACCGACCAAAAACCTCCTCCTCACCCGGGGTCGGCTCACTACGTTGATCTGTGTTCTGATTGTAGGTTTATTTTTATCTCTACAGTCTATTTAGATACAAAAACATGATCACATTTGTCAATCGTGTTGTTTTATTGTGAAAAACTGGTTATACTTAGAAAGTAAACCAGATTTTTCATGTATCTTGATGTAACTTCCAGCCAGAATTGACGCGGATCGCTCGCACACATGAAGGCCCTGAATGGAAACGGTCCCCGTTCCGCGCCGCTTCTGTGACCAGTATCAACCAGACATCTGACCTCACCTGGAGAGCTCTCCGCATGGACAACAAAGTAGTGGTTGGAGGCTCCGCCCCCCGCCGTGCCCGTGTCACCTTCACCGGGCTTCGGGCCAGCGCGTTCTCTCCTCTCGACTTCATTCAGACCCTCGGAGACCGACAGACAGCGCCGCAGCGTGGTGGCGCCGGGCTCTCCGCTGAGCCGGACCTCCAAGTTCTGCAGTTTGGACAGACACCAGCTCTTCAGCTCGCTGACCAGAGACGCCTGCGCAGAGGAAACGACAGCATTAGGACACGCCCTGCTCCGGGCGCCGCCCCCCTCCGCCCCCCTCCGGGCGCCGCCCGGCCCCCGCGCGCCCCACCTGTCTGCTCTGGGCGTCCAGACGCTCCTGCTGCGTCCACTGCTCCATCCTCTGCAGACATGCGCTCCTCTCCGCAGAAACCCGCTCCAGCGTCAGCTTATCCAGAGCCCCCATCTGCAGGGATCAGACGGGTCAACAGCTGTCCTTTAAACGGTAGGGCGGGCCCACCGCCACACACTGATGGAGATCGGACCAGGACCTTTCCAGGAGGAAGATTCTGCAGCACCATCACAGACTGAAGAACCGTCCTCTAAGTATGTCTGCTTAGAAACGTCTTGAAAACTGGTCGTCACCAGTAAGAAGTCAAGCCACAGTTCAATTCAGCTTTAAACTGACAATTTAGATGTTTACCTTTTTATTTCTCAACACAATGAATTAAAGGTATTTTAAGGTCAAGTATATTTTCTGTTTGCTCCTTACATCAAACAAGAAGGATTCAATACAAGTAAACAATTATACATAATGCTGACATGATTCCTTCATACTCGTTCATGTTGTGCTCCACCCACCTGCTGTTTGTGCACTCGGTGAAAATGACCGTTCACATGCAGTTTGGAGAGAAAAACAGAACGAGGCCTCAAGAGAGTTAGTCAAGTAGAGCACGGCTCCGGCCAATGAACACGCAGCCCACACTCACAGGCGGACGCACAATTACAGGCACACACCCACAGTGCGCGTAGGGCAGAATTTCAGACTTTACGCGCATTTGTATAGGTTTTTAACATAAAGAAGCTGCTTGAACGACGCGGCTGGTGCGTGAGCACCTTCACACTCTCAGAGAAACATTTCTAAATTCAGGCCCAGGCAGAGACGAACTGATTTTTACATTTTCTGCACCGATGAACATGATGACGATTTTTTATCGTTTTTTTTACTAATTCACAAAGAGTCGTTACTCAGTCAGGTTATCTCGTTGATCGGTAACCGTAGCAACGGAGGTTACAGCAGCATCACCTGGTGTTTGTTCTTGCGGTCCATCTGGCCCATCTTGCTGTTCACCAGGTCCTGGACGGTGTGGATCTCGGTCTTCATCTCCTCCTTGGTGGCCTCCAGCTGGTTTTCCAGTTTGCTGATGAGCGGCTCGCAGCGGCAGCCGTTCAGCGGCGCCTGCAGCGACAGCAGAGTGAGCCCTGCTGGGTTTCCTCTGAAGACCCACGCTGACGGCCACCCACCTGCATGATCTTCCCGTCTTTTCCTCGGTACAGGGTGTAGAGCTGGTAGGCTTTGAAGCTGTGAGGGGGGGCGGGGCCGTGGGGGAAGGCCCCCTGAAGATTGGTCGTCCTCTTGTGGACGCCTTCGCTGGGCTTCGTCTCTCGGCGGCGCAGAGGTTCTGACAAAGACGGCTGCAACGAAGTCAGCAGCTATCAGACTGAGGAAGAGCAGAGCTCTGCCTCCTCATCCTCGTCTGCAGGTTTACCTTCTGCTTCCTGCTCCTGCGGGGGTGGGTTTCGGCCTGTCTGCAGGGGGCGTGCTCGCTGCTCTGCGTGTCCTCTGCTGCAGATGCACTGTCCTGCAGAAAACAGGGAGGGTGACACTTAAGCCTCCAGAAGGATTCAAAAATTGATGTTTTAAAAATTGTGTTTTTTACTAATTTAAAAACATAAATTTGAGAATCATCAGCATAAAACCAGACCAGAGACAAAACAGTTTAAAATACAGGAAATTAAACTTTAAGCTAGTATCTAAAAGATTTTTTTAATTCTTTAGTGAACTTCCTATTGTCCAGAAACATGTAAACCTGACGGTTTCATTTGAATAAAAGATCAAAAACAGTTCTGCGACGAGCTGAAGCTGCTTTTCTGTCGTTCTCTGGAGTCATTATTCTTTACATACTCATGTTTACAGAAGTTCAATCATTTCAAGTCAACCTGGAAGGAAGAAATGTTATAGTTCCTCAAATGACCTGCAGGGGCAGGGTCAGTCTGATGTAAAAATTATTTCATATGTGAATTTTGTTTTGATTGGCAGGTAAATGTAATAACAGACACAACAAAACCCACTTAACTCCACCCATTTTTTGGAGCATTATCGAGCTGGACAGAACACACTTTGGTCATGTCCCACTTGCGGCTTGAACTTTGAATTCCGTCCAGATTATTGAGTTAATATACATTTCTAGGGCTGAGTAGCCAAAATAAAGTCCAGAAACAATTCGATTCACCAGAGACTGGATCGTTACTGTTCAGATTTATGTTTTTATTCTTTCAATCCTCTCAATTCAATTTTGAGTTTACACATTTGTACACATTTGTTTTGAAATACATCAATAATCTACTATATGTTTTGAATATATTTATATTAATCTGATGCAGTTCACATAATGTAAAATGCTTGTTTGGCCACTAGGTGGTGATCACGCTGTAACATTACACCTCATTCCAGAAGAAGAAGAAAGTTTAAGGGAAAAAAACTATGTTTTAGACCACAAAAATATTAAAATAAAATATTTCAAATATTTTAAAATATTTCCTAAAATATTTCCTTAAAAAAGTTTGGAAAAATCATGTTTGTGAGTTTATAAAGATGTTCATTTATTCAACAATGTATGTTTAGGTCGACCGAGCGTTAGCATTAGCAGTCCTATGGGAAATTCAAATAAACGTTAGCATCAAGCTAGCAGATTTTAGCTTTATGTGCTAAACCGATTTAGATTTTTATGAAACTATCATTGCTCTGTTAAGTTTAAATCGATTTGGATTGATAAATTGATTTTATCAACCCAGCGATAATCATTTCTTTTTAAAAGTTAAAATAAATACTATGTTCTTTCTTGTTTGACTCTAAATACACCAAATTACAACAACATTTCAAAAAGAAATCCTGGAATCAATTTATAAACCAAGATGGACTCAAACCTTTCCTCAAATATCTGCTTTTTAGAGGATAAGAGGTGAACTCTGTTCTGTCTTTCTATAACAGATCTTCAGGAAATCCTTTCAGTTTCCTCCAGAACAAAAGTTTGACACTTGTTTTTTGCTTTGGCTTTTTTATCCAGCTCCTCCTAAAGCAGCTCAGTGGAGTTCAAGTCTGACTGATGTTTCCGAGGTGACCATCTTCTTTGGTAGTTCTGAAGTTCACGTTGTTCTCCTAACAGTCTAGACTCCAGGTAATTCTATCGGCCCTCCAGATCATTTTATTTTATTGTTATTAATACATTATATTAATATATTGCATCGATTTCTAACTTATATAATATTTACAAAATCTTTTTTTATGGAGAGTAAAATATTGAAAGTTCTTTCATGTTTAAATTGATTTCTTCTAGAATAATATTCCTGCCTGTTTTCATTCGTAATTATGTTAAAAAGTTATGTTTTTAAAGTCTTAAAAATGTAGTTTTAGAGTATTCCATAAATGGATTTTGGCCCCTATAGTGATTGAGTTTGACACTCCTGGACGAGAAGGAACAGCATGGAGATGCAGAATGATGCCAGCTGCCTCCAACTCTGTCTCCAGTCAAAGAGTCCAGCTAAACAGTCCCATACCATCACCCTCCCTCTTCCTGTCACACTCTCTGGTGCCATTCTAAATAGTTGACAGCTGTCAGTGAGTTTGTGGTGTTTACCTTACAGGACAGCATCTGATCTCTGGGCACCGACTGAGCCCTCCCCTCTGACTTCAGCTTGTCCCTCCTCTTCCTCACGCTCCGGCCTCGCAGAAAGCTCTGGACCCAAACCCAAACAGTTTCAGTCTTCAGAAGTGTTCATGCGAAAGCTCAGCTCCACACTCACCTGTGGAGCTTTGGTCAGCAGGAGAGCCACCTCGGGGTTGTTGTGGTCTCTGGCCTGATCCAGAGCCGTCTGACCCGCCTGCACAGACAGAACCAGAAGGTCTTCCTTCAAACCGCAGCGGCTACTGTCACATTGTGGTTCCATAAAGACGGCAGGTCCAGTTGTTACAGTTTACTCCAAGTTTCATCTGTCACAGGTTTTTTCAAAGCTTCCTGCTCTGTGGTCACGCGAGCCTTTTATATTTGATTTGTTTTAAACATGTAAAACAATAAAAAGACTTAAAAAACCCAAAAAATCAATGCAATCCCCTTTTATAAAAGAAAAGCCACAAACCGAATTCAATAAATACATGTTTGAAAAGGGGATAGGCAGAAGCAAATTCTTATTTAAGAAAATCCCTTTAAATCTTTTTCCAGTAACTCAAATAATTCACAATAAATAAACCTAAACAATACAATATTCCAGTAACTTTCAATGTTTTCACCTGTAAATCCTATAAATTGTTGTTTACAATCACCATTTAACAATCCAAAAATGCTTAAATTATAATTTATGTTCTTCCATTTTATATTTTGACAACAGCTTATCTTTAATTTTTGATTGTAAAAAATAGTTTGATGTCCAGTATTGATTTTTAAAGCTCCTCCTGTCGGTTGGAATTATCAGTTGTTTAATAACCCAGAATTCCCTCAGTGAGTTACCCTGTGTCTAAATTGTTTCTGAATATTATGGGATAATACTTCTTTGTTAGCTTTACAGAGACGATTTGCTGTATACAAATAATCTAAATCAAAAAATGTATCAATTCAGAACTAAGAAACAACATGGTGGTATAAACACAGAATCCATCATTATGAATATTCTGAAGGTTTTGTAGTGTTCTTTCATAGTTATTGCACCATTCTTGGATACAATATTAAATGTGGAATTCTACAATGTATATAATCATTTGTATTTAAGAGCATATTTTACTTTCTTAAGTATTGCAATATTTTTTTTGATATTTTACTCTGAACATGTCTAATATGTGTTAATTTTTTGTCAACAATTACACCAAGGAATTTCATTTGTAGTACCAAATCTATCATAATATCATCTATTGTATTGAAAATTCAGAATTTTCTTTAGAATTTCCAAACATAATTGCCTTTGTTTTCTAAAGTTTAAAGATAGTTTATTTATGTCCATCCATCTTATAATTTTTTTCAATTCATGATTGATTGTATTTATTAGATAAAAATATGTTGGTGTCATCTGCAAATAGTATTATTTCTAATGAGTGTGACACTTTGAAAACATTGTTTAATAAGGGTAGAATCATTTGGGGCCTAAAACAGAACCCTGAGGGACACCACATGCAATGCCTTCACATCTCCATCGGTATTCCCCATTTTAACAAACTGCTGTTTATTAGTCAAATAACTTTTATTCCAGTTCCATGCTACCCCGCCCCGCCATAGGTATCAAAAGCTTTCTGCAGCCTCTCACATTGTTGCAGACGTGACTGTCGGCTCCGGCTTCCAGCAGCAGACGAACTGTTTTCTTATGATTCAGGGCAGCGGCCACATGTAGAGGAGTGTCTCCGACCTGCAGGACAAAAGATCTGACCTTCACCAGAATTTCATGTCTGAAATTGAAGTGTCGCTCTGACAGCCAGAGGAAAGCCAAGCTCCTCCCACAAGAAACATTTGATGAAGAACTTTACAATCTTTACCTGTTCTTTAGTTATAATTTAGCCTCTTAAAAGCATTTCTTTCAAAGTAAAAGACCTGATAGTAATTATCCAAAACAGGAAAGGCAGAGTCTGGTTGAGGCTTGCCTGTATGGGGTTTCTCTTGTGCCAAAAATATGTTTTTGCATCCACTGTCTATGTCTACTGAACAAGTTTATTAAACATTTGTTCGTGTCTATGTACTACTAAGCGTGTCCTGTGGAACGACAGGAGCTAGCAACTGTTGTTAAGGACTTTTCTGACGACCAGATCCAACGACGATATCAAATGCAAAGTGTTAGGCATAAAGCTGAAACATCACAAGGCAAATAGAAAGCGCTCATCAAAGAAGTGTGGACACGCAGAAGATATTGACTAGTAGACATTGAACTTTCATATTAAGTTGGGGGCCACAAAATATCCACTTAGGGGCCTCAAATGGCCCGTTGGCCACCATTTTGAGACCCCTGATCTAAAACAAGAGCTAAACGTGCTTCCAGCTAAACCTTTGAAACAGGTTTTCTCATGTTCTTGTTTCAGATAATATTAGTTGTTAAGCAGACATTAAATTTCAAATAACCTCATTTAGTGTTTGACAAAACACTGAAAATGTCACTTTCTATGCTAATAAAGAACCAGATCGAGCAGACACTGTCTCTTTACATTAAAGCCTTATGGGACAAAAATGCTGTAAAGTGGGAAACATACTAGTTCAAAGCGAGTGTTTTTGCCCTGAACCTTCATCTTTTCATGAACCCGTTGACCTTTCTTCCTGCGGCGAGCTCGCTCACTCGATATGCCGGCAGAGAGAGAGAGAGAGAGAGAGAGTCGCTGCGGGCTCCATCAAGAAATTATGGAAAAAAAAAGGAAAGAGTTTTCCCAATTTTATGTTTCCCTCCTCAGGTTAATACGAGATGCTGAACCTTCAAGCTCATCCACAGAGACACAGATATACGAGAGTGCCTGTCAGATGTCCACTCTACACTCTGATTGTCCTTTTTCCTAAACTCTAACAGTCAGACTGCATGGAAAGAACATACACTTGTCACGTGAGCAGCACAGACGGGACGCTTGCACAGCCCGCAGGTTTCAGTGAAAATACTTGTAATAAACTGTTAATCATGAACTGTTAATCAATCAAGAATGTTATTAGGATCCTGGCGACAGCTGTATGACTCACCAGGTTCTTCTCCGACACGGAGCAGAAGGCTCCGAGTAAGATGCGGATCATGATCACATGGTTGTACCGAGCGGCGACGTGCAGACACGTGTCTCCTGCCTGCAAAGACATCCGTGACATCCATTACATGACAGAACTGAGAGGAGCCGATGGAGAGCAGGGGCCCGTTTCAAGAAGCAGGTTCAACAAATTTAGAGTTGAAACCTGAACTTAGAGTCACTGGACTCAAAATTCTTGAACTTAGAGTTTTTGGTTTCATAACAGCTGAAAATGTTTGATTCAATCAACTTGAAGTTGTTGGAACCAGAATCAGGTGCGAGCGTCGAGAGAATTAAAAGCCCTGATCAATGGAGCAAAGACAGCACGATTCACCATGGCAACGGGAACACACACCTGAGACTTCCGGCAACGGAAATTGATAAGTTCCTACAAGCATATGTAGACTACAAGAACATTTTCCACAAGAAAAAAAGCGATAAAACAGAGAGAAAACATCTGCAGAGTTAATGCATACGTCTACATTTGAATCATTTCAAATAAAGAATAAATAATAATATCAGGAAGGTTATTTTGTCACTTGTTAAGTAAGGAATGGTTTTGATCTGTTAATGTCATCTCAGTAATCGCATGAATGATCTAACTTTACGATCATCTCAAATCTCACATCATATCTGTCTCCCACCCCCCCCCCCCACCACCACCACCACCACATACACACACGGATATCACTGCACGCTAAAACGAAACACTGTAGCTGCCTGAGATATGTTAAAAATAAGCATTTATTTAAATGTAATTCTCAAGACTTAAAAAATATTCGATGAAAAGCTTTTTTTTAATTACAAAAACGTAAAATGTTGAAGCCGGGATTTGAACTTAGGATGCCAGAAGCAGAGGCAGTGTCGCTGACAACCGAGCTAATACTTGCCATGAAATCTTCATTGTATACGAGTACAAAGCCCCTACCGGTTTTTGAGATTTAATCATTTGATTTTTAAAGGTTTCAAATGATAAAAATAAAACTCATTATTATCAATAGCAAATCCCTGGAATAACTCACTATTTATAATGTCGCTCAAATAAAACTGAATCGTAGAAACTGCATCAATAGACTCGTGTCCTCAAATCCTCTCCAGACATAAATAACATTTCCTCTGGATTAATCCAGCCTCCTCTCTACATGATCCTCTATGAATGGACATGTCATTTTGGTTTCTGCTGGTGGAAACGTGACGTCTCTAATGTGAATGTTCTCTAAATATTAATGAAGAACTCAGATTTGAACATCTTTCACTTTAAAAAGGGGCGGAGACTGCAGAGAACTCTAGTTTCCTGAAGAAAACCTGCTCCAGACCAGGTTTCGTTCACAGACTCAGTTGTCACAGTGATTGATTCTGAGTTCAGCTTAACCCGCTTCTTGAAACGGGCTTGGTTTCGCCCACTTTCACTGGTTTGAGTTATCTCTCTTTCTGAAACCGAAAACTCAGAGTTTTGCTGAATTTGGAGTTCACGAACTCAGAGTTCCAACAAAACCTGCTTCTTGAAACGGGCCCCAGTCCTTCATTATTCCCACAATGGAGAAACATCAAAAACATCTCAGGAAGACCAGAATTAAAGGAGGAGAAGTCTGATACACCAGACTACTGCACTGTAGGGACTTGTTAGAGAAAATGCTGATCGGTTTCAGTCTGAAAGGGTCACAGAGACATTTCTGAAGCTTTGAGACTCCAGAAACCTGAACCAGGAATGATCAGCAGAACCACCTTAAAAGAATAGAATGGAAGGAAGAACGGGTTCACCTCAGTGGGGTCAAATCAGGATCAGATTAAAGAGAACGAAAAAACAAGATTGAAAATTCGAAGAAAAAAAAGATGATTTGAAACCAGCAAAACTTGCTCAAAACTTGAAAACTTGAAGAAATTATTAAAATATGAAACAATAGAATTCAACATTTGAAAAAAATACAAATTGGAAACTTGAATAACCTAAACCTAAAACCTAACTTATCAATAATAATAATAATAATAATAATACATTTTATTTGTTGGGCGCCTTTCAAGGGACTCAAGGTCACCTTACAGTAAAAAACAAACAGCTTTATACAATAGTAAAAGAGTATGGAAAAACAATAAAAGAACAGTTAAAAGAGCAACAAAGCAGATAAATACAGCATAAAATAATTTATTACAAATAAGGATGGATAAGATAGTTGGAATAAATGAGTTTTAAGATTAGAAATAAAATCAGGAAGTGAGTTCATGTTACGTAGGTTAGACGGGAGAGAGTTCCAGAGCTGGGGGGCGGAACAGCTAAAACAAGTTTATTTTTACTTTCAACTTTCATCTTTTTGTCTCTTTCTTTGCTTCAGTTTCAATTTAGATCAGGAGTGTCAAAATCAATCGCACAAGGGACCAAAATCCCAAACACACTTTAGGTCGCGGACCAAACAGGATAAACATTTTTTGAATACAACAAAATTAAATTTTTTAAACTTTAAAACGTAACTTTTTAACATAATGATTTTCATTCATTCATTAATCTTTTTGAACTAGATACATAGGATTGCCTATGATAATGCTGATGGGAATGTTGTAAGCTGAATTTGATCGCTGAAGATGCTGAAGCTGATAGCCCGCCAATATATTAGCTAAATGCCAAATTAACCTAAAAAAACCAAACAAAAAAATAAGCTAAAATAACCCAAAAAGCTATCAGAATGCTCATTTTTAAATAAATAACTTTAGATATTTTACTCTCCATAAAAATTAATTTTGTCAAAATTATACTAGCAAGAAATAAGCGCAATATAACAACGGGTCATAAATAATGTTAAAATAAAACGATCTGGAGGGCCTTATAGAATTACCCAGAGGGCCGTATCCGGCCCCCGGGCCATGACTTTAGCACATGAGATTCAGAGTTTGAGTTTTCACTTTGAGCTGATCTGAATTGAAACTGAAAAAGAAAAGAAAAAAGAAAACTTTTTTGAATTGGTAACATTTTTTTTTTTAATTCAAGTTTTAAATTTACATTTTTTTTTTCATATGTTCAATATTTTTATGTTTTCTCGTTAACTTTAAGCTGATCCTGATTTGACCGCATATACCTCGACTCAGCTGGGGTCAGAGTTCATGATGCGGCAGTCAGAAAGACACAACACTCGTGTTTCCTCAAAGACTTTTAGATGAATGTTTGAAAGACACAGATCTTTCTGGAATCTGAGTCTATTTGTATCCCGGATCAAACAAACTTCACAAAAGCATTGATGAGATGTTTCAAGAGCGCGGCGTGGAGTCCATCCAGCCTCCATCAGACAGTGGAGGCGTGGCACGCTGCTGGTGCATGGAGGTCAGATGACTTACCGTATTCTTGCTGTCGGGGCTGCAGCCTCCAAGCAGCAGAACCTTGGCGCTCTGAGCATGACCGTTCTGGCACGCCAGGTGGAGAGCCGTGTTTCCTGCCTGAGAGCAACAAAGGAGTGAGTCCTGCGATCATGTAGAGGTCCACATCTGTGTTAGTCGGTGGGAGCACCTTGTTCTTGGCGTGAACGTTGGCTCCAGCCTTCACCAGCAGCTTCACAGACTGACTGAAGCCATGCCAGGCCACCTCATGCAGAGCTGTGTTTCCATCCTGACGAGAAGAAACAGAAGCTGCATACCTCAAACATTTAAAACACAGATTCTACTGTGTTCCACAGAAAAAGCTGAGTTTGGTCTGTAGAGTTCATCAGAGAAACATTTCAACGGCGAGAAACAGAACGGAGAAAAACAATCCAGGAAATCCCATCTTTTGATTTTTAAAGAATGAATTTGAATAAAAGAGCAGAAAAGAAGAAGCATTAACAAAAGTTCTTTCTTTGACAGGTCAAAGCTTTCCTGTGGATTTTCTGCAGCTGATATTTTGGTCCATTCCTCCATGAAGATCTTCTCAAGAGCTGTTGTTGTTCTACTCCCGCCACAGATTCTCTGTTGGATTGACGTCCAGAGACCGACTGAACACTCCAGAACCTTGAAATACATTTTTCAGATATCCACTCCTCCGTTGCCCGGGTGACGTGTTTGAGGTCTTTGTCCTGCTGGAACATGTTTCATACTCAGTGCTGGAACGAGGTCTTTCCCCAAAATCCCACCATTCATGAATCCGTTCATCCTCTCCTCACTACGGATCAGTCGTCTTGTTCCCTTTGTAGAAAGCCACCCAGAGCATGATGCTTCCACCCCCATGCTTCATGGTGTTCTTAGGATGAAACTCTGCATTCTTCCTCCTCCAAACACAGCGATTGGAGTTTATACCAAAGAGTTCCACATGAGCAGATGGTCTCTGGAGAACTTCAGCAGGAACCTTTGGAGCACTGTGGGCTTTGAATCTACAATGATGTTGAGCGTTACCATAGTAACCTTAATTGCTGTGGTATCTAAGGTTGTATGGAAACGTCCCAGCTTTCTCCAAGTCACTGATCAGTGTAGTTCTGTTCTCCAGATCATTTGTTCCACCAGGTGAGACGTTTCAGAAGTTAAGCTTGATCTCGCTTCACTTTTTTTTATATATATTTAATTGCACCAACAGTTCATCTTTTCTCTTCAAGCTACTTTCTTCCTTCCAGGTCCTCAATCATGTCCCTGGTGTCCTTTGACAGCTCTTTGGTCCTGGTTGCAGTGCGACTCTGCACAGGTGTCTCTTTATACAGGTAACCAGTTCTAACAGGTAACAAGAAGAAGCTACAAGCCTGTGAGGAACAGAATGTTTGCTTCTTTGTAGGAGATAAATACTGATTTTCTGCTCCATTATATCAATAAATTATTTAAAAATCAAACAAAGTGATTTGATGTATTTTTTTTTACTTTCTGTCTCTCACAGTTGAAGTGTTTTCATGATCAACATTACAGTTAAAGTGTCAGTGACTGGAAGACTGTTTTGCTCTAAATGTATGACCTGAGAGTATTTTGTCCATATAGAAATGTAGCAAATGTTCTGTGTATGATGAAGTCTGCAGAAGGTCAACTCTTCTCTACAGCAGAGGTCTGCAACCTTCAACTCTGAAACAAACATTCAGCTTGATTTCTTACTGAATACACCGAGTAAGAGCCACAAAGTCTTCCTTCACCCTCTCTCCGCTCTCCTAGGCTTGTTTACATAAAAGCGGGGTCATCTGGACCCCACAAGACAGAGCGCTGAACTTTGTTTTTTCCAATGATTGTCGATCTTTACTGGTGTCCAATGACAGACATGAAGTCTTGTCCACCTTTGTCATGGAAGGGTAATGTAAGGGTGGGGTCATCTGGACCCCATGAGAGAGAACGAGGGTTAAAAGAACAAGATCCTGATTTATATTTATGCTATTGTTACAACTATGATCAACATATTGAACGGTTGTTCATTTTTTCATGAAGAAAACAAAAACATTCATGCTGCCACGATTAGTCGACGAATCGACTATTAAAATAGTCAACGATTAATTTAATAGTCAATTAGTCATTACTTCTGGCATTTAAGGTTTGTTAGGCTAATTTGGAGTTTAGCTAATGTTTCAGTTAAATGTTAGCTGATTTGGTTACCTTGAGCCTTTTTTTGTTTGTTTTTTAGGTTGTTTTGAAGTTTAGCGAGTATTTCAGCTACATGCTAACTGCTTTGGCTAACTTAGGCTTTTTTGTTAAGGATAATTTGGTATTTAACTCATATTTTAGCTGGCTATCAGCTTCAGCGTTTTAAGCTATCTTCACTAGCATCTTCAGCTGCCAAATTCAGAATAACGGCATTCGCACTAGAATTTTTGCAGATAATGTGATTATATCTAGTTTTGAGTTAGTTTAAAGCTGATGATGGTTAAGATGTCTGCTTTACATCCAGTTTGCGTATAACCCGATTAGCTGACTAATCGTAAAAAATAATCAGTGATTAGTCGATTTTTAAAATAATTGCTTGTGGCAGCACTGATAAATATTAAAAGAAAATTACTTTTTTTTTTGTTTTTACTTTTGACAGTTTTTGAAGTTTCTTTCAAAATAAAAGTCACATATGATTATCTCAGTGCAACAAAGTAGAAGTAGTGAGTGTAATCTAAACAGATCCTCATTTTACTGTTGTTGGTGCATCTCTGCCAGAAATATAAATCTAAAAACCAAAATGAAATCAGATCTAATTAAGTGACCCCTAACATATTTTTCAAACACGTGTAAAATTGCTGAATTCTTTCAAAAACAGAAAATTATCTTAATAATCTGGTGCGCCAGATTATAAATTCTGGTTGTGTTTATTGACATCTATTAATTTTTCTGCAGGACAGGACAAACAAAAAAGTTTTAAAATGTTGTAATTTGACTTGTTATTCAAACTGTATATGAACTGTTTTTTAACAAGTTAAAGTTTGAGTTAGTTTACTTTGTTTCCCATTTACTACTTTCTCAATTCTTACTTTACAGTTACTTTTTTTACATTTAGAAACATTTTTATTTTCCTCTAATAAACAGAGCCAGGTTTGGCTCCGGACCCCCGCAGACCCCTGATCTACACGTACCAAAGCCCCCGAGCCAGCATGCATACTGACAAACTCACTCCAGAGTTTATCATATGACTGGTCATGTGACTCCTGAGCCACAGCTGCAATGAAGCTCAGATGGAAAGTAACTTCTTTGTGCTTTAAGCTCGTTCACCTCTACGTTTTCCTGACCTGCGCCCTTTTTTCGGATTAAATTTGTAGGATCAGATGCTGCAGCAAGCAAAAAAAAAAAAGTCAGCACTTTGTAGTGAGCAGCAGTGAAGAGAAAAAAAAGCTTAATTTAATCCACTGTGGTGTTACTGGAAAGATTATACAGCCCAGTCACTAATACACTATTACCCATCGTCCTTAATACACTTTAAATGTGGAACATTTCAGCGCCAGAGAATAAAAGCATGAAGAGAATGGAGCAGATTTGTCTTTGATTCTTGGCTGATCAGTTAAGCCGTTTTATTATCGTGTGGAGTAACTAATGGAGACACTGATGATGATGTAAGCTTAGATCTTCATCATCGTTTCATTCAGAAATTTTTAAACCAAATTCATCAAACGTTTGTCCTCAACCATGCTCAGTCATTCAATGAAAACTGTGTTTTTAACATGTTGTAGCGTTTCTCTCCGATGGATGACATGTAACAAGTAAGTTAAGATTAAAACCCTATTTCTGATTATTTCTCATTTTAAATCGTTGTGGATCAGGAGCAGATTAAAAGATGGCTGATTTAAAAAGCTTGTGATTGTTACACCGCTCCATTCTGATCATCCAATGACAGACAAACAGATCCATGAACGTCTTTGTTTCGTCTGAGCTGGAATCTGGATCTAAAGTGTACGGATGGACAGCTAATGTTGGATGGGGGTATATGGGGCTGTAAGCTAGCAGGAGAGAGTGCAATCCAAGGGATGATGGGAAATGAGAGCAGGCTTACGCCGGGTTTGCAGAGCGGAGTGTGCTCAGAATCCGCTTCACATCCAGTTCACACCTGACGCTTTCTTGTCCATACTGACTTGTGATTTTGCTTTTAGACACCCATCACCACAACCCCCACTCCACAGTGGGTCCACTACATTGATCGGTGTGTGTTTGTGTGTTTGTTTTTTGTGTTTGAGAGTTAATTTTCATCTCTACAGTCTTTTTAGATACAAAAATATGATCCATTTGTCAATCGCAGTATATTACTGTGAAAAACTGCTTATATACTGAAAATTCATTAGATTTTCTCACCATAACTTCCTATCAGGATTGACGCGGATCGCTCGCAAAACAAAAAATCACTGCTCTGCACAAAGCGCCGCGGAGGACCGCTGTAAACTACGCCACAGATTAACAAGAGCGCCGAATGGAAGCGGCCTCCGTTCCGGTTCACAGTGCTTCCACGCACTCCTGCGTGTGGCGTGAACCACACTACAGGTTAACAAGGGCGCTGGATGGAAGTGGACGCCGCTCCGCGGTGCTTCCTCGTCCAGTGTGAACCAGGCGTTACTCGGCGCCAACATTACAGCCCACAACTTAAGAGATGAATTTCTCATTTTTCTGTAGAAACTGTCCTAGAAAAGGACAGTTTGTTTTTATTTTAGGGGAAACAGCATAAACATAATTATAAGACCACTGGAAACGCTTTTACAACAGATCAGACGATGATCGGAGGGGACTTTCACTCTTCATGGTTGTGGAGAGTCTACTACAGATACATGAACACCTGCTGCGTCACAGGTCCCACGAGCGTCTGCATGAGTGTGTGGGTGTTTTCTGACCTCACCTTATCCTGCCGGTCCAGAGCACACCCTTCCTGGATGAGAGCGCCGATGACGTCAGTGTTTCCCACCACAGCAGCTCGCTGCAGCGCCGTCTGCTCGCCCTGCCGACGACACACAGACACACCACAGGTTCAGCACCGCCGACGCAGAGGAGACGCTGTGACCGAACGTCTGATGTGAACTGTCAATCAACAACACGCCTCCGTTTGAACACATTTATGACAATTTGAATGCTGCTTCGTGTGCCGCTGCCATAGATAATTAACCACAGAAGAAAGAAACGTTTTCTTTTAAAAATGATAACTGTGCTCTACACCTGCACTGTTTTCAGCCTCACTGGGAACCCACTTGCTGGGGTAACATGCCACCTAGTGGTTACCTGATGAATCTTTCAATTCAAATTGTATATAGCACCTTTGTTTAAAAACAGCTCCTACATAAAACAAATACAAGAAAACTAACCCCACACATGCAGTAATATAAAAACATAAGCCCTCATAAACATGCCACAAACAGATAAAAAAGCAGAGCAAACAGGTCACTGAGGAGCAACCTGAAGGCGCTGTACACCCTGTTTGTCTCTAAAACGGTTTCATCCTGGAAGTCAAAAGGTCGTTGTCAGTAACATGAACATTTTATTTCCATAATCCCATCTCTACATCTGTCTGTGTGTTTTTAAAAAGTGCTCTCAGATGGAAAGTGATCACTCTCCCTAACAGAAACACACTTCAGTCTGGAGATGTTCAATACGTTCTGACATTATTTTCCGACTTCAGTCTTTTAGAAAGGTTGTTTGAAACTGAACTATTTTGCTGCCTCTGCATAAAAAAGCTCTTCATGCACATTTCATCCAGATCAGCGACAACTGGAGAAACTCCCAGGAGGGAAGAGCAGATGAAGAGCTGGCAGCCCGTCTGCAAACACACAAACAGGCGCGCCTGTGAGTGTGTGTGAGTGAGGATTGTTAATAGCAGACAGTAGGGCTGGGTTGATAAAATGTATTAGTCGATTTGAATCAATTTAAGCTTAATAGATCAATAATTGATTTATAAAAAGATAAGTTGATTTAGGACATAAAGCTAAAGCCTGCTAGCTTGATGGTAATGTTTAATGGAATTTCTCATAGGACGGCTAATGCTAACACTCGGTCGACCTAAACATACATTCTGACTAAAAATGAATTTTCCAAACTCTTTTAATGAAATATTTCTAAAGGAGAAGTTCTAACTAAAATGCTCTGATCATTAACATTGTAAACATTGTTCTGCTTCTCCTGGAGGACGTTTCAGTTTGGCCACTAGGTGGCGATCACGCTATAGAAGTACACCTTATTCCAAAAGAAGAAGAAGACAGACAGTATGAGCAAAAATCGATGTTTAGACCACAAATTGTTACTTTAAAAATATTTCCTTAAAAGAGTTTGGAAAATGTCAGTCAGACAGTAAAGATGTTCATTTAGTCAGAATATCTGTTCAGGTTGACTGAGTGTTAGCATTAGCCATCCTATGGGAAATGAATATATATTTATGAATCGATTATTGATCTATAAAGCCTAAATTGATTAATTGATTTTATCAACCCAGTCCTAATGATTACAAACACAAACTCTTCATCTTTTGTTTTTCTGGATGGTCAGTTTGCCTCACAAACTCCTAAGCTGTAAATCTGCTTCAGTTCATAAACAGTTTCTGCTGTTTTCAGTGCGAGCTGCTCTCTAAACTCTGAACTCAGACTATCAGGGACCCCAGCAGATGACATGTTCCTTAGATGGAGTTAGAGGACGTCTGAGGTTCATCAGCACAGCGTGACCACACATTCCCAGGAAAAGGTCGAGCAGATTAGCAGAAGAGCGACGTTCTGTCAGGCCAGATCTACCGTGGGAGCTCTGGAAGAAAGAGCAACGTGCCAGATATGTCCAGGAGAAAAGAGGAGAAAGGGCGGGGAAAAGCACAGAAGCCAGAGAAGAACCAAAGCGAAGCGATGGAGGACTGACGTCTCATCAGGAAAGGAAGGATGGGGGGGTCAAACTCCACCGGCTCAGTAGATGTAGGTTAAGCTAACCTCCTTCACTCCCTCAGATCCTCCAGGCCTTTCCCCAGCCTTTCTCCTCTGTCCTCCTCCCTCCTCCTCCTGTCTTAGTCTCCAGCTTCCCAAAGTCCCGGAGGATGCGGAGCAGTTTGTTGCAGGACTCAGAGACCACAGAGACTGAACTCGCCAGTCTGAGAGGAAGAGGGGCTCAAATCCTGCAGGGAGACCCACAAGCGGGCAAGTCCAGCGGGTCCCATTCAAGGCCACTGGAGGCCATCAGAATGCAGCGATTTACGGGACGAGAAACAATCTACAGTTTTAGGGTTATTCCAAACAAAAAGGATCTGAAAGCAAAAGGAGAGGCAGCCGGTGGTGACCAGGATCCTGGAGCGGAAACGGTGCAGCTGGAGGACAGATCCACTCACATCATCCTGGATGTCCAGGTCACAGCCAGCTCTCAGCAGGATGCGCACCACCTCCAGGTGGCCTTTGTGGGCGGCCAAGTGCAGGGGGCTTCTGCCATACTGTCAACACAAAACACACAACGCAGCACAATGAACGAAGCAGCAGAAAACAGCAACACAAACTGTAAAAAATCTGCATCAACCTCTGAAAAAAGCTGCAGGAAGTGAAGACGGTCCGTCCCAGAGGACGATCCCCGCGGATAATGACTGAAAACAAACAAATCCCTAATCCGAGCCAGAAGAGAACAGAGAGCGGTCTGCACGGCTATCCGTGTCAGGGATAAAACCTCTTCTGTGCATCCTGTCCCAACACGGAGCCGGAAACAGCAGGAAGGGGCTGCGGCGCGGCAAACCACACAATGAGCCGCTTCACAACCTGTCCACTCTCCTGTTATCAAGCTGAAATGTTTTACCAGCCGGCAGCGAAGGGCTGTGCACCAGCGGGACCCCTGTGGGGGCAGAAACTGACAGGGATGTGTTCAGCTTCTACCACAACAACTGTCAAAAACTATTTTAAATAAGCAGAAATGGGTCAGAATTATGGAACTCTATTATTGGGAGAGAAAATGTTTTCCTAAATTAAGATTATTAGCTATTGAAAAATTTTATTTTTTTGTAAAAGAGAGAAAGTAAAACAATTTTTCTCTAAGTCTCTTTTTTACTTTGTAAATATTCAGTTTTTGCTGTTTTTACAGTCACGATCAATTCACTTCAAAGACAAACAAGCTTGAGATTTTTGCAAGATGCAAACATCACAACTCACCAAAATAATCAAATCAGAAAATCAGTGACACTGTGTTTCCAGGGGGACTCACAGATTCCATCATTTTCTGAAAGATCAGTTCACCCAAACGTCACTAATGGACCTGGTTTTATGACGTGTCAACAGGGCTGGCCCTGAGCATAGGAGCCCTAGGCGGCCGCCTAGAGTGCTCTCTGCTAGAGTGGTTGCCAAATTGCAATGATTATTTTTAATTGTTTAACACAATGTAAAATGATTTTTTAAAAGTTAATAACTAAAACCATGAAAAAAACCTCAAAAGTTTGACATAATCAATCATTTTGGTTTACGCAGCCATGTCAAGCTAGGTGGTGGTGGTGGGAGGGTTATCTGTAAGTGCTTGTCTAAAACTTTAAGGATGAAAAAGCAGCAAAACAGGCCCTCAGGGGCTTTAAAGTAAAAAAATAAAGGAAGAGGAGGAAAAGAAGAAGAATTAACTGGAAATCTGGTCTTTTATGTCTTGTTCCTTGTTTTTATGCCCTTAACAAGTGAAATCTAAAGAGTGGTTAGTGTAGCTGCCTTTCATTGCAAAGGTTGAGGGTTTGAGTCTCTGCTAAGGGGAAATGTTTATTATTTAATTCTTGAGAATTCAAGTTAAATAAATACTTATTCTAACATATTCCTGGCAGCTACAGTGTTTCTTTTATTTTTGTGTAGTGACTTCAACCTAGGACTGAGAGCGCCATGCAGCCCTGAGTGTGAAAGCTGGTTTCCCTTCATCTTCCAGAAACCTTTCTTCACGATTGGAGTGACGATAAATTCAACGGATGGAGGGATGACATCGACTGGAAGGATTAACTTCAACGCAAGATCTGCTTCATCCAACCGAGATGGATGAAGGAGCCGGATGTCAGGCTGTAGGCGGAGGCTCAGACCTCAAAGAGCTGCAGGTAATCCAGGTGATCTCTGTTAATCTGGAGTAAACAGATTAGATGTGAGCGCCTTCCCACACAGCAGCAGTTGCAGCAGTGTGCTGCTGCTGCTGCTGCTGCTGCTGCTGCTGCTGCTGCTGCTGCTGCTGGTGTTTGGTGGAGCTCAGCTCTGCTTTGGGATGTCTGTTCTTTAAAGAATTTAGTTTCTTTGAAGCAACAAAAGAAAAACACTATCAATAAAACATCAACACTGACTAATAAGTCAAGTTTAAGAGTTCAAAACCATTTTTTCTGAATTGTAAATCTTGAAGTATGTATGAGTAAACAGAACATGTTTCAATATGGGAAGTGGAGTATTTGGATCGACTGTGACTTTAGAACTGGAGTGAGTGAGTGTGATGTCATCCGCAGTCAATGACGTTGTTTCAGTCGCCAGTTTATTATGATTCGTTTGAACCAGAAACTGTCCGTAAGCAGCGATTGGTCCGAGCTGGCATGAGTCAGCGTTTGTATGGCAACCAATCAGGAGTGAGGTGGTGGAAGGCCACACCCCTACCACCTGACAGGACGGTTGGGAGAATCTGTCAAACGCCGGACACGGAACAGGCCCCACCCACTTTTACTGAGACATCTGATTGGTCAGTTTATAACTTGACCTATAGAAAAAAAATAAGATTTTAAGAACATGTTAAGAAAAAGTGTCAGAGCAAGAAAGGTTATTCTGCCTCAAAGACTGAGTAGTTCTCTATAGACGTCTATGGGGGTTTGGCTTCTCTGGACCAGCAGGTACTTCCTGTTTAGAGCTCCAGGGAGGAGGGGTCACTCAGTCCAGCTGATATTGGGGGGGATTGATTCTTCTTCATCTGTAGTCTGGAAGCATGAAAGCAGATGTGACACCACCTCCATCCCTGAGGACCAGAACTTGTTTTTAACCAAAGGGAGAAGAACTCTCCTTATCTGGACGTGTTTGTTTGGGTCCACGACTGAAACAAACTCTTCAACACATTCCCTCAACTATTTTCTTCCTCTCCGTCATCCATTAGCCAGAAGCCGTTCATCCCGTCAGTCATTTCTAGATTCCTTTTGCAGAGCAGAGGAATGTTTATGGAACTCTGCCCCCCTTAATCCCGGATTAAGCTCTCATGATGGCTTCCTGCCAAAATGGCTAAAAACAGCAGGTCAAACTACAATCATCAGTGTTCACTCTAATGCTGTTGTATTTCACATTTAAACAGCATGTGCTCATGTTCCCATGAAAACACAGAGATCATCCTAATCCCCTGCAGGCTGGAACCGGAGCTACACGGTTCCGACCCGCTTCAAACCTCAGGATCAGCAGAACTTCAATCTGCATGGATTCCTTTCTGTAGACGTGGGACTGACAGCAGCTGAAAGCAGCTAATGCTTTGTCCTTCATGCTGATGGGTAACGAGGAAGAGAAGAGAAGAGAAGCAAGCCTCTCTTTTTATTCATCAGATCCAATGTTCCTCAAATGTTTTCTCAAATGAACACTATTGTGGTAAATGTGTTGACATTATGATAAAATTACCAAAAATCCCACTTTGTCACAAAATGACCATCAAGCCATACGTCCTGTTTACATCCCATAATCATTTCAAATCTTCTTTTTTCAGAATAGTGGATTTTGAATTTTTTCTTCTATTTTTTGACTGATTTTATCCCTGTTCATTTTTTGATAGTTTTTAACACAGTTATGTCATCATTTTTGGTGAAGAAGATCTATATTCAGAGGATTCAATCAATGAACTTGTCAATAGTTTTAATGCCGATATGTCAAATGTCATGGACAGTATTGCTCCCAATGAGGTGAAGGTGATCTCTGGAAGGAAAAACTCTCCATGGAGAAATTCCATACTTGTAAAGAATGAAAGAAGAGATCATCAAAAATCTGAACGCAGATGGAGAAAGACTAAATTGCAGGTTGATTGTGACATCATATAAAGAGAAACTTCACTTTCATAATTTACATCTTAGCAATGCAAGGTAGTCCTATTTCTCTGACATCATTACCAAAAACTCCCTTAACCCTTGTGCTCTCTTATGGGGTCCAGGTAAGCCCACCCTTATATTGATGGGTGATCCCTTTCATGAAAAAGGTGGACATCAGTGAAGATAAAAAAATAATTAAAAAAAAAAAAAAGTTTTAGGGACAAAATCAAAAACAATAGTTATATCAACCACAAGTCCAGTGTACCCTATCATCGACCACGCTATACTACTCAGACGACTGGAAAACTGGGTGGGTCTCACTGGGACAGTACTAAACTGGTTCAAAATGTACTTAGAAAACAGGAAATATTTTGTGTCAATTGCTAACTTCACATCTGAAGAAACAGAAATTACATGTGGAGTCCCCCAAGGCTCCATCCTAGGACCACTTCTATTTAACATCTACATGCTCCCACTGGCCCAGATAATAAAGAACAACAACATTAGTTACCATAGCTATGCAGATGACACACAGATATATACTCCACTGACACCAGGAGACCGAGAACCTGTACAGACTCTTGGTAAATGCATTGAGGACATTAATGACTGGATGTGTCACAACTTACTTCAGTTAAACAAAACTGAGGTTATTGTCTTTGAGGTTAAAGAAAAAAAGGTTAGACGTCACTACAGAACTTCAATCTATTCAACTAAAAACTACCAACCAGACCAGAAACTTGTGTTTAGTGATAGACTCAGACCTACATTCTGATAAACAAATTAAGTCAGTCACAAAATCAGTCTATTATCATCTAAAAATATTTTAAGGATTAAAGATCTGATGTCTAAGCAGGACCTGGAAAAACTAGAGCATGCTTTCATCTTCAGTCGACTTGATGACTGTAACAGTGTTTTTACAGGAAACTGCAGCTGATCCAGAACTCTGCTGCTCGGGTTCTCACAAGGACCAAGAAAGTAGACCACATCAGTCCAGTTCTGAGGTCTTTCCACTGGTTACATGTCAGTCAGAGGATAGACTTTAAAGTTCTGTTACTGGTTTATAAAGCTTTGAATGGTTTAGCACCAAAATACACGACTGACCTCTTGACCCAGTTTGTACCAGACAGACCTCTCTGGTCATCTGGATCCGAGAGTCAGAACTAGACATGGAGAAGCTGAATTCAGCTTTTATGCTCCACAGATCTGGAACAAACTTCCAGAAAATCTTAGATCAGATGAAACACTCAGTGTATTTAAATCCAGGTGAAAGACTCACCTGTTCTCAGATGAATTTGATTAATGTGTATTCAAACGTTTACATCTGCACTGTTTATCTATGCTTGATTTAAATATGTTCTTTTAACTTTCTTTTAATCTCATTTTAATAATCAAGCTTAAACTATTTCTCTTGATTGTTTCTTTTAATGTTTTATGTAAAGTACTTTTAATTGTCTGTACATGAAATGTTCTGTACAGATAAACTCGTCTTCAGAAACCAAACGCTTTTCTTTGACTGTTGTTTTCAGGTAAACCGGAGCGCCTCCTCACCTTGGTGAGCGCTACCTTTGCTCCCTTGTTGATGAGCTGGACCACATTGTCGGCTTGGCCCTTGTGTGACGCTACGAGGAGGCGCTCGGAGAGTGCGAGGACCTCAGCCTCATCCTGCTGGCTCATGAAGCAGGGCGAGTGTCTCAGCGTTGCAGGGGAATGCCTCCGCCGCCACCTCTCTACCTCATGGCTCCGCTGCGGGGGTCAAACGGGTGGACGCCTCCTCGTCATCCTCATCTGATGGGAAGAAGCACACAGTGAAAACAGGACTGTAGAACCTTCAGTGCTCCAGAACTTTGAGATCTCCTGGTTCTTGTCCAGAAACTGGCCGAACAAACAAATCAGCTGAGATTCTGAACAGCAGTTATTTAACAAACCTGAACATGTCTGGACTTAAACCCTCAAGAAACAACTCAGGAGATGAAAAAGGAGAGAAATCTTTTTTTTTTAAACTTCTAACATATATATATTTTTTGCTCCAGCAGGAGAACTGCGGTTCTGGAGTGACTGGAAGACACATACAGATAAGCAGCAGCTCTTCATGTTTCCTCCCAGCCCGCAGACACCTCTGTCTCTACTCGCTGATGAAACTTTGATTTAACACGCTGACATTTAAGAGCACATCATTACTTTCATTGTCAAAGTAAATCATATTTTATCTTCACTCATCTTTCTTAATCAATGTAAAACTGCACAGGTGTGACCGCAAATGAATCCCACCAGGTGGAAAAGGAACGCCAGGAGCTCACGACCTTCTGACTGCACGCGGAGTTATGGGCTGGAAATCACTGGGTACCTCATGATACGACGCGATACGCAAAACATGGCTCACGATAACGATGATATTGCGATACTGCGATAATATCACAACTCACATTATATAGGAATTAGCAAAATATATCTCTGTTTATGTTTGACCTTGAACCCAATCAAAATGAACAACTTGTATCTTATTTTGTACAACAAATAATAGACACTTTTGTGCAAAGTTGCTGAATTCTGTAATACTATGTCTTTGGAAAAACACTGACACCAAACTAAGACAGTCTATCTACCTCCAAAGGATGACGGATATAACGTTTTACAGCCTCTTCAAATGAAAATAACAGTGAGAACCCATCCAGAATCAATCACAATATCAATATTCTGGCACACCCCTTATGTGGAGATGCAGAACATCCTGTCTGCTGCACATCAAGCATGGTTTTAAATCACATTTTAAAGAGTCACCAAACACTAAATCAACTTTTTTGCCACTTTTTTGTCTGTTGACCTCTATAAATGGGGCGTTAAAAGTGGTGTCTGTTGGTCATTAGCAATTCTTTAAAAATATTGGGGTTTTTTTTGGGGTGTGGGGGGTGGTCATTCACTTTGTCTAAAATTCATTTTCATCGTGTGTGGAAATGTTGTGTTTTTGAGTTTGTGTTGGACGCAGTAACAAAGGCAGAATGGTGAAAACCGAATGGTTGAAAAATGAATTGGGATAAAATCTTTTATGGAGCTCAAAAATATAGATTTCAAAATCTACCAACAAAACCAAAAACGCATGTCCGGGAAATCCAAAAAATGTTTAGAAATTACTTTCTTTGGGATGGCCACAGGACCTACAGCTTGGCGGACATTTTGAGATTTGGCAATTTTCCCATTTTGCCACAATATTGGAAAAGAAATCCTCTGATCAAGAAATCTGTACATTTCATACTGACAACCAGGTTAAATCAACAACTAAAGTTGGGTCTCAGTTTAATCCAAATTCCTCAAAGTTCTTTGAAAAATAATTGTTGAAATGAGAAGTTGTTGATTTTCTAACAAGAATATTATGAAAATTCAATGTACGAATTCCTGGTTTAAGCTGAACGTAATGGTATGATGTACGACATAAACCTTTTAGGAATCTGGGAGTGATTAACAAAAAGCCTCCATTACAAAGGAAATCCAATAAATTTACTTTTGCTGATTCTTCTGAAACAGACATCGCACTATTCTTCACCGCCAGGCGACCAAAAATAAAATGGTTGCTATAGAGATTCAAGTCGCCCTCCGATGAAAATCCTGTTTTTGAGTTTTTAACATGCATGTGTGGCATTTTTCTTATGAAAGAGAACAAACAAACAATTAGAAATCATTTGGTTTGGTTTGGTCAAAGGATGGATCTCCAAAAGCCACGCCCCCTCAGAGGAGATTTTGGAAACAGAGGCTTCAGATCAACATGAAAAATGTCTTTTAAGACGTTTGGGTTGGGATTTTGGTTAAAAACTTTTTTTCAAATAAAAAAATGTCTTTTAACCTTACGGAAAAGCTGCCATTCTGAAACAAGTGTTTTCTTCATAAAGTCATCACTTACAGCTTGGATCAGGATGGCAGAGGAATGGGAGAGAGCCATTCAGCTAGTGAGGGGGGGCAAAAAGGGAAAACTGGGATTTAAAGGGGGCAAGTTGCAGCTGTGGGCCATACAACTTTATTCCTGTATTGAGCTTTTTAGAGCAGAAGATTATCAAGATGAAAAACGATCACGTTGACGTTCCTGCATATATGTTGCTACAAGCATGTTCTCTCAGACCTGCATCGGTCCTCCACTCCCTTCAGGGACATGATCAGCAGGACGGCTCCAGAAGTTGTCACCTGCTGCAGCAGACGGTCACGCTGCTCCTCTGCTTCAAAAGCACGCTAACGTGATAAGAAGTGTTCAGCGGAAAACTCAATAAGCTCTTCATTTTTCCTTCAGTTTCACAGCGACACACCTCACAGCGTTTCAGCTCGATCATGAATCAATTTCCACGCTCCTTCCGTCACACATGCTTGTGAAACTCCGATTTCACAAGATAAAGACTTCTGGAGATCCCAGTACGAGCCTGCATGTTGGAATTTATTCCACTTTTAATCTAAATCAGTGGAAGTCACAACCACCTTTTTTATCTCTCATTTTGGAAGTATTACAAATATTTGCACAACTTTTATTGCAGTTATCAATCTGGAGTCATGGAGCGAGCAGGTCGTAATGCGGTCTGAAGCAGATGCTTGCGGCATGTCCCGGCACGAGCGCCGTGATGAATGCTGTTGGTGCTGTCAGAGCTCCCGCTCACGCACGTTCCCTTCGTCTGTAAACGACTGTTCCACCACAGCCGTGACGGGGTCATGCACGCTCATTAGGTCTGCAGCCGTGCATGCAGAGGAAGAGGAGGGACGCTGATAAAAACAGTCACAACAAACTCAATGTTTTAAAGTATTTATGATCCCGTTTCTCAGTAATTCAATGCTTTCACGTTGTCAGAATGAATGAACCGTCAAGATCTGATCAGGAAGGAAGAAAAAAAAGCTCACAACAAAAGTAGGATTTTCTCTGGGAACAGTCCAAACACATGCTTCATTTGTTTGCAGATGTTCTAAACTGATGAACTAGCGACCTGTCCAGGGTGCCCTACTGTAGCTGGGATAGGCTCCAGCAACCTAGTGACTCCAAAAGAGATTAAGCTGATTCGGATGGATGAATGGATGGATGGATGGATGGATGGATGGATGGATGGTTACATCGGACTGACTGTAATGAAGATTTTTGTCACTCTGTCGAGCAGAATATATGGAGTCTCTGTGGGAGGCACAGTACGGAGGAGATTGATTGTCAAGATCAACAGCCAATCAGGACGCAGAACACATTGCACTGCACAGAGAGAGAGAAAACAATATGCAAAACTGCACTGAAAAAATCTGCAAAAACAGCGAAAGGTGAATGGCGATATAAGGAAACAAGTCTGAGAGCGTCTGTATCATCTCAGTGCAGACGACACCCAACAGCTTCGGTCGGGATGATACAGTCGAGTCGAACCCAAACACAAGCTTCGCCTTCATGACTGCTGCAGAAGCATCAATATTTCTGCTCTCTGCATCATAGTTGTTGTGCATAAAGCTCTCACGGGTTCCAGCTTGTTCGGTTCCCCAATACTAGCATTCTGTTTGAAAGAGTGTATAAGAATAAGCTGCCCTGAAGGATGCTGCGTGCCCCAACACCAGGAGGGGTACGCCTGTTTTTGTACTTGTATGAAAGTCTCTTTACATCTTCATTAAACATTAATTTCAGTTGCAAAGCTTTTGCAAATGTTGTTTAAACTGTAAAACATTCAAACCCACATCACACCCCGGCCAGCAAGGCCAAGTGGGCCCCATGTGGTTTAAAAGTGGCAGAAAATGGGGGCCCCGAATGGGTTTGTCCACAGTTTCCATGGTGGCCCCACCAGTGTTTGCCCAAGTGGACACTCAGTAGGTCGTCTAGCTACCCTGGCCAGCCGCCCGGTGGACACTAGCTAGCTAAGATGGGCCGGGAGAGCTAGCTTGCTATCAGATTGGCTTCAGTGGGGACTCAGTAGGTCGGCTCACAATGCTAGCCAGCCGACTAGTGGACTCACTAAGCTGCCTAGTGGACAGCTTAGTGAGCTAGGAAGGGCTAGCAGAGCTAGCTCGCTATGCTATTGGCTTTAATGGACACTCAGTAAGCCGTCTCACTACACTAGGCAGCCGCTCAGTGGATGCTAGCCGGCCGCCTAGTGGACAGCATAGCATGATAGCTCTGCTAGCCCCTTGTTAGTTCACTACACTGTCCACTAGGTGGCTGGCTAGCGTACCAAACCGGCTTACGGAGTCCCCACTTAAGCAAATGTGGGCAAACACAGGTGGGGCCACCACAAAAACTGTGGACAAACCCTTTCGGGACCCACATTTTCTGCCACTTTTAAACCATATGGGGCTCGCTTAGCCTTGCTGGCTGGGACTTCGGTAAAAAAAAAAAAAAAACCTGATTAAGTAAATCTTTTGGTCAAACACACTGACACATCCAAGACATTAAAAACACAAGAGAAAAAATTTTTTAAATAAAAATCCTGGGTTTTCAGTTTTTCACAGGTACAGGATCCAGCTCCACATTCAAGACGGGATGTGAGGAATGCTGAAAACTCAATGATTGTTCGGCTCTGATCCTCGGAGGAAGAGGCTTTTCCCATCCGATCCCGAGAGTCTAATCTGTGCTGACAGGCCTTCTAATAATGTCTATTTCCAGAGACAGAAGAAGACGGCGCTAACCCAACCACACCAACGTCTCAGACACTACCAGATCTGAACGATAATGAAAACTGGAAAAACCTTCCAACAATCAAGATCCAACAAGAAAATGTGGCTCGCCTTAAATGAATCCAACATATTGTCAAAAACACAAAAGAGTTTCAGTGATAAACATCTTCAGAACACGTCAGGAGAAGTTCACAAACATCCCAAAGTCTCAACATCAGCATTCTGGCCTCTGAAGCCTCATGAATCTGTTTCTAGTTGCTGCAGAATGGTCACTTATATGATTTATCAGTAAAAATAACAGGTTTTTAGTTTCAGACTTTTTCAGAACAATACCAGTATGAACAGAAACATATACCAGAGATCAGGAATGACCGATTTTATTAGAATTGCTCCATTTCTACAGTAACAGGACAAGGGCTGCCATGATTGGTGGATTACTCTCGACAACTTTAAATAGTCTGCGACTAATTTAATAGTTGGTTGCTGTATTTTCTGAACTATAAGCCATTCATTGATTTTGAACCATGCGGCTTAAACAAAGGTGCAGCTATTCTGTGGATGTTTCTTCCACCACTAGGGGCGCTCTAACAGCAATTACATTAAAAAAATAAAAAGAAAAATCGATGCAAAGAAGACAAGCGTACGCTACTTGTTCTTTAGCAGATAAAACACAAATGACAAAATGACTCACTGGTAATATTTTCAAATTGTTGCCCCTTCATCATGGAAATGACTCGAAGACGTTTGTATGGTGCAAGTTTTATGTTTGCTATCGTATGAGCAAAACTGTGTTTTTGACTAATTGTTACTTTAATAAAGATTTCCTTAAAAAAGTTTGGAAAATTCATGTCAGTGAGTTTCTAAAAATGTTCATTTACTCAGAAATCTATGTTTAGGTGGACCTGAGCCGTCCTATGAGAAACCCTACTATACGTTAGCATCAAGCTACTGGACTTTACTTTATCTTTTTAGGTATATTTTTATGAATCAATTTTGGATCTATTAAGTTTAAATCGATTTTATCAACCCAGCCCTAAACTTCACTGCTATCCCGGCCCGCTCTTGTCTCAGCACCCAGAACCCCAGATAAGATTTAAAACAAAAAAAGACAAAAAACTAATACAGTAAAAAGTGATTCTCCTGGTAGAATAACAAAACATTGCGAGGGTTTAACATTTTCATGAACCGTGTCCAGTTTCCATCTGTTTTCTTAGGAATTTGACTTTTACCTTTAATTTCACATTCCTATTTCTGTCATGTCCACCTAATTGTTTAAATGAAATAAAAGCTTTTATCACTCAACTTTTGTTTTAGCCAACAAAAAGAGAAAATGACTGTGTGGATGCGACCCAAATGAGGCGGACAGTGAAAGGCCTCCCAGTTCTGGACTCAAAGAGCGCAGCAGCACCATGGAGATGCTTGAATGCGTCCCTCCTGCCAGCAGAAAGCTGAATGAGATCAGGCTGAAGGGGGGATTCTTTGCCTGACTGCATTCCAGATGATCCTGCAGCCGATCCCGCTCAGTCCCACACAAAGCGGGCCGGCCTTCTCAGCCGCAGCCAGGCAACCCAGCTTTTGTGCTCCCGCTCAGGAACTCTAAAGAAATGCCAAAGTCCTCTTTCAAACCGCTCAGTGAGGATGCCATGGAGAGCAGCAAACCCTCCCCCAACCAGCACTTCATGTGCTGCAAGCCTGCATCTCACCTGGAAACAGCAACATCCAGCCTGAGGAGGTGGAAAAAAGCTCCAAAAGATGTTTTTATCAATCGACTAAAGCAGCAACAGCTCCAGTCTCCTGATGGGTCACAGTCAGGTCGGAGAACTCTGATGATCTTCTCTTAATGCAGGTTTTCTGGAAAGCTTTTGCAACATGTGCAGATGTCATTCTATCAACTACTGTTGAAATACGGTTCCACAACATACTTTTAGTCCTGCTAATGATACCCACCAATTCTCTACTGAACTCCAATTTGACCAGACTTCAAGAACAATCTGAAGCTCCATTGAAATATACATTGAAATCAGATCAAACACAGACTGATGATCAGCTATGCCTGACCAAAAGATGATCTGCAATATTTGCATGGTTTAATTTAATTTAATGTGCACTAATTGGAGAGAGGCGAGTGAATTACGCCAATGATTTAAGTTTGATTGAAAACTTATATATTATTTGTACATTTTTATATTATGTATACATACATGTATGTACTAGGGCTGGAAAGCAATTAAAAAATGTGAGTAATTAATCGCAAATAATCACAACATGAAATTACATAAAACACATTTAGAACATTTATTTTTAATTAGTGCTGTCAATCAATTAAAAACTATATTCAGATTAATCAAACTTTTGTGTTATGATTAATCATGATTAATCACAATATTTTCCTATGTACAGAAATGTAACTAAACACATCAGCAGTAAGATAAGCAGAACTCTACAGACTTTTATATCTGCAGTTTTACTTCAAGAAAGTCCAGGCTCAGCAATGTGTTGTCATGACAACGTGCTGGACCATGGATCACATAGTTTGATTTTTTGGAAAAAGCGATCTAAACTAAAAAATTTAGATTGACATGAAACTACTGTAATTTTCTGCAGATCTGTTCACCTCAGCCCTTTAATGCGTGGAAGTGTCCCATTAGCCGAACATGCGGCTGAGATAACGAGCGCCGTCGCCCAGCTGAGGCAGCAGCTGAACACGGAGCCGTGAGATAATTGGTCATGATGCGTGTCCCGCTCTCAGATGTTGGGCTGCAGAGTTCAACCAGGCAAGTGAGAGCAATGACCAGAAACATGAAAACACGGACAAACAGAGTGGAAGAAAGAAACTGCTCCCCGTCTTCAAAATGCAGAACATTAGCTTGCTTTTATTCATTTGCGTTATATATTTAGCTTGCAAATATTAGTCACAGTTATCTGAGAACTGCAGATGAGCTCAACTGGAAGGATTTTTCCCTCATTTTCTCACCTAGAAGTTCCCCCTCACTTCCTTCTGCACAAACTGCACACGTATGTTCATAACCACGGCAGCATGCGACTCCACTGCAGGACGAAGCATTACAAACCAAACAGTTATTGCATTTGTGCACTGAGGCACAGCACTGCACTAAAATTAACCTCAGCGCTGCGAGCTACGACACTGCTGCACGTCTCCTGTAATGTGGGTCAGATGTTCTCCCCGTCTGCTCGTCCCACGCCGTTCGACACGGAGCGTCAACATTTCACCACATTACAAGGAAAACTACAAAGTCCTGACCTGGAGAATAAAAACTGAGCATCTGACTGGAGAAAACCATTGTTAAAGCCTCAAAGCAAACACAGCTGTGTTTTTAGGAGACAAATATTTGAAATCATGGAGAGACTGAAGAGTGAAGCTGATGGAGGAGAGAGCACAGAGACAGCTGAGTGAGACGGCTCGGAGACAGAATGCTGCGTAGAAAAGAATGAAAATGAAGTTTCCATGCAACATCTGAAACTTCTCAATTACAAACTACATTCCAAAAAATATTCAATGGACAAAAACATGACTAATGTTTTATTTCCTACTTGTGGAGCCTTTTTTTAAAAATCTTTTTAGGACTCGTTAGGATAACCAAACAGGGACGTTCGAGGCTGACTCCGCCCACAGCCAAAAAGTGAGAATCCAGTCAGAGAGGTGGAGCTGGGGGACAGGACTGCTATCATAACTAGAGCTGCAGATCATGACTGAATGGTTTGACCAATCACTAAATTCAACTGTAATACCTGGTTTCAACCTGTAGGGGGCAGCACACTGACGGATTTGACTATATTTTCAAACATTAAACAAGTTTATTTTAATTTGTCAAAAATTTGGCAAGGCCCAACAGACAGCACTTTTAAAACTCAATAAGTTGATTTACAGTTTGGTTACCCTTTAAACTGGAAGGGCCTTTTAGAGACCCATTCCAAAAACATTGCATGTTATGGTGTTTTTTAACATGTTCTTGTATACTGTTTGACCATAGAAAATAGGTTTGGCAGGTCACAGTCTCCCTGCTCCTCTCCATTCTGATGCATCCACTTGCAGACTAACAGATCCATGAACGTCTTTGTTTTCCTCGTCTGATCTGGAATCAGGATCTAAACTGTACAGCTGATACCTCTGATGTTACCCACCCTTTTTGTTGCACTGCTAATGTTAGATTAGGGGTGTGAGGGAGTGTAAGCTAGCGGGAAAGAGAGTAAATAGATGGGTGATGGGAAAAGGGGGCAGGTTTACTCCCCATTAACAGACCAGACCATAAATCAGAGGTGAAGGATTTGCTATATACATGTATACACCTGGCCACAGGTGTATAAATCCAGCCTTCAGACATGAAGACTGTTTTTATAAACCTTTGTGACAGAATGGTCATGATCTCAGTGATGGAACTGTCATAGAATCCCAACAACTCCAGTCGGGAAATTCCCTAAATATTATTACTGTCAGCTCTATCAGAACAACATGGAAGAATTTGGGAACAAACATCAAGTGGTCGACCACGTAACCTGATGGAGCGAGGTCAGAGGATGCTGAAGGTCATAGACTTTCTGCAGGCAATCTCTACAGAGCTCCGACCTTCATGTGACCTTCAGATTAGCCTGTCTAGTACACAGAGATCTTCATGGAATGGTTTCCATGACCTTTGTGACGATACCAGAACATGACCAACTGACCATGGTGAAAAATACACTAGCGACTTGTATTTTTTACATTCAGAATCCCCACAGGCCGAGTCCACACTGACACAACCATCTGTGTTTTCCGCAGCAGCCAGAGAGCCGAAACCAGATTAAAACAATACTTTGACCCGCTCACTAATCCCAGGATCTGTCTCAGCGCAGCAGCAGAAACGCAGACGCGAGCAGCAAAGAGCATCAGCCGCAGAGGTGGATGCAGGCGGGGTCGGGGAGGGGGAAGCCGTGGGGTCCACCTACACAGACCAACTGTAAAAACAACTCTTCTCTACGTCAACACAACGATCAGAGAAAGTCTCAACAAACTGATAACGTCAAACTCTAACAAATCTTAGTTCCTGTGGGAACCGTTTATAACGGATCAGGATGAAGATGTGAGTCTGGAGAACAACGTTCCCAGCTGCTGTTAGATAAGACAGATAAGACATTAGAGCAGGGGTCCCCAAACTACGACCCGGCCCCCCAAACACTATCATAGAACGTGACTTTTTCTTCCACCTTCTGCGGGCTGAACCACTAATGGGAGAAGAAAGACTATTTATGGGTTTAACAGTGATTCACTTTTTCTTTATTTCTATATTATTTTTCTGCTTCCATACAGTTTTTGATGTCCATTAGCTATTTAGCTCATTCAGCTAATAAAATATTCAGCTCTTTTTATGCTAGATTTTTTGAATGTATTGGCAGTTACTAAGAATTTTTAAGCTATTTTGGGGTTTAGCTAATATTTTAGCTACATGCTAGCTGTTTTGGCTAGTTTAGGATTTTTAAAGTTTTTGGGCTAATTTGGAGTTTAGCTAATATTTTAGCTACATGCTAGCTGTTTTGGCTAGCTTAGGATTTTTTCAGTTTTTAGGCTAATTTGGAGTTTAGCTAATATTTTAGCTACATGCTAGCTGTTTTGGCCAACGTAGAATTTTTTTCAGTTTTTAAGTTAATTTAGAGTTTGGCTAATATTTCAGCTACATGCTAGCTGTTTTGGCTAGTTTAGGATTTTTTCAGTTTTTTAGGCTAATTTGGATTTCAGCTAACAGTTTTGGCTAATTTGACGTTTTACTAGTTTGTTTATTTCCAATTTAATATTATTCAACTACATGCTAGGTGTTTTAGCTCATTTAGAACTCTCTAAATGTTTTCACTCTTTTACTGTAACAACTGTACTGCAACCCACCACTGTCTGCTGTACTCGGGTCATTTAAAGATGGACGGTCCACTTCTAGCTCTTATTCAAAATTAAAAAAAAAAAAAAACTTTAATATTTTCTATAATGGCTGACAGGAAACAAACCAAAAGCTGCTATGAGTGGACTCAAGCACATTCAAATTTCACTTAATCAACGTAACTGAAGTAAAACAAAGCAGTCTTGTGTGTTTTTTTTAATTAGCATTTAAGTAGGTCATGCTCCCGTGTCTGCTGTTAGTCTGTTTTCACCGATAATTTGCTTCAGGTGTAAACACTCATTGTAACGGCCGGACCATACAGTGAACTCTGGTCTAGCTGAAGCAGAAGTTTCAGCCTCATTAGTCAGCTCACTAAAGTGTATCAGTTACAAAAAGAGAAAAAAGACAAATTAAAAGCACGACTCATGAAAAGTTACAAAAACGTCACGTCTAAATATTTGTCTCAGCAGGTTTTAATCTTTGTGGGGCTTTTTTAAGATCGTTTCAGGCAGTTTCTCCTTAAAAACTTTCCATTTTCCGAGTGGTTTGATCCGCTTCAGTGTTTGGTTTTTACGTCAGGGTGCCATGTGTGAGAGCAAACAGAACAAAAAGGGTCAAATGTTTTTATGTGGAGACTGTAAAAAACAGCTTCCTTTGTCCTGTGGAGTTCCTCATGGTTCTACTGGGCCCACTGTTTTAAAACATACAAAGAAACATTAACGACCATCAGAACTGGGCTGGACTCAAGGCCAATGTTCTTTTAGCTTCTAATCGGCTCCCCACACCTGATCCAGGTGATCCTAAAGACGTCTGGAACAAAGACGTTTCAGGATTTGTCTCGGATTCCTTGAAGAAAAATAATCTGAGCTGTAACCAAATCAAACGTCAACATAAACAACAAAAACAAATGCATAGATTGTTTGGGTTTTTAGAAATTATTAGCAGTGACAAAAAAAAAAAAAACCTGCATCTCCTTCAGACATTTTCCAGTTTGACAAAGAAAAGTCTTTGTGGCGACAGGTAAATCCCTCCAAGTTTGTAGTATTTCCTCTGGGACATTTCCCAAAGTTCCACTCACATTAATCTGAAAGGTAAAATGTGAACCAGAAGAGTTTAGAGGAAAAAAAGGACAATCACGTCTGAAGTGGTTCTAGTCTTAATCCCAGCCACGAAGGCCCCATGCCCTGATGTCTTTGTAGGTTCCCTGCTCCACCCACATTACTTCAATCAGGTGATTTCAAACAAGCTGAAAGGGGAGGAGTTAATCGAGGACTACCCAAGTCATTCTTCTGATCATGGAGGAGGAGGAGGAGGAGGAGGAGGAGGAGGAGGAGAGGAGGAGGAGGAGGAGGCGTGTTCTGAAAGGAAGCAGCTGCACAGCAAGACCTCTCCCAAAAGACTGAGTTGAAAGACCCGCCCAGTCTGTGGCAGAATCACCTGCCAGGTTCTCCTGTGGTCTAAAACGCCTGCGTTTTCTCAGAGAGGCCTCTGATGTTGAAATAATTATACATAATAGTTTGGCGGTTTGTTTGTTTGGTTCTATATGTCTGCTCTACCTGCTGGTTACCTGCGTCAGGTGAGTTTTGCTGTTAAGAAGCTGCAAGAGCAAAAACACATGAAGGAAGTCATTCAGAGCAGCAGGAAGAGTCAGTTCTCACATTTCACCGATCTAACTAAAAGATTTAACTGATTAATTATATCTTTACTGATGTCATAGAAAATAAATAATAAGTCAAGCTTTTCTCGTCTGGCCAATTGGGCCATCAGCTTGAGATTTTAGTACTGCTGTTTGTACCACTGGTTCAGATTACTGCTATGTTCTGGGTGTTAAACCCAAGCAACCTTTTTAGCACAGTTATAAAAATTCTTCTCATGGGAAAAACCTCTTTCAAAATCTTCAGGACGCTGAACACAGTAAGAAAAAGTCTAAAACAACACAATAAAAAACAATCAGAAACTAACCAAGAGGACGGAGAAATGAAGATGGTGAGTTTTTAAATCAGATTGAAGTTAATGTTCCAGATGATGGAAGCAGCTGATGGTTCTGCTCCTCCTGGAGCTGAAGCTGGTGGAGGCGCAGCGAAGAGAAGATAAACAAAAGCTGGTTATTGGCCAAACACACCTGATCCAGGTAATCAGCAGCAGATAAGACAGAAAAACTAGCGAGAGGCCGGGTCTCGAGGACTGACTTTAGACACCCGTTAAGCGGTGGAGGAAGGAGTGACGTGGAGCAGGAGTGAGTGGAGAAGGAGTGACGTGGAGGAGGAGTGAGGTGGAGAAGGAGTGAGGTGGAGAAGGAGTGAGGTGGAGCCGGAGTGAGGTGGAGCCGGAGTGAGGTGGAGCAGGAGTGAGGTGGAGCAGGAGTGACGTGGAGCAGGAGTGACGTGGAGCAGGAGTGAGGTGGAGCAGGAGTGAGGTGGAGCAGGAGTGAGGTGGAGGAGGAGTGAGGTGGAGCAGGAGTGAGGTGGAGGAGGAGTGAGGTGGAGCAGGAGTGAGGTGGAGCAGGAGTGAGGTGGAGCAGGAGTGAGGTGGAGCCGGAGTGAGGTGGAGCAGGAGTGACGTGGAGGAGGAGTGAGGTGGAGAAGGAGTGAGGTGGAGCAGGAGTGACATCCAACAGGAGTGATATGATATATATATTAAGTTTTTTTATTACTCCTGTATTTGGTCTGTGGATCATTTTGTGTAAAATCTTACAACAATCAAGTCAGGAGGGGACAAATCTGTGGAGATGCGTGGATACAGAGTGGAGTGTTGGGCAGAGGCATCGATATTCTGAAGGTGAAATAACGATATAAGAGGCGGAAACAGAAAGATAAAGCCTTATTCCTAACTGTCCATAGAGGGCCGTCCGTTGGATTAGATTTATCTGCTCTTTTCCAGATGCTCAAAGCAATCTACTGATGTTGCCACAGCTGCCCTGGGGCAGGCTGACAGGGGTGGGCTGCAGTACCCGCTTACAGCCCCTCTGACCATTCATACACAGCCCCACACCAGTAGAGCCACAGGAGGCAAGGAGGGTTCAGACTCTTGCCCAAAGGACACAACGACGGTTGGCTGGTGGGAGCGAGGATCGAACCGCCTATCCGTCGATCACTGGCCGACCTGCTCTACCACATGAGCTTGTCGCCCCACATCTACTGTCTGAATGTGGCGATCTGTGTGAGGTAGACCACAAAATGTCACGGTCATAGACCGCTCAGCGAACGCGTGAAGCAAAAAGGATCATGGCTTTGAGCGACAGGTTGTAGTGGACGCCTAAACAACACATAAGGGTGAGTATGTGAGGTACAGGCTCATCATTTAGAGTTTTCTTTTTTTTTTACTAAACCCACTAAAATCCTGCTGACCATTCATGCAGCCGGTTAGAGCTGTAGGTGTGCACTCCTGAAGTGCAGCCTGACTGAAAAGAGGAAACTAGACAAACAGTGTTTTGATGTCAGGTCTTAACCTCATGTTTGTCATTGAGTCTTAAGCTCTCGCTCCGTGGAGTATGACTGAGTTTAAAGAGGGTTGTATTTTTTCCCCTTGTGGTTGATCTACTGGAGTTGTTGTGTTTTGTTAAATCTTTTTGATTTATTTTACACCTGCACTTGGTGGACACCCCGGCACGGTTTACTTACTTTTGTGGAGTTTAAAAGTAAACAATGATATAGAGCTACATAGTGTAGGTTTCATCCAATACTTACGGTAGCAGTCCTGAGAACTCTGGAAAATCTCCACCAGACTCCACGGAGCTTCTTGATGTGACACAGAAATGTGAACGGCGGCTCATTTGACCGAAAGGATTGTAAATGAATGAAAGAGCATTTGGATGTTAGCTTTCATTATTTTCTGCTCTGAGAAACCAATGGATTGAATGGATTGATCACAGCAACGTCAAGAAACATCAAAGAGTCTTTGGTGAACTGGAAGGAGAAAGAATCAGGATTTTGGAGGAAGTTCTGTCCATGAAGATCTGAGCTGACATCCGATCAGAACCATACGGATGGACATTACCCAGATTGATGGAGGTTTATATGAAGATTTATGCTAGCGAGACACAGAGCTATCAGAATCAGACAGGGGGATCAGGGGCGGAGCTCCTAAAGCCACGCCCCCTCAGAGAAGATTTTGGAAACAGAGGCTTCAGATTAACATGAAAAACGTATTTTTAAGACATTTAGGTAGTGGGATTTTGGTTAAGAACTTCATCATCATCATTTAAACACTACTGGGAATGTTTTTTTTTTTATTTAAAATAATGTCATAGGGGAAAATTAAGTGAAAGTGTGTCTTTCTGTGGATGAACATCCCCGAAATCCACCCATGTCCCTTCACGAGCCAACGGATGATGATCTCACTCTACAACCAGCTCCATCAGAACCAGGATACACGTTTATGTCTGTGAATCATTTTCCATTCGTTTATGCAGAAGTTTGTGTAAAAATCCATCTAGTGGCACATGGTGAATGACCTGGCTCCAACCATTTCTGTTTAGAACTCAGAGAAAGTTAGAATGGTCTCTGTTACTCATCAGCTCTCCAACCGGGAGATGAAAGCTCTTCACCCCACGAGTGTAAAGAAGAGTCGACAGGCGTCCACTCCACCCTCTGACACACTAATCTGACCACAGCCTCTGATGCAGCGTGACATTTCCAGCTTGTGAGCTGCCCCCCCCTCCACCATCAGCCCATTAGACCCCATCCTGAGGCCATTATACACCTGGTGACCTCTGACCTCGTCACCACTGTGCTGAACTAATCAACCCCCAGGGGAAGGGAGCAGATGGGCAGACGGAAGTGTCTGAGAGCATTCATAATGTGGGATTATTTAATTTAGTGTAATCTGGTCCTTTAACTGGCCGGATATGTGATCCGTTCACATCCTGGTAAATGGGGGGGACGTCTTCTCCGTCACTGAGATCATCTGAACTGACATTCAGAAACCTGCTAACCTCCTCCTGAGCAGAGGAAGGAAAGCAGGTTTCCCTCCCTGGTTCTTGAAGCTGCTCAGCCCTCATGTTAATTAACCCCCTGCTGTAGGAGGGGGTGGGGGTCAATCGCCACCTAGTGGTCAAACTGAAACGTCCTCCAGGAGAAGCAGAACAATGTTTCCAGTGTTAATGATCTGAACATTTTAGTTAGAACTTCTCCTTTAGAGAATCCATGGAACACTGGATGATATTAACAATCTCAGTATTTCACTGATATATTTACAGTATGTGAACTGGATCAGATTAATATCAACATATTCAAAACATAAATATATTAATGTATTTCTACACAAATGTGTAAAAACTCAAAACTGAATTAAAGAATAAAAAAAAATCTGAATTGAATGGACCCAGGCTCTTTTGTAAATTACTATCGATATACAGATCTAGTTGGAGCTGAATTTGGATCAGGACCCAGATTATTGGTCCTGATTTAAATTAAAACATAAAGAAATCTGGATAAAATAAAGATTTAAGTGCTTCAAGAAAAGAGTCTAACTTATAAAATAAATATAAAAGACGGAATTAAGCAGAGAATGAGGGTTTGGGTCCACGGTGGTTCTGTTTGTTGCGCGTAATCGGACTTTCCATCCACAAACGTGGTTTTGGTTCGGAGCAGCCGCGCAGTGCGCACGCGTCCTTTCAGCTCTGCTCGGTAAACAGAAGCAAAGAAGCGGGACTGCGCAGCTGGAACGGGAGCGCCAAAGTCTCCCGGAACACCCAGAGGAGGGTCGGGGTCTGGGGTCCGAAGCGTCGCTGAAATGTCCCGGAAAACTGCGACGACCCGCAGACAGAACAACCGAAACGGAGCAGCAGTACCGGAAAAGAACCGACCTTAACGGAGGGGCGGGGTTCCGATCCGGGTCTGAAGGTCCAAACAAAGTCCAGAGGAGACAGTTCCGTTCGGGAAACGTGACGCTAAGTGTCCGTGTCCTGCACCGCTGCCGCCGCCTTCACGCGTCCTCCTCCTGCCGCCTCCTCCTGCCACCTCCTCCCTCCGATTTCCATACGAGGAGCAGCGGACGAACCGCGACCTCCGCAGGACGCAGAGACCGCTCAGAGCTGGAGTCCACCTCAGTCTGAGGAAGAAAGTTCTGATTTTCAAAGTACCAACAGAAAACAAGAAAAATACTCAAGAAAATACTAGAAAAGTTTCATTACCTGTGATAATACTAGAGTGAATGCTTTTTGCTGAAAATAGTTGCTGAAGATGCTGAAGCTTTTATGCTTAAAATTGTGATGCAATTTACTTTAATTGCTGGGATTTGCTGAAAATGCAAAAGTTATTTGCAAAATGTTAAATTAGCTAAAAACTGGAAATTTCATTTAAAAAAAACTATGAAAGAACGCTGAAGTTGGCCAAAGGAAAAAATAATAATAAAATTGCCTTAAAATCCCTAATACATGCCAGTTTAGCAAAAAATATTTAGTGTTACTTAAATATAAGATAAATTCCAAATTAGCTCAGAAAATCCTCAGCAGATGCCAAATTAGTCAAAAAATCTATCTTATTGCTTAACGTAGCTAATTCTAAAATAGCTAATATGAGTCAAAATTACTTTCCTGCTGCTAAAATAGAAGCTAAACTCTTAATTAGGATTAAAAACCCAGTAGATTCCAAATTAGCCATAAAACTAGCTTATTGTGTAAATACTAGCTAAATTCCAAGCCTAAAATTCCTCAAAATGAATTCTCAGTAATGCTAGCCTGTTGATAAAATACTAGCTAAACATTAAACTAAGATAAAAAAGAAATCATTAGATACTAAATTAGCCAAAAACATTAGCGTGTTGCTAAAATATTTGGTAAAATTACTATAAAAAATTAAAACAGTCTATAAGGTTTGCTGTTAATCTACTTAAAATTTTGAAATTTGAAGACTTTCTCATTTATTTCCTATGGGTGTATGCTTTTCCTAAGTATTTCAAACCATATAAAGTTTATGAATAGCAAAAGTAGAAGCAGTAATGTCCTGAACGAGCTGAATGTTTTGATACCAAGATTGCTGAAATCACTGAAAGTGTGATTGAGTTTTTATGTGCTAAAAAACATCCAGAAAAGAGCAGGAGAATCACCACAGTTTGAATGCTGACTAAGCAATCACACTTTAGTTATGGAGGATTTCAAACTGTAACTGGACACCAATATATTTGTAAAGGACAAAACTCAAACAGTAGAAATAAAATAATGTTAGACTTTGTTACATAAGATAATTCAAACGATTGAATAGCTAAACTAGAGGAGGACTTAGAGGAGATCAAAATGGTGTTTTTAGCACTTTTTGTGACATGTTTCTAATGATGGAGGATAAAAAAAAAAAATAAAGGCCATTTCTGAGAATTCATGTATTTAAATAATTATGAATCAGGAGGAAATAACATTTGAAAAAGAGTTTATTTGTGATGTAGTAAACTGAGGATCAGAATGATTTAAAACTGTTGAGCTGAACAAACAAACCACAGGTATTGAGGATTAAACGTTAACAGATGAGCCATTAAAGTGGTTTAAATGCAGTTTTACTGCTCAGAAAGCAGTTGTTTGTTGACATATCTTTGATGAATCCAAACGGAGGATGTACTCTGATCTAGAACCTTTGAAACTGATCCCACACTAACGTCAGTAGAGGTTCAGGTTTCTTTTAAATGCATCTGGAAATTTAAGACTTTCTAAGTTTTTTTTAATAAGCCAAATAAAGATTTTAACAAAAAGGTTTTTAAAGAAAAAAAAAAATTTTTATTTCAGGTTTGTTATCTACTAATATTATTGATATTGATGTTGGAAATCACGTGACACACTGCGTCACAGACATCCATCACTATGCATTGAGTCTTCCCAAATGATGAATGGAGGACGTCTGAATAAGTATAAAAAGAACCACAAAAGGTGACGCAATGTTTTCCAATCAACTTCAAAAACCTTGAGAACAAAATAATCCGACAGAGAAGAATCATCTCAGGACAGGAAACGCATTTTAATAGAGAAATCAGGCTGAAAACCGGGAAGTTGGTGCTAAGGTGGGTGCTAGCAACTCGCGAGTAGCATGCTAGCTTGGTTCTTCAATGTTTGTTTTTATTAATGTTTGATGTTTTAAAACATGGCTCATATAATTTAAATGTATTTATGTCAGACCAGCACAAAAACTGATCTAAATTCATGTTGGAAACACGTCAAATTTGCGGCCAAAAAAGCACGTTGCTGTGCTGGCGAAGTAGCACCAAGCTAGCCTTCAAGGCTAAATGTTGTTTTCGATCACACTTTTTTTTGGTAAGAGAGTGAAAGTGAGTTTGCACATGATTTTCTAAATCCGTGCTATCACTGTTTAGCTTCTTTCTTGCAGCATGGACTGGAGAAATCCCAGCCAGAAAACGCAGCGCTAATGCTAACCATCTGCTCAGTGACATAAACACTGCAGAGATCAGTTGTTATGGAAGGAGCTGTGACCCAAAACTTTAACCTGACACACCATTTACAGCTATTCTCTCTGTGTTGTGAATCTGAGCAGTTTGGCAGATGTATTTGATGTTATGATCCATGTTCTTAAGTTTAAAAATGTTTCTTGCATCAGCTAAAGATGCTAGCTGGAGCCTTATTCTCAAAGTACTACGAAATTATCTATTTGAAGGTAATTCAATTGATTTATTTACCATGTAAGTAATCCAAAAATAATCAAATTTGTAGTTTCATTTGAAAATGTGGTAAAGGGTGTTTTTGTTTTAGCACTTTGAGGTGTTTTTAATAGGGAAATACTTAGTTACTAAACTTTATCAGTCATCCATGCCATTAAATCTCCCTCCTTACTGGGCTTGGATGACAAGCATTTACAAGCTCAGTTATCCTATATATATTTTAGGAAATATAATAATACACATAGGAAATATAAAAAATCACAGATATTTAGAAGCTGTTAATTTGACAGCAATATAGCAGTAGAACACACAATTCTTGCACTATTTACAGATTAATCTTTATTGATAATAAAGATTTAAATATACGACATGATCCATCATCTTCCAAGCTGTAATTTGAGCCATATTTTGTGAAAATCGGTTAATGTGTTTGATGCCTGCCTGTCCTCCATTGAAACAGCAGCGTTCCGCCTTGACTTAATGCATCGCAATGGCGCCTGGGGGAAGAGACAATCCAGTCATATCTACCAATGCCTACTGCTCTGGCTGGAGGAGCAGATGTTTCCAGCATCTCGTGTCCTTCAAGCCGTTTCTCCAAAGATTTTCTCAACAGAAGTTCTGCTCGTGTCAGGAACGCAAACATGCTTAAGGTCAACAACAAAGCCCTTGAGCGGCGAGCGAACAGCTGTCTTATAGACAACAACTCTGTGATGTAACACATGCTCCAACAAACACAATGAATCTGGGTCACTCTGCTTCCAGAAGAAGTTTCTTCACAGGAAAGTCTGGAAGCAGCATCAGAAGTCACCTCAGGGTGAGGCTCCGCCCCTGAAATGGGTGTGTCCGCTAGCTTTTTCTCTCTGTCAGAGGATCACAATGGGTTTCCCAACAAATGGAACCAGATATGAGAGCTGCGCTGTCACTTCTGAGAGCGCCCCTCAGCTAAAGGAGCCATTGTTCTGCCGGGTTAGTCAGAGGAGCGGGCCCTGATCCAGAGTGTGAGGCGCTGACCCGAGGGCTGGATCTGATATGTCAGCGAGTCACGGCTCATGGTGCTCGAGTGTGAACGCCTCAGACACTCAAAGAGAAGAGAAACGTAAACCATAAAGCGCACGTTTCCACAGGATTTGACACAACAGAATCTCAGAACTTTGCTTCACTGTGGACTGAAGACTTCAGCAAAAACTGAAGAGGATGAAGATTATACTTTAGAGCTTTTACTTCAGGTTTTTAGTTTTTTGAACCCATCTATGAGCACAAGCATTGGAATGTGGAGCTAAATTGGGGCCAATATTATTTGACACCTAAATAAAACAAATTGAAAAAAATTGGTGTTTGGCCAAATTTTTTTTTAATGTCAGATACTTTTTACCATTCTAAAATAAACTTATTTTCAACTTCAATTGTTGTTTTTCAGGTTTCAAAACTCAAAATTTCAATTTCAAATCTTTTTTTCAATATCAACTTTTTTCAATTCTTTTTTTTTTCCTTTTTGAATCTGAACATTTCAGTTTCAAAACTTTTGGCCCCATTGTGGCGAGTTGGGGCGGGGCTCATAATCAAATTAATCATATTATAAAATTATTAAATTGCATACAGACATCGAAAATGTCTCATGCTTTCATAAAATGGCTAAAAGGACTAGTTTATACTCGATAAAACTCTGCTTTTAACACCCGTCTTTGGACAAATTCAGACTATGACAGTACAGACTAAACAGACATTTCCTGACCGTAATTATCACAATTCTTAGAATCAGTGAATGCACCAGGACTGAACTCACCACCCTCATCCATTTTGATTGGTCCTTTGTGTTACCCCTGCCACAAGGAGGCAGGGTGTAGTTTTAAGGAGGAAGGTTTAAAACTGAAATTTTCATTTCAAAAACAAAAAAAAAGAGTTGAAAGTGAAAAAAAAGTTTTGATATTTTGAGTTTTGAAACCTAAAAAACAGAACATATGAAGCTGAAAATAATTAAGTTCATTTTTTGAACATTTAACATTTTTTTTTCAGTTTGTTCTATTTGGGTTTCAAATAATATTTATTACCAAATTAGCTCCATATTGGAACCGATAGAACTAACATTAGACTCAGACTTTGGCACTTTACTTTATGATGCATCTGCAAGCTGTGTCCAATAGAAGGTTTACATAGACCTGCAGCCTCTGGAGGATCCTTCACCTTGATGTTGGTGGACTCCAGAGACACCAGAGCTGCTCTCTAAATCGGATGGACTTCAGTAACAGAGACCTTCAGAGACCTTCAGGTCTGCAGAAACCTTCTTCATTCTGCTTTTAGCTGCTTAGGTGTTCATTCTGTCTCCAAGGCATTTATTGATTAGCAGCAGAGATCCTTTTTTTCCCAAATTGCTTGAAAATGTTGGTCTCCTAAATAACGTGGAACATCCTACTTTAATAGTTTATTCAAGTTAATTTCAGTGATCCAAAGAACCCGGAGACACGTGAAGAAGCGTGTTTGAGATCATGCAGGCGGACGTGGCGCTGCGTAGATGTTGGTTAGTTTCTTGCTCTGATGTCACATGTGCGCCATCATGAAGTATCGTGAGAAAGGGGCGGGTTTAAGGCGCCTAACGAAGCCAGTGTAGCCAGAAAATATTTACTGCGCTGGCTGCAACCCGCCTTGATGACTACGAAACACTAAACAAGATTTTAAAATAAACTCTGGTTATGTGTGTTGCTTTTGCCTTTTAAAGTTAATTTGAATTGTATTTATTTCTCTGGGACAGTGGACATTATTTTAACCCAGCAGCTACATTTGATCTGTTTTCCTCTGACAGATGCTAAAAATAATATAAAAGACACAACGGTACAGACCATACTAGGAGGAGTGACGTAATAAAATTCAACTGAATGTTGAGGACAACCCCCAACTCCCTGTTCTCGAACATTCTCGCCGTTCTCCTTCATTTCAAGCGTCCTTTCCCGCCCCCACCTGCAGTTGCCTGGTCTTGCCGACGAAGCAGGCGAGGTTCTGTGTGATCTGAAATATACCTAATACCATCCATGAGTTTAATTATAAAACAAAGAATTTGATCTTTTTAACACTTAAATAGATAGTAATTTGGTATGCACTGTAAATAAATGACAGTACAGACATGAGGACATTCATTCATTCTGGTTCCTAGAAAGAATCTCTTCAAGAGTCTGACGATGGAAGTTTTCCGTTCCATTAGACACAGAATTTGTTTTACCTTTGATTGTTTTTTCTGAATTTTTACATATATAAAACAGGTGCTTGTGTGTAGATTTGGATAAAATCCCAACCATGTCTGGTATGCATTGAGTTTCCTATTTAATAACCTATTAATTTTTTTTTTAAGTTTGAAATGTCGTTCATTTGTTGCACTTTGCATACAAATATTACAATGAACTGGGAATTATTTTTCTGATGATCAGAGTTTTTAGATAATAAGAGCGAGACCGATATTCGCGAAGATGAAACGTACGGATCAAAGGCATGAAAGAGAACATGGGTGAGGATTTCAGAGAGGATGTGATCCAGATTCATTCAAAAATCGCCCCCGAATGTTTGATCAAACAGAGAACGATGTGGACACCGTACATCGGGTTGGAAGGAAAGAAGAAGGCAGAAACCGGAACGTCTTCATCCAGTTTACGAAGCGTTTACACCGAGATGGAATTTGGAAGAAATCAAAAGATGCCAGAATCTGCGAGGTTGAAAAAATCTGATTCGACGAAGGAGGATCGCCTAGAAAGGGAAAAAGTCTGGCCAAAAATACTACAAGCTAGAAATGCAGGGCAAAAGGCGAACTACGGAGGAAATGTCAGCGACATCCACGGGCGCCGCATTCAGTAGACGGATGAAAACTGTTCACTTTGAAATGTATTTTTGAACTCTACAAAAAGAGGGACATCCAAGACATTCTTTAAATGGAGGAACCGGCGTCGTTCATTCTCTACTCTCCTAAACAGGAAAACAAATACTTTTTTCTCATTTTTTCTCTCGTTTGATTTTCTTTTATTTTCTCTGTTCTTTTTCAGTATAAATGTTACCTTCAAATGTGTCTTTTGTTTCACTAAATGTTGGAGGTCTCAGTGATAATGTTAAAAGAAAAGCGATGTTCCTTTTCTGCAAAGGGGTAAAAGCTAACTGCACGTTAGTACCAGAAACTCACTCTAGTGTGGATGACGCCACCTTCTGGTCAAACCAATGGGGTGAAAAAATCCTTTTCACCCACGGATCAATAATTCAGGACATTGGCTGTTTTGAATATTGATGACTCTTTTGTGATATTAGTAAATGTTCATGGGTAAGCCTCTGTAACTCAAACAGGCTCAAGTTGGAAAAAGTGACAGCTGTGTTGTCAGATTACAAACAGTTATATCACAACGACCATGTACTATAGGTGGTGATTTCAATTTAGTTTCACTTGAATAGCTGGATAGATATCCTCCAAGACCTAATATCAATCAGTGGAACCTGATTTTGGCAGAATTTATAGATTCTAATAATTTAATTGACATATGGAGAGAAAGAAATCCTGGAGTTTCTCAATTTTCTTGATCAAACCACATGGTTGTAATAAGTCCAGGATAGATCTACGGTTGGGCTCAACTTTGTTAAATATTTATGTTTCACAAATATCCCTCTCAGCAGCACCGTTGACGGATCATTGTGTCATTACTCTCAAATTAAATCCTGAAAATAATGCAAAACTTAGAAAAGATTATTGGAAATTTAATGCACATCTTCTAACAGATGATGAATATTTAAGATAGTTAAAGAACTCCTCCATGAAATATACTATGATGAAACAATCGGCAATGACACGAGCAGATGGGAATATTTTAAATTTAACGTTAGAGAATTTACCATTGCATTTAGCAGAGGAGGGGACTCAAGTCACATGACTTGGACTCGAGTCAGACTCAAGTCATGAATTTGAAGACTTTACACTTGGCTGGGACTTCTAACTTCCTGACTCGGGACTTGACTCAGACTTTGATACACATAATTTGTGACTTGACTTGGACTTTAGCCCTGTGACTCGGAAAGACTTGCTATTTTCCCTAAAAAGTATATTGAGAAAGCTGCGTGCTGCGCCTCTCTCTGTCCGTGTTTGTTTACATCCGTGTGGTGTTGGCCTAACATCCAATGAAATTAGAGCCACGTTGGATTGATTCGACAGTCCAACCAATGAAATTGCAGAAAAACATAACCCCGCCCACCCCGTCAAAGCACGAGTTCCTGTTTTTAGTTCTGGCATAAAAGTGAAGAGATTGTGAACAAAAAACTGTTTGTTTTTATCATACAACAAATGTACAGACAGATATGCTATTTCATGTACTAAAATTTAATTCATTAAAATGATAAAAATCATTCCAATAGCAATGATTCAAATGTCCAAAGCTAGTTTAGCAAATTCTTCTTTCATTATTAGGGAACCGTCCTTACTAATAGATGATTGTCAGTTTAAGGGTGAGGCATGCAACAATACACTTTTAAGAACAACCTTTACTCAGCATCTTTTCCCATCTCAACTAAAAATAAAACACATTTAAAGATTGCAATCGAAAATTTTTAACAAAATATATTTATTTTCTAATTCCACCAAAAGTGAAAGAAAATTCACTTCAAAATCTTAAATGCTTTTTATCCATCTAATGATTACCTTCATAATAAATTCAGTATTGACACAAACACGTGCGCTTTTTGCAGCAACGACATAGAAACAGTCGAGCATCTTTTTTATTCATGAGAGAAATCCAAAACTTTCTGGTCTGATTTTCAGCACTGGTTTACATTTCTAAACTTTTACATTTGGTCTACAAACAGAAAACAAAAAAGCAGAATTTGCTATTAATACTTTAATAATATATGCAAAATTTTATATACATAAATGTTGTTTTTTGACAGAGCCCCAGTCTTTGTTGGTTTAAAAAAAATCTCATGTGGAAGACTACTTTAAAAGAATGTAAAATGCCCAAATCCCATGTCTATTTGCATTTTAGAACACACTTTTGAAATAGGTAACAGAGTCTAATTTGTACTCTTATTTTTCTGAGACACTGCAAGTTATGACACATATCCCAATTCTTTTCTTTTAAGAAAAGTACATTTATAGATATACTCTTGTACGACGTTGTTTACTGTTATTAGTCCTTTTCTTTCCTTCTCATATTATGATTTGAGATCTTGTTTATGTATGCTGCTTTGTTCTGAGCCATTTATATTCTATGTATGTATGTATATATATATATATATATATATATATATATATATATATATATATATATGTGGGTGTGTGTGTGTGTGTGTGTGTGTGTTCTTTATATTGAAATTTGATGTATCTTGTTTGCAATTGTTAAATAAAGTTTGCAGGAAAAAAAAAAACTTCCATCTGTCTTTCCGCCTGCGGTTGGGTACTCTTGAAAAAAATTCAGAAAGAAAATTCAAAGGTTAAAAAATATCAGAAAAAAAATTAGAAAAAAAAATTTGGAGTCTGATGAAACTGAATAACTTCCATATCTGATGTACAGAAGTGTGAACGGAGAAAGCTGAAGGTTGAGTGACCACAGCTGCAGGTGGACCACAGAGACTCCTCTGACCTTTGGAGTTCAGCAGAAAGGGTTTCTCTGCTCTCACGTTTCAGACAACCTGAGTTTCTCCACAGAAGAAGAAGAAGAAGAAGCAGCTCTTTTCTCTGATTTTCTGCCATTGTGTGTAAACAATGTCCACCTCTGAGGAATGTGACACACTATGCTGCAGCACGTCTTCCTGCCTGACCAGTTTGAGGATGAACAGGGGGTTTGGGGGGGTCAGTTCATGGCCTGGTCTCAGTTTTTTCTCAGAAAACATTGAGGATTTTAATCTGTTCCATCAGACTTTACCCTTTTAGAATTTTTTTTATGACAAAACAGTTTGCGACATTTTTATTGAACTAGCTCAGAGGTTTGAAACCTGTGGCTTCAGAACCACAGAAACGTATCATTTCTTTACTGCTGTTGCTCTCTGGAAATATGTGACTTAATCCTGGGCCTTTTCAAGACATTACACCTGAACACTTTAAATGTAGACCTGGATTTATGAACTTCACTGTAAGAAGTTTGTTGCCAAAACTGGATTTGATCAAGTTATGCGTTCTCACAACTAATCCTGATATAACTGTTCTCTCAGAGACCTGGTTGAAAAAGTCTGTTACTGACAGTGATCTCGCTGTTCAAGGATGTAATGTGTTCATAGGGTTGGGCACCGAGTGGGATCTATGCGGTTCCGGTGCCTACACGGTTCTTTGGCTTTGGTTTCAATTTTGGTAATTCCGTAAGAAAAAATAATTCCGACATCTTCCCAAATCAACACATTTTCATTCCAAAGTCACATATTGACACATGGTTGAGACCTCCGTGTTGAAAATGGACGTTTTGACATTACGGCTGTTCCTATGAAATCAGAGCTCCACAACCTCCAAGCCACAAACCTGTCAAACATGTGATCCGTAGCTTGTATGATGGGTTACCGGTGTTTCAATCTCACTCGGAGGTGTGTCTGGATGACAGCCGCTTCCGCTGTTTCTGTGTCTCTGTGACTGAGTTTGAAGGCTGCCCCTGAGAGAGGGAAAAATAGGAGACCTTTTTTTAATTTTTTTTTTTTTGCCACATTCTTTTTATTGAATTTTCAATAGAAAAAAACAAAAACAGAATTTACATTCCACTCGAGTCAGCACACACAATAATTACACATTTCTTCAACAACATTTAAAATGATGCTTCCTCTTATTCACAGTCTTGTTTTAACAACCCCCCCCCACCCCTACCCCAAGAACAAGAACAAGAATGCCTCTCCATATACCTTAACACAATTGTAATAAAATACTAAACAGACTTCAAAGTAAAATAGAGGTCCCATATGCCATCCAAAAAATCATCAACTTTCTATTCCCCAGGAGGATCCATAGTTTTTACAAAATAAATGAAAGGTTTCCAGATATTTTCAAATTCTTTTTCTTTGTCTTTTAAAATATATGTAATTCTTTCTAAAGGGACACCTGACAACATTTGTTGAAACCATTGGGCTATGCTTGGACTGCAAGTGTTTTTCCAGTATTTAGCAATACAAATTTTTGCATGACTCAAGCTGATATTTATAAATGCTCTTTCCCTTTATTATAAGTTATGCATCTTTGGATATATACCTAATAAAAATAATTTTGGCTCCAGTGAGATCTGCTTTTAAAGTTATTTTCTCTATTGTGACTTTCACTTCTTCCCAGAATGTTTGTATATATTTTGCATTCCCCAAATACAGTGAAAGTAAGTTCCTTTAGTTTCCATACATTTTGGACAGACATTGGAATGTTTTTGTTATATTTATTTAAATCTGCTGGTGTCACATACGTACGCATTAACCATTTATACTGTATTAATTTTAATCTTGAGTTAATCGACACATTTCTTGAGCTGCAGCACAAGCCTCCGCCCATTCTTCGTTTTGTGATGTCTTTTCGGAGATCGTCTTTCCAGGCATTTCGTTTGTATTGTGAATTTTCATCTGAATTTGACAAAAAACATATTTTATAAACTCGGAAATTGCGCCTTTTTGGAACCGTCTCTCGCCACAGATTTTTCTAAAGTTGTGTATTGAGGTTTGTTGAGGCTTTCTGTGTTGTTTTAACAAAGTTTCTAATCTGGAGAAATTTATAAAATGTTTTCTACTCAGCTCATATTTTTGTTTTTAATTCCTCAAATGACATCATAACATAACGAATCTGAAGATACAGGTCACGGATGGTGGAAAGACCCTTTGTCGCCCATTTGTTTAAAAGGTGGCATCTGCTCTACCTGGGGTGAAGAATTTGTTTCCCCAAATTGGGCTGTACTGTGATAGTGGTTGAGCATGTTCATGTATTTAAAACTTTGAACCATGTCCGAATCATATGTTTAAGAATTGGGTTCTTTGTTTCTTTGAGTAACTTTTTTGACGTGTTAGAATGAAGAAATAATGGGAGAGGCAAGTTTAAATCCTGTGATTCCATTTCAACCAATGAGGAGTGTGTTTTACAGTAAAATGAAACATTATAGTTCTCATTTGTACAGCCAGTGGTACCATTCTATATTTTGGACATTTTAGTTCCCCGCGGTCGAGGGAAGATACAGCAGCGTCAAACGTAGTCTTGCTTTTTTGTTGTTCCAAATGAACCTGGCGAATAGTTTATTTAATTTTGGAGAATAGATCTAGAGGTGGTGGCAGAGGTATGTTTTGAAACAAATAGATTAATTTTGGAAGTATACTCATCTTTAATGTATTTATTCTTCCCATGATTGATATTGGTAGTGTCATCCACTTCTCTATAGAGTTGTTTATCTCTGTCATTAAAGGGTCATAATTTGATTCGACTACCTGTTCTAATCTTGGTCTGATAGTGATTCCCAGATATTTGAAGCTTTCAACTACGTTAACTGAATAGCTTCAGAAATTGGATTTTTTTCTCTCTTCTTCATTTAGAAATAAAATAGAGGATTTTTGCTTGGTTCACTCTATATCCTGAAACATCTCCATATTTTCCAATTGTTTCCAGTAAAGAAGGGATAGACTTTTTTAATTGAGAGAGAAACACAATCACGTCATCTGCATATAAAGCTATTTTATGTTCTACTGGACCCACCATGATTCCATGTAGCCCAGAGTGAGTTCTTATTGCTGTTGCTAGTGGTTCGATTGCCATTGTGAATAGCAAAGGTGACAATGGGCACCCTTGCCTGCATCCTTTTGTTATATTTATTGGTTGTGAAATGTTCCTGTTTGTCAAAATTTCTGCCTTTGCATTTTTGTAAATGATCTGGACCCACGTTTTGAAATTGGTTCCACACCCAAATTTATCCAGAACCTTAAACAGAATGGCCACTGGACCTTGTCGAAGGCCTTTTCAGCATCCAGAGCCAGCAAAGCGGTCTCTGTTTTATTTTTGTTTCTATGGATTATATTTAAAACTCTTCTTACATTATGAAATCCTTGTCTTCCAGATATAATCCGTTTTGGTCTCTGTCAATAATACTTGGTAATATATTCTGTAGTCTTTTTGCTAAGAGTTTACAGATTATCTTAAGGTCAGAGTTTAACAGACTTATTGGTCTGAAATTTTCACATTTGTTTGTGGATTTTTCCTTGTTTTGGGTAACAGAATTATCAATGCACTATTCATTGACGGGGGGGAGGTTGTTATTTCTAAATGCTTCTGAACATTTAAAAATGGGCGTTAACAGTTTATTTTTTTAATTTTTTATACAAATCAATTGGGAGCCATTCTGGTCCTGATTTTTTACCCGATTTCAGACTATCAATTGCATGTTCAATCTCTTCCTTACTGATCTCCAAGTTTAAATCCTCTTTTTTTCATTGGTAATAGATGGGATGGTTAATTGATCTAAGAAATTGTTTATACTTTGAGTATTTGTGTTCTCTTTTGTATTGTATAACTCACTGTAGTATTCTCTAAATGTTTCATTAATTTCAGTGGGATTTACAATGACTGTGTCATTTGATGTAATAGTTGTTATTGGTGTTTTAATCTCTAATTGTTTTATCTGCCAAGCCAACAGTTTACCTGCCTTGTCACCTTGATCATAGAAGGATTGTTTCAGTCTTAAGAGGCTTGCTGCTGCTCGACCAGCTGATTGTTTATTATATTCTGCTCTTAAAGTGGCTAGCTCATTTATCAGTTGGAAATTATTTTCTTTGTTTACCTTTTCCTGTAGAATTCCAATTTTCTGTTCCAGCTGCTTTCTCTCCTCTCTCCACTTTTTTGCTTTTGACCCTGTGTAACTAATAATGTGGCCTCTAAGAGAAGCTTTAAAGGCTTCCCATCGTATGCATGCTGATGTTTGTGTGGTATTAATATGGAAAAACTCATCAATATGTTTCCCTATATAATTTATAAATTCTTTGTCCTGTAACCATTTATGTTGGAAATGCCATCTGGGTTTGGTCTTAACAATATTTTTATCCATATACAACAAACAACATGGGGCGTGGTCTGAAATTACAATGGAATCATAAAAACAGTTGTGAATTTTATGTCGTAGTTCTAGAGAAATCAGAAAATAATCAATCCTGGAAAATGTCTTGTATGTACTAGAGTAGCAGGAGAAGGCCTTATCGTGTGGCTTTAACTCTCTCCATATTTCTAATAAGTTCAATTCTTTAATGAAGTTCTGAATAGTCGCTCTGCACTTAGTGTGAGACTGGTCTAGCCCTGTAGATCTGTCTATTCTGGGTTCTAAAGTACAATTAAAGTCACCTGCCATAATATACTTTCCTGTGAGTGATGCTATTGTGAGAAATATATCTTCAAAAAATTTGGCATCGTCTATATTTGGGCCATAAACATTTATTAAGCATAAATCCTCGGAGAGTAATTGACCTTGAATGATTAGGTATCTTCCCCATTTATCTTTTATTATGTTTTTAACCTGAAAAGGGACAGTATTATGTATTAATACCATAACTCCTCTTGCATTGGAGGAGAATGGTGCTGTAAATACACCACCTGGCCATCTCCTTTTAATACTTTTCAAATCTTTATCAAGAAGATGAGTTTCTTGCAAAAATACCACCTGACCATCCATATCTTTAATTCTGTTCATGACTTGTTTCACTTTGTTAAGATTCTGCAGACCTCTGCAGTTCCAAGACACAAAATTAAGTTTAACTTCTTGTGTCATGTTCAGCTAAAACAAACGTATTACGTTGTAACTTATTTAAACACATGGAGAGGCACAAAAAACCCTGAATGCAAGAACGTGCACACAAAAACAAAAACAAACCCATTTCCCCTTGATCAACTAGATCCCCCCTCCCCCCAAAAAAATGTCTCCCGTCATCGCAATCGACCGTTCCACGCCAGCGAGGATCAGTCCATCCACTCTCTCTGATCATCGTTTCAGCTCTGATGCTATATTTATAATTACTTAAACACTCCGAACTATAATCTGAAAGTGTCTCCAACATATTCACTGTAATTCACAAATTAACTTACTGTCATCCATATCCAGATGATTTTTTTTTTTTTTTTTTTACACAAACTGATAGTATTCCAGACATTTATTAACTAATTGCAAATAGAAAAGAAGGGAAAAAAATGTAAATGACACCTTCGTGAGCTTGAATTTATGATGTGTCCTCCTGAATCTTCTGAACGAACTTCTGTGCTTCAGCTGGAGTTTTGAAGGTGTGGGTGCGCTCTTTGTAGGTCACCAACAGTTTGGCAGGATGAATCAGCCCATGTCGAATGCCTCGGTTGCGCAGCTCCTGGCGTACAGAGTCAAACTGCTTCCTCTGTTGGTGAAGTCCCGTGGCTATATCCGGAAAGAATCGTACCTTTTTCCCTTTATGTTGAACCTCTTTACTGGCTTTTGCCGCCACAATTACAGCTTGCTTCTCTCTGAAGCTGAGGAACTTCATTATTAATGTTCTCGGTGGCGCTCCTGGTTCCCTCGCCGGTCCGACCCGGTGTGCTCGCTCGATTTTCACCGTCGTCCCTCGCGGCTGCAGGTTTAATGCCGCCGGGATCCATTCCTCCAAGAATGCGCACGGGTCCTCTCCCTCGGCCCCCTCCGGCAGCCCGACCAGCCTCAGATTATTCAGTCGTGACCGGGTTTCCAGATCCAAAAGTTTATCCTCCATAATCTTTTGTTTGGATTCCAGCGCGCTCACTTTAGCCTGCAAGCTAGCGACATCATCTTCTGCACGTGACGTGCGTAGCTCCACTTGCGACATCCGTTCGGTGAACTCACTCATTTCTTTTTGTATATCTCCTATTGCCGTCCCTATTCCGTCAAAACGCGTTGAAAACTCATCTTTCATTGCTCGGATAGCAGCCAGGATCTCGTCGGCTTTGGTTCTCTCCAGCTCCGCGTTCCGCTCTTCATTACCGCCTTCAGCCATGTTTGTTTCGCTAGCTGTTTGAGATCTGCTCCGAATGCGAAAGTCCGTCAGCTTTGACTGGTTGTTGGTATCTGGCGCAGTCTTGTTACGCCTCGGCATTCCTTTCGTATTCTGAACCCCTTTTATCTGGGTTTTGGGACAAACTGGAGTGTTTTAGCAGGATTTAAAAGTCAGAGTAGCAGAGCAGTGAGTAACGTGTCTACTCAGGTGGCCGCCATAACCGGAAGTCCACCTTTTTTAATTTTAACTCCAAGAAAATAAGTCAAATATCACAGTTCAATAGAGCGCATCACGCCGGGGTCACACTGGACGCGGAAGCGCCGCGAAGCGGAGCGGAGCGGAGTCCGCGCCGCTTCCGCTCCGCTCTTTAGTTCACACCAGACGTGCATTTTTCCGCGGCGGTCCACAGGCGCTTCTGCTAGAGCTTTTTTTGTTTTTCCCATCATGGTTGATAATTTCATAACCTAAAGACATTAACCCATGTTTCTGCTACGAAAAACTGCTCCCTGCCTCTCCGCAGTTGCTTTACACCCAAAACCCCCGCCCACCCGCTCTGTCGGCACACTGTATTGATCTGTGTGCGCGCGCGTGCGTCTCTGTTTTGTGTGTGTCTGTGCGCACGCGTTCGCAGGTGTGTGTGTGTAGGTAAATTAATAAGCTAAAATTATTAACCCATGTTTCTGCTAAGAGGAGCTGCTCTCTGCATCTCTTTTTCTCTCCCCAAAACCAGCAGCCCCGCTCCAGAGTCTGCTACCTACGTTGATCTGTCCGCGCATGTGTCTGCCTGTGTTGTGTGTATTTTATAAATATTACCCCCTGTTTCTGCTGAGATGAGCTGCTCTCTGCCTCTGTTGTAGTTTTTTTAACTCCCGAAACTCCTCACCCCGCACCGGAGTCTGCCCCGTTGATCTGTGTGTGCATGTCTGTCCAAAAAAGAAAAAAAAGTGTGCGTGTCTGTCGTGTGTTTTGTGTGTCTCTGTGCTCGCACTTTCACGTGTTTGCGTGCTTGTTGTGATTGTATGATTATATCCATGTCTACCGTCTGTTTAGACACAAAAACATGATCACATTTGTCAATCGCGGCATTTTATTGTGAAAAACTGGTTATATTTGGAAAAGAATCCGGATTTTCTCATGTATCTTGATGCAACTTCCGGCCAGAATTGACGCGGAACGCTCGCGGCTCGCGCACAAAATAGGTCAGACGCGGAAATGATCCGCTGCACCGCGCGGGCCCTCTGCGCCGCTCCGCGCCTTGTGTGAACGACGCCATAGGATAACAAGGGCGCCGAATGGAAGCGGACTCCGTTCCGCGCCGCTTCGCGGCGCTTTCGCGTCCAATGTGAATGGGGCGTCAGGCTGGCTGCCTGCGCTCTCCGCAGCGACCGTCTCTCTCCCGGCGTTTGGATCTCCCGAGCTCTGGTCCAGGAGTCTATCTAGCTGCAGCCAGAGAACCGCTGTGCTTCGACAGAACAAAAACACTATATTGGATTAGTATTTTATCCCTGATCAGGTCACTGAAAACGTCCCGTCCCCAAAGATGAGTTCCTGATTGGCTGATGGAACGCAGCGGTGGAGTAGCTATGTATCTCAACTCTAAACATTGCTGTTCTGTTACCACATCAATCAATAAAAACAAACAATTTGAACTACTAGCCATCCGAGTGAATCTGACTGAAGTTTTACATTTTACTATAGTAGGTTGTTATAAACCACCTTCAGCCAAACCAGAAACTCCCTGCTCTCTCTCTAAAGAGCTCCACAGCCTCTGTGAAACAGAAATATTAGTAATGGGGGATTTCAATTCCCCTCTTTCTGATCATTTTAAGAACCTGTTTGATTCATTGAGCTTGAGACAACTTATTAATAATGTCACCCGATTAAATCCAGTTGATTCAAATAAATCCACTCTAATCCCTGTTACATGTCTTTTAACATTTCGAGCCCCAGGCTTTCTTTCAAGATCTTTACAATAGTGATATCCACCACATTGAATTCATTAAAGATGTAGAAAGCGCCTGGGAACATTTTCATGAGACTTTTTCAAACATCTGTAACAAACATGCCCCTGTCAAAAACAATGAGGGATTTCTGGGGACATTGTTAGTCCCAAAAGAACTTTCATACATGGTCAGAGAAAGAATTGATATGATGTCCAGGCAGGACCAAAGCAAGATTAACCAATTTTAAACTCTTATTGGATCACTTATAAAACCTTAAGAAAAAACGCACCTCCTTGACTTGGAAAACTAAACCTGATTTCTACTTAAATTCTATCTAAACAAATCTTAAAAATTCTACTAAATTCTTAAAACAAATCAAAACACCAACTGGAAAAAATATTAAATCAAGTACACCTGTAAACCTTATAGTGAACTCTGTTGTCATACAGCAGAAAGAGGAGATTACAAAGTAATTCAACAAACATTTTACATCAATTGGATTAATCCCTCCGTCGTCTCCACCGGTGTCTCGTCATTCAGACCCTCTGCCTGCTTCATCTATTACAGCATCTTCTGCATCTTCTCCTGCAAACAAATTTATCAATCAACCAATTTCCAATTCAGAGTTGCTAAAGACCCAAAAAAGCCATTGATCCAAAAAATCTCCTGGTCCAGACGATCTAGACCCATACTTCTCTAGACTTCCAGTTGATTTTATAGTTGAACCCATCACCCATATTTTTAATTTAAGTATTCAGTCAAATAGCTCATGTTCTCCCTCCTTTGAAAGGTGGAGATCAGTCCAAGCTAAACAACTACAAACCCATCTCCAAATTATCAGTTCTTGGAAAAATTCTTGAATCCCATGTAAACTCTCGACTAAAACCCTTTTTAGCATCTAACTCGGTTCTGTGTGATACTCAGTCAGGTATCAGGGCAGTACTGTTACAGCTGCTGTATCTGTAACAAATGACATCATCAATGCCCTGGACAAGACATTGCCCTGTGCAGTCTTATTTGTGGACTCATCTAAAGCCTTTGATTCTGTTAACCACCAGCTTCTACTACAGAAGCTGAGTCTTATTGCTCTAGGCCAGGGGTCGGCAACCCAAAATGTTGAAAGAGCCATATTGGACCAAAAAAACCAAAATCAAATCTGTCTGGAGCCGCAAAAAATTAAAAGTCTTATAATGAAGGCAACACATGTTTTATGTATCTATATTATCTATATTAGCCTACTATCAAAATGACTAAGTTGGTTACAAATACATGATGAACCTTCATGATTGAATGTTTATTTAATCCTGTGGAGAATGAATCACCACGTGACTACACTGTTGTAGGATGAAGTTTAACTTCATTACAATATTAATGAATTACAGTTTGTTTCATTGTTTTGATGAAATTAAAGGAATTCAATAAAGAAATCAAATTTCTGATGTCATTTTTATTTTGAGGATTCGTAAAAACAACAATGGAACGTGCATAACGTGCCCCTTATCTGGGCAACAGAGTGTAATAAAATGCAGCATACATTAATACAAATAAAACAACAGCCTTTTGAAGAGGTAAAGTGTATAAAATCAAATGAATACAGTTTAAGTTTGATTTCTGTGCAAATGCCAAACAAGTCAGTGCATGGGTAAAACGCAGCAGTATCCTCTCTCTCTCTCTCTCTCTTTTGACACCAAATCAGCGCAGCTATCCTCATTTCTGAGCAACCAAACACAATAATACCCCTAACCCCGGGCTTACACCGCTAGAGTCACAGCTCTGTTGCGTTGCAGGAGCGGACTAGCTACAGCCAATGGCTTAAGTGTCATTCCAAATATATACTGACAAAAATCAGAAAGCGCCCTGCCCTACTTTTTTTTTTTTTATCGTTTTCTCGTGATAACGAGATAATCGATAATGAAAAATGAAGCGTTCCGCTCTCTCTTTCCCGCACGGAGACGCCGAAACTTCATCTGTTTTAAGTCTCTTTATTTGGTGGTTAACCAGAAAAACAGCAGCAGAACACTCCACAAAAGTTGTATTCACTAATCATTTTATTAGTGGGGATACCTCGAACGCCTTCATTCCGTCTCATGCACCAGCCCTCCCCCTTTATTTACCCCAAACCTCCGAACAGCTGATTGACAGATCACTGCGCATGTTGTGTTCAATGAACTCCAGACATTAACTCAGTCCGCTACTATGCTTTTGACATTTTTATACAATCCTCAGAAAAAGCAGTTTTTCAGGAAAAAAAATGGCGAGACTTTTTAATCCCTTGATTTTATAAGGATCAGTTCTGGGGTTCAATGTTTTCTATGATAGACTGCTTTGTTTTGCTGCCGGTGTCCAGAGGTCAGTGAACGCACCATGCAGAAACGCTCGGCAGACCTGAATCCTGTCAATCTGTCAATGTTTGTTCGGGGTTAAAACAATGATTAAAACCAAAAACATATTTCCCTCCTCCATCTTTTTCCATTTTCCAACATTTTGGAAATAGTGCCAGGGAGCCACAAGGCAGCGCTTAAAGAGCCGCATGCGGCTCCGGAGCCGCAGGTTGCCGACCCCTGCTCTAGGCGATTCTGCTATTGGATGATTTAGAAATTATCTCTCACAGAGAACCCAGTGTGTGATTGTTGAAGATGCAAAATCACATCAGAGCCTGAGGGTGTCCAGGTCTCGGTGGTGCAGATTCCGGTCCTTGCTCTTGAGAACTGGGCCTCTCCAGGAACTCCAACAGTGGTCGGGCCTTGTTTACACCATTCCTTTGGGACCTCCGTTTCTCGTGGGTGCGCCCCTCCTCGGTGGGGGTGGGCGGCCCCCTCCTTGCCGTCCCCTGGACCTCCCGCAGCGGTTGTCTGGAGCAAGGGGGTAGGTCTCCCTTGGGGGGGCCCTGAGTCGTACCAGGGGTGGGGCGGGGGGATGCTCGGTGCTGCTGGGTGGTGATGGGTTGTTCTTCTGAGGTTGGGGGGCTCTCTGGGCGCGGGGCCTCGTGTTGGAACTCCTGGTGCGGTGGGGGGGGTGCTCTTCTGGCTGGGCTGGGGCCTGCACTCTGTGCTCCTGTGCCCTCCTGCTCTCGGGTGTGGGGGGCCTCTGCGGCGTTCCTGATTGCCTTGGTCTGGGTGTTTGGCGGGGTTGCCTGGCGGGCGGATTCCCTTCGAGGCTCCGTGGCGGGAGTTGGGGAGTCCTATTTTGGCTCCTATCCTCTTTCCCATCTTTATTAATAACCTGAGTAGTCATTTGCCGAATGTTAAATTCCATCTTTATGCAGATGATTCCATCATTTATACATTTGCTTCTTCTGTCAGTCTTGCCGTAAATGAGTTTCAGGAAGCCTTCCATCAACAGTATTGTCTTCATCAGTTACAGATGAAACGATAAAAAGACCAAATTCATGATATTTTCCAGGTTTCATTTACATGATGCACTGAAGGCTGAAATTCATACATTGGAAGGGAAATTGATAAAGTATCTTCTTATAAATATCTGGGTGTGTGGGTTGATGACAAACTGTCTTTTACCTCTCACACTGACCACTTGCTAAAAAAGCTAGAAGCACTTGTGGGTTTCTCTTACAAAAACAGATCAAGTCTAAGCCCGAGTGTGAGGAACAGACTTGTTCAGAGCACCTTCCTCCCAATATTGGACTATGGGGACATTCTGTACATGAATGCTGCCACACAGTTTATCACAGTCGCCTGTGTTTTATCACAAACTCTGCTACAGAACCCATCACTGTGATCTGTATTCTCTGCTCTGTTCCCTCAAAGTCAGGCGACAGAGACACTGACTAATATTCACATAAGAGCCCATTCTCGGTAAACTGCCTCAATACCTCTGCCGTCTTCTGTTAAAACCATATATAACTCTTGCTCTTCGCTCCAATTGCTTCACAGATTCCACACTGAATTAGCAAAGACAGCCTTTACTATTGCTGCTCCACTTTCTTGGAATAATATTCAAAACTCTCTGCATCTGTGACCTAATTCCCTTGAATTGTTCTAAAGCAAAACTTTATGAGCTTTTAACAGAAATATTCTCATGACACTCTTGACCTGACTGTACCACTCTTGATTAACCTTTTAATCATTGTCATACTGTTCATTTTAATTCTATTTATTGTAATTGTATTTTTATATATATATATATATATATAATTATTTAAACTGAATTTTATTTTCTTGTGTTGATGCCTTTCAGCCCAGGTCTCCCTTGAAAAAGAGATCTAATCTCAACGGGAGTTCCTGGTAAACAAAGGTTAAATAAATACATGAAAAAAGTTATTATAAAAATTATAATCCACTGGATTATAAAGCATATTTTCTATTTTCGAACAAATTCAAGGATTTCTAGTTTTAATGTTTAGTAGGGGTCACTTCATTAGCTTTGATTTGGTTTTTGTTGGTCATATTTATGAATTTGTAGCTAAAATGCACCAGAAACAGTAAACTAAACATTTAATTTTTAAATCATTGATGACTTTACTCTTCCTACAGCATTTGCTGCATTGACATGATCCTATGTTGTAGAATGTCTTTTATTTTGAAAGGAAGTCATGCAAAACTCTGTCAAAAGTTAAAAACTTTCTCAATAAAACAATAGCTTTATTCTCTTCGTGTTTGTGTTTTATTCATGCAAAAATAAAACCACAATAGTTTATTTAAATGCCTCATGTCAGTAATAAAAACATAAACATAAACTGGAAAAGGTGCATTACCTGTGATAATGCTTTTAGCTAAAAATAGTCGCTGGAGATCCTGAAGCTGTTTGCTGAAAAGAGCGATGCAATTTACTTTAAATGCAGAAGGGGTTTGATGAAAATGCAAAAACTATTTGCAAAATGTTACATTTGATAAAAGACTGGAAATTTTGTTGAAGAACTACAAAAGAGCACTGAAGATGACCGACATTTCTGAAAAAAATTGCTTAAAAATCCCTAATACATGTCAATTTTGCAAAAAAAAATTTTGTGTGTTGCTTAAATATGATATTAACAGTAAGTCAGCAAAAAAAAAAAACTTTAGTAGATGCAAAACTATCCAAGAGAGCTAGCATTTTGCTTAATTACTAGCTAAACTCCAAAAAAGTGTAAAATTCCTCGCTAAACCAAATTAGTCAAAAATATTAGCCTGTTGCTAAAATATTATCTAAATCCACAAATTATAATAGAAACAAAATATTAGGTAAACTCAACTTTCTTTAAATTACTATAAAAGATGAAAACATCACCCATGAATATATTTAAAGGTCTGCTGCTAATCTACTTAAAATGTTGAAATTTGAAGAATTTCTCCTTCATTTCATTTGGAATATATTTTGTCCAATATTTCAAAAACTCAAAAATACCAGCAGAAATGTCCTGAATGAGATGATGGTTTGATACCAAGAATGCTGAAATCTTTGAACGTGTGATTGAGTTTTTCTGTTCCAAAAAAAGTACGGAAAGGAGGAGAATCACTATAGTGTGAATGTGTAACCCTTCTGCTTGTTTACATTAAAAGAGGGGTCATCTGGACCCCACAAGACAGAGCGCTGAACTTTTTATTTCAGTGATTGTCGATCTTTACTGGTGCCCAAAGCTGTATATTATTTTTCTAACGTAGAGTGAAGAAGTGAAGACTTTGTGGCTCCAACTGGGTTTTGGTTGGTGAGAATCGACCCTAACGGCTCATTCCTAAACCTAAGCAGATTCCTAAACTAGACAGTAAAGAGACAGAGGTTCTTTTTTCCAACAATTAAGCAAAAAAAAAAAAAAAAAAACCCTTTTCAAAACCAACAAAACTCCTTCTGTTCTCCAAAACGTTAAAATCCCATTCTGATCATCTCTTGATCTATTGTAAAAGTATTCTCGCTGTTTTTTTATTATGATTGTACCGTTGATAGCCAAAATAATTATGATAAAAACAAAACTGTGACGGTTTGTAGAAAATAATTTCTGCAAAGTAGCAGGAGTTCATTAGATTTGTTCATTTTTGTCATACGTTGAGGCAAGTAAGTATGAAAACACAAGTTGTGTCATGGCTACAGACACTTTTCAGACCCAGATGCTGGAACCCGGAAGAAACACAGCAGGAAACGAACGTGGCAGGGAAAGGATTTATTGAAGAGGTCTGGAGAGGAGGAACCGAGGCAACGGCAGAGGCTCGTGGTGACTGCTGGCGAAGACCGCACGGGGAAATCCAGGCAGAGGCTGACACTGGCGACCACTCGTGGTTAAGGATTCCTGTGGGCGAGCAGAGAGAGGTTCTTAGTTAAGGACTTGGCGTAATGCGAAATCAGAACTTGACATGGAGGCCAACTAAGCACCATAAGGGGCAACGGACTGGCGAGGAATGATGATCCGGGAGCTCCTTAAGAAGGCAGACGAGGAAGATGAGGTGAGTGGTCGCAGCTGGGAATGATCAGCAGTCAGGTGGAGATGAGAGGGGAGGGGGAGGAAGCTGACAGAGGCACCGTGACAGTACCCCCCCCCCAAAGACCGCCTCCAGGCGGTCAAGGGCGGCGATCGGGTGGGCACGGTAGAAATCCGAGATAAGCGAGGGGTCCAGAATGAGGGAGCGGGAGATCCAGGAACGCTCCTCAGGACCGTAACCCACCCAGTCGACCAGGAACTGGAACCCGCGACCCCGACGACGGACGTCCAGAATCCGGTCAACCTCATAGGCAGGGGCGCCGTCGATGACACGGGCGGGCGGTGGGGAAGCGGACGGCGGGCACAGAGGACTGTCCCGGACAGGCTTGACCTGAGAGATGTGGAACGAAGGGTGTACCTTCAGGGCTCTAGGCAGGCGGAGACGGACACAGGTAGGGTTGATGAGCCTCTCTATGACATAGGGTCCGATGAATCGAGGAGCCAGTTTCTTTGAGGACGCCTGAATGGGAATGTTACGAGTAGAGAGCCATACCCTCTGACCGGGTTGGTAGTCAGGCCCCACCACCCTGCGACGGTTGGCGATCTGGCAGTTGGTCTCCTTGGTGCGGAGGAGAGCGGCCTTCGTCTGAGTCCAAATGCGTTGGCAACGCTGCAGGTGATGCTGGACAGAAGGCACCGCCAGATCCAATTCCTGAGAAGGAAACAGAGGCGGGGAGTACCCGAGGGCAGCCTCAAAAGGAGAGATCCCGGTGGCAGATGAGGGGTGAGTATTATGAGCATACTCGATCCATACTAGGCACTGGGACCAGTCCTGGTGATTCTGTGCTGCCAGGCAACGGAGAGCTGCCTCCAGCACCTGATTAGCTCTCTCCGCCTGGCCATTAGACTGGGGATGGTAGCCGGAACTGAGGCTAACTGTGGCCCCCAAGGCAGAACAGAAGGCCTTCCAAACCTGAGATGTAAACTGGGGGCCACGGTCAGAGACTATGTCAACCGGAATCCCATGGTGGCGAAAGACGTGGTTGACCATAAGGTTAGCCGTCTCAGTGGCAGTGGGGAGTCGAGGAAGGGGAATGAACTGAGCCATCTTGGAAAAACGATCAACAACAGTGAGAATGACTGTGTTACCGTTTGACGGAGGGAGTCCGGTGATGAAATCCATGGCCAGATGTGACCAGGGGCGGCTGGGAGTAGGAAGAGGATGGAGCAGACCCGCAGGAGCAGAGGATGAAGATTTTGACCGGGCACACGTGGAGCAGGCTGCGACGTACTCCCGTACGTCCTTCTGTATGGTAGGCCAATGGAACCTCTTACGGATGCGACTCAGAGTACGGTGCACTCCTCCATGGCAGGCTAAACGGGACGCATGTCCCCAGGTGATGACCTCTGAACGCAGTGCAGCCGGAACAAAACAAGGTGTTCCTCGGGACAGGAGGGTGTCATCGAGACTTTCCAAGGCTTGGAGTACCTTATTTTCGATGTCCAAGTAAGGGCTCCGATGATGCAGGTGGACGGCAGGACATTGACGGGGTGTGTTCCGAGGGACTGAATTTCCGGGATAGAGCGTCAGGCTTGACATTACGAGATCCAGGCCTATAAGTGATCGTGAAATTGAAGCGGTCAAAAAAGAGACCCACAACGAGCTTGCTGGAGTTGATTCTTTTGGCGGAGCGGAGATAGGCCAGGTTCTTGTGGTCGGTCCATACGATAACGGCTGCTCGGCACCCTCCAAAGTGACGCCACTTCCTCCAGCGCCAGCTTGATGCGAGTAGCTCCCGGTTCCGACATCATAGTTCTGCTCTGCTGGTGACAGTTTGCGAGAGAAGAAGCACAAGGTTTCAATTTGCCTGTGGAGGCTTCCTTTTTGGGAGAGGACAGCCCCTACACCTGAGTCCGAAGCATCCACTTCGACCGATGAACTGTCGTGACGAGTCAGGTTGGATGAGGATGGGTGCATTAACGAAAAGGTTTTTCAGCTTGTCGAAGGCTCTGAGGCATCAGTGGACCAGATGAAGGGACGGTTAATGGACGTAAGACGAGTGAGGGGGAAGCAATGCTGCTATAGTTTCTAATGAAACGTCTATAGAAGTTCGCGAAACCTAGGAACTGTTGGAGCTTCTTCCTATTTTCAGGAGGTGCCCACTTGACAACAGCCTCGATCTTAGAGGGGTCAGGACGAATACAGCCGGCTTCCATGATGTAACCTAAGAACTGGACGGTAGACACATGGAACTCGCATTTCTCATGCTTGACGTATAATTGATTCTCCAGCAATCTCTCGAGTACAAGACGTACATGGTGTTCGTGCTGGGCCTGATCGTGAGAGTAAATGAGGATGTCGTCTAGGTACACAAAAACGAAGCGATTTAGGAAGTCCCGAAGGACATCGTTGACCATTCTCTGGAAGATAGCCGGGGCGTTCGTGAGGCCAAAGGGCATGACTAAGTATTCATAATGTCCAAGGGGGGTGTTAAATGCAGTCTTCCATTCGTCGCCGTCTTTGATGCGAACCAAATGGTAGGCGTTACGGAGGTCTAACTTAGTGAAGACGTGAGCTTTCTGAACGGAGTCGAAAACCGACGTGATTAATGGCAGGGAGTATTTATCCTTAACAGTGATCTGATTCAGTTCGCGGTAGTCAATGCATGGCCTAAGAGTTTTATCTTTTTTTCTACAAAGAAAAACCCCGCTCCAACAGGGGAGGAAGAGGGTCGAATGTGCCCCAGAGCGAGCGCTTCCTGAACATACTGCTCCATAGCGGTTCTTTCGGGACCAGACAGGTTAAATAGTCTGCCCTTAGGCAAGGGAGCACCTGGCAGGAGATTGATCTCACAATCATAGGGTCTGTGAGGCGGAAGAACGCTAGCCTTAGTCTTGCTAAACACTGCTTTCAAGTCGTGGTAACAAGGTGAATAGCAGTCAAATCTATGGGAACGGAACTCTCAGGGTCAGGGGTAGACACACATGGTACGGCAGATAATAGGCAGTTAGCGAGACAGTAAGGCTCCATTGAATGATTGATCCCTGGGACCAATTGAACTGAGGATTATGTAACGTCAGCCAGGAGAACCCTAATACAATAGGAGTGTGGGCAGACCGAGTGATGAAAAAACTGGATGGATTCTCTATGGTTACCTGACGTGACTAGTAGAACTGCTTAGTGCGGTGAGTGATGCGTGACAGGAGTTGACCCCCGAGGCCAGAAGCTACTATGGGGAGTCCAGGGGTTCTGTGGGGATAGACAAGCGGTTAACGACATGGATATCAATAAGCTCTGTTCAGCTCCAGAGTCAATGAGGGCCCTTAAATCATGAACGTGAAGATCGAGGCATAACTTGACAGGTATAAAAAGAAATTCTTTACCGGAATCCGTGGCTGTGAGCTCCCCTCGCGGCCTGTCGTCTAGCGAGGGATTCGGAGTTTAAACGGTGAGGGCAGACAGAAACTAAATGGCCTTTAGTCCGCAATAAAAGCAAGCACCAGCTTCGCGTCTCTTGCGGCGCTCCTCTTCAGACAGCCTGGAGTGGCCGATCTGCATGGGTTCATCCGGAGACGTAGGAGGAACGGAGAGCTCGGGACCATGTTCTGTTCAATTGGGGGGCGTGAGCGAGCTTGAAAGGACGAGTGGAGGTTGATATCGCTCCTTTCTGCGTTCACGTAATCTAATGTCCGATCTGAGAGCTGCAGAGACCAATTCCTCAAAAGAGTGTGCTTCAGGCTGGGAACAGAGGTGGTCTTTAATGTGCTCGTTGAGGGATTGGTAAAAAACACCCATAAGAGGCTGATCGGGCCAGCCAGCTTCCACGCTAAGATGCGGAAGTCGATGACGTGATCGCTTACGGGTCGGTTCCGCTGTTTGAGTGCGAGTAGCTGCCGGGTCGCTTCTTCCTGCTTACGAGGCAGGTCGAATATAAGGCGAAATTCACTGATGAACCGTTCATAAGATAGATGACTTATAGGGTTGGCAGCAAGAAAGGCTTGGGCCCACTGAAGAGCCTTGTTTCGCAGAGAATTGATAACGAGAGTGATTCTTACTGTGGTCGGTTGATAGTATCTGGGAGCTGACATATCAACTGGCACTGCAGCAAAAACCCTCCGCAGGCTCCAACGTCCCGAAGAAGGGTTCCGGTTGGAGACGGACGTTTTCGGGGGAGGACGGAGATCCGGAAGCGGAAGTCGGAGGGTTGACAGAAGCTTGAGCTGTGGCGGGCGAACCCTGGGAAAAACGACTTGTAAGTTCATGTAAAGTCCGAGTGACATCATCCAGGCGCTGAGAAAGACCCTGCTGGGCCACAGCCATTTGGGAAAGGACGTCTGCTTGACGTCCGAGCAGAGCGCCTTGTTGGGAGACTGCTAATCTGAGTCCTTCCGGGTCAGCTGGGTCGGTGTTTTGGCCAGTCCGTTCTGTCATGGCTACAGACACTTTTCAGACCCAGATGCTGGAACCCGGAAGAAACACAGCAGGAAACGAACGTGGCAGGGAAAGGATTTATTGAAGAGGTCTGGAGAGGAGGAACCGAGGCAACGGCAGAGGCTCGTGGTGACTGCTGGCGAAGACCGCACGGGGAAATCCAGGCAGAGGCTGACACTGGCGACCACTCGTGGTTAAGGATTCCTGTGGGCGAGCAGAGAGAGGTTCTTAGTTAAGGACTTGGCGTAATGCGAAATCAGAACTTGACATGGAGGCCAACTAAGCACCATAAGGGGCAACGGACTGGCGAGGAATGATGATCCGGGAGCTCCTTAAGAAGGCAGACGAGGAAGATGAGGTGAGTGGTCGCAGCTGGGAATGATCAGCAGTCAGGTGGAGATGAGAGGGGAGGGGGAGGAAGCTGACAGAGGCACCGTGACAAGTTGTTTTTTATGATTGTGTTCAAGATGAAAAAATAGGGATATAATTTCCTAAAAAATGTGTGTTCTTTTATGTATTCTAAGTTATTAGAGAAGACTTTTTGAACCAGTTTTCACAGTATCGCGATATCATGGATATCATGGATATCATCGCATCGTATCACGCTGGGATTTTCCAAGTTCTCTCACTTAGAAATCATGAAGGAGTCTGAAACATTCATCTTAGTCTACTGTGAGAGACTAAAATCTAAAAACATTTTAAAATCAAATTGCATGAATTTTTAAATAATTTATTTGTAAACCACTCTGTTCTTTTAAAATAGGTGTGAAGGCTTTGAAAATAGATCAAAAGATGATCAAAGAGGGACTTTGCAGTCTTATGTTGGACTCCAAAGCTTGACTTCAAAGTCATGTTAGAAAAAAGGGGAACCAAACAATAAAATCATCAAACTCTGGGAATATTTACAAATATTTATTCACGTATTGCTTCACATGTTAATGTAATAATTAACCTCGAAAGCATCCCTCAGAAACCCTGATTTTAACAGATTCCTCAATCAAAACAACACCATCTAGAGCCGCTGACCCAGAACCTCAGACTGTCTGTGTTTCCTGAGTGGAAACTTCTCCCACATTATCTAAGATCTCTGAAAACAAAAAACTTGCAAATCTAATCTGTCTGCACAAGTCCAAATCTGAATGAATTGAGAGACGGCTCCATCCTCCATATATTCTGTTCTGTGACTCGTGTCTCAGGCTGTAGATGAACATTTCTCACAGATATCTATTGACCTTTCTTTAATTTAACTAAATTACATATTTAAAAAATAGATTTTTTTCATTACCTATGTATTAAATAAAGCAGAAAACAAGAAGCTGGACATATGAACTCTGAACCCAGACAAGTTCACAAATCATTCACATTCACTCCAGAAATGTTTGGAGTGAAACATGAATGATGCAAAGGGATCACTTGATTGAACACTTTTCTAAACTTTAAGAGAAGAAGAGCAGATTAAAACTAAAACCATTTCATTTGAGAAACCAGTGAAGCCTGACGTTCAGCTTCTAAACTCCAGGACATTTGGTAGAATTCCGTCTTTTCTTGTGTTTCTTCTTCATCGGGTCAACATTTGGCCTGCAGTGCAGCTGTGGCTTTGAGCATCATTATCTCAAGATAACAAGTTTATGAAATTACCGGCAGCAAACAGAGCTCACACTGTCACCAAAACATCATCATTCATGTCATCATCCAAAGACATTCTTGTTTTGTTTATGTGAGACTGAGATCATTTTGGACAATCTAGTTCTTTTTTTTTTTTTAGATCGCTTGTTTCTGTTTTGGCTGTTTGGTCTGGACTCCAACTGCAGAAGAGAACTAGATGACATCGTAGTTCAGCAAAATACAAGTACAGGAGCAAAAGTGCAGCGAAGGTGCAAAAAAAGTGTAGCAAAAGTGCAGATAATTGCAGTAAAAGTGCTGTAAACTGCAAAATGCTGCAAAAGTGTCACAAATTTGCAACAACAGTGGAGCTAAAGTGAATCAAAAGTGCAGGAAATCTCATCAAACGTGCAACAGAGGTGCACCAAAAATGAAGCAAAAAGGTAGAAATATGAACGGCAGACGCGCCTCATCCTGCAAAGGGACTGTTTATTTAGAACAAAGCAGACCTTTGTCTGCAGCTGGACATGATTGTAATCATAGATGACCTTCTGAAGCCGCAATCTAAATAAAACTGGAGAAGTGCTTAGTGAAAGATGGGAGCAGAGCTTCTTTACTGAAATTGTTGGAGTGTGTTTTAGCATTAAAATAAACTCAATAGGACATTTTAAAAAGTTGCTTTAACTGCAAAAGCTGTCACAGTTATTTATGAATGCTTTTGAGTGTTGGAAAGTAAGTTACTAAACTGAAAAGAAATTCACAAAAATGCTAAAACAAACATTTAGTTGTTTAAACAGATGCTCAGAAAACTCTCAAAACTCAAAATTTAAACACAAGCAAAAGTTTTTAGGATGAGAATATTCTACGAAGGAAAATAAAAATGAATTTGTTGATCCCATGGTGGTAAACAGTTGAAAGAAAAGAACCAGAACAGCATCTCAGGAGTGTGACTGCTCCTCAGCGGCCGCACAGTAAATCAAGGTGCGCTCAGAAAGGTATGTTCCTCTTGATTTGTGGTTCCAGAGTCGGTCGTGTCCCGCCTGCAGCCACATGCGTGTTTGACCGTCAGAGGACACACCCATCAATCACCTGAACAGGTGCTGCGTTCAGAGGAAGTCCAGGCTGCAGGACTCCTTCCTCTCAGTTATTTAGTCAACATTGAAAATGATGGAGAGAAAATCACTGAGATTCAGACATCAGGGAAAGACTCTGGAGTCATGAGAGTGGTTTAAAGTCTGAAACTGTTTTTCTGGACGTTTGCTTCTTCTATTCATTTCTGTTAACTGTTATGTTTGTGTTAGTGGTTCTCTGCATCTTTACATGCAGAAGCATCAAAAACACAACATTCTGGTCAATGGATGGATGCAGCGTTTGCTTTGTTCCATCTCCTCCTCGATGAATCATTAAATAATTGTTTGAACAATGACAAAATGTCACAGGGAAATAATAATAATTTGAGTTTATGTGATTTGACTGTTATATGTGAAAACCAGATAGAACTGAGATACTTTTTATAGAAAACTACAAACATCAAATAACTTTTGCAACCAGAGTATCAGCGTTTCAGAAAAAGACCAGCAGGTGGCAGCAGAGTGCTGATTTAGAGCTGAAGCTCAAACAGAAACCAGGAAATCTTTTTTTCTTCTTTTTTTCCTTTATTTTAATAATTTTTTCTTTTTTCTTATTTTTTCTTCCTATTTTCATTTCCCCCCTTTCTACCTTTTTAAACATATTGATTAGGAAATCCTTATTCAGAAAAAAAAAAAACAGTTTTACTTCCTGATCTGCAGCATTTGACCTCCTGTTACTGTTTAACCTACAGGTTAAAGAGTCATGAGAAGTTTTATACCAGAAGGTTTCAGAATCAAGACTGTCCACTATAGCCTTTATTTAATCAGGTTAAATACATCTAAAATCAAAGAAATTTAGATGAGGCACTTCATCTGACTCAAATGAGGTTTGGTTTCAGATGAGCTGATCTAGTAAAAATAGTTCACACAGTTGAGGTAAAACAACAATCTGTAAGAACCACAGATTAGATTCAGAATAGAAAAATTGCGATAATGCTCGTGTGCTTTTTGCTGAAAGCAGTTGCTGAAGATGACGAAGCTTATTGCTGAAAATTATGACACAATTTACAATAATTGCTGAAGGAATTTGCTGAAAATGCAAAAACTATTTGATAAATGTTAAGACTGGAAATTTGGCTAAAGAGCTATAAAAAGAGCGCTTAAGTGGACCGAAATTTTTGAAGTAAAATTGATTTAAAAAATCCCTAATGCATGCCAATTTTGCAAAAATATTCAGTGTGAGCTAAACTCCAAATTAGTCCCGAAAAGCTTAGTAGATGCCAAATCAGCCAAAAATTGCTTAAATACTTTAGCCAAACTCCAAAATAGCCAAAAATTCCACAGTAAATTAAATAAAATTAAAAAAAAATGTAGCATGTTAGCTAACCTTTGAAATAGCTTTGAAAATGCAGTAGATGACAAATTAACCAAAAACAATCCTAAATTGTAAGATAAACCCAAAACTCTAAAATAGCCTAAAATTCTTCAGTAAACTAAATTAGCCAAAAACATTAGCTTGTTGCTAAAATGGAAGCTAAACTGTAAATTAGCCTATGAAACCCCAGTAGATTTCAAATTATCCAAAAACATTGGAATGTTGTTACAGTTTTTCTCAGTGGCTTTGGTGCGTTTCTCAGAACACTATTAACATTTGCACAACAGTTAGTTCATTTCTCAAAACAATTAGTGCAAACTGCAAAACCTAGTGGATATCCTGCAAAAGCACGTCACATGATCAAAACTGATGATCCATTCCTCAAAAGCAAGTTTTCATGTCAATGAAACTGTCAGTGCCATCAAAATGAAAAGTCTTGACTCCATCTTTATGAACAAGATAGTCAAATGACTTTGTCATGTTTTCACTATGACAGTTTATCATTTCAGTGTTTTCCATTGCAACAATATTTGGTGACACCTGAAAATGTTCAAGACAGCACTATGGCCTACTTATACAGTCATCTGAAATGTGCAGTAAAGTCACTGTAGATGTTAAACATAAAATCACCCTTTTGGTAGATCTGTGAACAATATACAGCACATGTAACAGTACAGTAAATTACTGTTTGCATACCTGTTTTCCCCACGGAATGTTTGAATTATTGAACTGACAGTAGTTCTTCCAATATTGGGTTGCACCCTTCGACCAGCCTCCTCCATGGTGAGGCCGTGATTGACAACATGGTCCACAATTGTAGCCCTTATTTCATTAGGAATCCGCCTATATCTGCCTCTTCTCCCTCTCCCCCTTCCCCTTCCTCCCCACATCCTCACCCCTCCTCCATTGACGATTCATAGGATTCATCCATAATTGACAGTGAACAAGTTGTTTGTCGTTGGTTACAACTACTGTAAAATTGCACACACCTCCTCATGAGTGACAGCTGAAATTCACCTGAGATCAAATGTTCAATTTAGGAGACATTTTCAGGAAAAATGATAAAGAAAGGTACAGAATTTGCTTGACAGATGGCTAATATTTGACATTTGATAACTAGTTCAACAATTTTGTGTGTAATGACTCAAGCAATGAAAGTAAGACTATTAGTTTTATTGAGAACGACTATTCAGCATCCATAAGTATAATTAATGATTTGACATGACAAAAGCAAATGAAAATGTCAAAAAACAGCAGAGAATGTATGAAATCAACTGATTCATGTCCAAAATCATTTGCAGTTTGTTCAGAGAGAGGAGAACTTGCTACTATGATGTGCACAAATGACTAAGTGTCGTGGAGGTTGAACTAATAGTTATGAGAATTTCAATTCTGATCTGAGAAACGCACCAAAGCGATTGAGAAAAACTGTAAAATATTAGCTAAACTCAAAATTAGCATTTAAAAAAACTTCAGTAGATCCCAAATTAGCCAAAAAGCTAGCACATTGCTTAAATACCAGCTAAACTCCAAAATAGCCTAAAACTCCTAAATTAGTAGAAAACCTTTAGCCTGTTGCTAATATAAAAGCTAAACTCTAAATTGTCCAATAAAAACCTCAATGTTACCATGTTGTTAAAATATTATATAATTCTGCCTTGAAAATTACTATCAAAGATCAAAACCTAACCCATGAGTATTTTTAAAGACTTGCTGCTAATCTACTTAAAATTGGAAGACTTTCTCATGTAATTCTTACCGGGCATCTTTAGATTCAATATTTTTAGGTTTATAAATACCAAAAATACAAGCAGGAATGTCCTGAACGAGCTGAAGGTTTTGATAAAGAGATTGCAAATCAAAGTGAAAGATCTCCCGCTCATAATCCAGCGTTCCTGGATTGCCTGGTTCATGGAGGTTTACAGTGAAGTGTGTTACAGGGACACCCTTCACATCTGTTCAGTTCAAATGCAGACGTTCATAAAAACCATCAGAACAAGCAAAACTGAAATCATCTCATCTCTCAGTTCTGTCCAGATCCGTCCAATGAGCCATTTTGTTTAGACTATATCTTAATGATGTATTACATAAGTGACCAGCAGATTACATCCAAGAGTTTTCAGAGTAATCCCTGCACTGAGCCAGTCAGCTGTGCAGAGAAAAGCCCCTAAATAAACGAAGAAAGCTTTAGCAGAACCCGACCAGACCCGGAACATTCCTGCTTTCTGTCAGATACACTTTAAATATGTCGAGATCTTTCTGAATGGAGGCCATCTCCTTCTTTAAACTGACTTCTGCCACACAGCTGTTTTCTCCTTCATGCCACTTATTTAAAGCAGGAGGAGGTTCCACCTGAAACTCCTCTCCATTGGTTTTGATCGGCAGTCATTAACACGCATCCTTTCCAGATGGAACCCTGGACCGGTTTCAATAAACTCACTTTTAGAATGAATCCAGACATTAGAAGTTGAGGAACACTGACAGTTCGGTCTGTTCTTGGTCTATTTTTCATTTCTAAATGCTTCATTTCAACTTTTTATAACCATGTCAAGATCTACCGTAACCATAGCAACTGTGGGATATGCTGCAAATGAACCTCACGGCATCTTCTGCAGGTCAAGCCCTTTTCTCAAATGGAAATTTGTTGTAAAAACACATTCAAGGTTATTTTTGGTTATTGTAACTGAGTTAAATTCAATGATTTAAATGTTTATTTGCATTTTATTTCAGAGAAACTTGCAGAGCGGGGGTCTCAAACAGATGGCCTGCAGACCATTTGCGGCCTCAAAGTTGATATTTTTCGACCTCCACCTTAATATGAGAGTTTCATGTTGGTGCGGCCTGCAGGTTTTCTATGAATTACACTTTTATATAGCTGTGTGCAGAGCTTACCAGTCACGGCGGGGTGTAAATGTCTTGGGGGCGGGACATTGACCGGTCATGGAAAATGGACCAAAGACATAGAAAATCGACCAAAGACATAGACAGCTGACCAAAAACATAGACGATGGATCAACGACATAGATAATTGACCAAAGACATAGACAGTTGACCAAAGACATAGACATTGGACCAAAGACATTGACAGTTGACCAAAGACAAAGGACCAAAGACATAGTCAGTGGACCAAAAACATACATTTGGCACAAATGGAACATCATACAGCCTTAGCCAGACTCTGCCTTCAGTGACCCCAAGTTAAACTGAGTTTAAGATCGTCTGAAGTGTCTTGTAAGGAGAGTGAGTATCAAGATGGTTCTCATCATAAGAAAGGATTGAAAAGATCCTAATAACAAACTATAAACTTCACCTGAGAATACAAACTTCATCCAAACAGCAGAGAATGACAGATCATGAAAGTTTGTTCCACTCGGATTGTCCGGGCTCTTCACTAGAGTCTTGTCCTAGTTTAAGATGTGAGCCTGCAACAGTACATTGTTCTGAGCCAGAAATCATTCATGCAAAAAAGCTGTGTCTATCATCTGATTCTTGATAAGTCCTATTAAAATGAAATGTACTTTTTAAAGTTTTATTTCTGGCAAAAACATCCTAAAGTTGACCTGAAAAATGTGACGAAACACAAATGAAATCTGACGTTCATGAAGACATCTTCACTCAAAGGGAAAAGTAGAGTTTGTATTCTGCGCTTCACATTTTTTCCGTCTTAGTATCAGAATAAACGCTCAGCAGTGAAAGCCACAGGGTTTATCTTTGACTCCAACGTCCCAAAACTTCAGTATCAGAGGAGAAGATGCAGGAGTGACCCTGAAACCTGCAGTTCAACCCTCAGGTTACCTCACTGGGCTGCTAATCCCGCCCTGGAGAATGAACCCCAGGTAGCCTCACCCGCCAAGCTGCAGCCTGGAATGAGAATGTTTGCCTTCAGGGCCAAGACTCTTCGTTTACAGCAGGAGAGGAGCTCTGACAGCATCAGCGACCGGCAGGGTTTAAACTAAGCCTGGGAATCACTGGGTACCTCATGATACAATGTGATACGATACATGGCTCACAATATCGATTATATTGCGACACTGTGATACTAATAACTCACATTTTATAGAAGAACACATATTTTTTAGGAAACTATATCCCTATTTATTCTTTCGCTTGAACACAATCATAATAAACGACTTGTGCGTTATATTGTCCAACAAATAATACACACTTTAGTGCAACATTGCTGAAATTAGTCTTTGACGAGCATTGACACCAATTAAAGTGCAATCATCTGTCAAATTCAGTGTTAACAATAGTAAACATGAAAAGCAGTGATGCTACTTGGTGCAATATTATTGCAAACAACAGAACAATAATGAAATAATTCAAGTAGCTGCCAGACACGTCGGGGCAATGAGCGCCCCCTATCTACCTCCAAAGGAACGTCTCACAAAAGGAGGATGAATATAACGTTTTGTAACCTCTTCAAATGAAAATGAAAGATAGAACAAAGTGTCAGGCATTGAAAAGCAGCGTCTTGAGCGTTGATATATATTACTGGATTGGCCCTTGCCCTTCGCTGCTACAGTTAGACGTGCACGCACAGACGCCTCTGCTCCACATCGACTTCCGTCAACAGAACACAGCTGTTTAAATGTATGACATGCGTGCATCAACCCTCATTTTTCAGACCCTCCAGGATTTCAAGATCGCAACTATTAACGCAAAATCAAGGAAACCCGCGACTTGTTGCGCATCCTGCAACTTTTTATATTCACCACAACTTTCTTGCAACTTTCACCACTCTACCATGACAGCAGTCATGGATGACGATGAAGCTTTGTGACTTTTTTCCTTCTGACTTCTTACCGGGAGGCGGGCTCTTTTTTAGCATCACTCTCTAGTCCATGGGTCACCAACTTTTTTGAACCTGAGGGCTACTTCATGGGTACAGAGTCATACGAAGGGCTACCATTTTGAAATAACAAATTTTGAATAGTTATAGTTAGCTTTACATGATCAATTATGAATAATGATACTCCTCTATGTAAAGACATGGAGTTCTCATAAGAATTATCAACAACGACAACAAGCTAGGAAACAGATATTAATGTTGAGCATTTTATTAATCTCAGTAATTGTCAAATTTTCAGACGATCACTTGCATTTCATGGAAAAACGTCCCATTTTCACTCTGTTGTTTCATGTTTATCAGAAAAAAAAAATCAACTTACACATTTTTAAACAAATCTTTTCACATTTTGAACAAAGGACGGTATTTAAACAAATTGAATGATCTTTGAACGGGAGTAGGTCAGAGGTCACCCAAACTTATCTAAAGTTCATGTATCATGAACATATTTTTAAGATGTTTTAACTTTCAAATCTATGTAAATGTGAGTGTAATTAAAAAAAAAACAACAGAAACAGAAAATTTAATTTAAGATGCAGCTCACAAGTGAGTTGTGTTATTTTTAGAAGGGACCTGAGGGCCCCTTGTGGGGTCCTTGAGGGCTACCTGGTGCCCACGGGCACCATGTTGGTGACCCCTGCTCTAGTCTTTTTCGACTGTTTTCTCTTCCCCTGCTCCATCGGACGGAGATGCGCTGTGCACAGAGGCTTTGTGCCTGCTGGCGCAAACATGGCGGTGTAAATGCGCACGCGGCGGCGGGTGAGCTAAGCGCGTGCTGGTGCGGAGCGGTCTTGTTGTTGCAGCAGAACATGAATGGATCATGAGACTTGATCAGAGGTCAACCTGAGGCTCTGGAGCCACAGGCGGCTCTTTTCCACCTCCATTGTGTCCCTTTGGGTATTAAGAAAAAAATTAGAGTAAATAATGGTTTTGTAGCATTGGTTCATTTACTTAAATTATTTACTTTTTGTTTTTTATGCTTAGATTTTTAACAAAACTGAGCAAAATGATGGTAAAATGTTTAATCTACTTTCAGAGCGGATTATAATCAGAATGACATCATCTTATTGCATTTAGTTTTATGAATATTTGTATTCTACACCAAAGTTATTGTGTTTATATTCAATAGTAAAAGGAGAAAAAAGATGAAGGAACACGAAAGTACAATGATAGAAAAGACTTTATTAAATGTTTAGTTCAAGTAAATCTGCTGGAGGATCTGATCAAACACAAGATGATTTTATTTTGAAAGGAACTTGTATGAGCTACTTTCAAAAGTAACAGAAGTTCATTTTATGAAGAAAAACTCTATTGAAGAGATCATTTCAAAGCTATATTTTATTAATAAATGTCCAAATGGTCACAAAAACATAAATTAAGTGTATTCAGAATTTAGAGTCTGCATGAAAATAGAACCTCCTCCACAAGAAACATATAAACACCTGAGAGAACCTTTAAAACAGATCAGATAAAATAAATCAGATCCGCTCCTCAAAGCCTTTGTCTTCCTCTAGCAGCAACTATTGACTCACCAGTGATGCTTTTGAAGTAGATAAAGAGGAAGAATCTGAGAGCATGGACATCTGAAGATTATTCCAATTATGCTGGTTTTTGAGGTTATAAGTTTTCCCTGGAAAATCATTTTATTCTAAAGTCTGTTTAAATCAAAACACAAATATTCGGGTTATTGTGAGCAGAGAGGAGCAAAAGTTCATTTTGTGTTTCACGTTTCTATTCAAGTTAAATGACAGCTCAACAACATTATAGAAGGTGATGATGAAGTATTTCCCTAGTGCATGTATCACAATAAAGAGTTGGAATACGAGAGTTTGAAGTTGATTTAATAATTAACATTTTTAGATGCTTTTCAAATAAATATATATATAAAAAAATATTGCAACTTTTGTCGCAATTTTTCACAAATCAGGCGTTTTAGGCCGCATTAATCCTAAAAATCGTCCGCGAAATCCTGGAGGGTCTGATTTTTTAACCGATTTTCACCAAACATGGCTCCAATTAAAGCTTAGAAAATGGTTGATGTTGTTTTATGTTTAACGTTTCATTATGTCTAAAAACTAAGCTGTAAATACCGCAAGAACTGAAGCCACGCCTCTGGCTCCACTGCTCCCGCCTCCTTTTTGGTAGTTTTTAAATCTGGGCTGAGAATGGAGTCAGCCTCCAATTATCCTGTTTGGTTACCCTTTAAATTCATCCACAGAATTCTGGTGGATTATGAGACGCGTGTAAAACATAAAACATCTCATCTTTGATAGTTTGTGTGTCTTTCATTCTCGTCAACATAGTGACTGTGAAGAACTGTGGGGATTTAAGTATTTCAGAAGGATGGTCTGATGTTCTTCTGCTGAGGGAAAGTTCTGGACCTTCTCCATTTCTTCAAATGTCCGTTTCAAAGGAGAAGCGCTCAGAGAGAATCCTTCTTCTTCAGATAAAAAGTTTCAAACAAGCTTCGGCCTTCAAACACACAACGTCTCAATAGTAACCTAGATTATTTTCTCTGCTAGGACACATAAACATCTGAGTCAGGATGGATTTATCAGCGATACCTCACAGAATTCTTTCAGAAACTGCAAAACGAAGTAAAAGCATTTGGCTTTTCTTCTTGAGAAGATAATCACAGAAGGATACTTGAACAGGTCCAGAGAAGACAGAGTTCACAATCAAGCGGGTCCTTCTCCGTTTTAGGAGCTCCACCTGAAGGTGTGCAAGATTGATCTGTATGCTTAGAACAGGCTGTCGGAGCACGCACGAAGAGAATCCTGAACAGAATCAAAGTCATGAGGCCACAGGAGGAATCAGCAGAGGAGAGCAGCAGGAGGTCTCCGTTCGCTCACCGTCTTCAAAGCTGCTCGCTCCAAGTTCTGGCAGTTTGTATCTCGCTCACACAAACTCCAGCTGCGAGCCGGGCCAGCGCTGCTGGATCTGGCACATAAGTGAAGTGTCGTTCTCTTAAGTAAATTCACACTTCTTCCCAGTGAGCTCCATTAGCCTCATCATTTGTCAGCACGTCTAAAAAGATCTGACCCCATCAGCTGGAGAGGCTGGAGCTTGCCAGCCAGGTTCCTCTGGAGCTTCCTCTGAAGTCTTCCTCAGGTTCAGGTTTGTAATTCCTTATTGATCAAATGCGCAGGAAACTTTCTGAAAGATGAAAAGATTTGCATCAGTTTGTCAGGATCTGAGCTTTGAAGGGCATACAGACCAGAACAGGAAACAGATGAGCAAAGACTCAGAAAAGCCCACCTTTAGCATCTATAGACCATAATAAGTTGCTGTCTTTATGTCACTGTGTGGGTGCATTAGTCATGAATGCATCAGAGGGTCTTTCACACCAAATATACACCTAGTTTTTCATTATATTGTTTTAAAAATATGAGCAAAAATACACTGAAAGTCAACATAGAACATGAGATGGTTATATATTTTCATAGAAGCATTTACTGTAAAATATATAAATAAATTGAACAAAAGAACAATAAAAGACGTACAAAAGTTCAAACTTTGATATTTTTGAAAATTGAAATAGAATTTAGAATGAAAAATAACATGTTAGTGTTTATATCTGATCTGACAACATCAACTCATCTGAAAAAAAATGTACTTTTACAAAAGATAATTGTTCGTTTGGCCACAAATTCTATTTATGATGCACCCAGTGACCCAGTCTCTTCTAAATTACAGTTTTAAACACTTATGGTATCAAAATTCTTCAGATACTTACATTTTATGTTTTGATCAATCAGGGGAGGTATTCTACTAATTTCCAAAACTATTTCATTAAAAAAAAACAGCTTCTCTCTTTTTTTTTTTTTTTTTTAACTTGTCCTGTCCAACAGCTGAGCAAGCAGATACGGGCTGAGAGCCTCTTGGGTTGGACAGATTTTAATGTCCCAACAGGGGTTTATTAAGTATAAACCCCTGTTGTATTTCATGCTAAACTTTATTTATTTTAATTATGTTGTATCTTTTTCTTTTTTTGTTGGATCGGACAGAAACAAAAGGGGGGGGGGGGGGTAAAAGAGTGGGGTTAGAGAACAAAGAAAGTAACACAGAGTAGTAACATCCTATAACAACCAGGTCTAAATAACAATCTGGAATGGGCGGGGCCTGTCTACACACACACTCAGTTACACCATACCTTTAGGCTAGAATAATCTTACCTTTAAAGTTGTCAAAAATGTACACAATACACTGCAGCTCACACACAATCATAGAAGCTGACACAAATAAAGCCTTTCATTCCATCACACATTCTGCTAGTGCGAGGTGAGCTGACACCTGTGCTCAGGTGAGTGTTTATGTTTTGCTGATGTGAATGTTGATGGAATGTATAGAAGGAGAGAGAGCCGGCGGCCACCCCACGCCAGGCCCCACACGGGGGAGAGCCAGCAGCAACCCCAACACCCATCACGGAGCCATGGAGAGAACCAGTCAGCCGCAGAATCCCGCCAGACACCCAGACCAGGGCACGCGGGACCGCCGCAGAGGCCCCCACGCCCGAGAGCCGGAAGGCACGGGAGCACAGAGAGCGCGGACCCCCGCCCAGCCAGAGCAGCAATCCCCCCACCACGCCCAGAGGGCCAACACAAGGCCCCACACCCGGAGAGCCCCCCAACCCCAGAGGAGCAGCACACCACCACCCAGCAGCGCCGAGCATCCCCCCGCCCCACCCCAGGCACGAGCCAGAGCTCCCCCAGGATGACCCGCTTCTATGCTCCAGACGTCCGCCCGCGCCCGCCGCGGGAGGTCCAGGGGCGAGCCGGGAATTTGTATTAAAATTATTTAAAAAACTCTAATTCGTGCCAAGTTCACAAAACATGAAGTGTTGCTTAAATACGAGCTAAAGTACAAATTAGCCCCAAAAACTTTAGTAGATTCCAAATTAGACTAAAAAGCTAGCCTATTACTTAAATACAAACTAAACTCCAAATTAGCCTAAAATTCTGAAGTAAACTAAATTAGTAAACAATTTTAGCATTTTGTTAAAATGGAAGCTCCAAATTAGCATTAAAAAAACTCAGTAGATAACAAAATAGCCAAAAATGTTAACATGTTGATAACATTTTAGCAAAACTCCTAATTAGCAGAAAAAACCTCAGTAGATGTCAAATTAGCCAAAAAAGCTAAACTCCAAAAACCAACTAAACTCCAAAATAGCCTAAAATTCCTCCATAATACATTAGTCAAAAATCGCTAGCTTGTCACTAAAAGCAAAGCTAAACTCCAAATTAGCCTGAAAAAAGTCAATGGATGACAAATTAGCCAAAAAAGCTAGCACATTGCTTAACTATTAGCTAAACTCCAAAATGACCTAAAATTCCTCAATAAACTAAATTAGTCAAAAATGTTAGCATGATGCTAAAATATTAGCTAAACTCCAAATTGGCATGAAAAACCTCAGTAGATGCTAAATTAGCAAAAAAAAAAAAAAAAAAAGATGGCACATTCTTTAATTCACAGCTAAACTCCAAAATAGCCTAAAATTTCTCAATAAACTAAATGAATGAACTTGTTTATCATCCACTGGAATTTGGGGAAGCTGAGCTTCTACCTTCAGCAGCCAGACTAATGACATTTGTACTCTTGAGTTGTGAACGATACAAGAGGAGGAAACAAACGAAACCAGGTAGGATATTTATAAAAAATATATTGTTCAAATGTAATTTATGTAAGTTGGTTTAAACAGCAGTCAGCTTTCCTGTTCTAAACAAAATAAGCTGGAAGCGACTCTGCACTCTCCAGCGATGTCTATCTATCTACCTAAAATGCTGAAATTTGAAGACTTTCTCATTCATTTCATATGTGGCATGTTTTTGCTCAGTATGAACACCAAAAATTCAGTAGTAATGTCCTGAACGAGCTGAACATTGTTGATGCCACGAGAGCAGGAGAATCACTGTAGTGTGAATGCTTACTAAGCAATCACAGAATGAATAATTTCTCTTCACTGGATTTTTTTTGGGAACTGTCGTCTCTCCCGAGATAATAAAGTACGGTAACAAGAGCGGACCTAAAGAGGTCACCCTTCTTCCCTTCAGGCGTCCTTCCTAAAGATGTGACACTTGCAGCGGAGGCCCCGGTGCAACAGGAGAGCGTGGAGGCTTCAGATGCTCTTAACGTCTCAGCAGCCACAGCAGCATATGGCTGGACCGCCGCGGTGACGTCAGGATGCAGCAGCTTCACAGCTGCAGCCTCCGCTCTGACTTCAGCTGCTGCCTCCGGCTTTTCCACGCAGGTTCGTTTGTCAGGAGCTTCACCGCTGGATTCCCGGCATGGAGGTGACCTTTGTAAATCAACAGAAACCACATCACCTCCCTGTGACCCGCAGAACCCCAAAGCACGGAACCAATGAGCAGAACTCATGCAATGTGGCGACAGGAAGCAGATCTGTGCTGTAAATGATTGGCTTCAGTTCATTTTCCTCTATTAACGTTTACAATTCAGAACAAGACCTTACCTTAAAATGTTTTTTTCAATTCATTTAAACTTTAGGTTTAAATACAGGTGAAAATAATCCAAACTTAACATCCTGGGTTTTTTGACTCTTCCTGTTTCCTTTGTTCTCTCAAAATGTAAAAAAAAATATCTCAAACCATCAGTATCCGTCTTCTCATCCAGAATCCTCCCTGGTCTCTTTCTCCAGTTCCTCCCAGGTCAGTGGAGAGGTGTAGTCTCTGCAGCGTGTGGAAATAAACCTCCTCAGTTTACAAAAACTGTATTCCTCTGATGTCTCCTGGTGACTTTGCCTCTCTATTTGGGTTGAACATACAACACTCAACTCAAACATGGACAAAAAAAAAGGAAAAGTTGTGTTTTTTCCCCTTTTCTGAACCCATTTCTCTTAAGATTCATTGTAAATAAAACTGGGGGTTTCCCCAGGGATTTATGAGTTGAAAAAAGCAGCTCAACTTTAGCGAAAATGAGTCACATAATCAAAAAGATTGTGACTGTTTTGATGTCTCTCCCTAATGCTGCAGTCACATTTGTATTTACGAGTGGACACAGGTATGTTCCAATGGTACGTTCCATTTCCATGATGTTATTTGAGGTGGTGAGTTCAAGGGAACATCGAGACACACCTGCGGTCCTCTGAAGATACGATAGTGGACCCGGAACCCGCTAACCGGGTCAACCACGGTACAGTTGGCGTAACACTTAGAAACCCGTGAAAATGTTGGGAATTTCTTTGACTTTAAACATTTTGAGCTTAAAAAAAACTGTATATTTTTAATGTATTAATTTTTATTAATATGACCCTGAAATGTTTACTAATCTGAATATCTGGGAGGAAAATGTTGAGATCTGGACATGCTATGCACTGCGCTTTAGATTTGACAAATAAAAGACGTAAGAAAACCACAGAAAAAGCTCACAACCATCAAGAGAAAATGTGTTATAAATAAAAAAAAACTTTTCAAGCTGCAGCAACACAGATACATATAAAAAATAGATCAATAAGTGTAACAACATTTATTTTGAGAGGCTGTAAAGGAGGAAAAAATGTTCCTCCCGTCTGTCTGTTTTGGATGATGCTTCATCTGTCAAGACGATTCGGTTTTCAGCTGACAGTTGTTTTTTTCCCATAGTGCACTTTGTTGATGCTGAGCTTTTTCTGTTGTTTGTGAAGCTGTCTGTTTACATTTTTCTGCTGCAGGTTCATAACAGAGCCCTGAACCGTTTTGATCCTGCACGACTGGAGCACTTTATTTTCCTCTAATTTCTCTTCAGAAAGATGAGTTTCTTTCAAAAGAGGGGTCAGTTGTCTGAATTGTTGCAGAGAGCAGCCGGCTCTGCTTTTGAGTGGACAGCAGCTCCAGAACAGCATAGGTCAACCCCGTACAGGCTGGGTGCTGCGGGTTTGTAGAGAGGACCAGCTGCATCTTAAAGGGGCCCTACCATGAAAATTCTACTTTTTGAGGCTTTAAACGCATTTTACTGTTCATTTATCACTATAAAGAACCCCAAAGTGCTATTTTGATCCGTTCATGCATTTAAGAGTTATCCTCTAAAAACCTGCGCCGTCTGAGGTAGCCCCTCCCATACCCATGAAAACGAGTGGTTGGAAACGTGCTGATGTAAGCATGATGCCAACTGCTCCCTCCAGGAAGAGTCTGCTCTGACAAATTGAGGAGGTCCTGGAACTACTTCATCCTCCAGGGTTTCCACAATTAGTCAACTAATGGACTGTTGAAATTGTCGACAACTAATCTAATAGTCGATTAGTTGTTACTTTATATTATATGGTGTCAGAGTGTAGCGGTAAGGTCTGCCAGCAGCTTGATTTGAGCAACAGGGTGCAAATTGGGTGGCACGGCCTAAATTTGAATATCTGAAGTTTGACAGGTCGCTGTGTCACATCTGCCAATCAGGGACTCAGCTTTGAGCACGTTGTTGTGTTCAACTACTGTTATTGCACCAGGCGCCACTAGGCGGAAGCAGTGAGCAAGAGAGAGAGTAAAAACGCAGAAGAAGAGTCGATGGTATCCTGTAGCCTGTGTAGCATGTTACTGACTGCTTGTTGCTGCATGTTAAGGTTAGAAATAAAGCCTATGAAACCTACACCTGTGGATTATTTCTACTGCCGCACCGGCCACCATAACACACGTGACTTCAACAGACAGAGCTGATTGCTCCTCCCACATGCGTGACATCAGAAACACATTTTTTGACAGGCGGCGAATTTGTAGTGTGGCGAAAGAGGGGCGGGGCATTCGAATTTGTCGCGTGACTCGCATTTGGTGTGATTGAACCTTGAGACTTCTGAGGACATAAAGTGGAACAAGAGAACCAAACAAACCAGCACGACTCAGATTCAAAGACCTAAACTCCTCTGCCTTCCTCCGTCTAACGTACTTCATCCGTTCTTACCTGCTGTTTAAGCGTTCGCAGACTTCAGCTGTCTTCACAACACCAAACTTGAAGGCATTACAAAAGTTTCAACACAGGTTCATTTCCTGTTTGTTGAAATCAGACCAATCACAGAGCCATAAAAACAGTAGTGCTGGCCCTCCTGTGGTTAGTTTCTAATTGGATCCCTGGTTTCTTCAGTGCTGGGACCAGAGCGGACCAACCTGCAGCGGCTCGCCTGCAGAGCTCTGCGCTCCTTTGTTTACTCTGAAAAGAATCAAGTCCCTTCTTGCTCAGTAGTTTTGTTATTTTATATATATATATTTATTTATAAAGCTGCTCTGAATGAGAATCTGACTGTGCTTCCCTAGATTAAGGAGCCCGTCCTGTTCCAGCTCAGCAGATGTCCTCTTGACCTCTTCTTCATTCAGAACAGATCCTTTGGGTTCTACATTGTTCCTTTGTCTGCCTGGAACAAGCTGTTTGTAGTTTGAGCAGTCTGATTGGTTCTTGTGAAGTGATGGCTCTGATATGAATGTGGCTGATCAACCAACATCTTCCAAAAACTTTAAAAAATGATCAGGTATTGAGGTCCTCGTTAAAAGTTTGACATCCAAACATCCAGCAAAAGATACCCTCAGATCCCAAAGCAGGAGCTCATTTCCTGATGCGCAGGTTTGACAGATACATTCAAATAGAGAAGTTATGTTATATACTACAATTCTGAGACATTTATTTACTTTAGAACAAGTAATCTGTAATGGCTGACAGTTTGAAAACAACTTCACTGTCTGATGAACTGAACAGCAAACAGTAAAAACACAGCAGCCCACAGCGCAAACAGAACGCCGTCCATCCACCTCCTCCCCCTTCAGCTTCTCTCACACAATAACCTCACACTCCACCTTTTCTTAACCCTTCAGAGTAAACTACATCCATTAATATTGGCATATATTACCTTTGGAACACTAACAGACAAATTATTCATGAAATATTAGTTATTTTTGTCAACTCTTTTCATACCTGGAACTAAAACAACTCGATCCATGAGGCTCCGCCTTTCGCTCCTTATCGGTCCTGCCCATTTCATGACATCATCCTAAAGCTGGCATTCCTCCGCGTTCCTGCGAGTCTCTGCGCATGCAAACAGTCTCAGAACTTTGGATATGGATATTTTGGAGCTTTATACTCTTGACAGTCGGATCTGGAGTTTGAAGTGCACGAGGAACCACGGCGACGCCAAAGACGTCTGCCGGACCTTTCTGTCTGGTAAATGGAACACTCAGAGAAGTTTTTTCACAGCGCTGCATTTATTATAGAACTAATAATTGTTGTGCTGCTATCTGTTTTCATAGGTGTGCATGTGTCTATACAGGAGGTGCAGCGTGTGTGGAAATGTAGCATTAGCTCTAGCGTTAGATCCTTTATTTGCATCATTTAAACTATTTTTGTGATTTACTTGTGCGTCTGGCCTCTGCATCAGGTCTGATTGTAGCTCTGAGGTTTAATCCACTTTGATACAGACCGAGGTTAACGGAACAGTCATCTGTGAAGTGGTGATCACAGACTCAAAGTTTCTGGCTGATCTGTCGTACTACCGAAGAAAAACTTCAACCATTTCTGATGAGCAGGGTCTTCTTTAAAACAAACTCTGAAATCTCTCTCAGCCTAAAAAATATTTTCTCCATTTTAAAGAAATTGTCAAACGATCCCTTGTTTTCTCTGCAAATTAGTTACAAAAAGAACCACTTCTCCTCAGAGTTGATGCTAAAACAACAAGGCTTTGATGATGATCAACGTAACCTCCACGGAGAGAGCGGGTGTTGGACTGGGGGCGGAGCTGGCAGAGCAGACTCTTCCTGAAATGGCCGGTACTCACTCTGTGACATCAGCATGTGAGGACCCAATCGTATTTGTGGGTATGGGAGGGGCTGCTGTTGAAGATTACTCAGAGATTCGTGAAGGGATCAAAACACCTCTTTGTGGTTCTTTACAGGGAGGATCAAACAGTATACACACACACACATATATATATATATATATATGTGTGTGTGTGTGTGAATAATAGGAGAATAAATCGCATCGGAGTATAAGCTGCAAGAGCAAAAAATATTTAATCAAGAAGAAGAAAACCACATATAAGTCACTCTGGAGTATAAGTCGCACTTTTGGGAGAAAATCTGACATTTCAGAAAAAATCCACGAGCTAAGCGTTGCTAAAAAATCAATAAATACAAGAATGCTAATTTTTTGATCTGTGTAAGAAAAATATCAAAGTTTAAGAGGAAAACAATCAGATTCTCTTCCATGTTTGTTTTGGACAACACTTCCTTTTGTAGCGCCCTCTAGTGGTTGTTAGAGGGAACAACCACTAAAGAACATTTGGTGTTTACTGGGAAAATAGCGAATATATGAGCCTATTTATGGCTAAAAAAAAACAACACACAAATAAGTCACTCCTGGGTATAAGTCGCACCCCTGGCTAAACGAAGAAAGCTCCCTGCATTTCTGCACAAAACCATCTTAGGAGTATTTGGTAGGTTATAACCTTCCAAGTCTTACCTACACTAGGACTTGTAAAACTACTCGTAGCATGTTTTCCTTCTGGCTTTGCAAAGAAATGAGCTCTAATTCTAACCTAACCCAGACACAGAATTCCTGCTAGGACAATTAGACCCCTAGGCTCCAATATGTAGAACTGAACGTCAGCCAAACATCGAGGAGCATGAGTCAGTGGGTTACCTCAAAGCAGCACTGAGGAACCACACAGATGAGATTGGGATTTGCTGATTTACTGCATCCCTGCGCTGGACGTGGGAGTACACATGTTTTTCTTTTAATTTGTGGATTAAATGTTGCATGAGTGCATTTAAAAATCCGGATTAAAGATGGAAATGTGTCGCACAGAAAAGCACTTGATGCTTGGCGTGTGGAGGAGATGAGGTTCTTCAGACTGAGGAACACAGCAGGGCACTGAAACGGGTCTCACTGGCTTTTCTGTCCTCTAGGTTCTTGCTTTTCCGTTTCGCTTTGTTATGATTTGTTCAGGTTTCTGCTTTTTTAAAAGTTCTGTTAAAGTTTTTACATTGAATAGTATATTGCCTTTGTGTTTGGCAGCTGCAACCGCACTTTTCCTGACATTAATAGTTTGAGATAAGATGGGATTTAAAAAGAAAAAACTGGATTGCAGCTTATTTGTGATGCAACTGAAGAACTTCTATACTGCAGAACTTTTCTCTTGTCCTCTGTTCTATTTATTTTCATTGTTACTGAGGGTGTAGAAAATAGAAATGATTTTTAAATAGAGTACGATTTTCCACACCTTATGAACGACTGCGATGCTTCTTTTCCAAACACCTACCCCAACCCCTGAAGCTCCTTATCAGCCAAACACAGACGGGATGTCATGTGACCCTCAGTATTTATCTGGCTCATCTAAAGACAGTTTTTGAGCTTTGTGGTTTAGTTCGACAGGAAGTCACAGAACAACATTTCAAAACAGATGGAGTACAAATCTACGTGACCGCTTTTGAGTAGAGTTAAATGCTTTAGGATTTCAAGTCTTATTCATGTGCAATTTTGATCCAAATAAGCATTAACTTTCAGTAAAAATGTCTTGAATATTAAATGTATCCATGATGCTCAAAGAAAGGTTTGAAAGTTAAGATCTTCATTGGGAAGTTTAGCCCTTTTATATTAAAGTGAACAGAAATGGTCTAGTCCAGGAGTACACACTTGGATCCATTTGGGTTGATTTTTTGCAAACAACAATCCAGCAGGAGCCACAAAGTCTTAGCTCACCCTTTAGATTATAGAATTAGAAAAGTAGCATTACCTGCAATAATGCTGGTGTGAATGCTTTTTGCTAAATGTGGTTGCTGAAGATGCTAAAGGCATTTGTTATTATTATGCTGAATTAAGTCATGAATGTGTTTAACATTTTGATTCACAACTTGCATAATTTGCATTAACAATTTGAAGAATTTCATTAAAAAAATTGCAACGTTGCTGAAATATTAACTTGACTCCAATATATTCCAAAAAAGAATTTGCCTAAAAACCTAATTAGATGTCAAATTAGCAAAAAACATTAGAATGGTGCTGAAATATTAGCTGAACTCAAGAATAGTATTAAAAATCTCAGTAGTTGCTAAATTAGCCAAAAATGTTAGCAAGTTGCTAAAATTTTAGCTAAACTCAAGAAAACCCCAAAAACCTCAGTAGTTGATAAATAAGCAAAAAACATTAGCATGTTGCTAAAAGTTTGACTAAACCCAATAAGGGACCCAAAAACCTCAGTAGTTGCTAAATTAGCCAAAAACGTTAACATGTTGCTAAAAGTTTATCTAAACTCAGTAATGGCCCAAAAAAAAAACTCAGTAGTTGCTAAATTAGCCAAAAACGTTAACATATTGCTAATATTTTAGCTTAACTCAAGAATAGCCCCCCCCCCCCCCCCCCCCCCCAAAAAAAAAAAAAATCAGTAATGATTAAATTAGCCAAAAACGTTAACATATTGCTAATATTTTAGCTTAACTCAAGAATAGCCCCCCCCAAAAAAAAAAAAAAAACTCAGTAATGATTAAATTAGCCAAAAACGTTAACATGTTGCTAAAAGTTTATCTAAACTCAGTAATGGCCAAAAAAAAACTCAGTAGTTGCTAAAATAGTCAAAAACATTAGCATGTTGCTAAAATTTTAACTAAACTCAAGAATAGCCCAAAAATCCTAGTAGTTGGTAAATTAGCCAAAAAAGTTAGCATATTGCTAATATTTAGCTTAAATTAAGAATATCCCAAAAAACCACAGTAGAGACTAAATTAGCCAAAAACATTAGTATATTGATAATATTTTAGCTAGACTCAAGAATAGCTAAAAAAAACGTGAGTAGTTGCTAAATTAGCCAAAAATGTTAGCATGTTGCTACATTATTTGCTAAACTCTGATTCAAAAAACGTAAAACCCCAGTAGCATTAATGTCCATAACGTTTTAATACCGATAGACATATATTGAACTAGATTGTCTCAAACTCTTTAGTCCAGTTCACGTCAGATGCTATCAGGAGAACACTGAACCTTAAGCAACATCTGGTGTCAAGAATTTCAGTATTTTTACTCAAACTGAACTTTCTCCAATCTTTTTATGAAGCCAGTTATTATTGGTTATACCTAAATAAAAGATCCAAGTGCTGCTCGCCTGCTTTTCTTTGATCGGCTTCAGAAACATCAAGTTCTACAACACAAGCGCTGCTGCTGCTGCTGCTGCTTCTCCAGATGACTGACTGCGAAGCAGCAGAAAGAAGCTCCACTCACTTTGGGTTTCTGAGAAAAAAAGCTGATGAAAGTGTTGCCTCCGTTCAAACAGAAACATTAACAACCAAACTCAAAAGCAAAGGAAGAGACATCTGATACTCGCTGCTTTCTGGCAATTTGTATAAATGCTAATTAAACCAACAGCACCCTCATTATTTCGTGAACTGTTTTCTCCACCTTTTCCGTTTCATCTGAGTACAAATTCTTGTTTAATTAAGGGATTAGTTGATTTGATCAGTTTCAAAGGTGTAGCTGTAAAGCTGTAATTACTTCTGGCGAAGAGTTTGGATAGTCAAATGAAACATGAGTAATACTATATTTGACATTCAGGTAGAACTAAAACATTAAAATAACCTAATTTCAAGCACAACTGCACAAGAAGACATTACTCTGAGAAGCTTTTTGTTACATCAGACGTCTCGTATTTTTTTGTAATACTAAAATATGCACAATACTCTTGTCAGTGTTGCTTTTATTTATTTCTTTGACCTGTTACTACTCAGGTATTCAAAGGATTCTTGATCCACATCATGACTGAAAGGAGCCGATGGCTGCGAAAAAAAAAAAAAACTGCTGCTGTGCCGGGACTTTGTTCAGATTCCCAAACTAAAGCCTGGAGAGTGTCAGGAATCTGATGAAGATCTAAAACATTCTCTGTCCAGAGAACCTACATCTCTAAAAATGTTGTTTAAATGAGATGAGCTAAGAGGATCCCGTTTGTCTGACTGAAATAGAGTTGGGTTTGGTCACAAGCAGCATGTTAACTGTATATGGAGTGGACTGTATAGCTGGTCATTCATTGATTTGCCACACCTTTTTATTCATTCATCTGCTAAATCGATCTATGTATCGATTATTAATCTGTGAACCTTAAATTGATTAATCGATTTTATCAACTCCAGCCCAATTACTTATACAAAGAAAAGAGAGTTGCCACATCTAAACTATTCTTTAAATCAAACCTTTTTTGTCATTAAATCTTACATGCAAGCCTTTTTTCTTGTTGACTAATTGTACTAACTAAATAAAGAGATAAACCATATTTTTTTAAAAGAAGTTCACACATGTGGTTGTTTATTTGTGTAAATGTACAAATCCAAGATCAATACGATTTTATAACTAGTTTCCAGATTAAAAGTCTTGGGTAGATTGATTAATTTGCAGTGTAAGACTCTGATGTTTCATAAACACAAAAGCAGGACAGAACTGAACAAACTGACCGTTGATCATAACTCTCTTACCAAACTGATTCCTGTGAGATGATTCTGATCCCGTTGACTCTGTCCAGTATTCTGAATATTGCTCACTTTTTTGCTGCTTCTAGACTTCTAGATGTGTGCTGACATCCCAGAAAACAAATACACAGCAGAGTACTGTGGTGTTGCTTTAAATCCTTGCATGGCAACAACCAGCCAGAGTGGAGCCAACATCAGTCTTTGACTCACATCATGCAGCAGCATTTGCTGCCACTTTAATTGAGATGTCAGTGCAGTCAAACCGCTGCTCAAGAAATAAGCCTGCTAATGGGCCCACTTATCGCTTCATTAGACAGGTGATAGACTCAAACGTTTATGCGTCTCACTCAAATCCCAAGGTTGCAGAGACAAGAGCATCCGCATCATGCTGCAGGCTTATTATTTTTGGCAGGTCTTGTCACAAGCAGGAACAACAGGCGAGTGGAGACAGTGATGTCGAGACTCGCAGGCGGTGGGCGGATGCACATAAAACTGAATCTCAGGCCATAAAGATCCAGCTAAGATCCATATGTCAAAGACTGAACTTTATTTACAAACTCCTGCAGCAACTTAGTGGTTTCAAAGAGGAAAACCCGTTTAGCTTGCAGTTTATCCAGAATATCCTCACCTCTGACGTAAAGACATGCTAGCTTGCTGTGTGCACGTTTTTGGCATGAAGCATAGCACATCCTGGTTCAAATCCAGGTCACGGAAGGTGTTGTGCACTACCTCAGAGGCCTGATTAGAGAGCTCCACTGTAGCATGCTAGCAAGCTCCTTTTTAGCAAGCTAGCAAGCTCCGCCGTATTGAGTTAGCGACCTCCCTTGTATCGAGCATACGACCTCCGTTTAGTGAGCTAGCAAGCTCCACTGTAGCATGCTAGCAAGCTCCACTGTAGCGAGCTCCGTTGTGTCAAGTTATGGAGCTTTGTTGTTGAGCTAGCGACCTCCTCTGTTGCACCTAGTAAATTGAGTTAGCGACCTCCCTTGTCTCAAGCTAACAACCCCCCTTGTAGTGAGCTAGCAAACTCCATTGTAGCATGCTAGCAAGCTTCTCTGTAGCAAGCTAGCGAGCTCCATTATATCAAGTTAGCGACCTCCCTTGTAGGATGTAAGAAAGCTCCTCTGTATTAAGCTAGCAAGCTCCCCTGTAGCAATTTAGGGAGGTTCGTTATATCAAGCTAACGAACTCCCTTGTAGTGAGCTAGCAAGCTCCACTGTAGCATGCTGGTAAGATCATCTGTAGCATGCTAGTTAGCTCCTCTTTAGCAAGCTCCACTGTGTTGAGTTATCAACCTCCCTTGTATCGAGTTACGGAAGCACCGTTGCATCAAGCTAGCGACCTCCCCTGTAGCAAGTTAGCAAGCTCCTCTGTAGCATGCCAGTGAGCTTATCTATTGGAATCTAATCAGCTCCGCTGCATCAATTTAGCGTGCGTAGCTGTTGCAAGCTGGGGCGCTACGCTGTCCACCGGGCGGCTGGCTACATAGCGAGCTAACACTGAGTGTCCACTTAAAACCTGAAACTGTGGAAAAACCCTTTCAAAGCCCACAATTTCTGCCACTTCTAAACCATGTGGGGCCCACTTGGCCTTGCTGGGATACACTGACCTATATCGCCCTTTGTAAACTTGTGTCACTACAGTTGTGCACCGTTCCCATATGTCTTTTTATTACTTTCCTTTTTACGTGTGACTTTCATTTAAAATGTAGAAATTTCAATGTTTGCTTTTACAAAAAGAAGAAGACAAACAAAGCTTCTTATAATTTTCTATTTTTGTCTTTTCCCATGAACAAAGCACAATCATTACAAATCAAGCAAAAGTTGAACTGAAGAATACAATTCTTGAGGTCCGTTGGTTAAGAAAATGTTAAGCTAACTCCCTTCTGCTTTATTGGAACCTCATTACACATTAGTTTAACCCTTTAACACCGGACCTCCAGTGTTTTCTCCTTCAGAATCTTCTGGAATTATCATTTTAGCGGTTGAAAAGTTACAGTTTGGTAAAGATTTAGTGTTTAAGCAGGTGTTAAAGGGTTAATGTTTTATTTTTAATATTTCCTCCATAACATCTGAATATTGTAAATAGAAACAGGGAGCCAAGTGAACTTCATATACTTAATGTAAATGCACCAACCTTTCAATATTATAATGGCAGACATTTGTCATGAATGAAAGTAACAGGAACTCATTAAGCGGTGCCAATGGCTCAGTCAGTCTGTTTCTGAGACCATTAAAGCCTGACTCGGTGCCAGGATGAGCGATGGCAAAGCCCCGGAGCTACCTCACCTGAATGGAGTAACATTTTTCAAGATCATTCCTAATTGATGGCTTCTTTAACAAACATACATCTGTTCTCCTCGACCAAATAGAAGTTTAGGGACCTTTTGATGCAACTTTATGGAAGTTGCTAAAACACCAAACAAACAAGCAAAAACTTCTCAACATTTGGTGATGCCACCTTTAGGGTCTGCGCTTCACTGGAAAAGGTTTTGCAAAATGTTTTAAGTTGGCAGAAGAACAAGAGACCAAAGAAAAATGAGTGGGGGATGGCAACATTATGATATGAGAGAAAATCTTTGAAGAGATCTGGTCCAACAGGTGATGAAGACTGGATTATTCCCCAGGAACGCCGTCCACGCCAGGCCGGGAACAACTTCTGCCAAAACCTTTTTCTTCATTAGCAGTACACGCACCAGTAGATCAGGTTAAACAGGATGTAGGCGCCTGGGAAGATCATGCGAGAGTAAGTGTCAATGGTGTGGGTGTTCTCGATGATCCTGAAGCTGCGGATGCCCTTCCTCTTTGTCCCGGTGGACTCATTGTCCAAGGCGAGGTGCACCACCATCTGCTCCTGTTTGTCTGAAGCGTCCTCGGCGGGCATGGACGCGCGGGTGTACCCCGCCAGGCTGTTTGCGTCCGCCTCGCTGTAGGTCCCATCCAGCATCATGGTCTTTGTGTGGGGGATACCACAGGTACAGGGGAGTGTTTGACTGCATGACTGCATGAAGAAGAAAAGACCAGGAAGTAACAGCAAGATAAAACATTTCCATCCACTATATCACATATGTCAAAGTCAAGGCCCGGGGGCCGGATCCGGCCCTCCGGGTAATTCTACCAGTCCTCCAGATCATTTCATTTTATTGTTTTTAATGGACCCGTGTTTTCTTACACTGATATCTAACTTGACAAAATATATTTTTATGTAGAGCAAAATATTGAAAGTTATTTAAGGTTTAAGTTGATTTATTTTGGAATAATATTCCTGCCTTTTCATTATTCATAATTATGTTAAAAAGAAGCAGTTTTAAAAATTGGCATTCTTCTAGTTTTCTGGACGATTTTGGCATTTACTACGATTTTTTTGTTTATTTTGGAGTTTAGCTAATATTCCACCCACATGCTAGCAGTTTTGGCTAATTTAGGCTTTTTTAAACATTTTTTTAGGCTGTTTTGGCATTTGGTAAATAGCGTATACTTATATAGTGCGTTTGTACTGTCCTTTGAAAGCCAAAAGCATTTCACAGTCATAGACCTATTCACACACTGATGATGATGCTGAACACTGGCGCCAACCTTCTATCAGAGGTAATGTGGGGTTCAGTGTCTTGCCCAAGGACACTTTGACACATGGGCGTGCAAGGGTGGGAATCAAACCCACAATCTTCCAATCAGGAGTCAACCGCCATACCGCTGCACCAGAAAGGTAGCTTATTTAGCTAATATTTTAGCTAAATATTTCATATACATGCTAGCTGGTTTGACTAATTTAGCTCTTTTTTTGTTTTGTTTCTTAGGATATTTTGAAGTGCTGCCATTTTTCATCTAGACACTAGCTGCTTTGGCTAACCTACTTTTTTTTTTTCAGCTTTTTAGGCCAATTTGGCATTTAGCTAATATTTTAGCTGGCTATCAGCTTCATTAACTTCAGCTATCAATTTTAGCATTTTTAGCTATCAATTTCAGCATCTTCAGCTATCAGCACTAGCATCTTTAGCGGCCAAATTCAGCTTACGGCGTTCACACTAGCATTATCGCAGGTAATGCTATATATCTAGTTCGTAATTATGTAAAAAAATTACGGTTTTAAATTTAAAAAAATGTAGTTTTAGTGTTCAATAAATGTTTTTGCTGTTCGGCCTGCGACCTAAGGTGTGTTTTGGATTTTGGCCCCCTGTGCGATTGACTGTGCCACCCCTGCATTATATGTACCTGTTCTCTCACTTTCTCTCGGAGCTTGCGTTCTTTGCCGTCCCTCACTGTCGTCAGGTAGTTGACGGCAGCGTACTCAAGCACCGAGAGGAAGACGAAGACGAAGCTGACCCAGAGGTAAATGTCCACAGCTTTGATGTAGGACACTCTGGGCATGGAGGCGTTGACTCCGGTGATGATGGTGGACATGGTGAGCACCGTGGTTATACCTGTGGAAAACAAAGACACAATGTAAGCTCATGCATTTGTACAACCATGCAGCAATTACCTTTGAAAACTGCAGATCAAAACAAGCCAAAAGTTCATTCCCCAGACTCCTGGCCTCTGAAAGATTCAACAGACCTTCTCTCAACTTCTCCAGTTCAACCAAGGAGACCAATTAATATCATATGGAACTAAATTAGGGCCAAAATGATTTGAAACACATCTAAAACATCTGCATTTTTCTTTTTCAGACTTAAAGATGAATTTGGAAGAATTGTATGAAGTCTGTATGCATAAGAAAGAACAGGCACTCCTGATCTTGTCTGATCTCAGAGGCTAAACCGGGTTGGGTCTGGTTAGTCTTTGGATAGCGCTGCACCACAGAAGATACTTGTCAGTGTTTTGGTGAGCCTAGTGTCCAGGGAAATGCAGAGGGTTAGGTCTGGAAACTCCATGGCAATCTTCAATGGGACAGGAGCGTGGCCCATAATTTGCTGACCTTAGTGTCCAACTTTGATCATCTTTTAATCTATTTTCACGACATTCTCAGCAGTCTTCTATTTATGATTATGTTGTTTTTATCAGAAAAAAAGTATTTTTCTAGAGATAGTTTCTACAATGTGGCTTCTCTTGAGTTGTGGGCGGGACCATTGACTTGAAGCAGTCCCGCCCACCTTCCTCTCCTGATTGCTGAGAGTTCGGAGCGAGAAGCTTATTTTCACAAATGTGTTTTTTTGCAAATATTTTCTTCTGTTTCACAACAATTTGTATAAAAAAAACACTCAAAAGTAAAAATTTTCAGATTAGTTTTCTTTATATGTGTCCTCCATCAACAGAAAAATGCCACAAGAACATGTTTAAATACAGTTTTTATCAGAGTGGATTTTTAAGGAGCAGAGAATATGAAAAAAGGGTTTTACGTTGTAGTCCTCAGATTACAGCGAACAGACTTTTGATGAACACCATCAAAGCCTCCACAGATCCCAGATGAGGAATGAACACTTCTGGTCTGAACTAAACTCACTGCAAAACCAGACTGAAGCACAGACAAAAGCTATTCCCTTTGAAAGTGAATAATGTAATCAGTTTGTTTGTTTGTTGTGTCTGAATTGTCGTCTTTATCAGCCTATTTGATGATGTTTTTAAGGGAACAAAGAGGTAAACACATAAAGGGTTCAGGTTTAGTTTAATTTGGTTAAACATAACTGTTCCAAAGGTAACAGCAAGTAAAGAGCTTCACTTAAAGCTTTAACTAGTAAAGTTGAATTACCAGCAATAATGCTTGTGTGAATGCTTTTTGCTGAAAGTAGTCACTGAAGATGCTGAAGCTTTTTGCTGAAAATGCCGAAGCAATTTACTCTAATCGCTGAAGAGATTTTCTGAAAATGCAAAAACTATTAGCAAAATACTAAATTGTCTAAAAGATTTGACATTTTGTTAGAGAACTATAAAAGACCACGGAAGATGGCTTACATTGAAAAATTTCTAGTACGTTTGCTTAAAAATCCCTAATACATGTCAGTTTTCCTAAAAATATATAGTGTGTTGCTTAAATACGAGTTAAACTAAAATTTAGCCCAAAAAACCTCAATAGATATTAAATTAGCCTAAACAGCTAGCACATTGCTAAAATACTAGCTCGACTCAAAAATAGCCTTAAAATCCTTAATAAATGCCAAAATATAAAAAAAAACAAAAAAAAAAAACACGTAGGCCTAAGCCTGTTGCTAAAATATTAGGGTAACGCACAAGTAGCCCAGTAGACCACAGTGGACAACAAATTAGCCCAAAACGTTAGCATGCTGATAAAATATTATTAAAATTCCAAATTAGCATTAAAAAAACGTCAGTGGATAGTATAATAGCCAACAACTTTAGCATGTTGCTAAAATATTAGCTAAATCAGCATAAAAAAAAACTAAATAGAAAACATTAGCATGCTGATGAAATATTAGATCAAATTCAAATTAGCATAAAAACCCCCAGTAGATACAAAATTACTCAAATTAGCATAATGAGCTAGCATAATGCTAATTTAACAACTCAATTTCAGATTATTTTGAAATTACTGTAAACGATAGTTTCAAAGTTCACAACATTTTTAAGTAGGTAAATGTGTGAAAAGTTTGAATAATTTTTCATTTATTTACTAGGACATAATTTGCTCAGTATTTTAAAAACTATAAAATTTATGAACACCAAAAATTCTGAATGACCGGAACGTTCTGATACCAAAATCACTGAAAGTGTGATTGAGTTTTTACATACCAAAAAACTTAGGGAAAGGAGCGGGAGGATCACTATAGTGTGAATGCTTACTAAGCAATCACACAGTCATAAAAAGTGACCATCAATTAATTCATTGTTACGACTGTGTCTTCTTGTGTAAAATGGCCGTTTGGTTGAACAGACAGGCTGTGCTTCATTCTTGCGCTCTCCCTGTTTGGAATTGGACCTTACCTAACGAGACTCTGGCTGGGACGGCCCGGCGGTCGATCCAGAAGGACACCCAGGACAGCATGACCATGAGGGTGGCGGGGAAGTACGTCTGCAGCAGGAAGAAGAAGATGTGCCGCCGCAGAGTGAAGTTGATGTACAGACGGTTGTACCAGCCTGGAGAAAGCAGATAAAAAAACACTTCATTCTAAAGATATGAAGATAAACATGGAATTTAATTTCCAGGAGCTTTGAAAATCAAATCAATAAAAAATATATATTTATATTTATAAGGTGCATCAACAGAAACAGATAAAGCAGATGAATGGTCATGGGGGGGTGAAATAAGCTGAAATTGTCTTGTGGCGTGTTCCAGTTTGAGAGCAGCAGCATTTCTCCGAGGGGACGGGGAACAACAGAATGGATTTGTTGAATGAAATTGTTTCTGTCAGAGTGAACAGCTCGTGTTTTCTTCCACTGCTGCGTCACGTGTCCCAGAAGTCTTCACACCAACAACAGCCATCGGGCCAGAAGAGACGTGTTCGCTTTAAGGGAAAATAATCAAAATCATCCGAGAAAAGAGGAGACAGAAGCTTTAACCTATTTATGACAACCCCCCCCCCCAGGACTGTGTTTAAAAGAGAATTCAAACCGTCGAGCGAGCCGAGAGGATTGCAGAGAAAGCTAGAAAATATATAATGCTGGTATGAATGCTTTTTGCTGAAAATGGTGATTAAATTTACTGTAACTGCTGATGGGATTTGCTGAAAATGTAAAAGCTGTTTGCAAAATGTTAAACTATGAAAGAACGCTGAAGTTAGATTTCTGATAAAAATTATTACAATTGCTAAAAAAATCCCTTCTATGGAAATATATAGTGTGTTGCTTAAATATGTGCTAAACTCCAAGTTAGCCAAAAAAGCTAGCTTGTTGCTTAAATAATGGCTAAACTCCACAATAGCCTAAAATTTCTTGGTAAACTAGATTAGTCAAAAACATTAGCCTGTTGCTAAAATAGAAGCTAAACTTAAAATTAGCCTAAAAACCTCAGCTGACAACAAATTAGCCAAAAAAGTTAGCATGTTGCTAAAATATTAGCTAAACTCCAAATTAGCCAAAAAAGCTAGCTTATTGCTTAAATACTAGCTAAACTTTAAAATAGGCTAAAAAGAACCTATAGATTACAAATTAGCCAAAAAATGTTAGCATGTTGCTAAAATATTAGCTAAACTCCAAAAGTTTTGAAAATTACTACAGATGAAAACAGAAATTACAATAAATTTTAAAATTACTATAGATTAATTTTTTAAATATTCAAAAATTATTTAAAGACTTGTTGCTAATCTACTTCATTTTTTTTTTTATTTAAGACTCATTCATTTTTCTGTGGGACAAATTTGGCTTAATACTGTAACTAAAACTAAAAACTGTAAATACTTATGAAAACAAAACATAGGAGCAGTAATGCTGACTCATCATTCACACAACAAGCCCTAAAGATCTGGATTGTTGTGCCAAAAACAAGGAAGTTCGTGAATATTAACCTGCAATCATTGGAACAAACTTGAACCTTAAACCTGACCAGGTGAATCCAAACGCTCAATTAAAGGTTCACACAGCAGAGATAAAACAACTGAATGCTAATAACAAACATGGAAGAGTTTAACACTGAAGCTTTTATGTGAACTCTGATAAATGATTAAATCATCAAAAAGTTTTTTCCTGTTTAGGGATTTGACTTTTGTAAAAGCGGGGAGCCTTTGAAAGTCTTTGGAAGTGAGCCTGAGTTCATGCTGACGGTTTCAGCGAACGTGTTTAATAATGTTGGCAGTTTGACTAATTAAGACATTTTCTAAACTGCTGAAGCCCACAGGGTTTCAGGTTGCTTCTCTTTTGAGCATTGAGGCTAATTTGGATCCTTGGACTTGTTGTTTGGAAGAATTCCCTGCAGTTTATGACTCTAGCTTGTTTATTTCATGCTGTTTGCTCTTCTTTTGGTAACTTTTATAACTGTAATAATTATGTAACCAAAAGAGAGTTTGCAGAATGTTTTGAGTGTGTGTGTAGAAGTTTCATGTGACTTTATGTATCCACTTTCTGAATCTGCTTCACATAAACAGAAGTTTTGACACAATTTAAAAATGTTTGAAGTTCTACTCTGAACATATTTGGACCTAGTGGTCTTTTAATTATACTCTTTTTAGCTAAAACAAACAAACAAACAGTTGTTTTCTAGGACATAGTTTCTGCAGAATTCATCAAGAATTTACTTGAGTTGTAGGCAGGACTGTTGACAAAGAGCAATCCCGCCCCCCCCTCCCATCACTCATAACTGAGAGCTCTCTGTTTACACTCTCTCCTGCCAGCTTAAAGCCCCTCACAACCTAACATTAGCATTAACATTAACATTTGTTTTATCTGCTCCTGTTTAAATAGACTTAAATAAATAAATTCTCACAAATGCAATTTTGACTTGAATTTTCTGTATATATGTCGTCCATCACTAAAAAAAACTCAATAGAAACATGTTAAAAACGGAATTTTTACAGGAAAAGTAGATCTCGTAACCTCATTCTTTGTTTTTCTTCAGTTGATTTTAACTATATGCACTTTCAACGAATGTTCAAAAAATGTACAAAAAGTGGGATGTTCCTGCTGTAGACAAAGGAAAAAGCTTAAGGTAATACTAAAACTGGTTAATTTTTTCAATTCAAGTTTGTGAAGGTATCACATTCGGGTTTGACAGTCTGCAGGTGTGACAGTTGCTTCAAATATCCAATTAAACTAGAAAAGTTGCATTGCCTGCGATGATGCTAGTGGGAATGCTTTTTGCTGAATATGCTAAAGAAATTTACTGTAATTGCTGAACGGATGTGTGAAAAATGCTAAAGGTATATATACTGCTAAAACTACTAAAGGACTAAAAGCTGCAGAAATTGCATTAAGTGCAAAAAGAATTTGAAAAATTTCTTAAAAAATTAAAACAATTCTTTAAATTAAAAAAATGCATCAACGTATGAATTAGCCAAAACCTAAGTAGCTGCCAAAAAAGCCAAAAAAGTAAGTATTTTGCTCAAATGTTAGCTTACCTCTTAAAAAGCCCCATACTCCTTGGTAGGTGCCAAATTAGCCAAAACACTAGCTTAACTCTGTCTTAGTCTTGGTGGAAGGTTGGCGCCAGTGTTCGGCAGTGGGGTCACAACCAGTGTGTGAATGTATGTGTGAATGGGTGAATGTGTGTGTGACTGTGAAGCGCTTTGGGCCCTCGAAGGAGGGTAGAAAGCGCTACACAAGTATACGTCACTTACCATTTAAAAACCTCAGTATATGCCAAAATAGCCAAAACATGTGTTGCTAAATTCTAGCTTAACTCAGAATTAGTCCAAAAAACCTCAGTGAATGCCAAAATAGCCAAAACAGCTAACACGTTTTTAAAATACTAGCCAACTGAGCCCAAAAATTAGCCCAAAAAACCTCAGAACATACTAAATTAGCCAAAACGTTAGCTAAAGTCAAAGTTAGCCTTAAAAACCTCAGTAGCATTGATATCCTTAACAGGCTGAAAGTTTTGAAACCAATATTGCATAGGTTCTAAAGAGTGCAAAAACATTGAGGAATTTCATGAAGAAAAAAAAAACGCAAAAAAAAGCAAAATATTTTAAAATTCTTTGAAATTTAACAATACCAAAAGTACAGCCTTGAATTTCCTGAACATGCTGAATGTTTTTAATGGTTGTATAAATTGCAGATTTTTTTAAAATTCCAATTCCTTTCAATAGGACTAAAAATAGCTTAAATTGCATAAAATTGTAAAAACATTACATCAAGGAACACCAAAACTAAATGAGTTGAGGAGAGAACAGAAACTGTGACGCAGCATCCGACCGCCCGCCTGACCCCAGCTGCTGCACCTGTGAGGATCAGCATGATCTCATGTCTCCTTACTGCCAACAAAACAACAATCCCATTTGGGTAAGGTCATAAAAAGGATTAATATTAGCAACGAGCCTGTGTGCTGAGATAATACCCAACAAATAAAGTATATTAATTTTACATAATTCTGCTGGAGCTGTGCGACAGCTGCACTGCGCTGCTCCAGGTTGGCTCACAGCAAAGGCGTGGATCATCTCCACGTGACAGGAGCCCGCCGTGACCGACAGCACGGAGGGCCCTCTGACCTCAGGCTGGACTGGTTATGGCGGGAATATCTTGTCAACTTAGGTTGACATTTCTAATAAATTGAGAGCTTCAAGGTAATTTTTCAGAGTAGACCACAAAAAACATCTGGTTGCAAATTTAAAAAACTTTATACTAAGATTTTTTTTTTCTTTTTTGTTAAACTTTTTTAACTTATTTTCTAAAAACATTTTTTGTCATCATACTAACCAGCAAGGCCAAGTGGGCCCCATATGGTTTAAAAGTGGCAGAAATGTGGGCCCCAAAATGGGTTTGTCCACACTGGCTCAAGTGGACACTCAGTGGGCTGGCTCGCCACGTTATACCTGGATGCCCGGTGGACAGCGGAGCTTGCTACCTCAATACAGCGGAGCATACGAGCATGCTACAGAGGAGCTCATTAGCATAATAAAGCGGAGCTCAGTAACTCAATACAGAGGAGCTCGCTAGCATACTAGAGTACTAGCGAGTACTCACTACTTTGACACAGAGGAGCTTACTAGGATGCTACAGATGAGCTTGCTACCATACTAGAGAAGAGCTCGGTACCATACTACACCAGCGCTTGCTAGCATGCTACAGTGGAGCTCACTACTTGATACAGAGAAACTCACTACCATGCTACACAGAGCGCGCTTGCTTGCTACAGAAGAGCTCGCTAGCATACTACAGTGGAGCTTGCTAGAATGCTATAGCGGAGCTTGCTAGCTTGCTATAGAAGGGCTTGCTAACATGCTACAGTGAAGCTAACTGGCTGCAACAGAGCTCGCTAGCATGCTACGCTGTCCTCTGGGCAGCTGGCTAACGTAGCGTGCTAACTCACTGAAACCTTACTTAAGTCGATGTGAGCAGACGCAGGTGGGGCCACTACAGAAACTCCGGCCAAACACAAACACGACCCACATTTTCAGCCCACTTTTAAACCATATGGGCCCACTTGGCCTCGCCGTCTGGGTAGTGAAGAGATTGATCCTTTTTCTTTTTCCTTCATTTTAAATTCACATTTTTTTGCAGAAAAGGTTTTTTTTTTGTGAAAGACTGATTTTTAGATTATGAATTACCAAATCATTGCTTTGACACTGAAATTAAATATCCTCTAACTGGAACCCAAAGATTACAAATTGACTTTATGGAATGTTCCATGATGTTCCCTTAAAAATCCCGCATCCAAAAATCAACACAATCATTTTCTACGACATCATTTCTGAAGAGCGGCAGGAGTTCATTAGAAATTCCCCTCTGAGTAGTGGGTGGGACTGTTGGCATGGTATAATCCCGCCCCCTTTCCCCTCCCCATTGCCAGGAACTCAGATCAGGGACCTTGTGACCCCTCCCAGCGTATTTTCTACGTCACAAAGATTTTTTTATTTTTTTGGTCTGCTCCTTACTCACAACAATTTCATTAAATAAATACTCCAATATTAATTTTAGTCTTAATTGTCTTCAAATGCTACAAGAACATGTTTAAAACTCCAAAAACACTATTTTCATGGGAGTAGGAAGACGTTTTTGAGGTTTATAGACAGAAACTGTCCTATATCATGGTTTGTTCTTTTTCCCTCTTTGTCCTCAGCAGTCTTCCACTGCTGGGTTTTGTTATTTTAGTTTGGGTTGGACCTTGGTAGTTTACAGGCTTTGTTTGTTTTCTTGAGGTAGTTTTTGTTAGGCAGTCTTTAGCAGGAAGCTGCTGACTCAGACGGTCGACATGTCTGGATCATCAGTCTCCATGACTTATTTTATGTTCGGCCAATGTTTCAATCCCTTTTGGTTTGTCCTTTTGGTTGAACCATTATGCCAGTTATTTCATTTTGTTCTGTCTGACACAGGGTTTTGTTTATTCAATAAACTGTTTATTTTATTTTTTACTAGTGTCCATTTTTTATCTAATGTTCCATTTTTGTATTTATCCCCTGTAGACTCAGGTCAGGTTTTCCCATTGGGGACAGGAGCAACAATGATCTTTTTCAATTATAATTTATAAATTTAGCTGATATTGAAACGTGTTAAATTATAATGGATCGTTTAGGACAGGGGTGGGCAATTGTTTTGACTCGTGGGCCACAAAGGGTTCTAAAATTTGGCATAAGGGCCGGACAAGGAGCAGATGGAAGGAGAGATAAGGTAATCAACCTCATAAACTAAAAAATAATTGGATTTAGAGAAACATGCTTTAATTTGGATTCAAATTCACATATATTAATTTAAAAACAGAAAATTTGGGAGTTTTAATTTCTAAATTTTGATTTTTGTTCTCTTTTGGGTGATCCAATGGGTTGATGTTCTTCAGAGGAAAATGTGAACTCAAAGAAATGCTGCATTTATGTGGTGTAGGAATAATCCGAAAGATCACCATCTGACTCAGAAAGGAACACACACGAACGTCAGAGAAACAACACCATTCATGGAAGAAACCAGAAATACAATGAAAATAAAACAATAATTAGGATTTTTGAGTCAATGTATTTTAATTTGGAGGGCCACATTAAGTAGCTTAAAGGGCCGCATGTGGCCCCCGGGCCGTAGTTTGCCCACCCCTGGTTTAGGAAGACCTATAAATTCAATATTTTTCAAATAAATAGATTTGTTTGTTTGGCAGTGCTGAATGTATCATATAGAACCAAAACATGAGCCAGAATGTTTTACATTTTTTTCAATATACAATGGGCCGCATATCAAATATTTGATGCATGTTTTGTTTAATTTGTCATTTTCTGGAATAAACAGATTGATCTTTTTTTTTTTTGACTGTTCTAAAAACAAAAGCTAAAAATAAAAGCTGTTTTTTGGGAATTGGCAGCAGACCCCATCCACTCAGCCATAGGACAGAAATGCAAGCTGAGAGCAGCGTTCCACCTGGGAAGTTCTGATTGGCTGGACACACGTGATCCAGGTGATTAGCAGTGAGTAGTCCAATGACATCTGGAAAACATGCAGACACAACGGCCCTTTAGGCCTCCAGTTCTTCTCATTGTGTCAAAAATTCCTTTTTGCTCATGAAAAGATATAAATAAATATCTGCAGAAATGTTAGGAGTGTACTCACTTTTGTGAGACACTGCATAAAAAATAAAAAAAAACTGAGAGGCTGGAACCAAATCTGATGAAGACAGTTTAGAACCAGAGAAATGTCTTTGCTCAGAGCGGCACTGGAGTCACACCGGGGTCACAAAAATGAGGAGGTTCACATATTTTTGTGCTTTCTTGAGTCTCTGTATGACACAATTGAATGATTCCAGCTTTATTATTCTACCAGCAGACCTCACTAGTCCAATTTCATATCCTCACTTCATAAATATTCAGCACACCTGTAATTCACACAATCACTCAAGTATTGGTATTAACGTGGAGTTCGTCACAGAGTCAGACGTATATCAGGATTTTCTCATTAGACAGCAGGTAATTGATGCATAGAGTCATCCTGGAGTCAGCTTGAGTGTGTGTGTGTTGGTATATTCATGGAGAAAAACCTGACCGACAATCCCAGGACAACAGGGGAATTCGAGCAAATTTGCAATCCCGAGTGTCTAAAACGTATCCTCCTGATTTATTTTTTTTAATTGTGTGTGTTGTGTGTACCTGTGCTGCTGTAGAAAGCCAGTCTGGAGGTGGTGTGAAACTTCTGGATCAGGAACTGAGACAGGGAGATCCTGTCATCTGTGCTCAGAGACTCATCCCCGCTCTTCCAGTACAGCATCAGGTCCTCGTCTGTGTAGGCATCTGAGGAACACGAAACCAGACCAACGAGAGTGAACTCGACTGCACTTCAGCCTCAGAGGAACCAACACGAGCTTACAGCGTTTAAAGTTCAGCCACAAAAGCAATGTCCTTCAGCCACAGTCACGAAGAGGACAAATACATCAGCTTTAGAAATGAAACCAGGACATCATTTCATCATCATTTATAAAGATGTTTTCTATTTTTTTGTCTCCTCAACATAAAGACCCAATGTAGACATTTCTATCAAAAGAATTTCTAATATTTAAATGAACAGTTTAGAGTCTAATATTATAGAAAAGAAGTTGATTCAAATGTGCAAAAACTTTAAGTTAAAAAGTTTAAGATAAACTAGACAGCAGGGCGAGGACCTTTTTTTTTAAAGATTTATTTAGGATTAAAAAAAAAAAAAGCCATGAATGCAAATCCAAATTTCTTAAAGGCTAAAGTAAGACTATAAGTTCTGATCAGTAGAAAACGAGCCAAATGGCTCTTTTACTGTGAAAGGTCACTGATCCTTGTTCAAGGCTGTCGCTTGTTCACTTTATCATGTTTTACCCCCCAAAAATGTGACGTTTATAAATCTGGTTTAAATATTTTTCTGAACAACTCTGATCTGGATTATCCACAAAACCTTTAGACAAAGACTAATAAAATACCGTTAAACGAACAGCCTTTAACAAGAACTGCAGAGAAACAGCTAAGCATGGTGGGGGTAGTATGATGCCAGGTTCACACTGGACGCAGAGCAGAGTGTACGCGGTATCCGCTCTCTCCTGCAGTTCACACCAGACACACATTTTTCCATGACAGTCGACAGACGCTTCTGCTAGAGCTTTTTTAGTTTTTGCCATCATTGGTAAGTTAATACCCAAAAATATGATCCCATGTTTCTGCTGAGAAGAAGCAAGTAGCCCATAGGTCTACACTTCTTTAAATTATCTGTTGTCGAGACACACAGAGAAGTTTGTGTGAGTGTAGTGTTTATATGTTTATTTTCATCTCTTCAGTCTGTTTAGACACAAAAAAACAGGATTGCATTTGTCAATCGGGGGGTTTTATTGTGAAAAATTGGTTATATTTTGAAAATAAACTGGATTTTCTCATATGTCTTGATGTAACTTCCTGCTAGGATTGATGCTGATCGCTCGCGGCTCGTGAACAAAAACGATCTGCTGCACGGCGCGAGCATTTCGTGGAGGACCGCGCTTGGTGTGAACTGCACCATGGGTAAACAAGGGCGCCGGATGGACCTGGCCTCTGTTCCCCCGCGCATGCGCGGTGCTCGCACAGTGTGAACAAGGCGTGATGATGTGACACTCCTTTGCAACTTCACGTCCTGGACAGTTTTTTGGGACTAAAAACTTAAAGGAGAATTTCTTATCTCTTCAGCAGAACAACGACCCAATGTTACCAAGATTAAACTCAATTTAAGCTGCTCTGCTGTCTAAATCTGAGATAAATTCCTGTGTAGATGTGAGAAACTGTCACTGGTAGTGATGACAAACACCTGTTCAGGTTCAGGAGGACGTGACTTTAACTCAGAAGATCAGACAGCTCTCCTCCAAATGACATTAGGCTTTAAAAACTGTGATATATAGTTATCGTTTGGTGTGATAGTAGCATTAGTTTGAATTTATTCTGTTTGGTAAATCTATTTTATGCTGTCACACACTTCGTTATTAGTAAACAACTTTTTGCTTTAGTTTGAAAAAGGAATTTCTTGGAGATATATCTTATTAAATTGAGTCCCAGCAGTTTGATCTTACGATCTCTAAAGACTTTCAGAATCAGAGATGAGGATGAAAATACTGGAATCACATCAGACATTCTTGAGGTTTGATTCAACGCTGCAGCTCAGACAAGACAGAACTCGTGTGAATTTGAGGCAAACGAAGAAATAAAATTGTTTTGATCAGAGAAGAAACACTCAAGACGACATTTTGTCTTTACTTCTGGACTTTGTGGTATTGGTTGAAGCAGCAGGCTGGCAAAAATCCTTAAATATTCATAAATATCTACCTTGGAAAGCAGAAGAACGTCAAAGTACATCAAAACTTACAGCTTTCCAGCTCCAGCGTGCACGTCTGGGAGTCCAGCGGGAATCGGCTGAAGTCCATGTTGCAGGCTGCAGTAACTGTGACCCTAGGGGGTAAAAGAGGGTAAATGTCTCTGATTTCTGAATCCCGCCAGGCCCGACCTGCTGTGTTTCCTCACCTGAGGCTGTACAGAACGTGGCCGTCCGGGAAGACCCGCAGCATGATGTTGTCCGTGGTGGTGTCGTGGATGAAAGACCTCTTAGAATGCACGAAGAACACGTCAGGAACCCATATTTTCTTCACCAGGCGCCCGTCGAAGGTCATGCTCTTGTTTGTGGCGCTCGGGAAGGCCAGCCTCTCATCTTTCCAGTAGTGCCTCAGATACAAAGTCATGGTGAAGTCCTGAGGAGACCAGGGAAGAAAAAAGAGGAGAACAGAAGATTAAGTGCCACCATGAAGACACGCCTCCTCCGATTTATTGAATTCCCTGAAGATTACATCACTGCGACCTGAGCGATTGATTATTCCAACAGTTTATGAATAAAATTTACCTGGTCAATATAAGTATTAAACATATGTTGCAAATATTAAACACATCTTAATCAGAAGAGATGCATTACCAGCAATAATACTAGTGTGAATACTTTTTGCTGATGCTGAAGTTGTTTGCTGAAAATGATGAAGAAATGTATTTTAATTGCTAAATAATGTCATGAAAGTGCAGAACATTTTGACACCAAACTTGCATAACTTGCAGAAAGTGCACAAAGAATTTGAAGAATTACTTGGAAAAAATTGCAACTTTGCAAAAAATTTTAGCTTAACTCCAAATTAGCCCAAAAAACTTGCTAAATACCATCTTCTCGGAATTAGCCCAAACAAAAAAAAAAAAGACTCGGTAGAGGCTAAATTAGCAACAAAGGCTAACATGTCACTAAAATACCAGCTTTTCTCAGAATTAGCCCAAAAAATCAGTAGGTGATAATTTATTCAGAAATGCTGGAAGGTTGCTAAAATATTACTTAATTCAAATTAGCTCTTAAACCTCAGTAGATGCTAAGTTAGCCAAAAAAAAGTTAACATGTTGTTAAAAAAAAAACTAAGTTAAATCAGATAGCCCAAGACAATTCAGAAGATGCCAAATTAGCCAAGAAAGCTAGCATGTTGTTAGAATATTAGCTTAGCTCCAAATTAGCCCCTTAGACCACAGTAGATGCATAATCGGCTACAAAAAGCTACAACGTTGCTAAAATAATGTTGGGATCCCTCTCTGTTAGGCTGTGAGTGGAGTGCTTTGGTGGCCTCACCAATTACACAGCTGCCTCCAATCACCTGCTTAAGCCTCCAGTATAAAGACCCAGCTTCTGCTTCCACTCTCTGCTATTGTCTGTGCTCTTAGCCCAGCTCTCAAGCCAGCCGTCTACTCAGCTCCAAGCAGCCTGTCTACTCAGCTCCAAGCCAGCCTGTCTACTCAGCTCCAAGCCAGCCTGTCTACTCAGCTCCAAGCCAGCCTGTCTACTCAGCTCCAAGCCAGCCTGTCTACTCAGCTCCAAGCCAGCCTGTCTACTCAGCTCCAAGCCAAGCCTCAAGCTCAGCTCCAAGCAGTCAGCTCTGCTCAAGCTCAGCTCCAAGCCAAGCCTCAAGCTCAGCTCCAAGCCAAGCCTCAAGCTCAGCTCCAAGCCAAGCCTCAAGCTCAGCTCCAAGCCAAGCCTCAAGCTCAGCTCCAAGCCAAGCCTCAAGCTCCTCCAGCAGCCTCAAGCTCAGCTCCAAGCCAAGCTCAAGCTCAGCTCCAAGCCAAGCCTCAAGCTCAGCTCCAAGCCAAGCCTCAAGCTCAGCTCCAAGCCAAGCCTCAAGCTCAGCTCCAAGTCCAAGCCTACAAGCTCAGCTCCAGTCCAGCCAAGCCTCAAGCTCAGCTCCAAGGGCCCAATCTCTCTAAGTCTCTTTATCAGTGTCTGCTACATTGGATTCTCAAGTCTCGCTCAACGGTCGCTTCTTGCAATCCAACAGAGACAATCAGGCCAATAAAATGGATCAAGCAGACACCAGAGAAGAGGCAGTCCACTCCTCCATGCTGTTTCCAGTCAAGGTGCGCTTCTGGGTCACCAATGACAATAGCATAAGGGCCCTGATCGACGCCAATCAGTCTCTCTCTACAAGTGTCTCAACTGGCCAGCCAGGTTTCTTCCTGCTTCTCTCATCCAGACCTCTGGATCTGCTTCCGCCAACCTCGTGGGGAAGCAACATCTCGTGAGTCCATTGCACAGACCCTGAACCGTTCTGTGGTGAGCCAATTGCTGCCGTGGTTTCCTGTTTCAGTGCTCTGCTGTGTTCCAGCAACGCCCCAAACAGTTTGTCACTGATTCTGCCAAGATCCACTACATGTGTGGTTTGATGAGAGGTAAGGCCCTACAATGGGCAGAAGCAAAATTCTCCAGAAATCGTGTCGAGGACACAAGTTATGATCACTTTGTCAACGAACTTAAACTTGTTTTTGATCACCCGGACTACAACCTTAATTCATCTCTTCGTTTGTTAAAGCTCAGTCAAGGAGTTAGGGCTGTCTCTGACTACACAATAGAGTTCTGGACGTTGGCTGCAGATGTCAGCTGGACTGAGGACGCTCTGAGGGCAGCCTTCATCAACGGACTGAATGATCAGCTGAAGGACGAACTCGCTTCCCGGGAGGAGCCTCCTGACCTACGGGCTCTGGTCTCCTTAGTCAACCGCATCGACAACCGCCGTCAAACACGGCGTAACGAACGTGTCTCCAGTACCCCGCTAAGCACCAAGAGGCCCCAACGGCGGTATGTAACCTCACCCCTTCCAGCACCCTTCTCTGCTCAGTCAGTCTCCCCACCTTTAATGCCAGAGGAACCAATGCAGTTCGGTCGAGCCCGTCTCACCCCGGAGGAAAACCAACGACGTCGGATTGCAGGAGTATGTCTCTACTGCGGAGACAAAGGACACTATCTGGCTAACTGCCCTGTTCGGCCAAAAGACAGGACTCACCAGTAAGACTGGGGTACTGGTGAGTCAAGACCCCTTCCCTGGTTCCTCCAAAACGCTGCAGATTCCGACCATGCTTTGCTGTCAGAGCGATGCTCTGCCAGTCCAGGCCCTGATTGACTCCGGTGCTGAAGACAATTTCATGGACAAACAACTGGCTGAGCAAGTTGGCATCATCTGCAGACCCCTTGAGAGCCCACGGACAGCTCTGGCGCTCGACGGCAGGCCCCTGGCTAAGGTAACGCACATCACTGAACCAGTAACAATTGTACTGTCTGGCAATCATCATGAAAGGACGTCCTTTTTCATTGTTCCTTCATCCACGCCTCCTTTGATACTGGGCTTTCCCTGGCTAAAGAAACATAACCCAGTCATCGATTGGTCTGTGGGAAGGGTTGCGGAATGGAGTCCTTTTTGTCATGCCCACTGTCTTCAGTCTGCTTTATCTTGTGCAGAACCAAGTGCCTCTGATTCCAAACCACCCAAGGTGGACCCTGATGTATCCATAGTGCCTGCGGTGTACCATGACCTAAAGGAGGTCTTCAGCAAGAAACAGGCACTATCTTTGCCTCCGCACCGGCCTTATGATTGTGCCATTGACCTTTTGCCTGGCGCACCTCTTCCCTCTAGTCGTCTCTACAACCTGTCAAGACCAGAGCGAGTGGCCATGGAAGACTACATCCGTGAGTCATTAGCAGCCGGAATCATTCGACCTTCGTCCTCACCGTTAGGGGCTGGGTTCTTTTTTGTGAAAAGAAGGACAAGACACTCAGACCCTGCATCGATTTCAGAGGCCTAAACAACATAACAATAAAGAACAAATACCCTCTGCCTTTATTGGACTCGGTTTTTACCCCTCTCCATGGTGCCTCCGTCTTCACCAAACTAGATCTGAGAAATGCCTACCATCTAGTGCGCATTAAAGATGGTGATGAATGGAAGACGGCCTTCAAAACTCCGCTTGGTCAGTTTGAATATCTGGTCATGCCCTTTGGCTTAACCAATGCCCCAGCGGTGTTTCAAGCCCTCATAAACGATGTGCTCCGAGACTGTCTCAACCAATTTGTCTTTGTGTACTTGGACGATATTCTTATATTTTCCAGAAACCTGCAAGAACACCAGAGGCACGTTCGTCAAGTACTTCAACGACTCCTGGAAAACAAACTTTTTGTCAAGGCCGAAAAATGCCACTTCCACTCCAGTAAGGTCAGTTTTTTGGGTTTCATTATTGAACCAGGACAAGTAAGGGCAGATCCAGAAAAGGTTAAAGCTGTTCTAGAGTGGCCACGACCTGAGACACGTAAGCAGTTGCAAAGATTCCTGGGTTTCGCAAATTTTTATAGACGTTTCATAAGGAACTTCAGTCGAGTGGTTGCACCTCTAACCCAACTGACTTCCCCTAAGAAACAGTTCAGCTGGACTCCGGAGGCTGAGACAGCTTTTCTTCTACTTAAACGGCTCTTCACATCAGCTCCTGTCTTGCGACAACCGGATCCCTCCCAGCAATTTGTTGTGGAGGTGGATGCCTCTGATGGCGGCGGGCGCGGTCCTCTCTCAGAGGTATGGACCCAAGAAATGTCTTCATCCCTGTGCCTTTTTCTCTCGTCGACTTTCCCCCGCAGAAAAGAATTACAACGTGGGAGACAGGGAACTGCTTGCTGTTAAACTGCCCTAGAAGAATGGAGGCACTGGCTAGAGGGAGCAGAAGTACCATTCCTGGTGTGGACGGACCACAAAAACTTGGCGTATATCCAAACCGCTAAGCGTCTGAACTCCCGCCAGGCCAGATGGGCTCTTTTCTTTGCTAGGTTTGACTTCTGCCTCACTTATCGCCCTGGTTCTCGACACGTTAAACCCGATGCACTGTCCCGCCAGTTCTCTGAGCAAGACTCCTCATCAGAGCCCGAACCCATCATCCCATCTACCTGTGTTATGGCGCCTGTGACATGGGAGATCAAAAACCTCATCAAAGAGGCACAACACACACAACCGGATCCAGGTAACGGGCCCCCTAATCGAACTTTTGTTCCTGACAGTGCCCGTTCCGAAGTCCTGCAATGGCTCCATGGTTCTCGGTTCTCCTGTCACCCTGGGGTCAACCGGACTCTGTCCTTAGCTAAACGCCACTTCTGGTGGCCCACCATGGACAAGGACACTCGTGAGTTTGTTCTTGCCTGTCAAACCTGCGCCAGAGGCAAAGCATCCCACTCCAAGCCCATGGGGCTCCTTCAACCTTTGCCGATCCCGGAACGACCCTGGTCCCACGTTGCTGTGGATTTTGTTACCGGACTACCACCTTCTCAAGGTAACACCGTCATCCTAACAATTGTGGACCGGTTTTCCAAAGCGGCTCACTTTGTTGCTCTGCCAAAGTTGCCAACTGCAAAGGAGACTGCCGACCTGATAACTCACCATGTTTTCAGATTACACGGTATCCCCAAAGACATTGTGTCAGACCGAGGTACCCAATTTACTTCGCAGGTCTGGCGTTCTTTTTGTGAAGCTCTTGGGCCACCGTTAGCCTGTCCTCGGGCTATCACCCGCAGACCAATGGGCAGACGGAGCGCACTAACCAGGATCTGGAATCCGCACTGCGCTGCATGACTTCCTCCAATCCTGCATCCTGGTCGTCCTATCTGTCCTGGATTGAATATGCACATAACTCTTTGGTTTCCTCTGCGACAGGCTTGTCTCCGTTTGAAGCGTCTTTGGGCTACCAACCACCCCTATTTCCGGCTGAGGAACAGGATTTGGCGGTTCCCTCCATTCAGCACCACCTACAACGTTGCCATAACGTCTGGAAAAGGACTCGTGCAGCTCTCCTCAAAGCTTCAGCCAGGTCCAAAGCAGATGCTGACAGACACCGCTCGTCTGCTCCTCTTTACCACCCAGGTCAGTCTGTTTGGCTTTCCTCTAGAAACATCCCCCTGAAGACGGATTCTCGTAAGCTGTCCCCTCGGTACCTTGGCCCTTTGTGATCGAATCCGTCCTCAGTCCCTCTGCGGTTCGCTTGAAGCTTCCTTCGGCCCTCCCTGTTCACCCAACCTTCCATGTCTCCCAGCTGAAGCCGGTCCGTGAAAGTGCTTTGTGCCCGCCTGCCGGTCCCCCTCCTCCCGCCCAGCTTGTGGATGGCTTCCCTGCCTACTCGGTGCGCCGGCTCCTTGGTGTCCGCAGACGCGGTCGGGGCCTCCAGTATTTGGTGGACTGGGAGGGTTACGGCCCCGAGGAGCGTTCGTGGGTCCCGCGGGCTCGGATTTTGGACCCTGCTCTCATTCGGGACTTTCACGCCTCCCGTCCGGTTGGGCCTGGTCAGCCGCCTGGAGGCGTCCTTTGAGGGGGGGGTACTGTTGGGATCCCTCTCTGTTAGGCTGTGAGTGGAGTGCTTTGGTGGCCTCACCAATTACACAGCTGCCTCCAATCACCTGCTTAAGCCTCCAGTATAAAGACCCAGCTTCTGCTTCCACTCTCTGCCTGATTGTCTGTGCTCTTAGCCCAGCTCCAAGCCAGCCTGTCTACTCAGCTCCAAGCCAGCCTGTCTACTCAGCTCCAAGCCAGCCTGTCTACTCAGCTCCAAGCCAGCCTGTCTACTCAGCTCCAAGCCAGCCTGTCTACTCAGCTCCAAGCCAGCCTGTCTACTCAGCTCCAAGCCAGCCTGTCTACTCAGCTCCAAGCCAGCCTGTCTACTCAGCTCCAAGCCAAGCCTCAAGCTCAGCTCCAAGCCAGTCTGTCTACTCAGCTCCAAGCCAAGCCTCAAGCTCAGCTCCAAGCCAAGCCTCAAGCTCAGCTCCAAGCCAAGCCTCAAGCTCAGCTCCAAGCCAGCCTCAAGCTCAGCTCCAAGCCAGCCTCAAGCTCAGCTCCAAGCCAAGCCTCAAGCTCAGCTCCAAGCCAGCCTCAAGCTCAGCTCCAAGCCAAGCCTCAAGCTCAGCTCCAAGCCAAGCCTCAAGCTCAGCTCCAAGCCAAGCCTCAAGCTCAGCTCCAAGCCAAGCCTCAAGCTCAGCTCCAAGCCCAGCCTCAAGCTCAGCTCCAAGTCCAGCCTCAAGCTCAGCTCCAAGTCCAGCCTCAAGCTCAGCTCCAAGTCCAGCCTCAAGCTCAGCTCCAAGTCCAGCCTCAAGCTCAGCTCCAAGTCCAGCCTCAAGCTCAGCTCCAAGTCCAGCTCCCCTATCTACAATAAACCAAACTTAAGTCTCTTTATCAGTGTCTGCTACATTGATTCTCAAGTCTCGCTCTTCAATCCAACAAATAATCACTTAACTCCATATTAGTCCATAAAACCTCAGAAGATGCCAATTATCCAAAAATGCTAGGACATTGCAAAAATATTAGCTTAAATCAGAATTAGCCCAATACACTTGAGTAGATGCCAAATTGGCAAAAAAAAAAGCTAGCATGCTGAAAAATATTGGTTTAACTTTAGATTAGCTCTTAAACCAGAATAGATACCAAAATTAGCCAAAAAAGCTAGCATGCTGCTAAAATACTAGCTTAACTTCTAATCAGCTCAAAAATCCTGAGTAGATGCCATATTAGCCAAAAAAGTTAGCACGTTGCCAAAATACTCTTTTAACTCCATATTAGCACAATATACGTCATTAGATGCTAAATTAGCCAAAACGATAGCATATTGCTAAAATATTAGCTTAATTCCAAATTAGCTCTTAAACTCAGTGGATGCCAAATTAGCTAAAATACTACTTTAACTCTTATTTAGCTCAGCAGATGTGGTTATTAGCTTATAAAGCTAGCACATTGCTAAAATATTAGCTGAACTCAAAAGCTTTGGTAATATTGACGTCCTTAACAACGTTTTGATACTAATATTGCTTGGCTTTCAAAGTGTGCAAATACTGTGAGGAATTGCATTAAAAAATAGCAAATAATTGGATGAAATCATAAAAAATAGCATACATTATAAAATTTGATACCAAAAGTAGAAGCATGAATTTCTTGAACATGCTAAATGTTTTTACTACATAAATTTCAGACATTTTAAAACATTCTGTTGATCTAAATGGGGCTGAAAATGCTTCAAAAGCATGCACACAACAAAACACAATCTGCTCTTTCCACTGGTACTGGATTTCCTCGGTCGCTCCTGCACCTCAGCGGTGCCTGTTGCCATGCAGGCGGGAGGTGTCCCGCTCTCCCGCCGCCGGCCCGTGTCACGGATCATCCTCTGCCCTTTCCTCCTCCTCGCAGCATTACATAAGTGCAGATCACTTTGGAATAATGGCCGCAGTAACACATTGTACTCTTGGCAAACACCATAAAGTATCTTTGGTTGCGTAAGAGGAGTTGAGGGATGTTTCCGAATCCTGCGGATGAGTAATAACTGTGTTCACAAAAGAAAGATGATTTAAAGTTGAGTGCTGAAATCCTATTTCATGACGGACGCTTTCTTAAGTCCCTGCTCTGCATTTCCTCCATGAGTTTAATGGAGTAGAGTGGTTTCAGTCAGGATTCCATTTTTATCTGTTCTAAGGCTGGTAGCCCTTCTTTTAATCCCGTTTCTGTCTAAAGGGTTGTGATCTTATGCAGAGTTGTTGTAGCACGGAAACACAATCTTAAGATGGTGCACGGTGTTACCAGCAAAAGGACAACAGGTTCAGATTGTTGTGACTTATAAAACCCCACCGTCCATACTGCAGTTTTAGAGGTTTTATTTACAAAAACAGAGGGTGAAAATAACAGGGTTAACTTTGTATAAACGAATGAATGAACCTGATTATCAAAGGAGAGAAAATGTAGCAGCAAAGAAAACGCAAGTGAAGAAGTGACATGAAAACTGCATTAAATATTGGTCAACAAAAAGACTAAGGAAAAAACAGAAAACTCAAAGATACCTGCGAGGTTTAGACCATCAAAACCTCTTCAACAACCTGATCAACTCTCATGATGCAGGGTGGGGGAGGGCTAATGATGTGGGCGTAGCAATTCAGTGATGCTTCATGAAATGTCGGGAAGCAGTTCAAAGGTTCTGGATTTTATTTGCTGCAGACCTTTTCTGTCACTTATCCATCCATCCATCCATCCATCCATCCTTTAATCCAACCATAAATCTATCTATCCATTTTCTATACTCCTCTGGGTGTCACAAGGTTACTGGGGCCTGTCCTGGGTAATGCTAGATCAGGGGTCTCCAACCACATGTGGTTCTTTTACCCCTCCATCTTACCCCTCTTTGGCTTTAAGAAAAGTGCTATGAATTTTGTTGTCGTAATGAAAGAAAATATTATGTTTGACTTGGTTTTCTTTAATTTTTAATTCAAAATCTGCTGTATCAGGAAGACCTTATTTGACACAGTGTTTTTATTTTGAAAGGAATTTGTTTTTGCTGCTGTCAAAATTAAAGACGTTAAAGTTGGTATTTATAGAAATAATCACACTAATCCAGTTGGGTGAAGATGTGGTTCACTCTGAACAGGTCACCAGTCTGTTGCAGGGCCACACAATCAGTGTGTTTGTATGTTTTGGACAGAAAAACCCACACAACCAAACACCACATAGAAAGAACCCAACTGAGATTTGAACCAGGGACTTCTCACTGAGAGGGGGGAATGCTAACCACAGCACCAGACTTCTTAATGTCTTGAAAACTAAACTAAGAATTGCTAAAGACCAGTTTGAGTCACCTCTGATACTCATACCTCCAGTAAAGATCAACGAGCGCTCCTGTTTCTCAGACTCATTCCTCATCTCCAAAGAGAGGATTGGCGCCTTATTCAGTTAGCATTGCTTAGTATCCTTAGATTTAGTCTTTCAATATTTGTTGGATTTAAATAAAATGGAGTCTCCCAACAAACTCGTTCAAACTGTGTCCTCACACACCCCATCCAAGAGTTCATTACTTACTTATAGACAGAAAGTCACAACAACTCAAGAAACAAAAACTAGCTTCATCAGTTTTTTCACAGCACTAGAGGTCAGTTCATGTCCTGACTCTAGATGACCCTATAAGGGCTTTTGGCAGACCCTAAAAACAAACAATGTACAGATGTTTAGGTTTTAGTGACCATTTGACTTTAAAATCAGTACCCCACTCCCTCTTTTTTTACCTCTCTTTGTTCCATTTAACACTTAACTTTGAGATCCAAATTAAATGTAATCCTCATTTGTCCTTGAAAGAAGCTTATGCAACATCAGAATGACTGTTTTGGATCCAGTTTGTGGTTCCTAGAACAGAAGGTTGGTTTAATTATGTCACATGGTATCAAATTTAGTCTGACCTCCAGCCAAAGCTAAGGTCTCTGCCAACAAGCTGTCGCAATCTAGTTCTGATTACGGCGCTGCAAACATGAGTCAGTGTCTGCAGAGAAGAACTCATGACCTTACAGTAGAGTCCCCAAACAAACAAAAACAAAACCAATTTCTGCCTTTTGTTTTCTATGCTTTTCCTACTGTACCCATGTCTCTTCACAGGCTGTAAAGCAGGGGTCTCAAACTGGCGCCCCCCAAGTCGATATTATACAACCCCAACCTTGATCTGAAAGTTCAACATCTACTAAGCAATATCTTCTACATGTCCACACTTCTTTAATGACAGCTTTTTATTTGCTTTGTGACATAGAAAGTGGACCCTAAACATAGACAGCGGGCCAAGGACATAGTCAGGAGACCAAAGACATAGTCAGGAGACCAACGACATAGTCAGGAGACCAAAGATATAGACAGGAGACCAAAGACATAGACAATGGACCAAAGAGATAGACAATGGACCAAAGACATAGACAATGGACCAAAGATATAGACAATGGACCAAAGACATAGACAATGGACCAAAGACATAGACAATGGACCAAAGACATAGACAATGGACCAAAGACATAGACAATGGACCAAAGATATAGACAATGGACCAAAGACATAGACAATGGACCAAAGATATAGACAATGGACCAAATACAAAGTCAGTGGACCAAAGACATAGACAATGGACCAAAGACATAGACAATGGACCAAAGATATAGACAATGGACCAAATACAAAGTCAGTGGACCAAAGACAAAGTCAGGAGACCAAAGACATAGACAGTGGACCAAAGAGATCGACAGCCTCAGCAAGACTCTGCCTTCAATGGCCCCAAGTTAAACTATGTTTGAGAACCCTGCTGTAGAATCTAAGCAGGAGCTGTGGAGGTGACATTTTAAGCTTCAGCTTCACCTTTGAAGTCATCTCCACATCTGGTCACACCTGGGTTTCCTGCCAGTCACCTTTGGAACAGCTGGTTTCAAAACACAACAACAAAAGTTATGATCTTTTACCAGCTACTCACCATATCTACTTCTGAGATGCTGTCCAGACTTTCCACCTGAACATCCACTCCAACTGGGACTGCCGGACCTGCAGGGGGCATCAATAAAGCTTGATTCAGATTATGATTTTTGATGAACAAGGTTGTGTTTTTTGTTTTTTTTCTTTAAGTCTTATAATGAATCTGTTAGGTTTAATCAAGCTGAAACATTTCTTTGCAACTGCAAGAAAGACAAGAGACGGATAAGTTCAAAATAATGCAAGGAGAACAGACAGAGAGAGGGCAGGTTCTTCTCCACTCTGGTCCTCTCTGTTCGAGACCTCTCCTTCATTCAGTTCCGGGCGTTCCAAAGTGACTTTAGGTCTGATGCTCTGAAGGTAGGGGAAAACACAGCTGCTGAACGGTTTTTACAATCGCTGATGTCAGATTCTCTATCTTCAGCACAGGAGGGATAACGTCGGTTTTTTCAAGTTCCTGCTTTACATCAGCTTCTCACAGCCTTCAGCTGGGGCTTGGCTCCAGTTTCTTGATAGCGAGCAGTACACGACGATATTGAGCAAAGTATGCAACATAGGAAACAAATTAAAATAAGTCTTCAAATTTAGTATTGTTTTAAACAGATTAGCAACAAGCCTTTAAATGTATTCATAGGCTCTGTTTACATCTTTTATAGTAATCTTCAAAAATATTGGAGTTAAGTTAAAATTTTAGCAACATGCTAACATTTTTGGCTAATTTGTTATCTGAGGTTTAGTTGAATTTAGACTTAAATTTCTATTTTAACAACATGCTATCTTTTTTTTTTTACTAATTTAGCTTATTAATTAATTTTAGGCAATTTTGGAGTTTAGCTAGTATTCATCCAAAGAGCTAGCATTTTTTGGCTAATTTGGCATCTACTAAAGTTTTTTTTTTGCTAATTTACAGTAACTTCTATTTTAGCAAAAGGCTAAAGTTTTTAGCTAACTTGTTATCTGCTGGGGTTTTTATAGACTAATTGAGAGTTTAGCTTTAACATTTTTGGCTAAATTAGTTTATTGAGGAATTTTAGGCAATTTTGGAGTTAGCTAGCATGTAAGCAACAAGCTAGCCTTTTTTGGCTAATTTGGCATCTACTAAGGTTTTTTATGCTAATTTGGAATTTGCGTCTATTTTAGCAATATGTTAATATTTTTGACTGATTTAGTTAATTGAGGAATTTTAGGGTATTTGGGAGTTTAGCTGGTATTTAAGCAACATGCTAGCTTTTCTTTTGGCTAATTTGGCTTCTACTAAAGTTTTTTTTGGTAATTTACAGTAACTTCTATTTTTGCAAAAAGCTAAAGTTTTTAGCTAACTTGTTATCTACTGGGGTTTTTAATAGACTAATTGAGAGTTTAGCTTCTATTTTAGCATCAGGATACATTTTTTGGCTAAATTAGTTTATTGAGAAATTTTAGGCAATTTTGGAGTTTAGTTAGCATGTAAGCAGCAAGCTAGCCTTTTTTGGCTAATTTGGCATCTACCGTACTAAGGTTTTTTTTTTTGCTAATTTACAGTAACTTCTATTTTAGCAAAAGGCTAAAGTTTTTAGCTAACTTGTTATTTACTGGGGTTTTTATAGACTAATTGAGAGTTTAGTTTCTATTTTAGCATCACGATAACATTTTTGGCTAAATTAGTTTATTGGGAAATTTTAGGCAATTTTGGAGTTTAGTTAAGCTAGAATTTTTGACTAATTTGGCATCTACTAAGGTTTTTTATGCTGATTTGGAATTTGCGTATATTTTAGCAATATGTTAATATTTTTGACTGATTTAGTCAATTGAGGAATTTTAGGGTATTTAGGAGTTTAGCTGGTATTTAAGCAACATGCTAGCTTTTTTTTTTTGCTAATTTGGCATCTACTAAAGGTTTTTTGGGCTAATTTGGTGTTTAGCTCATATTTAAGCAACACACTATTTTTTTTTTACAAAACTGGCATGTATGAAGGATTTTTAAGCATTTTTTTTTTAGAAATTTAGCTCAACTTCAGCGCTCTTTCATATTTCCTTAACAAAATGTTCCTTCTTTTGGCAAATTTTACTTTTCACAAATAGCTTTTTTCACTTTCAGTGAATCCCTTCAGCAACTAAAATAAATTGCATCACCATTTTCAGCAAAAAATTTCAGCCTATACTTTCAGCAAAAGGCATTCTACAATAGTATTATCGCAGATAATCTAACTTTTCTAGTTTGTTTAGCATCTTCTGAGTTTCTGCTGTCTCCTCCAACAACCTCCATCCTTTGCCGCTGCATTCTCATCCTCAGACTCTGCAACAGAACATTAAGGGTCTAAACAGAAGCTTTTCTCTGGAAGCAGCTGCCCCACATGACTGTTGATGCTGCAGAGGTAACATTTGATCCGAGGAGGAGCCAGCTTCATGGTGGTCCACATCCATGTCATCAAGTCATCGTCTCCAGCACTCGCTCCTAAAAATAACCAGACAGGGGATCCTGCTAAGCCATGACTAATGATTCGAATCATTTCACATGAGATCTTTCATTAAACAGATCTCTGTGTTCTCCTGGTTGTTCATGTCAGCTGATAGAGAGGATTATATCCAGTTTGGGATTTGCAGGGATATGGAGGAGCATCCTGGTAGTCTTATTATCACCAGCACAACAAACTCACACGCCCTTCTGTCATTTGTGTGTGGGAGTCACATTGGCTGCTGTAGTAATAGTAATTTTAATCCTCAGCAGTGAGGCGCCGGCTCTTATGTAACTGGGGGTAAAGCTGCTACCTGGAACAGGGGGATATTAACTCCTCCCCATATGCCGTACATCACGTGCAGGACGAGTAAATCCAAAATTCTGGCCCCTTTAGCAAGTCAGAAAAACAGACACCTGCTGGAGGGAACCTCATCCGCCTGTGGTCACGCCGCTGTTAGCCGGGCTGCAGATCGGCTCAAACAAGCTGTTCCTCCACGTCTCTGACTGAAACTTCAGCACACAACGCCCCTCATGCTTGCTTCTAGGAGATTTGAAGATTTTCTGCATCAGTAAATTGCCGACAAATTCCCTGATCCCAGATGAGACCCATTAGTGACTCGCAGCAGCAGGAAAGCATCAGGCAGCGACTCCTCGTGACCCTAAACTCGCTTTTCCACGAACAGAGCCGGGCATCAGCATCAAAGCATAAAGAGTCACGTTAAAACACACATTTATGCTTTCACGGTTCCTCTGATCTCCAAAAACCTTTCCTGCAGCGTGAGGATTGCAGCTTTTTCTCTGTGATTGAATTTCTGCTTTGAGTCGTTGTTTTTTGTGCTCATAGGTCTGTTTGCAGGTTTTGTCTCTTCCTCTGGTCATGTTCAGCTGGATCAGTTAAATCCCTTTCTGTTGTCTCAAATCCACAGTTTGTTTCATTCTCTCATCTCTCTGTTTTTGGTCATTTTTGAGTTCATTTATGACAGACACACTGAGGAAAACATTGTTTGTGTAACATGTTCTTGTAGCATTTTGTCATGATGGAGGACATGTATGAAGAGGAATAATCTCAAAATTGCATTTCTGAGTATTTCTTTATTCAAATTGTTATGAAATAAATGCAAATTTGAAAAAGATTGTATTTGTAAAGTATAAAATATGCTCATAAGCTCTTTCCTCTGTCCATTCTGATGTATGCACTTGTAGATAAATAGATCCATGAACGTCTTTGTTTTCCTCGTCTGAACTGGAATCTGGATCAGAACTGGATAACTCGGATATTGATCTCTGTTTATGTAGCAATGCTAATGTAAGCTAGAGGGAGAGTATAAACAGATGGGTGATGGGAAGAGGGGTCGGGCCTGCTCCATGGCAACAGTCTCACCCACAACTCAGACGTTAATTTCTAATGAATTACTTCCACTCTACAGAAACTGTGTCCTTCAACCACTGGGAACAATTGGAAAAACCGATCATAAGATGATCAGAGTGGGAATATAATGTCCCCCAATAATTTCTTTATTTAAAAAAAAGTTCCCAGCAGTGTTTTAATGATGATTATGAAGTTTTTAACCCAAACCTCACAACCTGAATGTCATTTTGATCTGAAGCCTCTGTTTCCAAAATCTTCCCTGGGGGGCGTGGCTTTTGGAGCTCCGCCCCTGACCCCCCCTGTCTGATAATGATAGCTCTGTGTCTCACTAGCATAAATTCTCCTGTCCATCCGTATGGTTCTGATCCGGATGTCAGCTCAGATCTTCATGGACAGAACTTCCTCCAAAATCCTGATTCTTTCTCCTTCCAGTTCACCAAAGACTCTTTGATGTTTCTTGACGTTGCTGTGATCAATCCATTCAATCCATTGGTTTCTCAGAGCAGAAAATAATGAAAGCTAACATCCAAATGCTCTTTCATTGATTTACAATCCTTTCCAACTGCGGTCAAATGAGCCGCCGTTCACATTTCTGTGTTCACATCAAGAAGCTCCGTGGAGTCTGGTGGAGATTTTCCAGTGTTCTCAGGACTGCTACCGTAAGTATTGGATGAAAGTCACACCAAAAATCCAGTGACGGCTGATTGGACCACAGAAATGTGAACGGCGGCTCATTTGACTGCAGTCAATGTGAAGATAGCATCTTCTCTTCTCCAGAACCTGAACTAGACACGCTGGAACACGCCAGATTCTGAAGGAGAAGCTGCTTTTCTACTTCAGAATCTGCTGGAATTATCATGATAACGGTTGAAAAGTTACACTAAATCAAGAACATAAACACCGGGGTTCCAGTGTTAAAGGGTTAATGTGACTGCAAAGCACTTCGGAACCTGAAGAAGCTACAAATGGGCGTCATAAATAAACTTAAGTTACCAGTTACTTAAAAATGTAACAAAAGTCGGTCCAGTCCATCTATGTTCTTCCACTGATCTGGAACCGTGTTGAGTTCCGGTAAGCTGAAGCCCACAGATCAATTCAAAGCAACAAACAGAAATATAAAACAATAATCTAAATGGAGTTACAATTTGAACTAAAATAAAATGTTTTTTTAGTAGGGATCTACCAGATTTAAGATTTTAAAGTCTTTCAATGGTCCCTGAGATAGAAAAATATGTTCCTTTTTTTTTCAGAACCTCACTTCTGGTGAAATTTTATGAAAATAAAAGTACATTTAACAATAAAATCCCATATTTTCCACAATTTATTGAATATTTAAAATGTTCTTTAAAATCAATATCATATTCTACCAAGAAAAAGGCTCACAAAACTATTGAGATTTGTAATTCCTTTCATGTATTCATGCATTTAACCACTCTGGCTAATGTTTTCTCTGTATTGTAGATTGTATCCTACATTGGTTCTAATGTTGTATACATGCATTTTGTTTAATAAAGTTAAATAAAATCCTGTTTTATTGGTTTTATCATTTATCTGAGTCGTGGAGTAAACAAACCATCTGTCTTTGTAAAATCAGGAAAATTATTACTTAAAAAAATGTTAGTAATTCTAATTTCTCATTATGCAAATGCTTTTGATATATGATCTCATGTAAACAAATAAAATAGTTTACAATCAATCGTTATGTCACTGAGTGATTTAATGCAGAAATACACAAATTAAAACATTAATCAGAATATATTCTGGCCTTCAGCTGGGAGTCTGTGCTTTTTAAAGCATGGACAATGAGAGGTCATGTGACCAGTAGAGCATCCTTTATGGAGCAAAATTGATGCCAGTATAATTTGAAATCCAAATAAAATAAACTGAAAAAAATACCGGTGTTTGGCCAAAAAAAAAAAAAATGGTAAAATGTCCCAAACTTTTTTGCTATTCTAAAATAAACTTAATTATTTGCAGCTTCAAATATTGTGTTTTTTAGGTTTCAAAACTCAAAATTTTAATTTCAAACTTTTTTTTCACTTTCAACTTGATTTTATTTTTAAATCTGAAAGTTTCAGTTTCAAAACGTTTGGCCTTGTTGTGGCGCGTTAGGGCGGGGCTAACACGAAGGACCAATCAAAATCAAAACAGCTAAAGTGGCTGGTTTGTACGTGATAAAACTCTGCTTTTGACACCCATCTTGGGACAACTTCAGATTGTGATAGTTCAGACTAAACAGACTTTTTCTGACCGTAATTATCCCAGTTCTCAGAGTCAGTGAATGTCTCGGACTGAACTCACCACCCTCTTTGATTTTGATTGGTCATTTGTGTTAGCCCCGCCTCAATGAGCCACAATTAGGCCAAAAGTTTGGAAACTTAAATTTTCAGATTTGAAAACAAAAAAAAAAGAAATTTTGAGTTTTGAAACCTAAAAAATGGAACATCGGAAGCTTAAAATATTTACATTTATTTTAAAATAGCAAAAAGTTTTGGACATTTTAAATTTATTTTAACCAAACTCCAATATTATTTTTCAATGTGTTCTATTTGGGTTTTAAATAATATTGGTATCAATGTGGCTCCATACATCCTTCAGCAAAGCAGATCCTGAATGAATCATCTGAGGCTGTGCAGAGCGCTGGAGGTTCTGTGGAGGCTGAGCTCTGGATCCCAGATCTAAAGCTTTTTCTGCATTGGTTGACTCTATCTGAAAGCTTGAACAACATGTAATGTGTACAAAAAGTCCCAAAATAGATCAAAATAATTTCCTCCCATAAGTCACTGTTCCATTTTATTTAACTGCACTTTATTAATGAATGTGACTCAAATGTTTTTTACTGCAACATAATTTAATTTAAAACATTTAATTATACTTTATTTCATTATTTTTGAGTCATAAAAACTTAGTTTTTCATTTGATCTCTTTCTTCTCTTTCAAATGTCTGCTGGAGTTCTTCTGGTCTTTGGGAGTTCAATTACTTAAAATGAGTCAAAACTGAATAAGAATCATGATGTTCAGATCTGAAGTGCGGGCGTCCCTGCTGTCTGTCATTGATGACTGGTGATCCTCGTTTAAGCGTCTGCTTCAGCCAGAGTGACCTCCGCTCTTCGAGCGCCTCCTGCAGAAGACCCGTCAGCGCCGTTTGTGTTAAGCTTTCTCAGAGCAGATTGTCCTCGTGTCATTTCCACCAACAGTCTGAGATCTCCCCTCTGCCGACCCGCTGCAGCAGCGCTGCTGGATTAGCAGCTGTAAATCCTCTGCTGGTTGACCATGTTAGATTAGACAGCTAGGCCTCTGCATTACAGACACTAAGTCCAGAGGGAAATCCCAGTGATGGGACGCATTTGGAGGAGAACTCTTTAATGCAAACATGACTAATGCGTGACAGGTCTGTCCACCCCTCTCCATGTTTTCTCCAGGCTCTGCAGAGAGAGAGGAGGTGCTCTATAAATATCCACACAACCAGAAGTTGATCTGTTGCTCCTCCTTTGATTTGTCTGATCAGAAGGGGGCGCTCTTCCAGGAACACAGCATGCTCTCTGAAGGTTTTCAGAGGAACCCAAAGTTCTCTCTTTGTTGTCTTGAAGCGGCCTTTGTTTAGTCAGACGGTGAAAGCTCCGTGTTGATGACTGTTACTGGCACTCAAACAAAAGAGCTCCTTCGTGGAGTTGTTTCTCCGCATGCAGGAGGCATAAGAGGCTTTCATTAGCACCAGCACAGCTGCTGCACGCTCGTCTTCCTCAGCCTAACCGAGCAGCAGCGGGAGCTCACACCACTCAGCTTGTGACAATGTAGGAACGACACGGGAACTATCCTCTTTATATCTACGGCATCAAGCAAACAAAAGCTGACAAAACTCAACTGAACTTTAACCCAGCCAGGAAGGCCAAGTGGATTTTAAAGTGGGAAGATTGGGTTTTTCTTCAGTTTCCGTGGTGGTCCCACCTGTGTTTGCCCAAAACGGCTTATGTGGGGACTCAGTGGGTTCGTTCGCTACGCTAGCCAGCTGCTAGCCTGTTCCTAACCAGCCACCTAGTGGACAGCTAATCAAGCTAGGAAGGGCCGGCAGAGCTAGTTCGCTATGCTATTGGCTTCAGTGAGCACTCAGTTGGCCAGCCGTCTAGTGGACAGCTTATCAGTATGCTGGCTCGCCACCCTGGGCCGCCGCTCGGTGGATCCTAGCATGCCACCTAGTAAATCAAATCAAATCAAACTTTATTTGTAAAGCACCTTTCCAAAAAAAATCAATTCCACCCAAGGTGCTAAAATAAAACATAAGCAAGTTTTAAAAACAAAGAACAAAAGATACAGGGAACCCCCCCCCCACCCCCCACCCTCCACACACACAAACGCTGTTTGGTAAAAAATGAATAGATAAAAATAATAATAAATAGATAAATAAAATAAATACTAATCAAAGAAAGTAGAAATCTGGCTTGTACTGAAGTGAAGAAACAATATTTTAGGGACCGCTCCACACAAGTGACCTCCCAATCAAATACACAGAGTGCGCCACTACAGGACCCCCCAGATCCAAGCAAATAGCCAGACCCGGGAGATCCCACTGCAGCGACCCCGCTCATTCAGAAAGGTCAATCACTGATGTGGAGGATCCCTCAGAGGAAAACACTGGACTTTAAAATGTAAAAGGAGTAAAATAAATAAAAATTAAATAAATAAAAACAGATATAAATAACGAGACAAATAAAGAAATAAAATAGACAGACAAATCGATCAATCAGTAAAAAGTATAAATAATAAATAAGCAGGAAAAGAGAGAATAAAACAAAGTATAAAATAACTTTCTAGAATTCAACTAAAAGCCAGATTAAAAAGGTAGGTCTTGAGCCTTCCTTTAAAAACATGAACAGTCTCTGCAGCCCTGATGCATTCTGGGAGGCTGTTCCACAAGCGAGGTCCATAATAACTGAATGAGGCCTCGCCGTATGTTTTTGTTCTAACTTTTGGAATAACTAACAGGCCTGTTCCAGAGGACCTCAGGGTCCGCGAGGGCTCATACCTTAAAATCATTTCTGTTAAATAAGAAGGCCCGATGCCATAAAAACATTTATAAACCAATAAAAGAATTTTAAAATCAATTCTGAATTGCACAGAGAGAATGCAGCGATTTTAAAATCGGTGTAATGTGTTCCCGCCCCCTGGTCCTCGTCAGCACGCATAGTAGACAGATAAGCGAGCTAGGAAGGGCCAGGACAGCTAGCTTGCTATGCTACCAGCTTTAGTAGGCTCTCAGGGAGTCAGCTTGCTATGCTAGGCAGCTGCTAACCAGTCACTAGGCAGCCGCCTAGTGAAAAGCGTGAGGAGCGAGAAAGGGGCTGGAGAGCTAGCTTGCTATGCTGTTGGCTACTGTGGGAACTCAGTAGGTCAGTCGGCTACGTTAGTCAGCTGCCTAGTGGACAGCTTAGCAAGATAGCTCTGCTAGCCCCTTGCTAGCTCACTAAACTGTCCACTAGGCGGCTGGCTAGCGTCCACTGAGCTGGTATCTAGCATAGCTAGCCAACCTACTGAGTGCCGACTAAAGCAAATGTAGCAAACACAGTTGGGGACACCACAAAAATTGCAGACAAACCATTTGGGGCCACATTTTCTGCCACTTTTAAACCATATGGAGCCCACTTAGCCTTGCTGGCTAGGAAAGGATCCATTTGTAAAGCAGAAGATCCAAAACCTCCACTTCCTTCCAGATCACCTCCTGAGCTTTTGTCTGCTAAACACCAGCAATCTTTATCTCCAATGAGTATTTTCCTGACATTAAATGATGTTCACAAATCCCTCCTTTCTGCGTCTGCCAATGGCTGAAGACCAAAAAACTAATGTTACGGTTGAAGTGACATCATCAAAGGTATACACATTTTGAATGCAGCGACAGCCGCACATCCGAGGCTGCTCAGATAAGCTTCTGCTTAAGCGTTTCCCCTCAATGTACATGGTTGCTGTGGCAACATTATGCAACACCTTCACTCGTGAGTGACATCATGACCTTCACATCTTTCTGTAGATATTAGTGAAATTTTAATGAGATTTGGTGTCAGAACACGTTATTATTCCACTTTAATGTCAGTTTGATGCCACGCTTCATAGGTTACCACAATATTAATGTTAAAGGTCTTTATAGCTCTAAATGTCGTGGATTATTGGGGAGATTTTGCAAATGTAATGCCATAAATTGAAGAGAACACTGACAAACATTTCAGGGCATTTTAAAATAAGAATAACTGTTTCCATGAAGGTCTGAGTCCATAGCAACCATTCACTTTTTAGCTTGTTGCGGTCTCATTTACACATGTGTTCATTTTCACATCTGCACATGAAAGTTAATTTGCACATGATCCATAGCAACAGCAGTTTTTCTTCACTAAACCCACAAAGCAGCCTTGGAAACATTCAAAATATTGTAAATGTTTCTATATTTGGGTTTGCTTTAGCTCAGAGTGAAATAGATGACATGATTGAGATCAACTTTTGTAAAGTTTGGTATCTCATGTGGACCTTTATCTTCTTGTTTTCCATACTGGAATCATTTTTTATCACTTAGAGATTTGATATTTACATAAATGAAGAGATCATGTTTCCACCTTAAAGACAGGAACAGCTAAAGGACGGGATTGTTTTCAGCTGGTGTTCCAGTTTGGAGGCTGATTTCTCGCGCACTTTCTGTTTTCCTCCCTGCAGCTCAGAGGAGGTGACAGTTTGGAAAAATAAATTTGCTTTCGAGTGAGCTTAAAAAAAACCGAGCCTTGTGGGTGTTGTCAGGAAACACACCTCCACTCTCCTCGGAGTGGATGCAGGCCGCCAGCACCTGAAGGGGCTTACCTGCAAACGCCGGCCTCATGGTGAAGTCGTGCTCGTCAACCCGCAGGAGGTGGGTGGTCTTCAGCTTCCTGTTTTTAGTGCCATCAGCCACCTTCTTTGCCAGAGGGCTGAAAACAGAAAAGAGTTCATCATCATCATCAGTTGAACACTTCAGGTTTTAATAAATAAAATCCCTGTTTGTTCTTATCATGTTGAGTTCATGATCTTTGAAGCCTTTTATCACATTTATTCAGGATTAACTCCACTTGTTTATTATTTTAATATTTTTTTCTGTTAATATTGTTCTAAAAATCAGGAAATATAAAATCAAAAACCCTGACAAAATGTGAGTGAGGAGCTGATGTGTGTATATTCTGGAATTCATCAGAATGACTGCTCTTCTCCACACTGACACTTTGAATTTTAGGTTTTTTTTTTTTAGTTTAAGTAACAAATTTGACAAAAATTGAACAAATATAAATATAAATGGAATATATGAAAGTTAGATTGATTAGAAGTGTAGCAAATGAAATACATGATGAGATAGTTAAAAGAAAAATCAAATATATTTATGTCAGAGATAAAATATATCAAACTTTCTGGATGTGTATTATAGCTGCTCTGCTGCAGAAAACAGACAATTTTATTCATGCATTATTGTTTTTATTTTGTTAGATTTATGAATTTGTGGCTGAAATGCACCAAAAATTATAAAATAATTTATTTTTTAGTTAGTTACTATTAATTTGCTGCATGAGATGAATCCAAATGGCACATGGTGACTTTTATTTTGAAAGGAAGTCCTGCAAACCTCTCTCAGTATACAGAAACTAATTCATAATTTGAAAAATATTTTTTCCTTTAAGTTTATGTTTGATCTGTGCTGAAAATCAATATTTCCTCCTAATAAAAAAATAAAATGTACAAATCAGTGTCTTATTTTTGTAAAGGTTGATGTACGACTTTGTGGCTCCTGTTGTGTTGCAGTTGGTGAGAAATCAACCCAAAAGCCTCTTTAAGTGTTAGAGGTTACAGACCAACACGTCAGAGCCGGGCTCTCCTTTGGCGCGGCCACGAGGATGGTAAGAGGCGGGGCATCAGCCTCCATGAGTGTACGTGTCTAGAAATAGTCCTGCCTAAACCGTGGCTGGATGTTGGAGCTGAAACTGGACAAAAGGAACCAAAATGCAACTAAAGAACAACTTATTAAAACAGGTGGTTTTAGCTAACAGCTTTGCTGCCAAATGATGCCTAAGATGTCGATCAAGGTCAAATAAAGTCTGGAGTTTCCATTTTAAATACCAAATCAGACACAGATTCGGATGTAAAAAAAACATGTTAGACGCACAACAATTGACACTGTTGTGATGTCATCGTTGTTATGTTTATTTTTGTATTTTAAATGTCTGTCAATCCAACAGTCTTGGACACACTCTGTTTTTCATCAATCATCTTCTTTCTGCTGCACATGCACTAAACCCTCATCTGGTCCGGTTAGCGTGTCTACTACAGGTTCTGGAGAAGAGAAGATGCTTCTTCACATTGACTGCAGTCAAATGAGCCGCCGTTCACATTTCTGTGGTCCAATCAGCATCACTGGATTTTTGGTGTGAGTTTCATCCAATACTTACGGTAGCAGGGCTGAGAACTCTGGAAAATCTCCACCAGACTCCACGGAGCTTCTTGATGTGACCACAGAAATGTGAACGGCGGCTCATTTGACCGCACTTGGAAAGGATTGTAAATGAATCAAAGAGCATTTGGATGTTAGCTTTCATTATTTTCTGCTCTGAGAAACCAATGGATTGAATGGATTGATCACAGCAACGTCAAGAAACATCAAAGAGTCTTTGGTGAACTGGAAGGAGAAAGAATCAGGATTCTGGAGGAAGTTCTGTCCATGAAGATCTGAGCTGACATCTGGATCAGAACCAGACGGCTGGACATTACCCAGATTGATGGAGGTTTTTATGGAGCAGCGCGGGAAGATTTATGCTAGAGAGACACAGAGCTGTCATAATCAGACGAGGTGGATCAGGGGCGGAGCTCCAAAAGCCACGCCCCCTCAGAGGAGATTTTGGAAACAGAGTTTTAAGATCAACATGAAAAATGTATTTTTAAGACATTTAGTTTGTGGGATTTTGGTTAAAAACTTCATAATCATCATTAAAAAACTAATGGGAATGCTTTTTATAAAATAAAATGTCATAGGGAGACTTTAAAGAAATGATTTTTCTTCAGGATGTTTGTAGAAATATTGGTGACTTTTGGTGATTTGTTAAATAAGAAGGAACAAGAATGAGAACGAGATGAGGAATTCCTGCAAAAATAATCATTTCCTTTGTTCTGAGGACTGCTAAATGCACAAAAAAATAACATGAAAAATGTCACTCTCAAACCTCATAACTTATTAACAACAACTTTAAACTTTGGGTTCATTAATAGAGTGTAGTGATTCATTTTAGCAATGATTCAATTCATGTCATAACTTGTGGTTGACGATACGATTTGACCTCAAATGGATTCAGACATTTTTATCCAAACTTCCAGAGTGTGACTCAGAGATAAACACCTGCTACTGAACAGCTGAAGTTTTCCAGATTCCTTGTATTTCTTCAACATAATCAAGTGTAAATTAAATATCCTTGATTGTACTTGATCATTTTTACATTATTGTTAAACAAACTAACTGTCTAAATCCATCTTGTATTTCCCAAGATCGATTATCTTGAAAAATACAATCACCAACTTGCCTCAGACTGATTGATCTGGGAATATTTGATTAATTAATTAATTGTTACACCTTTATTAATATATTAAAGGAAAGCCTCTTTTTTATATGAACACACTTTGGTTGTATCCATCCAGATAAGAGAGCTGGACACGACTCTCACCGACTCTCTGCTGTCTTTAAAGTTCATGATTTCTGACAGACTGCTCCCGATTTCTCAGATCCTTTCTTCAGATTGTCAGGATTGCTGCATCCCTGATGTGACTGACAGTCATGAACCTCTCCAGCACTCAGATGGGACGGAGTGACAGGAACTGAAGGAGGACCTGACGTTCAAAAGCTGAGTTTGACAAAAAAAAAAAAGATAAAGATCAAAACCTCTGGAGTGTCAGTGGAGCGGAGGGATTTGCACCCCTCTGCTTTATGGGTCGCATTTCCCATCAGAACTCTGACAGGAGGAGATGAGGTGAGGCTAAACCAGGTGACCTGTGCAGCAGCGCCATGTCGCTGTGAGACGGCCGTGAAAAGGAACATTTTCCCTCCAGAAAGTCATCCTGTGCTCAGAATGTAAATCGTCAGAGCTTTAACAGAGGACGCACATCCTCATCCTCATCCTCATCCTCATCCTCATCCTCATCTTCATCTGTGCACCATTTCAATGAAGAAAAGCAGTTTTAGAGGAGATTTAATGCTGATTTTGTGTGTAAGAGGAAGGAAAAGAAGCATCTTCCCTGATGAAGCTGCAGGTGAAGGCATTTGTGATGGAACAGACCTCAAAGATTCACCTGAAGTCATGTTCCACATGCACACCTAGAATTCAAATAGAAGCAAAAGGAAACGAATTCTAATAAATAATAAATGTCCCTCTGTGGAACCAGTCTGAGAAATTCTCCAGTTCTGGATGTGTTGGAGCTTTCGAGCTCCTGCAGGGAGGCGTGGAGCTGGCGCAGCCGCGCGCACGCAGCGCTGCCTGCTTTTTACGCACGATTTGGTTCGTGGAACTTGATCCCCAAAATAGCAGCGAGCGTGAAAAAGGATTTGAGGGGAGGAAAAACAGCAAGACGAGTGTTTTTAGCGCAACAAATCTTAAGATTCTGTTTTAATAGAGAACTCAAGGGAGAAACGCGTCTGTGGAAGACGCAACTTTGAGTCCGGAGTGGTGAAGCGCTCGAGTTTCCGCTGACATTCATCCAGCGGGGGGACACTCACCTCCCGGGTTTGGGGGTCTCCGCCGGCGCTGACCAGCGCTTTTTCCTGCTCCGGTGTTTCCGGCATTCTCCGATCAGAAGCAAACACAGAAGCACAAACAGGAGCCTGAGGTACCCCGGCATGACGGCTTCAGAGGTCCCGCGGCGAGGCGATCCGTGACAGCCCGGGTCCCCGTGGAGGATGCTGGGAGCGCCGCAGCATCTTCTCCGCGGAGGCAGGAGGAGGAATGAGTCTGAGGGCTGAGGGGAACAAGTGCTTTGCGAGGAGGGAAGGGATGACTGAGGGAGACAGGCGCTCTGATTGGTGCTCAGTGTTTGGAGAGCGCGCAGCATCAGCACCACGAGGGCGCATCGACGACACACGAGAGCAATCTGCTGCCATTCCTCATGACTTCAGTCTGATTAAACAAATAAAATCTTCTGGTGATACTTGCATTAACAGTTTTGAATTACTTGAACCTGAAAATGTGGTTGTAAACTTAGTTTTGCGACTTTCAGCTTCAATGAAGAACATTCTGTTCTCCATATTTTTACATTCACAAACTAAAAACCTTTTCTAGTTGACAGTCATTATGAATTGAAACATGTCCTATTTTTAAAAGCTGCTGTGAACTAAATGCCTCCAGGAACAGTAATATAAATGTATCCATGTAAATACAGGACAGTTTTACTTTAAAAAAAGATAAACAACACATGTGACACTGCCATGGATTTCTGTAAACAGTCTTTTACTGCAATATCAACAGTTAAATACTGTTCAAAGGCTTTACAGTGTTTTACTGTGGATCTGTTCATTTCATTCAAGCTGCTTGAAACTGTTCAGTGATGTAAAATGTTGCGTCTCATGTTGCATTGATCTCTGAACTCACTCATGGTGGCTGCAATGAACTGAGAGCAGATGTGAAAATGACCTTCACTACAACATCTGGAGAAGTTCCCATAAGTGAACCAGAATACATTGTTAGTTATCATATACAGTATATACATTAAACTGCAGTAATATTATTGTTAAAGGAAGCCCAGTACAATCACTGTATCTGCTGGATGCCAGGGACTATATTTCATTTTACAGTAATATAATTGTAAAACCAAAATACGGTTGAGTTTTTGTTTACTTTGATTAATATCACAGCTTTATTACTGTAAAAGAAAATACAGAAATTCAACCGTATATGTAACATAAGGGATCACTTACCAGTCTTTTCATTCTTTGAGTTCAATGAAAGACTAAAGAAAATACCAGAAGATAAACTTTATAGGAGACTACAGACAGTCGGATCACTTATTTATGATTTATCCATTCAAAACTGGAACTCTGTGTACAGAGAGAAGGATGTGGATGCTGCTTACAAAACTTTTGTAGATATTTTCAACTGTTATACTACAAGAATCGTCCAATCAGTCAATTTAATGAGAAGTATGGCAGATGTCCACGGTTAACTGTTGGAATACAAAACACGTTTAAAAAGAAGAATAAATTATACAAAAACTTTATAAGATCAAGAACATCAGATATAAGTTATATAAAAATAAGATAACTGAAATAATAAGGCACAGAAAAAAAGAATATTACAATATTCTATTGATGGAAAATAAAAATAATAAAAAACATGCATGGGAAATATTGAATGCAATTACAAATAACAGAGCAAACAAGCAATCGCATGGATGTGAAAGGAGTAAATAACAACATTAATGAGGAAACAAACGGTTTTAGTTATCAGCTGAAATTCCTCAGTGTAATGACTTGAACTTAAAGTATATCAGACATACAAACCCTGATACAATCGTTTTCTCTGCTGTGAAGGAAAATCACCTGATATCTATTGTTAACAAATTCAAAGGTAAAACCATTGATTGTGATGGTATAGACATGTCATTAATTAAAAGGGTAATCATGCACATCTCTAACCCCTTCACTTATATATGTAACCTATCATTACAAACTGGAACCCAAATGAAACTCGCTAAAGTAATCATAATATTTAAACAATGTTAAACGATGAACATCTCGTAACAAATATACAAATACATTTAAAAAAATTTAAAAATGTATATATATATATATATATATATAATATATATATATATATATATATTATATATATATATAATATATATATATATATATATATATATATAAATTGGTCTATATTCACCAATCTCAGTTTTTTGAAAAGCTTCTGGATTTTGGTAGATGCTGACAGCCTGAAATAATGACAAACGCAGAATATAGAGCACGAATTTAGAGATAATTGAAGGAATTTGGACACAACCTTGTTTGTTTGAATCAAAATTACCGTATTTTTCTGAGTATAAGTCGCTCTGGAGTATAAGTCGCACTTGTAATTAAGAGAAAAGGCCAACGTTTATGAACAAATTCAACGTAATGTTACATTTAACACGGAACAAGATTCATGCTTTACATTGGCTCTTTTGAGGTGAGTTAATTTGAAATTTAAGCCTCAATGTTTGGCCAAAAATGTGTTCACAAACAAGATGCTTCTATCGTAGTGTGGAGAAGCATCGTTCATCATGATGGAGGCTTTGACTGTATATCATGCTTAAATTACGCGGAAGATACAGACGATGTTGAGGCTAAAAAAATCATAAATAAATCTCTCCTAAGTATAAGTCGCACCTCTGGCCAAACTATGAAAAAAATATCTAGAGACTTAAAGTCTAGAAAATACAGAAGTGAAAAACCTGAAATGTTTCATTGTTCGAGCGGCTGCAGCAACAGTTCTAACTGGGATTGTTCCCTCTCAGCATTTGTTTGGAAATCCGTCTGGCAGTTTGACATTCAATCCAGAGAGTTTTCCAATAAAACAATCTGACTCCTGCCTTTGTTAGGGTTTAAAACAACAGTTCCTCCCAGAGAGCGTCTGTGTGGATCTCAGGTAGACAGGCTCACATCAACAGGTGAAACATCCTTATGCTGCCAATTTGAAGCTGTCAGCAGTAAAGAATGAATGTAAATCAGCTGCCTGTTCCTCCGAGTCTCATCAGGCTGATAAAGCCCCGCTGCAAGTATATCAAAGAGGGTAAACGCTCGACAGAGCTGCCGTCTATTTATACAAGCAGGAGGGGGAAGAAGCCTGATTGAAGGCAGCTTCAGAGGATGCAAACCAAACAAGAGATTAATGCTGAGGGAAGAAACGGTGAGAACACCACGAAGAAAGACAAGACAAATTAACAGGATTACAGCGTCCACGGGAGAAACAAAGGCAACCTGCAGCAGACACGCGTGCAGCCGCAGGTTTGTCAGGCGGCGCCTTGCTCTGATAACAGAAATCCATCTGAGCTGAAGCAGGAAAAATACACAAACAAGTTCATCACAAGTGGAGGAGAGGGAGCGGTCCAACACACAAACACTGTTCTAGGATTTTATTCAAGAACCGTAATGAGGATGGACAGAACCGAGCTCAGAGGGAGAGGTGACGTCAAGCAGAACCCAGAAGAAAAGAAGATAGATAGATAGATAGATAGATAGATAGATAGATAGATAGATAGATAGATAGATAGATAGATAGATAGATAGATAGATAGATAGATAGATAGATAGACAGAGTAATTTTCAAAAAAATGTGGAGTTTAGTTAATATTTTAGCAACATGCTAGCATTTTTTGCTAATTTGTTATCTGCTGAGGTTTTAATTGGCTAATTTAGAGTTTAGCTCCTATTTTGGCAACAGGCTAACGATTTTGACTAATTTAGTAGTAGTTTTGGCTATTTTAGAGTCCAGCTAGTATTTAAGCAATGTGCTAGCTTTTTTTTTTTTTTTTTGCTAATTTGGAGTTTAGCTTATTTTGCTAATTTAGAGTTTAGATTTTATTTTAGCAACAGGCTAACATTTTTGACCTATTTAGTTTAGTTTACGCTATTTTAGAGTAGATAGTATTTAATCAAAGTGCTACCTATTTTTTTGTGGCTAATTTGAAAAAAGCAAACGATTTGAATAAATATTTGTCATTCATGTTTAGTTTTTCAAAGTGATGGTAAACGTTCAATCTACTGTCCATCCATCCATTCAACCGTCTATAATTATAAAAAATTCTGTGTTTGATCTGGATATGTGCGTTTTTTTTTCCAAGTAGCAGGAGGATTTTATTTTGAAGGGAACTTGGACGTGTAAAAGAAACAGAAGCTAAAGTTGTTATTTGTAGAAAAATATAATCCTATTATAATTTGATTACTACAGATATTTAAAAGCTACATGTTATAAATGAATGCCCACACTATTATGACAAAACTGATAAAAATGAATCAAACAAATGTTACTTGTGTTAATTGCAACCTTTTTTATTTGTGTTCTTTGGTTAATATTTGGCCTGTATCAGTGAAAGTACATACTTTCACTACAGTCTTTATTTTTTGTCTGTTACAGCTGCTGCTGCCGCCCTGAAGCTTCTTAACACGTCCTGTCATTCTGCTCACCTGGCAGGTGGGGAGCAGAGCAGCAGGCTAACAATATTCAATGTTAACTGTTTAAGATGCGTTTGACAATTCAATATGACATTTGTCACAATACACATTCTATTTATTCAGTACCACTCTGATGTGCCTTAAGGATGTCTCCCCCTCCCTGGTAGTTGAATAATGAAAATTTAGCTTAATGCTAAAAACAACCAAGATACTTATTTATTTGTTAAGGTACATAAATAAAGGACAGACAGCTAAGAAATCCTGCACTTCATCTGTGTTGCTGTTGCTTATTTGGGTGAGTAAGTCAGTTCTAAATATTTAAAATAGCTTCGGTTTAGTTTATGAATGACATCCAGCTGTCAGAACTTAAGAGAACTTCTTAAATTGTTGCAGGTCATGTAAGCTGTAATGTTTACCAGTTTACAAGAGTTCCATCTCAGTGTGATTCTGCAATAAATCTCAAGAACTGTGCGCTTGAAAAAATCTGAATTTTTGTCATGGTATTTCTCTTTGCAAAATAAACCCTCATCAATAGGATTTCAGGTTTATTTTTTCTTGCTCAATACATATTGAACCGTGACGCTCGTATGGAGGTACGTATTGAACCGTTAGGAAACTGTATCGTTTATCCCTACTGGGTAGAATTAAGGTTTTAATTTGAGTTGTGCTGGTTTGTTTTGGTCCTCAGCAGTCTTCCACTGCTGGGTTTTGTTCTATTAGTTTGGGGTTGGATCTTGGTAGTCTTTGTTTATTTGTTTTCTTTAGCTAGTTTTGTTTGGCCAACACTCTTTAGCCAAGATTCCAATTCTCTTTGTTTAATTATTTCATTTTTGTTCTTTCATTTCAGGACACAGGATTTAATAAACTGTTCCTTTAATTTTTATAGGTGTCCAATTTTCTAATTGTTCCCTTTTGTATTTTCCCTCTACATCCAATCCAGGTTTGTCCATATGGAAGTAACATCCATCCATCCATCCATCTTCTTCCGCTTCATCCGGGACCGGGTTGCGGGGGCAGCAGTCTAAGCAAAGATGCCCAGACTTCCCTCTCCCCGGCCACTTCCTCCAGCTCCTCTGGGGGGACCCCGAGGCGTTCCCAGGCCAGCCGAGAAACATAGTCTCTCCAACGTGTCCTGGGTCTTCCCCGGGGCCTCCGCCCAGTGGGACATGCCCGGAACACCTCTCCAGGGAGGCGACCAGGAGGCATCCGGACCAGATGCCCAAGCCACCTCAACTGGCTCCTCTCGATGCGGAGGAGAAGCGGCTCTACTCCGAGCTCTCTCCGAGTGACTGAGCTCCTCACCCTATCTCTAAGGGAGCGCCCAGCCACCCTCCGGAGAAAACTCATTTCAGCCGCTTGTAGTCGGGATCTCGTTCTTTCGGTCACGACCCAGAGCTCATGACCATAGGTGAGTACTAGAACGAAGATCGACCGGTAAATCGAGAGCTTTGCTTTCTGGCTCAGCTCTCTTTTCACCACAACGGACCGGTACAGCGACCGCAAAATGGCGGACGCCGCTCCAATCCGCCTGTCAATCTCACGCTCTGATCTTCCCTCACTCGTGAACAAGACCCCAAGATATTTAAACTCCTCCACCTGAGGCAGGAGCACTCCACCCACCGAGAGAGGGCAAACTACCTTTCTCCGGTCGAGAACCATGGCCTCAGATTTAGCGGTGCTGACCCTCATCCCAGCCGCTTCACACTCGGCTGCAAACCGCTCCAATGCATGCTGGAGGTCCTGGCCTGATGGAGCCAACAGAACAACATCATCTGCAAAGAGCAGAGAGGAAATCCTGTGGTCCCCAAACCAGATCCCCTCCGGCCCCTGGCTGCGCCTAGAAATTCTGTCCATAAAAACTATGAACAGAACCGGTGATAAAGGGCAGCCCTGTTGGAGTCCAACATGCACCGGGAACAGGTCTGACTTACTGCCGGGCTATAAGAACCAAGCTCCTGCTCCGGTCGTACAGAGACCGGACAGCCCTGAGTAAGGCTCCCCGGACCCCATATTCCCAGAGCACCCTCCACAGGAGACCACGGGGAACGCGGTCGAACGCCTTCTCCAATCCACAAAACACATATGGACTGGATGAGCGAACTCCACGAACCCTCCAGCACCTGAAGAGGTGTAGAGCTGGTCCACTGTTCCACGGCCAGGACGGAAACCGCACTGTTGTTCTTGAATCTGAGGTTCGACTATCGGACGGACTCTCCTCTCCAGTACCCTGGCATAGACTTTCCCGGGAAGGCTGAGGAGTGTGATTCCCCGGAAGTTGGAACACACCCTCCGGTCCCCCTTCTTGAAAAGGGGAACCACTACCCCAGTCTGCCAGTCCAGTGGTACGGTTCCTGCCTGCCACGCAATGCTGCAGAGACGTGTCAGCCAAGACACTCCCACAGCATCCAGAGACTTGAGGTACTCAGGGCGAACCTCATCCACCCCCGGAGCCTTGCCACCGAGGAGCTCTTTGACTACCTCAGTGACCTCAGCTTGGGTGATGGACAGTTCCACCCCAGTTTCCTCAGCCTCTGCTTCCTCAACGGAAGGCGTGTCAGCAGGGTTGAGGAGATCCTCAAAGTATTCCTTCCACCGCCCGACAATGTCCCCAGTTGAGGTCAGCAGATCCCCACCTGCACTAAGAACGGTGCCTGCAGAAAACTGCTTTCCCCTCCTAAGGCGCCGAACGGTTTGCCAGAATCTCTTTGAGGCCAACCGATAGTCCTTCTCCATGGCCTCACCAAACTCCTCCCAGGACAGAGTTTTTGCCTCCAAAAACAACCCGGGCCGCAGCTCGCATAGACTGCCGGTACCCGTCAGCTGCCTCTGGAGTCCCACAAGCCAACCAGGCCTGATAGGACTCCTTCTTCAGCTTGACAGCATCCCTTACTTCTGGTGTCCACCACCGGGTTCGGGGGTTGCCGCCACGACAGGCACCAGAGACCCTACGACCGCAGCTCCGGAAAGCAGCAGAGACAATAGAGGTGGAAAACATGGTCCACTCGGACTCAATGTCACCAACCTCCCTCGGTACCTGCTCTAAGTTTTCCCGGATGTGGGAGTTGAAGACCTCCCTGACAGAGGGCTCAGCCAGATGTTCCCAGCAGACCCTCACAGTGCGTTTAGGTCTGCCAAGTCTTTCCGGCCTCCTCCCCCGCCAGCGAATCCAACTCACCACCAGGTAGTGATCAGTGGACAGCTCTGCCCCTCTCTTTACCCGAGTGTCCAAAACACACGGCCGGAGATCGCCTGAAACGACTACAAAGTCGATCATCGATCTCCTACCTAGGGTGTCCTGATGCCAGGTGTATTGATGGACACCTTTGTGTTCGAACATGGTGTTTGTTATGGACAAACTATGACGAGCACAGAAGTCCAACAACAAAACACCGCTCGGGTTTAGGTCAGGGAGGCCATTCCTACCAATCACGCCCCTCCAGGTGCCAATGTCATTGCCCACATGGGCATTGAAGTCCCCCAGAAGGACGACGGAGTCCCCCGTTGGAGCACTTTCCAGTACCCCTTCGAGAGACACCAAGAAGGCCGGGTACTCCGAACTGCTGTTTGGCCCGTAAGCCGAAACTACAGTCAGAGACCTGTCCCCCACCCGAAGGCGAAGGGACATGACCCTCTCGTCCACCGGTGCGAACTCCAACACTTGGCGGCTGAGCTGGGGGCTTACGAGTAAGCCCACCCCAGCCCGCCGCCTCTCACCATGGGCAACTCCAGAGTGGTAGAGAGTCCAGCCTCTCTCGAGGGACTGAGTTTCAGAGCCCAGGCTGTGCGTGGAGGTGAGCCCAACTATATCTAGCCGGTATCTCTCAACCTCTCGCACCAGCTCAGACTCCTTCCCTCCCAGAGAGGTGACGTTCCATGTCCCAAGAGCCAAATTCCATGCCCGGGGTTTGGGCCGCCGAGGCACTCGCCTTCGACCACCGCCCAAACCACAATGCACCGGCCCCTTTAGAGCTTCCCTGCAGGTGGTGGGCCCACTGGGGAGTGATCCCATGTCGTTTCTTCGGGTTGGACCCGACCGGGGCCCATGGGAGGAGCCCCGGCCACCAGGCGCTCGCCTCCGAGCCCCAACCCCAGGCCTGGCTCCAGGGTGGGGCCCCGGTGACGCCAATCCGGGCGACGTAACGGAATCATTGATGTTCATATTCATAAAGGGGTTGTGAACCGCTCTTTGTCTGGCTTGTCACCCAGGACCTGTCTGCCATGGGAGACCCTACCAGGGGCAAAAGCCCCCGACAGCATAGCTCCTGGGATCCCTCGAGCACTCAAACCCCTCCACCACGTTAAGGTAGCGGTTCGAGGAGGGGTGGAAGTAACAGTCTTGTTTATTTAATAAACATTACATTTTTTAATACCATTGATTAAATACATTGAACAAGTTCAACTGTTATTCCATTTCTCTGTTTTGTGACATTTGTAGTAGAACGGTTTTCTATTTCTTGATGTTCCTGCAAATATGTGTAAATCTATGGTTGTTAAAAAGAGACGACACATTTCTACCTTTAAATGACTTTATTAAACAATAAGACCCGATTATGAATTTCAACAAACTCAAAGGAGATTCTGCCTGACCTGACGGAGATGAACATGAGGATGCAGGAGCTGCAGGAGCTGCAGGAGCAGCTGTTGAGTGACAAGCAGAGCCTCTTATCTCCTCCCTCCAAACCTGCCGCCTGATTCCTAAACATCACTGAAGGCTGCGCGGCTCAGCAGCCGCTTGCAGAGTCCACCGTCAGCCACGAAGCATCAAAGGCCACATGAGTGGAACCTCAGCGCTGCGTTCATGTCAACCTGGAACTCTCTGATGTGGAAAATGGGAACGTTTCTCCCTGATGTCAGCCTCAAGGGGGCGCTGTGGAGGGATGAATAACAACAGGGGGCTTTTAAAACAGAAATGAAGAGTGAGAACTGCTGCTGAGCATGATGATCATGATGATGAACCACCACTACAGAAGGAAAGTATGTTGTATTTCACTTTTGACACATGAAATGGTCCAGAAATTCCAATCTGGGGGTTCTCTGCTGGTTTGCAGCATGAACCCCCCCTGCAGTGACACCCCTGCACGCTAACACGATCACAGAGGCAGGCGGGCGGGCGGGCGGCGGCGCCGGCAGTGAGGAAGAGCTGCTGCTCGCTCCATTAAGGAGCCGCCCCGCTGGTTTAAAAGCTTCACACCATTTAAAACGAATGCATTTATTCTGAAAGAAACTAAAACCGAAGCACCGAGCTGGCTCCAGGTGATCCGTGTAAAACGTTTGTTGGCCCCGTTAAAACCGGACAGGAGTTCGACTCATGGCCTTTGGAGGATTCTCCGCTTGTGTCGGAGGAAATTTCCCACAATTCCATGTTCCTGACATATTACAGTAGTAATTAAATAATGGGAACGAGTGCAGCCGGGGGGCGGACCGCGGTTACATGTGGGAGATGCTGAGCTGAATCACTAACAACAAAGCCTCCTGTTCTGAGGGGGAGGGGGTAAAATTCTCACTGATTAAAAGACACCCTGGAGGGGTGGTGATGTGCAGTCCCCCCCCCCTGCAGGAAGTTCCCTGTTGGCTGAGCATCGAGGGCAAAAAGTCGGTTGTTGCCTCAGCTCTGCTTCAGTCTGAAACGGGGGGTGGGGGAGGGGGTCGTGGTCACAACTCGTAGTTGAACTTGTACTCGTTGGCTAGGTAGATCCTGCGGAAGATGAGGGCCGCCAGAGCCAGCGTGAGCACCAGGATGAGGACGGCAGAGCCGGCGTGGCTGTGATCCGGAGGCTGGCGGAGCGCCGGGACAGACGGCGCCCTGCCGGCCGCCGCCTGAACGCCGTCTCTGGAGCCGGGCTGCTGCTGCTGCTGCTGCTGCGGGGAGCGGCGCTGCCGGACAGAGTCGATAGAGGGGGCGGGGGGCTGGGGGTCCTCAGGTCCCTCTGCCTGAAAAGACAACAAACACTGACGTCCACCAATCACGTTGTAGCAGAGACATCATGAAGTTTATCACTAGGATGGACTGATGAGATCAATGGATCCATCTGAGTTGATTTAAACTTAATAGATCAATAATCAATTCATAAAAATATAAATTAATTCAGCACAGAAAGCTAAAGTCTGCTAGCTTGATGCTAACGTTTAATTTCCCATAGAACGGCTAATGCTAACGCCCGGTCGACCGAAACATACGTTCTAATTAAATGAACATCTTTATAAATCACAAACATGAATTTTCTAAACTCTTTTAAGAAAATATTTTTAGAGTAATCATTTGTGGTCTAAAACAACGTTTTTTTTGGGTTTTTTTTTGCCAATTTGTTCTTCTTCTTCTGGAATGAGGTGTAATTCTATCGCATGAGCTCCACCTAGTGTCCAAACTGAAACTTCGTCCAGGAGAAGCAGAACAATGTAACACTGGATGATATCAACAATCTCAGTATTTGAACTGGATCAGATTAATAGAAATATATTCAGAACATATATTTGTAAACAAATGTGTATAAATGTGTAAACTTAACATTGATTTGAATTGAGGAGATCAAAATAGTTGAAAAAAATCTGAATTGAATTGCTCCAGGCTCTTGTGAATCAAAGCAAATCGTTTCTGGAAATTATAATCAATACCAAGCCCTGTCCATCACTCTGGGGCAGTTTCTCCACAGGAGGGTCCAAACAGGAAGACAGGGATGGGCGTATCCGATAAAAATGTTAGAAAACATTTTTGACCTTTTAATCCAGAAGAAATTACAAACAGACGCCGAAAACAATAATGCTGAACAGTTTACATGAATAACCAATTTGATATTTTTCTGATCTTTCAGACATTTGGAAAAACATTGCACAAACTACTGCCCCCTATTGGCCATGATGTTTTTTTTGCTTTTTTAAATCAATTTTAATTTTATTAAAAGTTTTTCACAACAGCTCTGCTACACATGCACTAAACCCTCATCTGGTCCGGCTAGCGTGTCTAGTTCAGGTTCTGGAGAAGAGAAGATGCTATCTTCACATTGACTGCAGTCAAATGAGCCGCCGTTCACATTTCTGTGGTCCAATCAGCATCACTGGATCTTTGGTGTGAGTTTCATCCAATACTTACAGTAGCAGTCCTGAGAACGCTGGAAAATCTCCACCAGACTCCACGGAGCTTCTTGATGTGACCACAGAAATGTGAACGGCGGCTCATTTGACCGCACTTGGAAAGGATTGTAAATGAATGAAAGAGCATTTGGATGTTAGCTTTCATTATTTTCTGCTCTGAGAAACCAATGGATTGAATGGATTGATCACAGCAACGTCAAGAAACATCAAAGAGTCTTTGGTGAACTGGAAGGAGAAAGAATCAGGATTTTGGAGGAAGTTCTGTCCATGAAGATCTGAGCTGACATCCAGATCAGAACCAGACGGCTGGATCAGAACCCAGACTGATGGAGGTTTTTATGAAGATTTATGGATCCCGGACATTTTTATCCAAACTTCCAGAGTGTAACTCAGAGATAAACACCTGCTACTGAACAGCTGAAGTTTTCCAGATTCCTTGTATTTCTTCAACATAATCAAGTGTAAATTAAATATTCCTTGATTGTACTTGATCATTTTACATTATTGTTAAACAAACTAACTGTCTAAATCCATCTTGTATTTCCCTAGATCGATTATCTTGAAAAATACAATCACCAACTTGCCTCAGACTGATTGATCTAGGAATATAAATCGAATTATTGATTAATTAATTATTACCCCTTTATTAATATATTAAAGGAAGGCCTCTTTTTTATATGAACACACTTTGGTTGTATCCATCCAGATAAGAGAGCTGGACACGACTCTCACCGACTCTTCTTCCTTTGTTTTGTCTTTTTATTTGAATCAGCACACTCATTGTTTCATTTTGTTCTTTCTTTCAGGAAAACAAAGTTTTGTTTATTTTATAAACTTTGTTCTTTTACTCTTACTGGTGTCCAGCTTGTCCCATTTTTGTATTTCAGCCTAGACTTGAGGCAGGACATAACAGAAGTGAAATCCTGAAGACCAATAAAGATGCTCAGAGATTCTCTAAATCAGATGATGTTAATGATGGAAAGTTTAACTTATTCTGGAAATAAGATGTGCAGTACAACTTAATCTTTTCGTTCTATTTTAATCAAATGCAACTTTTATTACAATTATTTCTCAGTTGCTCTAGAAGCCAGTGAGCGCGGTCCGCCTCCAGACTCCGCCTCCTCGCTCCAGCAGCAGATGGTTGCTCCTGTTTTGGCCTCCTCAGCTCATCCAAACGCTGAAGCAGTAATCTAAGTTGACCCTCGTCTCTGCTGCTTCAGTCTGTGTGAACAGCTTCTGGCACCAAAATCAATCCTCTTAGGCAGCGGCGCTCACACTGCAGGAGCTGATGAGGGACAAACTCACTTCAAACCTCTAAATTGCATCTGCTGTTAGAGACGGAGCTGATGTCCCACTGGTTGATTAAAATCAGGAACTAAAGCTGACGGCAGATGACTAAATTGCCTTTGGCAGCTCTAGATTCACAAGTCAGTGTATTACCAAAATAAAAGCTGCAGCCGGAGCCGAACACCCACCTGTTCAGCCTGCGGCCTGTCAGCCGCTTCCTGGCCTTCAGGTGAGGATGTGTCCTGCTGGGGGAGTGCCGACGGCTCCTCGCCGCCCGCAGGTGCGCTCGCCTGAGGGGGCGAGCTGGAGTCGACCTGTAACCGTGCACACACCCGTCAGTAACATGATGCAGTGGGTGTAGAAGGAAGAGCTGCTTCTGTGTGAACCTTGAAGTTGATTTGCTGAGCCAGCTCTTGGGCCTGGTGGTCCTCGGCGCTGGGGTTGCTGTTGGCCGTCAGCGGGAGCAGGGCGCCGCGCATGGAGCAGCCGCAGCTTTCACAGCAGAAGTCCTGGGATCTGCCAGAGAACGGGGGGACACAGTGAGCCCCTCCTCCCACGGCTCTTCGTTTATCGACCCGATTCAGACGCTGCAACATTTCACCCCGTCGGGAGGAGAAAACCCACAAATATTCCTGTGATAGATCTGCAGCCCGTCCCTCCAGAGGAACCGAGCTGGTGCAGGTTTGCTGCTGTGATTAATGCCTTCACCTGCAGGGAAAGCGAGCCTATTAACACCGTCATGCACGGCTGCTCCTCATGCATCCATCTGAGCCGTGCTTGACATTCTGAGCACAGGTTGGAGTAAACATCAGCAGGTCTGTGTGGATGTAACCGGCTGTAATGGTGTGTAATGGTGTTAACACTTCAGCTCACGAGGGAACACGTATGTGACCAGAGGTGTGCTGGACGGCTTCAGAATGAAGAAACAGACATGCTGAGTAGGTCGTCTGACAGAGAAGATGCCGGTTTTTCCTCTTTCTGCTTCCTCCCCGGTGGGATTCGGTTCTTACTGACCCCCCAGGACTGCCTGTGGAATTGTGGGACAGACTAGTCCGCTTCAGTTTTGCTTTGCTTCAGAGATTCACTGAGTCTTCAAGACCATACCTGTGTGAAAGCAGCTGCAGTGACCTTTCATTGTGTTGGCTCCCAGCCAGCAAGGCCAGGCGCCCCAAATGGGGTCAAAGTGGGCAGAAAATGTGGCCCCAAAATGGGTTTGTCCACAGTTTCTGTGTTTGAACGCGTTGACTGAAGTGGATAGTGGGTTAGCTCGCTACGCTAGCTGTCCAGTTGGACCAGTGACTGTGGAGCTTTCTACACCGAAGCTCGTTAGCTTGATACAGTAGATGAAGCAGAGATTGCTAACTCGCTACAGTAGAGCTCACGCACTTATACACCATGCTGGATACAGATAATTAGTTAATTAGAAGCTGTTAACCTGACAGAAATGCATTACATGTAGAGGTATAAGACGCAATTCTTGCACTATTTACAGATTAACTTTAATAGATAACAAATAATTAAATATACTACAAGATCAATCCTTTTCAACGCTTTAATTCGAGCCATGTTTTGTGAAAATTGATTAAGAAGTGAGGGAGCTATTCTGATTTTTGTGTGTGATGTCCGCCTGTCTTCCATTGAACCAGCAGCGTTCTGCCGCCGTGGCGCCTGCGCGCCCACGTGTCTGTCTATAGCAGCCAATAGGCAAGGCTCAATCCAGTAACATGTATCAATGGTTTTGGGTGTAAACAATAAACAAGAGAGAGGCAGAGAGAGAAGTCAAGATGGATGATGTAACATGGATTAACTTTTCCATGTTGGCAAAAACTAAAACAAGTTCCAGCAGAAATACGCGTCTGGTGTGAATTGAAAGAGAGAGCGGACGCTGCACGTTGCTCCCCAGTGCTAGAGTGAACCTAGAGTTAAACATCTGTGATCCTCCTTCATGGAGGTCACCTGATAGACTGGTAGAAGGAAACTCCCAGGATGAAGGAGTGACCGCTGAGACTCTGAACCTCCAGCTCTTCGGTTCCTCAGCAGAGCCGTCTCCATGTCTCTGTCCACTTTCACTTCCAGGTCATTTGTTCACTTAAAGCATCAACACAGCTTGTGACAGCCACTCCCCGGGGTTCATCACTAAAGTACCAACACTGGCGGAGTGGAAAAACACTGTTGACCCCTGAGGGGTTTGAGGGCGGAAGGTCTTCTGCAACAGCGTGAGGAGATCATCCGGAGCAGACGGACTCATGAGGTCCAGAGCATCAAGGACCGGTTGATGCCGGTGCAATTATGATCAATCAAACTGGTTAGTTTGTCTTTGGGTGGTGATATTTCTATTCATTGTTAAAGAATATATAATTGTTTGATCTGTTTTTTCTCTGATTGTTTTTGCTCTTAAATGTTAAAATTATGAAAATTTTATGAAGTTAAACTATTATATAATAAACAACCATAACATATACTGACAGATTTTAAGTCTTTAACTCTTTTAAATTGGATGATTCAGATTTACAGAGTCAGAAAATTACAATGTCAGACACAGGATGATCGTTTCCATGTATTAATACAATAATTACGCAAAAAGAGGCCCAACAAAGTTTTGAATACGAGTTCATGGGAACAATCTATGAGAAGTCTGACATTTGACTTTTTTTGGTCAGTATTCCAAATTTTCTGAAAACTAAACTTTAGGTTTTTAATCATCTATAGACTGTATTAGTCTAAATGAAATTATTCAATGAATCAATTCTAAAGTAGTTTCACTTTTTATAGTGAATTCACATGAAAAATTACAATTTTTTTTAACAATATTTTATTTTATTGCTGTTTAATAAACAATAAAAACTTACAATATAATTAGTTTTTTTCATAGAAAAATCTTTGCCTTGTCAGATTTAAGCGTTACTTTAACACCTTTGTTCCTGGTTATCAGAAGCAGTACAAAACATAACTACAGAAGAGTAATGGATTCAATTAAAACAGAAAAACAGGTGTTTTCTGCTCTATTTTCTTGTGATTTTCATTAAAAATTTGATCCTGAATAATATGTTATATTTTAAGAACTACAAAAAGGCTAGGCACTAACGTCAAAGAAAATCATTGATGGATTTGATCTTATTTCACGAGAACCAGAGGTAAAGCATTCTTTATGGCTTCATCCAGTGATAATAATACATGTTTATGGTTCAAACCTCAATTTTTGGATCACAGTTTTGTTTAATTAGCCTATAGGCAACTGAAAATGACGATTAACTAACAAATGGCTTCCATGTACAAAGCCTGGTGTTAATGTCATAAAATAATATTAAACATATTGAGTTTAGGACAACACATGTTTGCAGTGAGGATGAAAATTATTAATAAATGTGAAAGAAATGGTAAAAATAGAATAAAACTGTTACCAATTAAACAAATAATGTTTATTTGTATTTTCAGCTTTCCTTTTTTGTTTTTCATTCTTTTCTTTAATTTCTCTGTTTTCAGTTTCAATTTGCTGAGCTGATCCTAATTTTACATGGGGGCGGGGCTTTGAGCTGATTGGCTAATGGAACATGTTTCTCATGTGGTGACAGAGACACTTTTCTCTCAATTTTTAATCTCTCTGTTCAAACTTTCATAGCAAAATAATTCAAGCATCAGGATGAAAACAAGGATCTGATCATGATGAAGATTTAAGTAACTCTGCCGAGCTGCACGGCTGTGGAAAAGCTGCACCGTGATATTAGTGAGGACAGACTCCACAGTAGTGATACTCTGATCAGAGTGAGGAGACGCAGGCGGAGACATTAACAGACAACATTCTGCTGCAGAAAAGACGTCACATCACCGTTAACGCAATGAGCTCAAAGCCCCGCCCACATCAGCTCAGCAGAGAAAACTCAAAAACTCTGAATTGGAACTAAAAACACAAAACCAAAAAAAAGAATAAGAAACGAAAAAAAGAAAGTACAAATAAACTTTTTTTTGAATTGGTAACAGTTTTAGGGTTTTTTTTTTAATAAAAGTTTAAATTTATTGTTTTTTTTTAATGTTCAATAATTCCTTCAAGTTTTCAAGACGTATTTTCAAGTTTAAAAATGCTTTCAAATGTTCTTTTTGTTAACAAGTTTACAGTCTGGTTTTTCATTCACTTTAAGCTGATCCTGATTTGACCCAATGGACAAACTGGAATCTCTTCTAGAATCTGTAACATTTTTGATTGTTTGTAAAGAATGGTTTTAGCAGAAAGACTCAATAAAACAACTGCAGTAAAAAAAACAACTTTTCAAAGGAATTCTGAAATCTGTGGCCCAAATAAAATAATCCCCACTGAGAATTCCAGAGTCTAAACTTCAGAAAACAAAACAAACCAGTTTTTTAGCGGTTACATCCCAGAGCAGCCACCACCAGAATCTATGAAACGGACTTTCTAACTAGATTATCAGTTACTCAGGATAAGAGCTGACCTAGTTCTAGAGGAAATGCTTTTAATAAAGAGATAAGTGGCTATGTGTGAATAGCATGTCTGCATGTGTTAATGAAACAGTGAGCAGATCAAGACCCTCATTTCATCGGATAATAGAGCGGAGCTCTTTTCATCTCCAATGTGGTGTGAAATGAAAATCAGCAAGCCCGCTCATGAAGCTCCGGGGCCGGCGCCGGATCCCTCCTTGTTAGGAGGCGAGGCGTCCTTCAGGACTCAGGTGTTGATGACAAACGCACGCAGGAGCGCAGCAGGACCACAGTTATCAGCGTCGTCGCTAAAATTGCAGCAATTTCCCGTTTGGGATGAGGAAATGATGACGGACAGATGGCAGCTTCTCCTCGCTCCTGTCAGTCTGCGTGCACGCGCAACACCAGAAAATCTTGAGAAATCAAATCTTACTTTTTGGCAAGAGCCTTTCTTTCTTCTGGAGTATAATCAAGAGATCCTATTGCCCCCTCTCCTTTGGTTGGCATGAATCCGATTATTGCTATCAGGGCGGTCCGGACTGGAAGAAACAAACACAAAAGGAGAAATATAAGAACAGGGAAGGGCAAAACGGATCGCACACGTTTGCTACGCGTGTTACATAAGGCTTTGTTTCCTAAACCCTCATGAGGACATCCACAACGCATCTGTACTCACAAAGTCACCAGCTGGCACAAGACGCGCCGCACAATATGGTCGGGGTGAGCGGTTTGTGTGGGCCGGCCGTGTTTGGTCTGAGCTCCGGTTAATCCTGCAGAACCCGACTGTATTATGTGACTGGAGTCGATTCATTTGGATACAGCCGTTCAGTAAGACAATCACTGCAGAACATTTTCTCCTCATGTTCAGTCAGATCAGACTCCGATGGGTCGGTCCTCCCTAGCAACAGGAACCAAAGTGAAGAAAAAACAGACGGCGTTCTGGTTCGGTTCTGAGCTTTCTGATTAAAGGGGAACAGGTGAAAAAACCATGAAGAAGTGAGGTTTTTCTGTGGCCGGTACAATGCCCCCATAGTGACATTTTTGACATCAAAGCATTCATTCAAACCAGCACCTGAAGCAGTACCACACGTGGTACCGGACACAAACCGACACCAGCGGTATCAGACCCAGCACCAGATGCGGGCCTGGACGCAAACTGGGCCTGGACACTGCACCAGAAGCAGCACGAGACACAAACCGGAACCAGAAGCGGTACCAGACCCAGCATCAGATGCAAACTAGGCCCAGACCCAGCACCAGAACCAGCACCAGATGTAGTATCAAAGGAAAACCAGCACCAGCGGTACCAGACCCAGCACCGGATGCAAACTGGGCCCGAACGTTGCCCCAGAAGCAGCACAAGACACGAATCGGAACCAGAAGCGGTACCAGACCCAGCACCAAAAGTGGTGCCAGACGCAGAACTAGACACGGTACCAGACATGATACCGGACCCAAACCTGTGCCAGACACGGTACGGGACACAAACCGGAACCGGGTCAGGGTACCTGTTTGCTCCACATCCTGGCTCCGGACCAGTTCCGGCTCGCGGCCCGGAGGTTAGTGATCCGTGACTTAATTAGGAACAGCCAACTCATTAAAAAAAAAAGCCCAGTGGGGACACCTAAAACAATAAAAGTGGGTGGGGTCCCAAACGTAAACATGAGACGACCCGACAACGAGGACGTGTTTTTATGGAAGAGATCTCAGACCGGGACAGAGAGATCCAGAGCATTACATCAGAACGGAGCGATGCAACACTGAAAACAATGCAAACAGTCAAATAAAGCCTGAGAGTTCGTTTTCATTTTCATTTTTATTCTTTCATAAGAGTGAAAGAAGAGTGTCATGTCTCACACAGCTGATCTGCTTCCAGCCGGAGCGGCGTTCTGCCGACAATTCTTTTACCGAACCACAGTAGAAAACAGTGTTTAAATAACATCTAAAATTATTATATATTGAAATGTCAAGATATTTCAGAACCTTTTGTTTTTCTGATAAAATGATTGATTTTTGACAGGTGACGAGCAGCAGGGGCGGATCGCGTATGGTGTGAATGCACGGTCGAGAAAAGTTTTGATAAACAAATGCAGTTCCCGGTGTAATTAAAGACTAACCAGACACTTTATCAGGTCCACTTTGCTAGAACCGGGTTGAACCTCCTTTCACCTTCAGATTGGTGGCATAGATCCAACAAGGTTCTGGAAACGTTCCTCAGAGTTTGGTCCATATCAACATGACGGCGTCACACAGCTGATGCTGATCTGTTGACTGAACATCCAGGAGGACGATCTCCTGCTCCTCCACATCCCAAAGGTTCTATTGGGTTCTGGTGACTGTGGAGGTCATTAGAGTCCAGAGAACTCATTGTCATGTTCTAGAAAATCTGAGATGATTCCAGATTAATGACATGGAGCTCAAACTAAGAGAGATTCTTTTATTTTTACATAAAAGTTTCATCTGGAGACTAGAATCAAGTTTACCCATAATCCTTTTTCCAAAGCGTCGTTGACAGCATTATGCTGGGATGTGATGTGGTGTCATCTAAATGTCATGAGGAGGACAGGTGTTCATTTAAGATCTTCATGTTTTCCCTTTTGTACAGAGATTTCTGCTGTTTCCCCGAGTCTCTTGACCTTCTGCAGATGGTGACATTTACAAAGCCATCACAATCTGATGGTGAGGAACTTTTGTTAAAGTGAAGTTAATCACAGCAAAATTCTTCTATAGTTCCCTGCTTCTTCGAGCGCTGCTATGATTAGTCGTCAACTAATCGACTATTTCAATAGCGGACGACTAATTTAATAATCGATAAGTCGTTTTAGTTATTCATTTTTTGATCCGTGAGACCAATAATTTTTTGAAAAATAGTTCCTTTGTCTCAGATTCTGACCTCATTTGATTAAAGCCTTGTAATGCTAGAACGTGATGAAGGATAGAAGCTGCATGATTCAGTAAAGGTCAGAGCATAGGTGAGCTAGGCGGCCGCCTAGGGTGCCATTTGCTGGAGGGGGCACCAAATTACAATTGTGTATTTTTATAACCAGCTTAACACATCACTCATTTTGTTTAAAATGTTAAAAAAAGGTAATAATTAAAACTATAATTAAATTAACTAGTTAACAAGTTTGACGATCAATAATTGTGTCTGGTACTGCACAGTGTTATGTGTTAGTGCCTTTAAAAGTTCATAACAAGCCCTCAGGGTCAGATTTAAGGTCAACACAGAAACGGAAGAGGAGGAAAAAACAGACTCAAAGCACAGGTTTGTCTGTTTTATTTATGTATATATACTGAATATATCAATAGGTTGGAAATTCACCCCCCACCCCATCATCATTTCAGTCAAAAATACTCGTTTTTGGTCGGAAAAGAAGAATTTCACTGGTGATCTAGTTTTCTGTTTCTTGACAACAGAAATCTTTAAATCTTTGAACCTTAAACACTGGAGACGTCTCTTAAAGCATCTAGCAGTGCTTTAAGAAAGATATCAAATATTGGTTAAAAAAAGGAAGTGATTATTATTTAATTCTTCAGAATTAAAATTAAATAAATACTTATTTTAACACATTCCAGGCAGCTACAGTGTTTATGGGGATTCTCATTTTGCATAAGGCTGCTCAGGGCCGGCGGTGAAAGAGTTTCCTTACATCTGCAGTTTTTATAGCTTTGTTCAGTTTTCTTGACAAGGGTCTTATCGGGGGGACTTGGGAGGTGGGGTGGGGGACTGGGGGAGAGAGGGACGTTTGTTTTGTGTCTTTGTGTACGTTTGTTTTAAAACACTGTGTTTTTGTGTTTTTAATATGTATTTTATTTGCTTTTATGTTAAGCGCCTTGTGTTTCGTCCGAAGGAAAGGCGCTATATAAATAAATAAAGTTGAGGTTTAAGTTTAATAAACTATTGCCTTAATTGTCCTTTTTTAGTTAACTTAAAGCTAATGATGGTTAAAATGTGTTTTACCTCCAGTTTACGCATGATTCAATTAGTCGACAAATCGTAAAATGAATCTGTGATTAGTCGACTATTAAAGTAATCGCTTGTGGCCAAAGACCTGCAGGAAACAACAGAATTCAACAATTCAGTCCTTAAAAATGCATCATTTATTTGCTCTTAAATGAAATATTTGGTTATTTTTTATTTGAATTTTTCAGATTTCAGGAATTTGATGATTGGAATTTTTATGAGCCAGTAAACAGTTATTGCAATCATTCAGCAAAAGCAGAAGACGAGTGCGGAATGGATGAATAAAAAATGATATTTTTCTGCTCTCAGTGTTTGGAGCATTTACTTTGAAAGTTAAAAAAAACTGAAGAAAGTCTCCTCCATTCATGTTGATATGAAAGTGAGAGCCAAGCAGAAACACTTTGAGGAAAGTATGCGTTTTTTGAGTAAACAAAACTGAAAAAAGCAGAAACGTGTTGGACATAAAAGAGTCAATCTGACATCAGAGAGAATGCTTAAACTGGTTAAGCACTTTTTATTAAACATGCAGGCGAAACGGGCAGCGAGCGGCGGCCCACAGGGGCGATCGTAACCCGGGAACGGGCCTGCGCGGTAATTGCACGCCGTGCCTCCTGTGGTCACTCCAAACCAGATCAGACACGACTTGAGCGCGGCGCACAATGAACCCAGCGGGGGAAAGCAAATCTCTGAGGCACGGCCGGCCGTGTGACCGCCGCTGTGATGGTGAGCGGAGGTTTGAAGCAACCTTTGTCTTTGATTCGCTTCTGTTATTGATTTAAACCTGTTTTGGGTGATGATGAGCGAGCCGGAGAGGAAAACCGCTTTGAGGAAGATGCACCGTCTCCCACTGAGCTCGCTTTGATTCCAGCCTCATGCTGAGAAGTAACATGAAAGCAGAACTCAGAAAAAGTACAGAATGTCATTGAAAAACCAAAATGAGTTCTTGGTTAAAATAATCCATCAGTTTTGACTCTTTCAGGACTGGATTCTTGAGAAGAACTAATTAAATGGAGGCACAGTTCATGTGGCTCCTGAAAAAACGCCACCAACATTTCCTGTAGAAAGATCTCACATCAAAGCATCAGAGAGGCTCAAAGGAACGTCGGTCTTTCTGAAAGTTAAAAAATGGTGAAAGACCATGAAATAGAACTGAACAAATCACTTTTTTCTGCCATGTTTGATTTGAACACATCTGTTGGATTTTACTGACATTATTTTACAAAACTTCACCAATGGAAACTGAACCACACTGGTGCTGGAAGCAGGACTTTCATGGAGTTATGTCTGTTCAGAAGAACTGAGGGAAAAGTCAATTCAGCCATCCAGGAAGTTCAGGAAGTTGTCTCCGGTAAGACATTAGGATCCTGGGAATCCAGGGGGAACCGGGATGAGAGGAAGATTATGGAGGAATTTCCCAGAAACACTGAAGCAATGCCGATTGTTTACAGAATGAAGGATCCTCACAAAATCTCTACTTTTTAATACAACGTCAGTTAAATCTACGTAGAGCTTTTTCACAGTGACATCAGAAAAAATGTGAATAATGACTGCTGGTGTTCAGATTTAGAACGGCAAAGCTGACAGCTGAATTTAACACAGTTTCACATAAATAATAAAAGGTAATCTTACCAATTTCAACAGAAAAATATACATTAATTATTGGATGAATGTCCTGTATTTTCATTTCCTGTCTTAGATCGCTCACTAATCTAAATACAGTTCTGAATAATCCTCCAATATTTGAGGTTCTACTGAAAATATCAACCTTTCATTTGGGCAGATATTATTCTTACAGGTTCTATGTTGTTTGACGTTATTCACGCATGTTTTAAATGATCATCTATCATCTTTGGCTGGACTGTTTTTTAATCTTTTCTTCTCGTGTTTTGCTTTTATTGTTGTGTAGACACTTTAGTTACAGTACCTTGGGAAAGTATTTGGCCTCCTTGAACTTTTCAACCTTTTGCCACATTTCAGGCTTCAAACAAAGATATAAAATTGTCATTTTTTGTGAGGAATCAACAAGTGGGACACAAACATGAAGTGAAACAAAACTTTTAGGATATTTCAAACTTTTGTAACAAATAAAAACGGAAAAATTGGGCGTGCAAAATGATTGCACTGTATATTTAACCATTTGATAGTTTTCACTTTGACTTTTGTTCAGATTTTGGTTCCCGTTTGGCACCGATTTCAGTACTTCAGTAATAATAATATTGTCAACATCTTCCCAAATCGACACATTTTCATTCCCAAGTCACATACTGATGCATGGTTAAGACCTCCTCCACGTCACATATGTACGTTTTGGGCGTCATCGTTTTTTGACGTGCCGGCTGTTCCCATTCAGTCTGAGCTCCACGACCTCCGCTGACCCGCCACTCTTTCACCACGCAGAGAATCACTGCTCCCCGCCTGTCAAACATGTATCCTGAGCTAGATGCTGTGTCTGCGTGTGGGTGTCTGTGTATGTTACACTGAAATAAATGGAAGACAAAGATACTGTCTTTTTAATGTGAGGAGTTCTACAAAAAACTTTAAAAAAAAAGAAAAAAGAAATCCTCTGAAGATTTTCTCGTTAGCGAGGCTTCTATCTCACTTGAGCGGTGTGTCTGGATGACAGCCTCTTCCCTGGTCTTTCTGAGTCTCTGTGACTGAGTTTGAAGGCTGTCCCGCATTAACCCGAGAGGGGGAAAATAGCAGACTTTTTAATTATTGTCTCAACGAAAATAAGTAAAATATCACAGATCAGGAGACCCGAGCAGGCTGCTCCCGCTCCCCGCAGCGGCTGTCTGTCTCCCGGCATATTGAGCGAGCTCCGCTGAAGTCTGGCTGCAGCCAGAAAACCGCCGCGCTGCGACAGGACAAAAACGCTCGTATTGGATTAGTATTGATCGGGTCACTGAAAACGTCTTGTGCCCAAAGCTGAGTTCCTGATTGGCTGATGTGACGCAGCGACCTGTCAAACTTCTGTGATCTGCTGTGAAAGGCAGCCAGACATTCAAGTGCTGCACAACCTCGTGGTCACCCGTCAGCGGTCTTATATGAGCCCGCCCACTATCACGGGAAAGGCAGAAGGATTGTCTAGAACTTCAAAGTACTGAGTGGTGTAGAAGTGATCGACGTGTCCTAAGAGAAATAGACGTTCAATGAAACTGATAGCAGCAGATTCTTTCAGTTTTGAATTTCAGTTCCCAACTCTACTCATGACATCAAGTTTTTTTGTTTTTTAATCAAGTCTGATGTCCAGTATCAAAGAACTCGCCTGCTCAGAGCAACAGTGTCAGTTACTTACTGCTCCATGAAGGCTGCCACGTTTCAGGGTGGTGGCCAGAGATGCTCAGACAAATCTTCTTTCCAACCTCAAATCTTCCATTGGGCTGAAAGGAGGAAGAAGACACAGCAGCTGGTGGGGATGGTTTCAGCGCAGAGGAAAGACTGAAGCAGCAAACGTTACGGCAAGCAGAGCAGCTCAAAATAAAACTGATCAAGCAGCACAAGCGAAGGAGAGAAGCGGCCGTACCGTGAGGAGGATGATGCTGGGGGGTTTCATGGGATACTCTGGAGGGAGGATGATCCTGCCGTGGTAAACCCCCCCATCAAAGTCTGAATCCGGGGGCCCGCGCACAGAGAAGTGCCATTCAAACAGGTTGTCCTGCAGACAGAGGGAGGGTGAATTCAGTGATGTGACAGCAAAGGCAGTGGAGCCTCGCAGTGACAGGATGCTGCTGCGTTTGAGCGGCAAAACCTGCTCATGAAAGGAAACACACAAATATGTTGTTTTCTATATTTCTGTCTATTTCTATCCATGTTTCAGCTCAGCTCTGAACCGTCTCCGTGTGGCTTCAAACCTCCCACTCTCTACAGCCACAAAAACTGCTAGGCTGCTGAGAAGTGAGAGACTCCACCCCAACAAACGTCTGTGTGGTTTTAGATAGAAACAATGAGTTATCGTATGCAAAATAAACTAAACTTGCTTTTTTTCTCTGTTATTCAGCTTGGATTGATTTGTATCACCAAAGAGAATGTTGGAATGAATTAGCAAAGATTCGATCCCAACAGTTTCTACACGTCCAGGTGAAGTTTGTGGAGGTGAACGGATGAGGTGGACTCACCTCCAGAGGCTGGGCGTGGTAGTGCTCTGTGGGGTCCCTCAGCTCGGCCGCCTCCTTCATCAGCCTCTTCACTGCTGCTCAAGAAAAACAGACACAGGAAGCAGGAAAGTTCAGCAAACACAGAGAGAACTGAGATCACAGGAATGAAGCTGCCTTCTCCTCAGCGGTACTGAGGGTCATTTGGACAGCATATCAACATGTCTTCACTGCTGTAGAAACAGAATTGTAAACTTCTTTCTGAATCTTTCTGTTTTTTTCAGAAAAACCTTCCAACCTCTGAACGTCTGTGGGCACGTATTGATTCTTTATGAACCGGTAAGAAAAGATATTCAATATTCATTGATGCAGAAAACTTAAAAATTGTTTTTTTTTTCTCAGTCTGTGCTTCAATTTAGAAATGCAGAGCAGATGACATTTCTCAATGCAGGCTCTCTGTGAAGGTGTGCGCACCGTGTGTGTTCATGCACACCTGTGTGTGTGGTGCGCGCCTGTGAGTGAGTGCGTGCCTGTACCCCTCTGAGCATGTGCACGCACGCCTACCTGTGAGCGTGCGCCTGTCACCGTCTGCACGTCTGTGAGTGTGCGCGCACCCGTGTGCACACCCGTGAGCGCGTGCACCTGTGAGAAATTTGTTCCTCCCTCTGCAACTTCACGTTTTCATTGCAACTTTACTGAAACTACCGTGACTGTTTCCTTTCTGACTCTTTCCCGGAAAAAGGAAAATGTAAAAACGTGACTTTAAAACTGTGAATGGAATCAAGTCGTGGCTGGACTGAATCGTTACATTCCAAGCTTTTCTACAACCGTTCTCTCATTTAGCTGTTTCTGCAGAAACTCAAAGGTTCACAGTTTGTAAAAACATCCAGGAATCAGTGAGACAGGAAGTTCCTGTCAGGAACCCTCAAGCCCCCGTTTGAAGGTTCCTGCTGGTCTCCGCCTGCAGCTCACTGACGCCTGCTGCCTCCATCTAAAAAAAGACTCGGCTTTACGCTGAGATGGCTCCACAAGTCCAGCCAGGGATGATGGTTATTCAGGGGGGCGGGGGGCTCACAGCCTGGATAAAGACGCGAGGACACCCTCTCGATGTTGTGATGATTCAGCAGCGGCAGCCAATCAGTCCACATTAGAGTCTGCAGAGGAGGACGCTCGGGGTTAAACGGCCCATCATCCCTACCAGGAGGTCATGAGTCATAACCACGGGTGCTGATGTCATCGCTTCTGCGCTCATCTGGTTCAATAGTCACAAGCGACCTGCCATTAGAACTCTGCTGCTCAAAGCGGAGGGTTTCACCAACGCTGATTCAAAGTGAACACAGAATTCTGCACTGATGAGCTGGAAGTAGAGCAGGCCTCCCCCAGGCGGGACAAGAAACCAGACAGCCTTGGACATGTATGGAGGTTAGAGATGTAACGATTCAGTCACGACACGATCCGATTTGATTCACAAAACACACAACTCCCCATCCAGCAAGGCCAAGCGGGCCCCATGTGGTTTAAAAGGAGCAGAAAATGTGGGCCCCAAATGGTTTGTCCACAGTTTCTGTGGTGGCCCCACCTGTGTTTGCCCACAGTGACTTCAGAGGACACTCAGTGGATTAGCTCGCTATGCTATCCAGCTGGCCGGTGGACAGCATAGCATGCTAGCGATGTCCGCTGCAGCATACTTGTGAGCCCCTCTGTAGCGACGGCCCGGGGGCCGGATCCGGCCCATCAGGTAATTATATCCGGCCCTCCAGATCATTTTATTTTATTCTTACTAATGGCCCGACGTATTCTTGCGCTTATTTTTAAATTGTATAATTCTGACAAAATATATTTTTATGGAGAGTAAAATATTGAAAGTTATTTAAGGTTTAAGTTGATTTATTCTGGAATAATATTCCTGCCTTTTTATTATTCATAATTATATTAAAACGTTACGCTTTTAACTTTTTTTAAATTGGTATTCTGCTAGCTTTTTTGACTATTTTGGCATTTACTAAAGATTTTTAGGCTATTTTAGAGTTTAGCTAATATTTCAGCTACATGCTAGCTGGTTTTTTTTTGTGGTTTTTTTTTTTTTTTTTTTTTTTTTTTAGTTTTTCAGGCTAATTTGACATTTAGCTAATATTTTAGCTGGCTATCAGCTTCAGCGTTTTCTAGGGGTGTAACGGATCACGGAAAATCCGTGGTCCGTACGGATCAGAGGCCACGGTGCGGGACACGTGTGTACCGCGGACCGCTCGAACACCCACCCCCCATACGCGGACACCTCGCACTAGCATAATTTAAACCAATTGTCCGTTCACATCGAATGGAAGCTCCGTTACGGGCTTTCCGGTGGCATCGCGGAACATTGTACGGCAAGCCAGAGATGTCAAAATTGACCAGGAAAAGCTGACGCAGAAGTGCCACATTTTACAGAAAATTATCATTTAAAACATTTAAATGTTCCCACAGTTAGTTTCAATAAAGCAATTCATACCCAAAAAAATATTGTAACTGTTTTATTTATGATTTAATTTTAAAAGATAATCCAGATAGATTTGGTGTTTTCAACACTATTTCTAATCATTCTTTTCTCTTAGTTTTTGTAGATTTGGTCTAAAAACATGTAAATGTAATCAGAAACTACATGTTTTAGCATTTTGTTTGTGTTTAAAGTATAAATATGTTTTGTTTTAATAAATAGGCTTCAATGAGCAGATGTTTTGTTGTTGCATATGTAAATATTGTGTGTGTGAGGTATTTTAAATGCTTATTGAATTTATGAGTTAAACTGTTTCCAAAAATTAAATTAGGTTTGATACTGTTGTTTTTTTTTTCGTTTTGTTTTTTTCATTTTTTTAATTTTTTTTACTTTTTACTGATCCGAAAAATGATCCGAACCGTGACCCTAAAACCGTGACACGATCCGAACCGTGAGTTTTGTGATCCGTTACACCCCTAGCGTTTTCAGCTATTCACTTCAGTGATTTCTGCTTCAGTGTTTTTAGCTATCTATTTCAGCATCTTCATAAGAACTAGAATCTTTAGCGGCCAAATTTAGCTTACAATTCACACAAGCATTATCAAACATAATGCCATATATTTAGTTCATAATTATGTTAAAAAGTTAGAATTTTAAAGTTTTAAAAATTAGTTTTAGAGTGTTCAGTAAATGTTTATCCTGTGTTTTGGATTGTGTGATTGAGTTCGACACCCCTGCTCTACACCATCCATCTGATTTAATCCAGATTCTTTCAGATTGTAAATCACAGAAATGTTCTAACATGCACATAAAACGGCCTCCTCATCCGTCTCTTTGTGAACACCTCCTGCTCCAGCTCACATGGATGTGGTGTTTACTTGTAGCTTCCTCTAAATGAGCTCAAAGAGGTCGAGGAAAAGTACACACACACACACACACACACACCCACACACGCACACGTGCCTGCAGCCTGAGCTGAGTCGCAAAGGTCAGGTGACCGACCCCAGGCGATGGGGTCATAATCCCAAAACGCCAAATCATCTTACGCAACACATTCTGAGTGTCTGCCACAGGGAATGGTTCACAGCAGGTCCGGAGGGGGGAGTGGATGCTATTGTGTAATAGTGGTGAGTAGAGTGTGTGTGCGTGGAAACTGACCACTTTGAACCGTCCTCCTCTTCTGAAGGTGAAAGAAAAAAACCCTGAGGTTTGTGCACTTCATCACCCACTATAACACAGAATGGATTCTGACCCAGAACCGTGTCAGGAAAGACACTTCAGAACCACCAGGAGGACCGACCGAGCAGAGAGGGCTCCATTTCTGAGTCAGCAGTGACCTCTGCTGTTTTCTCCTTAAACATGAAAGCTGGAAGGTCTGAGGCTCCTCTTACAGGTGACACTTCCATCCAGCTGCAAAACTCTTCTGACACCCCAGCATCAATGTTTCATCTTCCTGTCTCACTTTGAAGTCAAAAGGGAAGTTTGAGGCTGACAGAAACCTCATTTGAGCTCAAGCGTGTGCAAATATCTACATCAACGGTCATCCTGATCCATTCAGGGTTTTTATTAAGTTTCTTCTTCAGTCAAATTTACTTTAGAGATTTTAGCAAGAGGAAATGTCAGGAAAATCTCAATTAAACATGTGAATGAGTCAACCATAAAAATAGCAATAAGTGGTTAATAACTAATGATTGGTATTGATAATAACTTACAGAAATGATTTGATTCACAAGAGCCTGCTTTGATTCAATTCCAATTTTTTAAATTCTTTTTATTAATTAGCAATTAGCCGTTCTATGGGACGTTCCATCAAATGCTAGTATTAAAGCTAGCAGACTTTAGCTTTATGTGCTAAATGGATTTATGTTTTTAACTGATTAATTTTTAAATATGTTCTAAGTATATGGGAATGTGTTTAACTATCAGAAATAAAACATTTCAGGCATTATTTATACATTTTCTTTATTTCTTGTTTTGGTTGAAGTAAATTTTCAACCCCGTTACATCTATGAATGTTATAGTAAAAAAGTTTTTATTAAAAATGCAATATTCATATGTTTCCTGTTCTAATTAAATTTCAAATTGAAAATTCATTTAAAATGACCTGTTTTTCTCATTAAAATCCTAAAATTTAACTAACAGGTGAAATTCACTATTGTCATTTTAATGAAAAAGTAATTAATTGGAAGATTTGCTATTGAAACTACAGAGGTAATGATAGTTCTAGTAATTATCACAGGTAATGCTATATATCTAGTTCATAATTCTGTTAAAAAGTGACGTTTATAAAGTTTTAAACATTTAGTTTTAGAGTGTTCAATAAATGTTTATCCTGCTCCGCCTGCGACCTCAGGTGTGTTCTGGGTTTTGGCCCCTTGTGTGATTGAGTTTGACGCCTCTGATTTAGACGTTACTCAGAAACAAAAGTAAAATTATTTTAATGAATAACTTTATATTGATTTAATAACCAAAAAATAATTATTACCAAAAGAGTATAAAACAGCTTTAAAGTAAAAAAAAAGATAGATTTCTTATTATTTGTTGGTATTTGTGAAGTAAACTTTCATTTAGGTCATGAGGGAGATGACAGTAATGAATAAAACATTATTTCTGATTTAAACACATAATTTCATTATTTAAAAAAAACATTATTTCAAATTTACCTTTCAGTATATTTATTAGCTGTTTATATATTTAGGTTGATGACCAGTTTCATTAAATACAACCCAGAATGTTCCGTTTTCATAGAATGACGAATGCAGAAGCTGTGAAAGCACGAGGGCCTTCAGTTCACACACAGCTGCAACCAGACTCTATCAGTTCATCCTGAATGCAACTGAAAGTGAGATTACCAGAGACGCTAAACAAACGCCACGTAGCGCCACACTGTTTGTCCTCCTGCCTGTTGCCTGAGGGCCAGATGGAAACATGAACTCCCACAGGGGCAAAAACATTTGACTAGAGCTGCTGGAGAGGAAAAAACTGATCTGACTGTCAGGTTAGTTTAAAACGAACGCATGAACAATAAATTCATGTAATCAACTGTAAATGTAAAAAATAACAAGACGTGGATTCATTATAGTGGAGTATGATGTAAGCATCAATGGGAACATATTTATGGTAGTTATGTCATTGTCAAAATTGTTTATACAACGCCGGAAATGTCAATCCTGAAAAAGTTTGTGTTTGTCTCGAGCCCATCAGTCCACGTGTTTAAAGAGCTCCACTTAATCACATTTTTTACTGATCCAGAGGAGTTGATAGATGAATGTGCAAACCGATCAAAGACTCAAAGGAAAGCAGCAATTTATTATTAAGAGTCAGAATAAATGTATTTATGCTATTTTCTGAAGCTGCAAACATCAACAACCATTTAGACAAGAGGCAGGTTTAACACATTCTGAGTTCAAACCTGAACTCTGAGTTCACTGACTCAAAGTTTGTAAACTCAGAGTTTTCGGTTTAAGAACAGCTGAAAAGAGTTGATTCAATCAACTTTGAGTTGTTGGACTCAGAATCAGGTTTCGAGCATCGCGATCATAAAAAGCCCTGATCAATGGTGCAAAGACGGCTCGATTCACCATGGCAACGGGAGACACCGTTTGGGCGTCATACTTCATTTATGGTGACAGAAATTGATTCAGCAAATAGAATAACACAGCTGCAGCGGTCAAACAGAGAGAAAATATCTGCAGAGTTAATGCATACGTTTAAATCATTTCAATTTATGATCATTACTAAATAATGTCAGGAACGTCATTTCATCAATGGATAAGTAAGAAATGGTTTTAGATTTGTCAATAATTAAATGGCTAATCTCCGTAATCGCATGAATGACCATTTTTTCATAAGCCCACCCACCCACCCCCACCTCACACACAGAAATATCACTGCACGCAAAAAAGAAACACTGTAGCTGCCTGGAATATGTTCAAATAAGTAATATTTAGTTTGAATTCTCAAGAATTAAATCAAACTTACTAAATTTTTTAGCATAGTAAAACATGTCCATAACCAGGACGCAGACCTCCAGCCTCTGCATTGGAAGACACGCTGACAACCGCACAAACATTTGAAATGTCTCCAGCAGCACAGCAGTAGAAGTTAGAAGTTCATGTAGAAGTTCGTCTACATGATCCTCTATGAATGAACATGTTATTTTGGTTTCTGTGTGGTGGTAACGGGACGTCTCTAATGTGAATGTTCTCTGAATGTTAATGAGGAAGTTCTATTTGAACATCCTTCACTTTAAAAAGGGGTGGAGGAAGGAGACCTGCTCCAGACCAGGTTACGTTCACAGAAACGTTGTGATTGATTCTGAGTTCATCTTAACCCGCTTCTTGAAACAGGTTTGGTTTAACCCACTTTCACAGGTTTAAGTTACCTCTATTTCTGAAACCAGAAACTTGGTTTTCAACAGAACCTGCTTCTTGAAACGGGCCCCAGGGTTCTGCAAGCTTCAACACTTACAGAATTATTTGGGTCAATTTTTCACAGATCAAAACCCAGCAGGAGCCACAAAAGCTTTAGTAAAGACAAGGATTTGTATGTATGTCAATACTACTTATGATTAATAAAAAAAAAAAAAAAAAACATTTCTTGCATGAATAAAACATAAATGTAAATAGATGATAGAAAAGAAAATTATACCCTTTTTTTTCAAAACATGAAACAGTTTATAACTTTTGACAGAGGTGCACAAGATTTCCTTTCAAAATAAAAGTCACCTTGTGTCACATAGAATCAGCTCCAATGTAGTGGAAGGAAGTGAAATGAAAGAAGTGATTATTTTGCCATCTGTGGTAGAACTCTACCCAAAATACATAACTTAAAGAATAAACCAAAGCTATTTAAATGACACTGACTGTGATTCTGGACCCAAAAGGCGAACTTAAATATTGCTAAAAAAGAAATAACCGGTTTTATATTCTCTACCGCCTTAATTCTGGTTGTGCTTTCTGGCTTCCAATAGTAAATAGTTTACATTTACAGTAATAGTGTAAAGCTGGTTTGAATCTGCCGGTGGTCATGAAAGCCTTCGGTTTGACTGAAGGAAGTCTGCTCGGTGGAGGAACCACGTCAGTTCAAGGCGAGCATCGTTTAAAGGCTGAACTTACCGGGACTCTTCAGGTTGTATTTGCTCTCCATGTTGGCTTGTCAGAAAACCGCTTGAATTCTTGCAGCTACGTCGTTAGCTAGCTCAACAGCAGCGGCGGAGCTTCGCTTAGCTAGTCTCCTCTGAGTCTGAGAGGCGGCCCGGCTGGAACAGTCTCACCCGAGCTTCCCCCGGCCTTCCCGGAGCTCCAGCCCGCAGCGGACAAGCAGGAAACTCGGTTCTGGTCTTTACAGGAACGCGGCTGGAGTTTTCACTGAAGTTGTTGGAGGTTTCGCTTTCCAAACACTGTGGTCTGGTCCGTATTAGTGTGTCGTCACTTACGGAACGTAAACAGGAAGTCACATGACACGGCGCAAATGAGGCGGAGTTTGTGAGCTTCACTGTCATTGGTCAACTGACCAAGTGTTGAACTGAGCATGCGTCTGAATAAAATAAAATAAAATAAAATAAAATAAAATAAAATAAAATAAAATAAAATAAAATAAAATAAAATAAAATAAAATAAAATAAAAAATAAAATAAAATCGGAGAAAACTGCCTAAAGTTGAGTTTGCAACTATTTTTTTAGCATCATAACGAAAGTACATTTACAGTTCATGAAGACATGAATGAGAATGAATGTAGATTTTTGTGACCCATATTGTTTTTCACTAATTTGTTCATTTTTTTTATAGAAAAAAACCCTTTTAGTTTAAAAGAATTTCAAGTATTTTGGAAAATTGTAGTGATATGGGTATATTAATAAATATATGTTTATCACCACTTTGACACGTGTTGCTCCTCCACGATTTTAGCTATTTGTGTTTAAAATTTTGATTTCTTATTTTGTTATTAAGACACACATATACTTGTGGTGAATATACATGTATTTTTTACAGGTTCACTCCATCTTTATTTTATGGTACTTTTGTTCAATAAACTCATTTAAAATACTTTATCAGTTAAAACCACAGACTATATCATATATTTTAAATTGTTTATCATTAAATACTAGTACTCAAAGTCATAGATATCATTAATAATATACAGTCAATAGTTGAAACATTCTTCAGGTCAACAACCCCTGCTCTACACAGTTCAAGAGCCAGTAAAAGAGCCATTTGGCTTGTTTTCTACTGATCCAAACCTAGAAGGAGCTGCATAGACTTCAGCCTTTAGCCTTTTTTTGTGTTTCACAGAAGCTCAAATAACATATTTGTAAAATAAAAGATGCTCTGCACCAAACAGGACCGTATCAGTGCAGCTCTGGCAGCTAGTGCCCAGTGTTGAGCAGCGTATGATAATATGTGCTTTTAACTTATAAAAGTTTTGCTCTAAAATCTGTTCATTCTGTTGGTAGTGTTGAGCAAACAAGACGTCTTCAGGACGTGGTGGGGATGACGTGCACGCGGCGGGGTGAAGGTGCACTGAGCACGTGCGCGCTCGCGGCGGGGTGAGGGTGCAGGTATGGAGTGGTCTGTCATACTGAGTGGTGACAGCAGCTGCACAACATGATGAGGATGAGAGAAATGCAGAGAGAGACTCTGGAAATCTGGAACCATTTCACTTTAATTGGTAATAAAAGAAGGAATTTAGAGTCTGCAGGTAAATATTCCATCTAGAACCTTCTCCACAACAAACCTACAGACACCTGAGAGAAGCTTCTTTAAACCAGATCAACTCCTCAAAGCCTTTGTCTTCCTCTAACTCCAACTCACCTGTGATGCTTTTGAAATAGATAAAGAGGAAGATTCTGAGCATTAATCTGCTTATGCTGTTTTTTTAAGTTCATCATTTTACACTGAAAATATTTTATTTTAAAGTAGATTTAAATCAATACACAAATGTTGGGGTTATTGTGAGAAGGGAGGAGCAAAAGTTCATTTTGTGTTTCTTTTCAAGTTAAATGACAGCACAACAACAACGGATATGGTGAAGTATTTTCCTAGTTTATGTGTCACAATAAAAGAGTTGAAATATGAGAATATGAAGTTTATATTATAATAAACATCTTTAGCAGAGCATACTGAGCTATGCTACAACATGGAAGAAGAAAAAGAGTTTCATCCTGTCCCATCTGGGCTGAACGGGGGTGCAGTGGTTAGCGTTTTGTTTGGTTAGACCCCAAAAGGGACAAAGCAGACAAGAAGATGAATGAATTAACATTTTTAGGTGCTTTTCAAAAAAATAACATATATATAAAAAACATTGCAACTTTTGCCACAACTTTCCTCAATAGTCGTTACAACATCAGGCGCTTCAGGCCACAACAATCATCAAAATTTGCTGCAAAATCCTAGAGGGTCTGAATAGTAAAAGTTTTTACAGTATCATAAATAAATGTCGTTTCTTTAACTAAAGATTTCCTTTGAATTAAGAATCGATTTAGAATCGAATCGGCACCCCAAGAATCAGAATCAAATTGAACGGTGAGTCGTTGTAAGATTCACATCCCTAAAGGACGCACACGTCTGTTAGCGTGTGGATGGATGCTTCTGTTGCGTGCTCGAGGACTTGGAGTCTTTTTGATCCTGGAAGAGTTCTGGAAGGAGCTTGCTGCCATCGTCTCTGTCAAGTTCAACTCTGACCTCAAACTGCTTTGAACTGACTTTGGCTTTTTCAAGCCTTCCAGACTGACAGATGAAGGCTGAGAGATGGTTCTGTTCTGTATTACCACCATCTGGTTCAAGAATGTTTCAGCTGTTCACAATATTCATTTCAAATCTGAGCATTTTCCATGTGATGTCAGAGGAGTTTGAGGAGCTAAATCAATGACATGTTGGGTTTTTATTTGTCTGCAGGTGGATGTGGAGCAGGAAGCTCTGTGACCCGTCCAGAAGATTTTCTAGGTCACAAATAGGATCTTTTTCAAACTTCATTCTCTCATCTGCTCCTGGTTCACCACAATTGAATCAAGAAATACTCAGAAATGCAGTTTTATCTTATTTTCTGGACATCCTCCATCAGAACAATGCCAGAAGAACGAGTTCAAACACCATTGGAGGTTCTTTATGTTGTGAACTGAACTGAATGACATTATTAGAATAACCTGAACTAAACTCTGCTCTGACAACAAGCCTGTCTTAGACAGCCTGTCTTTTTGGTCACATTTGTAAATAAATTAAAATAAATGAAAACACATTGTTATGACCCCGGTCTTCCCTCTTCCAGGCCTGTGTGTCTTCGTGTGTGTTTCCTCTTTTTGTTTGCAGGTCCTGGTTGAGTTGGAGTCTCCCCCCTCTGGACAGACCTGGTCAACGGTCCAACAGAGGGTAGAAAAGCTGCTGGGAGTCGTGGCGTCGGCCCCCCACCTGGCAGATGAAGCTGCAGCCGTTCCAACCCATTTAGCTTCAAATAAACCTCTGCTTAAGCTTTACCCGCTCTCCCTCTGGTTTGTCATGACTTTTATTCCAGCCGGTCGTGACAGTATGTAGCAGTCGTAGAAGGTAAATGCAACAATGAGACTGCACAGGGATAAAGCAGGTATCAGAATGAACTGGACGAGGCAGCAGCAGATTTCAAAGGTTTATTTGACCAGAAACAAGGAACACGACCAACAGTAGTTTCTGAGTCCAAACTCACAGCTGGAAAACACAACACTTCAAATGCAAAACTAATCACAAATACACAAAAGAGACACACTGTAAGTAAAACCACACACTGAAGAACAGCTGGAGAAATGACAGATGAACCTGCTGTTTTGTAAAGTTGGTTCTGAAATATGGTATGGGGTTCCATTTGTGCCAAAATGAAAGACCCAGAATTAAAAGAACTTACAGTTTTTCTCAGTCGCTTTGGTGCGTTTCTCAGATCAGAATTGAAGTTCTCATAACTATTAGTTCAACCTCCACAACACTTAGTCATTTGTGCTCATCATAGTAGCAATTTCTGCTCTCTCTGAACAAACTGCAAATGATTTTGGACATGAATCAGTTGATTTCATACATTCTCTGCTGTTTTTTGACATTTTCATTTGCTTTTGTCATGTCAGTCAAAATTAATTATACTTATGGATGCTGAATAGTCTTTCTCAGTAAAACTAACAGTCTTACTTTCATTGCTTGAGTCATTACACTTAAAATTGTTGAACTAGTTATCAAATGTCAAATATTAGCCATCTGTCAAGCATATTCTGGACCTTTCTTTATCATTTTTTCCTGAAAATGTCTCCTACATTGAACATTTGATCTCAGGTGAATTTCAGCTGTCACTCATGAGGACGTGTGTGCACTTTTACAGTAGTTGTAACCAACGACAAACAACTTGTTCACTGTCAATTATGGATGAATCCTATGAATCGTCAATGGAAGAGGGGTGAGGATGTGGGGGGGAGAGGGAGAAGAGGCAGATATAGGCGGATTCCTAATGAAATAAGGGCTACAATTGTGGACCATGTTGTCAATCACGGGCCTCACCCATGGAGGAGGCTGGTCGAAGGGTGCAACCCAATATTGGAAGAACTACTGTCAGTTCAATAATTCAAACATTCCGTAGGGAAAACAGGTATGCAAACAGTAATTTACTGTTCTGTTACATGTGCTGTATATTGTTCACAGCTCTACCAAAAGGTGATTTTATGTTTAACATCTACAGTGACTTTACTGCACATTTCAGATGGCTGTATAAGTAGGCCATAGTGCTGTCTTGAGCATTTTCAGGTGTCAACAAATATTTTTGCAATGGAAAACACTGAAATTAAAAACTGTCATAGCGAAAACATGACAAAGTCATTTGACTATCTTGTTCATAAAGATGGTGTCAAGACTTTTCATTTTGATGGCACTGACAGTTTCATTGACATGAATACTTGCTTTTGAGGAATGGATTATCAGTTTTGAGCATGTGATGTGCTTTTGCAGGTTATCCACTAGGTTTTGCAGTTTGCACTAATTGTTTAGAGAAATGCACTAACTGTTGTGCAAATGTTAATAGTGTTCTGAGAAACGCACCAAAGCGACTGAGAAAAACTGTAAAACAGGTTCATAAGGTACATTCAAACACAACAGTCAAGTTACAGTTTTTCTCAATCGCTTTGGTGCGTTTCTCAGATCAGAATTGAAATTCTCATAACTATTAGTTCAACCTCCACAACACTTAGTCATTTCTGCACATCATAGTAGGCAATTTCTCCTCTCTCTGAACAAACTGCAAATGATTTTTGGACATGAATCAGTTGCTTTCATACATTCTCCTGCTGTTTTTTGACATTTTTCATTTGCTTTTGTTCATGTCAGTTCAAAAATTAATGTATACTTATGGATGCTGAATAGTCGTTTCTCAATAAAACTAATAGTCTTCTTACTTTCATTGCTTGAGTCATTACACTCAAAATTGTTGAACTAGTTATCAAATGTCAAATATTAGCCATCTGTCAAGCAAATTCTGGACCTTTCTTTATCATTTTTTCCTGAAAATGTCTCCGAAATTGAACAATTGTCTCAGGTGAATTTCAGCTGTCACTCATGAGAGGTTGTGTGCAACTTACAGTAGTTGTAACCAACGACAAACAAACTTGTTCACTGTCAATTATGGATGAATCCTGTGAATCGTCAATGGAAGAGGGGTGAGGATGTGGGGAGGAAAGGGAAGGGGAAGAGGGAGAAGAGGCAGATATAGGTGGATTCCTAATGAAATACAGTTTTTCTCAATCGCTTTGGTGCGTTTCTCAGATCAGAATTGAAATTCTCATAACTATTAGTTCAACCTCCACAACACTTTCATTTGTGCTTCATCATAGTAGCAATTTCTGCTCTCTCTGAACAAACTGCAAATGATTTTGGACATCAATCAGTTGCTTTCATACATTCTCTGCTGTTTTTTGACATTTTCATTTGCTTTTGTCATGTCAGTCAAAATTAATTATACTTATGGATGCTGAATAGTCGTTCTCAATAAAACTAATAGTCTTACTTTCATTGCTTGAGTCATTACACTCAAAATTGTTGAACTAGTTATCAAATGTCAAATATTAGCCATCTGTCAAGCAAATTCTGGACCTTTCTTTATCATTTTTTCCTGAAAATGTCTCCTAAATTGAACATTTGATCTCAGGTGAATTTCAGCTGTCACTCATGAGGAGGTGTGTGCAATTTTACAGTAGTTTTAACCAACGACAAACAACTTGTTCACTGTCAATTATGGATGAATCCTATGAATTGTCAATGGAAGAGGGTGAGGATGTGGGGAGGAAAGGGAAGGGGAAGAGGAGAAGAGGCAGATATAGGCGGATTCCTAATGAAATAAGGGCTACAATTGTGGACCATGTTGTCAATCACGGCCTCACCATGGAGGAGGCTGGTCAAAGGGTGCAACCCAATATTGGAAGAACTACTGTCAGTTCAATAATTCAAACATTCTGTAGGCGAAAACCGTATGCAAACAGTAATTTACTGTACTGTTACATGTGCTGTATATTGTTCACAGCTCTACCAAAAGGTGATTTTATGTTTAACATCTACAGTGACTTTACTGCACATTTCAGATGGCTGTATAAGTGGCCATAGTTCTGTCTTGAACATTTTCAGGGTTCACCAAATATTGTTGCAATGGAAAAACACTGAAATGATAAACTGTCATAGTGAAAACATGACAAAGTCATTTGACTATCTTGTTCATAAAGATGAGTCAAGACTTTTCATTTGATGGCACTGACAGTTTCATTGACATGAATACTTGCTTTTGAGGAATGGATTATCAGTTTTGAGCATGCGATGTGCTTTTGCAGGATATCTACTAGGTTTTGCAGTTTGCACTAATTGTTTAGAGAAATGCACTAACTGTTGTGCAAATGTTAATAGTGTTCTGAGAAACGCACCAAAGCCACTGAGAAAAACTGTAAAATGTACAGGTATCAAAATATAGTGTGTAAAATATCAGATTCAAAGCACAACCAGCTCCTACTGCAAACAGATAAAGTACATGTGAAAAAAGTCATTTAAAACATGAGAAAAGAGAAGCAGTCAGTCTGTAACGACCTTCCTCCATCACTGTTACAGACAGTTGAGGCTTCAGCACCACACCGAGCTTCTAAAAGCAACATGTATTCATATTCAAACTTATATCTACAAATATAAAATGTTTAAATTGTGTTAAAATAACTGAAACCTGCTCAGATTCAATGCAGTGTCCCACACTTCCTGTCTCAAACACACCTACTATTTGTTCATGACTCTTCTTTTGGAGGGATAAAATGAAGGGGAAGGGAGGGAAGAATTCAGATTGGGCCTGGTGTTTGGCCAAAAAAAAAAAGGAAATATCAGAAAATGTTGCAATTCTATAAATAACATAATTATTTTCAGCTTCATGTTCTGTTTTGAGGGTTTCAAAACACAAAAAATCAACTTTAAAACTTTGTGTACATTTTCAAATGTTATTATTTTTCTTGTTTCAAATTTGAAAATTTCAGTTTCAGAACTTTCGGCCCTGTTGGGGTGTGGCTAACACAAAGGACCAATCAAAATTGATGATGGTGCTAACTTCAGTCCCGTTGCTGAAATTTCCAGATTCAAAACCAAAAAAGAGTTGAAGGTGGAACATTGAGCTTTGGAACTTAAAAAGTTCCAGATATTTAACTTGTCTTTTTGGCAAAACACTAATATTTTTTCAAGTTTTTTATTTGGGTTTTAAACAATATTCCCCACAATTTAGCTCCATAAACTCCAAACTAAATATTTGGGTAAGAAGCTAAATACTTAGTTCTTATCTGAATACTTAATTTGGACTTCAGTATTTATTTAGAAAATTAATATTTAGTTAAGAAATTTAAACTTATAGTTTGGAAAATAAACATTTAGGTCAGATACTATTAAAAGTTGTAAAATTCAGGCTGTAGTCTCTGATAAAGCGCCAGTAGAAGTTAGCAAACCCCAGGTTTATTCATCCAGCAAATACAAATCTACAGATTTCAGCTCTTCTCCTCAGTTGCAAAGATGCTGGAAGTTCATTCAGGAGTGGAAAAGCTCCTTAATGTTCAAAAATATTGTGATATCTGTCCAAGCGCTAGAAGAGTTTTCAAACAGATTCTGTAACTTTGAAAAAGTGTGAACTTTATTGAGAATCTTGGATGTGGACATGAGTGAGTTGTCAGGACAGATGCTGACCTGTTCTCCGTTGATCCTGTGGAGATGGAAGTCATAAATCTCCACAATGATGTTCATCTAAAATCCCAGCAGCATTCTGAGCTCTTCTGGATCTAAATCATCCAGAAAATGATCAAAATCTCCAGCAAGCTGCTCTGAGAACGCAGCATTAATTGGGTCGACATCCCTCTGTGAATCTGCCTTTTCTGACATGAATGTCATCAAGTCAAAGTTCAGAACCAGACTGACAGATGAACATTTCAATGACTCCATCAGTGGATCCACTCCTGCTTACAGCTCTCTGCTCCAGTCTATGCAGTACCAGGCTTCTCACTGACAGAATCAGATGTGAAAGTTAAGAAAGTTTTCAACACAAAATGTTTTTTTGTTCTAACTTTAATGTTTTTAATTGTCAAGTATGAATATTTGAAGAAGGAATAAAAGTTTTCAAACGTGATAAGCTCACCGGCTGTTTCAGGTTGTAAAAGTAGCTCACCGTGCAGAAAAGGTTGGAGACCCCTGATATGTATATGTTTCTCATGTTCCTTCTTCTTGATGTTACCATCACTTGGTACCGCCACGTTCATGCATCTTGGATGTTTCATTCTGGATTGGCTTCCAAGTCCTCGGCCTCCTTCCTTGCAATTAGCATACAGTCTGAGGGTGCTGGATTTGGGATGGAACCCTCATATGGATGGTGAGGAGCTTTTGAGTCTTCACATCCCTGGTTTACTAACTAAATGTCTAATTATATTAGATGAAATATTTAGTTTGTAAACTAAACATACAAATATAAAATAAATATTTAATTTAAAATTAAGTATTTAGCTAATAATTATAAAATGTATAAATAAATGGGGAAAATATGAGCTTGAAAAATGAAACTTTTTCTAAAAAAAGTTAAATAACGAAAAATGTTAACATTGAAATTTTACAATGTAGATTTACAACAGTACTCCATATTTATTGGCTTTTATGTCCCACAAAAACATTTTTTTAATGTTTTTCTTTACATTAAAGTGTTTTGAGTCAAACCTCCAAATATCTTCACATAAGTTTTACATAAGTGGTTGAGGAATATTTTCCCACAACTACCAACATTTTCTTTAAATAATTATAATAATAATAATTATTATATCTTATAATATTTAGCATCATTTTAGAAAATAAATTAGGAGAAATCTGCTTGAATATAATCCATTTTCTTGCTAAATTTAACATACACAAATATAAATGTGTATGAAGAGTCCCTAAAATTTAGAATATATATAAACAAATAAACAAGTTATTTATGGAATCAAAGTTCTTAAGAAACCAAAAATTAAAACAACATATGATACTCTGAAAACTTCTCGTGTATATTTGTTTTAATGTGAATTTTTTTACTGTTTTCCTCACTTTGCTCAGATCTGTTTTATTATGTCTTATTTTATTGATTCTGTGTTTGTTTAATGCTGAAATCCCCCCTCTGTTTGATTGTAATATTGGTTAAACTGTTCTATGGTTACAAGTTTTGTTCTGTAGTGTGTAGTTGTTCAGTAAAAAAATAAAATAAAACAAAAATAAAAAAGTCACCACTTTTAATTCCACAAACCGTTTAAATCGATGTTTATTCCGCAGACATAAGACGCCACCGGGTCACAGCGCCCCCTGGCGAGTCGGAGTGTTTCAGTTTGGAGGAGAAATAAATGTTTTTAGTTACAAATTAACATCTATAAATTGAGTTTACACAAAGCGAAAGGTGTTTAAATTGATTTCCAGTTAAAAATAATTAGGTTAAATTTATTGGGGGGTGGGGTCACCTGGCGGAAAGCCTTTAAAAGGAGGCCTGACGTCAGCTGAAGACTCCAGGTGAGTCCTCACCTGTCTGGTCAGTTCATTAACGCAGGTGTCTGTGCTGTGACCCGGTGCCGTCCAGTCCAGGTCTTGCTCATGTTCCCCTCGTGCGGGATCTTCGCGGGGATCACGTGTCCCGTCACGCGCTGTGAGCGGCCTCACTGTTTCTACGGTCACGCGGCGGCGGAGGATGCGACGCACGCGACCATCGTGGATTTAACAGGTAAGAGATGGGACTCGAACCAGGTGGAGAGGCGGAGTTACTTTAAAGTTATATTTTTAGTTGGATCGGGAGCGTCGAAGTCAATCACACAAGGGGCCAAAATCCCCTACCTGCGGTATAAAATTAATTGGAGGGCCGGATAGATCCGGCCCCCGGGCCTCGACTTTTACATGTGAATTAGATGGATTAAATATTTAATTTAAATTCTTATTCTTATCGGGTCAGGCAGTCGGTTCCGTTCATATGGAGTATAAAATAAGTGAACAAAAACTAATGAGACTTCAAACCTGATCTCACTTGTTGATTATCATTAAGTTTAGTAGTTTTAGTTAACTCTTTTAAACTCTTTAATATGTTTTTTGTGCAGCTTTCACTTCATCCTAATTGTTCAATTATAACAGAATATGTATGTATATTAAGAAAAGTTTCATCTGGACTTTTAAGTTGAAAACTGTTTTTTTAATTTAATTTAATAATTTAATTAATTTAATAAAAATGTATTTCAAATGTTTAACTTCTACCATATTCTTTAAGTTAAGTCACATTTATAAAGAAATGGAACAAAAACATTTATTTATTTAGTTAATGTTTTCCATTCATCTTAAGAAGGTTTTGGTTTCTTAAGTCACTTTGGTTCTTCTCTTTTTGTGATTAAAAACATTTTTACATGGACATTTAAAGCAGAAAATCCCCTCGTTGACTGGTGGTTTTGTTGGTCACCAGGAGAAGATTCTGACGGTCCTCCTGTAGCCGGCGGATCTCCTGTGACCCCCGAGGTTCCGGTCCAGCACCTCCACGAGCTGGAGAGGCTCAACAAGGAGATCGAGAGCGTGAAGCAGGAGGTGGAGCAGGAGCGGCGGCGGCTGTCCAGCTACACGTCCAAATCGGCAGCCGGCAGCGGCGCGCCTGCGCACCAGAACCGGGGCTTTTATGGACCGTCGTCTTCTGCGAAGAACCCGGTCCAAGCTAGGAAGTACTTGGTGGACAACTCCAGACCGAGAACGGATTTGGAGTACGACCCTTTGTCCAACTTCTCTGCTGCCTTACGGTCTTACAGCTCTTCTGGAAAGAAAAGCACAAAACTCGAGTGTAGAAGTTCCAAAGCTGGAGAATCAACTCCTCAACAAGACGAGACTCGTGGATCTCTGGAGGACGCCAGAGAAGACGGGGTTCTGGTCATTGACGAGGTGTCTGAAAACCCGAAACAGAAACATGTTGGAGGTAAACCTCTGCTGAAGATGAGCATCGCTGCTTCTCTCAGAGCCCCTCAGGAGACCGGTCCCGGTCTCATCTGTGGAGCTCTTGGGTCCTCGGACCAGAACGTTCAGAACCGGAGCCATCCGGCACCTGAGCAGCCCAGCGGTGCTGAGAAACCGGACCTCCAGCAGCGTCGGACTCCTGGACGAAGCTCGGCTCCTCCTCCTCCGTCACAGAACCCCCCCGCTGTGGGAGCGCAGGAGAACCCGCCTCCACTTTCACCTTCTACCGTTTCACAGTCTGAAGATTTGAGGAGCAGAACCGAGCCAGCTGGAGGCGGAACCGTCATCGAGGTCAACTCCAGCCCTGAAGATGAAGGTGATGAAGACTGCAGGTACCTGGACGTGGAGCTGTCGGACAGCGACCCCATGGAGGAGTGCTACAGGATCTTCATGGAGGCCAACGGCCAGCAGGAGCTTCATGATGTGAGTTTGCTGTCAACAGGATCCCCTCTGGAGACGGAACCTTCATTTTTATGCATAAAGTCACTTTTCCAGCAGGAAGACGACGGCGAGAAGCTGCAGACAAACGCCGGCGTTCAGGCGTCTGCAGGAAAGAAGCGGGTCGCCCACGACGCCAAAAACTCCGAGGTAGACGTTACAGAGAGGACTCCTGAGCTCTTTTGGAGGATAAATGTTCTCCAATGTCCTCTGCAGCCGCAGGCGAAGAGCCGGCCGCAGCCGCAGGTGCTGGTTCCTCTCAGGGAGCAGACGGCGCCGACGTTCGGCCCGCGGGCCTCAAAGATCCAGCAGGCGCAGCAGAGGGCCTCCATGATGACGGCGGCGGTGAAAGCGGGCCGAGCGTTTGCTTCTGCCGCGAGTCAGAGGAGCCAGGAGGAGACGAGGGCGGCGCCGGTGTTGACTCCGCCTCCAGCGCACCTGCAGCCAGCGCACCTGCAGAACAGTAAGGATGTAATGACGGAAACATTCGGTTTCTAAAGTGTCTTTTTGTGTTTATTAAAAAGATGAAGTTCTGTTTGGTGCGCCACTGGCTATCAGACCAGAAGATGGTAATCACATTTTTTTTTTTACTTTTTAAGTTTTATTTTACACTTTTGTCTCATTAGAGTCTCCGTAGGTCTGAACAGTGATGTTCTTTTAAAGTTTCCAAAGTTTAAAATTAAACTGCAGCTACTTGAAAGACATTTAGAAAATGTCTGTAAATATTTTAGATGAAGATTCAATGAAACAAAACTGTTGTTTCTAAATTAGTTTTTTTTTTTCTTATAGGAAACCATGTAAACAATGCAAACTTTCATGTTTTCATCTTTCAAGGAAAACAGATTAATCACATCATATATTTCTGTTTTTAAATAGTTTTTCTCTTCAACACAGTATTTTCTGTGCTAAAGCTTCTTAAAAAAATGTCTGCATAATTTAGTTTTGTAGGAAAATTCTTAAATGTTTCTTTTACAAGTTTTCACATCAGAAACTTTATTTTAATACATTTGGTGTCGATTTAATGGTTGTTTATTGTGTTGGCCCCTTACAGCACTGGCTGCACGTGTTTTTATAGATGATATGCAAATAGATTTCTTTTTTTTTTTCATTAACTTTGTTAGCTTTGTGCTTTTAATTTGGCGCTCAGAACCGCTGCTTTTAAGACTTTTATCACCTTTTGTTTTTGTTCTAAATCACAAATACAATCCCGTTCCAACAGCATTTTGTCGTCTTGTTAACGTTTTAGTTAAAGAAATCCTCGGGAATTCAGTTTTCAGTTTATTTCCTTCTATATGTACTCCATCAGAAAAAAACCCACACTTTTCATCAGAGTAGGTCTTTAAAAAGGCAGCAGATGTATGTAACCCATGTGCTATCCTAGGCGTGTTTACACTAAACGTGCCGTAAGACGGCAGGCTGAACTTTTGTGTTTTAAGGATTTTCATCTTCACTGGTGTCCGTTGCAGACGTGAAATCCACCGTTGTCATGGGAGGGATCACACATTATCTGGAGCCAATCAGATGGCACAAGGGTTAAAAACATGTGACTGAGCAGCACCTGTGTTAAGAAAAGGTCAACGGATGCGGAGGACAGAACTCGTTTACCAAAATAAAACTTCCCACAGAATCAGAAAATAATATAAATGACTGTTTTTTAATAAAAATATCTTGTTTTGGCTCTGTCTGTGGTTTGAGATCATTAAGAAGTCATTTCCTCCCCCAGCTTATGTGAACTATTTTCCCGTCGGGACGGCAGTGATTGAAGTGGGCAACAACCTGCACCTGATCCTCCCTCAGGGGGCTTTTCCTCTTCCTGTTGCCTCCACCTCCACCCCGCTTCCCTCCGTTCTCACTCCAGTCGGTCAGGTTCATCCGAATGGCGTCAAGCAGACGAACCAACCCGCCGCCGTGATCCCCGTGGCGAGGAGCCGCTCGGCGGCGGCTCCTCCGGCGCGCCGGCCCGCACTCGCCGCTGCGTCTCTGCCCTCCGCAGCTCCTCAGACGACCTCCAAGGTAGAAACAGACTCACCTTCACGTCTAGATCCGGTAGAGATCACCAGATCGGTTTCCTTTCAGCCCTCTAAGCGTAAACTGAAGCAGCAAAGCGAAGCGTCCAAAGAGAAAGTCCCGCACAACGTCCGCCAGCGCTACGTCAACATGTTCACGGAGGAGTTCCTCAAGTCCACGGACGACGTGAACGAAGCCTTTCAGAAGGTGAGCCGGTCTGCAGAGCGCCGCTCTGACCGGCGCCTGAACTTCCTCTGGTGTGAACAGGCCCTGAGCGAAGAGAAGAGCGTCTTCAACCGCAGCGCCAACAAACTCAAGTACCTGAGCGTCGCCGTGAACGCCCTGAAGAGGCTGAAGAACCAGAGCGCCGCCGCCTCCAAGAGTGAGTCTCCAAATCCTCCAAATCCATGTCTGAAACAGGTGGATGACTGTACGGTCTCTGTCCTGCAGGTGAGAAGGACGTCAGCAGTCAGAGATCTAAAGGAAACATCCCGCTCAGCCTCATGAGCTGTGGAGGAAAAGGTGGAAGCCACAGAGGTGAACTCTTCCCTGCGCTGGTCGCTTTTCTCTCTTCATGTTCTCGTCTCTCAGCAGACGACTCTGCCATCTATGAAAGTCTGAAGGATTACGTCCTGAGCGATGAAAGGATGATCGAGAATAACTATCCCGTCCAGAACCCAGAGAAACCCGGATGTGCGGTTCTGTTCAACGAGAAGAAGACCAATCCGGATCGTGAGTGAAGGTTTCTCTCCAGACTGCTGTGCTGCCGTTTCACCACTAGAGGGCAGCGTTAGCCTTCAGATTTCCTCTTCGGTTTCTTCCTTTTTTATAAGAAGTTTATTGAACATCATACAAATTTGCAAAACAAAACTGTAAGAAGTCTGTAAAAAATCAATTACTAATGTCTTCTATCAAAAAAGAAATCAACTAGAAAAGTTTAATTACCTGTGATAATGCTAGTGTGAATGCTTTTTGCAGAAAGTAGTCGCTGAAGCTTTTTGCTGAAAATAGTGACACAATTTACTTTAATTGCTGAAGGGATTTGCCGAAAAACGCGCTGAAGTTGACGGAAATATTTGAAAATTTTGTAGTAAAATTGCTTTAAAATTCCTAATGCATGCCAATTTTGCAAAAATATTTAGTGTATTGCTTAAATATGAGCTAAACTCCAAATTAGCCCTAAAAATCTTAGTAGATTCCAAAGTAGCCAAAAGTTGTCTCAATGCTTAAATAATAGCTAAACTCCAAAATGGCCTAAATTTCCTCAGTCAACTAAATTAGCCAAAAACATTAGCCTGTTTCTAAAATAGAAGCTAAACTCTAAATTAGCCTAAAAAAACCTAGTAGATCACAAATTAGCCAAAAAGCTAGCTTGTTAATTAAATACTAGCTAAACTCCAAAATAGCCTAAGATTCTTCAGTAAACTAAATGGGTCACAAATATAGCATATTTCTAAAATAAAAGTTGTGATCCATATTAGCCCAAAAAACCCCAGTAGATGATAAATTGGCCAAAAACGTTAGCATGTTGGTAAAATATTAGCTAAACTCCAAATTGCATATAAAAACCTCATTAGATAACAAATGAGCCAAAAAAAGCTCGGTATAAAACATTAGGTAAACTCCAATTTATTGGAAAATTATAATAAAACATGAAAAAAGTCCATGATTATATTTTTGAAGGTTTGTTGCTGATATACTTAAAATAATGAAGTTTAAAGACTTTCTCATTCATTTCATTTTCTGCTTACTAAAGCATTCACACAATTAATCCTGATGGCAGAGCGTTCATTACACTGTTGGATCCTTCACCTGTAACCGGTCAGTCCAGAAGAGTCCCGTTCTCATCAAAGAGATCAGAAACATAATTCTGTTATCCATCCATCTTTGGTTCAGTCAAGATTTGTTCTTGATGGTTCCGTCGTTGTTGATACTTTTGTCCTGTTTGTTTTCAGCACTGAAACGGATCTGCTGTCGATGCGGATCCACGTACTCCGTGAGCCAATCAGGGAAACACGTCCGCAAGGAGGAGTGCAACTACCACTACGGCAAAGGAGTGGAGAACAGAGGTCAGAGAGAGGGCGAGCTACACCTGCAGATGTGGAGCTTCACGTCGTTTTCACGATAGATCCGACATGTTTTCAGTCCCGGGTGGAGTGGAGACGCGCTACAGCTGCTGTCAGGGAGTCATGGGAGCTCCAGCATGTCAGCTGTTTAAGGTGGAGGTTCAGAGTGGACCTGCTTCAGAAATCTACCAGAAAAGACGATAACACGACGAATGTGCTTCTGGCTTTGAGCAGCTGCACGTCCACGACTCCCTGAGCCTGGAGGGGTTCGTGTCCACGGCTGGAGGGACTCCCTCGGACGCCGCGTGTCCCGGAGTTTACTCTCTGGACTGTGAGATGGTAACTACTGCTCCTCTCTGCACCTCCATGTATGATCAGGTGGTTCTCTTCAGACCACTACATGCATCAGCAGAGACTCAGTATGATTTCATCACAGCACAGGTAGGACTGACTTCCATGTTTTACAGCGGTTCCTCGTTTAAGAAAACGAGGTACTAGCTACCAAAAAAAGCTACCTCCACAGGGTGGCTGCACGCTTCTTCAGATAAAGTGGGAGGAGTTTGGTCCCCTGTAGAGGGCTCTCCTCCGTACCCAGAGGAGCCAGTTGAGGTGGCTCCGGGATCTGGTCTGGACGCCTCCCAGGAGAGGTGTCCCGGGCATGTCCCATTGGGTGGAGGCCCAGGGCAAGACCATCTCTCGGCTGGTCCTTAACCAAATGTCAATATGTGACAACTTGGGAGCATTGACTGTATAAGTACGAACTGGACGTAGCAAGCTTTGAGATCCTCATAGGAAATGGATCTTCAGCCCTCCTGAAATCAGGCCAGAACCTTCGTCAAACTTCCTCTACCGCCATATTGGAACCGGTTCCAAGCCCTCGAGTCGCGTTCAGAGGAACTACTGTCGCCAATCGTGAGTGAGCTTGTCCTGGCTTGATCCAAGGCCACGCCCCTCCCAGTGAAGGTGGGTCGGGGGAAAAATATCTTTAAAAAATCCTGATTAGAAAGGCCGTGCTAAGAAGGAAGCATCAGAGCAAGAATGATTATTATAAAATGATTGAGAAGTAACTTTCTGTCTCAATGGAAGTCTATGGGACTTTGGCCTTCTTGTAACCAGCGGGTACTTCCTGTTTGGAACACAGAAGGAGGGGTTACTGAGTCCAGCTCCTACTTATACAGTCAATGGTTGGGAGTCAGAATGAGTTGGAGGAAGTGACCAGGGAGAGGGAAGTCTGGGCATCTTTTCTTGGACTGCTGTCCCACGGCGGTCTCGGATGGATCATGTGACCAAACTTTACTGCTTCAACTTCAGTGAATCTCGTCTTCGTAGTGCTACACCGTCCATGGCCTGGAGCTGTCCAGAGTCACCGTGATCGGCTCCGACCTCCAAGTCGTTTACGACGCCTTCGTCAAGCCCGACAGCGAGGTCATCGACTACAACACCAGGTACCCCCCCCTCCCCCCTCCCCCCTCGCTCTGCTTGCAGATGGGTGTGGCTTTGAGCGGTTGTGGCACTCGTGCAGGTTTTCGGGCATCAGTGAGAAGGATGTGGCGGGAACCAGCACCTCTCTGAAGGAGGTCCAGCAAATGCTGTTACAGTTCATCTGCGCAGACAGCATTCTTATCGGACACGGCCTGGAAACGGACCTCTGTCTGCTGAAGGTGACCGGCACTGATCATTGTGTCTGTCGGACTTTTGGATAAAATGTTTCTTCACTTTAGTGTTGAGCTGAAAAATACTCAATGAGGGATTCGTAACAAAAACGATGAAATATTGAAATAGTTTTGACTTTAATCATCTTTGTTTGAACAATTCAAGTTTTGCATTTCAGGTTCTTTGTTTTTATCCTGATCAAAGTAGTTTTATTGGAAAGAAAAAAAACCACTTTAGCAAAAAAACTATTATCAAAGTACATTGGTTTTATATTCCTCAAATTTCCTTCAGACCTGGGCTTAGTAAACCTTAACAGTAAAAGAAACATTTGGGCTCGTTTTCTACTGATCAAAAGCGAGGAGGAGCTGTAAAGTCTCACTTTAGTGTTTAAGAAATTTGGATTTGCATTCATGACCCTTTTTTTTTTATTTTTATTTTTAAAGAAGTATAAATGATGTCTATTTTTTGGCACGAACAAATGCAAAAATATCAAAAGAACTTAACGTCTTTCAAAATGTTTTCCTTTTTTTTTTTAAGGCTGTGGATCGTTGCTCAGGTCATGAATCGAGATCAACGATTCACGAGTTGGACCACGATTTTTACTTTTAAATTTTTTTTGTTGCTATGTGTATGTCTATTTACTGGATGGATGAAAATTGAAATTATTTGTATTAAATCCTACCTTTATTTAGAACAGGAGATCAGCAGAATCAGCTGATTCATGTTAATTACATCTATCGTTGAGCAGCGTGAGGCTGCGTTTCTTCAGAATAAGATGGAGTTTCATGAATTGGATCAACTGTTGGAGAGTTAACATAACCAAAAGAATGTAAACACTGGAGCTAAAGCTTGAGTTTTAAAACAAATTCATTTTTTCAGAAGTTATGTCACTTCAGTCTCAGTTTTTGAACAGAAAATAGCTCTCGCTAGTTTTACTTTGAAAACCAGAAGTTCCCCGGCACGTAGATGTTTTGCTTCCTGTGGCAGCACCTAATCTTTCTGCTTTGTTTTAGTTTGTAAACTTAAAATCCAACATTAATCTACATTTCGGAGCAAAAATACATCGTACTCAGATAATATTTTGATCATATTTTACTACACTCTACTATATTTATAAAGATTACAAGTCAGCGATCTTGGACGTTGCGATTATTCGTACTCGATTTCTCGTACCCGGATACTCGTTACAGCCCTTCGCGAATTCCAAATAAAAGCTGCTCTATCCAATCAGGATCATCTCAGCTAGTAACCAATGTTCTGCAGAAGATAATCTGTGCTTTTAACTAAAGAAGGATTAAACTTTCAACCAAAGTTTTACTTTGTATATAAAATCTGTTCATTCTGGAGGAAGAGTTGATCTAACAAGACGTCAACAAGGATGTAAAAACCTACAGAGTTTATCATCTATGTGAACCTCAGACATCAATTCATACATGTAACTGATCTAAAATAAACACATGCTAATTAAGTAATCCTTAATTTAAAAAAATGTTTATTTTTCTTTTATTGTATTCTATTTCTCCTTTTGTCCTCAGCAGTCTTGCACTGCTGGGTTTTGTTATTTTAGTTTGCAGGCTTTATTTCCTTTAGGTAGTTTTGGTTTGATGCTGCTGAGGTGATAAAACATTTTATAACATTTAAGTTATAATTAGGATGACAAACCCCATTTACACTGTAAGAATATTTTTCTCCCATGATGCAATGCGAGTGACAGAGCCGGTGCTTGTCTGCCCGGTTTGTGTTGTGCTTTAGCTGCTTCACGGGAAGGTCGTGGACACGTCGGTGGTCTTCCCCCACCGCCTGGGCCCCCCCACAAGCCCTCAACCAGCTGACGGCCGAACACCTCCGGAGGATCATCCAGGAACGCGGTGGGTTTGTGGGCGGAGCTGCAGGAGGAAGGTCACCAGCTTCCTGGCGGTTTAATAAAGACATTTTGTCCTTGAGAATCACCAGAGAAGCTGAACAGGTGAAACTCAGACACTGTTTGCCGTCTCTCCAGTTTGTGGCCACGACACCGCAGAAGACGCCGCCGCCTGCATGGAGCTGATGCTGTGGAGGGTCAAAGAAGACGGAAAACTGAAACGATGAAGACTTTCAGTGTGTCTGATGCTAAAATAGGGAATTTTCTTTAAGTTTAAGTCACTTGTTTTGTGATGTCAGTTTTTTCTTTCAAATGTGAACTTAAATGGTGGGTTGACAGTTATATTTCAACTAAAAGCAAATAATAAAATCAGTCTGGTTTGTGGTTTTTTATGTCTCTTCCATCAGCCAATCAGGCTTCAGTCTGTCAGATTGAGCTCAGGTGCAGCAAACGACAAACCTGCCGACAGCTGCAGGGATTCCAGAATCAAACTCCCGTCTGAACGGTGAGTTTCTGTCACCGCCTTTGCTGCTGCAGCGTCTCCTGAAACAGAACCTGCAGGTCCAGACGAGCATGAACGCAGAGGAAGGCGGACAGCACGTCCAGGCTGTGGTACTGGTACCAGGTCAGCTGGTGGGAGTGGACCAGCAGATGTTTGGCTCCTTTGTTCCTCATGGTGAACTCCATCCAGAAGACGGCCTCGTCCCAAGCGCTCATGGGATCCCGGACAGTCGTGGGGCTTTTTCTCTGTATCTGGGAAGGAAGGAACGAGGTCTCACTTCTGTTTGACCCCGAGACAGAAAAGGTGTTTCCGAATGTGTCTGTGCGCTTACGATTTATCGTTGATGGCGTCCCTGAGCTCCTCGCTCGTCATGAAGTTCAGGTTGAGGATCTCCTTTGACCTTCATGTGGTTCATGTTGTCGGGCTGGTCGGTGAACATGGGGATGCCCACCACGGGGACGCTGTTGGTGCCACCGTGGGTGATGAACGCCCTCGTTTTTGGGTGACATGTTGAGGCTCTTTAATCAGGAATCTGTTTAGTTTAAACTTATAATTCCTCCGAGATGTTGAATTGGGTTGTGCGTCCAAATATGCAAATCCAGGTTTGGTATTTTATTTTGAAAGCCGTTAATTTGTACAAAATAGAATGTAGTCACATGGGTACGCCGAGCAAGATGGCAGCACTGTAGTGGGGTCTCCACCACCCGACAATACTTTTTGAATGTGACCTTAAATAAACCACCATCTGTTGCTCGAATATTTTCTTACATTATCCCAGACAGATATATGACTGACTGCCTTTATTGTTTTTTGGGGGGAAAATGTCGCTAAAGAAACCAGTCGCAGGACCAAACGGAACTTGCTAACTACGAGTCTGGAGATGAGGTGGAGGATTCTACAGGTGAGAGCTCCGGAAAGAAGATGACGTTAGAGACTTTTTTGGCTGCAATTACTAAAATGAGCAGCAAATTAACCGAAGTGGGATCGGATGTTGTGACTAAGACCGCTGTTGCAGCGCTGAATGAGTCTGTCAGCGTGCTGCAGGCCCGCATGGAGGAGGCGGAGGGCCGGATCTCAGAGCTGGAAGACGAGACCGGAGCTCTCGAAAAGGTTGGTGCAAGAACGGAAAAGAAACTGGAAATATGATGGGACATAATGTTGTTTATAATGTTCCTGCATTACATCTTCTTTCTAATCCTAATTGTTTTAAAGATTTTTCTCCCTTATGGCAAGTTATTGGAGTTATAAATTGACCAATCAGATGCCTCAATAAGTGTATGTGGGTCTGACATGGAAGGTCTGGGGTGTTTGACAGATTTTGGGTAGCCAATGGCCAACAGCTACTTTACAGCTTCAAACAACATGTACCAATCATTGCTGAACTGTTGTTTCCTCAATGGAATGTACCGATGCAGCAGATTGAAAAACAACAAGAGGCACATTTTGTAGATGTGGATTTGCTGCGTAGAAGTAGATTTCCAGACTGAGTTTATGTGCTTTTTTCTTTTTTCCATGCTTCATTTAGAGTTCACAGAGTTCACAGGATGGTCCTTGTTTTACTCCTCTGTGAATATTAAAAGGTGGAGAAGTTCCACGAGGAGGTCCAACAGAGCTCGATGTCCCATTATGAAAACATTTAATCATTTTACAACCGCATGAATGTAAAACATTGAAAAGAAACTTGTGTTCTAACATATCAAAAGCTTTGTAGAAGTCCAGAAAAAGGAAGAAACTTCTGTCTTCAATCCAATCTCTGTACTCCAGCAAATCCTGCATTAATCTGATGTTATTGGATGGATCTTTTCCTTTAGGGTTTGAGGTTTAAATGTTTTTCTTCTTGCTGGTTAATTATTCTTTTAAGCTTTTTACTAAAAGCAATAGAATGAAGTCTGATTTAGTATTTTAGATATTCCCATTTTTTAGTACAAGTTGAAATTGTGTCTTCATGTATAACTTTTTGAATTAGAGCTTTTATTTCACAACAAACTAAACTGTGTTTCAAGAGGTTTGCATTGAGTTTCCAATGCCCTTTGCATCTTAAATTTTCAGGTAAAGGTGTAATTGACACAGCAATGGTCAGTAAGGGGGGGGGTGATGGAGAGATATGCTAGAAATTAGAAGCTGGAGAAAGTATGGTGCACCGGGGCTCTGTCTTTGTTTTCCATCTACTTCTCCTCTCCTAAACTTTTTATTATTTACTTTTAATTAGTCTCTCAACTGCCAGAAGTTCTGGGGTTTTTACACAACGTTTGAATCGTATTTAGTTTGAAAATGAAAAAGTAATATAAAGACTGTAATAAAAGGGCGTATGACAGTCAATGAAAGTCTGTGTCTTCAGTAGAAAGTGGAAATAAAACGACTGATGACTGTTTTGTGCTCGTCTGCATGCTTGATCTCCCAAAGGATACAAACACTAAAACGAGACAAATGCAAGGAGAAAATAATCAACCAGAACAGATCCGGATTTTATTTTAAGGTGCAAAATATTAATTTCCTTCTGTCTGACACCAAACCGTGAAAATAATGAATCTAATTAAAATGTCACAGAATTAGAAGCTTCATTAACACTTTTAGAAAAGAAATATAAAAATGAAACGTAGAACTTTTAGGGATTATTTTTGCTTCTCAGTTTTATCATTTGGTTGGTCAACAATAGTTATTCAAAGGGTAAACCTTTATTTCTGGCAGACGTTGCGCCTGTAGCTTCAGTCCTGAAGGAGGCAACAGAGTGCCAAACTTCTATATTTCTTGTTAATGAAGAAGAAACAAAACAAATGAGAAATTTGTCTTTTTCTTTATCTTTAAAGTTGAAAAACACAAGTTCAAAGCTGAGTTAATTTGACCATTCGTCTTTTAAAACCAGCATATTTGTTTATTCTCTTCGATGTAATCTACTCTCCAGTTTTCATTTGAAACCGTTCTCCACATGAGAGTTTATCCAGACCTCTAAACCTCTTTGGACAGAGCCGTTTGGTCGCTGGTGTGGGACTGAATCCAGAGCCGTTCAGTTATCGAGCCAGCGGGCCGCACGCTCCGCAGCGCTCAGATCCAGACGCCACGCCAGCAGCCTCCACACAGCTGCAGTCGAATAACCAGCAGGAGTCACGTCCTGACCATGCGGACCCCTGACCTCTGCTCCTATAAGCACTCAATATAATCCATACTATAAATGAACTGATTCTCTTTCCTTGAAATCCGTTCACGACGAGCAGCTGTTCAAAGAAAGCTACAGTGTGGCAGGAATGTATGTATGTATGTCCCTCAGCTGCTCAGATGTTTTATATAGATTTGAAGGCTTTTTAAATCATAAATATGGATTTTTTTTGTCAGTATAGTAGATAGAAAACGCTATCTTGGTTTGAATATTTAAAAAAAGTAAAACATATGAATGCATTGTTTTAACGTCTTAAAATCCCAATTATACACTTTTCTGGAAATTTCTGCCAATTTATAGACCTCTAAATGAAAAATGAAAAAGGAGAATTTTTAATTTCCATGATGTTGAGAATCTCCTTTTTTGATTGGTGGACATTAACCATGGAGGATTTGCAGGAATCTCATTTTCCTGGACGTTTCAGAACATGTAAGAGATGCTGCAGAATGTGGTCATCCAGTGTTGATGTATTCAAATAAAGACAATAAAAAAATTTTGTTTGTTTTTTTTAATAAAAAAGCGAATTTAGTGCATGATAGACTAAAATTTAAAATCAGTTCATTTTGCGTTTGTAAAAAACGGATCGATTAGAATTTGCTTCTCCCTGGAGGTCAAAACGTCAAAGTACAAATCTTTAAGCTCTTAAACGTGTGTTCAAAAAAATAGAGGCTGAAAAACATGAAAAAAATGTATTCATAGTGATCACACTCACATTCCATGTTGTGTGAGTGTGAATGTGTGGTGACCTGATCAGGGTGTACCCCAGTAGCTGGGATAGGCTCCAGCAACTCCATGACCCTAAAACGTATTCAGCAGGATGGATGGATGGATGGATGGGTGGATGGATGGATGGATGGATGGATGGATGGACTGCAGATTCATGGAGTGAAATTTCCATCCATCCACTTTTGGCCCAAAAGTGACACAACAGCTCCCTCTAGTGGATGCTGTGAGTGCTGACAACTTACAAACTTGTTCTTTTCTCCAGTCTTGAACATTTGTTTTTCAGCTGTTCAGACTACTAAAAATATTACATCTTCAACTAAAAACTGAATCCTTAACACTGCTGTGATAAAATAGATAACACATGTTGCCATGAGTGCTCCTACAGGCTGGTTTTCTGAACACTTCACATACTGATATCTGTCCCCCATTATTCTTGGAGTTCTTCTGTTCATAACTGTGTACTTTGTGTGTTTACTCTGGTAGGTATTAGTCGTCCACTACATGAACTGACAGATAATTTGTGTAAGAAAAGGTCAATTTTCTGCTTTTCAGACAGAAAACTTTCCTACCTGTAAAAATAGGAACAATATAGGGACAATGTCACTTCAATGTGTGGCCTATATGCTATGTATATATATATATATTTCCGACCAAACTGAAATCATAAATTTTGTGGTGGTGAGAAAAAAAATTCACACACACAAAAAAAAAAAATACTTGACATATACACTGTTGCAGAGAACATTTAAACTTGAAAAGCATACGTTTTTCTTCTAACGCTTCTTTAGCAGTTACCTAATCCTGCCAGCAGAGGGAAATGAGTCATTCGACTTTATCCTGGCACAGTTCAGTACAGTTTGGATCAAAGGCTCTAAACAACAGTTCGATTCATATAGTAATTTATGGGTGACAGAAGATTTTTTGGCTGTTTTTGGTTCATCTTTAACAATCCAACTTACAGAAATGGATCCAGAACATTTTTATCCAAAACTTCAACCAGTGTGACTCAGAGATGAATACCCGGAACCGGGACACCCAGACCCGAGCCTCCTCTGGCTACACAGATCAGCAGTAGTGTGGAAGGTCTTACAGAGATACCCACACTGGAGTAAACCCCCCCTGGTTCCCCATGTGCCAGTCCTGCATGCAGGAATGAACTCAAATCTATTCACCTTTCAGTTTGATAAAGTTGTTTATCCATCAAAATAATCCAAAGAAAACATTATTAGAACATTCTACCAAACCGTGTGGTCACATGACTTCTTGTAACACTGGATGATATTAACAATCTCATTATTTCACTGATACATTTTACAATATGAGAACTGGATCAGATTAATATAAATATATTCAGAAAATATATTGTAGATTATTAATGTATTTCTAAACAAATTAGTCTAATTGTGTAAACTCAAAATTGAATTGAAGAATCGAAAGAGTAAAAAAAATCATAATGACTCTATCTGGACTTTTGTGAATCTAATTTGATTGTTTTGATATCCAGCATTTATACTGTATGTGTGTGTTGGTATATTTATGGACTGACTGTGGACATATAGACAGCCATAGGGCTACTATACGGAGGATGAATTTCCAGAGTAATATTGATGCTACTCACTTTTTGTTAATAATTCTGTAATTTGTAAAATTTTTTATATTAAACAAAAAGAAAAAATACAAAATCAAAATCAAAATCCGCCAAAGGATTTCAGAGGTTCTTCTTGTGTCTGAAGAGCAAAAATCTGAAGGGGAAGAAACAGAACAAACTGGAATCACAGCTCTGCAAATGCGTCACGCCGGCGCGTAAAGGTGAGGGGTGGGGGGTGGGGGTGGGGGGGTCGGACCCGCGCACAGGGATGATGCTGCAGAGTTTAACCCTGCTGATACTCCATCACTGAGCCTGGATTACGGTTACATAACTTCCTATAGACTCCATACTGGTAACTGACGCGACAGTTTTCACATCAACGTTTGGATCTTCTAAAGTTTTCCTCCTCGAGAGTTCTGCTTGAAACCTGATGTGAGCTCGGTTCCTCTCTGGAGCCTCTGTGCTGAAAGCTCCTCCTCACCTCCACCTGCGCGCGCGGGAACGGCGCGTTTCTAATGGCTCCAGTAAATCCCCGCCATCTGACATGCGTGGAGGAGGGGGCTGCCTCCCCCCTCCTCCTCCACGAGACCAAATGCAATCCAACAATGTATGCATTCTCAGTGAGCTGAGCGCGCTGCGCGTGTGCGGGATGCGCGTCCTGTGCGCACACGGCGTCAGGAGCCAGCTGCACCTGTGAGGCCGCGGGACGGGACCGGATCCGGACCGGACACCATGCACACGGACGTGGTGCTGCTCGCCGCGCTGCTGGGGCTGCTCGGGACGTCCTGCGCCCACAAGCCGTCCAGGGGGCAGAAGCTGCAGCCGCACAGACTCGTCAGGTGAGTGAGAGGGGGGCCCGGGGCTGGAACCCCCCGAGGTTCTGGAACCAGCAGCTCCACTCACACGGGCTGCTTCTGGATCCTGTTTGAACTGTAATCCATCAAACTCATGTATTAAAGTGATTTTATCGTTCTGCTGAAATAATCTTTTGCTGAAATTAGCAGGACTCCAGCAGCTGGTTGCAAGCAAAAGGATTTATCTTCTTTATCTGCAGCTTCTGTTGATGATGCAATGATACGACATGTGTCTGTGTTCAGAGGGTTGTTGTGTTTGGACAGAAACTCAACATTTCTGGACACATTATGGGATTTTGAAAGTTTAAATAAAGCTCCGACAGTATCAGGAGTTTGATCTGCAGAATCATCCAAACATTCCTTTTTTTAAAGATGACTTTTTAATGAACAAAAGATTTTTTAAATACTTTTTATGTTGGTTAAAAGGTATAAAATCAATCAAAGTAAATAATCGGTTTCTGGTGAACTGCAGTTCCTATTTGTTTATTTTCTACATCCAATCATAAGCTTGCTTGAACAGGTTTCTCTGTCAAATGCTATATTATTTACAGCATTAAATCCAAAATGAAGAAGAAATATCTGGATTTTAGTATCTGACTGTATCGTATCACCATGAAGTTTTTTGAATTCTTTACGTATTGATTTGTGGATCATGTATCAAATCGTCTGAGAGGGAAAGCTACACTCCTACTTTTTTCTTAAATCCTTTCAGGGGTGCTGCTGGACTGTCCGGGGGCTGCATGACCCCCTCCAACCAGTATTTTTTCATGATTAATAATAGACTTTTAATGGTGACATCAGACAAAACAGCAAAGCTGACATCTGAACACTGTTTAAAACAATTTTACATAAATAATAAAAGGTAATCTTACTATTTTCAACAGAAAAATGTACAATATTTATTTGATGAATGTCCTGATGAACTGTATTCTCATTTCCTGTCATAGATCGTTCACAAATCTAAATACAAATTAGATTAATCCTTCAATATTGAAGATTCTGTTGAAAATATCAACCTTTCATTTGAGCAGATTTTATTCTAACAGGTTCTATTTTGACTGATGTGTTTTAAGTGCGATCAGAACAAAAACTGATGGAAATTTATTTTGGCCACATTCAATAGTTGCAGCCAAGAACCACATGTTGACCTCACGTGTTTAACTGCACCCAGGGATAAATGTAGTTCTTGTAATCACAGGTATTTTTTTCGGGGTATTTTAAGGGGTAATTGTAAAAATAGAAATGCTTTTAATGGGAATATTTTATGACGTATCAAATGATTTTGATCCTTGTTTCCCTTTATTATCCTGCAGGGATCAGAGACGATCATTAGCAACAGCAAAGAGGAGATATGTCAGAAAATAACACAACAGTTTTTTGTTTAAATTGCCTGATTTTATCTCTGTTTTTAGTGATTTTGTGAACACAGAAATGTCAAAACTTTAAAAGATCTTCTGCAGATCTACTTCTCATCAACGTTGTGGAAAGCTAGCGTTAGCATTAGCATCAAGTAGAAGAATCAAACCAGCAGCATTCAATGAAGTATCATAAATGATGTAAAAATAGCTTTAAACGGCATTCGTTCAGCAGTCAGCGTCATCGTTCTAAACCACAGACGTAACCAAAAGTTGATCTGCACACTCGCCGCTTTGTGTGGCGTCACGTGAAACGGGTCTACAGCATGCAGATCTCTATTAACGTGAATAAAATGTAAGTTCTTCTTTGAAAAAGTAAAAAAGAACTTTAGCTTTAAATGAATAGAATTTGTCTGACAGAGGAGCGTCTGGTCCAGGAGGAGGTTTTAGTCAGATGGATCTCCGCCTCACACAGAGAGATGGAGGCTTCAGTGGAGGTCCTTCATCCAATCCACTTGTGCTTTGTGGATGTGGAGAAAGCCATTGATCTTGGTCTTCATGGTGGTTTGTGGGAGGTGCTCTGGTGCACTAAAGCCCACACAGTTTGAGAAGACGTTGATTTTAACACTTTTTTGCAAACCCGTCCCGATTAACAATCACATCCTTCTGCTTTGGTTAAACTGGGAAGCAGGAAAAGTAAAATGCAGTTTTCAGAGGTGACCAAAGGTGGATTTGGACCGTAGCCCCGCCCTCTCTGTTTCCTGCAGCTTCAGTAGGAAACGTGCAGTCACTCACGTGCACGTTTGGCTCCAGCTGCTGACAGATGTCCTGTTAAAGGACAAAAAAGGAGGCAATGGCCCAGATCAGAAGCCGTGACACAGTTACGTCTGGTAAAACTCAGACGCTGGGAAGACTTTAGAGATTTAAGTTCAGAAAAAAAAGTTTGAAGGCATTTATTCATATTTATTATTAATTTTATCTCATTTTTATTCAATAAAGGGAAAAACATGAAATACAACCTTGAGTTGTAAACTCAAACATGATGGAAAAAACTGAAAACATTATAGCTGTTAAAACATTTCCTGGGAAAATGGTCGGATTTTTACTGAGCTGCTGATGTTTCATCCAAACACGTCGGCAGCTCAGGGATTTGCTGAAAATGCAACAATTATTTGGAAAATGTCACATTTGTTTAAATACTGGAAATTTTGTTAGGGAACTATGAAAGAATGCAGAAATTGACATAAATTTCTGAAACATTTGAAGTAAAATTGCTTTTTGTGTGTTGCTTAAATATGAACTGAACTCCAAATTAGCCCCAAAAACCTTAGTAGATGCCAAATTAGCCAACAAAGCTAGCTCATTTAAATACTAGCCAAACTCCAAAATAGCCTTAAATTTCTCAGTAAACTAAATGAGTGAAAAATTTTAGCTCGTTGCTAAAAACGGAGGCTAAACTCTAAATTAGCCTAAAAAAAACAGTAGGTGACAAATTAGCCAAAAACGTTAGCATGTTGTTAAAATATTTGGTAAACTCCAAATTTTTTGAAAATTACTATAAAAGGTGAAAACATATCCCATGAATATATTTAAACGTTTAGATAACAAGATTACTGAAATCACTGAAACAGGAGAATCACTATAGTGCGAATGATCACAATTATACACAAAATTAGTGACCTTGATCACACAAACAACTTGTTTATACAGTCAGAGCTCAGACTTTGTGATTCAGCTTGAACAATGTTTTTTTTTTTTTAACAAAAATGTGCAAAAGTTATTCCTTAAAGAGAAAAAGGTGCATTTATTCAAAACATGGTTTTGTGTGTCCTTGTGTAGCACAGCTGTATAACACAACCAGTTTACATTTGTAATAATTTGTTTTATTTGGGCTTCAAGTTATGTAGCTCCATATAGCTTTTTCTATTCATGTGGAAAAACACAAATAAATGACTTAAATTGAAAAGTTCAGGTTCTGCAAGCTCTTTATTTAAAGACCACTCCAACTCAAAGAGTTATTGGAGTTTTTAAACATGTAACCGTGGCCTTTTTCTAATAATAAAAGACATAGATAAAATAATTTAAGATTAAAATTATATTTCTTTATTCTAATCATGACGAATAAGAAGAAGACAAAATGTTTGACATTTGAAAAAGCTCTTGGCAAACCCTCCGCGCTCCATTGTGATTCATCCACTTGAAGATAAGTAGATCCAAGAACGTCTTTGTTTTCCTCGTCTGAATCGGACTCCAGATCAAAACTGCACGGCTGGAAAGATCAACATTTTTGTTGCACTGGTTCATGTCAGCTTGTAGGGAGAAGGTCTAAACAAAGGAATGATGGGATATCAGTCAAGGCTTACAGAATGAAATTTAATCCTGCCGCTCTGCAGAAACTATGTCTTAGATAACATTACAGGTTTTTGGAATTTTTGCTCAAAACGGCATAATTATTATTAAAAGATGATTGGACTTTAAAAAAGTTGCTGTTTCTGGTCCCTCAGTTTGTCATTTATTCTAAAGGTTGGTCATCAGAAGCTCGCCGCTGCAACCCCGCTCTGTTTCAGCTCACAGCGGTGAAACGGGGCGTGTCTGCTTTGAAAAATCACTTACTCTGATTATGTAACCTTTAATCTGAGTTTTAATGGGCCTCCTGAATTATCTGAATTATTTCTATTGTTGTGCCTGCGGCAGAGGTCAGTCAGCCGGAAGGAAGGGCCAGAATGCAGCATCCTCTCCAGCCCGCCCGGGACGTCTTTAGATAGTTCCCGTCAAAGCCACTTTGCCTCCCTGCTGTCAGCTTTCAAAGGATTTTGGACGGGAGCACATCCGCCGGCCTCACTGGTCTCTACTGGAGAGGCAGCAGCTCGACGCTCTGACAGCAGATGCTTGGTTACAAAAGGCAGGAGCCTGCGTCATTGAGACATTTGGAGCCCTCACAGTTGATATGAATATGCTCCATCAAACTCCTCCACCAGAACATTATTAACAGTTTTAACAGAATTTAACAGATTCAATTTGTGAAAACTGACTCACCTTTGTCATTTAACACTAATAAAATCAGTGAATTATGGGATTGTTTGGAATATAAATGACAGGACTGTGAAGAATGCAATTACATGAATAAATCTATGGAAGTGTTTGTGACTCATAATTCAAAATAAAAGTCAATAATGGAAATTCTTTTGCATTTTAACAACTGAGTTTCTCTTAAATAAAATGAAAAAGTAATTCTGCAAATGTTCTTTTTTTTCTTCATCAACACTGCTCATTCTGGGACATAATTATATTATTTTTTATTACAAATAAAAAAACATTATTTTGGTTTTATGTACAACTTTAGAAAAACAAACAAAAACTATTACCTTAGTCAGATGTGATGCAGGAGCGTTCCAGCTGCAGCCGACGCCATCCCCCCTTTATTCGCTGCAGTTCAGCGGCTTCATCCGGCGAAATTTGAACCAAACGAACCGGATTCGCAGCGACGCAGCGACCTGACCGCAGACGCACTTTTAAAGTTACGTAAAGACTGCGGCGCTCGCATCGGAGCCGTGACGCTAGCGGTGTGAGCGCATTACCGTATTTAAGAAAAAATAAAAGTTTTGGACATTCTACTTTTTTTTGGTCAAACGGCAATACTTTTTAAATTTGTTTTATTTGAGTTTGAAAAAATACTGGCTCCAATTTAGCTCCACAGGGTTCTGCTTTTCCTGTTTCCTTTCGCTTCGACTGCTAACCAGGAGGACGTGTGTGTTTCTTTTTACAAGAAGACAATGTCAGTTAAAAAACTGTAACAGTTCTTCACTTTTTTAAACCTTTGTGCGGCAATTAACGGATTAATTTATACATTTTTATTTCACTACTGATAACTTGCATTTCAGTAAAAGACTGTTTGTCTTTTTCAGATCCAAGCGTGAGCTGTCTTTTGCGGAAGGATTCGGCAGCGACAGGATCGGCAGGTGTGCTTTTGTTTTTACCGTTTTCTTTTAATCTTTGTGTCATTGAAAGTAGAATTATAATTGGTTTTAGTCCCAAGAATCTTCTGGTAGAGATTAAATCTGTATGACAGAAATGAAGGCACAGTGTCAATCTTTAATCACCCCATTGTCGCAGTCTAGAGGGTGGCCTACTTCCTTATCTCGTACTAAGACCTCGCTAATCCTGTCTTATCCTTTAGAGTAAGAAGGTTCATAAGATTATTACCTATGATGTACAGATTTACCCGTTTTAAATCAAGCCATGGTGATCAAAATCACTGAGCGAGGAAGATATCAGTAATTATACGGATTTAAATAATTGATTCCACTTGTAAATTGCTATAAACATTGATCTTACAAGTAAGTGTGACATTTAATATCAAATCTCAGTCATCTTATTATTATTATTATTAATATTATTATTATACAAATGAGTTTCAATAGCATATAAGAAAATAATGACCCAGATCACTCGACTGTCATAGTATCTGAAGAAAAGAAATCCTGATTCTATGGAGGGAAGATGAGCAGAAGAATAAAAATGTTTGTTTGTTTTTTTTTTTAGAAAAATAATCTGTACAGGAAAATATTCATTGTAAGTAACAGATGTTTGAACATCTGCTCCACTTTATGTTACAACCAGATACAACAAAACAACGACTGTCATCTACAGTGTTGCTATCATCACAGATTAAACCAACTGAATGATGCTGACAGAATTATAAACCACTTTTCAGAGCAGAACTCCTAACTGATGCTAACATGTGCGTCCCAACACGCACACATTGACTGTATTTAAGAACTGAACTGCGTGACCCCTCCCCCCCGATGTTCCAAACAGGAAGTAAAAAGTTCAAATCCCTTGACTTCTATGGAGAAAAAGAACTCAGTCATTCTGTTTGTTTTTCTTCTTGATAATCCAAACTTTTTTCATAATTTTTTTAAATGATAAAGTTATAAAAGATAAACTGATCAATCAGATCCCTCAATAGGAGTAAGTGTCTCAGTTGCATGTTCAAACGGTTTATTGATAGATTTTGTATAGCTTGCTGTCAGGTGGTGACCCCTAACTAGCCCTCACTGACTGGTTGGT